>OY740771.1:94665480-97092380 GCA_963513935.1 Aphrophora alni
CAGTGACGGTGTGTAGTGCGTGACAGTTTGTAGTACGGTGTACAGAAGTACATTAAAGTGTGTGAAAATGTCTCAGAGCAAACGGAAACATAAAACTTTAACACTGTTTCAGAAAAATGTCCCCAATAAAAACGTGTTTTATGTATTTACAGTGGTTTTATTGTTAACCATACAGTAATCCGGCGTTTTCCCTAATACGGCAGGACCCTGGTCCCATATCTGCCGGATTACTGAGAGTCTACTTTTATATATATTAATTTTTATGTAAGCTTCCTTCTTAAAATTTTAATTTGATTTTTTACACGCAATATTTGTACTCCGTGAATTTCTAATTTAATGAGAGAATGGATAATAGAAAGGGTTGAACGTTCTACGTAGAATAACTGAATAATAAACAAAATAAATTTTATCATAAATTTTGAAAACAAATTAGGTACACTTACACTCACTGAAAAATACAGTAGAGAAGATATTAGTCTCTCCAGGTTACAACAATGTAGAGGGGGGAAGAAGATAATACCTTTTAATAACAGAATAATGAAGCCACGTTTTTTTGGTTTCCCCCGGAAAAAAGACAATTCCAGTCGCTGCGTTTCTTCAACCACGTTTAAATAAAATTTAATCGCGTAATATCCTCAACGTGGGGAATAATGAAGCCGTTCATATTTCCCTTTACTTTTGAGCACTTTCATATTTTCCACTTTCACTACCCTCCTTCCCTTTCTCCCTGGCCAATCCCCACGTTATTAACTAAGCAGTCGGCAGCATACTTTACGAATGCAGGATGTACTCGTCCTGTAAAAGTGTTCTATTTCATCCTTGTTTAAGATCAGCTTTAATGTAGTATAGTTTTCGTTTTTCACTTTGAAATAAATATCATATCACTCATCGTATGTACACCTATATTCGTCTTCATTAGTGATTTTCTGCAGTTTTATTATAATTTTCGAATATTTGTTCATACGAGTTTGTCTTATTACTAGGTCAGTGACAAACTGAACCAGAGCACATTCCTTAGTTAATATATATTAATTTCAAAAGAACAATTAATTGTATACAAAAATCTTTAAAACGTAAAGTTTTACTTGCGGAATTAAGTAATAAATTGTAGACTACCTTCAGATAGTTGGCGTGATCTATTGAACCCTTTCTTTCAGACATTCCTAACTTCTCATTTATCTTTATAAAACGTGATAACAGGAATCAAACAAAAGTCTATCGTTTCATTTTACACTAAAGTACAATCTTAGAGCGAATTAGAACAATGTTAGAGAATAAATAAATTAAAATTTTAAAAAACTTTGCAGTCGTAATTAAGAATTCGTTGTCGTAAGAAACTTCACACTTTGTTTGTATATTGAATGTTATATAGTAGCCTCAGACTAGGAGTGTGTCTGGTGTAAGAGGCGTGCCCTCTCTTCTACTTGCTTCTCTAGCCTGACTTGACGGTACAAGCCATTCCAAGAAAACTAGGTACACAAATTACTGCTTAGCTACATTTAATTCCTAAAGTTACAACTTCGTGACAGACTTATGTAAACGTTTTATTCTTATTTACACCGATAAAAGAAACGAAAGTAGGGTACGCATTTACACAGAAACATTTGAGGTCTATATATTTTTATTGGGGTTGTACCGCTGAAAGTAAACTCAAAAAGTGTGGGGGCCCCTCTTTTCCTCTCCACCACAGACACATTCCTACCTTGATGATACTGTATCTGTATAATGTTTATAATCTGAAAATTTGAATGAAAATTTATTGCAATGATTTTGTCACCTTAAAGATGACAACGTAATATGTTATACAATTAAAATAATAAATAATGTGATTAAAATCTTTCTTGGATCTAGTTGGTTATGTTAACCTCAAATTTATTTCAGACAGCTGTTATTAAATTTTTTAAATTGGTTGTTACGATAACCAAAGTTTACATTTTTAAGAAACAGACATCAGATTTTTGTGTTGTTATAAGGGGTGAATAAAAATCATATTTTTTTTCAAAATTGGCTCTAATTATGTTGACAGAATTTTACTCAAGTAGAGACCAAAATAAAACTAATTGGTTGTCATCTCTTCATAACTGCCGGTTAGTGAGTTATCACTAAAAAAAAAATTCTGTCTAGACTGTTATTCAAGAAGCAATTTTTCAAAATCGATCCTATCCATTTGTTTTGATTTTAGTGAAGTGTGGAAAACGACCCAAAACTCTGTGCCAAATCGTATGAAAAAAATTAAGGTTCAGAAGTAAATGGCAGAAAAAGAAAGCTTCATCGCTGTCATTTTAAGATCAATTTTAATTAAATATGACTTATGACGTTTCAATGCGTCTTTAAAAGTATTTTTTTTTTCAAGATGGCGTCCATGGTTCGTTTTTTCACTTTAACTAACAGCTAACGCAATGATATTTTTTTGACAAATTGTTTTGTTTGGTTGTTAGGCCTATTTAGTTTTGGGGATGAGTGGGTAACATGTTTTTGCACCTTTAATTTTAACTACTATCTACAGAAATTTTAATACGAAACGATAATTTATAAGTGAAGTTCTAGTAGAGCTTATAGCATAAAATTGTTATATAGAATTTCTTACTCACTGTTTACTATATATATTTAATACACAGAAAAAAAAGATTCAAAAGAAACACAATATCCAACACTCATAAAGAATTGTAAACGATCATCTGTCTTTGATGCGTAATAGCACATTTTGCCTGATTGAATTGCTATCAGTATAAAATTACCTGCTCGATTTGACAATTGTTTAATTAGTTCTGCAAACTGAACAAGCAATTCATATAGTTCATTTAAACTATCGACTCAACGTAATTTAACTGAGAAAATCTATAGTTGTAGATTACATTCAATGTTACAATAAAGGTAATAAACAACTAAACCTAAGTTCTAGTTTATCATGACTAAGGTGAATAGACAACTGTAGAATTTTTAAAACATTAGTTCTAATAAATGTTTTATTAACTCCCGTAAATTTATTCAGAGATTTTAACGCCTTCTTGGTTTAAATCGAAGAAGTTACAGTTTGATTTATTACAAGGAACCACCTTAGAAGAGAGATAAAATAATAACATCAATTATTCGTCTGAATATTAAAATATTACGGTTTATTTTGTTTCAAAATCTTAATATACTTCATAATTCTTTATATTTATAATATAATAATGTTTAATTTTAGAAAGAAGTATACAATGTTAATTACCCATTAAAAAAATAACCATCCATCTTTGTTTTGACCGTGCAAAGTCTTGTTTTAACTCCACCATTTGGTAGTATGTTAATATATTTGTACGCAGTTACGGCTAAACGTGTCGACCAATCTTTATAGAATCTTTATAGGGTAATATAATTCTGTAATGTTACGCCAAACGGCTTATGTTTTATTATATATTTTTACTTAAAATGAAAGTATTTGAAAACTGTTATTGAACTGTTAAAGCATAGACGCTGGTGCTCCGGAATATTCAATTTATGAACTGTTTTTTTAAACCGACCCACGACTGTATTTTATGTTTCATTTTTTTAACTATAAACTTTTTCGGGTTTAATGGAGGTACAAAAATATGTATTTATTTATTATTTGCAGAACAATTACACTTCAGATTTCCTTTTAAACTTGAAACTTTATTGTATCTTCTTCTTACTCATTAATTAATTAGCGTAAAATAAAATATAAACAGTTTTTTTTTTTATTTATTCACGCGCTCAATGAATCGGTCACCAGCCACAGGTTCCCATCAACGGTGTTTAAATTTATCGTAGGAACAACCTAATATTTACTACCACTGTGGTTCCAACGATTATAAATCACAATACAAAATGTAAGCCATACATATAAAACTTTAACTGTTATTATTTATCTTTCTTAAGGGGGATGTGTTAGGAATTATGGTAATATGAAAATTTAGTTTTTATTCTATGTCCGAAGACAATGCACAGAAAGACATCGTTGCAAAAAAAATACTAGCAAAAAGTATGATCAACAGAGAGAAAAAGAAATTTTAAAAGCCTAAACTAACCTAATAATGAGGTCAATAGATATTCAAAAGACCGACGGGGTCAAGCCGCTTTTTGGGACTGAAGACGACCAAGAGATAGCCTTGTTCGAGAGATCCCAAAGATTGAACCTTTTGGGTTTCTCCATTAACTTATGGGGTAAGCAAACAAAAACGAATCTGTGTGTTTTTAAAATAAATAGTAGAGTAATTTTTCCCTTTTGCAACGATACCTAGCTATGTTGTATTTGTTTAGAAACAAATAATAAAGTTATGTAGTCAAGTTAAAACTTAATATTTAACAATGTTTAAGTATGTATGTAAATTGGATTGAAGATTATGGAATTTTCATATTAGGATATCAGATTGTATCAATGAATGTATAAATCAATTATATAACAACTATTTCTATAATAGTCAAATATATGTGGAAACTGAACAATCGATAATCTAGCTTATCCACTGAACTCGATAACCTGAAAGAGCACCAATGGTGGATCTGCCATTTGAGAAGGTGTTATCTTGAAATGTAGATTAGCTGTGACATTATTATTTTACTTCTTGGTCTATGAACACTGGTAGGACCTCTGGTTGGCAAAATGTTTTACAAACTAGAAGATTCGGATTCCATTCACACGCCTTTCAATATGAACACAATAGTTCCACAATAAATCAATTTTGATTGGCAGTAAAGAGAAGGTTACGATACTAAAGAACAACTGAATATTGCTGTTTGTCACGTCGAGCGCTAGTCTCATTTGGTTGACAAGAATGATTTATTAGATGAATTAAAACATAGAAGGGACAAGATCTACCATTCACAGAATCATAAATCTAAAAATTACCTAATTTATTCCTACATAGTTGATGTTGACGATAGAAAACCTCGTCAGTAGTTCTAGGCCTCTTAGATCGTTCAGAAAAGAAAACTCGTTCACAAAATAAAATAAAACCTGGAAAACTATATTGGTTCCGTGACAATTTTTCGCCCTAACCTAACAAAAAACTATGTTCCAGCTGTTTTTTCTTGCTACATATCAGAAGGATGAAATACGTTTCGTAATCAAGAAAATTTCGTTTTAAATTGTAAAATATATTTCAGAAATTTGTCACCAACACTTACACTTTTGTTTCATTTATGTCTGTCAATACTTAAATGTTTTGTTTCCCTTAAATACTTGTAAAATATTTACTGCAAGAATCACTGAAAAGATTTTTTTTTTAAAGTATGCAAAAACGATTTGTTTGATAAATTGATAAATTTGAAATTAGAAATATCAGGTAATAATACAACACGTTTTTTGCAAAAGTAATATTATATGTTGAAAGAGTAGAGATTATCACAATATTTGAAATTTCAAAAATATACCTCCCAATACAATGCAGACCATTAGATGTACTTTTTCTTTTTTTTTTACACATCAATATTACTCAAAATAATCAGAATTCTTTTTCTATGGAAAATTAACACACGATGAAACGTTATTCTATTACATAGCACTTTTTAAATAATAACCATTTAGTACATACGACTTATTACTTAAAACCATTTTCCGCAGGAACGCTTTATTAACCAATGTTTTAGATTTCCATGATTTCACTGAAGTCGTAATAAACTAGAACTTAGTTTCAGCTCTATATAAACTCTCCTCTATAACATTGAATGTAATTTAAACTGTAACTATCGATTCATTCAAATTATATTGAGTCGTCAGTTAAGTGAACTAAACGAATTGCTTGTTCAGTTTGCAGAACTAATTAAACAATTGCCAAATCGAGCAGGTAATTTTATACTGATAGCAGTTTATGTAAGCACGAAGTGGTAGCAACTATTTATAGAAACAGATGATCCATTACGCCAATATTGAATATTTTGGATCCATCGACTTTTTCCTGGATCATCCTTTTAATTTATTGTAACAAAAAATATATAAATAAATAAACACTAGGGGACTATATAAGAAAAACTGCAACATAATTCTGATCAGCCTTATCAGCTCGTAATAATTCGTTTAGTTATAACTTATTTATACTAAGGATCTTAGGTACATAGTGAAACGCCAATGTAAATGGAAAATATATTTTTGTTGAAACATAACGGGTAATTATATATTATGGTTGCGGTTAACCTGTTAGGCCAAAAGACCGCCATTTTGAGTATGGAGACCTGGATTCTGACACTGTATACTTAATGAATCATTCTATAAACAAGCATAATGAATGTTAAAGTTATGATCATTAATAATCGGAGATCTTACAATATTAACTACAAATTATCACCAAACAAATGATAACCCTAGTCAACGGTATAATGCCGTGATCCACCGTTAAAGATATACGTAAAATTTTAGATTTGTATTCTAAAAATCAGATTTGGACTCTTCTTATAATATAGTAAATAAATATACTAACATTATCCAATATCTAAGCTTTTTAAATTAAATTATCTTGTCTCCATCATCACGGAGTGATACCTAAATATTCAACTTGCCATAATCAATTCTCTATTTTGTCGAGTAACAAGCAGTCAGTCGTTAAATGATCCCACTGACTGCTTGTCCTCTTCATTGAAACAATTACACAGATCAGTTCTAACTATTCAATTCAGTGGTTTACCGCAATACGCTCCAGTTATTACGTATCAGAATGTGCAGAAACGCGTATGTCTCTGATTTGCCAAAACCGGTGACTAGATTTACTCAATGATTTGTTCAGTTCTAATTATTATCATTGTTGTTGTGGGTGGGGAGGGATACTTATTGTTAGAGGTTAGTTAAACGTTTCTAAAAATTTTACTTAATTATAATTGAATATCTGAAAAACACGCAGTATCGGATCTAATTCACCATCATCGATTTTATTGAGACTAGTTAGATTAATCAACAAATTTTGTATCTCTGCTTCCTTCACTTGTTAAACAGATATTAATTACCTGATATGGTTTTGAATTTAAAGTATCTTGGGGCACAATGTACGCAAGTTTATTTGCAGATTTTTTGAAGTTTCGAATATCCTGTATTGAATAACGAGTCGGTTTCTGTTCTGCATTTGTGACAGATCCTGTAAACGTCTTTTTAAAACCAAATCTTGAAAATTAGAAAAACTTATAGTTAATATTTCTCATATTTCTTTGAAGGTATCTGAACGAACATAAGCTTCTAGTATTGCAATCCTATCTTTTAATGGATTTCGTAATAACAAAACTTCGATACTAATCGGACTGTACTTCTACACGTGTTCGTAGAAAAATAAAGCTTAAACACAAGGATAATCTATCTACATAGACAATAAGGTGGCAATGAAAATCATCGATTCTAACGAGTTCAAGTCTACGATAATCTGGAATTGTTTCCAAATCACAACATGACTGAAGGTCTCAACAAATGTTACTCTTAGCTGGGTTCCTGGACATGCGGGGATTAGTGAGGAATGGATACGCAGACCGCTGGCTAAAAAAACATCAGAAGCAAAACTTTAACTGATTGTAAGTTATGAGTATTTCGGCTCAGGAAAAGTACAAGAGGAGGTCTAAGGTGTAAGTTTAAATAACAGCAAACGCTAGTTTCCACCCCCTCTAATCAAATTGCACCTGACCTCTCATTTGACAAGAACAAATTAAGGACGGTGGTAGGGTTCGCCATGAGGCTCCGTCCTAGAAACTCACGAAAATTTGGGAATTACAGTTTTCGACTGCCAGGAATCGATTGGCGCTATCCCCATGACCTGGAAAATCCGTACCACTTGAGAACAGGATGGACATATCCACTGCAGAGCACCTAATTTCCTCGATTGGGAAAAGACTGAAACACTTAGATCTTTAACGAAAGCGTACAAAATCCCTTTGGACATTCTTGCCAGGAAGATCCTAAAGTAAACAAACCATCATTTTTTTTATTATGAAACGCTCTAACGTCTTGTGACTGACGTGTGAAAGTGACAGAACACCCAGTTGAGGAAGAAGAAATGATGGGAATAGTAACTAAAACAACCGACAGTAGTGCTGTAGTCAAAGAAAGTTACACAATCGTGTGAAGATCAATCTAAAGCTTTTTTTTAAGTTGCTCAACCTGAACAACAGTTACATCTATTGAAGCTATGTTATTCACAGGTTTGTTGTTTCTAATGCGATAATTTCTGCGCAATACTAGCTTGTTACATAATTAAATTCAACCAAAGCGGGTCTTCTGTGATCTATTTTGACAATAATTTTAATTATACCTCAACACTCTCGAGATGGTTTCCATGATATGATTAAGATCTGCTATTAGCACTGAAATTGATCCTGAGGCCTAGTAACTATGTCTAATTATTATTCATAACTTGGATTGGTATATCGTGCAGTACTTTACTTAGCATGTTGTACGCTATAACTCTCTAGTGTCCATGCAAACGTAACATTAAGGGAGCTTTTATAACGTATCTGCTATGTACACATGAGCTGTTTTTAACTCTCAGGGACAGTATATTTCCGGGAGACAGTAATAGAAAAGTAATATATTCTTTATTTTACACACCCCCTCTCCTCACACCTCTCAGACATTTCAATTAATGCTATATAAATTGACATCAGAGCATACTGCACCATTTTTAATTATAATACCACTTACTTTTATAAAGTCATGACAATTTTATTTGGTAAAAGTGATGATTAAATGTACAATTTGAAGGAATAAATGATTAAAGGATTGTATTTGATTGTGTAGATTTCTTCTTTAACAATAACTTTAAAGTTATACACTCACTTAGCATTTAAAATATTTAACTGTATGGTGACAAATATAATAAATGGGTCAAACAAATCTCATTTATTCAATCCCAAAACCAATCAAAACTAATCATTACTAAAAGTCTGTAGTGTCTGTAGAGTAATTGTCAATTAAAAAGTTAATATTAACCATCTTTGAAAATATATTTATATTCAAAATAATTTGAATGAAATCTATGTGACGATTTAAAAAAATTACATGTTTTATAGCCCCATGGTTGATTTTTTGTTTTTTACTGAAAACTCACAAACCAGCATTTATTGAAAGATGGTGACCAATACATTTTATGTTATAATATACACATTCTACTAAAATTTGAACAAGATCGGTGGAAAACATTTTGAGAAAGTACATCTTTAGAACAGTTGTACGTCCGATGTGTTGGGTTTTTTTATCGTTAACTCACAAACTGGATTTTTTTAAGGAATGCTACCAATACACATTGTTTCATTATATAGAAGTTACACTTGAATCGTTAAAACTGTTTTTGATCATTTTTTTATTTTATTTTCTTATGGCAGCTATACCCCCAAATTTTATTACAAATATGTATGCAAACTTACAAAATTAGGTTTAAAACACTTTTTAATACGTTCTTCACTGATTTATGCTAATTATAGTCTTTCGTTGTGTTAAATTATTAATATGGGATGTACATAATCAGCTCCTATAAGTAAAATGTTTCAAACCGATTAGGACTAATCTTTATTTTCATAATTATGACTGGTCGACCTAGTCGATGTTGTAATTATATATTATTCTTTGTTATGATAACTTAATTTATATGTTATATTTCCCCTCCTCCTCCCCGATTTCACCCCTAGTTGAGTTTTCCCGAAGACTAACTGTAGTTCAATGAATCTCTCATACCAGAAAAGCTTTAGAAACGCAGTGTCATAAGAATTCATGGATTTATTTTTTGTAGAAAACAATTTACAAACAGATAAAACATTAACTCGTGTCATAGTGTAGGATAATCTAAAATAACCCAATCAGGCTTAGCTATTCGAGGTGAGAGGTTATGTAAGATAATTCAGAGTTCTAAAAATATACAGTGCGTCAATAATGTCATAATGGCATTTCAATTTTTTATGACTCCCTAAGGAAACATTTTAGTTGCATGAAACAGCTGTTATTTAGTTTTATTCATAATTCAGTAACCATTTTTGTGTCATTTAATCGAACGATTGATTTCACCTAAAAAATAAACATGGCAACCTTGAAAAGAAAAATTGAGTGTGTTTTGAGGTTTGCAAAATACTATGAGGGTGTGTTTTATGTAAACTCTCTACACGAAAATAACATTCATAGATGGAAGAAACGATTGAATGAAACATGTACCTTATTAACAAAAAGCGCTCAGTGAGGCAGTTTTCAGCACTGAAACCGTTGAAAACATACAAAAAACTTGTTGTTCCAAAAACGTTTTCAAAATTTTGGAAAAAACTGAACAGCTTTGTCAGGTATATACTTCTTGGTGAAATTGGAGGTGATGAAAATTTTCTGAACTGAGTTATTTTTAGTCATGAGTCATCTGAAAGCACTGGTTTTCCCCTTATCGGGGATGACAATTTGAAGGATACAGCACGGCCTCACTATGCCAACTTTGTTCGTGATTTCCTCAAATGAAATACTGACACGAGCGAAGCGAGTACAGACTGTTCAATATAGACGCACACCTACACAATTACGGTGTTCAGATAATCTGTATTATTATAACCGTTCTAAAATAATTTACCTGGATAAGACTTCTTGATCTACCAATACATTTTAACATTTCATACAAGGCTCATAAAACCGACTTTGGGCATTACATTTAGAGGATCTGATTGTATTACACTGTAAAATGATGTATTGCACAGTATTGAAAGATAGAGGCACTTAACTTGTATAAATTTTACAACTATTGGTACACGTGTTTGAGGTTAACAACTCTCACATAAATAGAAAAAAAATTGAGTTAAAGTAGGACCAGGCTAGACTCGATCAAACAACAGAAATTAACTAATAATTACATTTATTATCCTTGTGACAACGAGTTAAGCGACTTCTAAACTCAACTTTAGTAATATAAGATTTAAGTTAAAAATACATTAACGTATCAACAACGTGGTTCGCGTAGACAAGACACTTCAGGTAAAGTTGAATCCTGTAACAAGTATATTCTGAAAGTAATTAATTCCACGTCATCTTGACATCACAAAGGATAATCACGAGGGGAAGCTATATTGCCAGGAGGTGTACTAACACCAATCTAACTTTGGTATTTTTACAACAAACAAAACATGACAATGCAATTGATGTATTAATTCTAAACTGAACAAAAATCTCGGCGGTAATTCATTACTTGTTTCCTATAATTAATATAAAATTTTAAGTACAGTTCACTGATAATTATAAAATTTTACTTTATTTGGCAAACTTTTTTTTAATACAGACCAGAATGTTATTGACAGAGCAGATAGTTATATTTTATTTTGGACGAACATGAAGACTTACATGTGTTTTTTTTTTTTTTTAATTAATTTATTTTGAACGATTTACTCAAAATAAGTGCACTATAAATTGTACAACTTTATTCATAACCTAGTACTGTTAATATAATCAGTTTACAAGGTCCATCAATATTACTTATTTAGGAAACACGGCGCACTATCTGTAATATTAATACAACTAAGTAACGCTTTTTGCCTACACAACGCCTGAAATTACATTGACAGAATATTACTTTTGTAATATCACATCTACCAATAAAATAGACATACGTTTTCCTCATAAAAGACTATGTTATGAAACGTATATACCTATCTTTAATAAATTCTATATATAAATGCCACTCTTGAGCTTTCAATGTAATTATTAAGTGAAATTTTTATTTTTTCATTTAAAATATTCTTTAGAAAACAAAATAAACCATTTGTTTTTTAAATTTATAACCATCTGTTTTCAATATTTGAGAGTTAACGTATGTAACAATTTCAAAAACACAAAATAATTAGTCTACCTTTATATTTGTTAGTAATTATGCGGCTTAAGATTTATGGCATGGAATAACACTGTTTACAAAATTTCATCTACAAAAAATATTATACAAACAAAAACTAAACACACAAAAATTAAGGTTTGTATAGAAAATTAACTAAATGCAATATGAATATAATAATAAACAAAAAAATTTACCTCTCTTAGAAATTCCTTCACGGATTTTAAACCAAAACCAAATAGATTCTTTTTAATATGAAATTTAATTTTTTTTTAATTTTTGAAACACAATATTTAAAGATTTTAGAACCAATAACTAAAAAGAGCATCTTAAATCAAAATCTATTTAACTTTGGTATACTGTATACCCAGTTTCATTGTATTCCTTGTTGGGCAATAATTTTTAATATCAGACGTGTCTTCGCTCTTATCATGAATAAACCTTAAAGACTTTGTAGATACACAATAGCTTTACCGCCAGTTTGTTTAATTGTTTGAAGAGTGGAAATTTTTCTTAATAATGCTTGCAATTGAAATGTTTTGATAAACTAATAACGATTTAATTGCTTATATGATTTCATTGCTTATATGATTTCATGCTTTCATTGATTATATGAAAGCATGATAAAATATTCTAAGTACTTTTTAAGTTGCAGATGTTCCTCAAATAATAAAAGTTTCTTATTTTTGATAGGAGTTTAGAGTTTAACTTGCTTATATCTTTTTTCCACTTAATTTTATTATCAATATAAATCGTTGGACAGTCAGACAAGTACCAAGTTACGATTAATTATTTCCTCTCTAAATTGATATCTCCTTAAGTTGAAGCTTATGAATTTGGTTTTATCAATAATTTTAAGGTTTAGCAGGAGTGAAGTAAAACTCCACCACAACACAAGTTCTCCCATTTAACTACATGAAAATTCGATAGAACCTTCTTCCACTATAACACAGTTTATCGCCATATTTTATGAACATTATTGAAAATAACGTCTTTCGAAAGGTAAATGAATGCGAAATATTTTATATTCCTTACATTACTGACATCTACATTACATAATTGATCAAAATATCACAACTCTACCTAAACTTTCAATTTGAGCTAAGTACACATGATTTTTTTTTTTTTTTTTTTTTTAGTAATAAAAACTAGATCAATTTCATATTGCAATAACCTTTAAAGTAACGTCGCACACAATTTTGTAACTATTATTCGAACAATAAGTTCATGCGTTTAACATTGTCCTTATGGAAATTCATTTCAATATGGCGGGTGGATCTACAAAGCCTTAAAATCCATTAATACCGACAACTTCCATAATTATTGACAGGTAATTTGTGGTATCATTAGGTGCAGAAAACATAAAATAAGACAACAGTTCGTTTTGAAATATACAATCGTTATTTACAAATAAATAATAATAAAAAAGCTTTGTTATTTTCAAAAAGGGTTAAAATATTTTGTTTTAAAAGATGTACTTTCTCAAAATCGACTATTAAGATGTGTCTTAAATTTTGACAAAATCTACAGATTAATAACTGAAACACTCGTGTTAAATCTCCAGTAAAAATAATTACGGTTCAGGTATATTGGGGAAGAAATTAAAATAATCCTTAAACTCAGTTCTTAAAACTTAATTTCAATCAAATGCAATTTCTGTAGACGTAAGTCACCTTTACAACAAAAACAAAGAACTATATAGACAATACTATAAGTTATATATATATATATATATATATATATATATATATATATATATATATAATATATTAAACTTCGCATTCTTATTCTTCGTATTATTACACATATAGGAAAATATATAGCGACCAAAAAAGACCTTGGGGTAGTAAAGGGGCTAAATCTATCGAGTTTATTTTATTTTTTAATATTATGTGTAGGGGTATCAAATAAAACTATAAGTTATTCTGTTTACGAAAATTTTTTATTTGATGACAAAATTAATATGTTGGCGTTAGGCCAAATTTAAAATGTCAGATATCACTCCCTTCCCCTCTAACTTGAACAGAGCGTGACCTATAAATCTTTAAAACAAACTATTTGGATTTGAAATTAAATTGCAGTGCGAAATCACATATTATAGTTTTTTGTTTTAATTTAACCACACAATGAGAAATGCGTGGCGTATAAATTTAAAAAGCGGTTTTTGTGAGATATGAGACAAACAAATTAATAAACAATAAAAGATAGATTGCATTCTCATGATTTCTATTTATTAGGGTCCGTAGTAAACCCTAGAGACCTTTATTATTTCATGCGGACGTCTGTCTTTACAATTTAAACTTTCTCTGAAAATACTACGACTTTTTTTTAATAGCTGTCCCTATAAACCTACAGACCCTTGGTTTGCGTTTGGTTTTATCACACGCTTTTCTTTCATTCATTCAGTATAAAAATATTTTGGGTAAAATGACAACAAACATTGTGGTACTGTACTTGCTTTTGTGGATAGATTTGCTAGAAGTTAACATAATATTTTTTCCACCGTTTATTTTATTGTTAATACAAACTATAACTTCTTCAGAACTTATTTTAATAAATTTTCAGAGTGCAAAATGTTTCCAGTGATCCACAACGTAGATCACCGATTACTAAAGCTACAAAATATACCTGTTTTTGACAAAAACGTCTTTCGAACCAATAATGTACATACGTTTTCATTATTAACCTAATAACGAATTTATTTCCAAACCAATACATGTCATTAATAGCTATTGCCTATATGCCATTCTCTAGTAAGTAGGTCAGGCTAGAACAAAAGCCATATAGGCTATAACAGATTAATTTTAGTTGACATTGGCGGTAAGTTTATTCGACAAATTCTGTGGGTGTTTCGATTCAATGTTTAGGTTACTCAGCTAAAGACAGAAATAGTACTTTTTTCAAATTGTTTAGTTACCTAATACAACTTTATTTTATACAAACTAGAAATAAAATAGAAAAGGATGAAGATTCTTATAACGTCTGATTTAATTTTGCCTTGAACTATTGTACAACCAAATGTTTAAATTGTTAAATATAGCAGCTGTGTGTATTTTCAAATTAATTATTATTGTAGAAGTTTTAAAAATCTTAGAACATATAGGAAAGCTTTTCTATATAATTTACCATCTATATAATTTACCATCTATTTGTTTTGTTTTGTTTACACTTCGTTAGATATAATCTGAGATTTGAGTTGCGTGAGAGGGGAATAGTCTGGCTAACGGAGGGGAGAAACATGGCTGGAGGGGAATTACCGTCAATTTTACTCGCAAACCTACAGATATTGGGACTTTGCATTGTTTTTATTAAACAAATCAGTTTTATTAAATCTAGTAAAGTGACATACCAGTCGAATGAACGTTAAGTTTTGTCAATGTAAATAACAGATCTTCCATTTCCATACTATGGTAAGGTTTTCCAATTCTTTTCATTTCGCGAACATTCGATTTTTCAATAAGCACTTTCTTATTATCACTGAGTTTTTTTCATTAAAAACGTAATTTTTGACAATTTTAAGGAACCTCTATTTACTGTCATTACACCTTACCTTACCTGTCTTACTTTAAATAAGAATTTAAGCAAGTGTTTGAAGTTTCCCTTCGTTAAATGGAATTAATTTATTGTTCGCCCTGTTAACGTTAATAAAAATCATCTGTTTCTGTAATTATTAAGTCAGAATATAGTGGCGAACAAACAAAATTAATGTTTTTATTTTAATTACTATTTGCATTGAAAAGAAACTCCTTTTAAATATCCGTAGGATATCACATGATCAAAAAAAAACGTGCACCATACATGAGAATATCGCTAATGGAATAACATATTCGGACATCTGTCATCATTGATACGCGAGGATTTGAGATTATGTATCAACCTTCCTTACAAGTTATGAAATTATAACATAAAAATCATAAATATATGTTTTCCTTATTCTTGAAAGGTGAAAACCCTCTCGGGTATCATCACCTTATAAAAAGAGGAAGAAAGAACATAAAATAAAGAACTCTTGCCCGCGAATACTCTAATATCGTCACGGTCTGAAAAGTACAAGCGTTGAAGAAGAACCTGATGGATAGATGAAACAAAAGGATCTAATATAAGACTAGATGAAAAAAAAGTGTAGATCCAGCTAGGGTCCGTCATGTTTGATATGCCCGTACTCACAAAAATGAGCCCCTGATGGATAAAAACATGAAAAGTTTCTACTAAGTAGGAAGAACTAAACTCATGAATCTGAATTGAAAAATTCAATGAGCTTTGCCTCTTAAAGTTCAGTGCCAAGAAGGTTTGTGAAGATGTATCAAGTAAGAATGGTGACTTAATAATTGAAACCTCGTCTTAAAATAATAAATTCTTATTGTGAAAAATGGGTTTTCTTTCATTTACTGGTATTTTTCGTTTATCTAAGATTTTCCCTAATGTATTAGTATTGTCTCTTCCCAATTAAATACATAATTTTCTTTGGCATCTCTTTTATGTTACTAGTTTTAGTTTCTAACTTGTTAATATAGTACTATCCTATGTTGGCTCTTTTTCAAATTTCAATACTTGATAACAAAAGTTGATATATTGCTTGAAACGTCGTGTATTAATTTTTATATCCACAAACTATGGCCCAAATACATATTATACCGAACAAAATTAACTATCCATCATTATCCAATATCTATGCTATAAGATCCTAATTACTATGCTTTTATACAAATCTGTCACATTACACATTACAAATAACGGATCTGTAACAGTTTGTAGAATTGATTTGATTGTTTATCCATTTAATCCGGGAATGGATAAGTTGAACTTTCGCCCACGCCCAAAGCAGTAAATACTGGTTTGTTTTTACTGCCATCCAGTCTAGCCACAAACAAAATTGGCGCCATGGAGTTTTCATTTTAACCGGATAATTAGCTTCTCATATTTGAAATTAATACGAGCGGGGCGAGTAATTATGTAAAACTGTGCTTAATTATTAACAACTCTAATAATTCGTCGAAAAGATTATTACTAAATTAATTTCAGTCAACTCCAAGATCACACGGTGCACCCAATAAGTTTTCACTTTTAAACATAAACATAGTTTAGAAAATGTTATATTATTTTTCTTTAATATCTGGTTTTGAAACCCAAAAGGACAAGGAAAAAAAACCCTGAAACCAAAAGAACATTTCTTCAGCCCAAACACGTGGGTCATGATCAAATATTGAATGTGGACATATTGCAATATTTTCTTTTTAAAGATTTTTAATAGTCACTATTTCTGAGTAACTGTCATAAGAGCACAAATCAAAAGTAGTAAGTTGTATGAGTCATTTTGTATTGGATCAACCTTTTAAAGTGCGGTTTAAGACATTACACTCTGCCAGTAAAGTCCTTTAAAATGATGTACAACTCAGCCTATGCTTACATTTAAGATTTTCTTTGTACTCCTTATGGGACGTCCTCCCCTGGTCCTACACTGTCACTCATGGTGTGCAAGAATAGTTCTTTAGGTTCATAGTGTAAGTCCAGGTTTTCAGCTTTCCAGTGTCATAAAACAAAAAATATTAAACCGATGAGGGACTTTTTGTACACCCGGTATATTTATTTTGGGTTGCTGAAAATAATAGGTTATTCTAAATTTCGTTTATTTTAAATTACTCACAAATCGTGGTTACCTTTTACTTAAGTTTAACTATTGTTTTGAGTTACGTTTTTTACATTTTTTCAATATTATATTATAATCGGATGTATCAATACCGAAATAATTCATTTCCCCTTTTTATTGAATCAGAGTCGGTTTTTGAGGAGATGATGACAAACACGTTTTGTTTAGTTTCTTAGAGCATACATTTTACCAAATCGTTATAGCTCATTAAAAAAAAAAAAAAACAGTATTTTGAGTTTTGATATTACGAAAACTAACCCTTTGAATTTTTAGTTTGATTCATATTTAGTTTTATTTATGAGTGTGAAAATGTGCATTATTTGACCACCCTTTATTTAATATTTAATTATTTTAACGAGCCAATGAAATGGATGAGGAAATTAATAAAGGGATGAGTTGCTAAAGGAAATTGCTACACCGTTTTATTCTGAATTTCCGGACATAAGACAAAAACCTTGTATATACTAATGAATTTATAATATAGCAATTTCAAATACTTTACCTCAATTGTGGACACACCGACCTCTGAACTAAATGTTTTATTTTATTTTGATTATTCAAGATCATAATTTATGCTATGGACTTATTAAAATACAAATTACACACATCCAATCCACCTTCCTGGGTGAATCGCTGACAAGAGACTGACTACGGATGGAGTACTATCACATGTAAAGCCTGGTGGTGGTGGTGGATAGCCTCCTGGAGGAAATCAACCCATCGGAACATACATCCAAACTTATGTAGATGACATGGGAATATTATTAATTGGCAGGTATAATCGGACATTATGAACAATGGCCTAAAGCGAGCCGAAACCTGGTGTGCGAAGGAAGGTCTCAAGGTCAATCTAACCAAAACTACAATTGTTCCCTTCAATAAGAACAGGAACTAAACTGTCATAGGTAGACTTACCCTGAGTACGAAAGCGTCTGTTAGATACCTTGGAGTTATCCTGAATCAAAGACTGACGAGGAATGCACATCTATAAAACGAGATCCATAAAGCGAAATAGGCACTCCTGACAACGAGACGCTTTATCGGTACTATTTGTGGACTTAATCTTCACATAACTATTGGCTCTATGAACTGGTCATCAGACATAAAATTTAATACAATGGAGTAGTTTGGTAGACTAAATTCTGCCGAACTGCAGTAGACAACAAACTGTCAAGTTTACAGAGACTATGTACTACTGGAACCTTTAAAAACAGTCCTTCATCAGCACTGGGCCTATACTGCCCCTGTATGTGTATTTAACATCGGAATCGAGGAATCCTCATATAGACTAATAAGTGCTAATGAACGCAGAGGAAGGCCAACCTAGAGTGAGCCACTCTAACATAAGAAACAATGTACTGAAGGACTTGGTATTGGAAATGACATCAGATGTCAAGAACACTGAATACGTCTGTATGTGATCTTTCTCAGTAAACCTCGGAACCAAAAAGGACTGGAAAGAGAATAACATAACATGAAGTATCAAATAATCTATAACCTGGTACATAAGGGTCCTTAATTAGTAAAAACTCTGGATACGGACTGTACAGATCTTCACTAAGAACAAATAATATTAGTGTCAGTCGTGGTACGTACTACAACATGTTCCAGGGAAAATTCTTATCAATAGCTGCCTTCATTCATCTAAGATTATCCAATAACTATAGGAATAAGAAAACTCTAATCCCATTTGATAGTCAAGCCGCTCTTAAAGCTTTTGACTCAGTTCAAATTTGCATGCAAGGTTGTGTGGAAATGCTTTTCAGAGCTATCCACCCTCTCCACCATAAATATAGTGCAACTGAGATAGGCACTAGGATATCATGGCATACTTAGAAAAAAGATGTGCGATTTGCCAAGAAAGGCGCATCACAACACCCTTAATGATACCAGAACCAATGTACTGTATCAGCCGCTCCATAGTGTCAAGGAGAGTAAATAAATGAGCGAAAGAGGAGCATCTACGTAAATGGCGGACAACCCCTAACCATGTAAACGATTAACGAGGACACTGACTACGCTAAATCGAAACGAACTTAGAAGAGTTTGTCGACTTTTTAACTGGACACGGTCAATTCAGGAAACACCCATCAATAGTAGGCTTTTATCGTGAAAGCCAAAATTGTCGACTCTGTGAGCAGACAATAGATACATTAGCTCATAATAAGCTGTTAAATTTAAACAGTTGAAGTATTACAATATAATTTTGAATTACTCATTGGAAATACGCTTTAACTTATTCTACTAATATTTATGTGGTCATTTCAGTGCAACTTATTCTCAATGCGAAGGTTCCAGAACTTTGCTGATTTTACATTTACCTCTAGCATGACTCTTGGTGTATGATTTTTGCTGTTTTATGTTAAAATACGTGTACTTTGTTTTTTTTTCCAGAATACACAGTCAAAGTTTTGTCAGTAAAACACTTCCCAGTATCATTAACTTGTAAGAAAGTTTACTATAAACTTTTTAAATGCTAGTAAATTAAATTTATATCATCATCTGTAAACTAATTTATACTATTCACACATATTGCTGATGATAAATCATTTAAATAAATTGTAAATAACCCTGCCCAAGAACTAATTCTTGAGGGACACAATAGTTTTTGAAGATAATTTTTACCCATGTTGTAAAACGTTTCACAATATCTCTTTTTTCATTTGTGAAATCTGAAATTCAACGAACCTTCCATACATGCTTTCTATGAAGAGGAAAAATAGAGTCATTACTAACCCCTCCCCCCCCCCATGTGAAAATTGGTGGTAATTAATTTAAAATTACAATTTTTACAACACGAAAACACAACATAACGACGTTTCATTGACTAAGTCATCATCTTCAATGTCTTCAAGTCGCCTTGTTGGCGTGTTTTCTTATAGGAAATATTAGATTAATAACATGTATCTTGATTTTAGTCAAATGTAGCAAGTAAATTTGGTTTTATTTTATGCCGAATATAGCCTAATCAAAGATAATTGGTAAATTTCATTATCTACAATTGGCGATAAGTGGAGGCAAACGATGAGATACAGAAACAAATTTATGGAGCTATTGTGGTACTAACTCAAACCCAGTATACAATGTAATACGAACAGATCCTCCTGTAACGTCCAAAAGTTACTTGACCCTTGTAAGACTTGTTCAAGGTAGTCTTATCCAGTAGGGTTGTTTAACACAGGTTGTTAAGGTTTTCTGAACCTCTATTAAGTTAGCCCCCCCCCCACCAGCGCTAAATAAGTTCTAACCATAATTAAAATTAGGTGCTAATTAGGTGCCTAAGTCCGAAATTAGGTGCTCAAACCGTTTGGCAGAAAATTAAATTTATAATGGGGGGGGCTGACTTAACATAAGCTGCACCCCCATATAAAAATAATATAATGAGAAAAAAACAAATGTGTAATAATTAGGTGCTCTCAGAAACCGTTAAGGTATATACAGAATTTTTATTTTTTATACCACTTTACTCTTGTACGGTGATAGGCGCGACCGACGTTTAAGTCCGAAATCCTGCCAAACGGAACGAGCACCTAATTTGGCGTTTAGATATCTTAACATAATATTAATCAAGGAATATTTTGACACCAATAACTCTCGAGCACCTAATTTTTTTATAGCACTTTACTCTTGTACGGCGGTAGACGCGACCGAAGTTTAAGTCCGAAATCCTGCCAAACATGAAAAGTCCCGTACCACATTTGGGAATAAACAAAATAACAAAAAACAAACTTTTTGTCAAAAGTAAAATGTTTATTCCTATTAGACCCTTATAGCTATTACAACAACAAAGTTGTCATCTTCAGAGGGAATCTTAACAAATGTGTTTGAACTGTCAACCCTATTGTTGATAGGTCAATGCACCAGAGGAGTGGGGTAGGGAAACTGGTCACTTTAGTTGTAAATAGTTTTAATTTAGTCTTTGTTAAGATTCCCTCTGAAGATGACAACTTCGTTGTTGTAATAGCTATAAGGGTCTAACAGGAATAAAAATTTTACTTTTGACGAATATGAAACTTAAAAATGGTGGTCAGTCTCGCAAGTCCAAAAAAACAAAAAAACAAACAGATATCGGATGACATGTGATATCCCATCCGAGCCTGTCCCTTTTTTTGTGCCACACGTTTAACCACGAACCGATTCACGCGACAAAGGTTTTGTGGCGGTAAAGATCAAACAGTAACTTATAGAATAAGTTTAGTGACCTAACTTAACCTAAGCTAACGTGGAAAGAAGCAGAGTTTGACGAAATATTGCTCAATTTCTTTTTTGCTGTGGCAGAGTGCACATCTCTTAAATATTTTAAGTATACGGATTGTGCGATGAGCCAAAACAGAAGAAGCATAGAAATTGAAGGTAAATTTTAGATATATCATACAATATACTTTCCTTTGTGTGCGTGTGTGTGTTTGTGCGCGTGTGTGTGTTTGTGCGCGTGTGTGTGTTTGTGCGCGCGCGCGAGTTGCTAAACAAAAGTACCCGAAATTTAAATATTGCTGAAGAACTACGTTTAGCAGGAACTACGTTAAATACTGCATGCATCTTTTGTGGTTTAGTATTCCAAGTGGCGTAAGACTGCATAGAGTCATTGAAGATTTAAGATTTACAGTAATTGGAAATATAATATTTATATTATTATATGAAGTTAATTTGCAATACATTTTATTTTTGTCAAAATATTCCTTGATTAATATTATGTTAGGATTTCTAAACGTCGAATTAGGTGCTCGTTCCGTTTGGCAGGATTTCGGACTTAAACATCGGTCGCGTCTACCACCGTACAAGAGTAAAGTGTTATAAAAAAATTAGGTGCTCGAGAGTTATTGGTGTCAAAATATTCCTTGATTAATATTATGTTAAGATATCTAAACGTCAAATTAGGTGCTCGTTCCGTTTGGCAGGATATCGGACTTAAGCTTCGGTCGCGTCTACCGCCGTACAAGAGTAAAGTGCTATAAAAAAATTAGGTGCTCGAGAGTTATTGGTGTCAAAATATTCCTTGATTAATATTATGTTAAGATATCTAAACGCCAAATTAGGTGCTCGTTCCGTTTGGCAGGATTTCGGGCTTAAACTTCGGTCGCGCCTACCGCTGTACAAGAGTAAAGTGTTATACAAAAATTAGGTGCTCGAGAGTTATTGGTGTCAAAATATTCCTTGATTAATATTATGTTAAAATATCTAAACGCCGAATTAGGTGCTCGTTCCGTTTGGCAGGATTTCGGGCTTAAACTTCGGTCGCGCCTACCGCTGTACAAGAGTAAAGTGTTATACAAAAATTAGGTGCTCGAGAGTTATTGGTGTCAAAATATTCCTTGATTAATATTATGTTAAAATATCTAAACGCCGAATTATGTGCTCGTTCCGTTTGGCAGGATTTCGGACTTAAACTTCGGTCGCGCCTACCGCCGTACAAGAGTAAAGTGTTATACAAAAATTAGGTGCTCGAGAGTTATTGGTGTCAAAATATTCCTTGATTAATATTATGTTAAGATATATAAACGCCGAATTAGGTGCTCGTTTTGTTTGGCAGGATTTCGGACTTAAACGTCGGTCGCGCCTACCGCCGTACAAGAGTAAAGTGCTATATAAAAAAAAATTCTGTATATACCTTAACGGTTTCTGAGAACACCTAATTAGCACCTAATTATTACACATTTGTTTTTTTTCTAATTATATTATTTTTATATGAGGGTGCAGCTTATGTTAAGTCAGCCCCCCCCATTACAAATTTAATTTTCTGCCAAACGGTTTGAGCACCTAATTTCGGACTAAGCATCTAATATTAATTATGGTTAGAACTTATTTAGCGCTGGTGGGAGGGCTAACTTAATAGAGGTGTTTTCTGATCCTCGTAATAATGTATATCATTACTTTCTTGAACTCGGCTAGCCTCCACTCGCTTCACTCGTATCAGTGTTTCAGTCGTGGTGGAGAAGCCTCAACTCGCTACCTCAGAGCCGGTGACTCGGTACTGCCGATTTTTGGTAACTATATGAATATCACACTTTCTTGAGAAATCAGGTTCATAATTATATTTAATTGACAATAAGTTCGCTATTTGCTTTCGTTGAGATATAAATTCTATACCATTAAAGGCAGTATTGAAATCTGTGTCTAATTTAATGTTTTATATGTTGAATCTAAATATGAACAAAAGTGACAGAAAGTTTGACATTTTTTAATTCAAGTTTTTGAATATCATTACGATTTTATAAGACACCTGTAATGTCCCCTATAATGAATGCATTAAATTTAAAGGTCAGTCAAAAACAGGTGGTAGAATTTTTTTTTTTCAAATACCAAAGTTACCCTAAGCTTTATACACAGGGTAAGAAATAGTTCCCCTTAAAGACTATAAAATTTCCACTTATAGAACTTCTCATCTCAGTCTCATATAGTTTTGATTAATAACAGTTTTTATAAGAAATGGATTGTGCACTTTTACTCAGCAACTTACGTGAATGCAGTTGTAATTACAGGCACGCCACGCTACTTAAATATTGAAATATACTTTGGAAAACCGTATGATATATGATTTACATGCAGTTATAACAAACGCGCAACTTTTGACATGAAATATCGTGCATAAACAATATTTGAATTTATGAAAGATTTACTGTATAAAACATTGTTTACTACGTAATTTACATTTTGAAAATGATCGTAATCACAAAAAAACTGGTTTGATAATCGACCTCCGTTTTATAACTGATCTTCACGTTTCATGGCCTTGGGAAACCGAAAACAATTTTCGACATGTCGAACGTCCTCCGTTGTTGATGCCGTGTAAAATTAAGATTGGATAATGTTATTTGGTTTAAGGGATTCAACTGTGCTCATACAGAACCTTATTTAAATTCAGAATAATTGAAACTTACAAAATAAAGGATAGTAAACTTATAGTCAAAAATATAGTTTCCACGAAGACTGACCTCCAAAGAAAATGTGACTCGTATAGTTACGAGACCCGGCAGGGCCAAGTCACAGTGGAGTATCCTGCATACAAGTTCGAGGCCGACAAGAGCTGAGACACTGACACAAGCGAAGCGAGTGGAGACTTTTTAATATAAAACACATCTCACCGTTAAAAAAAATAGTGATATACACAATTACGAGCCTTCAAAAACAACTATTTTAAACAACAAAAAAACAGATAAGACACTTCAATCTACCAATAAAATTTAACATTTTCTACAACACCCAACAAACCAACATTTGGGCATTACGATTTAGCCTGTATATATATATATATATATATATATATATATATATATATATATATATATATTGTATAATGAGGCTGGGTATGTACCATGATGGTTTTTATTAACTTTACATAATACTTTAGTGTGTCAGTTTTGGAATAGTTTGATAACTAAGTTTTTAACGTACGAAAAAGAGAGAAAAAAAATGTGTATTTTTAAGATGTATTATTAAAAACCTTTTAAATAGCATTAAATTTCAAACCGTCTAAAATCTTAGTTTTTTTTTGTATTCTGATAAGAAGTTACATAAAATGTGTATACCAAATCGGAACTCAATTTCCAAAAATGCAAAAATAAAACTAAAATCGAAAAATGAAAATTTACGAGAGTCATTTAGAGCGAAATTTTTTCTTAAAATTACGAAATATAGACATAATTTAATAAACACCCTGTATACCATATATATATACAGTGTGAGTCAAAAGTATGGATACACCCTGTTAAATTTTAAATGGATAAAGATAGAAAAATGAAACCAGAACACCTTTCTAGGAAATAAAAGTGAACTTTTTAGTCACTATTACAACTTTGCCCATTTCCCCAAAATGGTATTTTTGGGGGGCAGCTCAAAATTTTTAAATATAAAGACCCATTAAGTGACGCCTCATTTTAAAGTCCTTGATTAAAGAAGAAGAACAGTGGAAACCAGAGCTTTCTATCTCAACCCAGTACAAAATGGCAGCTCATTGAAATTAAGTAAAACTTCATTGAGGCAAAATATGAACATCCACATTCAGGTGGTAAATAACCCCAATAGACAACCAATGAGCTGCCATTTTGTACTGGGTTGAGATAGAAAGCTCTAGTTTCCACTGTTCTTCTTCTTTAATCAAGGACTTTAAAATGAGGTGTCACTTAATGGGTCTTTATATTTAAAAATTTTGAGCTGCCCCCCAAAAATCCCATTTTGGGGAAATGGGCAAAGTTGTAATAGTAGCTAAAAAGTTCACTTTTATTTCCTAGAAAGGTGTTCTGAGTTTCATTTTTCTATCTTTATCCATTTAAAATTTAACAGGGTGTATCCATACTTTTGACTCACACTGTATATATATATATATATTATTCTATCCCCCACCATGTTCTTTAAAGACGAAAATCTGTCGGTGATCATCGTCTTATAAAAAAAAGAACAAAAGAGCATAAAATAAGGACTCTTAGTCCTAGAATATTTTAATAGCGTCAGAGTTGTAAAAGAAGAAGCGTTGATCGAGAGAGACCTGATAGTAAAGATGAAAGAGAGGGATCTAACTCAAGACTAGTAGATGAAGAAAATTGTACATCCAGCTGGGTACCCTCGGGATTGCCAAGCTCATACTCACTAAAGTGAACCCCTGGGGTTCCCATGGCAATATTGAAAATAGAAAACTTCTAATAACAATCAAACATAATTTTGAATACTCAAATTAAATTCACAACAACCCCACTTCTTTATCTCAATTTAATAGTTAAATATCACAAAATCTGTGAAACAACTTCGTTTTGTTTTGCTTTTCATTCAAGCCTAAAGCCATAAAAAGTCTCCAGTGTAAGGTAGAGGGGTGACTCAATATCTGTATGGCGCAGGTTTTAGTCGAGGGGTAGATATGAGGACACAGCAATCTCATTAGCTCTTTGTAAAGAAAATGTAAAATATTATACACGCGTTAGCAGTAAGCAGCATATGCATAGCGTATTATCTGTGTTCAAACAAAAGATAAAATATCATTCATTAACAGATTCAACAAGTTCTCATCCTCTGTACTCCTAATCTAACTGAATAAAAAAGTATGTGGAGGGATTTCGAGGGTGAAAATGATTTTTTGTAATTAAATTTTTGTTTGTTTTTCGTTTTGTTCTTAAAGACTAATTTATAAAATAACTTCTGTTCAAGAGTTTTAACTATATTCATTTTATTTTTAAAATCTTTCCTTTTGATGTGTATTCAATAATATACACTCATTATGTAAATATCGTAAAACAAACACGAACCACTTCCTTTTCAAAGTCGATGTTAATGTAAAACGATTTAAAGATTTTTCCACTTGAACAGTCTTTTACTTTCCATTATATCGGTTGTAACAGACCATGTAAAGCCAGCAAGGAATTTAGAAACTGAGTTCCAACTGTAACTCCACTATTTCGCATCTGAAGAATCTAGGAATAACTTTTGTTTAAAACCCAATGCCCCGAATCTGAGAAATTAGGGGTGGTTTTTGAACAAATTTCAAACTTAAACATAGGTCAAATGATACATCATTTTAAAGGTCTAAAAAATATACACATTTGGAAGATAAAAAAGAAGGAAAAAATGTTTTGACGTATTTTATTACTTTTAAATGATTTTGTTCTTAGAAATCAAAATTTAAGCTAACATTACTGTTGAGATATCCTTTCGAACAATATACAATATGGATACTTTTTCACAAGGGTTCCAAAATGTATAATTTTCTTACACTTCCTATTCAATAATAACATAAAATACAAAATTTTAAATTCGATTCTTTGGCCGCCATTTTGAAACAATTAGAGATAAGAGGAAACAATATATACAAGAAATATTCAGCTTCGATGCAGCTTTAATTTGCAATGCTGTACGACCAACCTTACTATTTGAAAATATTAATATCGATTTTTAAATTTCGCCGAAATTCATTTTTTTTTTTTTTTTTTTTTTATTTAAAAGCTTGGACAAGAACACACATACCAAAGAAAATTAAAACAGATTGTGCAAGTTGTTGGAAATACCAACCAATGAAATTGTTTTAAATAAATGCTTGGAACCCCACGTTTCTGTTGCATGTACAACTTAGATAAAAAATTAAAAACATTAAAAATTTAAAGCTGGATAACTGTCCGGATAAAACTTACTTATTTGTTCGGCAACCTAAGGGCGTCAAATAATAACTGTTTTGCATATAATGAGGCCAAAAATAGTTTCTCACAAAATCTCCGTATTTACTCGAAAAGAGGTGTGAAAAGAAAGGGAAACGCTACTTTAAGACTAGACGTTATCATACTGAAAAACCGTCTACACACTAGTTGTTTCACTACATTATTATTTGTTATAATTATTTTTCTTCTTTGTAAATTTTCCTCTTATTTAAGGACTCCCTCAGAGGCTCCCTGTAGTGAGTAAGGGCGTGGTAATCTAGCTGGAACTACAACTTTTTTTCAGATAGAGAGGATTAGATCCCTCTTTTTCATTTTACCTATCAGACTCTCTTGACCAACGCTTGGTCTCTTCCGATTCTGACGCTATTAGAATATTCGATGGCTAGAGGATTTATTTTTGGTTGTTTCTTCGTTTTTCTAAGGGGGTGATGACAGGACGGTTTTTTACTTTTAAACAACGGAGGGGGGATGAATCTTATTTCTGAAAACCCACTAGACATATATTTTTTTTAAAATTTGTAGGCTTAATAAGTTTAACATAGGAGATAAAAGATCTAAAGATCCTTTCTATGTATCAATTAAACCTAATTCAATAATTTTGTTACATATATATATATATATATATAATATATATTTGGGGATATGAAATAAACTCCCAAAGTCACAAAAATCCTACAAAGCCTGTTTAGACATAAATTGCCTAATTTATGGAGTTGTATTAAAAACAAATTCTAGGAACTTACAATAAATTATTGGCCTAGTATTATATATCGACCAAAAATATCCAACAGTCAAAATAAAGTGTCAAATATGTTTATATAGAGTAAAATGGGCTTTTTCAATTTCCTTTAGAACTAAATACGATTTTAACGAAATTTATGAGAAAAGCTTTTCCGATTTTTTTGTAATAAATTATAAATCAAATAGTCCAAATATTGAGCATAAACTGTCAAAATCATTACATTGTGGGGAATGAAGAGGAAGAAAACTCCCCCCACCACACTTGAGAAATATAATTGCAGGAAACGAAGGGACGGGTGAGAGAAGTAAAGCGAGTAACAGCAAATAATTTGGTGGAAGAACTCGGTCTTGCGCATAGGATTGTTCTTTTGTTTGCTGTAGAGCTATAACGTTCTTACCTTCACACACAAATTAATATTTGTCTCTATGTAGTTATGTTTTTACTTACCTAGTACACGAACTATAGGCTAAGTTTGGTAATCACAAACAAATTCGGTTTTTGAATAATCTTCATATGATCTAAGAAAATCGAAAAAGTTATTTTCAACACGCTGTCTTGCCGTCGTCGTAAGCACGATAGCTTATGGACATGGCATTATGGACATGCCAGGGCAGCGGTTGATACGTGGATACGGGAGGGGATGAACAGGGCCTGGACGAATTCAACCACTAGTAGACTTGCTAAAAGGTTATTTAGACCAAGCAAGAAACATGCGGAACAACTCATCTCTCTCAGAAGGGATAGCATGAGGTGGGTGGTTGGGCTTTTAACGAGCCACTGTCACCTCAGAAAACACCTACACAGGATAGGGATTGCTGCAGATAACACTTGCAGGAATGTGGTTTGGCTGAAGAGTCCGCAGAACACATTCTTTTAGAGTGTGAGGCGTTAGGACGAGCCAGGCTATACTCTCTAGGCCTGCCGGGGAAAGAGATGGAAACCACCCTAGACAACCCTATCGGTAGTATCTGTTCCTTCATAAGGATGACGGGTATTACTGAATGGGTGTAGGAAGGAAATTGGGGCGGCAAATGATCGCTAGGTCGACGCCGGTGAGGCCTCTGAAGGAGGCTTTCACAGCCAAGAACGGAAAAAAAAAAAAAAAAAAACAAAGCACGATAGCGGCCATAAAAATTAAGATAAGAACATGGAATTTGGAGTAGATGACTATAGTGCGCTCATATAGAACCCTATTAAAAGTATAAAAATCAAATTAAAAATAACAAAATGGCGGCAATTTTAAACAGTTTTTGTTGGTCATATCTCATCACACACTTAATTAGATACAAATTTGTAGATTTCAATTCTGCTTGCAGTGGTACCAATCTCATATCTCAAGAATGTAAATAGCAAAGTTAATGTGAAAATGTAATTACTAACCCTGATTTCCTAAGAATAATGATATTCGTATAGTTATGAGATCCGGAAGGTTCTGACACCGACACGAGCGAAGCGAGTGGAAACTGTTTAAAGTATATACATTTATACCTAGCCTACGAGAAGAACTTAAGACCCCTTGATCTTCCAATAGAATTTAACATTTCCTATAAGGCTCAAGAAACCAAATTTTTGGCAATATATTTAGAGGATCTGCTTATTACATGAAGGATAGGACTGAGTAAATACTTCGCCCAACATATTTTTTTTGGAGGGGGGTAAGTTGGTATATACCCTCCTTAGCAATATTTTGTAATTTTTTAATTAGTCCTATTAACTTCTAGGGCAGTTGCGCCACATAATTTATTATTATTCTGAACATGTATTCAAGTGAGAAAATTTGTATTTCTGCATTATTTATTTTTAAACGTAATGTAATTTATAAATAAACTGAACTAGTATTACATAAATATACTGCAATCCATTCGCTTGTTTCCGGGCCAAGTGTTGAAACTTAATTATCTCTTTGTTTTGTTTAATTAACCGTGATTTTTATTGTTCGAGACTACATCAAAGCGTCTAATATTACTTTAACACTAAGCTTGGAACGTGTTGAGCATAGTTAACTTGTGAGTAACTCTATATGTTCTTGCCGTGATGACAAAACCGTACATTTGGCTGTAGTGGACATTTTGTCATTACTTCAGTATCTCGTTAACCATTTTAAATTTTTTAAACATTGACGTGTTATCTTAAGTATTAAATAAGGAACCGTAAGAGATCGAACTATTACAGGGTAAAAACAACAAAACTCCAGGGTCAAAATTGAATTCAAGTACTTAAAATTTTACTACTGGTAATGTTTAGTAATATTCGTGGAAACATCAGAAACCAGTAAGAAAGCCAGAGGGCAAAAATTGCAGAAATAAACAGTATATTCCTTGAATTAATACTTCCCGTTATCACGAGGGGTCAGGAGGGCCACTCTGGGGAAACGTGCTTCTAAAGGCTCTCCCCCCCCCCCCAGTATAATCAAAATCTGCCACTAGCTGAAAATCGAGTGAAAGTCTTTACGGTTTTACTTCCGCCACCTTACTTTTAAACTTAAGAGAGTTTTGGTGCAACTCTACCTGTTTAGATATTTTCTTCAGTTGTCTAGTAGCTAACGCTCTCGTTTGGTATGTAAAAGGTTCCGGGTTCAATCTCAAGGAGGCTTAAAAAGTTATAGTTTTCACCCTTCAGAAAATGGGCAACTACGATTAGTAACCAATAGTTAGAAAGGCTAAAATTACTTGTTGGGAACTCGAGAACTCCTGACCACATGTTTCCCGACTGAACAGACATCTAGCAGGTCTAGACCCTTCACTAGCTACTCTACCAAATGATTAATATTATTATCATCTCGGGTATGATAATGAATATCATTTCATAGGCTACTATTGATTCTCGATTTACGATCTGCTTAGCTCGGTCCAATGAAAATCAAAATAAAACCAAGCCATTAAAACTATTTTTAATAAATGACATTGTCTCTTAAAATCTTAGAGACAATGAGAGGCTCACTGGCTATGAGTACGGATGTGGTCAAACCTGAGGATCCTACCTTTCTTCGTGTAATCTTGTAATAAATTCCTCACTTTCATATTTCCTACCAACACTCTCTTGATAAACTTTTGTTCTCTTCGACCATGAAGTTATTACTGTATTCCAGAGATAGGCGTATTTATTTTATACTCTTTTCTTATGAGACGATGATGACTGAGCAGTTTTTGCCTTTAAACAGCAAGAATAAAAAACAGACTTAAAACTAACATAACTGTTTTTAAGTAATTTCTGTTCTTTTAGTAAAATCATTCACTATTACTTGCACTTAAACCACTATATCGATAATCACATTTCTCCAAGAAGGGAAGGTTATCAAGCAAAAGACCCTTATGATCTGTGACAAATTAGAGTTTGTTTTGGGTAAACTTCATTTCCTCAAAGTTCCGAGGGTGGAGGGTGAATGGGTCTTAATTTGGCCCTTGTTGACATTGTTTATAATGAAAAGTTTTCTAATCAATTTTCAGGACCTTCGGCCAAGATAGCGTACATATTGAAGGACATCCATTTGTAATACTTGTATATACTTTACTTATGTACCCGGGTTAATAATTATTAAACCTAATGCTAAGATTAGGTTAGGTTAGGCTTGGATTTTTGATATTTTTCGGCCGCTATGGCTTTCAGTGGCTGTTGAGACAAAATTCCCTCTAAGCAAATCGTTTAAGAAACATTTTAACAAAAATCCTTTCAAACTCAGGAAAAACTTAATAATCCTACTCGTAATGTAATGAAATACTCTTTAGTCGTTTATACGAAAAAATCGTTAAGATTTTTTTCAAAACAAATTACTTGATGTGTTAAAGAGTCAATGTCGAGGTCAAGTCCTTTTACAAACCCTCTGAATTCCCAGAGGATTCAGTACTCTACAGCTCAAGGGTACATTGATTTTGATGAAATTAACTACAAGGGCAAATTCCAAATATTATTCGAAATACTTGTCGGTGAGATCTTAAAGTTTTTTCCGTAACTCAAAATTTAGATTTTTTAAAATTAGGGTAATCAAATTTTTTTCAAAAACAAAACCTCTAACAACCAAACACGATTTTCACTTGAGACGAGTTTATAGCTAAAGCAAAACACCTTCAGCTCTATTATATCTCTAAAAATGTAAGGATCAAGCTTGTGCTAAACCCACAAGACTTAGGGTACATAGGCACATCGAGCCAGTAATTTTTATGAAGACGAAGTCTTTTAAGCGGCCTTGCGCCAACATATTAATTTCTTCGTAATCAGAATAACTTCTAGTTTTATTTGATATCCAATACATAATATTTCAAAAATGTCAATTCCACAGTGCTTGCCCCATAAATAATCCAAGGTCATTTTTTTGTTACCGCTATATTTTACCTATATGTGAGACAAAACAAAGAAACATTTTTAACGTAAAGTCTGAAATAATAATATAGGCTCTGAAATAGTAAAGTCTGTAGGCCTATATGGGATTTATCGTTCTTGTCTGTGTAGACGGGTTGCGACTTAAGAAAAACAGACACGCGCGTGAAATTATAAGGGCTCTTGGTTTTAACTACAAACCCTAATAAAGTGATATGATTAAAAATGTAATTCATCTTTTAATGTCTATTGAACTTTTTGTCTTATGTCTCACAAAAACTGCTTTTAAAACTTATATGCTACTCATTCTGTGGTTAAATTAAGTTGTATTCATCTTACAATACACTATACTATATTATTTCCCATTAAAGTTTAACTTCAAATCCAAATATACTTTTCAGATTTGAGGGTCACGTCGTAGTCAAGCGAGAAAGGGGGCATAATATCCTACACTTTAATTTGTCCTCGCGACAACATGTTAATTTTCGTCAAAGGAACATTTTCGTAATCAGAATAACTTCTAGTTTTATTTTATACCCCACATATTATATTTTAAAAAAATTGTTTCAACTCAATATTTTTTCCACCTTAACTTCCACAAGGTCATTTTTGTTACCGCTATATTTTTTTTTGTATATATGGGACAATACAAAGAATGTAAATGAAAAGTTTGAAATATATAGGATTTATGGTCTTGTCTGTGTAGACTGGTTGCGACTGACAGAGAGACGGACAGACACGTGAGTGAAATTATAAGGTCCCTTGATTTTACCTAAGAATCCTAAAAAATGTTTTAACTCTACACCTCTAGCGTTTACCGATTTTATTTCTAGAAGTAATTTTCCAACATTTTAACACTCTGTAGACCTGTGTTTGAGTGTGTATTAGTAGTCTAGGAGTCATAACTTTAATCCTATGTTGCTCAAATTTGTTTAATAGGCTTAGTTTTTTATTTATTTGATTAGTTTGTTACTCCAAAAAATCGAACTCGAAATGACTGCAATTTTTTTAATTTCAAAAATGTATTTGTTTCAATAACTTTTTACCCGTTGTAAGCAACTTTTATACAAATTCGTTAGTCATTGTCCTCACTTGTTACATACACACAAATCTTTGTGCCAATCTAACAACCAAGGATCTAACAACTTACTTGGTGGTTGAAATTTCTACAAGTGTTGCTTATCTTAAGTGAAGGATAATGAAACAGGTCACAAGATCTTACTATGATGTCGCAGAACAACCTAATCCCAGATTATCACAGTTCAAATATCTATTTTGAGGTTAAGATATTACATATTACGTCTTCTGTTAACACTAATGGTTATTGCTCCAAATAGACCTGCAATTACCTCTGAATTATGGTCCTAATAAACACATATATGTAACGTTACTACTCCAATGCAATATTAATGTATTGTGGGAACTAGGTCCTGTTTTAACTCCATTAATTTTGTATGTTTTCTGTACATTTGTGTGTTTCTTATGCAGTTACGCCCAAACGCGTATATGAATCGTTATGAAATTTAAGAATAAGGTTTTACTTGTTTTAAAATGGTTACTAAAATCCTTTATTGTGCTGTACCAAAGCGCACTTCAAAGTATAAAAATAATGTCATGAAAGAGGTATACAAATTTCACAAAATTTAAACTGTTTTATAAAATTTACATGACTGAAAATAAAAAACTTCATTGCTTACTAATTTTGTGTGTGTGTTCAATTTATAATAATTCAAAACTTTATCGAGTTTCACAGTTACAAAAATATAAAAGACATTATTATTTACACTGTTTTTCTCTCCTGAGATATTCTCTAAAACTTAAAACAACTTTCATGTAAATTGTATACATGCATCAATGTCAATAATTATAGTAAAATATAAACAGTAGTCGGATAGTTTACGCTTCTAATTAATTTGGTCACCAGCCACCGAGGACCACCAGTGATATTTATACAGGATCTTTTTTTCAGTTAAGATGGTAATCATTTCGTAGGGTTCTTTTTCTTATTTGAAAGCGAAAACTCTCTCGGTTGTCATCGCCTTATAAGAAGAAAAAAAAACAGAAAAAAACAGAATAAAAGAATATGAACTAAAAACCAATACCTCGAATACTTTAATATCGTCAGAGTGAGGAGAAAACCAGAGTTGGTTAAAATAGATTTAATAGAAAAGATAAAAGCTGGGATCTAACCAAAGACTACATAAAGAAGGTGTAGATCCAGTTTAGCTTCCTCGGGAATGTCCCACCGTTACTCACTGTAAATGAGCCCATATGCATCGATAGGTATAAGTTTATATTTGCTACGACCGTGATCCCAATGAATGGTAAATTACAAATCCAGGAGCAAACCATTTTAGCATTTAACGTTTTATTGTTTCTCTCTGTAAGAGTATCCTAGTTATATAACAGTAGCTTTGGTATTATATATTACTACTCCTTAGCTGCAAGGTGTTATGGTTACTTGTGGTTAAAACTGAATAATTTAATACTGCGATCTAGGCAAACCATGGTAGCTTTAACTAGAGACAACGTGCTCAACCATTTCTTACGATGTTTAAATTTCCCCATTCCCCTTAAAAACCTCGCAGATCAGTTGATCCCCAGCCTCATAGATATTATACGACCGTTGATCACGATTACAATTAAGATTGCATTTCGGAACGTAACCACAATAAGAGGCCAACTGACTGTCAGAACGCGTCACAGCCTATGAAAATTGTTTTGTGTGTCAAGTAGAATTCTAAACAGTATGCATACCCTATTGGTTTTAAAAAACGATTTATTTGATGTATGCATGCAAGACGCGAAATCTACTGTTCACAGAACCTTTAGTAATCGAGTGACCGTCATCGTAGTTCGAACTATCGCAACCAGAATTCGCTACGATTATACGTAAGTGCCTAAGGAGGCCAGGTAGCCACGTAGACTGCACACACACAAGCGCAGGGGATTAGGATAGGTCGCATTTCCGCTCCGTTAAGTCTCCTACTATACTTGACCAATTAAAATATAATTTTGTTTATTTGTAATTTTCTTTTGATTTGTTTAGTATTTTTTGAACTCTATAGATTATAACAAGAAAAATGACACCAAACAACGTATATTTACTATAAATTTTACCTTTTTGATATTATATATCACATTCACGTAATCTAATAATATATCAATCCACAAGCTTTTCAGGTTTATAAAAACTCAAACTTGTAATGTAATCGCATTATAATTTATTATTTAAATAATATATACACTCAAATTATATTTTTACAAGTATAATTTACAAATAATATTCACATAATTTATAATAATACATTACTAAAAACAGACTACATAAAATACATAAAATAAATGTTTCAGACTACAGAGGAGGTTATAAGGACGTGTTACGCTATTTTGAAAGACAAAATGAACAGTTTAAATTAAAATTAGTAAACAAAAATTAAGGTTAAAGTATATCAACAATCTCCGATATTAGCCAGTACTTTGTTAACTATTATTGTATTGTGATCCAAGGTCTACTAGAGTAAATATTCATACTATGTTTGGTATCATTTTTCATGAAATGTTATGTAGAATCTTGTATAAATAATTAATTTTTAAATAAAATTAAGTATAACAAAATTAATGTTCAATAGACTGAAGTAAACTAGGTGACTCATAGGGTTGGAAGGAAGGACGGTCCAAATCCCTTGCGCGCAGAGTGTGAGGGTGCGTGCGTGCGAGGGGACTTGACCTGGCCTCCATTGGTGCTCCCGTTTATAACCTTTTTTTTATATAGTTGCTCAAGTACTTTTTCACCGTAACTTTTTGACACGGTACAAATACTAAAATCCAGAATCCCCTGCACATCAAAGAAGAGTTCAGACCAACATAGGCTCTAAAATCTATGAACCATATTTAAAAATCGATAAGTTTAATCTGAATTCAACACGAAAATGTGATATTTATTCGATTTTCCTAACTTTCTACGAACTTTAATTGTCAGCAGTATTTTAATCTATTGCCTTTGTTTTGCAAAGCAGGAAATATTGTAAAATACAGCAGGTTGAGGCTATCTGGCTAATTAATGCTAGGGCAATATTACAAAGTGTTGGCGCATGCGAATTAGTTTTGTTTATACATTAGTCACTCCCTCCCCAACCCCCTCCGGTGACAAGATTTATAACTGCACAGTGAGGTTAATTATAGCGTGCAGTAATGTTCAATAATCCACGGAATTAACAATGTTTCCAACGTGCATTAAATAATTGCAACGTAAGGGATTTTTATTTTTTAAATGTTGGTTAACTGATTTACATGTTATTAAAGATAAAATCAGTTGAATTTTCCAAGAATATGAAAAAAAAATTGTTGTTATTAGCAAATTTAAATAAAAATTATAGGTCTACCTCATGGAATTTCAAGTATCTGAGAACTAAAATATCTAACCGATTTTACCTATTTCAGTAATTTGGCACGTTTTTTAGTTATATGTATAAGGGGTACACAAAAACGACCCCCTAGCCCCCCAATACGTTTATCCTACAATTATCGATTTGAGGTCAAATAAAATTTATACCTGATCCCTTCCCCTACGTTTATGACGTTTTAAAACTCCCTATCATTACTTTAATTTAAGTAATAACGACGTTTACTTATGTTTATTTATTATTATTTTTAACATTAAATGTGATCTTTTAAGACAATAAACATTATTTATCAACTCTTCATTCAATGGAACAATAGATATTACTTTCTTGCAGATACATTTTTATTATTTTTTTTTTTTATTATGTTGGAAGTCACTAGGCACTTCAGCCATTTAAGACTTTTTGTGCGCTTCCTTATCTTAGACAATCCACTTTAGTTCTAAATCCTTCGTGAGTCTTAGAACTTGTGCAGCTAGGTCGTCTTCCTTTGTAGGTATGCCTGTGAGGCCGAAAATCTGTAGTCTTCTCCTCTCCAGAGCTTCACAATACAAAAGTATGTGTTCTGCTGTGTCTTTATATTGGTTACACAGTCTACAGGTTGTCCTGCCTTGAGTTAAACCCATGGTGTTTAAGTGTTCCCTGAAAGCTCCATGACCAGTCATGAAGCTTAAGACTTTCCTTAGGTTGTTTCTATTCAATGATATTACATACCTAGAGAGTTTCTGATTCGGATTGTACAGCGACCCGTAGAGTTTTCCTCTAGAGGCCTCTCTCCAGCGGTTGAGAGTTTCCTGTTTGACCCATCGTCTCAGAGTGGTTCTTGCGACAGATTTACTGATACCACAAGCAGGTTCTGGTCCGATGAATGGAGTCTGTGCTCCCAACTTAGCCAGTTCATCAGCTTTCTCATTTCCCTCATAACCTCTGTGTCCAGGTATCCAGAATAGGCTTACCTGGTTTCGGGTCGAGAGTTGGATTAGAGCTTGATTACAATCCCACACTAATTTGGAGTTGAATTCGTGTGAACAAATAGCCTTCAAAGCGGCCTGACTGTCAGATCTGATTGTGATATGTTCATCATCATATCCTCTTTCTAGACACAGTTGTGCGCAACCAAGTATGGCATAAACTTCGGCCTGAAATACTGTTGCATATCTACCTAGGGCAATGCTTATTTCTACCCTAGGTGATTTACTGAAGATTCCTGCTCCGACTCCTTGGGCGGTGCGAGAGCCATCAGTGTAGAATTCTAAGCTCTTAGCTGTAGCCACTATTCCTTCTATCATGTCCTCCTCGTGTGGAATACACATATCGAAGGGCTGTGTCCATGAGATTTTATTAATCATATAATCTTGTCTCATAGTTAGAATTGAATCATAAGATTTAAAAGTACGGATTGTGCCATGCCCCTTAGGCCACCGGCTATCTCTCCACATTCCAGAGCAATATACTCTGTATGCTGCCAGACTTGCTTCTGCTATGATGCTGAAGTTAATCGGGTCTATTCCCAAGAGAGTTTCAAGAGCTGTAGTAGGTGTGCTTCTGAAAGCTCCTGAGATGCATAGACAGGCCAACCTTTGTATACTCATTAGCCTGTTAGTTGTAACGGTTTGGAGAGCTTTCGTCCACCACACCAGCGATCCATACTGAAGTTGTGGTTTAACCACTGCTTCATATAGCCATTTGATCATGGCTGGACGAAGTCCCCAGTTCTTTCCCAAAAGGCGTTTACAACTCATTAAACATTTCGTTGCTTTTTGGATACTATGTTCTACATGTTTGTTCCAAGTAAGTCTTTTATCCAGTATCACCCCTAGATATTTGACCTCTTCTGATAGGCGCAAACGTGTTCCTCCTAGACTGATATCAATGTTATCTAGTTTGATTCTCCTTGTAAAGGGTACTATGATGGCCTTTTCCGGGTTTACGGCCAGGCCCTCATCCCTGCACCAGTTATGAATTATCCTCAGAGCTGTGTTCATTAGGTCTGATATTATGTTAGTATGTTTACCTTTAATTATCACAACAATGTCATCTGCGTAACTTTGCGTGTAATATCCCATATTATTTAATTTCGTAATTAGGGAATCTACTACCATATTCCACAGTAGAGGAGAAAGTATACCACCTTGAGGGGTGCCTTTAATGGCGGACACATCAAGTTCCTCGCCATACTGGATTGCTCGGATGGTTCTACTACTGAGCAATGACCTAAGCCAATTGCAGGTGGTCATATCCAGTCCTCGGGTTTCAGCTGCAGTAACAATTGACTTATAAGCCGTGTTATCAAAGGCGCCCTGAATATCAATAAATGCTCCAAGAGCCACCTCTTTGGACGCTAACGAGTCCTCAATCCTGCTAACTAGCTGATGCAGTGCTGTTTCGCAGGATTTTCCTGACTGATATGCGAATTGGTTACAATGAATGGGGTTAACTGATATTACCTCATTTTGTATGTGAACTTGTAACACTCTCTCCATAGTCTTCAATAGAAAGGATGATAAGCAGATTGGACGAAACGACTTGGGGTCTGTATAATTACCCTTGCCAGGTTTCGGAATAAATACTACCCTGCTAAGTGTCCAGTTAGACGGCACGTGACCTAGGGCCATACTAGCTCTGAACACCTCGCATAGAAGAATGTGTAGAGAGTCTGGAGCCTTTTGTAACAAGGCAGGAAATATTCCATCCTCTCCAGGTGATTTAAATGGGCTGAATTTATGTATCGCCCATTTGACCTTATTGGTCGTTATGATTTTTCTAGCAATTTGCCAGTCTGCTCGTGAGGCTCTTACGTGTCTCCGATTCTGCTCTGGCTCTAGATGAGCCACAAGTTTACAATCTGGAAAGTGTGCTTGAAGCAAAACTTTCAATGTTTCTAATCCAGAGGTTGTCAGTCCTCCCTCCCGGCTCTTGAGAGAACCAGTCGGGCAGACCGACCCCTTCGAAATAACCTTGTATATACGGGAGACTGATTTAGTATTGTCTATCTCCCCGCAAAATTTTCTCCAAGAAGTTCTTTTAGACTTTCTTAGGAGTAGATTGTATTCGGTGAGGGATGTATAATATTTCTCCCATTGTCCGTTTCGTTTAGCGCTATTAAATAATCGCCTTGTTTGTTTTTTCTTCCTCTCCAGATCCTCGTTCCACCATACCACACCTCTTCGATTGGATCGGGATTGGATAGGACAGTTATCGAAATATGAGTCCATGATAGCTTCTTGTAAGTTACAGGTCACGGACTCAATATCATTTACATCTCTAATGAATGTATTTAGGGATGCCAGCTTACATTTTAACTCCTGGTGATAGGAGTTCCAATCTGTTCTCCTAGGATTCCTAAACCTGTCCTCATCTGAGGCAAAGTTTAGTTGCCACATAATGTGACAGTGGTCCGAGGAAGATACGTAGTCTGATACGTGCCATTCACTGATAAAGGATCCCACGTATTCAGTAGCTATTGTAATGTCAATGACCTCCTCACGTAATCTATTTCTGAAGGTAGGCTTATCACCGACATTAACTATCAGTAAATTATTACTGTTAAGGAAATCTAATAATGACTCACCTCTAGCGTTGGTGTTACTAGATCCCCATGCTTCGTGGTGTGAGTTGGAGTCTATGCCCGCAAGGAACTGCTCCTTCTTCCGCCTGACGAAGTCGATAACACTTTCTAGTTCCCTAGAAGGTGGAAGGTCTCTCGCATCATACGGAAGGTATACTGAGCTAACAATAATGCTCCTTCTACCATCCGTATGTGCGAGAGTGATTTTCACCGTTGTGATGTCTCTGGAACAGAAATCAATCAACGGTAAGCAGGGCAAATGTGTCTTTACCACAATACAGGTTCGCCAATTATTAATAGAACAATTAAAAATAAGCTTACCTTTGCTGTTACCAAGTCCTTTGATCTGTCCTCCGCTTATCCATGGTTCTTGGATCAGGGCTAGGTCAATGTTTTCAGAGAGAAACTTCTGACAGAAGACTGCAGAAGCAGCCTTACTGTGATGTAGATTACACTGGAGTATCCTCAGAGGCATTCTCCAGTACCTTCTCTTTACTTTGCTTCTGGAGGATGGTAAATGTAGTTTTTCCAAATCCCAGATGAGCTCTCATGTCTGTCGCTTTCAAAGCTTTCAGAGACGAGTCGTCTATTAGGGCTACGATAGTCTGCCCATTGTCAGTTTTACTGGAACTGATGATCTTCCAGTCCTCTATCTAGAGGGACTTGTTTTGTTTGCCAAGCACTTCCAGGACTTTGGACGGATCTACCTTTGAGTAGACTTTTTGTGCTTTAAAAATCACCTTGGTCACCCGCAGGATGTCCTTCCTAGGTCCTGTCCGTAACTTGGCATTCTCCCAAGGTTGTAATTTGGGAACAACCTGTTCCAGCCATTTCTGAGTGTGGTCATTTGCACACACAAATATGCATGCTCCTGTCTCTAGGTAGGTAGCATTGAACTGAGGGAATTCTCCATGTTCAAGGATATTAAATTCCAGTGACAGGGAAGTCTCCAGTTTTTCCAGTGACTCTCCAGTTAATCTTTTCTCTGGATAGTCCTCTGGAACTACCGCCATCTTGATAGATGTTAGCATCTCCTTGTATTTACCTTGAGTCAGCTGTTCGGTGACTGCTGCTCTCGGTTTTTTACAATCTCTCTCTGTAGGAGGAGTGCTACCACTCGAGCGAGCTCTCTTGGTGCCGCTGGTGGCTGCTTTTCCTGCCTCTGAGTGTTGTGTGGAGGATTTGGGTTTCCTCCACAATTTCGGATTTCAGGCAATTCCTTGCTCAGCGAGTCTTGCTCTGAGCGCCTTTTTCCTTTCCGCTGTGGTCATTCTGACCTTAAGACCTTCCAGCTTCTGGGCTGTCTTGTCCAAATCGTCCTGGGAGGACTGTTCGGTCTCCCCCAGTAGCATTTTCTCCACATCTATTGGGATGGGTTCTGCTGGACGGCTCTTAGGCTCTTCCGAGGTACTAGGAGTAGCTGCTCTAATGGCTACTTCTCCCAGTGTTTGAGCAGAAGAAAACTCTAGGTCATCTTCTGATTTTAGGTGTTTGTTTTTTTGAGAATCCATATAGTTCCCACGAGTATTTCTCATTATAAACAAGTGGCTGAGTACTGTGAGATGGTGCCAGTACCTCACAGGCTCCGTTTGATATACTTTACCCTGTATAATCCATCCATCGGCACGGATTAACGTAAGACACCTGACACCTTGGATTGGGGGATATTTATTGACCTCCCGGTCTAGATCCGCTGTGTTTAGTAAAAGCAGGGTCACCTCGTGCAGGATGCGGCTCTTCGCTCGCGCACAGCGGTCCTGAGGGTAGCGTCCTCGGATGTGTATGTGTTAGCAACATCCTCTACTACCCCCCTGGGACTATTCATCTAGCCCCTTAACCCCTTGCAGATACATAGTATAAAGAAGGTTATATTCATGGTAGTCAAAAAATCCTTATATCATATTTTTTTGCGAATATATTTGTTTGAGTTTCTCTGAGGTCTAAAAAGTGGTTTTTGGAATGTAGTCTGTCGTATATGTCAGGATATATATGAATTTGTGTATCAAAACTAGCTCAAATAATGCATAAAGTTGTATTATTACTGAACAAAGATACAAAAACAAAGAGTTTGGTGAAAGTGTATGTTTGTAAAATTGTTTTCTTATTTTATATTTTAGGTATGATCCAATGATGTTATGCTAAAAATGTATTATTTCTATTGACCAATAACTTTTCCTAAAATTGGTAGCCTAATCTTATATAGCCAAATTTTCATTTACATAAGTTTGGCTGACAGGATTGTCAGATAGCTTATAATATGTGACATTATTTTCTTTAAATGTATCAACTTGTATAATAGGTTAAATAAATAACAGGAAATGAAAAATCGGTTTTACTATTGAGATGAACATTAAAGTCATTTATGAGTATCATGAGTCAAAATTTATTTAAAACATTTAAATGTACCTTTGGTAGTATTTGATAAGTTAATGGATACCATCATGGTACTTACCCAGCCCCATGTTAAATGTATTGGTAGAACAAGAGGTCTTATTAAAACAGTTGTTACACAGGTTTCTGAAACTGGTAATTGCATATATCACTACTTTCATGACGTTGAATAAACCATAATGGGCCTCGTAGGCGTGTGAATATATTAAAAGGTTTCCACACTCGTTTCCCTCCTGTCAGTGTCTGGGTTCACACAGGTTCTTCAAAATTTACCAAAATTTGAATAAAAACTGTAGAGCTTCCTTTCCGTTTTTTTCTCCCGTTCTTTCTTTTCTTCTTCTTTTCCCACTCTTATATTTCATTAAGATGCTTTATCGATATGATTGCGTTTATTACATTTCTTTTAGATGTTTAGAAACAATTTTTATTCAAAATCGTTTAAGCCGATTTTGATAAAAAACTCAATTTTGTGTTTTTGTTTCCTGTAGGCAGTTTTCCCCAAATTTCGAGTTATCGAATCTGAAAAGAAATCCCGATATATTACCCAAATATCCCTATATACCAAATTTGATTAAAATCGGTCCACACGTTTGTAGGCCCCTACTGTAGAGCACTGGATACGAAAGACAACAGACATCATTCCAAAAACAACTTTTTTTGGACTCGCGTGATCTCAAAAAGGGATAAATCTTCAATGAATTCATAATCCTTTTTTTTTTACCCATATCATGTCTTCCTCCATTTTATTTCTTCCATGTGAGAAAGTAAAACATCAGCCAGTTAGCCGTAGACTGTATTATGGCGCTCAGGTTCTCGTGAAGTTTCTGTGTTGTCCTAATTGCTAAATATTTCCTTTTCTGGGTCAATGGTATCGATATTGACTGGCCAGGGAAACGCAGTAGAAGGATATCTGTATCAGTAAACAATATTTGTAGTGTTATCCGGAACTTTAATTTCGTATTGCTTGCGCCGACTCATTAAATTGCACATTTTTTTTTTAAATTCTAACTAAATCGGTCGAGCCAATTTTGAGAAATGAGGTTTTTTATAACGGACCAACGAATCCATGGACGATTTTGTTTTGTTTTCTCATAACTCACAAACAGTTATTTAGGGGGGTGATCATTAATAAGGTAGAATTTACATTTCCGCAAAAATTTATCGAAATTTGAGAAACTCGTAATTTTTAGCTTTACTTTTTTTTAAATTTAGAGTAATAAAAATAAATATATATATATATATATACAGAAAGACTTTTAGACAACGGAAAGTAGAAAGATGAAACTTTGGGAATGTCTTTGGATAATTAACTACTTTTACAAACTTTTCAACACCACCTTCCCTTCCCCCCGGGAAGGTCCTGTGGGGGCAACTAAAAATAATATATATAACTCCGAATTTTGCCAAAATATACTCACATAGGCTACACTTTATTAAAATCGGTCCGCGCGTTTATGAAGTAGAGCATTGCAGAAACGACGTAGACTCACAGACATAGTAAGTAACCTAATCTACCTTTCACGATAAAAATTATATTAAAAATTAAAAAACTATGGTTTAAATCTCAAAAAAATTCTTGTAAAACAATATAACTAAAATCATAATTTTGTATCAATGTTCCGTAACAATACAGTCGACTCGATCGAATGAAGCTACTTTGGAAAGACAAATTCATTATTTGTTCAACGTAATGACATACTTGTGTTGAAGACAAATGTATATACAACTTCCTTTCAGATAAAAACCGACGTTCCCAAGTCAGTCTATTTGTCATAGCACAACAATGAAGTTTGTAGGTTAGAATTTCGTCAGCTACTCGATGCTATCAGCGAGTTTATCTGGGCCATTGTGTGCTGACAGTGTTGTCGGTACATAACCCTGTTATCGCCGACCATTTCCAACCCCCCCCCCACGAGCCCTACCTAACCTATTTTCGATACAATATTGTGTTGTTATATCCGTTCTTTCGTTTTGAGAGATTAAGTACGATTTCAACATCAGAAATTTGTATTTAAAAAAAATTTTCTGAGTTATGAAAAATTAACTTGCAAAGTAAGAGAAATATTATTTTTAATCTTTTATATTCACTTAGAAAGATTGTGGTGGTTAATTAAATAAAATTACGATAAATTTTCGTTAACAAAAACAAAATCTTATTTTGAGATTCTCTGAATCAACAAACCTTTTTCGTCGTTGTTTTACGATTAGACTTATTATAATCAATTTTAAGATGTACAAAACAAAGATTTAGTAGTTGGTATGTTCTTAAAGATTGTGTAACAATGGTTATACCAAATCCAGATTCAATATCTGATCCTTCATCAAAGTTATAACTCAAAATTAGTAACTTACGTTTTATAGATATAATTTCCCTATATGCGGAACAATACAAAGAATGCAAATTCAATGTTTGAAATTTATAGGATTTATCGTCTTGTCTGAGTAGACTGGTTAAGACTTACAGACAGACAGACAGACGGATAGATTAGCGTGTGAAATTATAAGGATATTTTGTTTTACCAACGTACCCTAAAAATTGGGGAAAAAATCATCCCAAATATACTCACATACCAAATTTAGTTAAAATCGGTCCACACGTTTAAGTTAAAATGTGTAGCTGTGCACAAGCGATAGATAACAGAAATCATTCCAAAACCCACTTAAACGACCTCGAAACGTATTCATCCGATAAACAAGACTTTTTTTTACACATCACATTATTTTCTCTACTTAAGAAAATTAAAAAAACAATCAAAGAAAATCTCGTCGTATCATGTCAGCAAATCAGTTACGTGATAAACATTTCTGCGTGTAAATTGTCTATGAAATATGAGGTAAAAGTCATGAAAGTTACAAGTAACAAATAACGAGAAAAATAGGTTGCCTGAGCACGATGATAAATTGTATGAAAGATGGCATCTGAGTAATTAGAGAAAGTGATTAATAGTGTGACGTCATTGTTGCTGAAATGCGGACATGAAAAGTTGCAAATTAAAAGTACATTTATAACTTTTGCCTCAGTGTATGTTGTCTTAGTCGAATAAACTGTGCAGACTTTACCTAAGTATAATCCCCTCAGGGACTAACTTTAGTAAGTACGAATCTAGCTGGATCTACACTCTTTTATACGTAGTCTTGGGTTAAATCACTAGTTTTCATCTTTCGTATTAGGTCTCTTTTGACCAACTCTTGTCTTTTTCCGACCCTGACGACATTATAGTATTTGAATTCTAGTGCTCTTTATTTTATGATTTTTTTTTCTGATTTTTTTATAAGTTGATGATGATCGAGAGGTTTTTTGTCTTTTAAATAACAGAGGGGAAAACCCACTGAAGATAAAAACTCTCGTATATTCACATATTTCATTTCATTTTACTTTCTCATATGTAGGCCTACGTGGTTAGTGATTGTTAAAAAAACCTGTGTTTGTTTTTCCGTGGAAATATCTGTCATGAGATCTTGTTTGTTGTGACGACATTCAGATTCACGGTCATCTCGGTTGCAACCCGGTTGGGCTTTGGTTGCGGTTTAGGCTCCAAGAGGAACCTCACCACCGGGGCTCAACCGGATTCGGAAGACCACGGAACCCTAAAGGCAATGGAGCTCTTAAACTCCTTATCAGATGAAAATTACTGGGACAGAGGATGATCCAAGAAGATGCAAGTGTGTGATCGTCCGACTGCACGCCACGCAGCGACCAGCTTCTCCAAACATGGCCTAATTGAGTTAATTTATTTGGTGTGGTTTTCAAAAATATAATGTACCAAAAGAGTGGTTAATGGCGTTTGTAAGATTCTCGGTAAAACGGGTGAACTATGTCGGACTACCTAATTATTTATATTTCGAGAGGAAAGACGTTTTAGTTCGATCATTCATAATATGGTTGGTAATGAGTGCAGTTAAGTTATTATTATTATTTAAGTTCTCGATAATTTGGTGTATTTAAGTCATTAAGAGCTGGTTAGGTGGTGTTCGGTCGGACGTGGATATGAGAATTGGTAACACGGTTTTTCTAAATAATGGCTAATATTAGGTTACTGTTAGCCCAGCTTGGCAATGATGACCGAGAGATTTTTCGATTTTAAACAACAAGTTACATGCGTCCAAAAATATCGTTTTGAGATTGATGTCGTCAATACAGTGTTTTACAGCCCAAACGAATGGTACAATTTTAATCAAATTTGGGAAGTTGATATACATAATTCATATCTGAAGACGCGTTTTTTATTATTTAAAAACTCAAAATTAGAGTGTAGCTACTGTAAAACTAAATTTCTTTTATCTCAAAATCGGCTCCAACGATTTTGATAAAATTTTACTTCTATGTACCCAAATGAAACGTATTGGTTGGTCCCCATTTCTTCTAAAATGATTGTTCTTCAATTTTTTCGGGGGGGGGGGAATAAAAAAATCGGACATTGAAGCTGTTATAAAAGACGTAATATCTCAAAATTAGTTCTACCATTTTCATTAACATTTTGGTGGATTCTGAAGAACTCGTCTGCAAAATTCCAAATAATAGGAAGTTACAATGAAGTATAATATACAAAAAACTAAATCAAACCTTGATCGCTGTCAATTAAACTTGATTTCATCTTGTAATATTTATAATTAATACGATTTTATGATACAAGTGAGTTAATGACCTTATTTAAAATTGTCTAGAATAATCTAGAGAATCTAAGACGAATATCAATTTTTCAGTTGCATTTAAGAAATAAAACTACTACCCCCCCCCCTATTTTATGTATTCAGATTGTCTTTTGTTGTGATTTATGTATTAATTTTACTGTATTTTTCAATAAATAATATAATATATTTTCCAAGACCCGAAGAAGGCAGCACACCCCCGAAACCCGACATTAATATTAAACCGACTGATAATACAGGACTCCAGACTGATATGGACAAGGTATGCCTAATCAATTTATCAAACGGACTCCATTGACTAATTATTCATAGTTAAATGAATACACAATTTCACAAAAAAATTATTGAACTCGCTAGAGGCGATTTTTATAAATTACTAAAAGCTATGATTACATCTCCTGAACAGGACTTTTACGGCAGATATTAAAAATGGCTATACATTTTTTTTAAACTTATTTAATAATTATTAAAAAAAATTAGAACAAAAACGAATAATATTTCAGGGTACTATGCAAAGACATAAGCAACATATCGTGTATAAATAAAATTGTCCTCTTCAACAAGAGTCGAGTTGAATTCATTTCAAAAACGATTGACCTGGAAAAAGAAAACTTTTGCAATAATATCGCGGACCTGGTTTATCTATCAGCTTCTATCGAAAACTAATTCAAAACTGCAACTTCGTGCCTGTATAAGAAACATTGTGTCTGTCAAACTGAGCAAATCTATCTATATTACTGTACTAGTTTGCTTACGCCAGGACGCTATAAAAATCTTCCTACACACCCAAAACCAAAACCAAACAGACCTACCGTTCAAACACAACATTTATAGGGAAAGCTGCTCCATAAGGCCAAAATTACGATTTTATTAAAATAACTTCCAATGATTTTTCTCAAATGTAAGCTGTAAGAGCGCTAACAAAAATATAATTTCTAAAATGTCACTTAAGGTTAATTTTGAATGAAGAAAATGAACGAAGCCGTCGTAAATTCTAATATCACACAATCTGCATTAGCCATTTCAATAAAAAAATTTATGAATTGTTTTGACCAAAATCAAATGAACAAAATCACAAGAAAATTAAAAAATACGGATCGTGGGTAACTTGGAGAAAATCCAAACGAACCCTCAGCTGTCAGGGTTTCCCAAATTGCTGGCGAACTGTATTTTTTGTTAATTACAATTTAGTACGTTTCGTTAGGGTTTGGCCTATAAATATTCATATTGCACTAAAAATATTCAAAATGAACGAAACCTCAATTTTCCCCTTTCTAACAGTCAAATTTCAATTGCCAATTTTTGGGGAGTTGGTGATCTAAAAGTTTTGTTTGATTCCAAAGAACATTTCAGTATAATTTAACAAAAATCATTGGAGGCTTTTTTGATCAAATCTGTAAATTTGATGTAATGATATAAGTACAACAAATTTTGATTTGTAGATAACATTTTTTTAAACCTCAAGATATAGTAAAAATTGTTTCATTTTTTAGGGCTGTAAAACACTGGATATATGACAGACAGTCAGACCGTTATAATACAAAAAAATCACTTTTTTTGTGTTCAGGGACTTTAAAACTAATTTTCTACGAAAAACTCGACGTGAGTATAAACAAACAAAAACACAAGATGGAACTAATTAATTGCATTACACAAAATTTGATCAATGTTGTTAAATTTTGTTTGAGTTGTTTACAACTGCAAATGACAGATAGATGGGCGATAATATTCCAAGACAGACTATTTGAGCCTACTGTACCTCAAATGTTTATTTAAATGAAAACTCCAACATCGATTTATTTAAATTATCACATAATTTTGTTATAATTTCGTGTAGATTTATAAAAGTGAATATTTTTCCTTGTTTAAAAGCAACAACACCTTTCAGTCATCATCGCCTTATAAAATATAAAGAAAAGAACGTAAAATAAAGACCCCCTAGCCCTCGAATACTCTAATAGCTTCAAGGTTGGAAAAGAACAAGAGTTGCTCAAGGGAAACCTGATAGGGAAGATGAAAGAGAAGAACGTAACCTAAAACTACATGGGAAAAGGTGAATATCCCGCTAGGCCCTTATCGCCAAGTCCGTACTCATTAAAGTGAGCATCTAACAGATATAGATTCATAAGTAAAGACAAGGAAGTATGTGCCAAATCAAAATAGGCATCTAAATCTAATAATAATCTGAACCTTAAATATTTAAGGTTCTAAATCGAATAATAATTTAAAACGTAAATAGGCCTATTTAAAGTTAGATAATTTTGTTAACCTAATAACGTCTTATTAAATATTAGTAGTTATATAACCTAACCTAACCTAACCTTTTCTTCATTTCAATTATTCATATAAAAACTAACTTCCAAAACGCATTGTAAAACAAGCAACTATAGGCCTACATTTTTTCCTTATTGTCTATCAGACTGTATAATGATATACCTCATAGAAATAAATGTATAACCAAGATTGTATAGTGTTAGAGGGTATAAATTCAATACTCCATATACTATCGACAAATAACATTCTATGTAATCGATAACGTTATAAGAAATAAGGTACAAATAATATTATTAGTTTTTTTTTTTATTTTTAACTTTATGTTAAATAGAAACACTTTAACATAAAGTTATTTTGTAGACTATATTTATGAAATAGATCTACCTAAATGGTAGATAGACACTAAGACGAATTCATTTCTACACATATTTGCGCCTATAACTTGAAAGTTTTCAAAGAATGTAATAGATAACTAAAACAACAAAAGAGGTTATATTCTGTGTTTACGTTATGTTGTTTTAACCTTTTAATCATTAACAAAATTAATATCTTTTATTATATTCCAATAATTATTAAAAATATAACCGTAAACATGATCTGTGATAATGTACCTGGTAATTGCGTTCATACGATTTTTTAAAGATTGTAAACAATTTCTAATACAATTAACTTCACACTATCTTGTTAAAACATTGTAGCCTAAGGCACAGTTAACTGCAATTCACAAAATATAACTAATTTATAATTAAAACACATAACACACTCTTATATGAACTAACCTAAAAATATCATCGGCGATGTTCGCCGTAGGTTAGGCCATCTCGTACTACTATTCTTGAACCAAACACTAGTAACAAGTTAGAACCAGTGATTTTATTCATCATGTGTAGGCCTACTCAATAGAAGGCAGTGAACATTATCTCAAGAACCAATCAGGTGTCCCGTTATTGCTGTTTACTTTAAATGATTCACTGTGTATAGGTATTGATAAGACATAGTTTTTACTTTGATGTTATTTCGTAAGGTAACTATGGGTGTAGTAAAATCAAAACACAGAAACTTTTCCTGAATTAAATTATGCTGAGAAAATTATGAATAAAGAAACTACACTAGTTTTGAATAAAAATATATAAAGAAATTTTTAACAAAGGCGGTCAAGGTACATTCGATTCTTACTAAATTCCTCCTACATTTCAATTTTCTTTCAGTTGTAATTAATAAATCAGATTTTAAGAAAATTAAAGTTTTTGTTTTAGTCTCATAACAAGTATAATCGAAAATTGAAAAAAAAATAATAATAATAAAAAATAGTTATCGCAAAAAATAGAAATCATGCTTGAATGTTTGGATAAGAAATTAGTTTTTCCATTTAATCTGTGGAATAAAAATATTTCTATTTTTAAAAACTATAAAAGTTTTGACTTGTTCGAGGTTTTTAACATCCAAAACACATATCAGGTTTCATTTTTTAATTTACTAAAACTCCTTTTCGAAAAATAACGTTTGAATATTTTCAAATTGATTTTATTTTAATTCTTTATTTTTTGAAAATCATCACCGTCTTAACAAAAAAAGAAGTTTAAAAGAGAGAACTCTAGCCCTTGTCTAATTTAATAGTGTCATTGTCGAAAAAGAACAAGTACTGGTCAAGAGAGATCTGATAAGAAAGATAAACGAGAGGGATCTAACCTAAGACTACAAGAAGAAAGGGTGCAGATCCGATTAGGATATCTCAGGAATGTCACACCAGTACTATAAGAAAGTCCCTGAAGGTAGCATGCAAATTGATTAATTTCATGACAAAATAAGGACATAAACAATCTCCTTCGAAAGTGTGGTTTTTAGTCAATATATTTATAATATTTTGAGAACCATACAAAAATCACCAAATTCCAAGGTGCAACACAGAAACGTCAAAATTCTATCACCTTAAATCACAAATATTTTCTATATATGTATATAAGTATGAAAGTAAAATCAATTTGTATTTTAACCATTGAAAATCCCTCATTTCCATGATTATCAACGAGTTGTAATACACTCCATTTATCCAGCTGTTACACCCATCCTTGCTTATCTTATAATCGTCTATTTTTATTTTCTTCTCAAAGTTTTACCTCTAAACATCTTGCAGGAATTTTTGAATCTCTCCTAAAGTTTCATTTTAAGTTTGAAGTAGAAATCGTTGTAACATGCTTTGAGAACTTCAAAAGAAAGTAAATCCAACTACAAAAGCAGCCCTGTTGCGTTCTAAAATAATGTGAAAGAAACTTCCGTTCAAGTGAAATTAAACTCATTCATTGCGTTCCTGCGGAACCTGTAGACTTCCTGAGAAGTCAAAACTGCTAATGTCCAGGGCTCCTTTGTAGGTTTTAATTTTTTTAAATCGTCGAAACTGCTGTGAGTAATGTTTGCAGATCGGTTCATTTTAACAAAATAACAACAAAGTCTTGTAAGGTTCTATCGAAAATATTTACAAAACTTAAAAAAAAAAAAAAAAAAAAAAAAAAAAAAAAAAATTCAAAGTACAGTAGTTCTATAATAATTATACAACTTACAATCCTTACAATGTAAAAAAAATCCTTAACCCAAAGTCTACTTTAGTCCTACTAGACGGCTTTTTATCGGGCGCTGTGTGGGCAGCACACCGAGTTTCCGTTACCGTAATTATAATTTCGTAACAAGAGTGTCACTACCAACGTGAAATTCAGAATCTATTGCCCAGAGCTCTAGCCATTACACTAAACTGGATTTCATACAATTTAAAGAGGAAATTCCGTTTCGATCATTCAGTTCATCTATTCACATATGGTGAGTTTCGGTTGTTGGGTGAAAAATCACCACTTAATACCAGAGATTTTTTCTTTAACCTAAGATAGGCTTAATTGAAGGAAAACGTAGTTGTCCATACCCTAACAGATTGTAATTCACTTATTCCCGTCAGACCAAACACCCACTCTAGGTAACCTACTTAATTATAATAAACTACTTTGGAAGACGTACATTCTAAGTATAAAAGTAACTGTACACAACTCTAAATTTAAAAATCATGGTCGTAAGCCGTAGTCCTATTTGTAAGTTACCCTTTTGAATTACAGTACCACGGTCCGACATATTGTGGAGGCTTTCCCGTGAATCTCGGCAACGCCATTTACCGAAAATGTAGCCTGACATAATCAATAAGAAACGACACTAGATTAAAAATATATACATATATAATGAGGCGACTTGACACCAGTCCTATCGAGCTTCCTTAAGCTTCCTTTCAAGTCTCAACAGTTGAACAGCCCATGTTACAGGCCGCGTCGTCTGACCAAGCCTAGGTCTACGCCAACAAGATTAATAAATGAAAGACCATGCTACAAATTGGTGTAATCCAATCACAACTGTCAATCGAGGTTATTCTCAGACCTGGACTGCAACCATTGTGACCCAAAGCGGTAACTGTGACTCCAAAGCGTCAAACGCCTAGATAACTTACTGGCGTTCAACTGATACGATTAACATTTGTTCTCTTTTACTTACTCAGTATACGAAGTAGAGAGTAAGCGGGGAAAACAATCGATCTCTGTTTCTTGACTGAGTTACACGTTCTATGGCCTCAGGGAACAAAAAAAAATGTTTTCGACATTTATACGTCGATCGAGGTTGTTGTCATTGTCATTGTTGTTTTTACGAAGGAAGATGGGAACGTGAAATTTGGTTTGGCGGACATTTTTATATAGAGAAGGGAAATACTCATGATCGCTATGTACCTTAGAGGCTGTCCCTAGGTAGACTTGGACTTCCCCTATGGTTCTTCTGACTAAAAAACCTCCTCTTTCCCTCTCTTGACATTTCACCTTGCCACCGACATTTCATCAAGGTGGTGTCTATTCATCCAGCTCCTAAAGACTCTATCTTAGTCAATAATGTTACATATTGTAGTCTGTATATTCTACTACTTTATTCCATGCCTCTTCATCAGCAATCATTACTTCCACTATGTTCTCAGGTGACCTATTTCTTTTATCAGATCGTATCTTTTTCCTTCCATTCAAAGAATTTATGATGGACGCTATCTTCATCATATCCGCACCATGGGCAATCTGGCCGATCTCTCATCCCTATTTTGTTATGGAAATCTACAAAGATACCATAATAGCATGACTGTTGTGCTACAGTATTATTGTTCTTTAATAATACAAAAAATAATCTAAACCTATTTCTATGGAATTATATCGAAACATTCAATATTTTCCTTTCTACGAAAATAGAAAGTAATGTTCTAATAATTTTGTATATTTATTATTTCTTTCTTCGATTTTAATTTTTGTGTTATCACGGTATCGTCATTTAAGTGATATCGCTGAATATATATATATATATAATTTTGAACAATATATTTTTAACGTCAAAGTATAATATATATGGACACGTTTTCAGTCGGTAATAGTATCAGAATATTAATGACTAGGACAAAGTATTACGCTTGAATAGTTTTGTTATAGACTCGTAGATTTATAACTCCGGTGTTAGGTTAATTATGGGAACAAGTTCGAGGTAATTATAGTCCAGAGTAATGTTCTGCGCATCAGATTTATACCAACACGTAAATAGTTTTCATTTTCAGATACAGCCCCAATATAACGGGTTTAAACCGATATTTTAAGACTGAACTTCTGTCTGTAGTTATAATTTTTAAATGCTTCATTAATTAAACAGCCAAAAATATTGATCATTTATTTTATTTTTTTATTTCCTCAGATATCCGTAGTATAAAAAAAGTTAAGTGAAAAAACCCAGTGTAGAGTTTTGAGTTCCTCTGAGTTCAAAAAGGTTTGAGCCCAAACGAGCACAGATTTTCATCCAATTTGACATGTCGGAATCTTCGCGTTATATTTCGAGATAGTTTTCTTATATTTTTCAATTAAAAAAAAAATTAGGCTAACTCGAAATTCGGGAGTAGGTACCTATCATAAAACCAAAACACAAAATTCCGATTTTCCTAATATCGGCTAAACCACTATGATATCAAATTTTGTTTAAATGTAGCTTTCAAGGACCAAACAAAACGTATAGGTCGCCATTTCTCCATAAAATTCGGTTCTTGAGTTATCGGTGGAAAAAACACAAAATTACCCACGGGACTGTATTTCAAAATCAGCTCTGTCAAATTCGTTGAAATTTTAGTGAAATGTGAAGATTAATTAGCCAAAATCTTGTGTAAAATCGCAGAAACAAATTAAAATAAGATTTAAATACAATTTCTAACAAAATACATTTTTTATATCTAACGCGTTTCAACGAAAATATCGGAGTCACCAATAATATATGAAATACAATAAACAAACTATAACTAATTTCTTAATAAACTATACGCACTATAACTAATAAAACTCATGGATAACTGAAACTATCGACATTGTTGTTAAAACGCGTTGGATATAATAAACCTAATTTGTGAGATATTGTATTCGTTTTATTTTTATTTAAAAACATCTCACAAGTCATGATCAATAATTATTTATTAGAAATAAATAGAAAAAAATAGAGTTTTGACCATCGTTATTTAAATCAAAACGTTAGCTCCTTATTGATCAAATATGTTGGCTCGTTGTTAATCAAATATGTTGCCTCGGTTTTGATCAAATATGACTTAAACTGAGAAAGCGTTTATGGTAAAAGCGAAGCAAGTTTAAGCCCTATTTTAATATATAACTTTTTTTATATAATAGGGTCATTGGTTCATTTTTATTTTTTCACTTTACCTAATTCACATTTTTGACGACGAATTTATTATTTTTTTTGGTTATATGGTTTGTCAGAAAATTTATGAAATATGTTTTCACCTTTTTTTTAAATAATAAAGTCCATGGGTCCCGAATGTTGAAATAAAATTTCATTATAAAGAGCCACACCTATTACTCCATTAAATCTCACTCATTAAGACGCAAATATTCAAATAACACTAACCTAAAATAAAATCACCTGCACAAATATTGCTACTTATTGATCGAGTATTTCTATACGATATCCTTGTATCTAAATGTTACATTATTTTCACTTAAAATTTCATGCGAATCACTTAGTGGTGATAAAGGTCGTATTCATTAAGTCCCTAATAGGTCTACTTCATTTTTATGACAACATCTTACTTTGCCATAAAAACATGTTCTAAGTATATCTTTTATAATATATTTATATTTTATTACAATGGCAGTTTTGTTAAGAGTAAATGTTGCAAAATGAAGGTATAAGATGTTGAGTTCATATACGTTTCTATTTACAAATTTGTTATTAATGTTAGATTGTTTGTGCAATTTGCTCTGACATTTGACATAATTTGTGTTTATAATGATTACTTTTGTATATAGTCTTGGTTGTTTTGCTCGCTCAAGGTTAGCTATAGCCCCAAGTTCTACCTTAGGTTACTTGTAGTACAGTAAAAAAAATTGTATTAACCTTCCCACTCATCCATCCCCAAAACCGATTAAAAATGAACCAAAACTAATCATCCCCCAAAATATCAGTTCAGTAGTTGTCAAACAAAAAGGGAAAATGAATCATGGAGGCTGTGTTATAAAATATATATATTTTATATTTAAGTAAGGTATTAAAGCTTCTATTGTACAATAAACACGTTCTCTATATACTATGTTTGGTTAAAATTGAGTTTTTAATAACATCGGTTAACGCTCATTTGGTTTTCTCCAAATATCCCTAAACCATAATATTTTTACTTACAACTAATACAATTTACAATATTTTTACTTAAAACTCACCAACCAGCATTTTTAGACAGATAACAATCAATGCATTATGTTTGTGTCCTTAAAAGTATGCTTGAGTAAAATTTGATTAAAATGGTTAGAGACAGATATGAGAAAATTTTCAATTTGTATATTTTACTTATGACAGTTAGTCATATATTTTGACTATAAAAAAAAAATGAAAAATGGTCCGAGATATGACCAAAATATGCCCACGTACCAAATTTAATTAAAATCAATCCACACGTTTAGGCTGTAAACAGAAAGACTCAGGGGACGTCAAAACGGATATGTCTGAAGATAACTCGTCAACAATTTTTGATCCTTCACAAAACTTTCACTATACTGTGTAGAAGTAAAAACATCAAACATTCTTGTCTCGCCTGTCACATTCACATTTAATACTATAAATAACGCTTTCAGTGTCCTGAATGTCATTTTTAGGTTTAGTTTTAACAATCATAACATCCAAACCAGGAGAGATATAAGACTGTTCCATTAATTCAAACAAATAGAAAATAAAAATTACACTACTTTAAATAAGTTTGAAATCTTTACAATAATTACGTATTTTACTGGAAGGCGTGGCACCAAGGCCTCGAGCTAAAGTCATGTGAGAGGGAACAAAAGAGTGTTCACCTTGAAAAACGTTAGGTGTCTACCCGTTGACACTCTTTTCGTTAGTTGAATTAGCGAATAATGTATATTTTTGATTGAACATTTAGTTTTCCATTCTTGTGTTAGCGTGCTGTTCTATGTACTTGTGTTTTTCTGATCTTGTTTGTAAATAGCACTCAGGCCTTAGGTTACTATTTTTGTTTTTAGTTTCCAACATCGGTCCTGGAATATTAGGATAATTTGTTTTTTCATTTTGTCATATTCTAGGTTACACTTGATAAAGCATGTTGATACATACACTCGAAACGGCAATTATTAGATTTTATAAAGGCTAAACTCACCTTTAATAAGAAATTATCCTAATAAACTTTATCAATAATATATACAGTAAATTGACAATACCTTAAAAACCAAATATATTTGTTCATATCTGAGAGTGTAAAACTGCTGACTTAAAAATTTAATTTCCTATTACAATACTCTGTTATAAATGTATTTCCACTGATATTTTGTAACCAATCCCCGATTCCCTCCATCTATAACTACCTACGTCATTGGATATCAGAATATCATGAACGATTCGTCTACGAAGTTAGTTGATGAATAAACTTTCCCCCAATTTTGTGTTCTATAAATTTGTGTCTTTCTGATATAGTTTGTAAATGGCACTCAGGCCTTAGGTTACTATTTTTATTTTTAGTTTCCAACACCAGTCCTAGAATATTAGGATATTATAGTCTTTTTCATTTTGACATTCTAGATTTCACTTGATAAAGCAAGTTGATACATACACTCGAAACGGCATTTATTACTTTTTATATACACACGCGCTTATGATAGGAAAGTATCCAATAAACCATTAACAATAACTTAAAAACCAATGATACTTTTTTCACTAACTGAGATTGTAAAATTGACGATTTTAAAATTTAATTTCCTATTTTCATACTCTGTTATACCTATGTTTGCACTGATATTTCATAACCAATCCCCAATTCCCTCCATGTATAACTACCTACGTTATTGAATATCAGAATATCATCAACGATTGGTCCACAAACAAAACTTTTGCAATAATGACGGGTTAGTATCGGTTTTGTTCGAAAACTCTTCCAGACCACAATTTGTTAATCCTTCACATGCTATGTTGATCTAACTACAGTTTGACTTAGCAGAGTCCAATTCTGAAAATATTTATTATACAGTAGATGGTTCTTTCTTATGGATAACCCCAGTATGTTTAATTATACATTTTGACACAAGTTTATGATTAAAATATACTGTCACTATCTGTTAAAATATCAATGCATAAAAGACGTGATTGATTTACAACAAAAAAGCTTAGGGTTTTTGTGTTTTTTATTAACACAGCTATCCCCCCGAAGTTTAAGTTTTAAAAAAATGGTAAAAAGTCGCGAAATATCGCTTACAAATTTTGATTTAAACAGTTTAGGTTGTAGAACATTGCACTTAGACCTGACATAATTCGAAAAACCTTTTCAAATTCAAGGAACCATAAAGCGGATATATCCGCCAAAACAAAATCAAGATAATAATCCCTCCACATACTTTCTTTATATTTCATTTATGTGAAATAGTAAAAATAACTAAAATAAAATACTACCTACTAGTTTTGTTTCCGAAATAGTCCTACGCTAGTAGGCTATGTTTGCCTTTTTCAAACTTTTTACTTTCTAAATTTATCTCTTGCTAACGAGAGTAGTCACAACTTCGAAACGTCATATAATAAAATTGCTACTAATGACCGTTATTTACAACTACACTATGAAGTATTAACATAGTACAGCTAAACATGGCTATTAACAAAACAGAAGGGGACTCGTATATTTGGCATATGAAGGGGTGCCAACATTCTAATTCCAATATAAAATATCCCTTGTGAATACCACAGATGTGAGCTCTTCTACTGTTAACCAAGATAAAATCGCAATTAGGTTGAAAAGGTCATGCAGGTTTCATTGATATGCCAATTACACAAGCCCGCTATTGTTAAAGGCAACTCATTAATTATTGTACTTATAGACCCCTATTGCGTATTTGTGTTTTTAAAAATAAATGACTTAAAACAAGATTATAATGAAAGAATTACTGGTATTATTAGTGTTGTGATATTTTATTTTAAATTATTTGTCGCGTATTTTCAATAATTTTTATTTGAGTTAATTTAGACAAATCTGTGTTCACAATTTCAATAAAAACAAATTGTTGGGGCCATCATACTACCTACCCGTTCATACAAACTACTAAATCTAATACCCAAATGTTGGTCTATTGGGCTTTGTATGAAATATTAAATTGTATTGTTAGATTACGTGGTCCTACCCAAATAGGGTAAGTTTGTTTTAATCATATCGCAGGTTTTCTGAACCTTGTAATTGCGTATATCAATACTTGACGTCGACTAAGAATACGTAGGATGTGTATAGGCTATATCAACAAGGTTCAACTTGCTTCGCTCGTCTCATAGTCTCTCCACAAAGCTATACATATGTGGAGGAGCCTCCACTCGCTACGTTCGTGTTGGTGACGCGGCCTTCGTAATGATATATCATTGTTTCTTGACAAGTCAGGAATCAAAAACCATTTTTTACAGTGACTTCACTATTGGCCATAGTAGAGAGGTGGGGTTTGTATCATTACATGCAGAATTGATATCTTCATATTTTTATCGAACTTATACTTTGTCAAGTTCAGGTTGGCGGGTGGACCCGGGACTACCTGAGGCCACCCCTATAATCCCTCGCCGCTTCCGCCTGAGCTGTCCGCTGCCTAGGCGATGAGTCACCTACTGGCTGTGTTTATACAAAGGTACACTTTCTTAACAGAATAATAATTTAACATGTTTAAAAGTATATTTGAAATCTAATAAAAACGTTATGAAAAATTATACCAAACCTAGGTATTAGAACATTTAATATGAACTTTATTAAGAATTGTTTACAATGTGACTGCGACTTTTTATTTAGACAATTTAGAAGGCAAGTTTTAAGCTGTAATGAATATTAAAAGCTTTACTTAGGGACTGTTTAGGTAAAAGTAAATTGACCGTAGAATTGATGTATTTTAAGTTGAATAACACACGAGATATGAACAAAAAACTTTTTTAAACTGTTGCATTTTATCATTTTTAATTGGTTTTCACAGAATTTAATAAGGGTAAACTATAGTCCTCTAAACCAAATTGCATGTGCCTATCCCCATTTTTGTGGCCCTTATCATGCTTATGCTGGGTTCGTTGATAAACTATAGTCCTCCAAACCAAATTGCATTGCCTGTCACCATTTTTGTGGCCCTTATAAACGTTGAGCAATTAACGCACTTTTAGTGTAAATCGTAATTGATTGTATTCGAGATTTTAATCACAGCGTCATGGTTCATTTTTTATATTTGCCAATCATCCCTAAATCGTAATATTTTTACTTGTAATTGTTCACATAGATTTGGGTCTGATTTCTTCTTTTTTTCCAGTTTAGTTTTACATCCTTAGAGGCTATAGAAGTAGTCTTTAGTGGTCTTTGAAGAAAAATTTATCAAAAACGTTAAATTTCGTTTTATTTTGTTTTTTTTCATAGCAGCTACCTCCAAATTTTGAGTCATCTAAAAATAAATAAAACTCTAGAGATATGGCCAAAATATCCTCACATATAAAATTTTATTAAAATCGGTTCACGAGTTTGCACATACATGACACAACAGACTGGCAGTTATGGCAGAGTTATCTGTAAAAAATAGAAAATAGGACTGTTAAAAAATACATATTTTCTCAAAATCAGGTCCACTGATTTCGTTAAAATTATGGTGAAATGTGAAGATTAATGATCCAAATCTGTGTAGAAAATCCCAAATACAGTGGAAAAATATTACGGTTCAGGAATAACTGAAAAAAAATGTATCTTGACCCTCGTCATTAGAAACTTAATCAAATACGGTTGATGCTGGGGACATGGGTATGACAAAAGTCAAAAAAGTTTAGGCCCTTATTTAAATATATTATTATTTTGTCAAAGATGGCGTCCTTAGTTTCACTTGTTTACAAACAACCACCAAAATGACAATTTTTGTTACGTTTAGATTTCTTTCTGTTTCATTTAGTTTAGTAGGTGAGAAAGTTTGTGCAATATTTTCGTCATTTGCAAATGTTCGTTACAGACAAAACGCCAAATGATCGAATATGAACAAAAGCCTCGCTTCGCTCGATCATTGAAGGACTTCTTGAGTTTAAGTTACAGACCTTTGCCATAACAACATTAGTTTTAGCTGTTCTGAAAAGTTAACAGTGAATGTTATACAAATGTGACTGCTGTTGGATTTAGTTTTGATTAAACATTACTTACTCACTCTAGTGACAAGAATTATAACTACAGCTAGTTTAATATAATTCCCAAAACTTATTAGATATACAATGTGCCTTCAATTTAATTTAAATACTAAATGGGAACGAAATGTATCTTATTTTTACTGTCTCGTATGTAGTACTTGATAACGAGAGTTGATTCATATTTAGAAACGTCCCTTACTAGTTTTCATATACGCAAGTATTGCCAAATGTCCGATTAAATCATATTCATAATATCAATAATCAATTATTATCGATGAATTTAAAACAATAATAGAGAGTTATGTTATCGATCTCAATAATTTTTTCGCAGAAATTTAGATCTCCAGATTCCAAAAAGAGTTTGTTTTTTAATAATGAATGTCTGTGCCATTTTCAAAGCCCAAATTGGTAGACTAAACTTAATCAAATTTTGGTATTTATGTAAAGAATGTTCATTCTTACTAAAGAGTAGGCCTAATATATATTGCTTTTGACTTATAACTTCCTATGTTGTTGGAAATTAATTTTAAAACAATTAATTGTTGTTTAATTTATTTTAAAACAATAGCGTATCGTTCCTCTAATTTAACCAAAATAAAAGTTTCAAGATGGCGACAAATAATAATTAAAAATAAAATGTCAGAATAGGCTACTAACCGCATCAGTATCTTACATTCTTGTTTTATTTCAAGAAATTTATTTTCATTTAATTTAAAAACACATGAGCAATAAAACATTATTGGTGCAGCCATTTTAAAAAGCATGGCGGAGTCTATAGGCACAATTAATTGGTTGCTTTTAACAATAGCTGGCTTGTGTGATTGACATATCAATGAAACCTGCATGACCTTTTCAACCTATTTGCGATTTTATCTTGGTTAACAGTAGAAGAGCTCACATCTGTGGTATTCTCAAGGGATATTTTACATTGGAATTAGAATGTTGGCACCCCTTCATATGCCAAATATACGAGTCCCCTTCTGTTTTGTTAATAGCCATGTTTAGCTGTACTATGTTAATACTTCATAGTGTAGTTATAAATAATGGTCATTATTAACAATTATTGCATGACGTTTCGAAGTTGTGAATCTACTCTCGTTAGCAAGAGGCCAACATAGCCTACTAGCGTACATATATGAAATTTAAAGAAAGTTTGTGATGGGTTGAAAAATCGATGTTGATTTTGTTTTGGCGGATATATCCGCTTTAAGGTTCCTTGAGTTTGAAAAGGTTATGTCTGTTGTATGTGCAATGTTCTACAACCTAAACCGTTTAAATCAAACTTTGTAAGCGATATCCCGCGTATTTTTATCATTTTTTACTAACTAAAAAATTCGGGGATAGCTGTGTTAAGAAAAAACAAAAAATACCCTACACTTTTTTTGTGTGAATCAATCACTTCCTTTATGCATTGATATTTTTACAGATAGTGATAGTATATTTGAATCATAAAGTTGTGTCAAAACGTATAATTAAACATACTGAGGTTATCCATAAGAAAGAATCATCTACTGTATAACAAATATTTTCAGAATTGGACTCTGCAAAGTCAAACTGTAGTTAGATTAACATAGCATGTGAAGGATTAACAAATTGTGGTCTGGAAGAGTTTTCGAACAAAACCGATACAAACCCGTCATTATTGCAAAAGTTTCTGTTTGTGGACCAATCGTTGATGATATTCTGATATTCAATAACGTAGGTAGTTATATGTGGAGGGGGAATCAGGGATTGGTTATGAAATATCAGTGCAAACATAGGTATAACAGCTGAGTATGAAAATAGGAAATTAATTTTTTAAATCGTCAATTTTACAATCTCAGATAGGAAAAAAAATATCATTGGTTTTGATATTGTCAATGGTTTATTGGATACTTTCTTATCATAAGCGCAAATGTATATAAAAACTAATAAATTCCGTTTCGAGTGTATGTATCAACTTGCTTTATCAAGTGAAACCTAGAATATGTCAAAATGAAAAGACTAAAATATCCTAATATTCTAGGACTGATGTTGGAAAAATAAAATTAAAATAGTAACCTAAGGCCTGAGTGCTATTTACAAACTATATCAGAAAGACACAAATTTATAGAACACAAAAATTGGGGGAAAGTTTATTCGTAAGACTTCGTAGACGAATCGTTCAAGATATTCTGATATCCAATGACGTAGGTAGTCCCATGGACTGTATATATTATTGATAAAGTTTATTAGGATACTTTCTTATTATAGGTGAGTGTAGCCTTTGTAAAATCTAATAAATGCCGTTTCGAGTGTATGTATCAACATACTTTATCAAGTGAAACCTAGAATATGACAAAATGAAAAAACAAATTATCCTAATATTCCAGGACTGATGTTGGAAACTAAAAACAAAAATAGTAACCTAAGGCCTGAGTGCTATTTACAAACAAGATCAGAAAAACACATGTTCATAGAACAGCACGCTAACATAAGAATGGAAAACTAAATGTTCAATCAAAAATATACATTATTCGCTAATTCAACTAACGAAAAGAGTGCCAACGGGTAGACACCTAACGTTTTTCAAGGTGAACACTCTTTTGTTCCCTCTCACATGACTTTAGCTCGAGGCTTTGTTGCCACGCCTTCCAGTAAAATACGTAACTCTAAAGATTTCAAAGTTTTTTAAAGTAGAGTAATTTTTATTTTGGATAGTTTGTATTAATGGAACCCATAAAGGTTCATTATCTTCTGGGTTGGATGTTAGGATTGCTAAAACTAAACCTAAAAATGACATTCAGGACACTGAAAGCGTTATTTACAGTATTAAATGTGTATGTGACAAGCGAGACAAGAATGTTTGATGTTTTTACTTCTGCACAGTATAGTGAAAGTTTTGTGAAGGATCAAAAATTGTTGACGAGTTATCTCCAGACATATCCGTTTTGACGTCCCCTGAGTCTTTCTGTTTACAGCCTAAACGTGTGGATTGATTTTAATTAAATTTGGTACGTGGGTATATTTTAGTTAGCCTATATCTCGGAACTTTGTTCATTTTTTGATAGTCAAAATTTATGTATAGCTGCCATAATACACAAAATGAAAATTTTCTCATAATTTTGTCTCTAACCATTTTATAAAATTTAATTGTTATCTGTCTAAAAATGCTAGTTGGTGAGTTATAAGTAAACATATTGTAAGTTGTAAGTAATGATGTGATGGTTTAGGGATATTTGGAGAAAACCAAAATGAGCGTTAACCGATGTTAATAAAAGCTTGATTTTTAACCAAACATTACGTAGAGAACGTGTTTATTGTACAATAGAAGCTCTAATCCCTTACTTAAATATAATACAGTATATATATTTTTTAACACAGCCTCCATGATTCATTTTCCCTTTTTGTTTGACAACTACTGAATTGATATTTTTGGTGATGATTAGTTTTGGTTAATTTTTAATCGGTTTTGGGGATGGATGAGTGGGAAGGTTAATACAATTTTTTTTTTTTACTGTACTACAAGTAACCTAAGGAAGAACTTGGGGCTATCACTAACCTAGAGCGAGCAAAACAACCAAGACTATATACAAAAGTAATCATTATAAACACAAATTATGTCAAATGTCCGAGCAAATTACACAAACAATCTAACTTTAAAAACAAATTTGTAAATAGAAACGTATATGAACTCAACATTGTATACCTTCATTTTGCAACCTTTACTCTTAACAAAACTGCCATTGTAATAAAATATAAATATATTATAAAAGAAATACTTAGAACATGTTTTTATGGCAAAGTAAGATGTAGTCATAAAAATGAAGTAGACCTATTAGGGACTTAATGAATACGCCCTTTATCACCTAAATGATTCCCTAATACTAAGTGATTCACATGAAATTTTAAGTGAAAATAATGTAACATTTAGATACAAGGATATCGTATAGAAATACTTGATCAATAAGTAGCAATATTTGTGTAGGTGATTTTATTTTAGGTTAGTGTTATTTGAATACTTGCGTCTTAATGAGTGAGATTTAATGGAGTAATAGGGAACGTAAATCGTTCCTTGTGATTGAATTTCACTTCATCATTCGCGACCAATGGACTATGTTATTTAAATAAACTGCAAAAATTATGCACAAACTTTCTCATATACCCATTCACAATCTAAATACTAATCAAACTAAAATACTATGCAAGGCGTAACTTATAGAGTATAATTAATAAAGTAAATTAAAAGAAAGTTAAAACAAGTTGAAAATGTTTTATTTTGTAACATTATTTTATTAATAAACTATTATTATTATTATTATTATATTACAAAAAGGGAAATTGTCCAAGTACCAGTTACATTTTATTGGGCTTTATCAGAAAATGAAAACTATTTCAGTGTCAAAATAAATTTGAAGCTAAAACAATACTCTAAATCATAAGTAAGGTATGATTTAAGTAAGGTAAGCCCATGTTAAGGAACTGTTAACGGTTTACTAATTACTTTAGCGGATGACACTGCATTTACACGTGTGCCATGGGCGTACCCAGCGAGGGGCAGGGGGGGCAACCGCCCCCCCTGGAAGCAAAAAAATTAATCTTTATTATACATTTTGTTGCTGGAATTTAATACAATTCTTGAAATAACTATTTTAATAATCAATTGTATATTGAATGACCATGGCTTGTCCCCCCCCCTTGCCCCTCCCTAGTTTTGATCCTGGGTACGCCCTTGACGTGTGCCTTTCCCTTATCTGAACAGATAAAACGTGATTAAAATTTTGGATTGATTTAAATTGTTTTGTAATAAACGGATTAAATTTGAATAAGGAATGCCTCATATCTTTTCACCTGACTTACATAGGTATTCTTTTTGCATAGAGTAAAACACTGTTTGTACGACAAATTGTCTGGAGATTGGACAAGTAGAAAGAAAAGGAGATAAAGTTTATGGGATTCACATTCCATAGAAAATTAAATTTGGAGGAGCTTGTATTAAACCTAAAAGCATGTAAGTTATAGTTAGGAAAAATGTACCTCTTGCCCAAAAAGAGATACTGAAAATGTGTCTTTTTACTTATTCAAAAATCTTTTATTTTCCCACAAAATTAAAATCTCACATAGCCTATCTGTTCTCTTAGCAACTTTTTCTAAAGTATTCTATCAACCTGTAAAACCTGCCACATATTTTATTTTTGTCTTGAACCTGTTTCTTTTATTATTGACAAATAAAATTTTCAAGAATTACTTAACTTATAATGGAACATCATTTTCTAATGAAGGGGCTATTTCTTCAATCTAATACTGTACCTAATTACAGATATTTTTGCTGTTTAAACTGTACTTAGTTTACCGGTACATAGATAAAGACCTTTTCACTATTTTTATTCAAAACTCTATCATTCAAATTCTTACTTCAACAGAACCTTGCACTTATGTAACAAATTAGATCCAACAGTAAATCCATGTATTATAGTTTACCTAAGAAATGTTGTGGAGCGTTATTATTTTTAATATGCCTACTAAAAAAGGATGGCGGTCAGATTTTTTCCTTCTCTCATTTTTTTGTTTGGTTTTTTGTGTCGGTTATTATTAGCCTACTCACTGAGTGATGGAATGGTGCCGTTAGGGCTCTACATACGCCTACCCTCCCAGTTCCTCGGAACTGGCTAAGTCTCGTACTTTAAACTCTACAAGAACCTGTGTAACTACTGCATTTCTTTGTATCTTGTAGGCTAAATCAAAATGGTCTGTAAAGGAGGAAACTCTGTTTACCTTAATATTATTAAAATAAATATGTGCGCTTCGAAAAATATTTACGTTTTCTTAATTTAAGACTGGGTTCGAAATAAAATTTATTAATTTCCTGGTAGACTGTTTTAGTCTAATTTCATAAGATGTTGCCGTTTAAAGCTTGATTTTTGTACAGCTTAATGGATTACGTTTATTTGTAATCAATTAATTTGATATCTGTGCGTTGTTTTTATAAATAATAACATTTTGTGTTCATTTAATATTAGGTCATAATGATTGGTTTCTGATAGTCTACTAAACGACTGAATTGCTATTTCGTACAAGGTTTTAGGGGGGGGGGGGTCTTCAACCCGGCACCAACCATTATATATGTTATAAAAAAAAACACGTCGACCCGGCAATGGTCTTTTCACCGGCCGCCATGAAAGTATGTCAACCCGGCACCAGCAATGAATACATATTCATTGGCACCAGCCACCCTTCTTACCCATTCCACCTACACTACTCCCCCAACCCCTCCTTTCTCTTTTTCTTCTCTTAATCACCTCCCCTTTCCGTAAGGTGCCGTAGGTTAGATTAAGTTAGGTTAGATTAAGTTAGGTTAGGTTAGGTTAGGTTAGAATGAGAGGTGTATGTTTGGTGTTGTTGATGGGGGAGGCGGCACGTCTACCCGGCACCAGGGGATGACATGCCTAGGGTTCGAGGGATGGAAAGAAGAGATTGAGGGTTGTATGTTTGGTGTTGTGGAGGGGGAACCTCGCTCGCCTACCTTTAAACTTCCTCGGTGCCGGGATAGGTTGTGAAATTAGTAACGCCTGATTAACCTTATAGCGGTGGTCAGATTTGGTGCCGGGTAGACGGTCGCCGGTTTTAGTTCAAAAAATGGGAAAAAAGGTGTAGTTTTTCCTGCTTTATTTTATGCAATGTTTGTGCATAATTATACTTTTATGTATATATTTTGAGTTAGGCCATGTTAGGTGACATTTTAGTCGTTTATATAATTATTCAATACAGTTATATCAATCACTTGACAAATATAATTCAACGTGTTTTTCTTTACTATTCTACTTTTCTTTTCATCGTATTATTTATCCCTTACGTTTTAACAATTACTTATTTAGAGTCGTTTCAATCAAATTTTATGAATATTCACATTCAATAGGATTACTTAACAATTAGGAAGCTTTTAGGAAGTTGTCTTTGTATCAAAAGAGTTTGCAGTGAAAAATAAGCATGTTGTCTGGGTGTCCGATGTCTGTGAGTGTGCGTGCGTGCATGAGAAAAGGTTTTGCCAGGTAGCAGCAGTCTTCGTTCATTTTAAAACATGTACAAAAATTGGGGAAAAGTTTATTGAAATCGTTAGATCTGATAGTGAAAACATCGTATTTTTTTTTTTTTTTTTTTTTTAAATATTATTGTTTGTTCGGACATTTGCCATCATTTGTGAGTAAGAAGCAATACACGACGTTTCGAGAGTAATAATCAACTCCCGTTATCAAGTGCCTAACTTACAAACTAAAACATGCAGACAGATCACACGCCTATGTTCAGAAACTAAACCTAATGAAAAAACACCCAGGACAAACCCTGAGCAGTCAAAAACTAAAAAGAAACTCACTTGTGATCAGGAAACCAATGTATTGTTTCTTATAGTCCTACATAAATGATGGCAGATGTCCGATCAAACAATAATATTAATAGTCAACAAATATTCCATCATTAGGTAATAATTTTAAAAATAGAATCATAATTTTGTCTCTTTTTCTTATCCCAAATTCTGAGTTACTAAAATCAAAAAATAAACTGAACAAAATTACTGAGATATATCCAAAATATGACCACAAAGCCTATCAAAATTTGATTGAAATCTGTTCACACGTTTGAGCTGTAGATCACTACACTACAACAGACGACAGACAGACATCTTTCCAAAAAAAACATTTTTTTAGATTTAGGCGTACCTCAAAATTAATATTTTAACAAAAAATATCTACATCGAGTTTTTGATCCGTTCATAATTTTTTTCTACAACTCTACTACGTAAAATTAGCCTAAAATAATTTAATAATTCCTCAACCGTTATCAACTTACGCTTTAATACCCATTATCTGAAAGTTATTTATTTAATTCATGACTCATGTAGGCCTAACTGAAAAGGTCAAAAGATGAAGACGAAGGCGTTACCCAGATTGAAGATTAAAGCCCAAGGAGGAGACAATGCATGACTGGAGGGAGTAGAAGAGTGATTGCTTGACCTACACATATTAGCATTGCTGACATTTAGGCTATAATCGAGCATGATGTCATGATGCGTGTAACCTACTTTTAGGCCTACACTAAACATCATACTAAGTAGTTTTAATTTCGACATGAATTCGATTTTGTTATTTTTAGATTTACAGATGTTATATTGAAAGAAATCTGTAGGACCTTTTTTTGTTGGTGTTTTGTAATTTGAGTTTTAGAATTTTAAAAGACTTAAATGTTCGAGGAACCAACTAGCTTTACGCAAGTAAACACATTGAAAAAAAAGAAAATTATGTTACGTCTATCCGTATAATTGCGACTGTATATATTTCATACTTTGATTGAGGTTAGGTCTTGTAGATCTGTAGGACGGTGTAGGCTAATTTCGGTGTTCTTAATTATGTTACGTCTATATTAATCCGTAGAATTGCGACTGTATATATTTCATACCTTGATTGAGATTAGGTCTTGTAGATCTGTAGGACGGTGTAGGCTAATTTCGGTGTTCTTAATTATGTTACGTCTATATTAATCCGTAGAATTGCGACTGTATATATTTCATACCTTGATTGAGGTTAGGTCTTGTAGATCTGTAGGACGGTGTAGGCTAATTTCGGTGTTCTTAAATGTGCACAGGTACCTGGCGACGACACTTGAAACATAAGTAATTAAAAACTGGAGTTACAAATCACTAATAGGCCCTATCACTGTTCACAGTTTATAAATACAAAAACATAGACAAGTTTCGTTAGTTGTGTTTATCCCGATATCTTTGGTTTTGTAAATTAACAGTTAATCGCACATGTCGATGCCATGAGCGCATGCGTAGAATTCAAGCGATATGAACCATATTTTTCGGGTGAATATGAATAGTTACAATAGGCAGATTGTAAACGTGTTTGCGATCAAATAAACGGAGAGTTATCACAGAAAATAGTTATTTGTGCAACTAGTGAGCAAAGTGGCACTTTTTTAAACGAGAGAAAAATGTTAAATTTTATCGAGTTTAAAAAAGACACTTTGCTCACGAATTGGACATTATACTTTGTCTACAGTTGTTATTTTGTGACAAATAAAAACATACTTCAGCAGTAACACAATTTAATAAAACATTAATTTAATACAATGGTGTTCAAACAAACAATCAATTACAATTCGATCTTTAATAACAGCATTATTCTTATTTTTCAGATTACTTTAAAATCTGAACTGTCCATATTTTAAAACTAACTACACAAAATATAGCAGTAGTGCTAAACAACACATCAACACTGAGTAGAAGTTCTCACGTTAAAACTTAGGTTATTTATGAATATTACAAATAACTTAGGTGTATTGTTGAGGAAACGGGATTGCCAACTTCAAAACTCGGCAAACGAAAAATACTTTCCGTGTACATACGCCTACACTGTCAATCATCTTCATGAATAATTACTTCCTTTTTCCACTTTAAAACGTTGTTATGTTGTTTATTTATGTTATTTTACATGTAAGAATTAATCTAACAAACATACGGGACATTTCCTGTAAGTATAATAAATCAATTCAAACAAACTTAACCTAAATTTCGTTTTGTTCAGTTGCCATTCGGAGTGAGCAAAGTAGTGGGCAAAGTGAAACTGTTGAGAAATCAGCTGTTTTGCAAACTAATTTAAATTAACAAAATGCCACTTTGTCAACAACTGTAGAAAAATAACTATTAATTGCTTAATTATGATTAATCTATTATCGGCGTTGTATAGATACATACAGCGTGTATAACCAAACCATAAGACAACCACGTCTGTTTTATTAGAGCGTTACTTGTCCAGTCTCGTGGTTTCTTCAAGAAGTGGTATTCTTCCGCTCTTTTTTTTTAGCCAGAGAGCAATCAATTGGTCAGAAAAAATAGCTTTATTAAACCTGCATAAAACTACTGTTGATAAGCGGTGAGTTGTACTGAGATATCGGTATTTTCGGGGGGAATATAAAACAAGTACAGAACAGTTGGTTTTAAAGTTGATAACCTACCATCACGGTACTTACCGAGCCCCATCATGCAATGTAATACAATCTGATCCTCTAAATATAATTTTGGTGTTTTGGGCTTTGTAGGAAATGTTAAATTCTATTGGTAGACCAAGGAGTCTCACCCAGTAAAGCAGTTGTTCATAGGTTTTCTGAACTTGGTAACATTGACATGAGGTGGGCACTAACTGGTTTCAAAGATACATATTGTGAAGGAGCATCTACTCGCTACGCTCCTATCTGTGACTCGGCCTTGTCGGGTAATTTCTTGGGAGATCAGTGTACGAAATTACATTTTTTTAAACAGGAGTATTTAGAAATTGTTTATAATTCGCAAGTATTTTAAACGGGAAAATGGCGAACGTTCGACTTATATCTCGTAAACAAGTAAGAATTTTTTTTAAATACCCATAGTATTGAAATATAATTTCAAATCCAAATTCAACATATAAAAATGTAATTCTCTATAAGAAATTTTAAAGTTGGGCGCCATATTTGAAAATGGCGGAGAACTTTATAAACTTCAAATACATCATATTAAAGTTTTCTGTAAATCTTATAGTTTCACAGATCCCAATGGTGGCCGGTTTTTTTAAAAGGAAAATAAAATTTAAGTTTAAAACCTATTTGGATTTAAAGATAAATCATTCGGCCTACTTTCAAAGAACGTTATTTGTAAATTACACAATGATTAGTAGAAACATTTTATAGTAACTAACTTATAGTTAGTATTATTTCAGATCCCTCCGTGATGGTAACTTGGTTACCGATATAATAACATAAGACAAATAAATATTTTATTTTATTTGTGTTTGTGTAGTTATTGTAACAAACTTTGGTAGGGGTTTCAGTATTTTATATTGCTCACATTCACCACAGTGTTCATTGAACATCTAGTTACTGCGTAATTTATAAATAAATAAACATGCTGAAGAAATTACAAATAGCCTAGTAGATTTAAAACAGTACCAACAAAATGTTAGGCGTTTATATTTTATGTTCAACCTGTACACATTCTAAACTCTGTGATTTCCTAAAATCAGTAAAGCATTGACAAACAATGAAATCCTATATTCGAATGAGATAAATCCTTAAAGGTAAACTTGTGAAAAGTTCAGGTAAAGAAGAAGTGGCCAATGAAGAGAAAAGTTTGCTGTTGGGTTCGACCAATCCCTTAAGACCTACCCAATATTGTAGAGAAGAATCCAATTCAGCCCTCATGGGAGTAAGACAAGGGTGAGGCGATGCAGCGGTCGGTAAATTGATTATTTGCCGACGACAACACTCCCTAACCAATAACACATGCTAAGGCCCCTTCTTGTCTTTGCCCTGAGGGAAAAAAAGGTCAATGGTGATGGTGAATAGGGAGCAGGTATTTGCCAATAGGGTGGTAGACAAGTTTTTACAGAAAGTCTTTATTATAAGGCTAGGGAATAATGGACGGTCGTTTGTTTGTGTGTTCTCCCTCATTTAAACTTGAGGCTAAGAAATGTCTGCAGATGTTTATTGTAGTTATTTAACAACTTTTTGTTCACTTTATTTATATTTATTAAACACAGTCTAAAGATTGTAATTTTTATACGATTTAGTCAGATTTGGAATGTAGAATCTGTTTTACACACGAAAAATCCCAATAACAGTGCACGAACTTCCTCACTCACGCATGGGCGTCATCACCAGTTCATTATTGGGGGGGGGGAGACATATGCCTCGGGGTCTGGGGGTATGGAAATTTTAAAAAATTAAACTTCTCAAAACATTGTTTTTATGCATTTATTTATGCGATTGTAACAGAAATGTAATGTTAAAAACCCTAGTAAAGACAAAGCCCCAACTTTACCTTTTAAGGTTTTAAGTAAATCATTCGTTTTTAGCAAAAATATTTTTACATCTCAAATATTGGGGGGGGAGGACGCGTAACCCCCGTCCCCCCCGGCGATGACGCCCATGCACTCACCCCACCCCAAAACCAAATAAAAACTAACCAAAACTAATAGTCACCAAAAATGTCATTTAGGGCCTAAGTAGCCTAGGTTTCATTCAAAAAGTGAAAATAAACCATGGATGTAGTGTTTAAAAAATATATTTATCTATAAACTTGTTTCCCTTGTGCCATAAACACCTCCTTATAGTAAAAGAGTATTTTATTAACATCAAGGCGGTCAAGGTTTGTTTTTTGTTGTTTTTTTTTGCCATTTATTCCTGAACCATAATATATTTTTACTTGCCAATTTGCGCACGGGGTTGGGTCGTTCATCTTCAAATTTCACTAAAATATTAACGAAATCGGTTAATCCAACTTTTAGAAATTTCCCCTTCACCCCCCCCCCCCTCCCAGTGTGTTTTGATAACTTACCGAACACTTACGAAGTGGCATTTGTTGAGAGATACAACCAATAAACTACGTTTTGTTTTAGTCTTTAAAGGCTACATTGCAAAATTTGATCATAATCGTCAAATTGTAGTTTTACGTTTTTTTCTTTATGCCAACCTTTGAATTATTGAAACAATTTAATATACCTACATACAAAATTTGATTGAAATTAGTCGAAGCCTTTAGATGAGCACTGCACAGATGACAGAAGCCAGGTACATAGACAGACAGACGAAATCATTCCAAAAACTGGACTTGAAAGACCTCAACAGTGATATGTATTTTGAAAGATCTCTACATCCAATTTTTATGTAGGCACTATTAAAGTAAACTTAAATTAAAAAATACTCTTTGGTACAAAAATATAATGGTGACCAATTAAGAAATTGTAATAATTAAAATGAAGTCATTACTGTTTCCTTCAGTTCAACAAAGTTGATCATTTTTTGCAAGGATTAAGACTGGTCGAAGGGGAGTAGTAGTGTTACCAACTGTTGACTATGAACCGTAACAAAATTAAATAAATATGGATTCCTAGTAAAATGTTACATTTACGTCTACCAAAAATATTAACCTGTAAACTATGAAGTTTGAGTGCTTAACAAATAAAACGTGCGGTGTTTTTATTTCTACTCAGCTAAAAACTGAATCAGAACAATTATTAGACTATTACCCAGTTTAAGAAAGTAGGGTTAGGTTTGTAATCGCAAAAAAGTCTACAACCATTTTTTGACCTGATCTTTACGTTTCTGGACCTGAGGAAACTGAAAAAATGATTTTCGTGATGTCTGCCCGTCGTCGTTATTGTACGTCTGTAGGCCTACGTCAGCACATGCCTATTGAATTTCAGAAAAATAAAATTAAAAATAACAAGATGGCGACTACTTCAAACATTTCTTTGTCCATATCTCGTGTGTTATTTAACTTACAACACACTAAATTAGATACAAAATTCCAAATTTAAATTCCACATGTAATGGTACCAACCTAACCTCTCTACGATGGTAAATAGCAAAGTTATTGTCAAATTTGTAATTTCAAACACCAAAAAAATGTAATATTCGTAGGCCTATAGTTACGAAGGCTACACGAACACGAGAGTAGCTAGTGGAAGTCCCTTCATATGTACAGATTCGAGGCCCGTCAGGACGCGAGTATCAACACATCTACAACGGCCCGTTGCCTAGCCAACTTGAAGAAAGTATTGTCATACACAAGTACCGAGGTTCAGAAAACCTGCGCAACAACTGGTTTAAACTAACTCAATCCTTTTGGATCGTCCAACACGATAAGGCCTAAGAATGTCAGACATTACACTTGTATTACATTGTACGTTGGGACAGAGTAAGTACTATGATGACGCCAAACAACTTGTTTTAATTAAACTTTCCTTTTCTGATACTTTTTTTTCTTGTTAGGGCATCACTGAACATAATCAAAGAGTAAGTAGAAGAGGGTGGAAACAAAAATCAAAAGAGAATAGGGTGGCTTAATACTCTTTTAATGGGGCTATTTTAGTCCTAATCCCTTTTATGCTCTTCAAATATTTAAATTTTATATTTAAATAAAGAGTTTGTTTAAAAGTTACAGTATATTTTGTGGTTTTAATACATGACGTTTAGTTAAATGAATCATACTTTGTTGTTTTTATTTTCACACACAGTTATACTAGACTATAGATGAATATGTAGATACAAATGTAAGATAGATAAAAACATAATGTCAATATATTTATTACAAAAACAGGTAACATTTTGGAATAATGTCTATCTTCTGTCCACAATGCTTGGATCGATATCAATCGAATGGTATGTATACAAATTTTGACTAGGCCTAAGCTATGTATCGTTATATTGCTTTCAATTTGTTGGATCGTTCAAAATTAGAGCTAACTGCCATTAAAAAAAACACAAACTTACGATTTCACCGAAATCGGTTCTATTTTGATTACATTTTGCTCAAGTGTAGCCTTTAAGAACCCAAATAAAACGTATTTGCTCAACATCTCTCTAAAATGTGGGTTTGTGGGTTTCAGGCCTATCTATTTTGTTCAAAATTCAGTCAATTGTGAAGATTAATGATCCAAGCTCATGTCCAAAATAATGGTCCTCTTCCGGATTTCTCGGGGTCGACCTCTTCTTCTGACACCTTGCGGGTTCCAATCTAAGGCCTCTTTCTCAATGGTTCCGTCTGGCTTCCTCAGTGTATGCCCTAACCACCTCCACTTCCTCTCTCGAATCTGCAGTTTGACCCGAATTTGACCTGTTTCTCACCATAAATCCTCGTTTGTAATGATCTCAGGCCAATGAATGTTCATGATACGGCGAAGACACCTATTGATGAAAACTTGCAGCCGAGACGTAATTAAACTTGTAACTTTCCACGTCTCACTTGCATACAGCAAAACAGACTTAACATTTGTGTTGAAGATGCGAAGCTTCGTTTTCTTTGAGATGTTTCGATTTCGCCAAATCGGGTACAATTGCACAAAGGCGGCGTTTGGTTTTAACCTATTTAGCGAAAAAAAATTGGTTAATAAGACTTGGGGAGAAGTGTAGGCACTTGCTGGAGACAGGGGCAGATGGAGAGCTCTTCTGGACGCCCTATGCTCCAATAGGAGATAAAAGGAAATAAGTCAAGTAAGTCAAGTCATGCCCAAAATCTCAAGAAAATAATATTTCGGTTCTGGAATAACTGAAAACAAAACAAACTAATGTAGAACCTTGACCGTTATGATAATACGCTAAGGATACGTTTATGTCAGTGACAACACAAGTTTAGGCCTTATTCAAACAGATTATTACATTTAAAACGAAAAATAGTTGTTCCATATAATATGGATTAAATGTTTTAATTGTGTTTGTTCTAACTGATGAATCCTCAAAATTAGAAATTGCAAGTAAAAAGAGTTAAAAACAAACAAGAAGGATTGAATAAACATTGTAGTTGTAAAATAAAACGCTTCCTGTACATAACCTAGAAATAAAATCCTTACCCAGGCACCTATTGCAGCATGGATCTTGTTTTATTACCGGCACAGTATCAATATAAGACTATTGAGCTGTAGGCTTGGACAATCAAAATAAATGACTGAAGTTGAAATCGAAGGAGTGTCTTTTATAAGTTTCTCTTGCTATGTTATAAAAAATCAATGTTTTCTCGGGAAGACCGGCGTGCCGTCCTCAGTCGATTATGCAACGTAGCCTGCTAAATGTATAGTTAGATCTCCCTTTAATAAATGGAACTTAAACATAGGAACAAGTACATCTATTTATATTATATTTATAGATTGCAGATAAGTTTATATAAAGCTGCTGTTATTTATTACAATAATCAGCGTTATTACATTTAATTGTGTATTTATTAAAGCATGTAATATATGAATAGTATACTTAAAGCATGACTTCAGTCTGGACGCCTTCGTGAATGATTTTAATTTGAATTATTTTGCTTCAATGTTCTCAAAATAACTAAACAATGTTTGTATTAAAAAATATTAATCTCTACTGTAGAGTTTATTATGCGGGTTTTATTTGAAGCTCATCTCTTTCACAGCTGTTTTCGCAATTAAGTATTAAAATGTAGCCTAAAATTTAAATTTATAAAAATAATTTATCTGAATTTAATAAAACATGTATTGAGTAGGCCTATTCACATTTTTTTATGGTTCTGAGTTCCAATTTTTATTTCATATTGGATCGTTACACAGATTCACAAGATTTGTATGATAATTTAATTTTTTTTTTAGTTTTTTTTTAATGTTTATTTTATGAACAAGTATTAATTAAACACATTTAAGCTGTTATTTAAAGTTGAACTATAAAATAAAAAAAATAAAAAATACTAAATTCAGAACCAAAAATTTTGTTTTGGTATTATTTTGTCTTTCTTCTTTTACAGAAACCCAAACTAGTGAATGTTGTTCAAATTGAGTAATACTTGTAGGTACTTGTTATAGTACTATACATTTTGTATGGAGAAAAAACTCCAATTTGTCCTCATCACTCTCGTTTGTCCCGTGACGCAGCATCATACAATAGGCCTATCACTCAATTGTCCAGTCACGCTCCACTATATATAGGCTACGTATGTATGTACCTATGTATATATGTATGTAAATACTTTCTCACGCTCACACAAATATTGCACTAACTTTCTCTCACCCATCCAAACATACAAGTTTTATTTTTAGAATATAATGATAATGGAAATAATGAAAAAAATATTATTTCCAAAATACAAGAATAACATACTTAAAAAAAATAATTATTCAAATGTAAATATATTACTAACATTTAATAAAGTAAATTAATTTAATATTTGTTTATACATAATAGCCTACACATGGTTTTATATTTATATTATAAATATACGTAAAGTATGAACACACTCCAATTATTGCATTTTTATTAGCCTACATAGTTTTTAACCTAAATATGTATTAAATAGTAAAAAATGAACCATGACATATAATTAATATTTTTATTAGATTTATTGAAAGTTTAAAATTTTATTATTTTATTAGTCTATTATTTTTTTAAATTCTTAGTTAAAGTTTTCACTTCTGTCTGCCGTCCCTTGACGGTATCATTTTTTTTTTTTTTTTTTTACTTACCAAACTATAAAATTCGGAATTTCAAAGCTCTCTCTATTTATTAAGATTTTAGTTAAATGTGAACATTACTCACACATACAAGTGTTCTATATTTCAAATTAAAAAAATTATACATTTTAGAAAATTACAAAAACGAAAATGAATCTAGAGATCGTAAAACTCGATTTCAATCTACTGGGTGATAAAAAACTCTGAAGAAAATTTTAGAATTGTTTCTATAGGCCTACAACAAAATAAACAAAAAAAAGGTCCTTTAACAATACGGCCTATCTTGTTTTGTTGCCCGCCTGTCTATCTGTGTTCTGTTTTACATAATATCAAGAACTATACGAGTTTCAACTTTCCGATTTTGCAATTACCTAATTGTGTAATTTGTTCAATTTTATTACTTTAACAATTTCGATGTTGAACGTTTCAAATATTCAAAACATTTTTGGCCAAGTGCACAGTTTTATAGTTATTGGATTTTGAAACTTTCGCGATTTTAAAATGGTTGCAGTAACAACATTGAAAAAGTAGACGATTAGGCGTTAATAACGGCAAAATCAGAAAGTTCTAGGTTATGTGGTTCTTGAGATATTAGGCCCTAATTATTATGTAGGCCTACAAAACATAAAAAACAGAAAGACGGACAACGAAGCGAGATAGGCAGTAAAAAAAAATAAAAAAAATATTAAAAAAACTATTTTGATGTAGCCTATAGAAACATTTCCCAAAAGATTAAGAAAAGTTTTTGAGCACCCGGTATTTACGCTTATTTTTATGAGCTTTACGCTTAGGACAAGCGTAAACTTATCTATTTAAATAAATATTTTAAAACATCTAAGATTACATTTATTTACAATTAAATAAAAATGTGATTTTTTTTAGAGATGGGAACGAATGGCCTATTTAAAATCCATTTCTACTTATAGGTGAAATATTCATTTTGAAACATCCTCAGTAAAAATAGTATATTTCATCACTAGGACCAAAAGTGAAGCTCTTCGATACAAGCTCAAGTTTTAAGGAAAATGAGCGAGGTTCGAAAAGCTTCTTTTAGTCCAAGTGATGAACTATATTTTTCGTTATACTGGAAATAATATAAGAAAACCATTTCACAAAAGCTAAAATGTTATAACCTATTTACCTTCAAATCTATGGTAACAGCTGTTTTAACGGTTATTTACAATCGAGAGTAAGTTATCGGTTTTTATAGATGCTTTACAATCGTTAATTAATTCGTATAAACGAAGTAACAGCTGATGACCTCGACCTCAGCTGATGTTTTTAGATCCTAAGATTAAAAAGAACAACTTTAGCATCTCAATGCGTGTATTGAAAACAGCTGTTTTTGAAGCAGTATGACGAAAAAGTGATTTTTGTGGTGGTTAGGCCTACTGTCTGCCGTCAGGGCCGTTAGGGTTTAATCAAATTATGCCCAAGTGTAGCCTCTAACGACCCAAAAAAACAAATTCCTCCAAAAATACGGTAATAAATGGGATTTTATCTGATCTTCAGGATTCATGGCGTCAACATGCAGACCGTCCGTTGTCATTAACTATAGTGTGCTCACATAGAACTTAATTGAAATTCAGAAGAATCAATTTGAAAATGTCAAAATGACGGCCATTTTAAACCTTTTTTGTTCATATTTCGTGTATGCACTTAAACTTATAACACTTTAAAATAGGCTACAGTAGCCCTATTTATAAATTTCAATTCTGCATATAATAGTACCAACATGCAATGAAAAATAGCAAAATATTCTCAAAATTGCAAATTCAACAGGGAAACGAGCGTAGTGAATGGAGGTTCGACACATATTTATAGCTTTGAGACCAGCAAGGTCCGAGACACAGACGAGCGAAGCGAGTGAACACTTTTTAATATGTCCCGTTAGAGCCTAGACAACGTCAATAAATTAGACAACTCAACAACTGTTTTAATCAAACTTACTCTTAACTAGGTAAGGCACATTGATCTACCAATTCAATTTAACATTTAGGCCTACTATAAAGCAAAATGTAGAATAGAGACATTTTTATGTCGATGCCCGAGAATATTATTTTTGGTTTTGGGTGTGTGAAAAAGTTGATTTATTTGTTTATACGTTTTAACCTAAAAAAAACATATCCTACCTCTATTCATTTCAGTTTATAAAAGTTCTTTGAAGATAGTGAAATATATTTTGAAAATTGTATTTATTGTTAAGTGTTAGGTTAGTTAATGTGTGCATGTATTAATTTAAATTCAGCAGTCATATCCACATCTGATGATGGCAGTTCAATTTACATGTTTGAAGAGTTCAATGGAACAGGCTGTGACAGATTTAGACAAGTGAGTGTAATCAAATAGGCTGTGGCAAATTTTGACAACTCTGCTTTGTATTGGGAAACTGTTCAGCGAGATACCGATTTGTGGCTATCATGTTCACAGAGTGTTCAGAATCCCAAGGCTGTCAAAGTTTTTTTTAAAAATTATTACTGAACAGTGATATTTTTTTTACTTGCAATTCTACATACAGGTTTGGATCATTAATCTTTACACTTCACTAAAATTTGAATGAAATCGGTAGAGTCAATGTTGAGAAATTACGTCTTTTATAACCTACCCCATAAGTTATGGCTGCTTTTTTGTTTTGCTTTGTTCTTTTACTGGAATTTTTGGAGAGATGACGACCAATAAGTTTTTTGAGGTTATTAGAGAAAATCGTGTTTCTTATGGCAGTTGCCTCCAAATTTTGCTCATATAGAAAAACATTCCACGATATGGCCAAAATATACAATTAGTTTAAACTAAACCGCTCCTTTAGTTTGGACTGTTGAATGGACTCTTTAGACTATTCCAAAAACCACTTTTTTTTTTGGACCGGGGGATCTATAAACGTATATCTGCAAAAACCTCGTCATCAATTTTTGACCCTTCATATAACTTTCTCTATACTTCATTACAACGTATTGAAAGAAAAAACAAGTTGATGGGCCCCTTCATGGTACTTACCCGACCCGTTCATAGGCCTACAATGTAATAAAATGCGATTACTAAATGTAATGCCCAAAAGTTAATGCCTTGCAGGAAATGTTAATTTGAATAACATGAATTTAATATTCCAACTTGAATAACACACCCGATATGAAAACACTGTTTAAGACAGCCGATATTTTCAATTAAATTTTTCTGAATTCTATTAGTGTTTTTATGAGCACTCTATATAGGTAGCCTACAGACGATAATGACGAGGGACAGACATGTCTTTCATATCAACTTCATGGATGAGTTAATTTTTTTTGTTACCGTTAATCCCTGCACGCAGGATGTTCTTACCAATACCTACGTTTACTGATCCTAAAGACTACATTTATTCAAAATTTTATCAAAATCGTTGTAGTTGATTTTAAGAAATTACAGTTTCGTTTTTATGACAAAACTTTCAAAAATGGTCTACAAGCTGTGGGGTCAGAAGATCTTAAGGTGTTATTTCTGTGTAACCTAGTTTTCCTTATAGACGATTACTTGTATGTGAGAAAAGTAGGCTAAATTGGAAGAAATTAAACATTATTTAGATCTACTTTAAATTAATATTGCTCTATAATTGGCCTAATTGTTTTGTAAAACATAATAGAGTTTGTATAACACTTATTCAATTGGTTGTATTTTAAAAATTAAATTTCAAATTACACATAGTGATTAGTACAGGGTAACAAACCTCTCTTTGATGTAAATGTAATGGGAAACCAAGCTGATTGCGTTATGATTTGCAAAATACATTTCCCCTTCTCCTTTCACTCCTTTGTATCATATTTTCACCGTAGTAAATTAACTTTTTAATGCTTGCAATGTTTTATAATAATTGGCTTATTTTTCGACTTACAATAATAATTTCTTTCACCTCTACTCTTAATTCATTTCGTTATGGTGACGCATGATAACCTTATTTATAATGCGTTTTACTCCCACCGCTAGTTTTCTGCCATTCCCTCCTTTCCCGTCTATCACGAATACAACCGAACGTTAACGGAGACGCCCGAAGCTGACATCACGGCAAGCTGTTAGAATTTCCAGCCAGTTTAGTAGAGAATTTTGTGCTTACTTGGTTGGTTAACTGATTGTATTTTTGTTCTTCCACCAGAATTTTGTACTGGAACTCATTATTCTATCACTTGTGTGTGGTGACCTGTGCCTGTTTGTTTTTTGTGTGCACCTTATAGGTTTTGTGGAAGAAAGAATCTACCAGGCTTACATTAGAAGTGAAAACAGGTTAGTTTCCGACGTGAAGGCGGACCTTGATATCGCCAGCAGCCATTGTCGCTCATTACACGTGAGCGTTAGCCTAAATTAATAGTTTACTTGTTTACATAATGTTTACTTAGGACAGTATTAATTAATGTTTGCTGATATTAGTCAATAGCATACATTATTTGGTGTAACGTGCATTGCAACATCACTGAATAAATAGGCTAGGTAAATAAATATACATGTAATTGCAATTTCAACTATTTAGGTTATGCTAAATTATAGTGGATTTTTGTCACTTTGGCAACAATTTAGGGTACGTTTAATATATTTTTAGTTATTATAACGATCCAAGTAACTGATATTTAGCCAATTTTATCAACAAATGCTTTTGTTTACTACATGCAAATGAATTAAATAACGATTAAGCCCAACATATATCGATGTAGGCTTACATAACAACATTTCCAAAGCAGGAACGCTTTGACATTTGACATTTATGATTATTAAATATCTGTATTTTGCAATTTCATAGGCCTATGATAATTATTAGTTAGTACAATTCAAATTTACATTTAGGTTACACACAAAGTGAATTGTAGGTTATAATCGGCATATGTGGCAATTTTTTCTTTATCGTCCACGTATGATATGGCAGGTTACTAAGTTAATCTGTAGAGTAGAGATAAGTCTTGTTGTTTACATAGACACCATAAAATAATTTAATGTCAGGGGATATCTTTTTATCATATTGATAACGTAGAAGGCGTGGTTCAACACTGTAAAGGCGCTAGGACTGATGAAAAACGTAGGCCTAGCTTTCTATTTTCGTTGTAAATTTTTAATACTTTAATAATCATATCAAATTTTGATTTTTACTATTTGGATATTTGTATCTAAAGTTTCTAGATGATAAAAAAATAGTACGACGAGTTTTAAAATCTTCAATAGATAAACTTATTAATACAGGGAAATAATTGTATTTTAAATACTGCAAATAAACATTCATTTATATGTTTGTATATGAATCAAGATTAGTGTTATTATTTGATATTAATCACAGAAATTGAATTAGTAGGCCTAAGCCTATTTAACATAGATTGCGAGCATGCTGTTGTAACTTGGTGCAGTACAATTATTTTTAAACAAGATATTAGTTATTTATAAGTTGGCCTAAACACAAACTAGTTGTGGGCGTTTTCTTTGATTTATTTTAGGCCTAATTCAATGGATTAAGGACTTAACTTATTTAACAATTTATGTAATTTTGAAAAATGGCAAACCGTAGTAGGCTACATCCTAAACATAACTACTTTAATAAGGGTTTGTAAGTAATGAGGTACTTTATATCGTAATATTTGGGCATACGAAATTTGTTATAACCTAAAATAGATGCTGCCATGCACAAATTACTTAAAATTGTGTTTTCTGCACCAAATAGGCATTTCTTGAAATTTATACTGCCCTGATATATTCTAAATTAAGATGTTTACACTAAGAGGACAAATTACCGACACCAATAATTATAAATAGCTTTAGGCTTACTAATTATGTTTACACTTTTGATTATTATAACTTCAAGCAGTGAAAGGTGAACCAATAAGTTTGCTCTTAATATGAAAGTGCATTAGTAAATGCATTAGATTAACATAAATTTGATGTATAGATTATATTTACAATGGTCATAGTATTTGTTTAACAATATTATAAATTATTACTTGTGGGCTTTAATTGAAGTTGTTTTAGGGGAGTTGTGAATGCTACAAGTGAATGCTACAAACTTTGTTAGGTTAGGTCAAATGCATTTTTGTTTGGTCTGTTTGTGTCCTATTATAATACTTTTAATAAGAGTACAATCCAACTCTTGTTCTTTTCCAAACCTGACGATGTTAGAATAAAATTGAGAGCGCTAAGGGTCTTCGTTTTAATCTTTCTTCTTCTTTTTTTATAAGGCGATGATATATTTACATAAGTAGTGTAGGGTAACTTATCTTCCATAGTTTGTTAGTTGCATCATTTTATTTAGCCCTACTCATTATATGAAAGAAAACCCAACCTTTCATAATAAAGACTTTACTCATACAATTCAAACTAAGACGCCGTTTCGACGATCAAGTCGTCATCCTCAGTCGTCAAATATATAAACTTGAATTGACAATAAGAGTTCATTGATCCTATTCAGTTATCTGTTTTTTTGTACGTTAATCATGAAACTTCAGAGTAGGTTAGAAATTTAAAAGATTAATATTTTAAGATATCTGATTTTCAAAATAACTAAGGCTCATAGTCAAATAATGGAATTTAAACTAGGTTATTATTTTATTATTTTTTTGTCGAATTTTAACCTATTAGTGCTAAATTTCATACAAACTGTCAAAAACTAATAAATACAAAACTTAAATTGATGTAGTTTTTAGGTTAGGTTTGCTAGCCTTTATGTAATGGGCCTAAAAGTGAATTAATGGTTAAGTTAGGTTAGGCCTGTAAACAAGTGTAGGCCTATTCATTAATCAATCTATGATATCATAGAGCTAGTTTTTTTTAAGTGATACTCTGAGAGCTAGTTATAACAATGTTACTCGAAAGTTTTTTTTTTTAATAGGCTTCAAACTGTAAAATAATACAAGTTTTTTTTGTCCCTATTGACAATATGTACTTGAATTAGGTCTATTGAAATTTTTGAAGCTAAAAAATAATTACCAAAATAAACATAATTTCCAATAGAAACACTTGATTAATAATATATGATGTTTCAATAGTTGCGGTCATCATCTTCACTTTTGAAACCACGAAAGTTTTGTGATAATTGCTTATTCTGAACATTTGTATTTATTTCATTTAATGATTGTACTTTTCACGAGTGTTGGATCCAAGAGATATCTACATAATATCATGTCTATTCAAATAATCTAAATATCTAATAAATGCCTATTACGTTTAGATGTTTTTAACCTTGAATTCATTTTTAATAGGATTTAATATTTACTCGATAAATTCTATTTGAAGTTTGTCAGATGTTCCTTCTGTTTTTCGCTGTTTTTTTTCTTTTACTTTCTCACATAGCCTATAGGCCTACGTAATGTATAGAGAGAGAGTGTTATGTGACGAATCAAAAAACTGGTTTTTTAAATGAAATATCCGTTTTGAAATCTTCTAAGATTAAAAAAGTGGTGTGGGTAATGTGATATCCGTCTAGTGTTTGTTGTCTGTGCAGTGATCTTTAATGTAACCCACCCCCCCCCCCATTTTTGTAAGTTCATACTCCAAACATCCTTTGCTAATATTTTTAGATCCTGATACCTATCTACTGCTATAACAACAACAAAATATAACTGCGATTTTCGTTCGGGCCAATTGCAATCTTTTAGTGGTTTGTGTTGTTATTTTGCTGATTTATTAACTTATGTTGGTTTTAAACTGATTAATTTTGTAAGTCTATTATGGATATGTAACCTAGCCTAACCTATTCTAGTTTTTGTTATATCAGATTTGTAGTAGCAAAAAATCACCACATATAGGTTATGTTAGGTATACTAAAATTGCAGTATTATTTTAATTAGTTACTGTTTTGATCTGCAAAAAAACAGGGCGTAACAAAATTTGGTATATGACCATATTTCAGGGATTTTTCTCTCTCATTTTTGTCGATAACTCAAAATTCAGGGTGCCTCCCATTTTCCCAGGGAAAAAAACACAAAATTTCTAATTTTCTTAAAATCGGCCCGTAATAATTTTGTTCAAATTTTGCTAAGTAGCATACCTAAACAAAACCGTATTGGGGTCATCATCTATCCAAAAATGCCTGTTCATGAGTCATCAGTAAAAAACATTTCAAAATCTGCTGTTAAAAAAAGACGCATTTTTCAAAATCGGTTTTACCAATTTCGTTAAAATTTTAAGATTTAATGACCCAAAGCAGTGTGCAAATTTGTAAATAATAGAAAAAATACCTTTATGGAATAATTTACAAAAAAACGAAATCAAATCTTGATTGATTTAAACTTTTTCCAGTGTATGAGAGTTTTGACTGTGTAATTGATCAGTAAATTTATTAGTAATTATGATTTTCTGTCGTTTTCTCTGTTTTGGGTTTAATATTATTAAGTCTAGTATATTAAAATAGTTGATAAAAAATCGGCGGTCATTAAGACCCATCCTAACTTGACACCTTGATATGTTTGTCGAAGCATTAATTTCAGTTAAACATTTGAACAATTACAAGAACTCTCTTTGTTTGGTCTAGGTGGACTCTAGAATGAAGTGATGAAATCTAGAAATTGATTGATCATGATTCCACATCTCCTTGGTACAGCTTTGAAAAGAACGATGAATTTTAGTTTTTGACCTACACCAAAGTTTTAATTTATTAATACACTAAAGCTATATCAACTTACAAATCAGCTGTTGCTTTCTTGAAAGTTTAAAGTAACATTCGTTGCCATGACAACCAATTTTACATATTTGATAACAGCTGATTCTTTTGAATTAAAATCAATTTGAGGTTAGGTTAACTTACATTATGAATAAAGATTATCACCATTAATATGTATTATTTCTGTTGTGAGTCCTATGTTTTTACTAACACAGTATACTAAGTACAGGGAAAGTTGGTAATCGTCAAAAATTACATATTTTGTGACTGATATTCACGTTTCTTGGTCTCAGGAAACTGAAAAAGTGATTTCCAGCACGTCGTCCGTTTCCCTTCATCGTCGTAGTCTGTACGTAAGCACGATACCGGGGACATAAAATAAGATAAAAACTAAATTTTGCATAAGGGACTAGTGTGCTATTGAAATTCAAAAAGTAGAATTGTAAATATGTGATATTCTTTTAGATTCAGGGCCGAATGAAAGAGACGAGTTTGTCCTCATGTTGAGCCTCGAGGTCCACCAGTACCGAGATTGACAGAGCTAATTAGTTGTGGTTTGGTTGGTGTAGCTTGTGTATCACTGAAGAGGACGACCTTTTCGTTGAAACGCGTCTGATACTTAGGCGAATTTTTATGAGAATTGTGTTCTGTGTGTTTGTTATACTGTATAGTTTTTCTCATAAGTCAAGTTCAACATTTAATATATCAATAGAATACAATTTAACATTTCCTACAAAGCTAAGAGACCAACTTTCAGAGGATCAGTTTGTATAATGGGGCTGGGTAAGTACCATAATTGGTGTCCATCAACTTGTTTTCTTTTATAAAACACAAACTATCACAGGGAAAATATTCATTATAAAAGAGAACTAAGGGGTTCTTAATGACATCGGTCAAGGTTCATTATATATTAACCAAAATAGGCCTACTCCAGTTGCCTATGTCATTTGATTACTTATCACTAAAATCAATGGCCTCATATAGCTCCACTTTGAAATTAATTTTTAATCAAGTTTAACCCATGACCTCCAATAACCTTTCCAAGGTCGAATAGTAGTCTAATCTCAAAATTTCTGCTTTCGTTGACTCATATCAGAAACGTGATGAAACACATCAGACAGAATTTATCTTGTGTCAAATTTAATTGAAAAGTTAATAATATTTGGTTAAACTTTGATAACAGGTTTTATAGACGTGTTGGACTAGGTTTGGTAAATTCATAAAACGATTTTGAAGTTGATTCGGATACTTCCCACGCCAATCACATGGTCGCTGCGCGCGCATATAGCTGATTACTATTAATATATTCATTGTTTAACACTAGAAATACTTAATATTTTATATACACCTTTGTGTAGTCAATTGTAGTCATTTTTGTTATTACACTTAGGTACACGTTTCGCTACACATAGGCAGCATCTTCAGGTGTCATATATTATGAAAAAACATCACTTTCATAACACTAACGCTTGTTTAAGCTCTATAGGCCCCTAATGACTATTTGTTTATTGTTACGTAAAAAATAGCTAAATCAAAGAAATAAAAGGAAAAGATTGTGGGTTAGAAAGATTTTGTAGTCACTATTTTTTTACATTACCTATACAGCATTTCATTTGCCTCGTATTCCGAAATTAGAAATTTTGTAGCTGTTACCGTCCACTGAAACTTAGTAGACGCCATTTTGATTGGAAATAATATAATATGTTCTCTCTAGGAGAACATATGATCATAGACATATGATCATAGTTCAACTATTATAATAGTTGGTCCATTACACTGTAATATTATTTTTCATCACATATATTTGATAATAGATATATGACATAGAACTATTATAGTGTAATACCGGCCTTATTAACATTTAGGCCTACTTAATAATCATTTAGACTATTATTAGTGAGAACTTAATAATTATGTAACCTAATAATTGCCTATATTGTTACTGATATAATGTAGAATAATCCAGTACAAATAGCTGGAAATTTCTCTCAGGATTGTACAACTCTGAGTGTCCAAAAACTATAGGAAGTTGTTTTAAAATAATTCCATTTTAAGAAATCTATAGTCATTTTTTAAGGAGAGAGGGTTGCAATATAGTTTTTCCTGATTATTTATTAAATTATATCTTAGACGAAAATTAAAAAATAAACAACTTTTAATCATGAAATTTTCAATATTTAGTTTTTTCACTCATTTCAATGCGATTAAAATTGGTCTAGTTATGGTGTTTTAAAAGTTGCACTGGAATTATACCCATGTTTCGCGCACTTTAATTGTTAATAACTTTATAATCATGCTTATTTTATATAGGTGAATTTAATTGCCTTCATTTTCAGCCTTTTGCTCTATGATGAAAATTTGCATTTAGTGATTAAAGTTTTTTTTTTTTTTAAACAGGGTACAACCAAAAAATTATTTAAAAAATCAATCAATTAATGAAAAAAAATATTATATACTCCGAATTTCTATTAACATTAAATTTTTAATAAATATTTTAACGTTGATATATATATATATATATATATATGATTTTGTTGTTGTTTCGTCTTCCCCCCCCCCCCCGAAAAAAAACGATATTTTACAATAACACGTGTTGTTCACGAGGTGACATCAATAGATCGAAATCTCAATGGATCGACAGATTGGGAGAGGTGCTGGAATTGCCATCCCTGCGGGTGCAAGCCTGTAAGCTAGTAGGCCTAGTGAGAAATGAGGCCAGTGTGAGGTATAATCAGGCCCCGGCACTTACAGAATACCAGCCGTTCTAAAAACATTGCTAAGTTCTGTACGGTTGTACCGAGTTATGTATTTCAAGTATAATGTTTTAAAAACATCTTTTTCAAGGTTTTATACGGACTTTAGTAATTCACAAGTAAATAATTTTTTGAAAATTACGACTTACCATTTTAATATGGCCCTACACTTTAACAAGGTCTAGAACTGTCAGTAATGTTTTCATGTACTTGTATTGTGTTCCTCCCGCAGGGCATTGAGTGAGATCTTGATCTAGTGGGTTGTCCTTCGGTTGAGACGCCACGGTTCGCGAGTTTCCTCCCCCCCCCCAAAGCGACCATTCAGAGAGCCCGAAACTTATCAGTTTAAAAAAAAAAGGTATTCTAAAGCAACTTTCCATACTTTTTTATACACTCTAATTTTTCCTTAATTTTTTATGTAGGCGGTTATAGTACAATATTTGGTACTATTTTTTGAATCTTATGTTCTGAAATTTCTTCTAAATTATAAAATATACCAAATTAACAATTGGTATAAAATATAAAATTAAACGAAGCTTACTTTATGAGAAGAAAGAAAAATAGCTTCAACCGCCGTAATACATAGCTCGATATATTAAAAACTTTAGCTTTTATTTCTGACTAATAAGTAATATTTCCATATGAGAAAGTTTCTGACATTAATTTTCGTTAAGCTATAGGATTTCGTTTAAATTGTTCAGTGATGAGCATATTTTTTCATGTAGGCCTATCTAGTTAGTTAACATAATCACATTAATAATTTGATTTGATGTGAAACGTAATGAATCAGCTGTTATTCAATTTGGTTGCTATAGTAACGAATGTAATGAAATGTTTAAAACCTTGAACTAATTTTTTTTGACTCACTCGTCCACAAAATCGAATTAAAATTAATCAAAAATTTTCAGTTTGTGGGTTGTCAGTCAAAGAGTGAAAATTAACCGTGGAAATCTTAAAAAAAAGAAAAAAAGGAAATGAAACCGTGGAAATAAGAGCCTTAAATGACTTCACTTGTGGCATAGCATACATTTAATTTGATTAAAATATAGCTTTTAATGACTGGATTCAAGGTTCATTTTGTTTTCTCAATTATTTCTGAACTTAATAAGAGCCGATTTTGAGAATTATGTCGTTTATAGCCCCATTTTAGAAAATCATATAACTCACGAACTCCCTTTTTGGGGAGATTGTGACGAATACGTTTGGGGGGGGGGCAATTTAGAGACTAAACTTGTGCCAAGTTTTATCTACATCATTAGTACCGATTCTGAGAAATTAGTAATTAATATTAATAATAATAATAATATATTTATTGTCATTGAACAATTGCTTGTAATAGACATTGTTAGCTTAGGTCTAATAAACAAGATTCATGAAACACTTATTACAGTTTAAAATTCTATATACTTAATATCATTGTCCAATCTACAGTCTTCTTTTTTTAACCATTTTTAAATACCTAATTTGAACTAGTTATTAGTTACTGTTCTTGGACTTAATGACAATCTATTAAAAAGTTTTTCGCCAAGAGATTTATAACCCTGCTAAAATTTGCTTAACCTAGCATATTTTGCATAAATGAAACTATTATTTCTAGTATCATAATTATTTATATTACTTTTTTTGCTATACTTAAGTGTACAAATTTTCTTGTACATGCAATAACGAGTAGCCTACAAGATAAACAAACAGGTCACAGTGAGTATAACCAGCTCAACAAAGTGTGGCCTGCAAGATTCAACATCAGTGATGACTTTAATACATCTAATAACTTTTTTTTGCCTCTTAAAAACCTGTCTTGCTCTTGCAGTTTCTCCTTATAAAATATTAGAATGGAAAAAGGTATAATATCCATTTATCACCAAATCCAAGGGAATATTCTTCGACTTTCTAATAAAAAATGTAACTCTAGCTAATCTCGTACACAGACAATTTGTGTATGTCTCCCAGCCTAGTTTTGAATCAAAATGCACTCACAGAAGTTTGACAGATCTATTCTCTACCTTGCCAAGACCAAAAGCCAATTCCCTCGGTTCTTAATGGGTTTGTTACAGTTGAGCCACAGATCAGATCTCTCAAGAGCAATTTTGTGTGCTTCATCCACTACATGTGTATCTTTGTCAGAAATTACAATAGTTGTGTGGTCAGTATATAGAACACATTTAGCAGGTATAAAACTAGGCAGATCATTAATATACACTAAGAACAAAAAGGGTCCAGGATAGACCTCTGAGGTACACCTTAGACACATCCGATCTATGTTTTCCTACTTTAACCTTTTTAGCCTATCAGATAAAGACAGCTCATCTCCTCGTATGTCATAATAACAAAGTACACTCAGTAATATATTGTGAGTTACTACGTCAAAGCCCTTGATTAAATATAACAAATCTTTCTGATGTTTAGTAAAATACTTACTTGCTAAATATGATTAGATCGGTCCCTACGTTTTTGCTGTGGAACATATACGACAGAAAGACATCTTCCAAAAATCAGTTTTTTAAACTTTTAGTCCATCAGAAAAAACTCATCAATTTTTGATACATTATGTAACTTTTTCTATACAATGCCGCATATTATGTGTAAAGTAAAAAGAAAGAAGGAGGAGGTTTATTTTGTGTTGAAATACTGCCTGTGGAATTCCAAAAGTACCAACTAACATTATCATTGCTATGGAATCTAAACCTGACTGTAACAAGCCTCAACCATCTGTAATATTCGGTGCACTTGGACATCAGTTTTTTTGGCACCTGCGCAAGACACGACATCGCGTCTTTGACTTGTTGAACTGCGACCCGAACATTCTGTGACTTGAAGTCTTTGTCATCTGCTTGCCGCTTTAAATTAATTAAATTCGTGAAATTGTTCTCTTCTTCAATGATTAACTTTAACAACAAACTCATTGAGAGTTTCACTATTGTAAACTTGAAAGTCTTGTAAACTTGTAGTAACAATTTATAATTTTATTTTATGACGTACGTGGAATAGAGAATGTTAACTGATGGGTAAATGAAATCTAGTTTGAGGTCCCTTGAACACAAAACAGTTTTTTTTTTTTTTTTTTTTTTTTTTTTTTTAATGAAATTTGATCATATCTAGAGACAAATTTTTTTTTATTGTTGGATAATTCAAAATTCCTATTTTGATTACATTTTGCTAAAATGTAGCATCCAGAGTTTTTTCTTATTGTTTAAAGAAAAACACCTCTCTGTTATTATTAGACTTAAAAAAAAGAAGATAATACCATAAAATAGCCCTCGAATTCACTAATACTATCAGGGTCGGAAAACAACAAACGTTGGTCAAGAGAGACCTGATAAGAAAGATCAAAAAGATTTCAAGAAGACTTGAAAAAAAGGTGTAGATCCAACTAGGTTCTCTTAGGTTGCCAAGCCCATATTTAAGTAAAACCCCTGAGGGTAGCATTTCAAACCCCAAACAAAACCAATTGTCTGCAGTAAACCTAAACAATCTGTTTTGGAAGATTGGTTAAATGATCTACTTACTGAAGCTGTCCTAAAAGTTGGAATATATGAAATCGATGCAAGATCAAATTTTGATTTAATCTGAACGATTTTGAGAAACAAGTAAAAAATAATAATAGTACATTTGAAGAAATGAACCTTAATCTTGACGTTTTATTACGATTATATTTTTCCAAACTAGTCCTAAACCATAGTTTTCTTTTACCTGCAGTTTGCCGTATTAGTTTATGTCTTAGGTCATAAATTAGCATTTTTCATTAAAATTTGATCGGTATCGTTTGTACCGATATTGAGATAAGTTATTTTTGATTGAGGTTCGAACTTTTTCAACAGTGTTTAAGGTTCATTTTCTCTTTTTACCGATAATGACTTAAACTGCTTTTTGGGGAACATGGCTGCGTTTGGTTCTTACAGAGTGTCTATAAATAGTGTGCTGAACCTTGGGAGATGATTCTGAAGATAAAAATAATGGGAAAAAGTTCCTGTAAACAATCGTCATAAAATGTGTCCATCTGCTTGTCTGTTCAGAAAAAAAAACTTCTGTCAGATATAGGCTAGATAGACAATTTGTCAACTCGTTTTATACTATTAGTTTGCAGTGTACCACAAAATTTTATAGTTTTTCAATTCACCTATTTTTTATATAAAATTCTCAAAAAAAACAATTGATTTTACAAAATAATTACCACTTTTTCCTTGATATCTAAAGGCAAATACCTTTCGGTTATCTTGGTCTTATAAGAAAAGTGCATGAAATAAAGACCCCTAGCACGTAAATACGCTTACAGCGTCAGGGTCGGAAAAGAACAACAGTTGGTTAAGAGAGATCTGATAGGAAAGATGAGAACGAGATTACACGACAAAAGGTGTAGAACCTATTAGGTTACCTAGGGTTATTCAAGTGAGCTCCTGACTACTTTTAATATGTCATTTCCATTTTTATTGTTTTCCGAAACGTAATTTTCACTGACCTCAATGACTCTGCACTATTGGAATAGAAGTGAACAATTCAAGTAATCCCAAGTCAGGAAGAATTGTTGAACACTACTGAACTGTCTAGGAAATGTAAATGTAAAGCTATAACTAATATCAATGTCGTAAAGTTAAATAACAAGTCACCTGATACGTTTTACGACATCCGGTCAATGTATTTCTCGTACGGTTCTAGTCACAGCTGTTCTAATTTAGTATGCATATAATTTAAGCTGTCGTCATTTAGAACAAAATAAAGTTTACCGGTAAATGGTAAAATATTTGTATAAATTTGTAGTTGCTATCTCATTCATTTCCGAAATACAAAGACAATGACAGACTAAGGTGTTTATAAGAACTGACAAAATATAGGACGTAACGACGTGAAGTGCAGTTTTATCTACGCCCAATTAATCCGTAATTACATCCGCAAAATCTGCAGCCAATTACGGTTAAATGCGTGTTTTATAATTTTAAAAAAACAAACTTACATTTGAAAAAACTAATTAGTCATATTTAAACAAAATTTACCAACATTAAAATCTGCTCAAATGTGTTTTCTACAACAAGAAAGAAGAGAGTTTTTCTAATTTTTTAAAATTTTTATTTTTATTTTTAATAATTATACCATTGAGAAAAATCATCAATAACAGGAATATTATATTTTACGAGTAAAATTATGTTTGTTAATCAAAACAAATGTTTGCGAAGTTTAACAATGGCAGTAGTTTCAGAAGTGATAATTTTTCTATGTAGGCTATTACATGAGGTTGTACAGAGTGATTTCTTAGCTGTCCGAACTCAGTTTCAAAATGGCGGTAGTTTCAGAAGTCAGTTTCAGATTGTATGGCATCTCTTGTGGTTTGTTGATCTAAGCCTATATACATTAAATAAAATCATTATCACGTCCTAACCTAACCTAACCAAGTAATTTTCTAGTAGAGACTGACTTTCATTTGGTTTTTTTACTTTTTGCAGTACGGTAAAAATTAAAAAGTTTTGTACTTACATTTAATGACGTTTTGTGCTTATATTCACAAAACAATAATATATTCCCGCATATGTCTCAAAAAACTGAGAAATTATAAGTTTAGCGAAAATATATCAAGGTATAGGCCTATAACTTTTAGTAAATTAAAATGAATTTAATTTTATTCACATACGATTAAAATTAAACTGAGTAGGCCTACAATTTAACGAAAAATGTTTTTTGAAAATTTTACAAATTCACTCTTTTATAATATTAAAAGTAGCCTACAGTTTGAATAACTAAAAAAAAGGGGGGGAGTATAGATAGTGATAATTTTAAATATTTTGTTTGTTTTACTGTATATAGACTATATTTATATAATTGAAACTAACGTGTAAAACCAAATTAAAGTCTTTCTATAAATTACAAAACAAGTTGATCATGGTACTTAACCATCCCATCATATAATGTAATACAAGCACATCCTCTAAATGTAATGTCCAAAGTTGGTTTCGTGGGCGTTTTAAAATATTAAATTGTAGCCTATTAGTAGATCTAGGGGTGTTACCCAGTAGGGTTTGTTTGTTTTCAACAGTTGGTACATAGGTTTTCTGAGTGTAGTATATCACTACTTTCTTGACGCTCTACGGGCGCCCGTCGTAGAATATGTGGAGAGTGAACTCCACTCGGCCCTTGTGGGTCTCGTAGTTGTAGATATGTCAGGAGATTACACTCGCTACGCTCGTGTCGACAACGTGACCCAGCCCAATCATAACTATACGAATATGTCATTTTCTTGGGAGTTCAAAATTACGTATCTGTTAATAAATTCGCTAAAAAAATGTTTAAAATGGCCGCCATTTTAATATTTTCAATCTGATTTCTGAATTTGAATATGGTTTAATATGAGTACACTTTAGACCCTTGTACTAAATTTCATGTTCAATATCTTAATTTGTGTGGCCGCAATCTTAGATACGTACAGACGACAACGACGACGGACGGACGGTTTTTAGGTTATCTGAGGTCATGAAACGTGAAGATCAGTCAAAAACTAATAGAATTTTATGTGAATTCTACTTCTTATGCTGTGTAATAGTCTACTCATGGCATTTTGTAATGACTTTTTCGAAATATTTACGAACCCCCCCCCCCACACCCATGATTTGGGACATAGTCTATAGACTACATTACTAAATTCACGTCGTCAGTGACACAGCAGTCTGCTTATAATAATTACAATAGATGTAGCCTAAGTGTTTTTAATTAATTACGTTCATTTTAACCGTTCATTGGTATTACACTCCCTAGATCATGACTAATTAAATTTCTAACTTGATGCAATTATGGGATGTACGGAAAATTACCTCTTAAAAGTAGCTTCAAACTTTCAAAAGATTAAGTTCCTGTAACTCCTAAAGGAGTGGGTTTATAAGAAAATACCTAAGAATAAGAAAGTCTTAAAATGTAGTGTAAAATTAAAGTTAGCACTTATATTGGAAATGGCGGATATTTTTTGAAAATTTTCAAAACGTGTATTTAAATTTCGTGACAAAAGTAACTACTGTATCCCCATTTAAAGTTTTCCATTGGATCGATGGTTTACAATATACCGGTATAAAATGATCTCTCTGTAAATATGTAAAGTAATGAAAATATTCTCGGAGTATTTCATTTCATGATGGTTGATATTTTAAAATCCATTCTTTAACAAAGTTAAAATTACCATAATCTGTATTGCAGACATTGAAGTAAGCACACCAGGCTTTCATTAAAATATAGGTCAGACATCACAACTCCTTGGCTACAAAATGAATTTCCTATGCAACGTTCCACTGTGCAGACATTTTCTTGAGTTAATATTATATTTTCTTGGAAGGAAGATACAAAGGAGGGAAAGGGGAGGTCATTGGTGACAGCTTGGGCATGATCAGCCGCCATCTTGGGTGTCTGCACGTGCATTACTGGGACTGGAATAGAAATGGTAGACCTATTGTATTTTATTGTTTGTTATTACGTTTTCAGGCAATCATGACCAAAACGATTTTCAGATATGATATTATTCAGTTAGGATACGAATTTTGTTTTGTTTTTTGATACAGGATGTGAACGTTGTTTTATTGAATAGGTACAAAAGTTTCAAATAAACTTTAAAGGTACAGTATCCTCAAGGTAGGAATGTGTCTGGGGTGCAGAGGAAAAGTGGGGCCCCCACACTTTGTTGCGTTTACTTTCAGCGATACAACCCCAATAAAAAAATATATAGACCTCAACTTCTTCTGTGTAAACGCGTACCCTACTTTCGTTTCTTTTATCGGTGTGAATAAGAATAAAACGTTTACAAAAGTCTGTTACGAAGTTGTAACTTTAGGAATTAAATTTAGCTAAACAGTAATTTGTGTACCTAGTTTTCTTGGAATGTGTTGTACCGTCAAGTCAGGCTAGGGAAGCAAGTAGAAGGGAAGACACGCCCCTTACACCAGACACAATCCTAGTCTGAGGCTACTGTAACCACAGGATTTTTGTAGATAAAACTATAGGTAGGCCTACAGTATATACACATTTTGTATATCACCTGCCATTTTCCTAATTAGCTCAACATTTTCTAACGGGAACCCTTATTTTTTGAATAAAACATTACTTTAAGACTCATCTTAGATATATTTCGATGTCTTTAATCGTTTAGGAATTATAAGCTCTCAAATTTGTAAAAATACTAGGTTCAATGCGTTTTTCCATTTCCGTACCTAAAACAGTTGAACCGAATTAAAAAGAAACACATTGATAGACTCTAATCTATAAACAAATAGGCTATTAAAAGTTTGAAATCCAACTCTTTTTTTCACTCGCATGGCAGGTCTAAAAAATCACTAACATTTACCTCTTGGCAGTGTTTAGTAAAACACCTTTTACCTTGAATTTTAAATCATTTTTTTAAATTCGAACATAAACATGATTAATATTTTTGTTTTAAATTGAGCAAACATACACACACATAGAAAGCGTTTAATATGTAATTTCGATATATTAAAATACGTCTAATAATCCTTTGATTTAGGTATTTCTTGCCCTCTACTGAAGTTTCGGATGAATCATCCATCATCAGGAAAATAAAAACATGATTACAAATATACAACACTACACGAAATACATTTCACTCCGTTCGAAGGTCGTTTGTTGTAAACAGATTTAAGTCGTTTTATCATGGACTTGTAGGCTACGTCTGACCGGCAATTTGATCCTGAATCTTAACTCCAGTCGTTGCGGGTGGACTTGTGTTCAATTAAAGTGTCGAATATCATTGTCGACTGGAAAGAAAGCTTTGTAATAGATCTATATACCATTCATATGTTGTCTCTTTTTTGCAATGGGTCATTTCAATTATATTAAATATGTATGGAAATTGTTAATGAAGTGCTCACCAAAACTAGAGTTTTTAGCGCCTAATTTTCTGTTTGGTAGGTGCTCCTTAAATCTTACGAGGAAGGGACGTCCCATTTAGTCTATGTAATAGCTAGGACAATGACTGCAAGTGAGTTTGTAAATGGCAGTTTGAATATACGTGTCTACTTTATTTTTATTTCCAGATTGCAAAATTGATTTGAGTTTGTTAGTTGTCTTATAGGTAATATCACGTGATCTTTAGCCATTACGTTTCTCAATGTGTGGTTAACTCTGTTTCCGAATTCTCATGGAATGTATTTAGGTTTCACGGGATTGATAAGGAAAACTTGTTTATGTCAATACTTGTAGTTCTCAAGTGTCAGCAGCCAGGCGGATGGTGCTAAGATGTTTCAATTGTCTGATCTGTTGTGGGTTTTTCTCTATATTTTGAAGTTTTATTTATTATTAATTCTTGATACCTAAATTAAAGGATTTAGTAGACGTATTTTAATATACCGAATTAAAGTTTCACTGATGCTTGGGCTAATACAATGGCATTTAAAATTTGTAGTATGTCTTTAAAAGTGTGAGGGAGTCATCTGTCAATAAACACAAGCATACACACAACGCAGACAGACGGATTGTGATTTCACTATAATGCAAACAAATAATAATACATCAATAAAATAATTACTTTAGATCAACACTATTAGCCTATTTATAAGTTCAGAGTATGCTTGTCTTAGAATACTGATTTTGCTAGTTATTATTGGAAGATTTTTGATAGATTTTCTACATCTACTGGGGGATAACAACCGATGTTAGAGTTAAATTTTAAAATGAGAAATATTAAAGATATGTTTCATACATACGTGTAGATATTAGTAGCTTGTGTTGAAAAAATTTGGGTCTAAAAAAAATTATTTTTTTTGAATAAAATTCTTATGGAATTTAGGTAACCTGATTTGCTTTGTGAACAATCTGTAATGTATTACAGCTCCATCATCACTATTTACTCTACAAAACATTTACAAAACTTTAACAAGGCTAGTGCGGACTTGCCAATCCTGAGGGGACAGAGTTGGATCTACCCTTTTTCACGTAGTCTTGGGTTAGTTTTTTCTTTTTCATCTTTCCTATCAGGTCTCTTTTGACCATCTTTTGTTGTTTTCCGACCCTGACGCTATTAGAGTATTTAAGGGTTAATAGTCTTTATGTTCATTTCTTCCTTTTTTTTCCTTTCCTCTTTTTATAAATCGGTGAACAACAGGGAAAAAACATAAAGATAATGAAGAGGGAGTACTATATTTTAGATAAAGGATGGACAACATGTGATCTAGCAAAAGGATTATTGAGATTAACAAACATTTGGAATGTGAATTATATGTTCTTCCCCAGTATCAATTTAGAATGAACAAAATCAAAGTAAACTTTTTGCTGTTCTATATTATTTGACGCTGTAATATTTTAGTAGAAACTATAGGATGAAAGTATTAAAAAAAAAACTAAAATAATAATATTTTGCAACTTAAATTTTTAATACCAAATTATACCCACCTCAAATAGGAACAACATTTTTATGTAACTGTAAATGCCCTTAAGAACCGATTTAAGCGTTAAACTAGTTCCTCCCTCCTCTGAAACCTAAAGTGTTTTATAAATTATTTTACTCGACTTTTAATTTTATAATAATATTGATAGATAAACCCTAGACGAGTCTACTCACAATAGTTGCTACGGTTATTGCAATCCCTACGAATCCTAGCTGGCTTATACATTTTTCATGTATGCCTAGTCTTGGATTAGATCCCTATCTTTTATCTTTCCTATTTTATCTTTCTTGACCAAATCTTGCTCTCTTTGGACCCTTTCATTATTAGAATATTCGAGTGCTTTTTCACCTTTTAAACAACAAGGAAACAAAAGCTGACAGGTAAATTAAAATTAAAACTGCGAAAATAAATACCTGTCAATCAATGTATTAGTAAATAAAATTTGTTCGTACCGTGGGATTTATTTTTTAATAAATAAAAGTATTTAAAGTTTTATTCCGGTATAGCTGTTATTAATCACAGCTCTGATAAAACTCTGGAGAGCAATGACCTGTTAATAGCACTTTCGATTGCGGTTTTATCTTCTGATAGTTGACACGATTTTAGTTGAACTTGGCAACACTGTCCTTGATTTTAGGGTTTTTTTTATAAACTGAATTAGAATATGAAATAGAACGAGATAACACTTTATGTATCGCTTTTATTTCAACCGTTTAAAAAAGTACAAATGAAAGAGAATATTACATATAAACGGTGGAAAGTTGTAGCATAAACTTTCTCATTGCCCCTCCCCAAACTCAAATAAAAATTAACAAAAAATAACCACCAACCATGTCGTTTCCATAGTTGTCAACCAAAAAATCTAAATGAACCATGAATGACGTTTTTGATGAAAATATTTATATATTTTGGATCATTCAATCGAGGTTCACTTTTGTTTTTGCCAATTATTTCTGGACCTATTTTTTTTTTACACACGGGTTTGGGTTATTAATTTTCACGTTTCACTAAAATTTGAACACAATCGGTTGTGCCCATTTTGAGAAATTAAGTATTTTATAACATCCCCATAGTGATTGCGAAATGGCGTCCAATATGTTTGGGTCTTTTAGAGTTTGAAGTCATGTTTGAGCAAAATATTGTCAAAATCGTTAGATCCTATTTGAAGAAAATTTTAATTTTGTGTTTTTTTCTTATAGTAGCTATCCCTAATTTGTGAGTTATAAAAAAAAAGTCTGGATATTGTCAAAATATGCTCGCGTAACAAATTAGGCTTATATTCAGTCCACGAGTTTGGGTTGTAAAACACTGCACAGACTACGATAGATCCCATTCCAAAACCACTAAAGGAATCTAAAGAACCTACATAGATTGTTTGGCCCTTCATGTAACTTTCCCTATGCTTCGTATAAGTATGAAAGTAAAAACGGTTGACGAGATAATCAGCTGTTAGGCCTATGTTATCTATTTATTACGATTATAAATTTATTTTGTTTTATCGAAACTCAGGATATCTGGGATTTTTAATGAAGTATTAATTAATGATATAGTTCTGCTTGTCACAATTTTAATTTATTTGCGCCCGGAGGTTATACTTTTATTTCCATTAATGCAATATTCAAAACTTTGTTGTTGAACTAGTGCATAGGGGCCGTAATGAGTCTGTCTGTAGTTTTGTGAACAATACCAAAACGGTGTCCAGTTAGTAGTGTTCTTAACGAATTTTATGTTAGGCTAATATAGTTGATTATAAATTACATTTTTCTACTGACATGTTGTGTTGTTAGGTTTCAGATTGTGTTAATTGTGTTAATTTCAAAAGAAGAAGAATTTTACATGTTGCTTAACTAGGTTTATTGAATGGTAGTAGAGAGTCTACTAGGAGAACATGGCGAAGATTCCCCCACAAAATTTTGACCCTTTACCGCCTTTCCCAAAATTTTAACATTTTTCACTTCTTTTTCCAAAATTCTACCAAACATTCTACCCACCAACTCAGCCCTGACCTCCTGTACGTCGAAATTCCATTCCCGAACGTTTTACAAACAATTTCTAAACTCGTCTAAATCGTTAAAAAAAATTTTTTAAAAAGAAAATTACCTCTCCAAAAATTTTTAACTTATCCAACTTATTTTCGAAAAAATACCCTTTCATTTTAGAACTTTCTCCCTAAAAATAAACTAGGTTTAGGCATGTTCACACCAGGAGCAAAGATAGGCGGTATGTTGGGTCCCGCCCTATCCCATCACTCCACCCTTGACACTTTTCCAAAAAATGTTTCTGAAACAACACAAAGTGGATTTTAGGCAACTTCATGCCAGGAGCGATATCATCGTTTTTTCACCTTTTTTGGATCCAAATATTTATGAATTTGAACCATTGAGCCCTTTTTTAAGAGCAATGTTTTATAACTCTTTTTTGAATTTAACGTTTTTAGATCAATTTTTGAAAAAAGTTCCTTTAGAAACAATCATTATCCAACTCTCTGGAAATACTTTTCCTTAAAGTACCGAGATGCCCTCCTTACTTATCCAAACAAAATTACAGAAGAACAAAACTATTACTGTCGACTGCTAATTATTTGTTTACTTAGGTAGTAGTTTCATTGCTTAAGCAGATTATACGAGAAACTTTAAGTACCAGCACAATTGCTACATCTAAATAGTTTCCTTACAAACATTGTATTGTTAAACTAACAAACTTAGGAATATTCTTGTGTTTATACGTGACACGGTTTTAGTGTTGCGACGCTGAATCTTTATAGTTTGCTCTAATAAAAGCCGGTCTGTCACGTTTGTCTATAAAATGATGAGACTGATATCTTACTTATCCTGTATAGGGTAAAATTTAGTTTTACTGGTATTCCTCAGAAAGGTGAAAAAGTTTTTTTTTGACATAGCCTATTGTCCGTCCGATAGCGGTCACAGAAATTAAGACAGAAACATAAAACTTGATATAGCTGATATGCTATATTGTGTGGTTATATTGAATCTTATAAAAATTAAGAAAAATCAAATTAAAAATGTCAAAATGGCTGCCATTTTAAACAATTTCTATTCATATTGTGTTATTCAACTTAAGCTATAACACATTAAATTACATACACATTTTCAGATTTCAATTCTGCAAGCAATGGTACCAACTACAGTATGCTCAAGGTAGGAATGTGTCTAGGGCATGTGTAATGTGGGAATGTGGAGAGGAAAAGAGGCCCCCCCACACTTCATTTGTTGCGTTTGCTTTCAGCGGTACAATCCCAATAAAAAAATATAGACCTCAAATGATTCTGTGTAAACGGCTACCCTACTTTCGTTTCTTTTATCGGTGTAAATAAGAATAAAACGTTTACAAAAGTACAGAAAGGTGCATATTAAAGAGATGGATACTTAAAGACATATTAGCGTTTAGCAGTAATTTGTGTACCTAGTTTTCTTGGAATGGGTTGTACCGTCAGTCAGGCTAGGGAAGCAAGTAGAAGGGAGGACACGTCCATTACACCAGACACACTCCTAGTCTGAGAGTACTGTACATCACTCTATTCTGTAGTAATTTCGAACCTTGAGTTCTTAAGAAAATGTGATATTCATTGGTTGTCATTACGAAGGTCATGACACGAGCGTAGCGAGTTAAGGCTCCTTCACATATATACAGTTTTGAAGCCGTCAGGGCGATACACTGACGTGCTAACTGAATTATGTTATTTTAATATATACAAATCAAGCCAACGTTAATAAAGTAGTGATGTCATTACGAGGTTCAGAAACTTAAGTAACAAGTGTTTTAAACAAACTTACCCTATCCTTGATCTACCAATACAATGTTAAATTGTAAAAAATCTACAAAGCTTTTATCAAATGTTTTTTCTTTGAAAATGACAGTATGCCATTGTGAGACCCAATAAGCGTAATATAAATTTGTAACTTCTTAACCTTAATGGAATTGATTATGTCATAGTTTTTATGTTGGTTTTTTTTCTCACGTTACAATAATTGAGCAGCCTTAAATAAATAAATCCTCAACGCATCAGCTCGTTGTGGGACTACACCTGATGGCTTTCCACCAGATGATATGGACCAGTTTATCTCATTGATTTTAGCTTTCATAACAGGATTGACAATAATTGTAGATCCCTACTTTTACATCAACAAGCTCGGTCAACACAATCAATTTTAGAGTTCAAACCGGGGTCGAACCCGGAGCCTTTGGAATACGAAGCAAGAGCTGTATTACCCACTAGACCAACAGGGGGCTCATTGAGGATTGTTATGTTGAAATATAATGTCAAAAATTAATTTAGTCTTGGGTTAGATCCTTTTCTTTCTTCTTGATCTCTCTTGACCAACTCTTATTGTTTCCCGACCCTGACGACAACAGAAACATCAACTTAAAACGAATTGAAACACGATGAAGTCATGTCCTAAATTATTTAAGATTGCATAAATCAATTTTTAATTAATGACTAATCGCGGAGGATGAACCTAGATTTGGACAACCAAACAAATACGAAATATGACGAAAGTAATAGAAATGGATTTAACCCTAGCTTACACAGGAAAAGCCAATCCCGAGGCGCCTAGTTGGGTTTACACCTTTTCACATGAAGTCTTGGGTTGAATCTCTTTCTTTCATATTTCCTATCATATTTCTCTTGACCAACTAAGTTCTTTTCCGACCTTGACACTTGGAGTATTAGAGGGCGTGGGGTCGTTTATGTTCTTTACTTACAAGGTGATGATGACCTAAAGGGTTTCCCCCTTTAAACAAGATAAAAATAACTGTCAGTAGAGTCGAACTCATCACCAAATCGTTCGACATTTTTATACATGATTTGAGTAAGTGAAGAAATGTCTCCAAAGAATCTTACTCAGGAGTAAAAGAATTAACAAACAAACGTGCGAACTTTTTGGGGATATTGAAAATAACCCGGATTTTATTTTAAAAATTGTCGACGGGTGAAAAATCCTGGATTTTTTAGTATGATCCAGAAAGAAAAAAATTTAAGCTTGGGAAAATATTAGATAAGTCGCCATGACTAACTAAATACAAGAAAAAAAGCTCGTTACTTTTTTCAAATTAGAAATATAGAAACACGATTTTCGTGTCCGACCAGAGATTGTTGACTATTGGATACTGTTTTGAAAATAATTTTGTAAAGGACAGAAGATATTTCAGATACATTGTTAAAATAGATTAAAAATTAAAGTCGGATTGAAAATGTTTCAAGATAGTTTCTTATTTTTATTTTATTTTTCAAAGAATAAGAAATACATATCATTTCTATATGGAAAAATAATTTGACCTTTAAATTACCTTGAAAATATAGACTAAACGAAGAATTAATAATACCATATTATTTCCCTTTGATATAAAATAAATTTTGTCTAAACCTTTTTTTAAAGCTTGCCGTTTTTAAGAGATTTACTTATCTCAGTTTTTATACCACGCTCTGTTTACGATATTATGTTTTTCACTGCTATATTCTGTAGAACACACAAAAAAAAAAAAAAAAATAGAGTAGGCTACCGCCAATCAGAGATTACAAGATAGCTGAATATTAATCCCCAAAATGAAGCTCCAGTCTTTCAGACTATCCAGAGTCAGTCCCCAAAAGGATATGATGTTATAAATGAGAAAATAATTAAATTGACGCTTCTTCTTTATATTTGTATTTGCTTTCTATTTTACAACTTTTAATAAAAATATACCAATGTACAATTCTGTTTTCATTAAATAAAAAAAAGCTTTTAACACGACGCATTAGAGCAAAGGAAGACAATCTTTCTTCTTAAATAACAAAAGATAAAAGGTAGGGGAATTAAGGTCGCCTACAGTTGGAGAAGGAATAAATTAGATCTGGGCGTCTGGAATGGGAATATATGGAATAAAAATACAACGTGTTATGGCGTGGAAACAACATTTATTTCATTTCTTACGGAGCTGTAGTTTAGATTTGTTTTCTATGTAAGCTATGTTTTTATTTGTGTAGATATGATGTTAAAAAAATGTACAGACTTGAGTTCTAACCAGTAAATAAATAGCAAGATGTTGTCACTCTATGGCTAACAAATAATTCAGTTTACTTAATATTTGGTGTTGTTGTTAAAGTCTCGTTCATCATCGCCTTATAAAAAAACATAAAATAAAGACCTTAGTCCTCGAATATTTCAAAAACGTTAGGGTCTCAGAGAGCAAAAGTTGGTCAAGAGAGACATGACAGAGAGGGATCCAACCCAAGACTAGTGCCAAGCCCCTAACAAATTAGTGAATTCGCTAAATATATTCAAAATCAACGATTTAGATTGATCGAGTGAAGCTAGGTGCTATTTTAAACTCTATCATTGGACTATTTCTTCCATCTGGTTCTTAATTTGTTTTGCAAATTTAATGTTCAAGACGAACGAAATTATTTAAAAAAAATTAGATATAAATAAACAATTAGAAATGTTTTATATTAAATTTGTAACGACTACGAACGAATACAATAATTGTATACTCAAAAAATATTTAGCTCTAGTTAGTCTAAAATAATGGTTTTGGGAATAATGTCTGTCTGTTTATTTATCGCCATAAAGAAGAACTAAAGTGTATAAAATGACCTATAGCCCTCTAATACGTTGTTAAATGGGTAGTAAAAGCTTTGAACAAATCTTGTGGAGTATTTAATTCTCTGAAAATTGATTTAAATAAAATCAATAGATAACAAATACAAATTATAGAAATGTGGTTGTTTATGAAGGAAAGGATAGCATTTTGAAGAAGATTTTTGTTGAATTTCTGTAACTTGTATAGGATTTTTATTGATTTCAATTTTGTTAGAATTAAAATATCTGCAAGTTTTATTCAAATGTTTTAAGCGTTTATTAGATATTTAACAACGTGTTTTACGCCAAACCTAAAACAAGTGTGTTTTTTTACTAACATTTTTTATATTTAACACCAGTTTTCTCGAAAATTACTGGAGATTCATATTTTATTCAATTTTCAAGTAAGAACAAAAATATATTTAGAACCCACGAAATTTCTTTTTTAATTTGGGTCTCGAAAATTACAGTACGACTTCATTTTTCTTACGGAGCAGAACAATAAAGCCGAACTCTATCGCTTATCACAATTCGATAACTAAGTATAATTACATAAAGGTTTTTTCCTTCATATTTTTGCCCCTAAAACCTGTCTCCGACGTTTTGCAGTGCAATTTTAATCACCCTGTTTTTCGCCTACTATTGTTTATATTTTATACTAGTTTTCTCAGATAGAAAAAAAAACTCGAACACAAGATCTCACAAAAATAAAGTTTACTTAATCAAACGGGTTTCAACGACAAAGTCGTCATTCTCAGTGATACATGAGCTACAATAACTAAATTATAACTAATTATTTAAATTTATTAAAATTAAATATAACTAATGAGTTATAATTTAGTTATTGTATCTCATGTATAACTGAGGATGGCGGCTTTGTCGTTGAAACGCGTTTAATTAAGTAGACGTAATTTTTGTGAGATCTTGTGTTCGAGTTTTTTTTTTCCTATCTAATACTGTATTATCTCATTAGTTAATCTCAATATTTATTTATAGTTTTCTCAGAAATTACAAAATAAAAAATAAATAAAAATATTTAAACCCATGAAATTTGTTTTATTTATTTTTAATTTGGGTCCCAAAAATTACAGTATGGCTTCATTTCACTTTTGGAGCAGAAAAATAAGGGCTAACTATTTCGCTAGTCGTAATTTGTATTTACATGAAAGTTTTTTCTCTATTTTTGCCTCTAGAAACTATCCCCGAAATATTGGCGTCCAAATTATGATTGACCCTGTTTATGTAATTAAAATATACATTTGTTACTAAGGCGGAACATTCTATTACACAAAGATATTTTCAATGGAAAATATACGGTGAAAAATTTAGAATAGAGAAATTTAAATTTCTTCTTTTTCATTTATGAGTAATGTGGATAGATTTTTAAGGCGACGGCCGCGAATTTGTTTTCGATTTTGTAGATAGGAATGTGACAAAGTTAGTGCAACGGACTGTTTATTGATGTTATTATTTTTTTAATACCTCTTCATTTCATTACTAAAAAAAAAAAACTCTTACAATTTATTTATTAGAAACATGATCTACTAACACATAAAACTTATCAGCTGTAAGCCTATTAAGAAATAATCAGCTGTGATTAGTAGACGTGTAATGGGAGAGAATTATTTGCACACCACTTTTTATATTCATTCACAAATTTCATTGCAAATACGATGAACACGTAGCCTATGGCGAGCAGATGGTACGCTCACACGATGGGGTTGTCAATTTGCTGTTTCTTTATGTAGTCCCTCGATTTGGCAGTTTATGCAGATCGTCAATAGCTTTGTCACTCGCTCATCCCCCAAAACCAAACATAAACTCAAAATTAGTCGTCAAAAATGTCAGTTTGGTTAGGTTTTGTTGTCTATCAAAAAGCGAAAATCAACTATGAAACAATATTAAATAGTAAGTAAACTTACTTCACTTATTTCCGAAAATTATTATTAACCGTAATGTTTTTACTTGTGATTTTGTACACGGGTTTAGGTTATTAATTTTCATATTTCCATTTTCAACGAAATCGGTAGAAGCGATTTTTGTTAAGTTATTTTCTATATATCAGTCACCTGTCCTATTTTAAAATATATTTTGACTAATAAGTCAAGAACAGAAATTTTTGGAGATGTGGCGACCATAGAACTATGTAGCATATTACTGAAAGAACGTAACTAGGGGAAAGTTGAAGCTGACCACGCCCCCTATATGGACAAACGGCCGAGTTTAACATAGGGATCATAGTGTAACATGCTCACTTTAATTATAATTCTGGACACATTGATGCTCTTTTCAGGGTCGAGATTCACTGTACTACAGTTTTAAATATATTTTTGAAATTTTGATATGAATATGACGTTACTAATCACTTACTAACAATTTTTAAAAGGTAATTTCGTAAAAAAACAGAAAAGTAATCTATTTTTGACTTCAATACTGATAAACAAAACTTTACAGTTTTCACGGTGATTAAATCATTGTCCATATATTTTATTAACTTTCGTTAGAAATCAATGAAAATACATTTCATCTTTCAATGGCTATTGAACTAGTTTGTTTCACATCTCACAAAAATTGCTTTTAAAACTTATAAGCCTACGTTACGTATTTCTCATTGTGTGGTTAAATGAAGTTGTATTCGTCATACAAAATATTATATGCGCCAACAATTATTTTTTTCGTCAAATAAACATACTATCTGCACAGTATAACAAACACACAGAACACAATTCTCACAAAAAATACGCTTAAGTATCAGACGCGTTTCAATGACAAGGTCGTCCTCTTCAGTGATACACGAGCTACACCAATCAAACTATAACTATACTATTTGCAATCAAAATAACTTCTAGTCTTATTGGATACTTCACACATATTATATATATATATATATATATATATATATATATATATATATATATATATATATAAATCAAAATTTCAAGTCTGTCAAAAATATATTATTAGCAATCATAATAAACAATGTATGAATTCACTTATAGAACTTTGAAAATATTTTTAGATCTTATTTTTTAAATATATAAAGAAAGATTGCCGACATTTTTGTCCACGGTTTAAGAAGTTTCTTTGTCATAAATACTGTATTTAAGTGTACTAGTATTAATTGGATGTCATTAAAAAAAAATAGATTTTTTCACTAGTTACATAACTTTGTAGAACATGTATGTACGAAAGTATAAACACTACATTTTAATTAAATATTTTCTCTGTTCTTTCTCCTTTTTGTTTGTTTTCATTATGTAAATTTTAATTCAGTATTCAACATAAAAGATTAATATTTTATGTAGAGTTAAATGGAATAAGTAAACAAAAAATATTAATATTCTATACACGTATTTGTCTATAATATAAACACTTGTAGGTCGATACATTATGACCTGAATGTCATATTATTAATAATTTAAACAGCATGCATAGTTCGATCATGAAGTCTGTCATCCTTTTTGGTTTTATTAATAATTGGAAAGATAATTTAATTTTGGAAATCTTAGTTTGGGTATAGATTGCATATTTTGTAATACTTTTTGGGAGGGAGGGGGGATTGTAAAAATCAATTCGAATATCTTTAATTGTAAGGAGGGTAATAATAATTTTTAACATCTTAATTATTGTGGACCAATTAAAATAAGAGTCGAATTTATAACAGAATATAATCATTGTCATCATAGAAATTCTCTATACATACCCACGAGTCAAGTCCGTTGATGGAGGAGCCAATAGACAGCCTGACCTTGAAGAAACCAATAGGGACCGTGCGGGTTCCTCAATGTGACAGCGATTAGCAGAGCGGTTCTTCTGTAGGTGCGTTCATTTTAAACGCTCGGAATAATCATAGATACTGCATTTCATTCTGCATCACTCATTTTAGTGATGACGAAGTTTGCAGTCCCGAGGAGACCAAGCTGGATTTACAATTTTTCTTTTCGTCTTGGGTTAGATCCCTCCCTTTCATCTTTTCTATTCGGTGTCTCTTGACCAACTGTTGTTCTGTTTCGGCCCTGACGCTGTTAGAGTATTCGAGGACTAATGGTCTTTATTTTATTTTTTCTTCATATTTTTTAAAAATTTTTTACAAGGAGATGATGACCGAGAGGTTTACTTTAGCAACAACAAAAACGTTTAGTTGCTAATTGTTGTTGTTGAACCGTTATTACTTTTTGTTGTTGCAATTTTACACACTGTTTTGGGTCATTGACCTCTACATTTCGCAAAAATAACTGAAATAATCATTTTGAGATATTAGGTTTTTTGTAACACATCCATTAACCTTTAACTCCCAACCCGTCATTTTTGAGGGAAGACCATCAGTATAAATGGAGAGATTTCATCTGGGCTGTGAGCTGCGCGTGGAAGGGAGGTACAAGTTTGTATTACGAGGCCCCGTGGGGACAGAGGCATTGTAGGGGAAACAGTCGGTGCCAACTACTGTCCACGATCTATCCATCTTGCAAACATCGTTGTTAGTACCCGACACAGACTGAGGCAACCGCTTCCCCCACCACCTCACTGACGCCTAGACCCACTGCGCACCCAAACTCTACAGCTCAGATGAAACCTGTCCATTTATACGTTGTGTGTACGTCCTTAAAGCCTACATTGTAGTTAAATTTAATTAAAATCATTATAGTCGATATTAAAAAAAATCTAAAGTTTGAATAGGCAATCCTTAAATTTTGAGTTAGGGTCTATGTAACTTATACGACGAGTAGCCTAAATGAATCAAGATGTGATAAAAATACACTTGCATATCAAATTTCATCGGAATCGCTGCACTGTTGTAGAGGATTGCACACATACAACAAACAAACAACATTCCGAAACTCCCGTTTTTCTACTAAAAGAACATCGAAATAATATTTCCGAGTAAAACTTATATTATGAGTTAAGGGTGGTTGTATTTCTAATATTTAACACTGAAAAGTGTACAGATAATTAATTTGAAATCTTGGTTTTTTGGACGATTTTCAGTAGCAGTGACGATCGCTTAGCTCTACTTGCATCAACAAAAACGAAAATATAGTCCCCGATTTCAGGGCAGCATCATATTTATATTATATTTACTTATGGATATTATATTTAGTTATTGATGAACAGCAGATGATATGTTGCATCATAGTTATTACGCGAGTTTTACTAAAATAGGCCTCTTGTAAAATTTAATTAAATTCTTTCACATTCTGTAACAGTTGCACATTATGTCCCAGTTTATCCCCCGTTGTTTTCACAGTATAAAAGTACATAAATACTAAATATAACTTGGGTTAAGCCGTTTGAACCGTTGCAAAAAATAAAATTAATAAATAAGAATTTTTTCAGTTTTTGTAGATTTAGATTACCTGGTATATTAAAGATCCACTCTTCCCATCTGCGTGAAGGATGCTATTTTAATACTTTCCCATTTTCTCGCTAATGGACAAAATAATTACATCCTTTTTTGTACTTGTTACTCGTATTTATATATGTTCATAATTGTATGATACTTTGCTACGTTCAACTTTGGCACGTCAATGATCTCTCAATGTAACTATTTAAAACATTTCTTTTAATAATGTTACATTTAAATAGCGTAAAATATGTAACGTAATCAAGATATGAGGTAGTGGAGTGTTTAAAATAAATATGTGAGAGAAAATTTATGGCACAAAAAAGGCTAGTTTCATATAAAATTAGAAGAAAAAATACCTGTGGGGTAATTTTACACAAGATCATTTTTCTTTCAACACCAGTAGGCCTACTCCTTCATTCTTTGATGATCATTCTTCCGCCATTCTTGTTTTTTTGTGCTATACTTCCGACATTTTGTATTTCGTCTTCTATCTCTTCTTCTTCTTTCCAATTCTCTCTAGATCTTGATGTACGGGTACTCATTTCATTTAGAAGAATTCAGATTTTTTTTCTAATCTATTGTATCATGTTGTCGCAAAAAATGTGTACGTAAAACTTATAATTTGTCGTAAATTCAGGTTTTCGTAATTAATTATACATATATTGTTATATCTTGGAAACTATGGGACCAATTTTAACAAACATAATCTAGCCAGATATTAATACCTATATATAAAATCACAGGATAGACAGATGAATGGTTTTGATGTGATAAACTGAAAGACAGACGGAGAGACATTATGATCTTTTGAAACACAGTTATGACGCAAATTTTTACTATAATAGGTGACTTGTAAAATTTAATTTAATTCACCCACATTGTGTAACAGTTGTATTTTGTGCCCCGATTTATCCGCGGCTGTTTCAGCAGTACAGGAACACAGAAATATAATTCCTATATAAAGCCATTCTGAACCGTAGCGAAAATTAAACTTATGAAACATCCCCAGCAAATCTTCCATTTTCCGTAGAATTGAATTACACATCACATTAAAGAACCCTGATGATGCGTGAAGAATGCTATTCTTATTTTCTCTCTAATGGAAAAAATAATTACTTCCGTTGTATTTGTTGTTTCTAATTGTGTAATACTTGTTAAATTAAACCCTTTGTACGTCAATGATCCGTTTTCACTTCCATGAAAACTTTCAGTAATGTTACATTACAAATTGTTTAATGATATGAGCTAAATGCAGTGCTTCTTAAACTTTATACAAGAACGTTTTGAAGATGTTTAATTGATTTGTGAACCCCTTATGGTAAATATCAGAAATACAACACCCTTTAACGTTCTAACATAAGTTATATTTAGTGTAGAAAAAGTTAAAACATTGGATGTTGAACTATTCCCTATTCAATCTTTTTTTAGCCTGGGTGTGTTTCATTCCAGAAATCAATTTTTGTTTCTTTTTGGTACACTCTAAGGGGTATAGACAGACCTGTGATATGCCTTCCAGGCCCCCAATTAATCCGGTCTACTAACAACAATTAACTTAAAATTTGCTCTTGTAAATATCATAATCTGTAGAGTTAAGACTAGTTTAATGTCAGAAAATTCTATTGTACGATTATTATTAAGAAGAATAAGATAATTTATAACAAACCGTACATAAATGTTACACGAAATTTCTACGGCACACCTATTCACAATCGAAATATTTTTTTATCGATGTGAAAATAGGAAAGCATTAAATAGCATCATTCCATGTACATAGGAAGCTGTTCTTAATGTACCTACTGGGGAAGTCAATCTACGGGAAATGAAGGATTTCCCTGGCGTTTTTTTATTACTTGCTATGATTTATATCGGAATTATATTTGTGTGTTTATGTGCTCCTGTATTGTGGAAACAGCGGTGGACACAAAATACAACTGCTACACAATGTGGAAGAATTTAATTAAATTTTACAATATGCCTAGTTTAGTGATGCTTGCGTAATACCTGTGCTCCATGTCATCTGCTGCTCATCAATCTATACATTTATAAAACGCAATGTCTGTTTGTCAGTTTATAACTTAAAAACCATTCTGTTTATCGTGTGGTTTTTGGTATATGTAGGTGCGATGATTAGTTTTGTTTAAATTGGTTCAATAGTTTACGAGATATAACAGTATATGTCTATGTAGTTAATTACGTGAAGCTAAATTTACGACAAATTTTACGTATTTTTATAAAATGTATGCGACAATATAACACAATGGAACTAAATAGATTATAAAGAGGACAGCAATGAAGTACCCGTACATCTAGAGCTAGAGAGAATTAGAAAGGGGAAGAAGAGATACAAGACGGAGAATAAAATCTCTAAGGTATAGGACAAGAAAACCAGAACGGCGGAATAATTATGTACAGATGAGAAAAGAGCGAGAAATCAGAGAATGAAGGAATGCTGGCGTTGAAAGAAAAAGGAAGTTGTGTAAACGTAGCCCAACTGTATTGAAGGCGGAAAAATTATCAAAATATAACCTGTGAGCAAAGGTCTTTTATCCTTATTTTTGCGTGCAAGTAGCCTTTTCTGTATTGTAAAATTCCTCCTACAAATTTATTTTGAACGCTGCACTAGCCTTGAATTCGTTACATATTTGACTCTAAACATGATACTTATTTTAATGTAACATTATTGAAAGCAATGTTTCATATAAAATTTTATAAAAAGAGAAAAGGGATCAGTAAGGTACACCAGGGTTAAATGTAGCAAAGTATTATACAATTAATATACAATCAGTTAATTGAAAATGCAGCTTAGCTATATAACTTGTATGTTACACAACAAACTATAACAGTACTATTTTCATTTACCTGTTAGAGAAACTGCTCAAAGTGGCCACCTTCATTGTATATACACTTTTGGCACCTTTTCACCACATTTGCACATTTTGTTGCATAAATTGCTTGCTGGCTAGGAGGTTGAGCTCCAGGAAACTGTTGCTCGAATGCTGCAATAATATCGATAAAATCTACGATCAAATTGCCACCACTTTTTCAAAAGAAAAACTCGTTGATCTATAGAAAGTTTACGATTAATGATTGTGAACATTAACGTATAAAAGTGAATAAAATAATCAATACACTCAACTTGACTTCAAGGTCACCATTGGTAGACTCACAAAACAAAGAATAAACCTTGACTACACCTTAGATTAGATAAGCAGCGACACTGAGATGAACAATGTCGCTTACCTACCTGTAGCGGTTAACTGACTTTTGCCGCACACGGTATTTACATATATAAACAGTACAAAATAGGAAGTAATTGTTTATTCCATTAAATAGTATCTCTCACCCACATGGGAAGAGCGATTCTTTAATGTACTAGGTAATTCTACTGAAAATAAAGGATTTTCCTGGCTTTTTTAATTGATATTTTTTATTATGAATCAAAGTAGGGTAAATTATATGTTTATGTGTTCCTGTGCTGTGGAAATATTTATTTACTGTAATTAAATTTCACAAATAACCTATTTAGTAAAACTTGTGAAATAAAATGTCTACTACTCGTCAGTCAGTACATTTATAATACTCAGCGTTTCTCTACTCATAATTCAAGAACCGCTGATCTTATTTTCGTAAGGTTTTCGTTCATATGTAGTAACGTTATCTCATTACCCTAGTTTGTTTAAAATTGGTTCCCTAGTTTATGAGATATAACAATAAATGTCTGTATAGGTAATATGGAAATCGTATTTTTCGGGAAAATTTTCTTACAATTTTCAGCGACAACCAATATTTTATGAACAAGGAAAAATCCCCAAACCACAAAATAACACAACTACACAAAACTGTATAATGCGTTTATATTACCTTATGTACATTTCGATAGCTCTGCTATCATCTGCAGAGGCACACACATTCAGAGGAAACGCATTATACAGTTTTGTGTAGTTGTGTTATTTTGTAGTTTGGGGGTTTTCCTTGTTCATATACAATCACCACAGTGCTCTAGTGATTTGTTTAACCAATATTTTCTCAGGTAAAATTTGTATGATTTAAACTCTTGCAATTGTACATTATGATTATTACATTAGTTGTAGTTGAAATGTATTTTTATTTAGTTCATTACTGGTATTTATTTGAGTTTTTGAAAGAGTAAAATGTTGTACTACTGTTCGTTTATAATTTTAATTTTATAAATTATTACCAATTTACGTTCAACCCAGTAGGCTTGTATCATTACTGAACCAGTATAGGTTTGTTTTTATTTTTATATTGTATTTAATAGACTATTATGGTAAGGATAATAAATTAATCACTTATTAATATTATACAATTTAAAAAGTATTTTTCGTCATACTGCTTCTAAAACAGCTATTTTAAATAAATGCATTGAGATGCTAAAGTTGTTCTTTTTAGTGCTAGGACCTAAAAACTTCAGCTGAGGTCGAGGTCATCACCTGTTATTACGTTTATAGGAATTAATTAACGATTGTAAATCATCTATAAAAACAACCGATACTCTCGATTGTAAATAACCGTTAAAACAACTGTTACCATCGATTTGAAGGTAGGCTACATAGGTTATAACATTTTAGTTTTGTGAAATTGTTTTCTTATATTATTTGCAGTACAATGAAAAATATAGTTCATCACTTGGACTAAAAGAAGCTTTTCGATCCTTCCACATTAAACTTGAGCTTGGTCCTAGTGATGAAATTAATAGCTGAGTCCGAATGGGTCGGCAACCCATTGCGTAGTGGACCCCAGCTCAGTCAACAACTTGCCTTGCATCGGTATTAGTAGGTGTGGTGGGGGAAGCGGAGCGTAGCTTCAAAACCGAACCTCGGTCGAGGCAAAGCGGAGTGGAGTTGACCCTTGTGACGCCGCTCCGCTTCGGATCTGGTGGCCGCCCTTACATTAAAATCCTTTGATTCGGTTTTGGAAGCTGACTCAGCTTCGCTCATCCCCGCTCAACTCCGCTTTCAGTGGCCGGCCAGCCATACTATTTCTCAATCGTTGCAGTAGTGATCAAGTTTTTTATCTTTGTTGATAGCGTCTAAGAGGGAAGCTGCTATATATTTTTGGCATTCTAGTAACAACATATATTTTGATTAATAACAGAATTTTCTTTAAAAAAAAGAAAGATTAAAGTCGTTTCAGAGGTTTCAAAATAAAAGGTGTTTTTTAAGATAACCGCCGTGAGTAGCGACTCGATATACACGCAGGCAGGGCCTTGTGCACTGCTAAAGATAAATATGAGTTCATGTGCTTCGATTTCGTCAATGATTTGAAGACAGGACAATCAACACAAGGTTCATATTGGATGTTGTATTTCCTACTTGGATCACGTTGTGTTCTTAGCGAGTTTCTAATTACAAATTTTAGATATTGCAATTGATTTAAACGCTGTTACACTGGCCTAATGGTGAACTTTCTAGAGGTCGTGGTTTACATCGGATTTTGCTTACATTTGGTGTGTAAACTCGGTTAACGTTTCGTTAGATTTTAAATTGGATTGTGATTTGTAAAATAAATATCTTTTTCTATTAGCTTCTTATTTGTAGAATTTATAACGTCCCGCAAAGCCGATGTTGAACAACTTTAAATTCCGAATTTAATGTTATCCAAACGTGTTTACTAGGACAAAAGAGCCTAAATAGTTTAGCTTAACTTGTGAGATTGTATACTTGATTGAATAAAACTACAACAAAAATTCTCATAAATAATACGTTTATATATTCAAACGCGTTTCAACGACACAGTCGCCATCTTCAGTGAAGAAGGAGTTAAAATAACTCGTATAGCAGTTATAGTGTTGTTATTCTAGCTAGTGCATCACTGAAGATGGCGACTTTATCGTTGAAACGCGTTTGAATAAATAAACGTATTATTTGTTTAATTTATGTTCAAGTTTTAGTTTATCAAATAAAAAAGCTATTACGAATATAACTTCACAATTTAAAAAATCTGTCTAATCATTTAATTATGAAGTTTTCTTGAAATATGTTATAATTGTACATTCTATTATTACTATAGTAATAATTTGTATTTGTATACATTACAAATCAATTTTGGTGCATTCGTTTGGAATTTAGATGAATTTAGGTGACGGACAGATATATTAAAAAAAATATATATATATCTTTTTCTGCATGGTGGGCCTCAAAACGTATCTGCAAAAAACTTAACATCGCTTTTGTTAACCTGTCTCATACCTTTATACTACGTATATGTGATAGAATAAATGTGATTCTTTCTTTTTCAAATATTAATTTTAGAAGATTACTTAATCAAAATATGACCTGTAAGCAAAGTTCTTTTCTTCTCACTTTTCATGCGAGTAACCTTTTTTGTATCCTTATAATATCTTTCACAAATTTACGTTGAACGCGGCATTAGCTCATCATATTCTTTAAATTACATATTTGACGCTTAAATGTAAACGTATTTTAATATAACATTATTGAAAGCAATGTTTCATATAAAGTTTCATAGAAAGGGAAAAGGGATCAGTGATGTACAAAGGGTTAAATGTAGCAAAGTATTATATTATTACAAACATATATAAATATATATAACAAGTACAAAAACGGAAGTAATTATTTTTTCCATTAGGAAGAAAATGTGAAAGCATTCATCCCTCACCCACATGGGAAGAGCGGTTCTTAATGTACTGGGTAATTCAATTCTACAGAAAATGAAAGATTTTTCCCGGCGTTTTTTAATTTTTGCTACGGTTCAAAGTGGGCTTATAGGTTATCTGAATTATGTGTTCCTGTACTGTGGAAACAACGGGGGATAAACTGAGAGAGTAAATACAACTACAGAATGTGGAATAATTTAATTAAAATTTACAAGTAGCCTAATTTAGTAAATGGCTACTATCGTCTTCATATATGTGTTTGCAATTCAAATGTCATTTTAGAACTACAGTAAAATCTAAACCTAAAAGTAATGTTACCCGATTTAAAAAAAAATCAAGTAACTCAAAGATAAAAACAAAATCCAAAGTACAGTAGATAAAAGAGAGATCTCACTTTAACAGTTTTTACTTTTTGACAATTGAGAAGGCTAATGGAAGAGTATAGAACACACGGAAGAACGCGACGCTATCAATCGGGCTCGAACCGGCCCAATCTGTGACGGTTCTTCTAGTTCGAACTTCGGCGAGAAGTGCAAGTTATGCCAATTAATCTCCCCCCCCCTAAATAATAGTGTGAAATATAAGTAAATTTATTTATGAAGATAATAAAACTATCAAAATTGAAATAAATTTCTAAATACGATAGGTACGGATAAACACTAAAAACATATACAGAGTGTCCAAAATGTTTATAAAAAAAATTTTGAGCAACACATTTTATCTCAAACCACATAAAAAAGAGGACGCGGTCATAAGCTTACATTAACAATTTTCTCAGTCCTCCTCGTAGACCGTTCCCCCTGGAGGTGAAAAGTCACTCACAATCCAGAAAAAGTTGTTTCTTATATCCAGTGTGGATTGTTGAGGTTTTACTTATATAACTCATACCAAGTACAACATTGTAAATTTAATCCGCCCCCGTTTTGTATAGGGTGAACCTTTTGAGGTCCGATTTGCGGTATTGTGTTCTCCTAACAAAGATCTTTAATATGATGTAAAACTTTATCTATGCTCTCATTTAATATTATCTTCTGACTCCCTGCTAGCCGTCCCCATAAGGCGAAGAAAAATTTATAGTTGTTTCAAAAAATAGATTTTAAGGTATAAAAGTGATGTGCGAAGTTTTATTGTTTAATCTGCAAAGGACCAACAAATATAACGCCGTTCTGATACTTTTTGGACACCCTGTATGTTATAAATTCCGACAATATCACACAGTAACCATGTTAACATATGAAACCAGTCTCTGTATCCAGTCTAATAATTAACAAATGATTGAGATAATTCTTACTTAAGAAAATAATTCAGGAATATAATTGACTATGTATTAAAATAATTATTTATCTCCAATTTGCTGATACCCACGAGGCCTAAGTATTTGCTTATCTGATAAAGAACAGCAGCAATGTCATGGTAACCTATGACGAGGTAGACGGTAGGCCCACGTTAAAGAAACGGTTGTTGGGATGATTAGAAGATGGTGAGGTTGATTAGACTTATAAAACGCCTTTTTTGTAAATTTTATTTACCTATAATACGAAGAATAAGACAAGTTATGTAATCATAAAAAATGTTGACCTCCGTTTTTTGACGGATCTTTACGTTTTACGGTCTCAGGATGTTTTCGTAATGCACTCCTTGCGTCGTCGTTGTCGTCGTCTCTACTAAGCATGATAGAGGCCACAAAATATAAGAAATAAACGTGAAATTGGTATATGGGAGTGTACTCATATGTATTCTTCTTCAGAAAATCAAATTGTAAATGTCAAAATAGCGGTAATTTTATTATTCCCCACCCCCCATATATCGTGTTTTATTCAAATTATAATGCACTAAATTAGATATAATTTGTATATTTCAATTCTGCATGTAATGGCACCAACTCGACCTCTCGACGATAGTAAATAGTAAAGTTATTGTTAGAATTGTAATTTCGAACACTGACCTCTCAAGAAAATTTGATAGTAGGCCTACAGTATAGTAATGACATCCAGTAGAGCAGTCACCGACACAGCGTAGGGCAGTGAGTCGAGACTGTGTATATACACATCTGCGAGACCCTTAAGGGCCTGACCGTTAGTGATATACACAATTTAGTAGGTTCATTAATTTTGTGTAAACAGATTTACCCTAATGGATAAATAAGACCCCTTGATTTAGCTATACAATTTCAAAAATTTCCCAAGCTCGAGAAACCAACTTTTGAATAGACTTATTATATGTAGATGATATGTTTGTATTACATCGTTGTATGTAAGTACCATGATGAAGCCCAACTTATTTCTTAAATATTTCCAATGACGAACGGCAACAATGTTATGACAACCTGTGGTAATGTGGAGGGAGGGCCCTCTTAAACAAACGGTGGTTTGGCACGGTTTGAAATTTGGGGAGTTGCTTAGAAACTAATTACACAGAAAACTTTTTTTTTTAATTCTATATTTACATTAGTATGAACTAAATATAAATAAATAAAACGGGTAAGATATAATTTTATAAAAACGGTTCCCGGTATTAATTAGTCACATTTTGAAATCGATAAAAGTTTCATATTTCTATAGTTTTTTATTAAGTGTCAAAATGTTTAATATTATTATTATTATTATTAAGACTGGGGAGAGTGTTTTAAAAACCTCCTGCACTGCGACCTAGTTAGATCTTTTGTGCCCCCCTCTTGTTGGACTCAGGAGAGATCTATGTCTTTGACAAAATTGATCAGACCCCTGGTCGGGAGGTTTAGTAATTCTTCTTCCGAAATGAAGATTAATTCTAGAAATTTATGTCTTTTTTGGCATAAGGCCGGGCACTCCATGATGATGTGTTCCATGCGTTCCACCTCTTCACCACAGTACCTGCAAGTATCATCGTCCACCAGGCCCATCTTACTTAAGTGATACCTGCAATGGATATGTCCTGTTAGTATACCACAGAGCAGTTTTAGCTCTCTTCTGCTTAGGTTTAGCTCTTCCTTCCCTCTCTTTTTATTAGGGCTAAGGAACTTCTTGGAATGTATAAGACCCGGCAATGTATTCCAGGTTCTGTTGATTTATTTGTTGGCCAAGTTGGTAATAATCTCCTGGTAATCCCTAGGGCCAAATCCATACATAGGAAATGGCCCTGTAAAGGGTTTAGATGCACCAAGTTTAGCTTGCTGATCTGCTTCCTCGTTGCCTGCTATTCCCTCATACCCTGGCACCCAGACAAGTTCAACTTTATTCTTGTCCGCCAGCTGGTTTAGGGCCTGATGGCACTCATGAAGTATCTTTGATCTCAAGTTGTTACTTTGAAGTGCTTTTAATGCCGCTTGACTATCCGACATAATGCTAATTTTCTGTTTGCATTGGTTTTTATTGATCAGATGATTTGCCACCAAATGGATGGCATGTACCTCTGCTTGAAAGATGGTGGCGTCAGCACTGAGGGACACATGCCTTTTGAACCTTGGTCCCACCACTCCTGCCCCCACACTACCTTCCATTTTGGATCCGTCTGTGAACCATTTTTGGGAGTCCGCCGGCACACATTCCCTGCCTCCCGTCCAGTCTTCCCTAATGTTTAATATGAATCAATAAACTGTGTTTTTTTAAAAAAAAAACATGAAAATCTACATGTTTTTTCTGTTAAGTTTTCTGCGATTACTTAACTCTCTCTCTTCACTAGTTAATATCGTAATAAAGTATAACGCAAATAACGGTACATGTCTTATCATGTTGAATATTTACTGGAAGCGCACAATACTTTCAGGTTATGAATAAGTAAGTTTGACATTTACATCATTTTCTTTGCAGGTGTCTGTTTTTGACAGACTGTCAATTCTGTATTATATAAACGTATTACAAATCTGGCTGTCTTCTAATCTAGTAAATGTCATAATATCTGTATGTATTCAATCATATTCTTGGTAGGTTTTTTTTTTATTTTATCATCTAGCCTATAGTTATGTGATGGGTTAAAAAATCGGCGTTTTGAGGATATATTCTTTTCGAGTAGTCTTGGGAATAATGTCCCTCTGTACGAGTGGTACGATTAGTATGTCGATATGTAGTGACATTATTTCGACGGGTTTTCTTTTCTTCGAGGCTACAAATTTGGAGGTAGACAACACTTCATAAAATCTATATCTACAGTTTTAATCAATGTTTGTTAAAATGAAGCCGTTCAAAGTTTAAACATTGGTATTGGTCATAATATGCCAGTTCGTGACTTATTGGTAACACCGTCCCTTCCCAGTTGTAGTAAAAATGTGAATACACTAGTGCCTCTTGCGATAATGAGTCGGCAGTAGGAACGTCAAAAGGAACTCTGACCGAGCTACTGCATCAAATTTCACCAGTTCCTACAATATAAAAGTAGTGTGGAAAGGAAGAAACAGACAACCAAACTTCTCACATCCAAGGAGCATTATAAAAAACGGAGTGCTGTAATGAAAACTGATAAAATGTTAAAAAGGTTAAATTATGAAACAAAACTAGTAAAATCGTTCCCAAATGATCAAGACATCTGCGTTGAAAGAGACAATGACTGCGTGGAATGCGATGAAAATAATTACAAAACAAGGGGAAAGGCAGACTGGATTAAATGTTTAAACTTGCGAAGTGGATCCACAATGTACGGTAACTTGTGTAACATTTGCGGAAGAGCACGAAGAAGAAAATTTTTTGAAAAATGTTTAAAAAACTTAAATCAGTTTTGCTGAAATATAAAAACTTTTTACAAAAAGATATACACCATTCCAATACAAAAGGATCAAACTCCTTTCTCTGACTGAAAATACGTCATAGATATTTTTCGATTAGAGAAGACTCTGAGTTTCTTCTCTGACCGAAAAATTTCTATGACGTATATTAATATTTCGGTCAAAGGAGGATTCGGTCCGAGAATAAAATGAGTTATAACTTTCGGTCAGAGAAGAAACCTGAACAATACTTTCGGTCAGAGAAAACGATTCATTGAAGCGTGTTGGTAGTGCTTGAAGACGTCTATTATTTATACGAGTATCTTTAATTGGTAGAGTCACATAGTCTTGCCTGAGAAAACTTTTGTTCAACGGATACACAATTGATGTAACCTAAATGTCAAATATACGTTAATGTGTTTCAATTAATTTGACAAAAGTTCTTTAAACGGAGAACATGGGAAACGTTTTGCATTAATACCAATTAAACAGCATGCGCCATCATTTCCACATGCCGGCTTTACTTAATTCTTTCGGTCAGAGAAGGAAGCCGTAAGGAATTTTAGATCAGAGAAGCAAGCTGTGGGTAATTTTTGAACGGAAAATAATTCCTTAACAGAAGATTAAGTTGAAATAGACGATTTAAAAAAAACGAAACAGCTGTTTCGGTTAGAGAAGAAAGCTATAACGTATATTCGGCTAGAGAAGAGTTCGGTCACAGAAGATCCGGTTGTAGAAGACGATTTCAAAAATCAAACAGCTGTTTCAGTCAAAGAAGACGAACGTGCACATGTCTTTCGGTCAGGGAAAAAAGCTATAACGTATATTCGGCCAGAGAAGAACTCGGTCACAGAAGAGTCGGTTAAAGAAGACGATTTCAAAAATCAAACATGTGTTTCAGTCAAAGAAGACGAACGTGCACATGTCTTTCAGTCAGAGAATAAAGCGGTTAACGAATTTTCGGTCAGAGATGAATTCGGTCACAGAAGATTTCGGTTGAAGAAGACAAATTTTTTTAAACAGCTGTTTCGCTCAGGGAAGAATTCAGTCACTAAAGTTTAGATCGAAGAAGAATATATAACCATTTTTTTCGGTCAGTGAAGATTCGGTCAGAGATGAATTCAGTCTCAGAAGATTCTATAGATGACCACCCCAAATATAGGACTTCAAAACTCTAATGAAGACATTGAAAAACACAAATAGATTTTTAGATACTTTTGAACTTTACATTAAGTGAGTGTGATAAAAATTTTAATTAAAAAAATGCAAAATAGACATAAAAAAGATCTACAAAATACAAATTTGATAAATTAATATAACTTGACAAAACAGGTGAGCGAAGCGAAAGAGAAGATCTAAAGCGAAGTACCCTTCCCCCAAAGTTTCATATAAATATATCACCGTTTTATTAAAACCAATTACAGTCATTATTCCATATGCAATATCGACTCACCGGTAATATAGACCTATTGCTTAAACTACACTATTAAACAAACAAGAGGGTTTAATTAAAGACTTTACGAGAAGGGACCATCTTGCAAAAACTAATTTCACGTTAATTGTAATGGTTTAATAAAGGAAAGGCTAAAGGATTGTCACTGAAATGTTTTTTGGTGGAAGCAACCTGCATAGTAATTAATTTCCAAGTGGCTTGTAAATAGAATTATTTCTTCTCGGGAACATATTGTTTTATAATTCTTAATGTAAAAAGGGAGTTTTTGGATGAAAAATGTATAAGTTCTTAACGTAACAATACCTTATAGGTCTGCTAGATTGCTCATCCTGTAATATGGGGTTGGTAAAGCGAATTCTCATCGTCGTAATTCTAGCTATCATAATCACAATTCGCTAGCTACCAATCCCCACTTTTTACCCACGATGCTGGCTCATCGCTGTAAATTTTTGACCCACTGTGATCGAACCCTCAATTTCTTGCACATAAAACTCTAGCAACTAGCCCGACAGGGGCTTAAGACGGAGTTTATAATCGATTTTTCCTTGTTGTTTAAAGGCGAAAAACTTCTCGGTCATCATCACCTTATAAAAAAGATCCCTAGCCTTCGAATACTCTAACGGCGTCAGAGTCGGAAGAGAGCAAGAATTGGTCAAGAGAGATCTGTAAACATGAAGAAAGATGTAGATCCATCTAGGATCCCTCGAGATCCCAGCCCCCGTACTCACTATACGTAAGCCCCTGAGGGTTCTATGGAATAGAAATTCAGTAGTTGCGTTCTGGCGTAGTCGCATTTGCTGTTTCTCGGGACAATCTATAAAGTTTATGTTAAGATTTTTAAAATGCTGTATTTCAACATGTTCTGAGCCACAGCAAAAAAGTAACTGAAAAATAAATTGGTTTATTATTAACACAGCAATATTAAACTAAGCATTAAGATTTGTATTACACAATTATATGTTCAACATGTTTCCCTCCATTATGGAGAACATATTCCATGCGCCTAATCATTGCAGTGACCATGTTGTTACATTGGTCAGGGGTAACATCTCCAAGAAGAGATTCTATGTTTTGACGGAGCTGAGCAGGCTTCTTGGAACCGGTGTAAAGCAATTTTCTTTTAACAGTCCCCATAGATACGCGTCACAAAGCGTGAGGTCAGGACTTCGGGATGGATAGGAAAATTCTGTTCCTCGAGACACAAGCCCTCCAGGGAAAAAAACTCCAACAGCTGTTTTTTGTCACAACCTACATGGACAGTTGCTCCATCTTGATGAAATATCTGTTTACCACATTCGAGTCACAAAACAACTGCAAATCAGCTTGAAAGTGATTAATCACTTGTTCTCTGTACACTGCTGTAGTAATTGTGATTACCTGCCTATTGGCATCTTCAATAAAGTATGGTCCAATGACACCATATTTCGAAACTACAGCCCACACTGTAATTTTTTTGGAAAGTAGTGGTCTTTGTGCATATTTATTCATCTGATTTCTCTCAACCCAAAAAAACCCATATTTTGTTTTTTAACATGACCACCAAGCAAACCATAACATTCATCTTACCACCACCAATTGTCCAAGTAAACTGGATTGTCAAACAGATTATCTAACACTCGGCCACAGTAACGTACACGTTGAGGGAAATCATGAGGTTTCATTTCCTCATGAAGGATCTGTATTCCGTAAGAGCGTGCACCAATTTCTTTCATCATGCGGCGCATACTTCTTGAATCAATGTGTAGTTCTTTAGACGTGCGCCGAATGCTCTTGTTAGGAGGCTGTAACATCAAACACTCGACCAACATTTTCATTTATCTTAGTGCTACATGGTCTTCCAGAACGCCATATATTGTGATTCTTAACAGATCTTGTGGTTCTAAACATTCTAACCCAACTTAAGATGGTGTTGTTTGTTGGAGGCCCCTGTCTTTGATAACGTGTTAAAACTTTACCTTTATAATTGCAAGGATGGCCCACCACTCCGACCTTCACCGTAACTATGGAAGTAATGCTCTACACAAAAACCACGTTCTTTTTTTCTATATTGCGGCATTTTTATCTTAAAAAATATGCAACTATACAGTTCCTTACCTGAATGCGACAACAATGGTTTCAATAAATTACCAAATCAGGTGTTTATATAAAAATTAAAAAAAAAAAAACAGCTGTTTAAACGCAAATAATACAATTCAGTGATCTCCCCCCCCCCCCACTATTTATTATATTGAGCATGTTGATGCCCTTCAACGTCCTCTGAGATGTAGCAATAACAGGTTTAAAAAACACATTATTTTTGCAAATAACTCAAATTTTGGATATAATTGTATGTCATGCAAAAATAAAAATTGCCATTTTATCAAAATTAACAGTTTTCGGACGATTTTTCTAAAATATAAGAATTTCCCAAAATGTACTATATAATTATACTGTACAATGGTGTGTTTTAACATGATTATTTATTTAATATTATTATTTTAGAATTATTCAATTACAAAATGTAGACTACTACTCTTAATCTCAAAGTTCAGAAGTTCAATATTCCGTAACTTTTGCCTTGGCTCTTTTTACAACACTTTCGGGTGCACAATATAAATTAAAACTATAAAACCTAATCTAAACAATTAGGATATATACCAACTAATGAAAGGTGTGATGGAAGTGGATTAGTGATGGGGGAATATGACATGAAGTTAATGGTGGGTTGTGTTTAAAAAATGGTATTTATCTTGCTTATGACACATAAAGTTCTTAAAAAAAAGTTGTTTAAAAGTTCTTTCGCTCACAGTTTTTAGTTTATTATTATGGCCTTTAATGTATTTTGGAGAGAGTTGTAATTTTCATTGGTTGGATATAATCTGGATCAAAGTGAATTTATAATGTTGAATCAATTCCGTGGGGGGAATATTCTAAGTTCGAATATTATGAATTTAGCTACTTAGCTGTTTTTTTGTTATCACTGAAACACTTAATTTTCCTGGATCTAAGTTATAACAATGATGCTGCCTCTTTATATGTTTTGAATAGAATGCCCCAAAACCTCTTAACTTTTTTTCTTCATCAACAGACACTTCCTTTTCCTTCCAAATTATATTATATAAAGATAAAAACTATGAATGATATTTATATCTACTGTGGTATGGGTTTTAATGTAATGGGTTATGTATTTGATTGGCGATAATGAGTATGTTTAATTGGGTGATCATGTTATGGATGTATGATCTTATAACTTTGGAGTTGATTATCCATCGGAGTCGGTTTTTCGAAAAAATAACAAAACACCGATTTAAAAAAAAAAAAAAATTGACTATAAATATCATTCAAATTTTATTGATATGACAGTGTGTAAAATCTGAAAAGGGATAAATTACGGTTTAGGTTCAGTTAGGTTAGGTTAGGTTAGGTTCAGTTAGGAAAAAACTAAAATGTTTCTGTACTGCCGTTATTATAAATTTCATTTCAGTCAAATAGGATTTATAATTTGGACGAGATTACGTCACAAAATGAGCAAGCGAAGGCTAGATTTAAAAATATAAACATCTTTCAAAATATTGCATGTATAAAAACTCCGATAAAGAAATCTTAATTTTTCCCCTGTTTGTATTTAATTTAATTAGAGCTATTTTGAAAGATAGCGAGAATTTTATTTATCGTTAAGTATTTGTGAGAAAAATTTTATAGTTACGTATTGACAAAATGTATTTAAAAATTTCAACTTTCCCCCTAGAAAATTCAACAAAATAGTTGGCCAAGTTATCCTAGACGATTCCTATGTCTACACTACCGTAATGCTGAAATCTATTTTAAACTCGCACCGCTCTGTCTATTTATAGATTTATACGCCTTCACTTTCTTCAAAGTTTACAACATACGAAAGTTTTATCCATGTTAATGAAGAATTTTTAAAAGGCAGTCTCATATTTGTTTTCTATTGTAAAATAAAAGTATGCATTAACATTAGATTGCTAGATTAGGCCTTACCTGCTATAAGATTGGAGGAGTCCTTGCCAAGTCGTTGATGAGGAGCAATGAACTGTTCTTTTCCGTTTCTTTTTTTTATCTCACAATTTTTCTTCTATTTAGTATTTTGTGAATAAACTTTTATATTGAATTATTTTGTTTCTCATTACATTCGCTTCAAATTATTACATTGTCATTATAAATAATGATTTTTCTGACTTTTTTATTTTACGGTGTGTTTCGGAAAAAGTATTTTAAACCGTTGACTTATGATACAGTAATTAAGTAGACTATTACCACTAAATCATGTATTGGAAATCTCCTAATAATATTATAAATTATTTTTTCATACTCGTTGTTCCAAAGTCAAGAAGGAGGGGGGGGTTATATTTCAATTCTTAAAATTTTCAGATGTAACTATGGGTCAAGTATGCCTAAAATTGAGATCAAACATTTAGACAAAAAATTTTGTTTCAATAATTCTTACCATTTCAAAAAAATAGCTCAAAACGTCTGCATTGTATGATTTCTCTATTATGTTAATCATGATATAAAAACAAAACCGCCAAATAAAGAATAAGCGTTAAAAGATCTTTAAAATTATACATGATATATTACATCACCATTTTTTATAAAGTTAGCATAATGCCCCAAAACCCAAATTTGGAAACATCTCTGTTTCTCTAAATTTCAAATGGTAGATCAAGTTGTCCATAATTTAAAAGACCATTAAATAATAATATTTCGATTTCGAATAGTTTTTTATATCTTACTGTTAAATAGGATGTCGAAATGTACTTTATAGGAGTTCTTCATGTTACATGTAACCTTTGTTAATTTTGAAAATTTAAAAAGGTCCCAGGCATCTTATATTGAGAAGAAAAAAGTCCAAGGAGGACTTGTGGCGATATTAAAAATAAGTAAATCAAGGATTCCTTGAACCATAAAAATAAGAAACAAAACTTGGGGGAATCCATGTTTTCTTTATTGAATACTTTATTTTACTGTAGGCCTATAGTGAATTAATTATACTTCATACTACAAACCACTTTTTAAACTCGGGGTCCATTTCTATGAAAATGTTAAAAGTTTTTATATATAAAGAAAAAATGAAAACTAAACGTATTTCTTGAAATTTAACTGATTAATGTTGAAAAGACTTTTTTGGGGAGATGGGTACTTTTACGTTTTTAGGCTCTTATGAGCTATATATGGGGATAAACTTGATCAAAACCGTTATAGACGATTTAGAAAATGTACATTTTTGGTTTTTTGATTTAACATTGGTATAGAAATCTTGTGTATTGCAATAAATACGTGGAAATAAAATACTTTTTTTTTAAACGTACGTTTTTAAGCTCATTCTTCTTCTTTTATATGTAAATACATCGATATTTATCAAAATATATCGATAGTATAACAAAGTATATTTGAATTCACCAAAATATAACGAGTAAGTCGAAATATATTTAGATTTAACGAAATATATATGGAAGTGTAACAAATAAATCGTAATATAACAAAAATATCGAAATGTAACAAATATATCGTGATATTTAAAAGTAACAATAGAATATTGTATTGTCACCTGACTTAAGTTGGTGAACAAATTTCCATCTTTCTATGCCTACAGGAAGTGAGGTAAATTAAGCTTACAAGATTTGATGACAAACAAGCACGGTAGTGAGTGAAAAAAGTATGTAAAAAAGAAAATACAAAAATTTCAAGATGTCAATACACATTAGGTTTGACCGAAATCGGCACAAGAGTTTAGGTTTTAACTCAATGCTCAGTCTACAGACAGGCATCATCAATTAAAAAAACACTTTTTTGGACTTGGGGGAGCGTTTTAAAAGATACTTTTACTAAAAAAACACGACATCGATTTTACATCCGTTACAGAATTTTGTGTATTCTACAATATTATGTGAGAAGGTAAAAAAATAATCACAATAGTCCGGAGTCCTTATGAACACACTATACATTGCTGAAATGATGATGTTATGATGAATAGGGAGTAGAATATGAAAACCAAGCGCTAGTCTAGTGTTAGAGATTCCCAAGTCTGCGTGTCCTTGACATTCTTCGCTCAATATGGCTTTCATCCAACTGACCTTATTAAATCAAATTAATCCCTTCTATTAGATCTTCCATCATTTATAATTTGTAGTGTCTCATTGTTTTGTGAATAAATTATCATTTTAAGAAGAGACGAGCGTTTCTAGAAGGTTCAAGAAAATTGGTTGAACAAATTATTTACAATCTTAATATTATGTATGATTAGACTGGACGAAGCGAATTAATAATTTAACTACATTTGTGAGTATGTTAGGCAGTTACGACCAACCTATTCAACAGTTTAAGATTAAGGTTTGTTTGCAACTACGCCGTGAGATGTATGTACAACGTTAAACAAAAATATTATTTACTGCACTGCTTTTGAAACCGTTCTCCTAAGTGGTAAATATAATGCTGTGAACGTACCATAACGAGCGGTCATACAAAATAAACTTCAAATGAAAAATGAAATTACAGCTGTTTAAAAAAAAAAAATCCTTTGGATTGTTTTTACTTGACCAAAGTGTTAAAAAGCATTTGTTTTTATTCATATTAGCAAGTAAAAACAATAATACTTTACCTTTTGAGTTTCATTGAGTTATAAAAATATGAAATATATATATTTTTTTCAATAATTAGAATGTTTTTCCCCCTTATGCTTTCAAAACGAGGCATAACTGTCATGTTACTTGTATATACGTATGTATCAAGGAGTTAAAGTAACATATGATTAATTAGTCGTATCGTTTACGGTTATAACGAATTGGACCACGTGCCATCAAGGTCTACCAGTGCGCGTGTTTTCAGATAAAATAACCACCATTACAAGGTTTTTATACATCAATGGATGAAGTATAGTATGGGTCCATTTGTCTGTGCGCGGAAGAGGGGAGTGATTATAGCTCATTTCCAAAAACAAGTGGTCCCGGGCGGCGCGCCGGACGTAGATTATTCACCTGTCTTCAATGTAGCTTCGAGTTGTTTGTAAACATAATGTTTCTATATGCACTACAAATCTTGTAAACTGTAATAATTATGTGTCGCGAAAGGTAGACAAACATAGTTGGGTGAGCGAACCCTACTTTTACAGAACGGCTAGTAGCGTCAGAGCCGCGCGCACAGACAAATGGTCCCATCAGTACTACTGTGATCTCCATTGAATGGTAAATCACAATTCAAGGACAAGACATTTGAAAATGTAATATTATTGAAAGATTGTATAAGATTACAACATAGTTGTGACTGATAATCACGATTTTTTTTGCATATAAATAGAATAATTTCGATCGTTTTTAAAAATCGCGTTTTTAATTTTGCCCATAGTCAAACGTTCTAATTGACCCAAAATTTCAAATGCACTAAGTCTATACTAACTTATAAATCAGACGTTTCTTGAAAGTGTAAAACATTTCAACATTCTTTACCATAACACCATAACAACCAATCTTAGTCTTTGTTAATACTGTAACTGTTCCATCAATGAAAAGATGGGCACCCAACACAATCAGCCCTGGTTGGTTTAGTTGTTGGTCTAACAACAGATGTTGGGTTTTCAATGTGCCAGGAAGTACAATTGTGTCGATTGACATGAACTGTCAATTTAAATGTGGCCTCATCAGATCAAATATTTTGATTACAAAGATGAAGATCATGCTCACTAAGCATTAGCTCACGGAATTGCAGTCTCCTGTCCGAGTTATGTGTATTGTACACGTATTTTTATGAACAATTCTCTCTGAGAATGTTCTTGAAGTACCCTACTCTGTCAACAACCTTCAGGTTGATTTTTTTATCCACTAAATAACTGTTAAATGAATAGCATTTCGTTGCATTTCGTCAAAGTTGTCTTTGGACGGCCAGAACAAGGACTATACATTATAGAACCAGTCATTCAAATTTGTATTGAAATAGTACAAAACTCGATTGGAGGAGTATTGGATGCAAAATGTTCAGAACATGCTTTGGAAATAACCGTAGCTTCTTCTTTATAAAAGTTTTCAATTCAAACACTCTGTACTCTATTCTCAACATGATAAGAACACAAAACATAGGACAATTACAGGTTATTTATAGGTTAGAAGAGCAGCTGCATTAGGCCTATATGACAATATTGTTGAACAGTTAGTTGTACGTTACCAACAATAAAAACAAAAATAATAGTACTTTCCCCTTCATAATTACAGTGTTTTTTATTTGTGTTGTCAAGTGAAATTTGGGACAAACTGTATATTAAATAATAAACGTGTTATTAGGTCCAGTCTATGTCATTTATTGATGAGCTAATTTTAATTTATGAGAGAAAATTTGTTTTAACTGATCTACAGTATTTGCAGTAGGAAATTCACCAGCGATGGAATTTTTTGTAGTTTAATAAAGCGGTGCAATATTCAAAGCAGTGTTTTAAATGGCTGATTAACACTACTCGACCGGATGAACATTAATTAATCTAAATGAAAATCAGCATTTCTGAATATTGTACTGCTAATTATTTGTAGTGCGTTCAATTTTAGTTATATAATGTATAAACAGCATCAAATTCAGCTGTTATTAGGTAATATATAGCTGTTGCAGTCGTCCTTGGAGAAAGTTAAGCCTGAAAACATCAAATAAGAAGTTATCTTGAGAATATATACAAACTGGACAGTAAGTAGGGAACAAAAAATGTTATTCAGTACGTACGATAAAAGAAATAAAGTACCTATAAACATAAGTGCATTAATGCTACGGTTTCCGTCTATCTGTCCTTTTGTCTTAAACTCCAGGATTGATTGAGATAGCGATACCAATGGCATTTGCAGAATTTGTTACTATAAGTTTAATACTTTATATTTTTATTATATGGCGAAGTATAGCTGAGTTATCGGTAAAAAAAAACTGGTTTGTGACAATGTTTTTCTGGTTTCCGCGGCCTAAATGTTTTTGGAAACTTCTACAAACAAATAGAAGATTTAAATATTTCATCAAATTCACAAAATCTCAGATTTGGAGTAATATGGAAACTCAATTGTATAAAATAGCTTCACAGTACTCTTTACCCTTGAACTAGTTTTAATTTCCTTGGTTTATCTCGGCTTTTATCGTCTTTTGATTTGTTGAATGACAATGATCTTGGTTTGTGACATGGCTTGGTTTTAGATTCTCAGAACATTTGCTAGCAGCGGTTGATTAATAAGCTTTTGAGTAGGAGCTGATGTTGTTTTCCATATAAGAGATTTTGCATCCGTATAAGAGAACTTTTGAGTTGAAAATATAGAGTTTGATGGAGAATAGTCACAGATCCTCTACGTATTCTAGAACCTTTTTTTAACCTGTTTGCGATATCTGCCCAACCTCTGTTATATTCACCAAATACGTGAATTTGTTAACCTCGCGACTTCTTCATTAATAATTGAGAAAGTTGTTGTATTGTTGATGATTATTTTCATTGATTTTGTCTTTCAGACATTTATTGAGTCCTACATGGTAAGACTCAGTCGCTAGTATCTGCAGTTTATCAGGCATCATCAAAGTTGTGAGTTAGAAGAAAAATATCGTCTGCATAGTCTGGGACTTCCATCCTAACCCTCGTTGTTCGATAGTGGCTTTGTTCTTTGTGTGGTTTAAATTGTAATTAGAGTAGATTGGGTCACTGTACAGTTCTGTCATTAAGAGCTCGCACATTGAGGTGGTGCTCCATTTTTTTTTTTTTTTTTTTTTTTACAGAATTCTTCATTTCATGTTTAACCTGGATTTTATAAATATGCAATCCCAAACATTTCACGTTCTGAACAATTGTTTAGGAATACTAAGTTCCAAACTGCTTTGATTGGTGTTTTAGATGCAAGAATGGCTGCCCACATTTCCAGTTTCTTTATACCAACGGATGATGTCTTGTCTGTAGGTAGATATTGTCCGTTAAGAAAATGAAGTTGTTTTGTAGCCACTGATTTAAATTCATCAAACTATAAAGGACATTGAGTTTTCTGTTGCACAGTCGCCATTACTAACGTGATTATTGTGGAGTTGTGAGTGGCAAACGTCACGCGGCTCAGTAGCGTCTGCGAATGCGCGCAGAGCATCAAGATGTTGATTATTACTCATGCCATTTACAATTCAATTATAGGACACATTTTTGTTAACTAAGTAATATTCTCCACTTAAGACACTATTATTTTATGACAATTCAGTAATTAAGTCTTGTTATTATAATATTAATATTATATTTTTGTGTTGCAGGTTGGTGGAACTGATACTTTTGACCCAGATATCCAGAATTGATAAAGTATGTATAAGTATATTTTATTATTTTTAACCCCAAAATCATAAATAACCTGAATATCGACAAAGAACTGAATATGAAAGATTAAAATCAGATAATTGCACAAAGCATGTATGTTTTGATGTTGTTTTAATGATTTGATTCAGAGTTTACGAATAATCCACTTTAATTAGTATGGCTAACACTTCAATTAAATTCCCACCTCATATAGGCTTATACGCTGTCTGTCTATTCCAAACATCAAACATGTGATGGTAATTTTAATTCCACTCTATACCTAATTGATAATTCCTGGATTATCATACAAGAGAAATTAAAAATTATTCAGAGGAGTACCTACAATTTATTATATCATCAATTTGAAAAATTACGTTTTGTAGTAAAAATTACCAAGCAATATTTTTTCTTGTTATTTAAAAGCGAAGAACCTCTCTGTCTTCATCGTCTAAAACAGAAGAAAAGAATATAAAATAAAGACCTCCTAATCCTCGAATACTCTAATAGAATCAGAGTTGGAAGAGTTACCTGATGAGAAAGATGATAGAGAAGAATCTAAAACAAGACTACGTGTAAAAAACTAGGTTCCCCCGAGATTGATTAAAGTGTGCCCCTGAAGATTGAACATTTGGAAGTCTTTTTGTGCCTTCGGATGGTCTAGTATCAAGCACTCTCTATAGTTTGGTCTGTTAGACGTACTAGATTTAGTATTTTGTGTGGGGGAGGCTCAAAAAGTATGGTGTTGTCCCAGTACCTTGAAAAAGTAGAGAGCTACGTTTGGTTGATGAAGGTTAGAATTTTAGCAGTGTGATCACGAAATACAACTCCTACATTATTCGAATGATAAGACGTCTAGCGGGCCAAGAAGTATCTTTCCGGACTTTAGGGAAGTGTTATTTGTTTAGACGAGCGAAGGGACGTCTTCGTCTGTATAGGTTTGTTACAAAATTACACTAATCACAACGAAATTTAGGAATTAATTTTTGGAACGTTGTATAGACGAACTTTTTAAATTTAAATTTTTCCATTTCAAACAAGATGATGGACGCTATCATTGTACTTACCCAGTCCCATCGTACGGTGTTATAAATACTAGCAGATATTTTAATGTAATGCTCAAAAATTGGTTTTTCGAGCAATGCAGGAAATATTAAATTGTATTGGTAGATCAAGGAGTATTTTCTAGTTCAGTAAGTTTGTTTATATCAAGTGTAATGAAACGTCTTGCACAAATAAAGGTTTTGTGAAAAATTGTGTATATCACTATTTTCTTCAGTTCGGTTAGATCCTTGTAGGCCTCGTAGACGTGTATAGATTAATAATCTCTACTCGCTTCCCTAGAATTAGTATCTCAAGCTAGCTCTACATGTGTTAAGGAGCCTCCACTCGTTACGCTCATGTCTGTTACTCAGCGTTGCCGGATCTTGTAACTGTACTCATTTTCATGGGAGGTTAGGGTTTTAGAAAATACATTTTTGACAATAACTTCGCTATATGTCGTCGCAGAGATGTGGGGTTGGTATCATTACTTGTGGAATCGAAATCTGCAAATTTGTATCTAAATAAGTGTGTTGTATAAGTTACAAAATACGAGATCTGAAGAAAAACTGTTTAAAATGGTCTCTAACTTTTAATTTAATTTTCTAAATTTATGTAGGGTTTTTATATGAGTACAATATAACCCCCTATACTAAACTTCATGTTCCTATCTTAATGTTTGTGGTCGCTATCGTACTTACCTACGACGACGGACGGACGGCATGTAGACACTATTACGGTTTCCTGAGGTCATGAAACGTGAGGATCATTAAAAAAATAGAGGTCGATATTTTTGACGTTTCCAAACAAACCCTATAATTCTTATAATTTGTAAGTAATAGTTACTTCACCGTTGCAAGACATAACTGCTGAGTCAATCAACTAATGTAGCCTACTATCATTTCTTTCTGCTTCTGTAATTCTTAAATTTTACATTCTTGGAGTACAAACATACAGTGCATACTCGCAAACTTTGAAGTTATACAGGGTGATTCGGAGCTGGACGGCAATCTCTCGGAAAATGATTGTATAGTTAAAAATAAAGGTAAAAGTTCATATAAACATAGGTATGGAAATGCTTAAGTTTCCTGACTGTCGGCCATTTTGTGTTTTTTAAAAGAAACACTATATATTTGGAAGTAGATAAGATACTGAGCGAAGATTTACTATTCGGATTATTTATTTAACCAAGACTTTATTTATTTCATTTTAAATATGGCGGACGTTTAAAATGTTTAATGCGGAATATCTCGAAGTGCAACAGTTTTCCCTCTTTTAACGAAAAACAAATTAAAAATCAGTAGATTAAAAGATAACCGAGTTATCGACAGAAACCTAAAACTTTAATTTCTTTGTAATTGTCTACAACATCTTAGAATACACTAAAAACAAAACATTCCTTTAATTAAATTTGTAATCATTTTTGATTTCCGATAATTTTTTATCTCCAATTTATTTTTCATTTTAGACCTTAATCAATAAAGCGATTTAAAGTTTTACAATTTTTAAATCACAAAACGTATAGTACCACCAAATTTGTGTTGTGATTTACGCCACGTGAAATTAAATATGACAGGATATTACCGGTGGATTAGAAATATGGGCGTAATCTTTTGCTAGTCGTAACTAGCTAGCTAACATAACGTTTTTTGATATCCATTAAATTTCATTCCCTTTAATACCTGAATTTCAATATTTACACTACTTGGTGTCTTTGACTCGGGCGTCTCAACCTCTAGGGAAGCTTATCTCATATATAAAAATCTTGTCGTCTGGCTTCAAATATGTTGTTTTATTTGATAAATGAAATATGTAAAATATTTAAGCTTGTTTTGCTCATTAGATTTTGTTCTTTTACTCTTATTCTTTTTTCTTTTTTTTTTGCCTAGTTGTCTTGAGGTTTAAATTCAAAGCTAGAAAACAAATTCATTTTCAACATTAAAAAACAAACAAAAACGGAATGAAAATTGTGAAATTTTGCACTGTTTAGTTACTATTAGTCTATATTAAAATTGTATGTTTGCTACATTTAACACATAAATTGTTAACCATTTTAAATTATGGGAAAACAACTCCCACGTAAGCATAGCATAGTAGGTTTAGGGATGTACTTATCTTGGCACAGTTAGGACTAATAAACCATCAAAGTTATGTCGGTTCTAGCCCAAATGGTGTTGCATTTTTCTTTGTATTACAAACCATCAAAGGTTATGTCGGTTCTAGCCCAAATGGTGTTGCATTTTTCTTTGTATTACAAACCATCAAAGGTTATGTCGGTTCTAGCCCAAATGGTGTTGCATTTTTCTTTGTATTACAAACCATCAAAGGTTATGTCGGTTCTAGCCCAAATGGTGTTGCATTTTTCTTTGTATTACAAACCATCAAAGGTTATGTCGGTTCTAGCCCAAATGGTGTTGCATTTTTCTTTGTATTACAAACCATCAAAGGTTATGTCGGTTCTAGCCCAAATGGTGTTGCATTTTTCTTTGTATTACAAACCATCAAAGGTTATGTCGGTTCTAGCCCAAATGGTGTTGCATTTTTCTTTGTATTACAAACCATCAAAGGTTATGTCGGTTCTAGCCCAAATGGTGTTGCATTTTTCTTTGTATTACAAACCATCAAAGGTTATGTCGGTTCTAGCCCAAATGGTGTTGCATTTTTCTTTGTATTACAAACCATCAAAGGTTATGTCGGTTCTAGTCCAAACTATGTTTGTACGAAATTTTATATCTTATATTTAGCTTTAGAATAATTTCCGGAGAGATTGCTTTGCAGTTTTAAATCAAACCCTGTATATCGGCTTCATTTCTTGGTTTTAATTTTAATTTGTATGAATTAATACAATGTAGGCCTAGAAGCCATTTTACTTACTCAGTGTACGAAGTATAGTGTTTCATGGCGCCAGGAAACCGAAAAGTGTTTTTCTTCGTAGCTTCCGTCCGTTAGGCACGATAGCCACCACAAATATTAAGATAGAGATATGAAATTTAGTATAGGGGATTATAGTGTTGTTAGGAAGTTACTTTTATTAGGCTTAAGTTCTTTATGATTAAAAATCAGTGATTCAGTTTTACAAGTTTCTCTTTAATTTTAATTTTATAATTATATATAAAATGGATTACAGTATTTTACTAATACTTAATATAATTTTGTTTGACACTACTCAATATTCATTATAAATAGACAATATATATATATATATATATATATATATATATATATATATATATATATATATATATATATGTAATCGTTACAATTTTGATCCTATCTCTCCTCTGTTCTTTAAATAGATATAATCAACTATAATATGAAATATAAACCCAGAATGGACCAACCGTTATGTCTCTAATTGTTACTTTCCCTATAAATCAATAACTAGTTTTCCAATACACAAAGTCCTTCCAACGTTGCTCTATCGATCTATCGGGTTATCTCTCGATTGTTACTCGTCAAATATTGCTATCTTCCGAATACCCCTCAAGCAGTGATTCCCCCTGTGATCCAAAGACTCCGTCTCCTTTTGTCCAAGAGCTTATTTATATAGCTCCCTCTTGTTTGTAACGTTGACTGTCTTTGCAAGGTAACCATTTCATCATAATTATTGTTACACTTTTGTCTTTCGCAACAGTTGGTCGTCCACTTTAATTTCATAGGGTATTATACATAAATTTAAAAGTTATCGAGGAGTATTTGTGTTTTTTATCGAGAGAATTACACTACATGTTCTGGCCGTCCCGTATTTTACTCTACTTCCCGTTCATTCCGCATTCCTCCAGATGTTCACCATTTATCATCGAATCAGGATTCCTACAAAATGTGCTACTTTCGGTGGAGCCAAATTTAATTTCTACTTAAAACAAACATGATAGGTAACCATTTTGAATTTTCCAATTCTTTTTTCATGAATTTGTCTACGTTTTTTAATAATTTAGACCAGGACTTGTCTGTAGCGATGTTAATATTTAATTTTAAGCTGTTGCTTTTAAATTTTTTTGTTGCATCGTAAGGCGTACAGAATAAAATGTTATTGGGTTATTAAACGTTTGAGTAGTTCTGATCAGCCTCCTTGTAGTCAGCTATAATAGACTATATTATAACAAATAAATTCAATGTATGTCATGATAAATGACGGACGTTTAATTTCCTTATTGATTTTAGTTTTATTTAATAAAAATAGTAGAAGATTTAAATGTGTGAAGGTTTATGTATTGAGCTTACATCAATAAAGTAAGTGATTAACTTTTAATTATCAGTATACAAAACTAAAATTAATTACAATAAAATGTTTGTTAAATGTAACAAAGGTAAACCGGTTTTGAATTTAACAATCAAAAGTTTCGTTTAACAATTACAACTTCAAACATTACTCCTATTCCGTGTTTAAATGTAACATTTGCACATTTCAATATTTGTTATACGTATCCATTACATTTGTTGTAAAAACATATTCGTCCTCTTTCGTTACATTTAAAAGCTTTCTATTATTCATAGTAAATTCGAGCACTATGAATCATTTGTTTATATACTAAGAATAATACACGATGTTTCGAGTAAATATGGATTTACTCCCGTCATTATGTAATAAAATTATAACATGATAACTATGACATGAGGAAAATTAGTAAGCTATGGATTCCAGACTATAAAACTAGAGCTTAACCCCTTAAGTCTATAAACGTAATCATGAAAAGTCGACAGAATTTCACACTAACACAAAACACCAGTTGAACCGGGATCAACACTGATCAACTAAATACACGTTTGTTGTATGCCAATGGTATAGTTACCTAACGGTTTAATGAAGGAGAAAAACCTTCCCCCCGCCCCCAATCAAAAGTTTAGCGTGTGACCTGGTGATCATTCTTTGTGGAGTTTTAACACAAAATAATGTCAGTCCTAAAGTTTATATTTGTTTAAAGGCGAGACACTTCTCGGTAATCATCGCCGATAATTAAAAAACAAAGACGCCTAGCCCTCTAATAGCGTCAGGACTCGAAAGAGAACAAGAATCGGTCAAGAGAGATCTGATAGGAAAGATGAGATAGAGGGATCTACAGGGAGAAGAATCTAAATCCTTATTAACGAAAGTTATAATATCTTTATTTTTACACTGGCTTTTGGATGGTAAGTTGGTCCTAAAGATTTGTAATTGCGGCTTCAATTATTTTTCGTTTAAATAAATTTTCCCCGTGAATTTTATATTTGTCTCATCTCGATTAAATTTATTTGTTGTGGACCAAATACGTATGGTCTTTCTATCTTTTAGAGCTAATCGAGTTTGTTTTTGTTTTCACTAAGTCTTATAGTCAGAGGTTTTTGTCACGCCATTATACCGCTTGTTGCATCCATATTTAATACTATAATCACAGTTTTTAGTGTCCTATCCGTATAACCTATATCAATAATATGAACAATATACCATTATCTAATAACTTAGCGCGTGGAAAGGTTCACGGCATCAAAATAAAGAAATAAATCAAGTAAACCTGCCCTCTAACCGGTTTCATTTTCTGTCTGTGTTTTTGAATAAATTTATAATTCGAGAAATGGATGAAATATTATTCAGTGTACATTTAGTGTGCGTCTTTTGTATTATAACATTTTATCATTACTTCAAAAACATATATCCAGTATAAAATCTGTAAAGCATAATATCTCGAAAACTGTTCATTTTACATAAAAATGTAAAAGGTAAAATATTTTGCGTTTAACGTGTGACGTTAGGGTTAGATTTTGGCGATTATTAAACTTGGACGATCAACCTACACCCAAACTTGGCTGATCAATCTACACGCAAACTTGGCCGATTAATCTACACCCAAACTTGGCCGATCAATCTACACTCAAACTTGGCCGATCAATCTACACTCAAACTTGGCCGATCAATCTACACCCAAACTTGGACGATCAACCTACACCCAAACTTGGCCGATCAATCTACACTCAAACTTGGACGATTAATCTTCACCCAAACTTGGCCGATCAATCTACACGCAAACTTGGCCGATCAATCTACACTCAAACTTGGCCGATCAATCTACACCCAAACTTGGACGATCAACCTACACCCAAACTTGGACGATCAACCTACACCCAAACTTGGACGATCAACCTACACCCAAACTTGGCCGATCAATCTACACCCAAACTTGGCCGATCAATCTACACCCAAACTTGGCCGATCAATCTACACCCAAACTTGGCCGATCAATCTACACCCAAACTTGGACGATCAACCTACACCCAAACTTGGCCGATCAATCTACACTCAAACTTGGCCGATCAATCTACACCCAAACTTGGACGATCAACCTACACCCAAACTTTGCCGATCAATCTACACGCAAACTTGGCCGATCAATCTACACCCAAACTTGGCCGATTAATCTACACCCAAACTTGGCCGATCAATCTACACTCAAACTTGGCCGATTAATCTACACCCAAACTTGGCCGATCAATCTACACTCAAACTTGGATGATCAATCTACACTCAAACTTGGCCGATTAATCTACACCCAAACTTGGCCGATCAATCTACACCCAAACTTGGCCGATCAATCGACACCTAAACTTGGCCGATCAATCTACACCCAAACTTGGCCGATCAATCTACACCCAAACTTGGCCGATTAATCTACACCCAAACTTGGTCGATTAATCTACACCCAAACTTGGCCGATTAATCTACACCCAAACTTGGCCGATTAATCTACGCCCAAACCCCTCTGAGGATACGTAGCGAGCCCACCAATTTAAGGTCTAATGCGCCACTTTTTACATCCAACCAAACACCACTCTTTGATAATATAATAAACTGTGCGATTAAATATTGAACACTGCGTAACCATGGTGTTACACGTGGCAGAAATCAGCCTTAACTACATTTCCACCATTTCCCGTACAAATTATATTAAAAAATCCAACCTATGAGTTACCTCGTCCTTTAAAGGATTAAGCTGCGCCACTTTCTCACAAATTAACTCGACATTTTAATTTAAACCCGAAAATAAAATAACCATAAGTGGGTTGCTCCTACTTTCCTGTCCACACAGCTGAGCAGCCCACTCTACACGCTGCGTTCCCCAGGTCTGCACCGTAGAGATTATTGAGTGAAAACCCAATACTACAAGTTGAACGATTTCAACCGCGATCGAATAACGAGTTTGCACTCAGATCTGAGTTGGAACCTCTTCAGTTTTATTGTAGATCAAAAGATTACTAAGTTATCGATAAAACAATAAACAAGTAATTTCTCGGTAACTGACTATTGATTAAAATTAGTAGTTACATTATAGAGATAAGGGTTTTAGAGTAAAACCGCTTCCGGTAGTGATTAGGTTCTGAAATACGCCATTGCTGATTTTATAGGTACAGTAATATGAGTTACTTAATCAGACTGTTATGTAAGTATTAGCTGTTCATAAAGAGTACAGACAATCTAGATGGTTTTCACTACTCGTAAAGATTATCTAATTCAGATAAAACTAAAATCACAAAATTTGTTTGTTCAAAAGTGTTTTCTTTTCATAATTTTATTATTCTTTACTTTTAAAAATTATCACGTGACTCCCTCCCCCACTTTACCTACTTATCACGGTTCTACAATCCTTGTAAAGAACCTTCTTGGCCACTCTTCTTCTTCGATCTCCAGATATTCAACTCGTCTTTTCCAATTGTGTACAAACATTCTCCGTAGATCTCCATCGACGTAATCTTTCCATCTTTTCTTTTTCTCTCTCCTTTTCTAATAAAGATCTTTTTGGTGATCTTTTATTCTCGACTTCATCAGATACTTATTCAATCGTGAACTGTAAAATTCCTTAATTGTTTTATTTATTTTTTCTCGCCACGTTCCATTTTTCGTGAAACGCTTCAAATACCTTCCAGATTACCTTTCTCTACAACTGTTTTTTTATTCTATTCAGCGAGACACCGAGTTGTGGATCCGTTTAAATATTATAGTTTCTTATATCAGATTTTTTCCCCCTGCTTATCAACGAGACGTAACATTGATTTTCCGCTGCGATTCTTTATCGTATTTCTGTTTCCATCACAATTTCTAAGCCTAAATGTTTAAAATTATCAACTTCTTCTAATCCGTGGTTCTCTGTCTTATTTTGCAATCTGTCTTAGTCTTTCACTCTGAGCTTGTGTGAGCTTTTTCTTAGATTCATAGAGCCTTATTCCCTCCTTTCCACATTCATTATTTATGATATTTGAGTTGTTCCCCTCAAGAAAATGTTATATGTAATAGTAAAGTCTATATGTTTATTTTCGAATTAGGCATCCCTAAATTTGTATTTCGTTATTTTTTTAAAAATATATTTAGTATAAGTAGAGAAAGTTATTTGATAGATCAAAATTTTGATAACGAGTTTTTTACGTATATATCCGTTTTGAGATGCCTTTGAGTCAAAAAAAGTGGTTTTTGGAATTATCTCTGTGTGCCACTGTCCAAACGAGTAGACTAATTTTAATCAAATTTATAATGTAGGCATTTCTTTTTTATAAACTAAAAATTCGGTATCTGTAATAAGGAAAAACCACAAAATTATGATAAATAAATATTGAACTTGACTTGTGAGATAATATTAGATAAAAAAAGAACACAAGATCTCACAAAAATTAAACGCGTTTCAACGACAAAGTCGCCTTCCTCAGTGATACATGAGCTACAATAACAAAACTAGTTTTTGTTTTTATCTCACAAAATTATGATTTTCTCAAACTTATTACGAAGTGTAGCTTCTAAAAGTAACAAAACGTGTTGGTAGCCATCTCTTCAAAAATGGCGCTTCGAGAGTTTCTGTAAAAAAAAAAAAAAAAAGTCGACCGTTGGCCTGTTATAACGTAATTTCTCAAAATCATTTCTTTAGTTTTCATTCAAATTTTAGTGAAATATGAATATTAATAACCCAAATCCGTGTTATAAATTAGGGTTTAGGATAAATTGTAAAAAAATTAAGCTTGACGATCGTCATTAAAAACTTGATTTTAATAAAATACAATTTATGCTGACTATGTGTTTATGGTATAAGGAAAGCAGGCTCCAGTTATATCTATGCATTTTTTTTTTCAAAAATCGCGTCAATGGTTCATTTTCATTTTTTAATTGACAAGTACCAAACAGATATTTTTGATGACTAATTGCTTGGTTTTGGGATCATTTATTTGCATAATTTATTTTGTATTGTTGCTTAACGTCTTTATTTTATCCCGAAGTTTGTATTTTTTATTCTAATTTTATCACCATCAACATTTAAGGGGGGGGGGTATAACTTTTTGATCACACAGTAAATTACTTTTTCTTGATAAAAAGAGATTGAATACGATTAAAATATAACCGTATAACAACCCTTCCCCAAGTTGTCCATTCATTAACGCATGAGCTTCACCCACTGTACCACTCCAAGCTTTTACTATTTGTGCATTGAGCATTTAATAAAGGGAGAGGAGGGGAGATGAAGAGCCAGTGATTTCTGTTTATAATAGGATCAAAGCATACGAGGGTATTAAAGTAACCAGGAAAAGAGAAAACAAAATGCTTTGCTACAGATTGAAATGACGTTACGTTGGTCCGTTCCGTAAAATGCATTTAAAATGGAATAATATCAAGTTTGCGTAAATAATTCTAACAATTTAGTTTTTGGTACGAGCGATTTGTTCGCTTGTAAAGTAAATGTTCTATAGATCAGAAAAAACCAATCATTCTAAATGTAAAATACTTGCGTGTTAAATAAGTACGGGACGGTTTAATATTTTGTTAACCATTACAGATAGAGCTACAAAGCTTTGCACTTTGTAATGAACAGCAAAACCTATTTTAGTACGTTTTCAGTGAACAGCCCACAAGGAGTAAGTAGGATATCTTAAATGAGAGCGTAAGTCGAGTTGTACATAGAATTAAGGGCTTGTATGATTAGAACACAATGCCGCAAACCCGACTTCAAAAGGTCCACTCTAGCTAAAATAGCGTGAGTTTAAAGTTCATATGAGCTACAACGATGAAAACAGCTTAATAATGTTTACTATGTAGAGATTATAAAATGGAAACTCTGCAAATAAATATTTGGTTTAAAAAAACTGCTCACTGGCTCTTTACCTCCAATGGGGGATGGCCCTCAAATCTTAAATGTAAGCATAGGTTGATGTGTACATAAAATTAAAGGTCTTTATTAGTGGAGTACAATGCCGCAAATAACAACTACTTAAAGCAAGTATGTTTCCTGTTTGCGGGATTACCCACTATCATTCACAAACAACTTTATCTTTTAGGCCTATCATGGTTAATCCATTTTCCTTGTTTTTTCAAAACCTTGTATTTCAAAATGTAACAAGATAAAATTTTCTAAGAAATAGTTTCATTTATCTTTGATGTGAATGATTCCTGATAGTTTCATTCAAATACGATGGGGGCAGCTTGAATCTCTTTGGTTGGTTTGGCATGGAATGCTCCAATAGTTTCATTATTTCCCCCCTCTGAGATTTTTTTCTAAAATTATAACCTCATGTTGCTTGCATATCAATTAGAATAAGATAAACAGTATTCGATCGTTTACGCTTCCAACTAATTGGGTCACCAGCCACCGAGCCCCACCAGTGTTGGCGATAAAAATCTATCTCTTTCTCTTTTTTTTGCAGTTATGACAGTCCATGATAATGAATGGTAAATCACAATGAAAACAGGAGTAAAAAAATAACGAATCTAGCTTTTATTATTTCCACCTTTGTATGGTGTTTTGTTCAAACATTAGCTTTGGCATTATTTACTGTTACTTATCAGTCTATACTGTGCTTGACAGTAGCCATATTATGTATTACAATAACAATTTATGTAATGTATTATAGCGACCCATGAACGTTGTCTGTACTTCACAGAACCACTAGTAGTCTACTTACCTTGTAAGCGCATGCTGTATAGTAATTGTGTAAGTACTTATAAAGTGAGGTACAACATAAAATTATACATGATTTATAGTTAATGCGATATAATGAAAGTGAAACTGGCTTCTCTTGTTTATTTACATGTATATCGTAAATCATTATTTATATTATATCGCCAATCTAGTACTGTACATATGAACTAGAGAGGGTTTTCTAATAAAGACTTTAAGGATCTGCAGGACCTAGCAGGAGCTCCCATTTAACTACTTGATAATTTCGCCCGGATATTTTGTTATACTTTATTGTCTGATCTTATTTTTTTTAAATGGTAAGTCAATTCAGATTATAGTTATTTTTCTTTAGGGATTATGTGTTTAAGCATTTGTATGGGTAATCTATATGTAGAAATCAAGATATTATTGCACAGGATTTTAAGAGATATTGAGGAATTTGTATAAACACATTTTTACTCATTTTAGTCTCCTTAGGTGTCAAAGTATATGAAAGTTTATGAGTCAGTTAGGACATTTGTTTATATATCTCATGTGCAGACCAAAGGCGACAGAGAACTTGCGAACTAGGTTGGGGCTAAGGACCGTTTGGTGTAATAATTTTGAGCGAGGATTATTGCCTTGCGGTGAATTACCACGAGCGTTGTGGGGAATTTGTCAATGTCGGAGCGGAACCAACACCTGGAAATCTCGCAGGAGATGCTGAACTCCGTAAATGACGAAACCCAACTTCCTGAACGCCGTGATGAGTCGTGGGGTTTACGGATACAATCTAGAAACCGAGGTGCAGTTGTTACTGTAAAGTCATTCAACAAACTCGAGACCCAAGGAACGTTAAGTGAGTTCTACTATTTTTTTAAACTCCCGCGGGATTACACCTGCCACAATGAAAACAATTACTACTTAGAGGTTTTCCGTCGCGATCACTATGTCCTGCGACGCAGGGCATTACTATGTCCGCTCTTGTATCCGTGGGCAGCGGTAACAACAACCAATCATCTCATCCTACGCGTCTAATTCAGAGTTTCTTTGCCAAACACAGTATTGAAAAGACTCCCTACTCAAAAGAGTATGATATTCTAATTTATTTATCCCAGAACTATAATATTACATTATTTAAAAATTTCTTTATACCTTATACAGAACACATATGGATAACTAAGAATTTTCTATTATATTTATTTCGATATTAATTATATATTAACAGTAAATACTGACTACCTTACAAATTACTCCAATATTCATGTACCGCGACTGTCAGATATTGACTGAATATTAGACAGTTTGAAACATTTTAACGAAAATTGTACTTGGGCTACAGCTGTGCAGAGAACGTAGCCTGCGGCAACTTCCACAAAGCCAAGCAATATTTACACTCTTCCACCTCGGACAGTAAACTGAGAAATGCTTGTCAATAATCGGTCCATAATCCCCCATAAATTGGAGTTTCGTCTTCATGGGTTAAATATCTAAACTTTTCGTTTATGTTGAAAAAGACAAGCTAAACTATACTACCGAAAGTTTATTTCTATTTATTATTTTTTACTTTATATGCTCATATTTCGGTTAAATCATATGTGTATTGAAATATCAAGAATATACAGGGTGTCTTATAAATACAGGAGTGTCCAATAAGTAGAGTCAAAACTTTTAGAGTTGATTCTGGACTTTAAAATAAAGAAGAAGTACTGTAATTAATTAGAAATTGTGAGGTTTTGTAAATCTTAAGCCGTATTTAATTGTTTTTGTGTTTGTAAAATTTAATTAAATTTAATATAAATTAATAAATGGAGGTAAAATATCAAGATGGTAGTTGTTTGTAAAGGCAATACTTTCGTGGACCAACACGAGCCAATGACAGGACATTTCGTCCAGGTTGAAGATCTGGATACACAAAAAACCCGATTTGCGCCGTATCATGTTAGTCTCTTAGTATTGATGAACTCGCTTTTCCTTTTGCGAATTATTTCAACTTCATCTGGTTGGCAAGTTAGATGATCGATAATGGATGTCACGCTAGGACCAGATTTGTTATTAATGAATGGTAGGTCGCGTGGGAAGGTTCTTGGTCGCGTTAGTCGTGACACTACTTCCCGCAGAGAGATAAGACCGGAGCTCAGTGAATTGTTAGAGTGAGGGCGTATTAGATATAGCCTAACTGTCTAAATAGTTGCCAGTCGGCACTCTTGGATGACAGCTTGGAAGTTGTTGTTAGTAAATATTATATGTTAGGTGAACCACAAAACTCTGTAAAATCAGAAGTAAAATAGGGATTTGAGTTTGTTCAAGAAGAGGACCGGTTCTGAAACAGTTGTACCCTGATGTTTTTTAACCTAACCTTACTTAACTTTGTAAATAGTTGCCAACTGACTATTATAATGTTTGTCACAGTCGCACTCTTGGATGAGAGCTTGTAAGTTGTTGTTAGTTATATTATATGTTAGCTGAACCACAAAACACTCTAAAATCAGAAGTGAAATAGGGATTTGAGTCTGTTAAAGAAAAGGACTACCACTGAAACAGTGGTACCCTGATGTTTTTTAAATCTAACCTCACTTAACTTTGTAAATAGTTGCCAACTGACTATTATAATGTTTGTCACACTAGGCACTCTTGGATGACAGCTTGTAAGTTGTTGTTAGTAAATATTATATGTTAGCTGAACCAAAAAACACTCTAAAATCAGAAGTTAAATTGGGATTTGAGTCTGTTCAAGAAGAAGACCGCCACTGAAACAGTGGTACTCAGAAGGTTTTTTTAACCTAACCTAACCAACTTTATACATAATATATGAATACACACTTTATTGTTCTGGACCCCAATTAAATTGACTTCCAATTGACTGTCAAACAGATCTTCATCCTTGTTCCTACGAGGCCACACGAATCTAACAAATCTCTACTGGTTCCACAATCTTTCTGTTCCTGGTAAAATACTGTCCTTATTACAACATACGAAGATAGACTAAAACCTGACCAGATAAACGTACCTAGTATGCAAATAAATAGCGTGAAAATTGGATCAGCCGTTCTGGAATAATAACCTGACAAACAAGTAGACAGACAAAGAGAGAGAGTTTTACAACTGCAGAAATATCGTTTCCTCTGAATTGAATAATCATGCAATACTTATTTAATAGCAAAGTATTATTTATAGACCTGTTGTAATATATCTGAACGGTTGACCTATAAGCGGCTGTTGTGCAAACTATAGGCATAGATTTAGATAATCTATTATTGAGACGGAAAAGATTGTCAGTTTTTGCAATTAATTATTTTATCGACTTAATTAATCCCAGCGCGAAACGTTTGTTGACAGAATCCCGACTACGATGCTTTATACTGATTAATTGCAAAACAATGTTTATGTCTATTCGTGGCCATTATGAGCTGATTAGAAGGATATGTTGCTATGGTAACGTCAACAATAAGGTGTGACTTAACAGGTTGCTGATTATCGTAGTTGTTCTAAAATGATTAACAGTTTTGTGTTAGACGCGGAATAGGGAAATATGAGTTATGAAGCTGTTTATAAAAAGGGCGGATGGCCGTCGAGCAGTTCTCAAATGTTGTGTGCGTATATTTAGTGATCTTTAAATATTGGAAGTTAGATTTACGAACGCCCAATTACTTATTAACTTAATCCTTTTCGTTCTTCTTGGAACATAGGGCCTCCAGTTTTCCTCTCCACCACACAAGATTATCGACATCTCTCTTAAACTCTTCTCACGTCTTGCCAAACCCCTTTTAACTTCTCACTCAAGAGTCCTTCTCCGAGTGTATGAGGCCTTTCAACCCTCCTACTTCTTGCAGGATTAAACTTTTCTTCAAAGTGTGTCTAGTTTCATTTCCTTCTCCTAATTTGAACCTCTATGCTTGCTTTTCTCGTCATGTCTGATAGTGTCCAACCATCTTAAACATGCATTCTTGAAGACCTGAACTTTCCAAACGAGTGGCTTGTTAATTAAACGTCCAAGTTTCACACTCATACATAGAAGTTCACTCCACACATTACTGTTGAAAATTCTCTTCTAATGATTTCTTAAACTCCGTATTTTCTTCCCACTTTTAAATTTATCAAGTTTGCTGACATCAAGGGCTCACTATTAACGATGTTGATACTCGGGTGAAATGGATAATCGAATTAATCGGTTTCAAATGATTTCAATATTCGGATTATTTCGAATTCGAGTATCTGCGCAGAATGATTTTGCGCATCGGATTCGAACTCAGCTTTACCAATCGGCTAATTACAAACAAATATTATATCATCTCCTTGTGCCTATTTACGAATATTTTGTCCGAATATTTCATTCCGAATCTGAGGATTTTAATAATCGGAACGTTCTGAAATTTTGATACTCGCGAGTATTTTAATTCGAACTCGCACATCACCACTCACTATGATTAGTACGGGTTTTTCGTCTTTCCTGTCAAGTCTCTTGATCTCTTTCTAACTTGACGTTAATAGAGTATTTGAGATATTTATTTTCTCTTTTTTAATCTACAACTCACTCTCTTCTTTGCTGTGATCTTCCATTTTATTGGTCCCACGGCACATTGCGTACTCACTTACATTTACGCATTTCAGCCCCCACATGTTTGTTGGAGTTGCTCTCTTTTGAATGCCTTGTATACCAAAGGGATTAAACAGCAGAACGATTAAATCACTCTGTATTACGAACGTTAGAAAATCACGTGTAAGCAAGATCTTACTTTGGCAAACTTACTTTCAATCTTAGATGCAGTAGAACCGTTTCTATGGTGATAAGAACAACCCTCCACTTCAATTTCTGATTGTAGATACTATTCAAAACATCAACGTAAGCCGGAAATATCACCATTGAGTAAACCATTCTGTGTCAATGTAAGGAATACGTGTATTTTATTTGTGTTTCTTTTTTAAGTTTAATTTATTTCGTGTTTTTACTTTTGTATTCAAAATGAGGGAATAATAAATAAAATAAATTAATTTACGAAACACTTATCATCTTGAAGGTAACAGTTATTCAAATTGATATGCGCCATCGTGGTACCAACCCAGCCACATCATACAGTATGTTAGGTTTTCTGAAACTATTAATTGTGTAAATCACTTCTTTCTTGACGTCGGCTAGATAATAACTGAGTCTCTTACATATTTGTATATTTAAAAGTTTCCATTCGCTTCGCTCGTATCATTGTCCAGCGTGTAACGAAACTATACGAATACTACAATTTCTTGGGAGATCAGAGTTCAAAATAAGATATTTTACAATGACTTGGGTATTTGTCATTGTAGAGAGGTGTGGTTGATACCAGTAGATGTAGAATTGAAATCTACAATTGTTTAGTTTAATATCGCGAGATATGAACAAAAAACTGTTTAAAATGGTTGCCAAATCAGTAGCATTCTACATAGGAGCATGCTATAGTTCTCTAATTTCATGTTACTCTCTTAATTTGTGTGGACCCTATCGAACTGACGTAGACAGCAACGACGACACCCGGACGGGATGTCAAAATTGTCTTTTTCGTAACATAACTTACTGCTTCAAAAAAAGCTGTTTTAATACGCGCATTGAGATGATAAATTTGTTCTTTTTAGTCCTAGGACCGTAAAACGTCAGCTGAGGTCGAGGTCATCAGCTGTTACTTCGCTTATACGAATTAATTAATATTGTAAAGAATCTATAAAAACAACCGATACTCTCGATTGTAAATAACAGATAAAACAGCTGTTACCATCGATTTTATAAATAAGTATCACTAACACAAACTAAACAGCTTTAATAGCTGCAAACTTGTCCAAATTTTTGAAGGTAAATAGGTTATAACATTTTAGTTTTTTTTTTTTAATTGTTTTCTTATATTGTTAGTAGTATAACGAAAAATATAGTTCATCACTTGGACCAAAAGAAGCTTTTCGATCCTCGCTCATTTTCAAGTAGGCTATGTTAAACTTGAGCTTGTATAAAAGTGAAAAGCTTCACTTTTGGTCCTAGTGATGAAATATACTATTTCGGGTTTTTGGAGTCTTGAAACGTGAAGGTCAGTTTAAACGGAGGTCCACATTTTTTGCTATTTCTAAACTTATATTAAACTGAGAAGAAGCTAAAAACTGAAGCTAAAGAACTAAAAACTGAGCGCGATTGTAAGCTCTTTCATATTTTGATAATTATCGATTTATTTGACGCTAAAAATCGAAAAATATCTTGTAATTTTTTGGTTTATTAAATATTGCAACTAACACATTATTGTTTCGTAAACAGGTGGTAATTTTATTATACTATCGTCGGGTCAGTTTTATCCCCCCTCCCCAACTCTCGTGCCTTTAAAACTTTAATTTCCTATTGGACATCTTCATTTGATATATGATTCTTCACATTACTCAAAATGTATTTTGAGATATTCGAACGGTTACAACGGCAGCCATTGTTTGTCGTTTATTTTTAACCGATAGCTCATGAATTGTTTCTTTTTTTTTGTGGGGGGGGGGGAGAGATGGCAACTAATAAGTTTAATTTGGGTTATTTGAACGTACATTTAACGAAATATTATCAAAATCGTTCGGAAAAGTGAGAATTTTGATCTTATGACAACTTTTCCTCTAAATGTTGAGTATGGATGGGGAGAAAGTTTATGCTTTTATACCGTGTGTTTGCAACTAGATTTGTGAATATATTCTGATCAGGCGGGAGAAAATATTGACCTATTTGTCACAATAATCCAGACCTGTCATATTCTAACTGTGATAAATATGTTTATATGATTGAGTCTGATATTGCGGACACATTACCTAAACTTGTTGCACACCAGCAGCGGTCAAAGGTCATTTTGATATTTTCTAATTTACTCTTAAACTGTAGTTTTATATTACGTACATATTGGTTTGGGCAGTTTCAAAATTCAAAATCGTTTGGGACGGTTGTGAGATATTCGACCTTTTAGAAGAACGTTCGTTTTCACTTTTTGGTTAATAAATACAAGCTTGAAATTCGGGAAGATAAGTTTAAAATAATTAGGATCGTGTCTACTCGGCCCTAACGGGACTCGAAGAATTGAAATTTATAAATTTGAATCTAATTTAGTGTGTTATAAGTTGAATAACACACGAGGTATGACCAAAAAACTGTTTAAAATGGTCTCCATTTTGACATTTTAAATAAGAATTTTCTTAATTTTGTTAGGATTCTACATGAGCACACGATAGCTTCGTTTACAAAATTTCATGTTCCTATTTTAATTTTCGTGACTGCTATCCATGCTTACGTATCCAGACGACGGGCGACATGGTTGAAAATCACTTTTTCAATTCCAGAGGTTATGAAACGTCAAGATCAGTAAAATAATGTTGATCGTATTACCTAACTTATACGATACTTCGTATACTGGGTAAGTAAAATGAATTTATTTAAGCGAAAAACCTCTCAGTCATTATCACCTTATTAAAATAAACGATCCCCTAGCCCTAGAATACTCTAATAGCGTCAGGGCCGGAAAGAACAAAATTTGGTCAAGAGAAACCTGATGGGAAAATTAAAAGGGGATCTAATCCAAGACTACATGAAAAAATGTGTAGATTGAGCTAGGCCTCTCGGAATTGCTAAACACGTAGTCAATAAAGTGAGCCATTGAGAGTAAAAGAACCAAAATCCCATGTAGACCCAAAAATTTAGACCTTAAGAAAAAGAAATTCAAAGGACAAGGACTTATTTACCAAGCACCCCCCGCCTTACGGAGTACATAAGTCAGTTAAGTTTGATTTTCTATTTTCTTGTGAATCAGGAAGCGTTATGTTCATTTTGTTGGATCTATATTTTAGACTATAAGTAAAATCTATGTTGACTGATAAAAACTAAAGATATGTGTAAAATTGATAAAAACACAGTTTAAATTATCTGACAACATTCCTTTCGATAAAGTATTTGGGGATTTTCGGAGTGAATGACACCGTGTTAGGTCTACCAGATAGCGCTCGCATGGTGGTGAATCTTTAATGTTTCTGATACAAAAACCGAGAGACGTTGTAATCATGTAAGATTCTAATGTTTATATTAAACACGACAGTTGGAATGTTTTATAACCTTTGAAATAGGATATTAATAAATTATTTCGTAAAATATTATTTTGGTTCGTAATATATTGTAAAAATAATAATAACAATAAACTTTGTAAAAACATTGCACTAACTTTCTCATATTCCCTTAACACAACCAAAAAATAAGTGTCGCCATAACCTTAAAATGTATCTAATATATATATATATATATATATATATATATAATAAAGACAAAAAGGTAATTTTAGTTAATACTGCGTTAAATGCCCTTGCATTTTTTCGGGCTTGGCAATGCCGAGAGAACCTAGCTGGATCTACACCTTTGTTCATGTTGTCTTGCTTTTCTATGCGGTTTCTCTTTACCAATTCTTGAGTTTTTTATTATTTAATACTCTTTTTCATTTTATATTTTTCAAGCCGATGACGACTGAGAGGTTTGCCGCCTTTAAACAACAAAAAGTTTATTTATAATTTTTACGTTCTGGTACTATAGGCTTTTCTTGGTAGGTATTTGGGCAGTGGATGGTCTAGGCAATTCAAAATCTATACACTGGGTGGGGGGGGGAGTCGAGTGTTTAAATATTTATTTAAATTTGAAAAGTATTAACCTACATTTACATACACAAACCTTAGCTATTTTTACTTCAAAACATGTAGTTAAAGATTTTTATTTCTATTTTGATCCGATAATTATATTTTTTATATATTTATATAGATAAAATAAATGTTTTATAAAAAACACTCATGATAAATCCGTCAAATATAACTTTAAAATATTGACAGCTGTAAAGGAAGATCATTTATTTTATTTGACAAGTGTGGTGAAGAAATCGTTTTCTCTTATGATATTTTGACAAAATTACGACAAGTAAAAAAATTAACAGATATTTTAAAGAAAACTTATATAAATATACCGCCAAGATTGATAATTAACTGTCTAGGATATCATCCGTCCATTTAGATCACGCGGTTCTGAGGAATTCAACTTTGCATTCTTGGGACAGAAAAAAACACCAGCGTTGGCGTCTCATTATGAGTCATCTGACACAGTTTGAAGCTAAATCGGACAACGTTTTTATGACCGTTGTTAAGATCGTTAACTCAACATTTATAGACTGGATATGTTACTAGATAAGTTCAATACATTATGTGACTCATAGACATGTTATTGACGGACATTAATTTTGAAAAAATGTAATTTAAATTGATACGAGTGAATAGTTAAAAAACTGTAACCTTTGAAGACAATTTTAAATGTGAGTTTTTTGGTATCGAGGTGGGATTGGAATTGTATTATTAATTCTTGGTTTTATCTACCTCTCAAGGTCATTTGAAGGACCTTAAAAAAATAGAAAAACCGTACAAAACACACAACACATTTACAACATTTGATAGGTGTATACCTTTCGGCTATTAGATATCGACTCTAACAGTTGAAATGTATACACTATAGCTACAGCGCTGTTTCGCCGGACACTGTCGGCTTCTTCAGGCTTGCACTATCACATACACACGTAACACAATACAACATTAACACTTATAAAATCAGAGTATGACTCGTCGTACATAAATAATAAAACTGTTTGTGGCCCTTTTACTAAGGTCTTATTTGAAGAATTCCAAATATACAAAGGATATAAGAACAACCCAGACAACATCTTAAACGACAAGCTGAACTTTTCTTCCAACCCTATATATGGCATAATAGCCAAAATCAAATAAACACAACAAACAGGTCTATATTTCATTTCAACTTCAAACCCAATTATCAGTATCATACTGATAACTGCTGTCTACATCTAGTACCAAACCTGCAGGTGGACAAATTAGACCTTAGTAATGTAGTCAAAAACAGTTTTATTATTTATGTATGAAGAGTTATACTCTGATTTTATATGTGTTAGTGCAAGCCTGACGAAGCCGACAGTGTCCGGCGAAACAGCGCTGTAGCTATAACTACATTACGGACTGAGGACAACCTCAAGGTAATTAATTGTATGACTAATTTTAATGTGTACTTTCCTTTGTTCCGTGTATTGCTTGAAGACAGTCTAGATAAGGAAACTACAAGTCTGATGCTTAATAAATTTAAACATGTTCCTTACCTTTTTAATAAAATTGTATGTCTTGTTATAAGGCTACTTTTAAATTCTCAGATCATATGTATTTACATAATTTTCTTTTTTTTTATCCCCTCTTGTTGTTCAAAGGCGAAAAACCTCTGGGTCATTATAACCTTAAAAAATAGAAGAAACGAGATAAAATAAAGACGCCTAACCTTTGAATTCTCTATTAGCATCAGAGTCCGAAGAGAAAATAGTTGGTCAAGAGAGACCTGATACGAAAGATGGAAAAGTGGTTTCTAAAATCTACGTAAAAAATATGTAGATCCAGTTAGGAGCAATTATTGTTATTGCCAAGTACTATTTCTCTGTAATGATCCCTTTAGGGCGATATTTTTACTTTTACTCAGTGGAGGAGTACCTCAGCTCATAACCTCTGGGTGCCTGGGATGCATTTTGTACTCAGGATGACGACTCAAATAATTTATTAAAATGAGATAACATGTATACAAATCTTAATTTGTTTGTATTTTATAAAATATCTATCTTCTGTATTTGTTGTATTGTATATTGTGCATTTTTATTGTGTGTTGTGAGTGATTTTTCACTGCTGCACTATGTATGCCATAAACGATACAAATAAATAAATATTAAATATTGTTAAAAATATATTAAATTTTAAAGTTAATATAAAGTTAAAAATTTTTTTTTATAATATAAAGTGTGTTCAGAAAGGAATTACTGTTTTCAAATTTGGGCGCTAGAGTACTTCAGTTGTGGTAGTGTGGATCCTTGATGAGCTCCTTCATCTGTTAGTTAACTACTGGCGCCATTAAAGGAAAACAGTTGTTGTTTACTGTTTGTTTTATACGATTAAAATGTTTAAGACAGTTAAAACGCACCAAATGTCAACTACAGATTTTTAAGAGTTATTTTAATGCTTGCGACTTTCACTTGTTCCTGCATTTGAAGCGGGTTCTTGTCGGTCCGTGCTATGCAATATTCGCTGTCTACATAAGCGGCATCATTCATTCTACGACGAGAAGTTGGTTCCATGCTAAGGGAAGTTTCTTACTATTGGTGGAAATTATGTGGGTAAGTACTTTAAAGTATGACATCTTTTGACATGTTCCTAGACTATGAAGGTCGTGGATTTGGATCGACTAGGATTAAGGATGCGCAGAAAAAGCCTTTTAGGTTGGAGTACTAGGGATGTAATACCCGCTTCCAGCGTTTACAATAAGTAACAAAGTGATGGGCCACATCATAGTACTTACTCAGCCCGATCATACGATGTAATATAAATATGAAAATCACCTCTAATCACCAAATACAAGGGAACATTTGTCGTCCTCAGTTGTAGACACTACTGATTTTGTGAAATCCTCTTAATAACGTTGGTGTCTCGGATCTTGTAGAACATTGTAGATGTCTTACCAGTAGAGTCAGTTTGTTAAACTTCTGAACCTTGTAACTGTGTATCACGACTTTTTTAACATCGGCTAAGCCGTAACAGGCCTCGTAAATGTGCCTCTTCGTTCGTGGCAGTATCGTAGCTGCACGTTGGTGGCTCGGCTCTGCCGGATCTCGTAATTATACGAATATCACATTTTCTGAGGATGTCGGAGTTGAAATTATATTTTTGACAATAACTTCGCTATTTGTCGTTGTGGAGAAATGGGGTTGTTACTATTACATGCAGAACTTTTAAATTTGCAAATTTTTATCTTTAGTGTGTTATAAGTTGAATGATATACGCGATATGTACTCTTTAATTATTAAACTCTCTTTTCAATTAAATTTTTATGATGAACGATAGAGTTCTATATGAGCACACTATAGTCCCCTACACCAAATTTCATTATGGTCTTATCTTAATTTTTGTGGCCGCTATCGTGCAGGTAACTATGACGGACGGGCTGGATGTCGAAAATCACTTTGTCGGTTCCCTAAAGCCATGACATGGGAAGATCTGTTAAAAACCTAACTGTATACTTCGTGCACTGGGTAAGTAAACTCCTAATAACCTAGCTGTACTGATGTTTTCGATCATGGCCCGTATTTAAAATACCGTTGTGTATTATAATTAATTTTCTTTTATCTCTGTAATAAAGTTATTTACAATAATTATTCTACGAGAGTAACTTCACTGTTGTTAATAGTATTGCAATGTATAACTACAAAAGAAGAGTAATGTACGTTGCATTTACATTTTTCACATGATAGCTTTTTATTCTTAATTTGCATATATTTTTACAGTAATATTGTATTTAATCGTGGTCTTTTTATTTCCTCACATAAATAAAAGTATAGTGATTGTTAAAAACCAACTCCAAGATTTTTGAAATTTATCCACTACTAAATTTTGTATTTTATTATATAATATAAGAAGTGTATGGAGAAGATTAGTAATTGAAAATAATTTCTAATTCCGTTTTTTTAACTGATCTTCACTTTTCATGGTCTTAGGCAAACTCGAGGGGTAATAGCTGGATCTACATCTTTTTTGTTGCCGCGTCAAGGTGACGCCGCGATTCTACGATACATTGGAGTAAATGGAGCAATGGACAATTGACGTCAGTGTTAGGACTGCGTACAATTTAGTAACCCCAATTTTTTACAAACGTGGCGGTGACCCTGACGCTCGGCGTCTTGTCGAAACATGAAAACAAATGGAGCAGCGCACAGTACACTCGCGTCATGCCCCGGCGTTAGTTAGTGCGGACTGTGAAGGTATTCATTGGCTTTTTGTGTTGCAGTTGTAAAGTGAAATGGATGAGGAATTCTATTCTTTGATTTTCATAAGTGAAGTAAGAGAGGGTTCTATTATATGGAATCTTCTATTATAATCATGACCGGAACAAAAACAAACTGTACGGATGGAAATTACCTGTCGTGTATTTTAATTTGGAAGAAAAAGAATTAAATAAAATTGGTAAATATAACTTTTAAAGCAATTAAAATTTGTTGAAAATTTAATGTTCTTGTCCGACGCATACAGTGAGGTGTTCAACGGTATCTGGACGCGTGAAGGTGTGCACTTCCTCCAGAGTGCGTCCTCTTGAAGCGACGTCAAAATGACGCGTAACGCTGATGTGCAACGGGTTTTAACCAACTCTTGTTCTCTTCCTACCCTGACGCTATTTGAGTATTCAAGAGCTAGAAGTTTAATATGTTCTTTACCTTTTTTTTTAAGCGATGGTGACCGAGAGGTTATTCGCCTTTAAATATGTAGGAGAGGGAAATGTATTACACTGTGTGATGCTTTTTATCACTTGTTCAAAGTCTAATCTTTCGTTTTTATTTTTAGGTAATGGTGACAAAAATTTTATAAACAGACTCATTCCGAAAATTCTGTAGAAGTGAGAAACTTAAAAATCATTGTAAAGGCGATATCGAAACTATAGAATGTCGTATTTTTCAAAATTGGCTTTACCGATTTCGATCACATTTTTGTTAAGTTTTCTTTAAAGAAGCAATAAAATTTTTAAAATATTAATTTTTCTAATTACTGGCATAAATTGAAATTGTACCTAAAGCATCATCTGGAAATTTCAAAATGACTATACTACTATACGTATACTGGTTTCGTATAGTGATTAAAGTATAGTTTTTGTTTTTTTCATTGTAAATATTAACATAAGTTTACCCTCATAGGTTCACTGTGGCAATCCCGAGGACCTTAGCAGGGTCTATGTAAGTCTTGAGTTAGACTTCTCTCTTTCACTTTTCCAATTCGGTATCTATTGACCAACGTTTGCAGTTTTCCTACTCTAACGCTATTTAGAGTGTTCAAGTTCTATGAGTCCTTATTTTATATACTTTTTTTTTAATTTTTATAAGCCGATGATGACCGATAGGTTTAAAAACAAGGAAACATATTGACGCGTCAAAGTGTATGCAATGCTTGCGCAAAGTATATTAATCAACACGCTGATATTTTAACGGAACCGAATAATTATTTGCTTCTGGTTTTATAGTCAGCAATTAGGTCCTGCTGAAAATGTAATTATTTCATTAAATATACACACAGGTCTGATTGGAATGTATCCTCATCGCACTACTCTCCATAAATTATTTAAACTGCTAATTTATTTCAACAAAATTTTCGCAGCACAGAACGTGTTTATTAAAAGTGGTTTCCTGAAAACGAGATTTTATGTTTACACCAGGGTTTACTGCGGAAATATGTGGTTATCTAAAAGTAATGGGATTGATTGTATACAACAGGATATGACTCGAAGCGTATTATAGTTAAGTCAGACAGGTAGTCTGCAATAAAAACTTATTTCACTAGAGTTTTGTTGGAAAATGTCACTAGACGTTTGGTTAAGCTCTCAATCTTCAATATGGTAGCATTGTGTTGAGTTTCTAGTCACCGAAGGTTCGAATGGACACTAAGAACACACGACATAGAGGTTGACCAACCGGCAAAGTAAGTAACCCAAAACTGCCTAGAGGTGGTGGGTTAAATTAAAGACTTAACTGTCGGAGTATATCATAGTTGGGTCAAACATCCAGGGTGCAATAAAGCTATAAGATTACAATGTTTTGTCAGTGGGGAATATCACCATACCTTGGTTAAAAAGTGATTTTACGACATTCCGTCCGTCGGTCACATCGTTCTTGTTGTTGTCTGTACGTAAGCACGATTGCGACTACAGAATTTAAGATCTTGAAATTTGGAAATAAGATAAAATTGCAGATTTAATGTTACTAACACCAGCTCTCTACGATGAGAAATAGCGACCTTATTGTCAAGAATGTAATTCAGTTACATTTACCAAGAACATTTAATATTCGTATAGTTACGAGATCCAGGAACTAGACTGAACGAGCGTAGAGAGTGAAGGCTCCTTCACATAACAGCTTGTTATTCATTGACACGTGTGAGACTTTTTTAAATATACTTATCTACGAAAACCGTTAGGGCCGATCTACTTCACGAAATGAGTGATACACACCAGGTTCAGAAAACCTATTTTATACAAATTTATATTAATGGATAAAACCCCTTTATCTACCAATACAATTTAAGATTTCCTAGAAGGTCCATGAGAAGAACTTTTGGGAATTTCATTTAGAGGACGTGCTTGTATTACATTGTATGATAGAGCTGGGTAATTTAGCTGAAATTGTACATGGACATTCAATGGGTCCCTGGTTAACACATAGGCCTATTTTTATTTAGAAATTACATCACGGCACCGCCCCACTGGCCTTGAAAACTCTCTTAACACTCAATTATCTATACGAAGAACGGGTACACTGCTAGTGTATGATATATTTAAAAAGTTCAAGAATTACAAGAAGACTTATTACCAGCTGAATCTCGGAAATTCTACGAGGAAGAATATAAGAAATGTAGTGACTGTGGTGCTTTAAAAAAATGAGTTTATACTTCCGTTGTAAGTTATGAGGTATTATTAGTGTACTTGCATGAATTATCTAAGCTTGTAAAATCTTCTACTTTATGGAGTAGTTTATGTGTTTATGTTTCTTCTACTTTATGTGTTAAAGAAAACGTCGACACAAGAAACTTTTACAAATGTTCAGCTTTTTTGAAGCGGCAAAACGTTGGTTTCATGCCTAAGAAATCAAATTGATTGACAGCTGAACAAATTACCAAGTTCATGTTGGAAGCACCAAACGAATTGTGGTTATTATCTGAGGTTATTTTATCACTTGGTATTTTTGATGCATGTAGAAGTGACGATCTCATAAAATTAACCATTGGCGATATCCAAGACCATGCCATTACCGGGTTCCCTTTCTTAAAAACGGGAAAATCCGTTAAAGGAGGGGTTTAAATATTAGCAATGAAGGTTGTCCATTTAAGACTTGTGATTTGATACGTAAATACATTGTCTTACGTCCACAACACAGGAATGGCAAAAGGCTACTTATCAGACATAGGGAAATATACCATAAGTAGCGTTCCAAGATTGATTGCCCAATACCTCAATTTAAAAGATCCTTAGTTATACATAATCTGCCACTATGTTAGTAGTGCCACCAAAATACAGTGAATCATGCCGGTATTTATGAAAAAAACTGTTCAACAACGTAATATACATTTCCAACAATCAAAATTGCACAATAATCGTTAGACTACTTTTAAATAGAATCACAAATTACAATTTAATACGTTAGTATTGAAAAGCCTGAAGTTATGTTAGAAGGTATTTAATATAATCATTAAACAAAATTATTAGAGTTTGTTTTAATGATAATGTTAGTTAATTCTTGATAAACTAGTTATGTTGACAACTATTTTATGTTACTGTTATTTGTATAGTTTAATGTCTTAATAAAAAAAAAGTAGTAAACAGGTCAATGTTTATATTTTGTAATGTGTTGCATTTTGTATAGTCTAATGTTTTATTAAGCCTGAAAGTAGATTTTGTTGCTGATAAATTCGAAATATCGATCTAGCAGTCGATAGTCCGAAGTGTTCGGTCTGGGAATCGATATAGTGAGTGCACCACTAACACAAACCAAACCGCTGTAATAAGCTGCTAACTTGTGTAACTTGTGCAAACTTTTGAATGTTAATAGGTTATAACATTTTAGTTTTTGTGAAATTGTTTTATATTATTTGCAGTATAACGAAAAATATAGTTCATCACTAGGACCAAAAGAAGCTCTTCGATTCTCGCTCATTTCCATTAAACTTGAGTTTGTATCGAAAACCTTCACTTTTGGTCCTATTTACCTATGAAATATACTATTATCTGTTTTCTGCACTGTGTACAGATTATTTTTGTTCATCCAGTGTCACAAACTTGGACACCCCATTGCCGGATAAATTTCTCTAATTTTATCATTTAAAGCGATCTTACAGAGTCTTTGTTGATGTTATCTTGGAGCAAGATGTCCGGACCAACTTTGTTTTTCTCTGATTACAAGTACCCTGTTCTCCCGCAACAATAGTCGAGGCATTATCCTGACTTGGACCAACCCCATTACAAGACAAGTTTCTCTAACTTTATCGTTCAAATGATTTTGCACAGTCCTATTGGAAGTTATTTTACGATACCTTACTATTCATATTAAATTCCTAGATAATTAAATCAATGTGTTATGATATAGTCAGCGTTTCAAACTACACAGATATGTTTTACAAATAATTTCATAATAGTTACTGTTAATTTCTTAAATCTACCGTATTACGAATATTTGTTTTCAGTTAATTTATTAGGCCAGTCCTCAGAGTCATAACGGGTCTTCAACGCGACAATATTACATTTTATTGTCATTTGTCGTTCATTTTAGGTTATATGAAGCCTCTTGAAAATATATTTGGATTTTTTTAAATATGTCTAACTCACAAAATTTTGAATTGGGGAAAAAACCCGAGTTATGGGTTAAATATGTCCACATACCTAATTTGATTGAAATCGGTCCATGCGTTTGTAGTGTAGAACATTAAACATACAACAGAAGATGAGACAGATACTACTTTTTTGTTTTCAGGGGATTTCAACACGGATATTGCGACCTATCACTAACTTTCTCTCTATTCCGTATAAGTGAAAAGAAACAAACATTGCACAAACTTTCTAACTCGTTCACGGTAAGCTTTTGTTTTTACCGATTATTGATGAAGTGTAATATGTCTATACTTGCAATTTTTCACCGGTTTTAGATCAATTATCTTCACCAAACTTTAAACGAAATCGGTTGAGCAAATTAAAAAAAGTATACGTCTTTAATAACAGCGCCATGATCTGTGACCTGTTTGCTTGTTTTTTTAAGGCAAAAACCTCTCAGTCATCGCCATTTTAAAAACAGTGAAAAGAACATAAATTAAAGACACCCCCCCCCAGCCCACGACAACTCAAATAGTGTTAGAGTCAGATGAAAAGAACAGTTGGTCATGAAATACAAGATATGATATAATATAAAAGAGAGGGATCTAACCCAAAATACATGAAAAAAGTATTGATCAAGCTAAGTCTGTCGGGATTGTCACTTATTATAATAAGCCCCTGAGGATATATTGAGTGCTACAAAGAGAATTTATAACTTTGTAAATTCATATAGGCTACATTTATTGAGACTACTTACAGAACTGGTTTTGATGTAATTTTGTAGCAAAATACATCAATTTTTTTCACCTTATAGTTAGTTAGGTTCAATGTGACTTTCATTGGTCATTTTGCAAATATTCCATCTGAAGTCGGTTTCCCACGGTATCATGTCAGGCGTAACAATTTCAACTGCTTCGTAGATTCTTGCTCTGAACTCAGCGAGACAAGCCAGTAAGGATGGTTTGTAAAGTTTAACCTTAATTAACCCCCAGAAGTAAAAACCTTAAGGTGTCAGATTCGGTGAACGAGGTGACCATGCAATAGACCCACCTAAACCTGTATCTGGAAAGCGGTTATTAAGGAAACCCTGGAGTTCGTTGAGGTAGTACGGTGGTGCGCCATCTTGCTTGAATTCTATGCGGCATTCTCGGTAGTCCGCTTTGGCAGTAAACTTTCCTCTTGCTTAAGACACAATAGACGTGAATTTTAGTGTTATCACGAACATGTTCCAAGGTAAGTTATGAATTTTCAGAGCTCCAAATCCGACAGTTGTGTGTATTCAGTTTACCACTTGGAAGGGCGTCTCTTCACTGAAGATTTTGTTTGAAATCTTGGTCTTCATCCACCCGATGTAAAACTCCTTACGACCAACCCTATCGGTGTCTTTTAGTTCTAGCACCGTTGTAAATATGTATGTTTTGAGATACTAAAAGCACGTTACCTCACGAGAAGTACGGGTTGATTATGTAGAGCCAACACGAGGACGTCCTGAGGTATTTCTCATAGCTTACTGAACGCCTGGTTTCAACAAAACACTTACGCCAATCATAAATGATAAATCTACTGGGTGAATCACGAAAATTCTGTTTTTTCACAGTTGTCGCAAATTTCGATTCTTCAAACCAAACACACATCGAACACGCTCGGTATATTGAAGGAAGCCATATTTGTTACAACTATCGCTAGCGCTTGCGTTGGTGCTATTCGTTACTATTAACTAAATGAGTCAAAACTTGATCTATTTTGATATAAAATGACAACAAAACCAGCTCTGTAAGTAGTCTGAATGAATTTATATGAATTTACAAAGTTGTGAAGTCCTTTTCGAAGCACCCTGTATAGTGTTATTTTACCGATAACTCACCTAACTGATCAATACTCTTGGTTTACGTCGTTAGAAGTTCCTCTTCATTGTTACCAATTTTAAGAAAATCGTAATTTTTTGTTCTTTTTCTTATGAGAACTATCTCCAAATTTTGTGTTGACGTTTCTGGTTACAATCAATAAAGTCTCGCGATATGTGTAAAATATGTTTGTATAAACTGGACATCCATATATATATATATTGATCTATAAATATAACTTTCTATGATACGTAAATGTGAAAAAGAATAAAAGTAGCTTCACGCCGCGTATTATTCAATTTATTTTATCATTCAATTAACGTATTTATTTATTTAATACAGCTTAATTTTAATACCCTATCAAATTAAATAGATTTATAATGCTTAATAACTGCAACAACAAAGTAAGAGAGTACTGACAACAAACTTGGAATGATACGAATTAGTTTAATGTATAGAGAGAGAGAGAGAGAGAGAGAGAGAGAGAGAGAGAGAGAGAGAGAGAGAGAGAGAGAGTGGACTCGCAATCAGCTTAATAGCGTAGAGGCCACATACAACTAACGCTAGACATCCCACTCGTCTGATTGCCTTGGCTACTCGATATGGGCATTCTCCTTCGTTGTGAGAAACGTTAGGAATTTAGGGAATTAACGTTTCAATTTGGACTAATTGTGTTTTATAACTTCAAATTAAGTGTAAGGGGCAAATATCGTGTTTGCTAATGTGTAGAATGCATCACCCACAACGCCTAACAATACGACATTCTTAACCAATTACTGAATAGAATAATATTTTAATGCGATATATTGATACATACACCACCTCTACAGGGCGGTACGAAAGCATTGTTCAAGGTCACGCAAGGAATGTTTTACAGATAAAACATTTTCATTTCCTCAGAAATATTCATACGTTAGTTATCTGTAAATGACCAAAATAGAAAACGTTGCACAGACTTTCTGACTACCAAACAAATTTATTGGCCGAAGCCCGCCAAGGTTGAGGCACTGACACGAGCGGATCGAGGGTAAAGTTTTTAATAATGGACATCTACGAGGCCCCTCAGAGCCTAACCGAAGTGAAGTAGAGATATAAACAATAACAAGGTTCAGAAAACCTTTGTAAGAAATATTTTGAACAAACTTACCCTATTTATAACCTTAGTCTACCAGTACAATTACATGTCACAGACACGAGCAGCAAGGGTAAAGTTTTTAATAATGGACATCTACGAGGCCCCTCAGAGCCTAACCGAAGTGAAGTAGTGATATAAACAATAACAAGGTTCAGAAAACCTTTGTAAGAAATGTTTTGAACAAACTTACTCTATTGGATAACGTCCCTTAGTCTACCAATACAATTTAACATGTCACTGACACGAGCAGCAAGGGTAAAGTTTTTAATAATGGACATCTACGAGGCCCCTCAGAGCCTAACCGAAGTGAAGTAGTGATATAAACAATAACAAGGTTCAGAAAACCTTTGTAAGAAATGTTTTGAACAAACTTACCCTATTGGATAACGTCCCTTAGTCTACCAATACAATTTAACATGTCACTGACACGAGCAGCAAGGGTAAAGTTTTTAATAATGGACATCTACGAGGCCCCTCAGAGCCTAACCGAAGTGAAGTAGTGATATAAACAATAACAAGGTTCAGAAAACCTTTGTAAGAAATGTTTTGAACAAACTTACCCTATTGGATAACGTCCCTTAGTCTACCAATACAATTTAACATGTCACTGACACAAGCGGAGCGAGGGTAAAGTTTTTAATAATGGACATCTACGAGGCCCCTCAGAGCCTAACCGAAGTGAAGTAGTGATATAAACAATAACAAGGTTCAGAAAACCTTTGTAAGAAATGTTTTGAACAAACTTACCCTATTGGATAACGTCCCTTAGTCTACCAATACAATTTAACATGTCACTGACACAAGCGGAGTTAGGGTAAAGTTTTTAATAATGGACATCTACGAGGCCCCTCAGAGCCTAACCGAAGTGAAGTAGTGATATAAACAATAACAAGGTTCAGAAAACCTTTGTAAGAAATGTTTTGAACAAACTTACCCTATTGGATAACGTCCCTTAGTCTACCAATACAATTTAACATGTCACTGACACGAGCAGCAAGGGTAAAGTTTTTAATAATGGACATCTACGAGGCCCCTCAGAGCCTAACCGAAGTGAAGTAGTGATATAAACAATAACAAGGTTCAGAAAACCTTTGTAAGAAATGTTTTGAACAAACTTACCCTATTGGATAACGTCCCTTAGTCTACCAATACAATTTAACATGTCACTGACACAAGCGGAGCGAGGGTAAAGTTTTTAATAATGGACATCTACGAGGCCCCTCAGAGCCTAACCGAAGTGAAGTAGTGACATAAACAATAACAAGGTTCAGAAAACCTTTGTAAGAAATGTTTTGAACAAACTTACTCTATTGGATAACTTCCCTTAGTCTACCAATACAATTTAACATGTCACTGACACGAGCAGCAAGGGTAAAGTTTTTAATAATGGACATCTACGAGGCCCCTCAGAGCCTAACCGAAGTGAAGTAGTGATATAAACAATAACAAGGTTCAGAAAACCTTTGTAAGAAATGTTTTGAACAAACTTACCCTATTGGATAACGTCCCTTAGTCTACCAATACAATTTAACATGTCACTGACACGAGCAGCAAGGGTAAAGTTTTTAATAATGGACATCTACGAGGCCCCTCAGAGCCTAACCGAAGTGAAGTAGTGATATAAACAATAACAAGGTTCAGAAAACCTTTGTAAGAAATGTTTTGAACAAACTTACCCTATTGGATAACGTCCCTTAGTCTACCAATACAATTTAACATGTCACTGACACGAGCAGCAAGGGTAAAGTTTTTAATAATGGACATCTACGAGGCCCCTCAGAGCCTAACCGAAGTGAAGTAGTGATATAAACAATAACAAGGTTCAGAAAACCTTTGTAAGAAATGTTTTGAACAAACTTACCCTATTGGATAACGTCCCTTAGTCTACCAATACAATTTAACATGTCACTGACACAAGCGGAGCGAGGGTAAAGTTTTTAATAATGGACATCTACGAGGCCCCTCAGAGCCTAACCGAAGTGAAGTAGAGATATAAACAATAACAAGGTTCAGAAAACCTTTGTAAGAAATGTTTTGAACAAACTTACTCTATTGGATAACTTCCCTTAGTCTACCAATACAATTTAACATGTCACTGACACGAGCAGCAAGGGTAAAGTTTTTAATAATGGACATCTACGAGGCCCCTCAGAGCCTAACCGAAGTGAAGTAGTGATATAAACAATAACAAGGTTCAGAAAACCTTTGTAAGAAATGTTTTGAACAAACTTACCCTATTGGATAACGTCCCTTAGTCTACCAATACAATTTAACATGTCACTGACACGAGCAGCAAGGGTAAAGTTTTTAATAATGGACATCTACGAGGCCCCTCAGAGCCTAACCGAAGTGAAGTAGTGATATAAACAATAACAAGGTTCAGAAAACCTTTGTAAGAAATGTTTTGAACAAACTTACCCTATTGGATAACGTCCCTTAGTCTACCAATACAATTTAACATGTCACTGACACGAGCAGCAAGGGTAAAGTTTTTAATAATGGACATCTACGAGGCCCCTCAGAGCCTAACCGAAGTGAAGTAGTGATATAAACAATAACAAGGTTCAGAAAACCTTTGTAAGAAATGTTTTGAACAAACTTACCCTATTGGATAACGTCCCTTAGTCTACCAATACAATTTAACATGTTACTGACACGAGCAGCAAGGGTAAAGTTTTTAATAATGGACATCTACGAGGCCCCTCAGAGCCTAACCGAAGTGAAGTAGTGATATAAACAATAACAAGGTTCAGAAAACCTTTGTAAGAAATGTTTTGAACAAACTTACCCTATTGGATAACGTCCCTTAGTCTACCAATACAATTTAACATGTCACTGACACGAGCAGCAAGGGTAAAGTTTTTAATAATGGACATCTACGAGGCCCCTCAGAGCCTAACCGAAGTGAAGTAGAGATATAAACAATAACAAGGTTCAGAAAACCTTTGTAAGAAATGTTTTGAACAAACTTACCCTATTTGATAACGTCCCTTAGTCTACCAATACAATTTAACATGTCACTGACACGAGCAGCAAGGGTAAAGTTTTTAATAATGGACATCTACGAGGCCCCTCAGAGCCTAACCGAAGTGAAGTAGTGATATAAACAATAACAAGGTTCAGAAAACCTTTGTAAGAAATGTTTTGAACAAACTTACCCTATTGGATAACGTCCCTTAGTCTACCAATACAATTTAACATGTCACTGACACGAGCAGCAAGGGTAAAGTTTTTAATAATGGACATCTACGAGGCCCCTCAGAGCCTAACCGAAGTGAAGTAGAGATATAAACAATAACAAGGTTCAGAAAACCTTTGTAAGAAATGTTTTGAACAAACTTACCCTATTGGATAACGTCCCTTAGTCTACCAATACAATTTAACATGTCACTGACACGAGCAGCAAGGGTAAAGTTTTTAATAATGGACATCTACGAGGCCCCTCAGAGCCTAACCGAAGTGAAGTAGAGATATAAACAATAACAAGGTTCAGAAAACCTTTGTAAGAAATGTTTTGAACAAACTTACCCTATTGGATAACGTCCCTTAGTCTACCAATACAATTTAACATGTCACTGACACGAGCAGCAAGGGTAAAGTTTTTAATAATGGACATCTACGAGGCCCCTCAGAGCCTAACCGACGTGAAGTAGTGACATAAACAATAACAAGGTTCAGAAAACCTTTGTAAGAAATGTTTTGAACAAACTTACCTTATTGGATAACGTCCCTTAGTCTGCCAATACAATTTAACATGTCACTGACACAAGCGGAGCGAGAGTAAAGTTATTAATAATGGACATCTACGAGGCCCCTCAGAGCCTAACCGACGTGAAGTAGTGACATAAACAATAACAAGGTTCAGAAAACCTTTGTAAGAAATGTTTTGAACAAACTTACCTTATTGGATAACGTCCCTTAGTCTGCCAATACAATTTAACATGTCACTGACACAAGCGGAGCGAGAGTAAAGTTATTAATAATGGACATCTACGAGACCCCTCAGAGCCTAACCGAAGTGAAGTAGTGATATAAACAATAACAAGGTTCAGAAAACCTTTGTAAGAAATGTTTTGAACAAACTTACCCTATTGGATAACTTACCTTAGTCTGCCAATACAATTTAACATGTCACTGACACGAGCGGAGCAAGGGTAAAGTTTTTAATAATGGACACTACGAGGCTCCTCAGAGCGTAACCGAAGTGAAGTAGTGATATAAACAATAACAAGGTTCAGAAAACCTGCGTAAGAAATGTTTTGAACAAACTTACCCTATTGGATAACTTACGTTAGTCTGCCAATACAATTTAACATGTCACTGACACGAGCGGAGCAAGGGTAAAGTTTTTAATAATGGACACTACGAGGCTCCTCAGAGCGTAACCGACGTGAAGTAGTGACATAAACAATAACAAGGTTCAGAAAACCTTTGTAAGAAATGTTTTGAACAAACTTACCTTATTGGATAACGTCCCTTAGTCTGCCAATACAATTTAACATGTCACTGACACAAGCGGAGCGAGAGTAAAGTTATTAATAATGGACATCTACGAGGCCCCTCAGAGCCTAACCGACGTGAAGTAGTGACATAAACAATAACAAGGTTCAGAAAACCTTTGTAAGAAATGTTTTGAACAAACTTACCTTATTGGATAACGTCCCTTAGTCTGCCAATACAATTTAACATGTCACTGACACAAGCGGAGCGAGAGTAAAGTTATTAATAATGGACATCTACGAGACCCCTCAGAGCCTAACCGAAGTGAAGTAGTGATATAAACAATAACAAGGTTCAGAAAACCTTTGTAAGAAATGTTTTGAACAAACTTACCCTATTGGATAACTTACCTTAGTCTGCCAATACAATTTAACATGTCACTGACACGAGCGGAGCAAGGGTAAAGTTTTTAATAATGGACACTACGAGGCTCCTCAGAGCGTAACCGAAGTGAAGTAGTGATATAAACAATAACAAGGTTCAGAAAACCTGCGTAAGAAATGTTTTGAACAAACTTACCCTATTGGATAACTTACGTTAGTCTGCCAATACAATTTAACATGTCACTGACACGAGCGGAGCAAGGGTAAAGTTTTTAATAATGGACACTACGAGGCTCCTCAGAGCGTAACCGAAGTGAAGTAGTGATATAAACAATAACAAGGTTCAGAAAACCTGCGTAAGAAATGTTTTGAACAAACTTACCCTATTGGATAACTTACCTTAGTCTGCCAATACAATTTAACATGTCACAGACACGAGCGGAGTTAGGGTAAAGTTTTTAATAATGCACATCAACGAGGCCCCTCAGAGCCTAACCGACGTGAAGTAGTGATATAAACAATAACAAGGTTCAGAAAACCTTTGTAAAAAATGTTTTGAACAAACTTACCCTATTGGATAACGTCCCTTAGTCTGCCAATACAATTTAACATGTCACAGACACGATCGGAGCAAGGGTAAAGTTTTTAATAATGGACATCTACGATGCCCCTCAGAGCCTAACCGACGTGAAGTAGTGATATAAACAATAACAAGGTTCAGAAAACCTTTGTAAAAAATGTTTTGAACAAACTTACCCTATTGGATAACGTCCCTTAGTCTGCCAATACAATTTAACATGTCACAGACACGATCGGAGCAAGGGTAAAGTTTTTAATAATGGACACTACGAGGCCCCTCAGAGCCTAACCGACGTGAAGTAGTGATATAAACAATAACAAGGTTCAGAAAACCTTTGTAAGAAATGTTTTGAACAAACTTACCCTATTGGATACCTTAGTCTACCAGTACAATTTAACATGTCACAGACACGAGCAGCGAGGGTAAAGTTTTTAATAATGGACACTACGAGGCCCCTCAGAGCCTAACCGACGTGAAGTAGTGATATAAACAATAACAAGGTTCAGAAAACCTTTGTAAGAAATGTTTTGAACAAACTTACCCTATTGGATAACGTCCCTTAGTCTACCAATACAATTTAACATGTCCTGCAAGAACCAACTTTTTGACTGCATTGCATTTAGAAGATCTGCTTTTATTACATTGTATGTTGGAGCTGGATAAGTACCATAAGGGAGTTCACCAATTTCTTTTGAAGTGTAATGGATGCGATAAATCAACCCTCTTAAAGAAAATCTACATTATATTGACGTAATGAATTGTTTTAATGTTAATGGCAGCTAGGTACAGTTGATAAAAGTACGTGACTATAACGTTATGTTAGGTTTTACCAACTGAGGTTTGGATGGTTCTTTACAATGTATGTCTTGGCGATGTTATTCCATTTCCTTTAGTTTAATTCGTATTTTGATTTGCTGGCTGGCAGAGAATTTGGTATGGCCAGAAGTTTCTCAGAATAATTCGCAGGAAACGGTTGAAAATGTCTGAAGTTCTTAGAAGAGCTGGAACATTTTTCCAGGTTTCACATCCTTGTAAAAAAATGAGTTGAAAATAAGGAGTTGGTGGATTTAGAATAGTCACGATCTCCTGTTCTTATTTAACATTGCAAAAGTTTGTCTTACCCTGTTTCTGATATCTACTTCAGTATCGCCAATTGCCCAAGTACGTGAATTTGATGATCTCACTGATTTCTTCATTATTAATTGTGTTGTTGGTGTTAATGGAAGTGATTTCGTTTTTGATACATTTTTTCCGAGTCCTATGTTCGTAAACTTCAATTGCAGATTTCCGCAGTTTCAGCAGACAAATGTCGTCTTCCGTAGTTTAGTTTTTCCAGTCTTTTAATACACCTTCATAAGGACACTAATATCCTTGTACAAAATCTTAACTGTTATCATGGTTGACATACTTTTCCATAGTAAGCTGTGTAATCGGATTATTCTTTCTGTACATTTTGCATTTATATTTTTAATATATTCAAACGTTTACCGCTGATTGGTCAGTTTTATAATAACATCTAGTTGGGACTTTTAACTTTACAGAAAGTTATTAATTAGTAAAAGAATGACAATAACTATTTTAATCTTCAACAGTGTAACTTTTAGCGTTTTAGTGATTATTTTTAAGTCTTAAACCAGTCATATTTATGCGTTTAATATTTTACTCTTCGTCGCGGTTTAATAAAACTTTTTTTACGCAACTTTTTATTAAAAAGTGTCAAAGTTATCCATCATATATGTCCAAGGATTATAAATTACGTATTCAAATTGTTATTAATTAGGGTATACTGATGTACAATGATACATAAATTATAAGAAGAATTTAGCTATAGAGAATAAAATCAGTAATAGAGGGTACATAACCACTAGATACCGTTAGACAGATAGGAGGTGTTAGAGAGAAAAATCTGTTTTCTCTTTTTACATCAAGCCGAGACTCACTGACACTATGGATCTACAACAAAAAAAAAACAAAAAAAAAACAAGTCTATAAGCATGACTGAACTCCCCGATCCTATTCTTTCCCGTAACCCCGCACTACTTCTTCCGCCAGTTCTTTCATAGTTCTACTTTTCAGATGTGGTGGATGCAGGTTTCTTTATCTTCATTACCTTTAATATTCTTTTGTTTGTTGTGTACCTATAGTGGCCCTCATCAAAAGCGTAGTTCTACTATAGACTTTTCTCTGTATCATAATCGCTCTTATATTATGCATTACTCGATCAGTAGATTCGTAGAGTGCGCCCTTTGACCTCATTTATTCTAACCTTGATTTGGTTTTTGTTAAAATTTGATGAACAACTTTTCCATTTACAAGGAGGAAAATTAAATATAAAACTCAAACTTGTCAATAGTGACAACAATGACCTCAAGTAGGCCTAGTCTTTGTTGTTAATATTATAGTGTATTTATAGTTGCTTCGGTATTACCAATAACATCATCAAATGACAGTACGCTTACACGCAAACCCTAATATACAATGCACGCAATTTTTGATCTTTTTTTACAGTGCATAAAAATGTATTTATTGTTAATTGAATATGTGTTTGCGTGAGAGTGTTTTGTCACCTGATGACGGTATTGGTAATACCGAAACAGCTGTAATGACACATTAAATATCAACAACAAAGACTACTTGACGTAAGTACTATAATACAAACATTATTACAAAACCGTCGTAAGGCAATATCGAAATTTTAAATTGTATATCTAGGGTTAGCAATGTTTTTCAATTTTTTTATAAAAAGGAGAAGAAAATCTATATATACGTATTTGTATAGAAAATTGCTAAATACAATGTCCTCTTAAAAGACCTTTTAACCCTCTGTCTTTTCCTTTCGAGGGTTGTTTTTTCTCCATTTCGATACAAAATTGATTGTGGAAATATATACTCTTATATACACTTATTTAGAGTATATGATGTTTAAAATAAATACAACTCTAAACGCAATTGTTATTGATTGTAATAAAACTGTTTGATACAAATATAAAATTTTATCACTTCATAGATTGAGTGTTTCAGCAATTATCAAAACCCTGTAAATTGTCTACTAATTATACAACTAGGGAGCGGTATGTTCCAGTTCATCAGCACAGGGTGATGTGTTGATTAATTGTTGCACATTTATTTCGGGAAAAAACTCGTGTTTTAAAATTTGGCGGAGAGTTCAGTAAATATTATTTGTAAATGTATGACACAATAACTTGTCCTGTGGAACACATAACGTCAAGTTTGAGGTCAACAATTGCAACATGAATACGTAAAGTGTTTGATGAAATTTGTTTTTGTTTTGTGGGAGGAACCGATAATAAAGAGGTCTGTCTGCGCTAACTCGTAGTTTTTAATCACTCACCGTACACCGTACCTGATATCCAGTACTCGGTTTAAAATTTCGTTCACTTGGTAATTTTGAATCGAGTAATCCAGATTTCATGAAATTTAGTAAAAAAGATATTCTTCGTCTCTTTGGAGATTTTAGTTCGTTATACTGAAAAATTGAAAAAGGAAAAAATAATTTTGGTTACCGAGTTTTGATGATTTTAGGTTATATTTGGGGGGGGGGGCAGATTTTTTTTTTGTGGGGGACATGAAATTTGGAAGATTTATTTTGGTCTTTTCGTTGAGTAAAATAATGTTTAAAAAAATTATGCCATTTCCATTCTTAAAATGTATCTGTCAAAAAGCAGAATCTGTTAATATCTAAATGATAACATTGAAAAGATTGAATAGACTGAATACTAGTTTCTAGCAAGATTATTGTGCCGTACTCAATAACTGTCAATAACTGTTTTCTTAGAATTTCAAAGTTGTAATATTGTATATAAACTAAACAGTTTTGCTGTCCAGATAATGATCCTCATTGATTCTGTCTACACGTTCAATTCGTTGTTTTTGTTTTGGTACGTGGTCTGTCAGTTTGTTTTTTATTGTAAGTATTTATTTTAACATTGGTGAAGAGCACGTGACATCCGTTTTACCAGTAACTATGATTATGTATAGGTTACATTTTTATAATACTTTATATTTGTATTTTATTTCGTACTGTTCATGCAATTTTGTTTTGTCTTTATTAGTAATTTGTTAGAACCATTTTTTCTATTATTGTGTAAAAATTATTACAATTTTTATTCTTTTTACAATTTCGTATTTATAACAACACTCACCTTTAATTACAGACCTGTAGTATTTGCTATTTTAATCAATTTATTTGTTATGACAAATAAAACACAATTTTTCTTTTGTTAAATTCTATAATTTATTTGGTCTAGCCAAGCCATTTAGCCTTGGCTAGACGAAATAAATTATAGAATTTTACAAAAGAAAAATTGTGTTTTATTTGTTAAAATGGAATTCTATCAAGTACCGTCGGTCTTCAGTGTAAACAATATATTATTTGTTATGTTTATTTTTTTATTAATTTTTAATTAATTAATTAGAAATAAAGAACAATGCAGTTGTGGAGGTCTCTCAAAATGTTTTTCTGGAGTCTTTTTTAATCTCAGAGAGTGTCCCTGATCAAGGTCTTTGGGTAGTGTATGGGACTGGGTGGCTAAACTTTTGCAAGCAACATACCAAGGCGTTGGGTCACTGATATGGAGTGGTTTCGTAGCATTCACACATTCACCATAACATTTGCCTTTCAATCCAACGTCCAAGAATCTTCAAACTTGATTGTAGCAATCAGCTGTTTTGTTTAAACAAATCTTTTGGCAAGTTGTTATCAAGAAAATATCAACTTATCTAAGTACGAAACGCCAGGTTCGATTATTCCAAACATATAAATAGCATATCATACTTTAACCCTCCAATGGTCGCATGTTAAATTTCTTCGTTTGTTAAAAAATTAATTAAATATATTATTTCTATACAAAACCTAACTTATAAGATATCATTTTTCTCAGAAAGATGCATAGAATCCAACTATGCAATAAAAAAACGGTTTTTGAAACGGTTTTGGAGTAAGTATGTTACATGTCAAAAACGAAGTTACCAATTTTCAGGAAAAACCTTTATATTCCAAAATCAATAGCTTACTACCTTTTTCTAAGATATACAAAAGTTTTGTGTAATATTTTTGAATATATTTAGGGAAAAAAAATTTATATTTTAAAAATGTAAAAAAATACTTTACGAAAAAACTGAATTTTCTCTTTATTTTAAAAAAAAAACATTAAAAATAGTAAAATATATTTTATACAGTACTTCTATATATCATTATGTCCAGAAAGGTGCATAGAATGTAGGTGTGTAGTGAAAAAAAAAGTTAGATGTATCAAATTTGGAGTTTTTTGGTCAAATACCAAAAAATCTAAGAGTAACAGAGCAGAAATTTCATAGAAATGGTGATCAAAAACATACTAATACATTTTTTGCAATTTTGTCACCCATTTGTTGAGATTTCTAATATATATTTTGTGAATATATTTTGGGGAAAAAAATAATAATATGTTACATTTTCTAAATAAAAACGACGATTTTGACTAAAAAGTGATACTCTGACGGTTGAGGTTAGGTTTGTAACCTCCACAATTTAGCCTCACTAGTAACAATCTGAAGATAGGCCAAAGACAAAATCATTAGATTTTACTAAGAAAATATATACTTTACAAAGAATTACACACATATTCACTTTTATAATCATATAAATATAAATAAGTAAATATAAGAAAATGTGCATATAGCCTAGACTTACCATTTTCCTTTTAGGTTATGACAAATATAAACCTTTCACAAACTAGAAATTCACTAAAAACATAATCTTTAGATATAAAAACACATATATTGTAACTTATATACAAAATATATACAATTTGTATAAACAAACCTTCAAAATAAAATAAATATGTATTCCCAAACTATATGCACTAAGTCATTTGTTATTACAGTATTTACATCCCACCATAGCGTATGTTCCAGGATCTTAACAAAACCTTAATTTTCAATGCACAAGTTTGTAACATACACAAAATTAAAGATTGAAACTTCGTCTTTCCAATGATGTCAAATATAACGGCAAAATCAATGCCGGCAACGTAGAAATATTGAATAGCGTCTAAATAGTCCAAGTCAAGAGTAGGATCAAAATATTCAGTAAGCCATATCATCGACTGTATATAACTCGAAAACTTAGGATGATTTCGTCTTCATAGTTCGAAAGAAGAAGAAAAATACTATATAATATTGTCGACTTGTAACATTTGGACAAGTTTTACCATTTCGAAAAAAAATATATGAACATATAGGTGATATTTTCTATATAAAACTCGCCGCGGCCAGTTGTCGCAACCTAGCGCTAACAAGGTAAAGTTCAGTCTAGTCTTGTTATACTATTTGACGCAAGTTTAATTTTTCTAAACCTGGTTATGAAACATTGAAAAATTGCCTTTTCAATGGTATAGAATACATTTCGATAATATAATATCTACTAGGATAAAAGTTGAATTGCAAAAAATGTAATTTTTAGCGTGTAAAATAGCGTTAAAATTCTTGATTTGGTTTAATTTTTATATAATAAAAACTATACGAGTTGGAAACATTTAAAAAATACGGTTTTGAAGAGAAAGACGCGATCTATCAAGCAGTGTTATGTCAGATGTGACAGATTGAAATTTAGAAATAGGAATAATTGACAAACGAGACGAATGTTTTGTTTAAAACTTGTTAACGTAAAACTTTGACGTTTCGCATAAAAAATATGCGAATTTCACTAATTTTTGGAATATTATTTATAACGTTTTGTAATATTTTTTTTGCATGATATGCATCTACAGAACATTAGCTTTCCAACGGTATTTTATTTATTGCGATCGGACAATTTTAAGTGGGCGTAACGTTGAATTGCAAAATACGTGTTTTATAGACACGGTGCCTAAGTATTGGACCGAGCCTGGGTGTGATATGGGTGCGTTATCCGTTCTAGGGTTTTAAACTTATTAGAACCCTAAATGTACTTTCTCAGTTCAAGTAGATTTCCTGTAGCAAAAATTGAACAGTTATGTTTAATTTTCCACTCAAATTAAATTTGTTTTCCAGATAAAAGAACAAAACAGTAGGAACCTTTGTTGGTATAATATATTCAGATCATTTGTGTATATAAAAATTTTAGTTAAAAATAAATTATAGCAATAACATTTACAATCCATTACTATCCAATAAGTTTCAAACCAGAAGAAGCATTGTATCATTTCTAAGATAGATTGTGCACCGCCGACCCGGTGTATCAGAGAGTACAAATCGTAAGAGAATTTAGCGAAGGTTAGGTTGGGTTGGGTTGGGGTAGGTTAGGTTAGGTTAGCATAGGGTAGGGCATTAGAGACCACGATTCTAAAGAGAATTCAGCGGAGGTTTGCCTCGAAAATCCTGGTTTTTAGTGATAATTTGCGAGTTGGCTTATTGCTGCTTCTTGTTCGCTGTTTTCCTTACAGTTATTTCTAGTAGATCTTGTGCGCCCATATTTCTAATAAAACAGTTTAAAAGACCTTATTATTCCAGGAGGAAATTTATTCCAGATTTCTGACGATGGGTGAACTTCATCCAAGCTGCAATCTTCCTCCCAAACTAAATCTTGTCTCCATAGTTCCTCTGAAACAGAATAAAATTTACATGGTGTTTTTCTTATATAAATGGCAACATATATTATTTTACTTCCCCTGTACAGTTGGTTATTGTTTTGTGTTAGAATTGTATTTAAAATATAATACAAAAGTTACATTTCAGATGATATACAACTCTTCACTATTGCCTGACCAATAAATCACAATGCTTTTATGTTTAAAATATAAACTGTTATCATTTGAATCTCTAACGCATACAGAAGCATTTAATATAAATGTGTTTACACTTTAGTTGTTCCCACCATCTGTTACGGAATAGGCTAGATTATTGCGGGATAAAAAACATCAACGCTGATCTGCACATTTGTGCGATTGCGATAGTACAGATATGTATGTGTGTTTGGGATCATTAATAACAATAAACTGGGAACAAATGTTCTTATAAACTTACATACACTGTACGGATGTTTGCAGAAAATATGACCATTATATAAAGAAATTGCACTGACTCACTTCCAATTCATTCCCCCTTCCATTCCAAAATTCATTGTAACAATATATTGGTCATCTAACTTCTCGAAAATGTTCAAAATTGGAAGTACATCATGAATTCTACCCGATGTCGAAGTTTTTATGAAGCCCACTATTTGTCTATTTCTTAGCCCTCTGTATAAGGAGATTGTCCCGTGGTAGCTCAAAAAATTACAGTGTTGACCCAACACCTATACCAAAATAAAAAATATTAGCGAATTCTGGTTTGAAGTTTAGACGGTAACTCGATGTACTGAAAACACAGGAAATCCGTTCAGGAGGCCGTGGCCCTTCGTGGGCTATTGTTGCATAGGATTATATATAAATAATAAAGTTTTACGTGTAAAGATTACTGAAACAACTGTGAAAATAAAAATCTGCTATGTCACAGAAATTTGTTTGTTTCTCTGAATTTTGTTCATAAATCTACGCTAAATATTTTTTTGTCACTGCAGCAAGGGAAATTATAGATCTACAACAAATTTTAGAACAAGCCTTGTGCGCATGACCGAACAACCCCCACTCTTGTTACATCGCCTCGCCGTAGTTCTCCCACCTTTGCTTTTCAAGTATGTTTGGTGGAAGACAGGTTTCTTACTCTATATACAGGGTGTTTAAAAATTGCACGGCAATATTTCGGAAGCTGATTATATAACTAAAAAAAAGGTTATATAAACATAGGTCCGGAAACTCTTCATTTTCCGTCTGTCGGGCATTTTGTGTTAAAAAAATTAATGATAACTTTTGAATTTAATAATGTTATGAGTTTAAATTTGGTGTACGTATAAATATAAGCCTCCTAGTTATTTCTTATTATACAGTGCTATTATTATTATTATAACTCATGCTAGAAAGCAATTTATCATAAGTAATAAATTTATCATACCGTGGATACTCAAAAATTAGACTTTAACTTCTTTAAAACGTTAGCATTTTTTTTTTATTAGGCCTACAGACTTTTAAATTACAAAAACCGAGTTATCAACAGCTAGCAAAATATTTTCGTGTTCATATATTGGCAATAACAGCTGATCAACAATTAAGTTTTGGAAAGTTATCATTAATTTTTTTAAACAAAATGGCCGACAGACGGAAAATGAAGCCTTTTCGGACCTATTTTTTGTAAAATCTTTTTCTTATTTTTAGCTATAAAATCAGCTCCAGAAATATTTTTGTGGAATTTTTAATCATCCTGTATATCCCTTTTTTTTTATCAACGGAAGAATTTTGGCATAACAATACAGTAGGCCTATTATTTGTTTGTATTGTGATCTTGTAACAGTATTTTTAAGTAGCCTATACAAAATAAATTATGTACCATAAATAAACTCTGTTGCTTCTAATATAGTTTCTATTTATTTGTTGTTTTTTTATGTTCCAGGTATGTTATTTATTGTACGAACGTGAACATTCAACTTATTTGTAAGTAAATAATATTTCACTTTTTTATATTTTATTTTACCGTTTCACACTAAAAGGCCAATGTTTTTATATAATTTTGCTTGATGTAAATAAAACTCAAGAAAGTTGAAATTTTGCAGTTATATTCCCAAGTTAAAATAATATATTACGTCAATTTTAAATACAATGTACTTTCATAGTAGGTACAAAGTAATCGGACGAAGGATTACAGTAGAACTGCGACCATAAGTTGGAAGGACGCTAAATTTACTGTATTAATAAACATACGCATGTCCGACTGTTAGAAAATAACATTATTCTATATGAATTAAAAGAGCTATAAAAACGTTTCTTACATTTACCTACAGGTTTTTAATTATTTAGATTTTACAAAATTTAAGCAGCCGCCATTTTGACACGGTTATTTGATTACATTGCTTATTATTTTTTTTTCATAATAGTTCTTAGTCTTATTAGGTACCATGCCAAGTTTCAATTAAATCTGTCCAACCGTTCTTGAGATAAAATATTTTGTAAAAAAAACAAAATTCCAGATATCTCGAAAACTACGCAATTCCGGACATATTGCTAAAGGAAGTTTTGATATGAGAACCACCTCTTGAAGTTAGGAAACGCAGTTTTGCAACATCCTGTATAAATATTTAAATAGCAAGATATAATAGTTTAAAACCATCTTCGTAAAGAATTTTTAATCTTCGAAGTTTTCTTCAAAATTTTCCCATTACATAGATGTGACATAAAGATTGCCAGAAGTAAGTAATATCTTATGCAACTATGTTTTTCTATTCCTTATAATATGGAGTCACATCTTTCTGCTTTTCTATTCCAATAGAATGAAGGTGCACCCTTAAGAAACTATTTATATTTAATCATAATTAGAAATCAAACTTAATAATTAACAGGAGCAAAGATTTAATTTCCAAAATTACCTTCACCAAAGTATCTAAAGATTTTATACTTAAAAATAGAAAAGAATAAAATGTCTACAGGAGTGGATTTGCATGCTTAATTTGTTACAAGTTTCTAATTAGAACTCGTTAATTAAGACAAACTGATTATTTAAGCTAACCACGAGGTTCAGGTTACTGCTATTTAATAAGACTAATTTATTGAGCCAACCCCTCAAACTTTTATATCGCGTCATAAATTTACAAGGGAAAATTTTATTTCATGCAGCTCTTGAAGGTTTTAATTTGAAGGGCGCGCGAAGCGGAGCAAAGTCATCTGCGAATGTAGAGTCATAAAATAAGTTTGTATTTTATTATTGTAGAATGTACGTTCAGTTTTGTCTTTAGTATATAAAGTGTGTCACGACAGTGTCTGGGTATCAATTGTTGAAATTGTGGTTTGTCGATTAGGGGAATATAAATAGACAGTAATGTTCATAGTTTAAAATGGAATCTACAATAAATAAACTGTGAACAAAACATTGCACAAACTTTCTCACACTAATTCACAATCGAAATCAGTTGTTTAGTTAACAAAAATGAAATTCAGACACGTAGCCGATTTATTTTGTAGATTGTTTTAAACAATATTTATGTATTTGAATAAGATCTAAACTGGCTTCACTTTGTTTTTGTAGTGAAAACTTCTATTGGCTCGTTGGTTACTTTGACTGGATGTTTTAATGAAATCTAGCGTCACGCACATGTTCCTTCATCGTACCTCATTCGAATCTATTATATACAACGGACAGCATGGAGAGAGAATGAGCTATGATTTAGTGTACATACTATTTTGATATTGATAACTATAAAACTATTTTTTGGACACCATACAAATCTCAAGATTTATTTTTTCCAGATCACAATACTTTCTCTCCATATACAGAGAGTAAAATGAAAGCCACGCTGAAAATTTTGTGAAGTCCGAGTCATTAAGCCAAACACTGCAGACAACTCTGTCAGTCTGTAGCCCTTACTTGTTGTCATTAGCATAACCGGTATCGATGTTTAAATAGGTTAAAGAGAGTTGCATAATGTTGACAAACTTATTTAGAATCTCCGAAATAGTTTATCTTGTAGTTAAACGACATACACGATTCATAAACTTAAAGAAAAGTACCAATTAATTAACAAACTCCTTTTTCTGTGTCTAAAAGTGAAATTTCTTAATTAAATAATATTTCAAGTGAAAAATATATGACCGAGATTGATAATTGAACCTGGAACCTTTGGCTTAACGCGCCCAGTGCTCTACCTACTTAGTCGTTTCCCAGCATAGGAAGTACACTTCTCTCTTGACTTTGCTTTTTGCTGCAATTTTCGAGTTATCAAATTACTTACCTCGTTGGAAACGACATTAAAATAATATTTTTACACAACTTACAGCCCTTACATAGGCTACATTGATTTTAAAGTTTATACATTTTTATCAGCTAGTATTGTTATTTCAATAATATTTCAAGTGAAAAAAAAATGACCGAGATTGGGAATTGAACCCGGAATCTTTGGCTTTACGCGCCAATGCTCTACCAACTGAGCTATCTTTAGTCGTTTCCTAACATATATGGCGTACACTTCTCACGTGACTTTGCTTTTTGCTCCAATTTTCGAGTTATCAAATTAATTACCTCATTAGAAACGACGTTGAAACTAATATTTTTACTCAACTTGCAGCGCTTACGTATGTATTATTGATTTTAAAGTTTATACATTTTTTACCAGCTAGTATTGTTAATTCAATAATATTTCAAGTGAACAATATACGACCTAGACAGGGAAATGAACCTACGTGTCAATGTTCTACCAACTCAGCTGTCCTTGTAGGTTCCCAGTATTAATTTTCAATTCAAGCAGGTAGAAATGGACAGGTTTCATCTGAGCTGTGAGCTGCGCGTGGAAGGGAGGTACAAGTTTGTGGTTCGAGGCCGCGTGGGGACAGAGACATTGTAGGGGAAACAGTCGGCGCCGACTACTGTCCACGATCTAGCCGTCTTGCAGACATCGTTGTTAGTACCAACACCCAACACAGACTGAGGCGACCGCTTCCCCCACCACCTCACTGCTGCTTAGACCACGCCTAGACCCACTGCGCACCCATACTCCACAGCTTAGATGAAACCTGTCTATTTATAAAAATTTATAAGCGGTAAATCTAAAAAAAAATGTTACTTGACATCGACGAGTCTCTGTGGCTTATCTACTTAAATTCCAAATGTGGTTTATTTCCTAAGGGTGCGCATGGAAGCAGTCATCTAAAACTTGCCACTTTCTTATCGAAATGTAAAAACATTTTGATGGGCGCCATCATACGATGTAATACAAGCAGTTCTTCTAACTCCAAAAGTTAGTTTCTTGGGCCTTGTAGGAAATGTTAAATAGTATTGGGAGATCAAGGAATCTTATCCAGTAGAGTAAGTTTGTTTAAAACAGTTGTTACACAGGTTTTCTGAAACTTGTAATTGTGTAAAGCACTGTTTTCTTGACAGCGCCTAGGCCCTATTGTGGATTCGTATATTAAAAAATCTCCACTCGCTTCACTGGTGTCACTGTCTCACCTAGGAGCTGTACATACAGGGTGTTACAAAAAGGTTGAGCTGTTTAAAAATTAAAATATTTTGTCTCTTGTACATTTTTTGTAAAGTTAACGGTTTTCAAGATATTCCACGTTAAAAATTTGTAACGGCCGCCATTTTGAAAATTATAAAAATAAATTCTTTGTATTTGGTACACTTGTAAATCGTAACATACAAACTGCTTATTCCAAATTTGAACTCGATATCTTATCTATTTCCGGAGTTACAGTGAGTTTTGTAAAAAAACAAAATGGCGTCTAGCTGCTAAACAAAGTGGAAATTGAAAAAAAATATTCTTCATTTTCAGCTTAGAATCACACATAGAATATGAAAATGCATAGCCAGCCCAACATTTTTGTAACACCCTGTATAGCATCCACTCGTTACGCTCGTGTCAGTGACGCGGAGAGGTGAGGATTCGAAATTACATTTTCGACAATAACTTCGCTTTTTGTTATCATAGAGATTTGGGGTTTGTATCATGAAACCAGACTTACCCCTAAATATGCTTCGTATAGTGTATACAAATAATAGAGAATAAGTAATAAACTGATTTAATAGGCTTGCATTTTTCATAAACATCCAAACTATTATTTGTAGAAATATAAATTTTAAATATTACCTAATGATATTAATACATGAATAGAAAGAAAACACTACTTTAGGCTAAAGAAATTAACAGCAAATTACCAAAATGATTTTCTATGAATTACAAATTTTAATTTTATTCAAAAATTTACAGTTGAATACATTTTTCTTTAATTAAAAGTATGGTTCCAGGGGTAAAGTATAAGATATTTGGTGTTTGCAAACGTTATTCTTGATAAATATATAGTTTTGCTGTTTTATCACATATTTTTAATTTTCACAAGTTTCTTTTAATATATTTGGTCAATTATGTTTCCTTTTTATTAACTATAGCTTTCGACTTAAATGTCTTCTATTCCATGTCATATTTACTACAGAGTGGGTTATTTTAAATTAAGACAAGTTAATATCTCAATAAACGTCAGGCTTTTGAAGTACAGTGTTATAGACAAACGTTATTGGTATAGAGATGGATATAAAATGATATTATTAATTTGTTTATGTAGTTTCAAGGTCATGTGAATGTCAAATCAATTTTACAAAAAAATAGAAATCTATAATTTTTGTGTATATTTTTATTATACCCACAAAAAACGAGAAACTGTTATTTGAAAAAAATATAATTCTATCTTAGTTTTTCAAGAAGTTTGACAAACTTTCAAGAAATTGTTTCCTGAAAATTTTTTAAAGACCTAAATTTACAAGAGACAAATATGGTTTTTTAAACCCGTTAAAACTCGGAGAATTTTATCAATTTCGTTGCAATTAAAAGTGAATTTCCAAAGCAAAAAAAATATTCCGAATAGTTGTGTAAGCTTTATTAGGTTAATAAAACCCTTTTTTTCTCTTAAAATTTTGCTCTAAAAATGATGTTTTTCGAGAAATGAATTCTTTAAAGTCATGAGATATAAAAATATTTTGTTTAATATCTTGAAAAGTTTCGGCAGGATTAAGAAATGTCCAAGATAATAGTTGCTCGTTATTTAGCGTACAATAATACTGTATAAAAGGTTTTCTATTTAAGACTTAAAAACTTAAACTAAATAAAGAATTAATAATGTAATTTTATTTCCTCCTCGATACCAAAAACTTTTGTTTAAAACATATTTCTTGCCATTTTCTCCCTAGATATTCACCAAACTTAATTTAAATGACACACCTATACCATACATTGGCGTCAGTACAACTTAACATTTCCATAATATGAAAGCTACATAAAATAAAGTTGGACCTTTTTAATTTATGACGCGATATAAAAGTTTGAGGGTTTGCCTCAATAAATTAGTCTTATTAATTAGCCGTAACCTGAACCTCGTGGTTAGCTTCACAAGTTTTGTCTTAATTAATGACTATTAATAGCAACCTGTAACAAATTAACAATGCCCAACCACTAAATTTTCGGTTTTCTAGTTTTAATGTTTCGCCTTTAAAATGATAACTTTTGAAATTAAATCTTTTCCCTTTTTTAATTAGTTGTGATTTACAGGATAAACTGTTAAATTTATTTATAACAAAAGTATGTTTTAAATACTTGAGGATTGCTCGGTAAAGAGTCAAAATCTGAAACGAATCAAAGAGTAATTACCTCAAAATCAATATCTATACAAATAATCAGTTGTACAAAGTATAGGGCAAGTTTAGTAATCGCAATGGCCCAATATAGTGTCAAACTCATTAATGGGAAGGATCCGTGGACTTTTCATGACCTCGGCGGTTTTCATGGGAACCTTCATATCAGAAAAAATTTATATATTTGAAATTCTCTCATTTAAAAGTCATACCCAGGAATTCTTGCACTCAACTGCAATGCTAGAATACGTCTACTGATATTGTTTGTTTAAAAATTTACTTTACGTATCGCCTGAACGAAACCGCGTTGTGTTGTTCACTTCCTAGTTTGAAAAGATAAGCCAACATCAAATCCAGAGACAAATATGTTTTGCTGAGTTCAAACAAAATGTCAACAGTAGATGACGTCATATTGAGGCGGAAAACAATCGTAATGACATAACTCGGCAATGCGACTGATACGTTAACGTGGCGACGTGGGAGTTTCGTGAATATTAGCTAGTTGGGATTTAATCACCACTAAAATTTTGTTTTCGGACAAAGTAGGATTTGTTTTGTAGAAAATATATATATATTTTTTTAATGTTTACATATGTACAGTACCCTCAAACTAGGAGTGTGTCTGGTGTAATGGGCGTGTCCTTCCTTCTACTTGCTTCCCTAACCTGACTTGACGGTATAACCCATTTCAAGAAAACTAGGTACACAAATTACTACTTAGCTACATTTAATTCTTAAAAGTTTAACTTTATAAACGTTTTATTCTTATTTACATCGACAAAAGAAACGAAAGTAGGGTAGGCGTTTACACAGAAGTTTTTGAGGTCTATATTTTTTTAATATTATTTGGGGTTTATTTGGGGTATATTTATAGTTGATTTGGGGTTGTACCGCTGAAAGCAAACGCAACAAACGAAGTGTGGGGAGCCCTCTTTTCCTCTCCACCCCAGACACATTCCTACCTCGAGGATACTGTAAATGGGTTTTACTCTTTCTTTCCAACTTTATTAAATGGAGTCAGTTCAAAAATATGGTATGTTTTAATAACTCAATAAATACTAATGACTACATGATAGAAATTACCTTTAGTAGTGTTTCCACGAAAAATACAATTAAAAATAGGATTATTATAAAATAAACACATACAAAAACTGTTATCATTTTATTCCAATAATATTTGACTTAATTTTAGCATACTTATTTGCATGTTTTAAGATTATAAAAGTAAAAAGATTTTTTTCTATTTCAATGACGATATAAGTAACTACAAGTAATTTCAAATTGAAGATTATAAAACAATAAAAAAATGAGAAAGTAAAATCAAAAGAGAAGAATGTGATGATCAACGAATGCAAACCAATCTGTGAAATGAATACGTAGGAGAGAAATATTTATCTTTAGATATATAATAAAGTAGCAACCATTATCACAAGTATTTGTATTTATTAATATATCATGACACCATGGTGTCTGCATACCGCATATGGTTGGTTAACACTATTTGACCTTTTACAACATATTTATGCTCTTCAAGCTATGACATAATCATTATCTTCTCAGCTGTCAGTAATATGGCATGTATGATTGATAGCTGTGTTATCTTTTAGCTAAGGTCTTCAAGATTTAGTTCGTTCTAGAAACTTTGTGTAAAAAACTTTGCGATATAATAAAAATGTAGGCTATCACAAAAATAGAAATTATATACATGTTTCGCAGATCATCCGATTTATAATAATGGTACATTATATTTACAGTATTATCTTGGTTGCGATGGAAAGAGTTTTAAAGATATTATTTTATTATTAGTAAAAACGTCTCAGGATACTAATTAATTGGAATAACTTATTTATTGCTAAGACAGCCATGCGATTTTTTTCTGGTTTAAAGACGAAAAACCTAACGCTGACTATCGCTTTAAAATAAAAAGAAAACATAGAAATGTTTAGTCCTCGAATATTCTAATAACATCAAGCGTTGGTCAAGTGAAACGTGATAGATGAAAGAGATTTAACCCAACACTAGATGTAGATCCAACTTGGGTTTTCGGGATTTCTATACCCGTACTCACTATAAGTGAGCCCCTGAGGTACAATATAGAGATAATTCAATGTAAAAGGTTTTGATTCAAAGCGCCGATTTTGTTAAAGTTTAATTACGGTTTTATTTAACCCCCTAAGTTAGTTTTCCAAAATCGTGACCTAACAATAATTTTATTTCTAATAATAGATTTTGAAATTGATGTAACTTTCATTTATATAGATGAATTGTAGGCTATGTATCACCCGATGAAAAATGGTATATAACCAATTGTGTTTCAAATTGTGTGGATATTATTACTATTTTTGGTAATTTGTTCAAAATAACCCTAACTATTCACATATATTTCAATTTTCATAAAAAAAAATTTTTTGTTTGGTTTTTTTTTCAAAATCTAACTTTTCAAAAATTATATATATTACCGATTTCTACTCACAAATAAATTCCAAAACCTATGTACTGTATATCTTGATAAAATATAAAAATTTTTGGTTATATGGTGGTCATGGGCAATTTTTTCAGTTGTCTCTTTTTCACTTCAAATGTTTTGGATTCTTGACATATTAACACCAAATTGTTATTTATATATGATTTTTCTCATTTCATAAATTAATTCTATGAACCTTTTTGGGAAAAATTATATATAAAAAGTTGGTTTTTGGATAATAATAATTTTTTGTGAATTTTAAAAAAAATATTAAAAAATTAACAAAAATAGCCTGCCGGATTAGGAATTAGTCACCAGATGTAGGCTTAACATAGGCCCTATACACATATTCCTAGTAGGTCCGCTAGGGCCTTAGCAATAAACTTTCCCTACTTGGCAACAATACTATTTCACATTTCAACTCTTGGGATAAGAAGATCGGCTTGTATTATATTATATAATGGGACTGGGTAAGTACCATCAACTTATTTCTTATTTTTGTTTATTTGCAATATCAGAGAAAAAAATTTATTTAATATCAAATAGTTAAAATGTGAAACGCTTCGTTGGCCCTTAGAAGGGCCGATTTTAAAGTATCAACTGTGTTGTTAAACCCACTTAGTCAGCTTTCCTAAACCAGATCCGAAAACTGTAGATTCACCCCCATTTCAACACAATCAACACTTTGATCCGTTTTCAAAATAAAATGGACAAACATAGTAAATTTGCGAGTATAGCATTAGAATAGATAGTTCTTCAGTATTGATTAAATTAAAATTGCGATCCGGTTTCATTTGAATACAACGAAAAAGTCAATTAATTGTATTAATTAAGATATAATTTATTGTAAGTCTACTTTGATGTGATTATCTGTAACATTGGTTCTGTTAAAAAAGGAAGTTTTATATTGGCTCATAACGTAATCGTATTAAAACATTGTTAAGCCCAGGTGGTTACTTTCTGCGGACACAATATGTTTTGTTAGCGATTCCAGATAAGGTTGGTGTTTATTGGACGAAGCAGAAGCGTTGCCGGGGGAGAGATAACCGTGTCTGCAGGGCAGGTGCTGCCCAAACCCGGCCAACCCTATTGATTAGTTCGCGGACACTTTTAATCAAGATTGAGAATTCATTCCGTTTTCACAATACACGCAACTTGTTTTGTGTCCATTAGAAAAAGAAATAAAACGTGTACGAAAGTTTTTTACGTGTAACAGCTGAAATAGAAAATCAATAGTGTACCGTTACACTAACTTTCTTACATAGGCTTTGTAGCTAAAAATTAAAATAGTTACATTAGTTGTAATTTCTCTAAATGTATCTTTATTATACTATCCATTTTTGTATTACTGTGTGTTTTGCGTGTGTTTGTTACGAGATAGTTTATGATTTGTATCTAAAATTTATAATTAAAAATATAGCCTACAAGATGTACCTTATAAACTCGGACAAACTCTGGTAACAGGTTCTTTGCAATAAAATAATGAAAACATATACGTATATATAATATTAACATATATGTTAATATATTAAATGTTGAGCTTGACTTATGAGAAAAATTATACAATAGGGGTATATAACAAACACACAGAACACAATTCTCACAAAAAATAGCCTAAGTATCAGACCCGTTTCAACGACAAGGTCGTCCTCTTTAGTGATACACGAGCTACAGTACACCAATCATATACTGTTCTGTGCGTTTGTTATACTGATTAACATATATATGTTCAAAACACTTCGGTTTCCGTCTGTCTCTGTTTTTCATTTAAGGCAAAAACATTGTACAAACTTTCCCATCTACCCATCGCCAAAACCAAATCAAAACAAACTAAAACCACAAAAATGTAATTTCGATAATTAATTGTCAATAAAAAATTGAAATGAACTGTCTTTTAAGAAATGAATCATTCTATAGTTAATTAAGTGCCTAAACTCGCTTGTACCATAAACACTTCCTCAGCGTAAATCGTTAAAATTGAGTTTTTGCCAATTAATTATTCTTAAAAGGTTGTTTACTTCACGTTTTTCAAACGGGTTTGAATCATTAATCATCAAGTTTAAATGAAATAGAGCTGATTTTGTATTTATATCCTAACTGCCACATTGCCGTTTTTTTGTTGTTTTTAAACGATAACTCACGAACTTGCGTTTTTAGACATCAGTACGTTTTCTTTGGATACGTAGAGGTTATACGTGAGAAAAATTTCATCATAATCATTAGAGGCGATTTTGAGAAAATGTAATGTTGTATCTTTTACTTATAACAGTTACACCCAAATTGTGAGTTTAAAAAAAAAACTAAATAAGTCACGAGATACGCTCATACACGAATTAGATTTAAAGTTTTTTACAAGAGCATATACGATAGACAGACATCATTCCAAAAAGCACATTTTCCACTCAAGAAACCTCAAAATGGATAAACGACATCGGTTTTTAGACCCACCACGTAACCTTTTCTGTATAACGTACATGTGGGAAAGAAAAAATCTGTATGGACAAGAAATCGTGTCCAAATTTGTTATACAATTGTTGTATTGAGTGATTTTTGTACTGCATAACTGAGAGGTACAAATACTGATCTACATACGTGATTAAAAAAAATATAAGTTACTTTTTTGTACGTTTGAAATTTTTGTCCGCCATTGTGGATCCGCCATATTAATCAAATTTTATTTTTTTAAATAGGAAAGTGGACATGTGATACATGATTTTCATGTAAAATGTGACAAGTAAAACGATGGTGAAAGCAGTTTTTTTTTTCGATAAATGTCATTGTTTTTCAGTTATAAACGTTCAAAGTTGCAATGACGGAAAAATCGCTTTAACAATAAAACGGGGTAAAATGTGAGATCGAAACTTTTCTATTGTGTTTTCCCTCCAAAATAGATCCAACTAGAAAACAATTTGAACCGGTTCAACTTAATTTTACACCATCGTGTTCCTTGTCAAATTTTACATGAAAATCACGTCTCACATGTCCTCTTTCCTATTAAAAAAAAGAAGAGAAATTTGATACTTTCTGGCGGACAAAAATTTCAAACCTACAAAAAAAAGTATATTTTTTTACCTCTCAATTATGCAGTATAAAGCCGTTTCTATACTTAAAAATCACCCTGTATTCGTAGCCACAGTTTAAAATTTGTAATGTTGAATATCTTAAAAACCGTGGTATTTTGCTCTTTTAACGACCAATGCAATGGTATTTTAATTTTTTTGTACATCAAAGAATAACAGAATTATCGCTAAAAAAAATAAAATTATAATTTTTGGCAATTGACTAAAAAGCTTACACGTATAGGCCTACTCGCATACTTCAGACACGTTACTCCTGTTATATCGAATTTATTAAATGTTATACCTAAAGTGCTCAGACATGTTCATGAGAACATGTAATTTAATGGTTAACATTTCGAACATTTTTGTTATTTCACTTTTTTTTTCCTTTTTTTTTTCTTCCTTTTTGATTGTTAAACGTATTTGGGTTAAGATGTTTTGTACTTTATACTAATTATGTTGTTTACTATACTCTGATAAGTAATTGTTACTACTTTGTTTTGTTTTAATTATCCTTCGGTTACATTCTTTGTCATCTCTCGTTTTAATTGTAAATAAACTGCTATTTATCGACACAAGGCTTGTCCTATATTTGTAAATAGAACGTAAAAAAAAGCTTTTAGTATATTAAACCGCGAGTTTCGAAGCAGCAACATAGGGTATATAATGTTACAGCCAATAATAATAAAGAAAAATTGGTATTTTAAGTTTTTGGGTGTTGTAGTCAATTACTACGATATTATAATATATTTTTGTCATTTCTGGAGCAACATTGTGTATTTTGTTGTAAAATTAACGATTTTCATAATATTCTATATTAAAAATTGTAAATGAAAATGTACAACATAAAGTCTTGGTTTTGGTATACTCGTAAAAAGTAACGTACAAAAATGCATAATAAATCTGAACTTAATATCTCAACCACTTTCATAGTTATATATTTTTTTTATCCATGATTTTCAGATACACCCTGTATATTTAATTAGAATCTAGATTATTAGGGTATGAGAACTCAAGATTCTTGTACGTCACCCTAAGCCTATTGTACACTCCAATTACATACTGGCATAGCAAGCCAATGTCTGTGCCTTCAATGAGGCTTTTAGGAGTTTCCGCCCGATAAGAATCATCATCTGGTTGTGAAGCCCCGAATATATCCTTTCTGTTTCGTCAAACTGTTTACATAGAACACAAACGGGATCACTATTGATGATCCGGAGTGTTAGCAGATTTTACTGAATTGGCCGTGTCTAGTGAGTAATGTCATAACTTGTTTAAGCAAAGGGATAATGGGCCTTTGGGTCTTCCTTATGCCTGGACAAGCATCTCGCAGACTTGATGGGAAGACTGCTTCAGAAGTTTGGGTTGTGCTCTAAGAAACAGCCTTGAAGTTTTCAAAATGTCCTTCCTCAATCCAGTGATCAACTTGTTTTCTTCACCTAATGTCTTTTAAAGTAGCCATTTTCTCTAGTCAACGCTTTGTTGCACCGTTGAGGCAGGAAAGAACGAAAGCTCCTTTCTTCATATAGCTCCCTGAGAAGGAAGAAAAAGTTCCATCTTCCATAAGTGTAAATGTATCCATTAGCGTGTTCTCTATATCTTCACTTTGCTTATCGGTAAGTTTGTCCTCAGGATCGGCATCGAGAACAACAGCCATTTTGCTGGTGAAGATGTTCTTGTAAGTGGAAACCCGATGGCTCTAAACGACAGTGAGATTTGTTACGTCAAAATCTCTAGTTTCACTTCTGGCCTCCTTTGAAGGACCCTCACCAGATGGCGGAGTGGCCGATTCGCAACTTAAAGCGCTTGACCACACATCACTGCCTCAGTTTATCAGTGCCTAAGTTGATTCCCGACACTGATTTCTCTTCTTTTTCCTGCCCCTGCCACTTGTTAGGGTCCCATTGCTCACCATTTTTCCTGAGTTTGGCTTTGACGCCCTTCCTTTGTTGTACAGTAGAGAGATTAGTTCTCTTCATTTTTAGTCACTTTAGTTGCCTAGTAGCATCGTCGAGATAACCAGTGAAGGTCGTCCCTTCCTTCTGAGATAGGTGGAACCTGTTCCATCACATCCAGCTTTCTATCTATCCATTCTTGACTAGAAGTCTTATCAGTTTCTTCAGGTAAAAAGACCGATAGGCTGATTGGGGTTGATTATCCACCGTGCGATGGGGTTTCCAACACCCACGCTAATTAGAGTCTAAGTTTAAGCTTCAGTTATGCCATAAACTCTGCGTAAATTATAGTATTTAATTAAAATCAATATTCAATGTTGGAGGTCGAGGTTTATTTTTGTTTATTTTTGTATATTTTTGAAAATTACTTCGTTTAAAACAAGTTCTATGTACGGGGTTTTTTTAAAAATTTATTTAAATTTTTTTATATCAATAACTACTGAACCAATAAGTTTGGTTCAATATATATAGTTCGGGGTGTTAGGAGACATTAAAAAAAAAGATCAAATAGATTAAATTGGACTTATTAATTATTCTAAAATATTGATGGAAATTCGTAAAAATCAATTTCAATAAATTTGACATATTGTTAAATAAAACCCCTTAAAGGTGATATTTTGAAGGTAGTAACGAATACCTACAGTTTTGATGGGTAAAGGAGAGGTATTGACAACATTTTAATCGCAAACGTTATTATTATGTCGACATATTTAATCGGCCACAAACGCAGATACTGAACTGGTTTTTATTAACTTAAATGTTGATGTTCAAGTAACCCTGGAAAAGAGGGGAGGAGGTGCTCTTGTGAGAGGTTGTAATACAAACCAACATTTTATCAATAAATGTATACTAAATTCATTATTAGGACATTCTGGAATTTGTTTGACTCTGTATGCAAATAAAGTAGCAATTTAACAACTTAATAGGATTAATATACGGTGCTCGTGTGTGTTTTAATTTGGAATATGTTATTTTTATCTCTCTTTTCATCCCCTTTCCTAATTTCTTCTTTCAGTATTTATATAGATTTTATCGCTTTTCAGTTTCTCACGTTCTTCTGTTTATTTAATTATATTCTGTGTGTTTAAGTTGAGTGTACGTTCTATTGAATGTAGACAAACCGTTATAGCATTTAGTAGATTTTTCTTTTTCTCCCTCTACTTTTTTTGTCGCTTAGAATATCTGTGTCCTAAAAATTTCTTTGGCTGCTATTATTGAGAGGGAGGGAGAAAAGGCAAGAGAGGAGGCGAGACTTTAAAGGTTCTAACTTTATATCTAAATTCTGTTGTATCTATGTGAAAGTTTGCACAACTTGAGTCTAAAATTTCTATCCACTGTCCTAACTATCTAAATGTTTCAAACTACTTTCAACTATTTGGACTTGGAATTGGTCGTAAAACCGTGAGGTGTAGCCTGAGCTATGAGCCATGTGAGAGTAGTAGAGTTAGTAGGGGGGAAACATGACTGGAATGGAAGCTATTACAACTCATAAAGACTACATCGAATTCGTCTTTATTAAACAAATACAGCTATAAAACGATATTACATAAGTTAATCTATTTCCCCTCAAATTGTTAATTGCACTTAATCTGTGCAAACTAATTATATTTGTTTGTTGAAAATCGACAGCTTTAAGTCAGTTAATACCCAATACAATGCTGTTTTGTTTTTTTGTTTATAACTTAATAACTTTATTATTCAAACAGTATTTAATTTTTGGTCTATTACGCCAGGTAAAGTGTACTTTACATCGCTAATACATAAATTGATTTAAAAAAAAAGTATACAAAATATTGTTTATTTAAAGATCTTACAATCAAACGGTATTAAAAAAATGTGTAATTTCCCCCAAAATTTCATATAAAATTTTACTAAAATATAAAAATAGCATATAGCTTTACCTAATGCCTAGTTACTTCCACTAAAATATATCTTTCAACACTCTAAGTGAGGACTTGTTTCTATCCGTAGATCCTACCTTTTTGCTGTAGGTAGATCCTATCCGTTCGTCTTATTGCACATAGATTAAAATAATTTATATCTCTGGTATTACTTTTCCCTTTGTCTTTTTCTTATTCGTTGCAACGATAAAGTCGCCACCTTGAGTCATACTTGTCGTTGAAACGTGTTTGAATAAATAAACATACTATTTGTGAGAATTTGTGTTCAAGTTTTATTCTATCACGTATAGCACCTCACAAGTCAAGAACAATATTTATTTGTCTTTTTTGTTTGGTTGCTAAATCTCTGTAGGCCTACCTGATGCCAAACAAGTTTCTTCTCCTTTTAAAATGCGTTTTCAGAGAACAAAAAGATATTCGTAGTTTGTGCTACACGATCCTACACTTATCTCCTCCATTTTCTGCTTTTTGTCTCATAATCCTTACTATATTAGCTGTTATTTCTCAAGATTGACGGATTAGAATTTTACTTCCACCAACCTTTTACTTTAAAATGCTTATCTTCCATTGTTTAAATAGAGAAATTAATCGTAGAAAATTGACATGTATACTAAAACAGTCTAGTCGATTCGTGGACAGACCTACAATTTTCTGAGCATCGATAGGTTATATATCACGTACAGTATAAAATCCCAATCTGCGAGGAAAGAAGATAGAAGAAAACTATTGGATCCAAAATGCCAACATTTCTAGTCAAAATGCAGATTTGTAGAAATATATACGAATATCCGATAAAGGTGAAGAAGATGAAGGCATCACTCTGAGGCAATATAAAAATACAGCCTTCTGACGGTTCACTAAGCTTTCTATACCATCTAATAAAAAGATGTGGGGTGCAACAGCTAGAAAGGGTGAGAAGTATAAGGAAATTGAGGGGTATTCTTGAAAATACAACGTTAAACTGTCTCATCAAGGTTTGTTATTATGAACTGTGCTGATAGCTGACGAGAACACTCCTTAATGGGCCTTGTTCTATGTTGACGGTGAAACCCTGGTGTCAATCCGAGAATTGTTGGGAAGAAAGGAATTACGTGGGTACAGGTTGTAGATGCTTATTCCCTAACTGTCAGAGAAACTTTGATGAAAAGATCTTTGGATTCGTAGGTGCTGATGGCTGATGAGAGCACTCCTTAATGGGCCTTGTTCTATGTTGACGGTGAAACCCTGATGTCAATCCGAGAATTATTGGGAAGAAAGACATTACGTGGGTACAGGTTGTAGATGCTTATTCCCTAACTGTCAGAGAAACTTTGATGAAAAGATCTTTGGATTCGTAGGTGCTGATGGCTGAAGAGAGCATTCCTTAATGGGCCTTGTTCTATGTTGACGGTGAAACCCTGGTGTCAATCCGAGAATTGTTGGGAAGAAAGGAATTACGTGGGTACAGGTTGTAGATGCTTATTCCCTAACTGTCAGAGAAACTTTGATGAAAAGATCTTTGGATTCGTAGGTGCTGATGGCTGAAGAGAGCATTCCTTAATGGGCCTTGTTCTATGTTGACGGTGAAACCCTGGTGTCAATCCGAGAATTGTTGGGAAGAAAGGAATTACGTGGGTACAGGTTGTAGATGCTTATTCCCTAACTGTCAGAGAAACTTTGATGAAAAGATCTTTGGATTCGTAGGTGCTGATGGCTGATGAGAGCACTCCTTAATGGGCCTTGTTCTATGTTGACGGTGAAACCCTGATGTCAATCCGAGAATTGCTGGGAAGAAAGGCATTACGTGGGTACAGGTTGTAGATGCTTATTCCCTAACTGTCAGAGAAACTTTGATGAAAAGATCGTTGGATTCGTAGGTGCTGATGGCTGATGAGAGCATTCCTTAATGGGCCTTGTTCTATGTTGACCGTGAAACCCTGATGTCAATCCGAGAATTATTGGGAAGAAAGGAATTACGTGGGTACAGGTTGTAGATGCTTATTCCCTAACTGTCAGAGAAACTTTGATGAAAAGATCGTTGGATTCGGAGGTGCTGATGGCTGATGAGAGCATTCCTTAATGGGCCTTGTTCTATGTTGACGGTGAAACCCTGATGTCAATCCGAGAATTATTGGGAAGAAAGACATTACGTGGGTACAGGTTTTAGTTACTTATTCCCTAACTGTCAGAGAAACTTTGATGAAAAGATCTTTGGATTCGTTGGTGCTGATGGCTGATGAGAGCATTCCTTAATGAGTCTTGTTCTATGTTGACGGTGAAACCCTGATGTCAATCCGAGAATTATTGGGAAGAAAGACATTACGTGGGTACAGGTTTTAGTTACTTATTCTCTAACTGTCAGAGAAACTTTGATGAAAAGATCGTTGGATTCGGAGGTGCTGATGGCTGATGAGAGCATTCCTTAATGAGTCTTGTTCTATGTTGACGGTGAAACCCTGGTATCAATTCGAGAATTTTTGGGAAGAAAGGAATTACGTGGGTACAGGTTGTAGATGCTTATTCCCTAACTGTCAGAGAAACTTTGATGACAAGATCTTTGGATTCGTTGGTGCTGATGGCTGATGAGAGCACTCCTTAATGGGCCTTGTTCTATGTTGACGGTGAAACCCTGATGTCAATCCGAGAATTATTGGGAAGAAAGACATTACGTGGGTACAGGTTTTAGTTACTTATTCCGTAACTGTCAGAGTAACTTTGATGAAAAGATCGTTGGATTCGTAGGGTTAGGAGTAGTTAGTAAAAGAGCGAAAATGGACCTGCTGCCACTAAAAACTTTAATTTTAATCGAATACAATTTACGTTTTGGATGAGTTTTAGGATACAAGGGAAGCTAATTTTGACGTTATCTAAATATATAAATATATTACAAACCAAAATAATTTGAAAAAAAGAAACAACTCCTTAACAAACTTATTTGCTCTAAGTTGGGGGAAACACAATAATAAAGAAAATGACAGTTTTTTCATTAAGTATTATTGGAGACATTTTTGGAGGGTAATGAAATTAGTTTTCGAGAAAGTTATTAAAGTGTTTTTCGCTTGTTTATTGTTTTTTAAATATATTCGCTTTTTCAAAACACAAATAACTTGATTTTCTTATATCTAAACTGTATTGAAAAAAATGGAATCATATATACGAAATCATTTCCTCCTCATTCAAAATATTTAGAGGTTCGAAGATACATCTTAATTTTTGAAATTTGAAGATGGTAGATATAGAAAGAGATATAACAAGAGATAAGGAGGAGGAGAACTAGAGAAAAAGTGGTAAGACGAGGGTGAACTCTTTATTAAAAGGTCCTCGGTTGCCTTCAAATTCAAAACAACAATATCCACATTTTCTTATATCTAGACTTTATTATTAAAGAAGAACACGAACACGTACATTCCAAAATATGAATAATCCACAATTGATTTCATTTTAGGACCATTTTAAAAATTACTGATCAAGACCTTAACAAGAATGATTTAATTACATTTTATTTTAATTCTTCTACAACAAAATATATTAATAAGTTTATATTTTAAAAGTGGAATAAATTAAGATAAAGTTATTAAAAACAATACTCTTAACTTTGCTGGTATTATACAAAACGCTTGTATCATTTCATCATTAAAACCACTAAATTGTTTAAAAGAAATTCTGAGGTTGTAAGACGTTGTCGTTTGTCTGTTGGAAGGTTGGTTGTACAATAATTTTACGTGTACGGTTTTAGGTTGACGGTTGTAGGACGGTTTAAGGTTGTCGTTTGGAAGGTTGCTTGTACAACAATTTTACGTGTACGGTTTTAGGTTGACGGTTTAAGGTTGTCGGTTGGAAGGTTGGTTGTACAACAATTTTACGTGTACAGTTTTAGGTTGACGGTTGTACGAGGGTTTAAGGTTGTCGGTTGGAAGGTTGGTTGTACAACAATTTTACGTCTACGGTTTTAGGTAGACGGTTGTACGAGGGTTTAAGGTTGTCGGTTGGAAGGTTGGTTGTACAACAATTTTACGTCTACGGTTTTAGGTAGACGGTTGTACGAGGGTTTAAGGTTGTCGGTTGGAAGGTTGGTTGTACAACAATTTTACGTGTACAGTTTTAGGTAGACGGTTGTACGAGGGTTTAAGGTTGTCGGTTGGAAGGTTGGTTGTACAACAATTTTACGTCTACGGTTTTAGGTAGACGGTTGTACGAGGGTTTAAGGTTGTCGGTTGGAAGGTTGGTTGTACAACAATTTTACGTCTACGGTTTTAGGTAGACGGTTGTACGAGGGTTTAAGGTTGTCGGTTGGAAGGTTGGTTGTACAACAATTTTACGTGTACGGTTTTAGGTAGACGGTTGTACGAGGGTTTAAGGTTGTCGGTTGGAAGGTTGGTTGTACAACAATTTTACGTCTACGGTTTTAGGTAGACGGTTGTACGAGGGTTTAAGGTTGTCGGTTGGAAGGTTGGTTGTACAACAATTTTACGTGTACAGTTTTAGGTAGACGGTTGTACGACGGTTTAAGGTTGTCGGTTGGAAGGTTGGTTGTACAACAATTTTACGTCTACGGTTTTAGGTAGACGGTTGTACGAGGGTTTAAGGTTGTCGGTTGGAAGGTTGGTTGTACAACAATTTTACGTCTACGGTTTTAGGTAGACGGTTGTACGAGGGTTTAAGGTTGTCGGTTGGAAGGTTGGTTGTACAACAATTTTACGTCTACGGTTTTAGGTAGACGGTTGTACGAGGGTTTAAGGTTGTCGGTTGGAAGGTTGGTTGTACAACAATTTTACGTGTACGGTTTTAGGTAGACGGTTGTACGAGGGTTTAAGGTTGTCGGTTGGAAGGTTGGTTGTACAACAATTTTACGTCTACGGTTTTAGGTAGACGGTTGTACGAGGGTTTAAGGTTGTCGGTTGGAAGGTTGGTTGTACAACAATTTTACGTGTACAGTTTTAGGTAGACGGTTGTACGACGGTTTAAGGTTGTCGGTTGGAAGGTTGGTTGTACAACAATTTTACGTCTACGGTTTTAGGTAGACGGTTGTACGAGGGTTTAAGGTTGTCGGTTGGAAGGTTGGTTGTACAACAATTTTACGTCTACGGTTTTAGGTAGACGGTTGTACGAGGGTTTAAGGTTGTCGGTTGGAAGGTTGGTTGTACAACAATTTTACGTCTACGGTTTTAGGTAGACGGTTGTACGAGGGTTTAAGGTTGTCGGTTGGAAGGTTGGTTGTACAACAATTTTACGTGTACAGTTTTAGGTAGACGGTTGTACGAGGGTTTAAGGTTGTCGGTTGGAAGGTTGGTTGTACAAAAATTTTTCGTCTACGGTTTTAGGTAGACGGTTGTACGAGGGTTTAAGGTTGTCGGTTGGAAGGTTGGTTGTACAACAATTTTACGTCTACGGTTTTAGGTAGACGGTTGTTCGAGGGTTTAAGGTTGTCGGTTGAAAGGTTGGTTGTACAACAATTTTACGTGTACGGTTTTAGGTAGACGGTTGTACGAGGGTTTAAGGTTGTCGGTTGAAAGGTTGGTTGTACAACAATTTTACGTGTACGGTTTTAGGTAGACGGTTGTACGAGGGTTTAAGGTTGTCGTTTGGAAGGTTAGTTGTACAACAATTTTACGTGTACGGTTTTAGGTTGACGGTTGTACGAGGGTTTAAGGTTGTCGTTTGGAAGGTTGGTTGTACAACAATTTTACGTGTACAGTTTTAGGTTGACGGTTGTACGAGGGTTTAAGGTTGTCGGTTGAAAGGTTGGTTGTACAACAATTTTACGTGTACGGTTTTAGGTAGACGGTTGTACGAGGGTTTAAGGTTGTCGTTTGGAAGGTTAGTTGTACAACAATTTTACGTGTACGGTTTTAGGTTGACGGTTGTACGAGGGTTTAAGGTTGTCGTTTGGAAGGTTGGTTGTACAACAATTTTACGTGTACAGTTTTAGGTTGACGGTTGTACGAGGGTTTAAGGTTGTCGGTTGAAAGGTTGGTTGTACAACAATTTTACGTGTACGGTTTTAGGTTGACAGTTGTACGAGGGTTTAAGGTTGTCGTTTGGAAGGTTAGTTGTACAACAATTTTACGTGTACGGTTTTAGGTTGACGGTTGTACGAGGGTTTAAGGTTGTCGTTTGGAAGGTTGGTTGTACAACAATTTTACGTGTACAGTTTTAGGTTGACGGTTGTACGAGGGTTTAAGGTTGTCGGTTGAAAGGTTGGTTGTACAACAATTTTACGTGTACGGTTTTAGGTAGACGGTTGTACGAGGGTTTAAGGTTGTCGTTTGGAAGGTTAGTTGTACAACAATTTTACGTGTACGGTTTTAGGTTGACGGTTGTACGAGGGTTTAAGGTTGTCGTTTGGAAGGTTGGTTGTACAACAATTTTACGTGTACAGTTTTAGGTTGACGGTTGTACGAGGGTTTAAGGTTGTCGGTTGAAAGGTTGGTTGTACAACAATTTTACGTGTACGGTTTTAGGTTGACAGTTGTACGAGGGTTTAAGGTTGTCGGTTGAAAGGTTGCTTGTACAACAATTTTACGTGTACGGTTTTAGGTAGACGGTTGTACGAGGGTTTAAGGTTGTCGTTTGGAAGGTTAGTTGTACAACAATTTTACGTGTACGGTTTTAGGTTGACGGTTGTACGAGGGTTTAAGGTTGTCGTTTGGAAGGTTGGTTGTACAACAATTTTACGTGTACGGTTTTAGGTAGACGGTTGTACGAGGGTTTAAGGTTGTCGTTTGGAAGGTTAGTTGTACAACAATTTTACGTGTACGGTTTTAGGTTGACGGTTGTACGAGGGTTTAAGGTTGTCGTTTGGAAGGTTGGTTGTACAACAATTTTACGTGTACGGTTTTAGGTTGTCGGTTGGAAGGTTGGTTGTACAACAAATTTACGTGTACGGTTTTAGGTTGACAGTTGTACGAGGGTTTAAGGTTGTCGTTTGTACGATTAATTAGGTTAACGGTTTTAGGATGATGGGATGTACTTATTTTCGGTTCTATACACCATTCCTCTGAGAGAATGTTGGGAATGAATGAACGGTATAAAGGAAAGAGATGGAGGGAAGAAAAAGAATGGAAATACTATATAAATATCCCATTCCACATAGTATATTTTGTATATACTGGACTATTAGTTTTTATCGTCTCTATTTAGAACAGCTTGGATGTATTATTTCAATTGTTGTAGAATATATGATAAGAGGACATTCAGAGTGCATATGCAAAAAGACTTCTACCATTCTAAAGACACATTCTCTCTCCATGATAGAACTTTAATTAAAGTCAAGCCACAATATTGTCCACCCTCGAGTTTTGTTTCAGATACTGTCTCATATATTTAGAGATCCAGAATGTATAAACAAAAGCGTGCGGTCAAATATAGGTCGAGCTTATTTAAATAACCAGATTTGCTTTCATTTCTCGATTTAAAGAACCGCGGCGACACTACTGACGGGTTTTACGATGATGTCGGACTGTCTATTAACTGTATTTATAGTCTTGAATGTTGGTTACTTTAGTTTTTTGTTTTTGTTAGTTGTTTTCGAAATGAAATTTATAGGTCAAAAAGTAGAAATGAATCAACGTCGATTTGGATGACCATTTAGTAGCGATATCAATTACATTTTGGTTTCAAAAACAGATAGCATATAAAGAAAATAATACTACCACCCAGTGCAGTTCCATGTTACAGAATCACGTAATTCTGAAAAAAAGAAATTTAGTTTTTAGACGTTGAAGAAAACTGCTTTATAATTTGAAGATATGAAAAATGTATTACGTTTTAAATTACGTACTTAAAGTTAAAATAATGTTTCTCTACTGTTCATATATAAATATCGTTATCCAATATATATAATCTAAAATTTGTGTTCTTTATAAACAATGCTTTAGATATTTGTAAACAAATTTCACGCTATTACGTCAGTTTTTCTTTACATTGCGATAAAAACTTGGTAAGATGGCAGAACGCTGTGTGGATCTCTAATTCTAGTACTAACATTTAAGGATTATTTTTGTCAATTTCCTCTTTAAGGTGTTGCCGAAATAATTGTGAAAATTAATTTTCATTATCAGTTTTTTTTTATGAAACTCGTGGATAATTTAAGGAACTGCCTGGTTCCCTAAATACCTAACGAAATCCAAAATAAACCCCAAAATATGAAACCGTGTGTTAATGATGCTTACAATATTTATGTAGAACACTTTACATGTTTTTATGTAAATAATAGTCAAATCGGAATCCCCAGTTGATCCTCGCTTTGTGTGCAAAAATTTCTTAGTTTTATTCCCGTTATTCACAAATTTGGGGGATCTGTAGACACAAATCTGCTAGCAATCTGCTTAGTACAATAAAATAGCTCAAAGTTTATCTGAAAAATGAACAAATTAGAGTGTCAGAAGCTATAGAAAGTTGTTTTGAAAAACGTTTTTCATGAAATCGATTTCTCTAGTTCTCCGAAGAGTCGGTTTTTAAGAAGAGGGGTTGAAAGGATTAAATAATAATGTTTTCGTAATTATATCTTAAAGTATGTACTTTACGAAAACATTGTGAACACAGCTTTTAAAGTTCATTCAAATTTCTACATTTTGGCTGTTTACTTGTTTCTATGCGATTTATGATGTGGCGCTGAAATTAAAATCATAACTTGAGAATCATAAGTCTCATCGAAAATTCCATATGTTATATTTTATTGAACAAAATTAACGTAATATTATTGTTCAATAGTTGTTTGGGCAAAATTGTATTGTTATTTATGAATTCATCGATTTATTTTTTATTTTTGGTTGTTTGCTAGTTGTTACTTTCTTCTTTCTTATCATCATAGCTGGATAAATTTTCATCATATAGCAAAGAATTTGGACGACTTAGAGTCAAATTAACTTATTTCAAATATGTATTTTTGGAATTTTCCATAAGGCATATCGAGTTATTAACAATTAGAGTGTTTAAAAATCGGGCAAGCAACATGAGGGTAATTTTAAAAGTCATAACTCGGTATCAAGTAAATAAAATAGGGAATTTTGTGACCCTTAAAAGTTGTCTGTAATATGTTTTGTAAAATTCATACAAATCTAAAAAACTCATATTTTTAACCTTTTCATTCACCTCTTTAGAGAACTAGGGACTCATTTATTTATTACAAAGTATTTATTTTATAACAACTTCCCACTGTTTTATCGACACTTTAATTTTTTCTTTTTTAAATTCTATTTTTACTCTGAGCGTGAATGTGCCACTTAACTGTGTAGGGTCATCGCGGGTTGTTGCGTTATGGATTTATTTATTTTGTTTTATAAATGCAACTCATATGATAGCTAAATTAGCTATTTATGTTTCTTATGCGTTAGAATATTCCAATTTTCTCCCGTTTAAATGAAAGTAATATAAATTGTTTTTGTTGTAATGTTTGCCAACTGAAATAAAGGAAAGTGTGACTGCAACGTACATTGGCATGCTTTTAAACGATGAAAGCACGCTTTGAAAGTTGAGGTAAAATGTTTGTACTGTAAGCTTCTTATTTGCTTAGCAGGGATAAAAATACCCTTTATACCATGTAGGCTGATACTAGAACACTGGTTTCAAAAATCCTTTTGTTCTCGTGCCAGAGTTAACAATCAGATTATTTCCTGCATGCAGAGTGTTAAATTATCAGAAAAACATATATGATAAAATTTTGAGTTGCCGGATCTGTCGTTCTTACTTTGTAGCACGCGTGTCTCGGTTTCTGAGAACGTGATACTCGTCAAACGCGTGAATTACAATATTTGTATTTAGCTTGTCACTGTCCCGGGTTAATTAATTAATTAGTACCGCGTGAGAATTATATAATGTCTTGTTAAGTGTTGAGATACGTAGGGCAGCAACCGCGATTTTGACATCAGTTATTAAGTTCTAATCGTTTCATTGACTCCTAGAGTTTTTACACTCCGATGCTATGATTTGGCCTCCGTTTCTGCGCTTTAATTACCTTTAGTCTCGCTAAAGCTGGTTTAGTGCCCTGATTTGTCTTACGTGAGGATTTTTCTAATCAGTCCCAAATCTAGTTAATTAACCTTGGTCAGATATCTACTGGGTTGTAATAATCCACCTCCTGCTGGGCTTCACTTTAGTGTGTACAATCCCGAGGTTCCTAGCTGGATAACTCTCTTCATCTAGTATTGAGTTATCTCTCTTTTATCTTTATCGTCAATTTATCAGAAGCTCTTTTTCTCTTCCAATTCTGGCAATAATAGTGTATCCCAGTGCTAGGTGTCTATTTTAGGATATATTTTTATTAAGGCGAAGACTGTAGTCCCTATCTCGTCCATGTTAAAAATTATAAATTTTAGTTACACTTTTCTTGAACCCGTTTTGAGATATAGGCCTACTTTGCACTTTGCACTTTTCTTTCACTGCATATTAACTTTACTGTTTACATGTTAAATAAATTTTATCATTTTTATTTTCCAGTTTTTAAACTTTTAAGAAAACATTAAATTCCTTGTTTTTTTTTTTGTTTTTTTTTAATAAATATTTTATGTAAAGTACACATCGTAAAAATTTGAAGGGCCTGGCTCATATATTTTAGGAGAAAAATGTACCTAATTGATGAAAAACATGGGTTTCGGAAATCGCACCAAATCAAAAGAAGAACAAATTTTACAAGCTTACATAAGATTAGACTACAGACTTAATTTCAGGTCCATAAACAGCTTCTCCTCCCTGTTCTTTGTCAGCGTTCTTCCTTTAAAGGCCTCTTTTGAACTGCCTAGCCTTTTTGGATGTCTTTTTATGGACCAAATCCGTCTTCCACAGTCTCCAGTTGTCAAGTGATTTTAGGCCTAACACACAATCCCCCCCCCCCAGCAGAACCACAAAGTTTTTCGAAAACAATAACACTTCCTAGATTGTCACTGTTAAATGCAATAACTGCATCAGCTGTTCATAATTCTAATGTTGGGAGCTGAGGAAATCAGATGAACACAACTAGGCCGTATTCGAAAGAAAGATATTAAGCACGATTTACGCCCCTACAGTATAAAATGGGATTTGGAGACGACTATATAATCAAGAACTGTATTAAAAGTTTAATGATGTTTCGATGGTAAAATACATACATGTTAACAGACTATGATGAGTTGGACTACTGCTGAGAATGCGGAAGATAGAATAACAAAAAAGGGTAGCATGCACCAATGGGTAAGAGGAAGAAGGGAAGACCTCATACAAAATGTCTGGTGGACAGGGGATGTATTTAAGTGTGTCGCGTTGGTGGTCGCCGGAAGAAGACCATGTGAAGGAGATTTCTTTTAGAGGTCAGAGCGCCAAAGATGTTAAAGTGATGTGGACCGCGAGGGTTTTTCGTCTTTAAACAACGACAATAAAATTCACAGTTGTTAGCAAAAAATGGTAGCTCAGCACATTCCTATAATAATCCCGATTTAGTAAATCAATATTATTTTTACCCTTATTCGACTATAAACCCCGCCGAAACTACTCAACCGTTAACATTTTAACCATGATTAAATAAATATCGCACAGTATTAGGCTGACTGTTCTAAATTATTCACTTATATATCTACGTATTTAGCTAGTTATTATACTCAACGTTGATGCACGGGATATTATGGATAAATGCTGTGTTCAAAATGTCATAGAGTGTAAATCGCTTCGATAGTAGGTCCTTACATCTTGGAAGGATACTTCTTCAGCGTTAAACCTGATTGGGTGCTCCAGAAAGTTTATGGTTCTGTCTACCTTTTATTTTTGGAATCTACCAATATTTCGCTTGATTTAATGTGTATGATATAAAATTTGGTATAGGTTACTTTCATCACTCAACCGATCTACGAGTACATTGTCACTCCCGTCTTATCTAAGTTTTGTAATTGATTTCTTATTGCTTCATTTCTCACCTCATTTCCCCTAGTAATGCCTAAAATTAACCCCAGAAATCTCATCTCCGCTGCTTGCAATCTATTTTTATCTTTAAATGTCATCTTCCATGCTTCAATACTGTGTAAGGCTGCTGGAATGGAAGGAATATACTCTGAAAATATCATATTTCTAACAGAAATTTTGGGCTGAAGGTTGATGAGTCAGGACTTTTGTTTTTCTTATATGCATATGTATTAGTTATTGTGTTTTTAGGCGTTTGTATGGATATATTTAAGCAAAAAAACATGTTAATATCAAAGCCTAAGAGATTTTAAGCGTTTGTGAACATACATTTTACTTCTATTAGCTCTCTTAGGAGTCGAGTTTAGGAATAGCCTTTCTTAAATTTAAATAAGATTTTTTTTAAATACTTCCCAATTTTATATTTTTAAGTCTAGGGGTTAATGTTTAACTTTGATGAGTCTGTCAGGACACTTGGTTTTATATATATATGTTTATTATGTATTATGTTTTTAGTGATTTGTATGGGTAACCTATATATGCAAAAACCAAGTAGTCATCTCATCGGGCCTAAAAGATTTGAAGAATCCGTGAAAACACATTTTACTTCCTTTAATTCCTTTAAGAGTGAAATCTTTTCTTAAACAGAGTTTTCATTGTGGAAGATATATATTCTACAATTTTATGTTCCTAGATCTAGAGGTTTGAATGAACTTCGATGAATCAGTCAGCACATTTGCTTACATAGGTGTACAGCGTGTTAAATAAGTCGCGGGACGGCTTAAAATTTTTTTAACCATTACAGATAGAGTTACAAAGCTATGCACATTATTAATGGACTCCAAAGCCTATTTTAGTACGTATTCAATGGACCGCTACTTTACCAGGGGGACGGCCCACAAGGAGTAAGTAAGAAAATCTTAAATGAGAGCATACTTCGGAGTTGTACATCGACTTAAAGGTCTTTATGAGTAGAACTCAATGCGCAACAAACCTGACCTCAATAAGTTCACCCTAGCTAAAATAGCGTTTAAAGTTTATATTAAATCAAACAAGGAAGTTGGATTAAACATGATAGGGGTAAGTTGTTTGTTACTGATAGTGGGTATTCCTTCAAACAGGAAACATACTTGCTTTAGATAGTTGTTATTAGTGGCATTCTACTCTTTAGTGAAGACAGAGCATTACAGTTTTTCGCTTTATTTGTTTTAAGTTGAAAAATTACTCCTTGATGGCCGTCTCCCATTGGAGATAAAGAGCCAGTGAGCAGTCTTAAAAATTGTTTTTTAAAGCCAAATATTGAGTTTTCATTTCATAACCTCTACCTAGTAAACATTATTAAGATGTTTTCAACATACCTGACGTTGTAGCTAATAAAACAGTTAGTTAAAATAACTTTCTCAGCTACACATTTCATGATTGATTGCTAGCTCATCTGGCTGTTTTAATGTGTAAATAGTATTTTTTAAGTGTACTTTATTTTTAATTATTTTCCGAATACTTTTGTAGTTTATTATGTAGTGTTTTTGAGTGGATTTTTAGTTCTGAAGATGCCTGATAAATAGGCGAAAGAGCTATCAACAATTATTGACACAAAATTGCTCAGGAAAGTTATAAAATAATAATTTATAAATTCCTCAATAAAAATTAGCATGTGGTTAATGCTAAAGGTTCTTCCCCTCTCTTATATTCCATCTTTTTGAAATTTGGGCGGAAACAACTTCAGACACATCAAACTTCAAAATCTGTTAAAAAGTAGTGGGCGTTCTACTCACAAAACTATTAAATAAGTATAGAATAGTAAGTTGCAAACAAACGAATTATAAAAATAACAAAAGATATTGGCATCCTATCGTACCAGCTCGTTATTGATTTAAGTATTATTAGAATGAATTTTCGGTCGGTTTACCTTCCATTAGGTATAAATCAGTATATAATGAGAGGTACATGGAATAGGGATATAAATAGTGTGCTTGATTGAAGTCACGAAATTGCTATCCCTATTCCCCATCAATTAATAATGGTAAAGCCAGTTTGCAGTTTGGCTTAACGTTACGCGCTCTACTGCACTCTAGCAGTATGAGTCTCATATAGGATCGACAAGATTGATAGGCCAGTACCCGAATTATAAACTGAGCGAAGTTAGGTCCTGTTTTAATTCGACCATTTGGCATTTTGTCCGTAATTATAGGCGTGCGTGGCGTGAAATTTAGGAGTAAGGTTCTTTACACTTACACGGATCGATGTGTGTATAAGGTTTGTTATTTTATTTTCCGTTTTATAATGGCGGCCACTTAAACAATTAAGGTACGGTTCCAAGTAATGGACGCGAAGTGCTCCTACTAACGACATTGTGCGTGATCCCAAATATTAAATATAACGAGTTAGAAAACACGAAAGCTATAAATAAAATTAAATTTAAGCTGTTTTAAATGTATTTGAAATCGTTAATACAGATTCTTAAGTTCCAACTATTCGCTTGATGGATTTATTTTTATTGATTTGAGTACATTTTTCTGCAGAAGTTTTTCGGGTTAACTCCATTAAAAAAACTATTTATGTGCTCCTATAATCCTATTTCATTAAACATATAAAAAATTTTTTTAAACTATAATAGAAAACTGAATTACGTGAAATTAAATTAAAGACACATGTTGTCTTTTTTTGTAGTCCAGTAGAACTTCATTAATCCGGACTAATTGGGATTCTAAATAGTCTGAAAGTAGGGATTAAAGAAAACAAACATATAAAATGAGTCAAGGAATGATAACATTCCCCGTACAAAAACAAAAACAAAAAAAACCCCGTTGAACCGTTTAGATAATAATTTTTCAGGTACAGCAATTTTAAATTTTATTATTTTTTTTACATTATCATTATGATTTAACTCAATACGGATTAAGGGAAGTCCGGTTTAATGAGGTTCTATTCTAATTAGTTTTCCATATACCTATTTATAATTGTAGTATTTAAAACATTACAATTTAAATACCAACTTATTTTATGTTAATGAAATTTTAAAATTACGAATGTAACACTAGTTCTTTTGTACCCTGAGACCCCTTGCACTTGACTTGCGCCCCCTCAAGGGGTTGTGACCTATTTTGTGAGAATCCTGGTTTCTGGACAATAGTTTTGTTAAGTTGGATTGGATGTTAAATTTTTTTAAATTTCAATCTTTTCATATTCTTTTTGTTGAAAGTATCTACAAATTTTGACTTGTCCAACAAAAATTGTTTTGAAACGTTTTAGATATAACAAAGATTTCAACATAATAAATGTAAACAAAATTTGTCTATCCTTTTGTAAGACATTACACAAATACAATAGACGAACATAATTTTCAAAGGATTATTTTTGAACTCAAGAGACATCAAAACGAAAGTTTTTTTTATATATAACCTCATAAGGAAGTAAATAAAAGGATTAAGCGTGTACTGAAACCACACTACTTAGTATCAGTAGGGATATAGATACAGATGATTCTATACAAAAGAAGTATTTAAACGGCTTATCGCCAACATATTTTTCTTCATCAAAAAACATACATATTCGTAATGAAAATAACGTTCAATTCTGATTGATACCACACACGTAATATTTCCTAAAATAAAATGTTTCAACTATATAGTTTTGCCCCTATTTCTTTCAACACCATAACTACCCCAAAGTTTTTTTGCTACCGATAATTTTTTCATATACTTGGGACAATATAAATAATATAAATGCAAAGATTGAAATATATAGGGTTTATCGTCTTGTCTATTTAGTGGTTCGATTTACAGACAGACACGCGGGTGAAATTATATAGGAACTTGTTTTTACTTATAAAGAGAAATGCATTAAATTTTTTAAAGGCCATTGAATTATTTATCTCTCATCTCACAAAAACTGCTTTTAAAACATATACACTACGCAGTTCTCATTGTGGGTTAAATTAAGTTGTAGTCATCATACAAGAAACTATGATACTGTATGATTTCATCTCCAATTTAAATCTATTTTTTTTTTTAATTTGGAGGTCACGCCGTTTTCAAGTGAGAGAGGGGTGGCGGCATTATATCTGACACTTTAAATTTGGCCGAACCAAATATAATATTATATTAATTTTTTTCGTCAAATAAACATACATATTCGTAATCAGAATAACTTCTAGTTTTTTTGATACCCCACAAATATTTCCAAAATTACAGTTTTCAACTCCCTTTACAATGTATTTTTCCCTTTAAAGTTAATTTTTTTGTTGAGTATTTTTTTCCTATATGTGGGACAATAAAAAGAATATACATTATTTAGTTTGAAATATATAGGATTTAACATCTTGTTTGTGTAGACGGGTTACGACTTACAAATAGAAAGACGGACAGACACGCGCGTGAAATTATAAGGGTCCGTGTTTTTACCTACGGACCCAAAAAATGTTTTTTACGAATACTTTCCTCATAAATTGGAGTTCTAAATTAAACGAATGTCAATTGACAAACAAAAAGTGTTAAATAATTTTCTTATCGTTGGAGCTGGTTTGGTTGTATTGTATTGGCTTTACTGTTTTGTTGGTTGCCATTGTTAGGATTTATATAACGGTATCAGTATTGCTTCCAATACAAAACTGTGGAGTTCCCATGGGTAAAATGACGTCAGTAGGGATATTGAAATGGATACGTTTTGACTACAAACGAGACAATAAAGTGTGTCAATGTTTCTCAAACGTATATGTATTTTATTTTGTCTTTACGGGCCAACGTTATGCCTTTATAAGGGGTTGCTTTATATTGTTTTATCTTTAAAGTGTATTCGTTTAAATATAATAAAACACCTGTTAAGGATTTTTGCCAGTCTCGTTCTTAGTTAGTATTTAATAAAAACAGAAAATATATGATTGTTGTTATATGTTCTTAATTTAATGAATCAATTGTATCGTGATGGCATTGGACGTTGAGGCGTGGCGATGTTGCTCCCCTGCAATAAACATCGGCCATGTCTCTTATAGTTCAGTGTCAAACACGTTTGAAATTTAACAACTGGAGATGATGACTTAGATATTGATTGAATACGAGAGTTTGGTGAATCCGATAAAATATCGTATTGATTAATGAGTTATCCACACAAATCTCTAAAAACGATCTCTGTCATAAGCTAGATACAAAAACAAATGTCAGTCGACTCATGAACGTGCAGCCCTATACTTCAATTAACGATGGAATACGACGTTGCCACTTCTCGCACAAGTTGGGACAAGTAGTGGCTGCCCCATTGCAGTGTGACCTACCAAATGGGGTTTGTGTTGTCATTAAACATTCACTTCATAACAGTTGTCTTTTGGTGATGTCTTGATTACTTTGTGGTAATTTTCAAAGTTAAAGGATAAATTTGTACTCCACCACGTTAATTTTATTTTTTTAAGTCGGAAGAGAACGGGAGTTGATCAAAAGAGACCTGATGGAACAGATGAAGGAGAAAATCTAACCCGAGCCTAGATAAAGAAATGTATAGATCAAGCTTACCAACTATTCAAGGCAAGCGGTTTCAAAAGAAAACTTGAATTTATTAAGGTTAGCTAATTCTCTATTCTTTTTAAGGTTAATTAAGTGAGATCAAGAAGAGATTGAAATCAAACACCTAATACCACATTTCAATAAAATAAGATTTATTTCCTTATGTACATTTCAGTAACATAGTTACCATAGTCAGAGGTTGAGGTATTACAAACACTAATTCTATAAATAATATAAACAGTTATACAAGTGAGGTTCTTTCCCCACTCCTTCCTGTGGCTAGTTCAACCAATGGTATTGAGCGAAGTCAATGACCTAGTTCCTCCCATTAAGTGGAGTAGGGGTGAGTCCCTTTACAATTACAGTAGCCTCAGACTAGGATTGTGTCTGGTGTAAGGGGCGTGTCTTCCCTTCTACTTGTTTCCCTAGCCTGACTTGACGGTACAACCCATTACAAGAAAACTAGGTACACAAATTACTGCTTAGCTACATTTAATTCCTAAAGTTACAACTTCGTGACAGACTTTTGTCAACATTTTATTCTTATTTACACCGATAAAAGAAACGAAAGTAGGGTACGCGTTTACACATAAGCATTTGAGGTCCATATTTTTTTTTATTGGGGATGTACCGCTGAAAGTAAACGCAACAAACGTAGTGTGGGGGCCCTATTTTCCTCTCCACCCCAGACACATTCCTACCTTGAGGATAGGCCTACTGTAGTCAACTACATGGACAATATTTTGTAACAAAAATAAATAATGCTCACCGAAATAACTTACTTAAGATTCTAAAAAACAAAGTGGTTTGAAAATTATTCATGAAACGAACTTGTCGTTTTTAGATACTATTTACCATCCAACTGTTCTTAACTTAAATTTAATTTAATTTCTAGAACAATGTGATATAAAATTTTACTTTATTTGGATATTTACTATGTTACTGAAATGTACATATAGAAATAAATCTAGTTTTATTTAATTGTGGTATTGGGTGTTTGATTTTAATCTTTCAGTTCGCCATAGTGTACTCAAAAGTGTAGTATTAAGCGAGGGTGAACAGAAATATAATGTTGCACATGTCATGTGATCAATCAAGAGTTTCTACCACTAGTCACATGATAGGTGTCCGATTCACATAATGTATTAGAAAACCAACAAACTATTATGCTCTAAAAGTACGATATCCCCAGGTGCCTTGAATGCCTCTTGGAGGGAAATAAATGCATCAAATACAGCGCTTAGTCAGGCTGCATAGCATTTCGCTTGTTTACAGTACAAGGATAAGTATTGCGTAGGTGTATCAGTTGTCTCTGTTTTTAGATTTGGCGAGTTGCAATAACAATTATCGGAACAAAACTAACATGACTCGACGGTTGTGTTTATTGTCAGAAGTTTATTTGATCGAAGTGAGTCAGCTTTCTTGCCGTGAGATCTGAGGAATACCATCTAGAAAATGATTGTTCATTTTATTTATTACAAGGTTTTACTCAACAAACAACGATATAATTTATTAGTAACTGTATTTTCTTTTCTGTTTCAGGTGTGTAACAAACATAACTAACGTGTGATAATTAAACTACGAGTTGTAAGTATTTGATACAATTGAAGTTTACTTTTTACACGATTTTATTTAGTTTGACCTGTCCCCTACATTCAATTAGTGTCAAGAAATGAAAGAAAACTCAATTTTCCACAAAGTATACTTTAGTTGTACAATACAAATACACGACGTCGTTTCATCACCCACAGATGTCACATGTACCTAGAACTACAATTGATCATTTCATTGCTTACACAGATATAAATAAAATTGAAGTGGTCATATTACTTGCTTATATCTTTTTAGTTCTGTTTTTGTTTGAGTGTGACAACTTAGGATGATGACACAGTAGTTGTATTGTATTTCTTAATAAGTTTTACTCAAAGTGTAATTTAGAATATTTTGTTATTGTTTTAACAATTGCTAATTATGTTTTTACTAATCATCATAATAATCATCTGTATTGTTAACTTCTTAGGCGGGATCTGTTTAAAAACGATATGTGTTGGATTTGTTTTTCTTAAGCTTGATAATTTTTATATGAATACTTCGGGATAAAGTTAGGAATGATAATGATTTATAAATTAATTTTTAATTAACAATTTAAAATTAATCAAATTATACAAAGTGCTAAAAAAGACGATTTTTTTCATCTATTTCTTTTTTAGCTCGTCAAATATATATTTTAGAGAAAAATGGAAGAGGGGAAAAAAGTTGGGCAATTAAACTTTACATATGAAATGACTAGGTAAATATTTATATCGGTGTTTTTTATATGTTCCTGAAGGGTGGAAGTTTTGAAAAGTTTTGTGTGAAAAATACTCGCGACAATGAGGCTAATCACGCAAAAATTAGTCATCCATCTTTATTTGTTTAATAATAAACACAGGTTAACTTTGGCGAGTCATACCTCAAAAACCTTTGAACGGAATTTGAAGGGGTTTTTTTTTAATGTGGGTCTTTCCGAGTACTTTGCAATCAAATTTTTTAAATATATATATTTTATTTAAATTGACTGAGCAATTTAATTTGTTTATAAGCAAATAATTGGTTAAATAAAAAATAAATAAAGATTCCTAAGCTCTCCAAATTAACCGATTTGAATTTTTCTGAATGGGTTTCAAACCTTAAAGACTTTTCTGTACGTAAATTAATAGGCAATTATCACAAAGGTTTATTTTTGTTCTCATAAAGTTTTGAAATTTTTCTTTTTTTTTTTAGGAAGGCCCTAATTGCATAGCAAAATTATTGTGCAAAAACTATCCAATAGATTTGAATGCAATTTGGTATGCTATTTTATCACATTAAAAAGTTGTATGTGGTGTATATGAAAGTCCTATGATAAAAATAAGTAATAGACAAAAAAAATTTTTTTTTTAAGTTTCATTTTTTGTCATTTTCCTTTTTTTAATTTTTATAAAATAAATATTTTTGTTCGTTTTTTAACTAGACATTTCTTATGTAATATTCAATTGAGCAACTTGTTTTTTTTTCTTCCATTTTTCTCTAAAATGTATATTTGATGAGCTATAAATGTAAAAAAACAAAAGATTTTTTTTTTTTTTTAGCAATTTGCAAAATTTGATTAATTATAAATTTAGCCACCATTTTCAAACTAGGGCACAATTATCATTCCTAACTTTATCCAGGAAGCATTCAAACGAAAATTATCAAGCTTGTGAAAAAAACCCAAAGCAAAACAGATCCCGCTTACACTAATTGCCGTGATAAACTACTAGACTACTAGACTAATATTATTGGAAGTCAATGATAATATGTTAAGCGTTTTTATTTCTAGGCAAGTGTGTATGAATATTGTTTGACAACTTAAGAGGCATTTATTTTTTATTTTTCAGTGCAATTTGAAATAAGTGCGTGATAAAAAATGGTTTACAAATATGTTTTAATTTTATAAATAGTCTCTCTATCGTAAGAGTTCCACCTTCCTAGACTCCTGTTTACCTTATCGAGTTTGTAAAATTCAGTTTAAAAAAAAAATGATTCCCTAATTTTTTGGAGATATAGTTGTGATATGGTATAACAGTTTCCCTGTGTGTGATCAAATATCCTATATTTTGAGGTATAACACGGTTAAATAAAATACGAAATATCTAGTCGAAGCATGAATTGTAATAGTTTATCTTTTTAATCAAGGTTTATTATACAGTGTGTCCATAAAATTATGGTCTGGTTTTGAATATATATATATATATATATATATATATATACATTTAAACATAAATATAATGAAAAACGTATCAAATTGTTTTTCTTCTTTACCCGAATTCTATGTGGTTACCGCTCTGTTAATGCCCAAGAAATATTCCAGTTCTTTCCACTCTCGTCCTGCAACATCTGGAGTTATTGATGCCACTGCTTCTTCAATTCGAATTATGTTTAGTGATGAGGCAACTTTCCATACTTCAAGACATGTACATAATCAAAACTTCAGAATTTGGACAAATGAAGTCCATCATGGCTTCGTTCAACATGAGCGTGATGAGTCAAAAGTCAATGTTTGTTGCATTCTTGCTCGGGATTGCAATATCGGAGTCTTTCATTACTGTAAGTACCATAAGTGGAATTGCCTATTTTGAGTTGTTGGAGCCTTGTACTCTTCCCCAAATCGAGGGTGAAAACTTTTTCAACAAGATAGGTTTTTTTTCTTTTTGTTTAAAGGCCATCCCTCCCGTCTCTGTCGTTACAAAACCTCTAAATCCTAAATATTCCTTTTCTTGTATTTAGTTGGTCGTGGCGAATATTTATATTTCTCCTCAGTTTGAAGGTTTCTATCTCAATCGTAGACTACTTCAAAATCCATGATTCATCACCCGTTGACAATTTATTATAAAATCTGAATTATTTTCAATACGCTAAAAAAGTCAGCCCCCGCTAATTAGCTTTATTTCGCTAATTCTTATACCCCCGAGTAAGATTCTTTGATGTCATTTCTTCGCAGATTACCCACATGCTCAAATCATACTAGAATGATTTGATGATTGAAATTCAATTCATAAACATTCTTACCGTCAAGCGTCGAAAAGGGTTGATGATTTTTCTTGTTATGTAAAGGCGACGGACCTCTTGATCCTCATCGACAGTAAGAATAGTGAACAACATAAAAACCCCATACCCCTCACATACATAGATAAAGCTAGGTTTCCTAGTGATTGCCAAGCCCTTACTCATTACAGTGAAGATACCGCCTTCACTATGCCCATGTTCGTCGTGATTTTATTGATTTCCTCAATGAGGTGGATAGAAGGACTTTTATTTATGACAAATTGTTTAAAAAAATATTTAATCTGAACGTATTCAGGAACGAGTGGCATCTCATGTGTTGTACAGTATTCTCAACGTAGGAATGTGTCTGGGGTGGGAGGAAAAGAGGGCTCCCCCACACTAACTTATGTTTGTTGCGTTTACTTTCAGCGGTACAACCCCAATAAAAAATATAAAAAAATAGACCTCCAAACGTTTCTGTGAAAACGCGTACCCTACTTTCGTTTCTTTTATCGGTGTATATAAGAATAAACTGTTGACAAAAATCTGTCACGAAGTTGTAACTTTGGGAATTAAATGTAGCTAAGCAGTAATTTGTGGACTTAGTTTTCTTAGAATGGGTTGTACCGTCAAGTCAGGCTAGGGAAGCAAGTAGAAGGGAGACACGCCCCTTACACCAGACACAATCCTAGTGTGAGGCTACTGTAGCTCAAATGTGGGAATACCTGGGGTGGGATAAAGCTTGGAGGTTTACAGAGTTACCCTCGCCGTGAACATAGAACTAAGATAAACAAGAAAAAAATCTTTTTGATAAATTCTTTCATTTAATACATGTTTAATTTTATTTTAATTTATACTTTTGTAAATATATTTATTCATAACTCCACCACGACGTTTTAGACACACTGTACTAATTCTTACAATTTTCAGTAATGTATCATCATGTATTAGAGATAAAATAAAGTTAAACAATCTAAATATACAAATTTTATAATAAATTGCAGCTTTAGTTGTGATTAATGTGAATTTTATTTGTAAACTACATTGCAGTTTCCTAGGTTTTGTGAACATTTCAACTTTATAGTCTAATATTTCTTTTAAGCAATTTGGCAATCCAACAGTTTTTTTTCCGTTTATTTATTTTTACTGTGACATGATTTGTGTATTTAAATAAAGCTAAAGTTATAAATGCTAACACATTGTAACTTCAACAAACAATACTTGAGATTTTACTGTTAATTGTGTTTTCCTTTCGGGAGTTTTAAACAAAACATTTAGTGAATGGTATAAAAATAGAAAGTGTTTATATTGTGAAGACACGTGATTGAAATACGAGACCGAGCGTGCCAGATTATCGTGGGGAGGTTTGACAAATCGCGGGACTCCTCGATAATGTCCCGCCGGGTTCGGTGATAGATCGCACGGCAGGGATGGCCTATCCGAACAACTTATTGGTTTTTGCCCTGAAGAGATAAAACTATGGATGGACTATAAATATTGCTACGGATAAGGGGTGGGTGTGGCTTTGGATTTACGAGCCATCTTGTGTGCCGCCGGCGGGAGGTGAATTTTAGGTCTCTTTCTTTTTACGTTACTTATTTATTTATTGACTTTCATTGTTTTGTACTTTATAAAATGGCGGTGAATTAGAGATTATACTTTCTATACGGTTATTACTCAATTAAGAGCGGTAAAATTGCTCCTACATTTTAATTATTTCAGTTAAATTAGGTCAGAAAACAGTTTCAAAATATTGATGTGGGAGATTTCAATTACTTCAGAAATATTTATATGTTATTCGAACTCGGTGTTAAAAATATATATCTTATTTATTTAGGGATTATTCTGTTTTAAATTTTTTTGAATATTGATGGATAGTTTATATTATTGGAAATAAAAATGTTATAATTTCTATTTATACAAACTAATTTAAAAATTTTTAATAAAAATTCCTCTAGCTGCAATTTTTTACTTTAATTCATCGCGACAAGCAGTGACTAAGGTCATGCAAGAGTCTCTTAAGAAAAGGAATAATGGTTGTTCTCTCTACTTCATTGACACTCCTCGTTTGATCAGTTGTGCTTATTATTTTTGTATATAGTCTAATGTCTGAATAAACTAAACCAGAATTATGAGTTAACAGAAAAAATGAGAACATTTTATTTGAAATATTTTTTTAATCCGTCCCTAAATTTTCAACGTAAAAATTTTTTTTTTTAATAAATAATATATATATATATATATATATATATATATATATATATATATTTAGAGGTCTCTTGATTTTAGTTTTAGAGGAAAAATATAAAAATCAAATATGATCATTCATTTTAACCCGGATCGCTCAGGAGAATATATCAGAATTTTTGATAAATTATTTCGTTACAGTCAATTATGAAACCAAAGTGGAAAAAAAAGATATTGTAAAACTTGTCTAACGTTTATCAGGTTAAAATAAACTTATTTTGTCTCGTACAAGTTTGCTCTAAAATTGATTGTTTTTCGAGAAACGAATAATTGTTTGAATATCAGGAGATTTACAAATATTTCGTCAAAATTAAAATCGGAATAAAACATTTTTCATGTAAATTTTTATAATTTTTAGCGTAGAATAAGAATATACAAAGGAAACATATACCTAACATAGAATTACAAATTTTATTCCACCTTCGATAACAAATAACTTTTGTCTACAACATTTTCTTTTAAAGTTTGACTTTTTTAACTTCTCTCAGTTTAAACAACGCACGGTACATATTCATTTTTTCGATTGGATTAATAAATACTGCGCGAAATTACCCCAATCTTAAACCAAATACGCCATTTTCAAATCTGTTAACTTTTTTCTTAATAATTCTAATTGGTCGAAACATTATGTAGTGAACTTCACACACATTTACAATCCTGCCTTGTACAATCCACATTAGTGAGCTCTGACAGTTTACTCACCTAGCTTGTCCTTAAGAAATGTTAAGATTTTACATTAAATCTCCCTAATCTTAAGCTGAACTTGAAATACGCTGTAATTTTATTTTTAACGAACTGAGAGACCAACTCCAGCACTGGGATCTCCCTTTGATGAAATTATTCAAGGCAAGGGGCAGGTTAAAGAAGAGTAAATCACTAAAAATTGGACTGTGAATGTTGGCACAGTTCATTCCACAAACTGAATTACCCTAAATTATTTACAACGAGGTTTTCGGATAGCTTACTAACAAAGATAAAGAATCCGGACTTCTTTGGAAAGAAGAGTGACTGGATAAGTAACGCCATGTTGCCCCAAGGACGCGAAAAGTACGAAAACTACAAATATGGCAAACTATATTCCAGTTTATATCTCGTGAAATGATAATCTAACAATTTAAATTTTGTTGTATTATTGAGGGTTTATGTCTATAACTAAAATAGTGCAAAGTGGAGGGGAGATTCAGAGGTAAGGGGAGAAGGGAAGGATGACACTAGTGCGTGAATACTAAAATTGGCAATGCCTCGATGCGTTTGAGCAACAGGATGATGACATTTTTATTATTATACATTTTTCGGACATTTGCCATCATGTGTGTGTTAAAAATCAAAACACGACGTTTCGGGAATAAGAATCAAATCCCGTTATCAAGTGACTAAAAATTAAAGAAACATGAAACTAGAAACTAGAAACTAAGCCTATGTAAGAAGTAAAATTAAATAAGAATACCACCAACCTTTATATCTAAGCATGCATCTCAGAGCTAAAACTGAGAGGTCAAAAAACACAATCACGGTACACACAACTAACGTCAAATACGTGTTGTTGTATCAAAGATACAGCAACAAGTGACGTGGTCCAGAAGGCGTGACAAACTATTAGGGGAAAAAATGTCCGAAAAATGTATAATAATAAAATTGAACTTCCATCATTAACAAATAACTTCAAACAGAGAATGATGACATTGGTGTCTATTTGTATAGAATAACAGAATTTACATTTTTTTTTTTTTTTTTTTTTTTTTACTGCCCCAACCTTTTTGTAGGCGCAAACTACTTCATAAACTAAATCTGTTAAAAACATAACTCCAGACAGCATTATTAAACAATGTATGAAATTTCATAATCCACAAATATAAATATAATTATAACAGAGCGAAGCTAGGTCGTGTTTTAGCCTGACCATTGCGCTTCTATAGTTTGACACAACGTAAAGTAATAAAGACATTATACGATCATAGCCTACATTCCCGGTTATTCAATGGCATAGACAGATGACAGTTTATTGTAGATATTTATAAACTACTCCAAAATATTTTATCCGAATTATATCTTTAAAAAGTAAGTTCTCGTCACTTCTCCCTCTTTGTTTAAAGACATATTTTGAAACTCGGGCATGTTTGTTTTTAAGGACCTGACTTTTTATAATAATAGGGAATAACGCATCAGAACAATTCTAGCCTATTGAACTAGAAGCCACAGTGGAGGCGTTGTACCAAGGCTTTAAAATTAATAAAACGTGGTTTAGTGGCCTTTAGCGAAACACTTCTTTCCAATGTATATAAATAAGAGGAGTGGTTAAAAGACACTTAAAATCTGGTTGAAAATTAAAGACAGAATTTTTAATTATAAAGTAGTAGAATGATATTTCATGAGAAAAACCATGGCGAAATCGTTCTGACGAGAGAGACCTTGTTTATATCTCTAAAAAAAGTAAGGCATTACAAGATACTAAGACATCAAAATTGAAAATAATCTTTATCAGTTGTAGAGATAATAATGGTAGCTCAATTACATTCTGAATACCGGGTGTCCAAGAAGTAAAATACCGGGAACGGTAAAATAATTTCAGAATGAATAACAATTAGGTTACAACTGACTATTATTAAAATTGTGCTACCTTTTTAGATAAAGTTGGAAAAGTTATCTCTAGAGTGTAACCCCTATACATACACTCCTAGGGCCTATATGGTAAACCTGTATTTTTATAAAAGATTCAATAAAAAATAAGTTGTTATATGATTATATCCTGGATACTTTTTAAAAATATGCGTCCGTGTAATAGGTAATAGACACAAATTTATTTATATTATAGACTCTTCCACCCTATGAATAAAACTAAGCCCTTAATTAAAAATAACAATAAAATCTTTCTAATAACATTAAATAAGTTGAATCCATGTACAATTTTTGAAAATGAATTTATATAATTTTTTTTTTTTTTTTTTCAATAATAATATTTAATGATTTTGTATTTTATTCTTTCAGATTTTTATATAAAAAGCTTAATTAGGGTTTTAGAGCTGAACATTTTATAATTTCACAACTTATATGAGTCCTATCTCCTAAACTGTTAAATAGTAAGTATATCCTAATCATTTTAAAATGTGTTTTTATACGTAATCATGCAAAATATGATTCTCTCTCTCTCTCTCTCTCTCTCTCTCTCTCTCTCTCTCTCTCTCTCTCTCTCTCTCTCTCTCTCTCTCTCTCTCTCTCTCTCTCTCTCTCTCTCTCTCTCTCTCTCTCTCTCTCTCTCTCTCTCTCTCTCTCTCTCTCTCTCTCTCTCTCTCTCTCTCTCTCTCTCTCTCTCTCTCTCTCTCTCTCTCTCTCTCTCTCTCTCTCTTGATGAAAATCAGACCGTAATGAGTTGTCTACTTAATACATTTATCATCAATTTAAATTAACAACTTAAAAACTAAACAAATTTTCTGTTTCCTACTAACCTATAACTACGTTGATAATTGTTCGGAATCTTGAATTTTCAAGAGACCACTCCAGGAACTAATGTTTATTTCGTTATCAATAAAGTAACAACAAATATATATTACCAAACAGTTATCTGTTTTTATTTGTGTTTAACAAGTTGGCTAAGGTTTGTTGCTACGCACAATCTTCTAAGTGTAAATATTTAGAACGAATACTTCTTGCAGTTTGTTAGTTGATGTAATTCGATATGACAACGTTGAACTGGAAAAACTACCATAACAAATTCCGTCAATCCGCCTGGGTGAAATGTCAGGTGAATGTCCAACTTTAAATAAATATAAAATGAACATTGAATCCAAGTAAAAACGCTCTCCATGAGCATTTAATTCCTTTAATATCGTATAAGAAAGAATACAAATTTAAGACAGTAAAGAAAATACAAATTTGTAATAGGCTGTATAAATTTTATAAATGAAACACCAATTACGAATTTTAATTTATTATTTTTTTCTAGAGGAAATACCCTTCGAACATATATATTTTATACAATATTATTGGAAATGAAAAAAACAAACACAATATTTAATAAATTCTACAATTTTTTTGAGTCTTGCCGACCATAGTTTCGCCAGCAACGGCATTTACATGGCAGCTTAACACAGACTAAGAAAGATATTGAAAACTGACGTATAATATTACTTATATCTTCCTTAGTCTGTGTTAAACTGCCTTGTAAACTGCTGGCGAAACCATGGTCGGCAAGACTCAATAAAATTGTAGAATTTACTAAATACTGTGTTTGTTTTTCATTAAAAATGGAGTTCTACCAAGTACCTTCGGTCAATAGTGTAAATCGTATTATTGGAAATGTTGGTAAAAGCGAAAGACAAAATAATTAGAGTTAATAAGAAAGTTTTGTCAATTTTAATTCAATTACAAATTGTTCTAATGATTATTTTGGTTTGAGAGTGTGAAAATACAGACAGAGGTTATTATAGATTAAATCATAGGTATTGTCTTGATACACAAATACAATCCATTATTTTCATGGTTTCTTATTTTTTCAATAAGCACTTTAAGTTTTCGTTTGTTTTAGTAAATGATGCGATAGATATTTTTATATTTGTTATTATACAAGATTTCTTGCACAAATTATCAACTTACTGTTACTTCAAAAGTATAACCATAACTATTTGTTTATGTCACATAACTGTCGATCTGGCAACACTGAACACTGCTGAATGTGTAGAAGCTTCCCTCGTCCAGTTTCTGCTGGATGCATTTAAGATGAGATATAAAGAATGTTATTAATTATTAAATATTAGTTGATTGAACGTTCGAACTAAATGAGTTCTGTTTCTTGCAACATGCTTAAAGCTTTGGTAATAAAGCGAAAAATAATGTCGTACCGAGGTTAATTATTGTTTGAATTAAATTGAAGTTGAAATCAAAGAAACCACATGACATCGCTGTGTTCTCGTGGATAATCCGACAGTACATGTTTTTCAACTGCTTTCTTGAATTCCTATTTTTAGTCAAACTAATCGCATTGTTAAGGTTATGTTTTACTGATTGTATTTCCATCTCCAGAAGTGTACAACATAGAAAAATTAAACATGCAAAAAAAATCATTAGCAAGCACAAAATAAAGATTAGAGTATTTCTAATAATAAATATATTGTATAGCATTGCTCCAACACAAAAACTTAGAAGCGTATTAACTATGAACAAAGCTACACTAGCGCTGTAGTAGTCTGCAATCAGACGTAGAACTCCAAGAAGTTCGTTACAGGCAGTTTTTACGATTTTTATCTGTTGAATTTCGTTACCGTAACTTAAAAATCGTGGCACAGTAATTTCCACAGGAGGTAATACACTAAGCAAGGATATGTTCGGTATATTTCTCTGCAGTGTAACCTGTAATTCAGTTATACTTTTCCTCAACACTTGAATACGTTGACGAACTGTCAAAACTAACAAGCAGAAGTCTGTCATCGTAGAACAAATTATTCCTAGTATGTGCATGAAGTTAGCATAAATTGCATAGTCTACAATAGGACTATCAAAGAATGGGTAAACTTCTAGGATCGAGTAAAATATGATAAGAGTAAATACGTCAACAGCAACAAATATGATCGTGTATTTTCTGATTTTCCAATGGTCAACGAGGTGTCCCAAACTTTCAAATCTCTTATCAACGCTTTTTATAGTTTCAAAAATAAGAACAATCACTTTGTATTGTTTCAAAGTAATCCGCAGTATATACAGAACACTGAATCTAGTTAATAAGTTTGATACTAAGGCCATCACCTTTCCATAGAATTTAATATTATCAAAAACATTGGTGAACTTGAAACACTTATCATACAAAAGAGAAATTGAGTGTATTTTGTAGAAATTTCATTCCGGCAGCGTTCCGTAAACGACACGACACAAGTACCCAAAACACGGGACATTAATGTAGCTGGAGAGTAACTCCAGACCAGATCCTTCGACATTACGTACAGAACAGACGTTATCAAGCTCTATGAATAGACTGTCAAGTTTGTTTCAGGACCGTTCCTACATGGATACGACAAAATGTTAGCAAAGCTTCGATAAACATGTGATATGTCAAAGTTTCATTGTCATAAAATCAATAGAAATGTTTTAATATAATAAGTATTTATCCAAAGTTATTACATTAAGACGATCGATAAAGTCATGCGAACACTATGACGTCACATAATTTGAGGCGACTATTTCATCAATTATATAAAAGTATAATGTCGAGGTTTTCATCCTTAACGTTCACGTTGATTTAGCATATTTGAAAATTTTAAGCTAATAAGCACATAAAACAACTCTGTTGATGATCAACTCAAATTACACGTGACTATGTGTTTTAATTACGCGTTGATTTCCACTTAACTTATATTTTAAGTGTCGTGGTTCTTATGTTTTAATAAATTTACTGTATACTAGTGTATTTTTAGTTCTCTTTCAACTTTGACGCTATTACGGTATTCATAGGTCTTTTTTATCTCTTTCTTCTTTTTTTATAAGGCGATGATGACCGAGAAATGTTCGCCTTTAAACCAACAAAGTAAACTAAATAATAATCCAATTTCTTTTCTTAACCACGTTCAATCCCAGATATTAATTTTTTTCGTACACGGTACCTGAGTTCAATTATGTAATAGCTACAATGTATTACCAAAAAAAAATCTGTCGGTCTTCTAGATTATAAATGACTCTGATTTGGCACACAATAAGTACGGCATGTTATGCTAATATACTAGACAACAGATGCTTTATAAATGTATACCTAAAATAGAACCTAAACACGATTGTGAAATACTTACAGGTGCATACAGTTATACATGGATTTCAGTTATTGTAACATATGCTCTCTATTAACATAAAGTGCAGACACTCCCACACCATTTCACGTAAAACAATTACGTGAAGAAAAATTAATATTAAATCATAACGATAAAAATTTGTCGCATAACAATGATGTGTACCGCAGTGGTTCTGTGAATAGTTGACCTTGTTCCTTAGAAGTTTTAAAATATTCAATAAATCACTGTTGTAAACCCAATGTGTCAACGGGTTAGCATGCTAGGTGACACAATATTCATAGACCAAGAAGTAATAGTAAATAATACCATAGCTACTTAAAACAGGGACATCATTCATGTGTGAAATTTTAATATATTTAAAAAAATTCTATACTATGTTTCCCAAAAGTCTCCCCCCCTATTATTTCTTTTATTAATGGAAATAGACAGATTTGCTTTGGGGAAAGTTTAGATAACCAAAGGAGGAGTTTATTGAAGTATCAACATTTTCAACCCTTACCCCCAAAATGGGGTAGTTTGGGGGTAAGTCAAGAATTTTAAATAGCAACCCCTGTTGAGTGATACCTCATTAAAAAGGTCATTTAAAAATAACAATAATGGCGCAAAGTAGAGGTCTCCTAAGTTCACCCTACCCAACATAGCGACCAATCGAATTGTGAATGTTAACCTACAAACTCCGATTGTTTTTATTACATTACAAATTGCTCTATGTTGGTAAAATGATAGTAAGAGCCTTACCTTGTTTCTTTAGCTCAGATTAAGTTCTCGAAATGGCTACCATTTACTTCTAGACAGAAATAGATTCTGGACTCAAAAGCTTGTTGTACATTTCGTAACATTTCCGGTGTAATTATTAACGTAAAATTCACAATTCGATTGGTCGCTATGTTGGGTGGGATGAACTTAGAGACCTCTAGTTTGCGCCATTATTCTTATTTTTAAATGACCTTTTTAATGAGGTATCACTCAATAGGGGTTGCTATTTAAAATTCTTGACTTACCCCGTAATTAAACCATTTCGGGGGTAAGGGTTGAAAATGTTGATACTTTAAAAAACTCCTCCTTTGGTTATCTAAACTTTCCCTAAAGCAAATCTGTCTATTTCCATTAATAAAAATAATAATAGAGTGTGAGACTTTTGGGACGCATGGTATATAGTCTACTATTGATCATTAGAACCACAGTTTTAGAATGATACCATCCCCATCTCTGTAGATTGAGAGGGCGCAAAGGAGTTCCTTAGCGAACATATTTAGGCTCTGCTAAATTATAAATATATAAGATAATACTGTAATGCAGACATGACTAATCCTTGTGGTACACCATTGATGACTTCTTTCGCGTGGATTTAATGTTCTACACCTCGCACACGTTGAAATATTCGTTTCCTTGTCGTTTAAAGACGTAAAACCTTGTGGTCATCATCACCTTAATAAAAAGAAGTGAAGACCATAAAATGGAGATAATTAGTCCTCGATTACTTGTAATAGCGTCGAAGTCAGAAAGAGAACATTATTGTTTAAGAGAAATCTGACAGAGAGGGAGTATAATAAGACTAAATGAAGAAAGGATAGATCCAGCTAGATTACCTCGGGATTGCCACACTCGTACTCACTATAATTGAGTCTCAAAGGGTCACGTTGAAATCGACTTAACTTAAAGTTGTAAATAGAACTGCAAAGATTTCAAAATCAGGTTTTTATAAACTGATAATATCAAACGCGGTTGGAATTTATAATACTATTTTTTAAATGTTTTAATTATTGAATATATAATTTTAGAGATTATAAACCTAACAACTGGTTATTAACTACTGTAAAGATATGTTTATGTTTAAATAAAGATAACATTTAGCTTAATTGAATTCATTACCATATTGTATATTGTACCGTTACCTTAGATTTGCTATTGTGGGGACAACTATAGAAACCAAATGGCAGAACGGATTGTATGTATTATGATAGGTGCTGGTTTTATCGAGCATCTGTCCTATATTGGCCGATTAGTCAGCAAAATATGAGAACCGGTTACTTTTGTTAGTCTAATAGTCTGTAGAAAGCTTTCATTTCGAGCCAAATGAAGCAGTGTGGGAGTGTCTGCACTTTATGTTAATAGAGAGCACATGTTACAATAACTGAAATCTATGTATAACTGTATGCACCTGTAAGTATTTCACAATTGTGTTTAGGTTCTATTTTAGGTATACATTTATAAAATGTCTGTTGTCTAGTATATTAGCATAACATGCCGTACTTATTGTGTGCCAAATCAGTCATTTATAGTCTAGAAGACCGACATTCTTGTAATTTTATTATTATTATTTTTTTTTTTTTATTTTTTTTTTTACAAGTAGAACAATGTATCTATAAAACAATTCTTGTGCCGTAGGAACAAATCTGCTAATTATCTGATATTGAACGTGGTTCTGAAGCGAAGCGGGATTGTTATTTATTTTTACGTTGCTGTTCAAAGGCGAAAAACTCAATCGCCGTATGTTAAAAAGAAGAAAAGGAGATAAAATAAAGAGCTCTAACCCTCGAATACTCTAATAGCGTTAGTGTCGGAAAAGAAAAAGAGTTGGTCAAGAAAGTCTTAATAGGAAAGAGAGGGATCTAACCAGAGACTACGTGAAGAAATGTATAGGTCCAGCTAAGTCCCTTGGTATTACCACACTATTACTCAACTACAGTGAGCCTCTGAGGTAAAAACATCTAAAAGGAAAGAATAAGGAGCTTAAACATAAGAAATTGTATCGACTAATTTGAACAATTTCTACACTGTTATTATATAATACATAGTTAATCTAAAAGCTAATATTAAAAAACGTCTGGACATTTGTAGTATAGATTTGTTGCAGTGCGGAACTAATTAATATTAAAATATTCCGAAATATTATCGAACTCTGATACGTTTGGAATGCACACATGCACATCAGGGACTGTTAAAAAAGATGAGATTTGCCTATAAGTACAAACAAGACTTCACAGCCATTTAAAACTTGAGATGATCCAGTCACTTCAACGACATAATATTGATCGGAGGCTGAACAGAATAAAACTGTAGGACCTATTGTTAATAGTGTCTTAACAACACAGGGTCAAGAAAGAACACGACTAAAAGGAAAAACGAGAAGGAAGCACATGTACAACAATGGGTGATAGTTCTAAGTTTTTCTTGAAGGTATACTCGCCCGGTAGTGGTTGAAGTTGCTTAAAGGATCGTTCTTGGTTCGATGCTGTATAGTTTGTTTACTAACGATATATCACTTTGCCAACAAGTGTTATTGTTGTGTTCTATTACAAATCAGTCAATCTTGAGTTTGTGCTATCAACATCGAAAGAGATTTTGATAAAACAATAGGTACGGAAGTGAAGAATCGCTATGGACACTTCTAAAACTGAACCCAACTTCGACTCAACGAATTAACCTTTAGAGACCTAAGATTAATATTTTACAGTAAACTCATCTTTCTTCCTTTTTCCAAACAAATAAAAGGTGTATAGATATCATCTCGTCATTAACTTTATACACACCAAAAAACCTACTTTATAAGACCAGGGTGACGATGGCTTTACATCTTACTATGAAAATCCCAATTTGGCATTCACGCCAGTCACAAAACAGAAGGAACAGTTCATTTCCAAAATCAGTATTCCAGCATAAGCTAATTCATCATAACAAATTAAAAACGTAACCATCTCTATAAGACTTGAGCCCTCAAGGACTTTGTCATGATAATCACAAACGTCTTGTCATCTAAAGCACAAGGATCAAAATACTCTTCATCTGTCATAGAAATAGACTCATTCTGGAAATCTCTAGACACAGATATCTGTGATTAGTGTTTAATTTATCATTAATTAATAAAATTAATAGTATCACTATATATCAAATTGATTAAAACATACTAACATCTCTCTCGTCCCGCCACATTTTAAACGAAAAACAAATAACATAATCTATAAGTTAGTTAAGATGTGATTTTAAAATTGGCTTTTCTCTCGGTGAATGGATTTCAGGGTTACAACCGTAAGTCCACGCCTTAATCCCGATGCGACTGTAACTTGTGTAAAATACTAACAGTGATTGTTATTTATAAATCAAAAAGTACTGCTAAATAAACTGATAGAACTGCCGGATGGATTATGTCGGGACAAATAATTACAAGGATTTTGAATTGCCGGCTTTCATTTAGATTAGTTAGTATGTATTGATCAGACGGTTTGGATTGGATTTTGTTTTGCATATTGGGGTTGTTCTACCAGGAATAATATTATGACTGACTGGAATGTATTTATTACTCATAATGCTTTGTGTATACATAAGCAATTAATGTAATCAAGATCATGCGCAGTGTATATTGTGTTCAATTAATTTTACTGCCGAGATCAACCAATATTGCTATTTTATTAATATTACAATGACTGATTATATTAATAGTTTGTAAACAGGTCGTAAAATAATTACCATTTTTATCATCATATATTGATTAAAAAAATATACTTTATTCATAATAATATTAATAATTCTGAGAAGAAATAGCTCGTGGAAGACCTGTTGGACCATTTTTCAGTCGAGTATCTCGTAGCAGATTATTTCAAGTGGCTGCTCCCGTAACCCTAGTAATCGTAGCCACAATTTACCACCAAATCTTACCTCCCTATTTCCCATGATACGCCCCTCAGAGAATCACTATAGACTTGGGTCGAGGGAGTGTAGCTGGATCTACACCTTAAATGTATTCTTTGGGTAGTTCCTTCTATTTCATCTTTCATAATCATGTCTCTATTTACCAACTCGTATTCTCTTCCAATTTGTGTATACAAAGGCTAGAGGTCGTTATTTTATATTATTTTTTTACTTTGTTTATAAGGCGCAGATGACCGAGAGGTTATCTAGTGAAACATTCTCACGAATCATACCTTGTTTAGGCCCCCACAAGGATCGAATCCTTAACTTCTCAGACACTACAGTACGTTAGAACGTTAGCCACTAGATAAACCGGGGCTCATTCTTCTTCAGCCATCCACATACAACATAATGCTTATTGCTAAAAATCGACACAACTATTTTAAAAGACAACTTGCAATACTCCGATTATTGACTTACTTGAATTATTTCCTTTTTCCATAAGGGAATCGGAGTGCCGTTAGAAAAGATCTACAATCGGATGTGATTTCGATCCATCCTTTTCAACTTTCTCCAAGTCTTGTCATCATCCTTAGTTTTCTTTTCCACAGTTTTTCTATTAGTTATTTTGGGTCCGACAGGTATCCTCTTTACTTACGTAGTTCACACCTGAGTCTGTCTAGTTCTACCACTGTTCTTTCATAAGATGTTCCCGATCCATTAATTCTTTAACCTCTGTTGTTTGAATGTATCGACAACTTCTTTAAAGTTTTCAGTTGGCAACTCTTTCAATATATGTTGATAATTCTTAAGTTTGTACATACAACTTTGTAATGTACCTGTGATTGCATTCATACAACAGCAGTAATTGTCAATAAATGAATAAAAACACAATTTTCCTCAAACAAAACCCCTTTATTTGTGCAACATAAATACAAGAAGTCGTTTCAATGACTAAGTTGTCATCCTCACCTGCTACATCCACACAAACGCTGACTGTGACCGGCAAAGCCAAAACCTCACTCTTATAATAAGGGGAAGCAGCTTGACCACTCTCCCAAGTCCAATACCATCAGAATACAATTTCCCAAAAATTATTATAATGTAATATATGCAAGCCCATGATCAGATATACAAAACTAAATATAACGGAATTGAAAACTACACAGCAAAGACAGAACCGGTACATACCCCCTCTCCTCCCACTAAAAAAACATGCACAACCATAAATACATATATAAATCTAAATCTAACATAGAAATAAATATACCGACAAAAATAACCCGCAAAGATGTAAATATATATAAACAAAATTTAATAATAATAATTCTAGGATGAAGAAAATAAACAGAATTAATAATAACAAAAAATAAAATAAAAAATTAAAATGAATTAAAAAGAAAAATGAATCTATAAAGAAATTTATAAACCTATTAAAATTTATGTAGAAAATACATACATATATACACGTATGAAAATAAAGAAAAAATTATCATATAAATTAATTTAAATAATAACAACACTAATAAATATTAAAAATTACAACAAAAGCAAAACAAACACTATAGACAAGAAAAATGTAAAATCACACGCACGCACACACGCGACCACACACACACACACACACACACACACACACACACACACACACAAACACACACAAACACAACAAATAAGAATGAAAATTAAATAACTAAACTAAAGTTTTAAAAACATAATTAAAATAACAGACATAAATTAACCTACTAAAACTTAACATAAAAATAATGCACACAAATATACATGATAATACATGGTCATATTAAAATAGAAAAAGAAATAAAAAAAAATTACATACAAGAAAAAGATGTAGAAAAAACAAAACAATATTAAAGAAACAGAAACATTAAACACAAAATGAAAATGACAATTGAATATAAAATCCTGTAAAATAAATATAGAATCAAAATATTCATATATTCACAACACAAGCACATAAATACATGACAGATAAAAGGATATAAAAAAATCAATAATTTTAAAAATAATAAAATTAATAATATATTTAAAAAAGAAAATGGCTTCGGCTCACTATTTCCAATTGTGTCTTTGGTTTTATTTATGTCCCAAGCATCCAATGTCCTAAACACTTTTAAAGTGTTAAAATTGTTTGCCCTCTGCATTCAAACATTTATTAAAATCTTTCTAGAATATTACTTACCAGTTTTTCGTCAATTTTAACAAATAGTCTAAATGTAAACATATTTTAAAGTCTTCTAAATTTTTTGTTTATGACTGTAATTTGTATCATTCAATCCTCTTCTCATCCCATTATAGTTTACAAAAATGAGATCATGTGACCCAGGTGTCCACTCCTGATGGTTCTGAAGCTTGTATCACAGACAAGATGTTATACCGAGACGGTAACAAAATAATTTTTATTTACAGTGAAAGCCAAAGACGACGCGGAAGTGTGTCATTGCAAATCAAGGTACAGTATGTTCCCAAATTGTGTGAAAGTGGAGGGGGAATAGATGGAACTGAGTTGAGCTTAAGAACAAACATTGATAGAACATGATACAGCCCCACTGGTGTTTTCATTTAGCCGTGATAATATCAATAACATTTCACGTGTGTAATATCATTTAAGTTATAGTTTAAAACAAGTTTTATACTTCTTTAGTATAGTTAACTCGCACAATTTAATGTTGCAAACGAAGGAAATTAAACAGGAAATATAATGTGGCAAAATATTGTTCTAACTTTCTCGCATGCCCTTTCATAAAATCTAACAATAACGAAAATTATTGCTGTCAACCCAAAATGTCATTATGTTTATTAGTCAATTTCCCCCCTTATTTTTTTCTGAGATAAATTGGAGTAGTCTTGAACAAAATTTTATTTTCAAATTATTTTTAATAAATATTTATACATGAAGAAAGATTAAGCTTGCTTTGCTTGTGTTATAAACCTGAACTTAAGTTTAAATATAATTTGATTGTAATTAAGTTTTTAATGTTGGCGGTCAAATTTCATATTAAATCTGAACTGTAATTTTCTTTTAATTGAGATTAGCCACACTGGCTTGATACATTACTCTTCACTGATTACCAAAAGTTGATAGTGGTGGAGCACAATTTTGAGAAATTAAGCATTTATGAAGAGTTTTATAGTCGGTGTTTTGATTCATAATTCCCGGAACGACATTTCTGGAGTTTGGTGACCAACATATTTAGTGTAAATTCTTAGGAGCTACTTTTGAGAAAAAAATTGATCAACATCATTATTGACGATTTTGAAAAAAATAATGATAATTTTAGAAAAAATACTATATATCAAGATTGATAAAAATCTGTCCACTCTTTTTTTTTTATGGTGAACAGTAAATACCCATCATGTTGGAAGAATATTTCATTATTAATTTTATAGTGTAGCCTACTACTAATTACAGGTATGGAATGACGTAATTGCGTAACATTTCTAAGTAATAATCGCCAGTAACAGTAGAGGCCACTTCTTCCAAAGGATAAGTTTCCATAAACACAAATATCTGGTTTTTTTCTTCTTTCAATCACATGGTGGGGTTGAGGTATCTCAGTAGTGACAGATGTGTCTATTCACATGTCCAGAAAGTGTGAATGTTGTTTAAATCAGGCTTAACTACTTTCTGAAAGGTTTCGCAATCCTTGGAAACATTATCTCACACATTTTATAATCGCTATCAAAGTTGTCTTCAATTAAACCATCTACCAAATACGGAATATAAACTTTAAACATAAGATGAGCGTACAGTACGATCAAATAAAACCCTCCTCCAGTTCTGGCGTGATGCAACGATGGTGGCTCTTAATATATATAACATACATTTCATCATGATCATCGCTCTTTAACATTGTGCACGGCGATCATCGGTAAACGTTTTGGAACTGTGTACCCTTGCAGATATCTGCTGATTTATTTATCCCTCCCAAAAGTATTTCCTTGTTTTCTTCTCTGATTACAATTTTTTTAAGGTCCAATTTGTTATCTACCTAACACCGTTCCATGATCTTCAAATTTCTGATTAAAATAAAATATATTCTTGACGGTATTGCACTTTCAAAATTTTCTTGCCATTGTTCTACAACGACAATTACACCATGCTTGAGTGTTTTCTCAACGCCCGTTTTTGTAGTCAATCCGTTCCCTTACAACTCACGAAATTAGGGAACATTTCACTCTTCTACAGAAATAAAAACAGTTCTCGGAACCTAAGTACGATAGTGGCCACAAAATTAATATAGGAACAAGCAATTTGGTAGGGGACTATAGTGTACAAAACCCAATTAATATTCAGAAATTTTGAGTTTGAAGTGTCAAACTCACGGTCATTTTAAACAGTTTTTTTATTCATATTTTGTGTTATTTCACTTATAATAAAAATTAATTAGATAAAATTTGCAGATTTCAATTCTGGATGTACCTACCTCATCTCTCTACTATGACGAATAATGAAGTTATTGTAAAAAATATAATATTGTACCCTGGCCTCCCTAGAAAATGTAATATTGTACCCTGGCCTTCCTAGAAAATGTAATATTGTACCCTGGACTCCCTAGAAAATGTAATATTCGTATAGTTGGGAGTCCTACAGGGCCGATTCACGGACACAAGCGTAGAGCGAGTTTATCCTTCTTGACCCAGTTGGTCGAATACACTGAGATGAGAAAAGGTAGTGGAGATTTTGTAATACACATATACGAGGTCCCGTTAGAGCCTAGCCGACTTCAAGTAAGAACTAGTTTTACAATTAGGAGATCAGAAAACCTTTGTGACAACTATTTTTTTTTTTTTTTTTTTTTTATTTTTTTTTTTATTAATTCAATATTACAACTGATTATGTACCCATCTAGCAATTTACACTTCATACTTTTTACACTTGTAAGGGATATGACCCAATGGTTATTCCCTATCACTCTAGTCCATCAGATCTGAAGGCTTGGTCCTCTTCAGTCGTCTCTCCACCCGAGTGACATCCAACAGTCCCTGTATCTCATGGTGTTCATGTTGAATGATGCGTTGTTTATGCTTCCTTGCCTGTTTTTTTATTTCATCACTGACTAGGTCTATCTGCAGGTCCCTATGCAAATTATCGTTCCTGATGTACCAGGATGCATCCACTATACATCTAAGCACTTTACAACTATTTTAACAAAAAAAAACCTTTAACTACCAATATAATTTAACATTTCTCACAAGGCCCAAGAAACCATCTTTTGGGTTTTGTATTGAGATGAGAATTTGAATGAATTTAATAATGGGGGTGGGTAGGTACCACGATGACGCCCATTAACTTGAAGGACATCCTGTATATATAACTTTATAAATATAATATCCAGTAAATAAATATAGAATATATATAGTAAAGTTGTTTCAATTAAATACTTTAAACCACTGATTTTAAACTAGTCTTTTTTTTACAAAAACTAAAATATGATAGCTGGATAGAGAGTGTTAAATTAAACCAACTCTGTAGTAAGGAAGGGAGACTTAGCAAACTTTGTCGTGATATCAAACCTACCTGGCTTGCAGCTAATTATACACTCTCTGCGCTCTTTGCAAAACTTGTGTCGGTCTTTCACTCGGTATCAACTATTGTTCTCAAGGGTGCAATGTCATGTACATTCGTGAAATATAATTAAAACAACAACGATTCTCTATTCAACTTGACTGTCTTGAGGGGGAGCTTCACAGTAAGTCATTTAGTGGTTTATAAACATATATATCATATTTAAGGATGCGCAACTACCACGGGGATCTTAGATTTTTTTTTTGTTTTTTAATGATAACATGGTACTACATACGCAGTATAGAAAAAGTTATGCGATGGGTTGAAAAATTGCTGTCGAGTTTTCAGATATAGGCTATATTTGTTTTGAGGTCCCTCGAATACAAAAAAGTGGTACACATTTGATATGGCTGTAAATAATTGCATTTATTTCAATCTTATAAGACTCATACATTTTGAGATATTTAGGCGTTTCCAGACTCTTCAAACACCCTGTATATATCAAATAGACCTGACTATATTGGTATACAATTCAATCTAGAACTTGGAATACAGCGTAGCTTTACACCGACACTGATCCTACAGGTTTTATACAGGGATAGCAGGTGTGTCAAATTGTTGGTATTGATCTAATTTGCTAAATATACATGTTCTTATGTTTTAAAGTTTATAATAGCCTACTAATAAGTTTTAATCGGACATTTGCCATCATTTGTGTGTATAAAAACTAAGATACAAAATTTCTATAGTGTAAATGAACTCTCATTATCAAGTGATAAACCTAGAGCACAAAATAGCTTTATGTCCGAGTTCCTTTCTTGGGTTAACATTTAATTTCAGGTTCTAACATGCCACTCGCATTTTATTATTAATCCATATTGAAAGTATGTTCTTATGGGTGTAAATATCTAAATATCAATTATTATTACGTACCAAAGGATGTCGGTAGATTCGTCTTAAAATTGTTTGGACTTTGACGTTCTTGTAAATTTCACGGAAAACTTTTCATAGAATACAACATTATAGATGTCCAAACTAATCTTGAAAGAACTAATCTGAGAATGAGTTTTTTTTACAGAGTAAGATGAGCATAATTTACACCTGCATACAAAATTTGAAGTTAATATCTCAAAAGGTTATTTTATTTCCTACCCCCAAGCTCCTACAATCCCAATAGCCAACGACCCGTATTAATTCCTAATGCTGGTCGCACAATTTAATCCCGATAGTAATGAAACTTTAATACACCAAACGTTAATCACTTATACCTCAGCAATATATGTACCAAATAGGTCGGATTGTATTGTTATTGATTTCACTTCAAAACTTAGAATACAGCCTAGCTTTATGCCTATAATAATCTTACAGTAATCGATCCTTTCGTAACAGAATGCTAGGAATTTTATAACTTTTTTTATTCTCCTAAAGTTTTTTTTAGTCGATTCCAATTTTGTATAGGCCTACGTCGACATCATAACTGCAGTACCTATTGAGGTATCAAATCACCACTTCTAACGATTTTTTATTTGAAATAATTTGTCCTCTGGGTGTTTTAGAAAGAAAAGGAAATACTCAGCTTGTATCTGATAGCCTATACTCTGTGCGAAGAATATCTTCGTGTTTTTTCTTACATATACAATAAGTTATGTAGTGTAGAGAGAGTTATGTAATATGTGGAAAAAAACTATGTCAGTTTTGATACCCACTATTTTTATTATTATCTTTTAAATTATAATTTTTTATCAGTATTTTCCATTTTTCGTTTCTCAAAATTTAGGGGTAGACGAATGAAAAAAATTCAAAATTTTCGATTATCTGGTAATCTGTTAAATTTTTAAAAAAAAATTTGATATATTGAAGCCTCAAAGTAAACAAACAGAAGGTATTGGTTTCTATATCTTCAAGAATACAGGTTTATGAGGTGTAGATAAAAAAAAAACCTTATAAATCGGCCAAGAAGATTTTTTTCAAATTGTTTCTTAAAGTAATGACCCAAACCAGAGTGAAGTAGAAAATTAACGTTCAAGCACAATTTTAAAAAAAATCCAAAACGAACCTTTTAAAGCCGATTTAAGCTTATAACACAAGTTTATGCCTTACATAAATATTGTTTACTATAGTATGTATGTATTGTATTATACGGTGTGTCTCACGAAGGTATTTACATTTTTAAACAACCACCAAATACATATGCATCAACCAAATTGTAAGATTTTTTCATACATATTGGAAACATATCCAAAAGCGTACCAACATATTTTTACGCTATCTCAAATAGAAATAAAATGGCGGTTGTTGACAGCTATTTATGGTTTAAACGATAGCAAGCAATAAAATAACTTTGAATCATTTATTGACTTTAAATAACTTTTTAATTTAATTACCACAATATAACAAATAATAAAATTGATTTTTATGATAAAACATGTTTCTTAATAAAAAATTAAAAAATCATTCAAATTGAAACCCGTCTACTGCTACGCACTGGTAGCATCGATGAACCAAAGCCTCAAAGGCATTCCTCAAGAATTCCCTGAGGATGTTAAGCATTTCCTTTTCGATTAGCCTTTTAGAATCCTCATCGGTTTCTATGCAGTGGGAGTACACTTTTTCTTTTAGATACCCCACAGAAAAAAATCACAAACTGTTAAATCCAGAGATCTAGGCGGCCAGCCCATAAAATCGCTTCCTCTTCCAATCCAACGACCAGTTAACTGAGTGTTTAGTAGATTTTTCACTTTTCGAGCATAGTGTGGAGGGTTCCATCGTACTAAAATATGCAAGTCTGCATTTCTTCGACGGTTAAATGCGGAATAACGTGAGTGCTCAACATTTCATGATACCTAGGCCTAGTCATTGTCCTCTCAGAACTGTTGTAGGAAAGAACTCCATTAACTGGCAATGCTGCCCAAACTGTAATGCCCTTTGACCTAAGTTTCTTTTCTCTGCAATATGAGGATTTGTAGTATTTCAGTAGAATCATAAGATACGTAGCTTGAAATATTCTGTGTGCGTCTTTGTCATTATTAAATCATGCACAGCACAAAACCTTCTGCTCTATCGTAAACAACATGGCAAAAAGCTAGAACATCCTAGGATATGTTTGTTGCCTAAGAGAACACAATAAAAGTTGTCAACAATGCAATGATCTGAAATAAAAGAAACAGCTGTTTGTTTTAAAATAACCAGCTGTTTAAACATTTGGAGCTTTTATGTTATCTTGTTCCCGGCGGCAGGCGCTGTCTTTTAAATTGCATTTCTATCAACAGCCGCCATTTTATTTCTATTGCAGATATCAACGTAATCATTTGTTGGTACACTTTTGGATATGTTTCCAATATTTATGAAAGAAATCTTAGAATTTGGTAGACGCATATGTTAAATATGTAAATACCTTCGTAGAACACACTGTATGTATTAAAACGTGGTCCATGGTTGATTTTGACTTTTTAAGTGGCAAACTGCCTGACATTTTATGCTATGGATAATTTTACGTAATTATTAGGTTATTTGATTTTGTGAATAAGTGTAGGAAATATTTTCAAGTGTTTTTGCACTAATTTTCGTTCTATCTCTTCGACTATTTTTCATATCATATTCATAGTTTAATAAAACCTAACGTCCTTCTTAAATCTAACTGTAATTTTGAGCAATAATAATTAAAGTAATAATTGTTGAATTTTTATAACTTCGAGGTTATGTTTGTAACCAATATTTTCATTTATTTAGCTCATATGTTGCCCCTTATTTGGTCTTGTGAGTGCTCTTCGAATATAAGTGCCAGGTTATGTCGTTGTGAGTACTCAAAACGTTACGATGTTGACCCAGAATCGTAAGGTAAAGTTGGAGAGTTTGGATAAGAATCGTGATCACAAAAGGTAGAATTGCGACGACTCATCACATCACTCAATGAAAAGATGTCTAGTTGAACTGGCTAGTGTTCCACAAAATATTTTTTTATTCGTTCATATATATATAGGCTACCCCTAAGCAAGATGTCTTTTCGATATCTCTTCATAAATATCTGTTCGGGAATCGTGTGATAAAAAGTGAAAATGGTCTACGAAAATCATCCTAGAAAGTTGAATAACATAAAATTGCTCTAAGATCAAGTGAAGAGCTACGATTGGTAACGATTTCTATTTCCCAAAGTTTGAATTTTAGTAATGCACACGATCTAAACATTACCGAGGTAAACCCAATAACCTACATAAAAGCCTTCTTCCAGACATAGGTTATTCAAAGGCTGTTACGTCACTGAATTTTGTCTACATTGAGTATAGAAAATACTACTGTGAAAACTTAAAAAAACTAATCAGCTATATCGTTGTTGAGATGCGCTAGATTTTTTTTTTATCTAGAACATCCCATTTATTTCATTTCCAGTTAAACATAAGTAAATAGGTTAACTTATTTTACACTTGGAATAAAAGATTAGTTGAATTGCTGTTCTCTAAAGACGCTTTTATTTTAAGTTAAATTCCACAAATAATAGTGGTTTTGTTTACAATTGAGTGGGAAGACGGGACGGGACATTAGTCTAGAAATGTGTTCAATAAAGAGGAATGGTGTTTCGGTCAAAGGTCACGTGACGAGTGATGTGGGGAACCCATCCTTTAATAGTGCCTTAAGTAATTGTGTTTTATCCATTATATGTCAAGGAAGTATTCATCTGCAGGGGTAATAATAATAATAATAATAATACATTTTGTTACGAAGGCGATTTTAGGACCGTGTCTCTTTCACACTTAACACTACTCATTCGTAAAAATTACGACCCGTCCTTTATAAAATTCGGAGAACTCGTAGACAAAAAGACGGACACGCTCTGTCTTTTTGTTTACCTTCCTGCCATTGTGAATAGAGGCCACTGTCTCTTCGGCTAAGCTCAAATTTGAACCGTTATTACCGTACTCAAGCTCGCGTCGTATATTTTACGAAAGAATAGTGTTTGCGAAAGTTTTAAGTATTAAGTGTTTGAATTTTTTTTTTTGTAAATTATTGTTTTTATATTGTTAGTTTTTAGTGTTGTAAATAGTTTATTGTGTAAATAGTGATTTTAGAGTTCAAAGTGTTTGATTTAGCTACTAAGTGTATATTAATCACTGCAAGGAAGGTGATTCTCAGTGAAGACAGGACTCTAATTTTGGCATTTTTGGCATTCTACCTAATGAACTTATTGTAAATCATTTTTCTCTTTTTATAATATAAATTAAACACTTATAAATGATGTATTTTATGAATATCCGATTAATTTTTCCAATAAAATAATATTTATATTTTTTTCCAGATTAATTATTTTTTTAAAACGTACTTGTAGTAGTGGTAAAAGACATTTTTTTACAGTTAAAATATGTAGGAGTTCATTGTTAAATATTTTTAAAAACACTTAAAAACAATATAGGATTTAATATAAAAAATAGTCAACACTAAAGTAAAGTTTAAAAAATAATAATAAAAATAAAAACAGAAAGTAGTAAAATTTACGAATGAATAGTGATCACGTAACAATGAACTAAGAGTAGTAATCTAGGGTTAACATCAAAGAAAATACTTCTCTTTTTTTTTAAGTACATTATTCACAAAATTAACCACATCATTTAAATTACAAAACTTTGATAGGTTCTATCGTTATCCATCTTCTTCGTGCAATGTAATAAAAATAATTCTCTAAATATAAATCCCAAATGTTCGTTACATGAGCTTTGTAGGAAATATTATATTGAATTGTTAGATAATACATTACTTAGTAGGCTAAGTTTGTTTCTCAACATATTACTACTCTCTTGACGCGGCTCGTAGATATTATAAAGTCTCCACTCGCTTTGCTCGTCACTGGCAGGCCTCGAAGCAGTACGTATGTGAAACAGCTTCCACTCGTTACTCTCTTGTCTGTAACTTATCCCTAACTTATACTAATATCACGTTTTCTTGGGAGATCTAGGTTAAAAAATACTTTTTTGCAATAACTTCACCATTTATCATCGTAGAGAGCTGGGATTTGTACCATTATATCAGAATTTAATTCTGTTAATTTTTCCTAATTTAATGTGTTATAAGTTAAATAACACAAGATATTTACTACAACGGAAAAACTCAGCTATTCTATTGTACACTGAGCTAGTCTGTGCGTCTTCACCTTTTTAATTAACGCACTTGCCTCAAACCCAGTAATATTTATTACAGGTTTTGTTTTGGAGAGTATTGAGTGGATTTAGACGGTTCACTGGATGTATAGGCTTTTTTATTTTCCACCTGAATCTCTTAATCCCTTAAAAAGTTTAGGTTGGTCCTAAACAATTGGTACCCCCCTTATTTATTTAACGCTTCCAGTTAATTTTTATTAATTTTCCTTTAGTTCAAGGAGCTCACGAGCAAATTTTATCTTTTTTATTTCTTATCTCAAGAGCGAGTTCTTTGGAAAGTTCCTCGATCACAATCTATATTAGTCATTTAGATGTAGTTGTTAACCTGTGTGTAGATTATTAAAATGATTGCAAGGACAACTAATTCTTAGTTATCAAATTAATTTATATATTTTATCATTTGTTGTAAAAATTAACTTTTCGTTGATATTTAAACACAAGTATTTTTCATCATATTTTTTACAAAATTATTTTCTTTTATAAATTCATATTAGTATAAATAAATAAATAATTTAAATTTTCTTATGTCTTACTTTTATTTACTTTTATAAGCAGCACATTTCTGCTAACTTTTTAATGAATCATTATTCCCGAATTTTTTGAAGAATAGCATTTTCTTAAATTTCCGTCTAGTTTATGAAAATATAAGTATTTGGATTTTGACAAATTTTGAAAAATCTTCCCTTTCTTACTTTTTCTTTAAATTTAATTACGTCAATGAATATGGGATATTAGTATTAGAAATGAATTGCGTACAACTTGTACTACAATTTCATATTCTTAAAACCGTTTATTTTGTATATTCAGAATTCATCAAATACTGACTTCTTATTTCAAAATCACTAACTCAAAAACTCACCGTTTTAACGGGTTCGCGAATCGTGACGTCAGCCCACTTCCACAAACTCGTTTAACGCAGCAAAGCTTGCTTCTACTGTACAAAATCCTTGCATTTTAAACTGTATTCTAATTTTTTCCAAAATTTGTCAAATACAGTTCTCATACAACGATATTTCCGTCATTTTGACGTTTAATATTTGATTTTTCTGAAGGGTTCTTTATAAAAACACTATTACCCTATACGATATTTCATGTTCCTATCGGTAATTATTGTGACTGCTATCGTGCTTACACAGATGAGGACAGAAAGACATGTCCAAAATAACTTTTTCAGTTCCCAGAGGCCATTAAATGTGAAAATCAATAAAAAACTGTGGTTTTTGCGATTGGGTAAATAATAAATACACTACTCCGTCCGTACATCAAAATAATAAAATAAATAATATTAAAACAAAATAGCACAATATACAGGTTGTCCAAAAAGTATCGAACGTCGTTATATTTTTTTAACAATTGCAGATTAAGCAATATAACTTAGCACATCAATTACATACCTTGAATTCTACTTTATGAAACAACTATAAATATTTTTATCACCTTATGAGGCCGGTTTGCGGAGTCAGATAAAGATCTTAAATAAGAGCATGTATCGAGTTTTACATCATACTAAAGGTCTCTGTTAGGAGAATATAATGCAGCCAATCTCACCTCATACAAAATGGCAGCGGTTTAAAGGTTACAATGTTGGGCTTGTTTAAATGAGTTATTTTCTTTCTTGGTATGAGTTGCATAAGTAAAACCCCAAGAATCCACACTGGATGTAAGGAACAACTATTCTGGTAGTGAGTGACTTTTCACCTCCAGTGGAAACGGTCTATGAGGAGGACGGAGAAAATGTTTTAATGTAAACCTAGACCAACTAGGACTTCAAACTAAAATGGTATTGAGTAACTCCTGGTAGACCGTAACTCATACCAAGAAATAAAATAAGTCGTTTTAAACAAGCCCAACAATGTAACTTTAAACCGCCGCCATTTTGTATAGGGTGAACCTTTTGAGATTGCATTTACAGCATTGTATTCTCCTAGCAGAGACCATTAATAGGATGTAAAACTCGACCTACGCTCTCATTTAAGATTTTTTTCTGACGTGCGAGCCGTCCCCATAAGGTGATGAAAAATTGATAATTGCTTCTAAAAGTAGATTTTAAGCTATAGTACTCATGTGCTAAGTTTTATTGTTTAATCCGCAATTGTTCAAAAAATATAACGCCGTTCTGATACATTTTGGACACCCTGTGTATAAACATATATTTTAAGAAGATAAATAAATAAATCATAAATCAAAACTTATAAATAGGCCTATAAAAGAAAGGATAATGCACAATCACACAGCTTCACTTAAGCCTTAAAACCGCCCGAGCTGGAGAAACTACTAAATACGACCGCATAAACCAACACACTAAATCCTTTTTGAACTGGGCAAGATTTATTTTCCGACCTACAAGCTGACACAGTAAACGATTTATTAAATAAATATAACAGTTCTATGTTTTGGTCTAAGTAGGCTATAAGTAGAATGGAGGAGATGGCAAATAATATTAATTTTGTTTTAAAAAATGAGTGTGGGAAAGTTAATGCAAATTTTTTGCGACGTTTATTTATTCGTTATTACGTGGCGCGAAATTATAATCACTTGTTTGCTTTATTTTACATGCTCTGAGGTGTATTTTTCTTTGTTGTTTAAAGGCGAAAGACCTCTCGATCCTCCTAGCCCTCGAATACTCTAATAGCGTCCGGGTCGGAAAAAACAAGAGTTGGTCAAGAGAAATTTGATAGGAAAGGTGACAAATAGGGATCTAAATCAAAAAATGAGTTGAATAATTTCAAAAACAGGATGTCAGTATTTTTCGGATGTCCTTTGAATTCAAAAAAGTAGTTTTTGTAAAGTGCGTTTGTCGTCTGTGCAGTGATTCACAAACCCAATAGCGTTGACCGATTTTATTAAAATTTGTTATGTGGGCATAGTTTGGCATGTTGAAAGATGAACCTGATTCATTTTGTTCTTACGCTAATATAAAAAGACGCGAATTATTTTTTTGCATTTTTTTCCCCAGTCTTTTTTTTCTTTATTTTAATAACTCAAAATTTCGATTTTCAAATGTTGGCAACTAACAAGAAATTGTGTTCCAGAATTATTTCGTAAAGTTTGGCAGCTTTACTTATGGGGTACTATATATATTTAAATAACAGTCTAAACGTGGTTTTTTGTGTCTTAATTATGTCTTCAGCGGAATTTTGTCAATTACTGCGAAACGATTTTGTTTATGGGTTTGGGATCATTAATCTTCATATTTCACTACTATACAAATTTTGAGAAAAGAACTATTTTAAAATAGTCCCTGATTTTTACTGCATTTTTGGAAACGTCCGTTTTGTTGGGGTCGTTAGAGGCATTGGAGCAAAACCGGTATAGCCCCTTTTGATCAAATTTGTTTTTCCTCTCTTATTGCAGTTCCAAGTTTTCAGTTATTAAAAAAAAAATAATGAAAAAAAGTTTCGCTTTATGGTTCTGATTTCTCCCTATTTTTTCAGAAGTTGTAGAACATGTTTTATACTGTAACAGTAGTAGAGGTTCCTACAGTTGAGGATAAGAGTAGTGCGGTGGTCACGTGATTTGGCCACGCCCCCTGTGTGTAACCTTGGATTTAAAGTCGACGTTTTTGGATTGTAACGTATATACCCTCAGAAACTAGATATAAATTTGTTTACCACATAACCTTTTACGTACATGTGATGAAGTAAAAGGAATTAACAATGTGTCTGCTTTAAAATGTTCATTTCACAATTGACGTATGAGAAGGTGAAACATGTTCTTATTCCTCATGCATATGTACGCTTATGTAAATGATTATTTTCGCCATGGGACCAATACCTACCCTTTGTTTTGGGGGAGAGGTGGCCTAGCGTGTATCATAGCCGGACTTTGCTATCTGTACGTGTATTGTGTATAATTATACAGTATACATAAGATATAGGTTAACGAGTTGCCTTGCATATTTAACACGTTTGGCTTCTTAGATAAGAGTAATGTATATCCCATTATCAACCGTTATAGTGTGTTCGCTGAAAGTTGAACCACGATTTATTTTGTTTTTACAGGATTTTTAAATTGGCTTTTACGCTGATATAAAAAGACGCGAATTTCTTTTGATGTTTTTTTTTATTGTGTAATTTGCATATTTTAATTTTTAGCATATTTGAGATCGAAAGTTACACAAAGTATTTTAAAACATTCTCACATTAGATGGATGTATCGAATATCTGTATTAAACAACCGCCATTTTGAAATTTTGCTATCATTTAATAATTTACATTGTATAGTAAAAATTACATGCTAAATTCGACAAAAAATCCAATCGGTGTCTTATCATGCACGGAGGACCTGTTCCTGAACATTCTCAACCAGACTTCCTAAGACCTCCCAATGCTGTGTCAACACCGTAAATAATTGAGCCCCCACGGACATTGTATCCGGAACCTTTAACTCGTGAAGTGCGAGACAAGCCGGGACCTCAAAATTTCAACTATTAAGACAGATTTTTTCCTAATTTAGAGATGTTTTCAACATTTTGGTTTTGAGTAGTAATAGCTCTCATATTTTTTGTCCAAGGAAACGCGTTTAGACGTTATCAATTTCTAATATTTGTGGCGTTGTGTAAAAAACTAACCATAAAATACAATTATTTGAAAAATGGCTCTTTTTGAAATTTATTCACTGATTTTTTTACGAAATAGCCTTATTTTAGCAAAAAAATTGAACATCAAAATAAAGAAAACAATTGCAATAAATATAGGCTATGTCTAAAAAGATTTTGTTTTTTCAGTTTGTTTGTCTTTTTGCAAAATGTTTTTATACTATTCGTTTCCAGTACCACAAAATCTTATTATTGATCACCGAAACTGTTTTAAAATGGTGTTAACCAAGAAAATTGTCCGAACAAAATATTATTTTTTAGTTTTTTACCGATATCTTGGCTATCCCAACATTCAACGAAAATAAAGATAGAATCTTGTTTAGCATTAAAAGGGCTAAATATTCTTTTTCTCGTGAACAGTGTTAGTTTATCTGACATCATAAAATGTAAGTAAACACGATTTTTAATAGGTTAAGTGAAAAAATACCATACAGTACACTACAAAGTAATAGTGTAAAACATTGTGTATAATTTTATATCAATTTGTTCTTGAGTTATATCTTGCTTTTTAACGTTGGTGAGTAAAACCTAGGACCCTGATAATATCACGCTCATGTCAGTCCGTCTGTCTGTCTGTAAGTTGCAACCAGTCTACACAGACAAGACGATAAATCCTGTATATTTCAGACTTTCCATTGTTCTAACTATAGGGAAAAAATAACGGTATCAAAATAATTAATTTGGGGTAGTTAAGAGGTTAAAACTACCGAGTTATTTAACGTGTGGTGTATCAAATAAAACTAGAAGTTACTCTAATTACGAATATGTATGTTTATTTGACGAAAAAATTAATATGTTGGCGCTAGACCAAATTTAAAGTGTCAGATATCATGTCCCCCTCTCTCTAACTTGAACATTGCGTCACCTTCAATCTGAAAAAATAAAATTACTTGTATTTGAAATTACATTGCTGTGTGAAATCTTATATTGTAGTTTTTGTATGACGAATACAACTTAATTTAACCATACAATGAGAAATGCGTAGCGTATAAGTTTGAAAAGCCGTTTTTGTAAGATTTGTTTTATTAGTTAATAAATACATTCGTTGGTTTATTTATTACAATGTATCTAGTCCACAGACTAACAGAATTTTATTCTGGATCCATACTACTCCCTTCTGTACATCACGTTTGAGTCTTCTTATTATCTCCCTCTGGTCAAGAAGATGGATGGTCTCGACATTTGGGTAGTTTTGGCGTCTCTCCTCGTGTTTTAGTGCAATCCTGCTAGCCTCAGGAGCGACTGTTTCCATTCCTAGGTCGCTGTTACGAATATACCACGGGGCGTTGACAATGTCACTTAGCACTTTATTTTGGAATCTTTGGATGATTTCTAGGTTGCTAGGTTTGGTGCATCCCCATAGCTGAATGAGATATTTGTTAGATGTGAGATAAACAATTAATTAACCATTAAAAGATGGATTGCATTTTCTTTGATTTTTATTTATTAGGCTAAATTGGTGAAACCAAAAATTTTATAGTTTCACGCGCGTGTACGTTTGTCAATACAATTTAAACTGTCGCTAAAAAACTTTGACGGTCCCTACGTACCAGTCTAAGCCTTTGAGGTGCGGGTTCCTAGAGACCCAAGCCACACTGGTATCACGGGTCCGTACCCAAGACCCTCGGAGGACTCCGAGTGCACGGTAAATGGAGTAGGTTTCGTAGGGGTAGTGTCACTGCTAGATAGTGTATGGTCCTCTCCCTCCAGGTATTTTTATAGAGTGGGGGTTTGGCGGAGAGCCGAAAGGACTAGGTACGCCAACTCCTTTAAGTTGTTGTATACTCTTATATTACACTGTCCCTATGTACCAGTCTAAGCCTTTAAGGTGCGGGTTCCTAGAGACCCAAGTCACACTGGTGCCACGGGTCCGTGCCCAAGCCCCTCGGAGGACCCCTTGGGACTCCTCCGAGTGCACGGTAAATGGAGTAGGTTTCGTGGGGGTAGTGTCACTGCTAGATAGTGGATGGACCTCTCCCTCCAGGTATTTTTATAGAGTGGGGGGTTGGTGGAGAGCCGAAAGGATTAGATACGCCAACTCCTTTAGGTTGTTGTATAATCTCATATTACACTGTCCCTATGTACGCTTGCCCTTCCAATTCCTCGGAATTGGTTGAGTAGTAACTCAAACTCTACAGAACCTGTGCCTATACACCTACGGACCAGTTGTGTGATTTTATCACAGGCTTGACCTAATATTAAAAAAAAAAAACTGAAAATGAAGCATTTTTCAAAATTTGGTTGATCGGGAAAAATCCTGTTTTGTATATTCTTGAAATATGAATTTATCGAACGACATCATTATAATATTTCACAAAAAAGACATATAAATAAGTAATTTTGTTGTTTTTATATCTCGGCTTCTACCTTTATGAAGAATAAGAAAGTACAAATTTATATAACTGAATACATCAGCTGTTAAAAATAAATATATATTTTTAATTTTGATGATGAGAGGATGTTTCTATCTTGAATTTACTTGGTTGTCTTGATTTGATAATTAATGAGCATTCTCAACATTTCTCAGATTATACGCGTTTAGTTCAAGATTGGAATTTTGATCGAATCGAGAGATATCTTTGACGTTAAACGTTAAAAAAAGTGAACTATGCTCCTGTATAAACTGGCATGATAAGAACGTAAAATCAATATAGGAAAGCAATACAGTAGATTTATTTATCATGTAAACTATAGTTTACTATTCGTTCAATATGATTGGTAACTAAATTTTAAAACGGCGACGTTTACAACGGTTTTTAGGTTGTTCTTTAATATCTACGTGATTCATGAGCTCATTTAAAAACATTTCTCTCGTTGTATAGAGAGTATGTTATGAATATAAAGTGTGTGATCCAAATAATGTTTTGAATTGCTGTTTGTCTGTTGTGCATTAGGTCTACTCTACAGCTCATTCAAGTGAACCGAGTTTCAAAATATCGTCTCCAACGATTTCGATAATTAAATTAATTTTATGGGTTCTGAAACTTTTTCTTCTGGGTGTTTGGAACCTCGGACAGCTATTTGTATTTATTTTCTAAAATTTCAATCACTGTAGTTTATTTGCCATTGAAATACGAGTTTAAAAACTAGATAAAACTTATTCAGTTATTAATCTCATTATATTCTTCAAGTTTTGTTTACGATTGATTAAATTCTGTGCCTTTGATAATTGTTTTATTTCTACTTTAAAAAAAATCATATCAAAATAGCTGTTGAAACATGGCGCTGAGAGAGGGTTATTGTATGGGTTGAGTGTATACTTAAACGTTCCTCGCACTGCCGGATCTTTATTTGCTTTTTGTCTTTATTGGTTTTTGTGTTTGTTCTATTTTCGTTTTTATTTCTATTTATGGTAGCACCAGGAATTAATGAAAGCGATTTAATTATTATTTTAGGAACGAATCGTACCTACGCACAGGCTATGTTTGCCCGTGTAGACTCGATTCCTTTATTTAAAAACCATAAATGTATTTTATTTTTATTGTTAAAATTGTATATTTTGTAATTTTTTAATTTTAAGTTGGTTTATTGTTTTATTAATTAGTTTCTGTAATAGTGTTTTTAATTTTATACTGTGGTTAATAAGAAATCAATAAATAAAACATAGAATGAATGAGAAGTAATAATCAAATTTTGTTAAAATATTTCCTTAAATGATTCAAACAAAACCTATTGTTCGTTTCCCCGAAAATACAGGTTCAAGAGATATCGGTAAAAAAACAAATTGGGATGTGTTGTAATTGATCAAAATCGCTTATAAATTTTGAAGTTAAATGACCAAAATATGTGTAAGGAATAGAAAAATAACAGTGTAGGACAATTGACAAAACCCGAAAATGATCCTTCACCTATCATTAAAAACCAGATTTCAATAAAATACGATTTACGCTCAGAATGGTTTTATTAGATGTACGAACCAAGCTCAGGCTTTATATATTTTTGGGGAGATAGTAATATTTATTAACTTACTTTTGGGTTTGTAGATGGGTATTTGAGAAAGTTGGTGCAATGCGTTTGCTCAATTGCTTTACAATTGTTGTCCTGCGTATTTTAATGCGATTCTAATGGTTAATAAACGAAGATATTTTGGCCTAAAAAAAACTTAAACTAATCTTAAAACTATGTGTCTTGTGTCTTAAACTCAAAAGTGAATTCGTATTTGATGAAATGGATATTAAATGAGGAAGGTTATGTTTTGTTTTCCTTCTTTTAAAAATTATTCCTGAAAGTATTGTTATTTTACTGATGATTTTGGGCAATGTTTTGGGTTATTAATGTTTTGTGTTATAAATCAAAAGTGAATTCGTATTTGATTGAAATGGATATTAAATGAGGAAGGTTATGTTTTGTTTTCCTTCTTTTAAAAATTATTCCTGAAAGTATTGTTATTTTACTGAGGATTTTGGGCAATGTTTTGGGTTATTTATGTTTTGTGTTATAAACTCAAAAGTGAATTCGTATTTGATGAAATGGATATTAAATGAGGAAGGTTATGTTTTGTTTTCCTTCTTTTAAAAATTATTCCTGAAATTATTGTTATTTTACTGAGGATTTTGGGCAATGTTTTGGGTTATTAATGTTTTGTGTCATAAACTCAAAGTGAATTCGTATTTGATGAAATGGATATTAAATGAGGAAGGTTATGTTTTGTTTTCCTTCTTTTTAAAATTATTCCTGAAAGGATTATTATTTTACTGAGGATTTTGGGCAATGTTTTGGGTTATTAATGTTTTGTGTTATAAACTCAAAAGTGAATTCGTATTTGATGAAATGGATATTAAATGAGGAAGGTTATGTTTTGTTTTCCTTCTTTTAAAAATTATTCCTGAAAGGATTATTATTTTACTGAAGATTTTGGGCAATGTTTTGGGTTATTAATGTTTTGTGTTATAAACTCAAAAGTGAATTCGTATTTGATGAAATAGATATTAAATGAGGAAGGTTATGTTTTGTTTTCCTTCTTTTAAAAATTATTCCTGAAAGGATTATTATTTTACTAACGATTTTGGGCAATGGTTTTGGGTTATTAATGTTTTGTGTTATAAACTCAAAAGTGAATTCGTATTTGATGAAATGGATATTAAATGAGGCAGGTTATGTTTTGTTTTCCTTCTTTTTAAAATTATTCCTGAAAGGATTATTATTTTACTGAGGATTTTGGGCAATGTTTTGGGTTATTAATGTTTTGTGTTATAAACTCAAAAGTGAATTCGTATTTGATGAAATGGATATTAAATGATGAATGTTATGTTTTCCTTCTTTTTAAAATTATTCCTGAAAGGATTATTATTTTACTGAGGATTTTGGGCAATGTTTTGGGTTATTAATGTTTTGTGTTATAAACTCAAAAGTGAATTCGTATTTGATGAAATGGATATTAAATGAGGAAGGTTATGTTTTGTTTTCCTTCTTTTAAAAATTATTCCTGAAAGGATTATTATTTTACTGACGATTTTGGGCAATGTTTTGGGTTATTAATGTTTTGTGTTATAAACTCAAAAGTGAATTCGTATTTGATGAAATGGATATTAAATGAGGAAGGTTATGTTTTGTTTTCCTTCTTTTAAAAATTATTCCTGAAAGGATTATTATTTTACTGACGATTTTGGGCAATGGTTTTGGGTTATTAATGTTTTGTGTTATAAACTCAAAAGTGAATTCGTATTTGATGAAATGGATATTAAATGAGGCAGGTTATGTTTTGTTTTCCTTCTTTTTAAAATTATTCCTGAAAGGATTATTATTTTACTGAGGATTTTGGGCAATGTTTTGGGTTATTAATGTTTTGTGTTATAAACTCAAAAGTGAATTCGTATTTGATGAAATCGATATTAAATGAGGAAGGTTATGTTTTGTTTTCCTTCTTTTAAAAATTATTCCTGAAAGTATTGTTATTTTACTGAGGATTTTGGGCAATGTTTTGGGTTATTAATGTTTTGTGTCATAAACTCAAAGTGAATTCGTATTTGATGAAATGGATATTAAATGAGGAAGGTTATGTTTTGTTTTCCTTCTTTTTAAAATTATTCCTGAAAGTATTGTTATTTTACTGAGGATTTTGGGCAATGTTTTGGGTTATTAATGTTTTGTGTCATAAACTCAAAGTGAATTCGTATTTGATGAAATGGATATTAAATGATGAATGTTATGTTTTGTTTTCCTTCTTTTAAAAATTATTCCTGAAAGTATTGTTATTTTACTGATGATTTTGGGCAATGTTTTGGGTTATTAATGTTTTGTGTCATAAATCAAAAGTGAATTCGTATTTGATTGAAATGGATATTAAATGAGGAAGGTTATGTTTTGTTTTCCTTCTTTTAAAAATTATTCCTGAAAGTATTGTTATTTTACTGAGGATTTTGGGCAATGTTTTGGGTTATTTATGTTTTGTGTTATAAACTCAAAAGTGAATTCGTATTTGATGAAATGGATATTAAATGAGGAAGGTTATGTTTTGTTTTCCTTCTTTTAAAAATTATTCCTGAAATTATTGTTATTTTACTGAGGATTTTGGGCAATGTTTTGGGTTATTAATGTTTTGTGTTATAAACTCAAAAGTGAATTCGTATTTGACGAAATCGATATTAAATGAGGAAGGTTATGTTTTGTTTTCCTTCTTTTTAAAATTATTCCTGAAAGTATTGTTATGTTACTGAGGATTTTGGGCAATGTTTTGGGTTATTAATGTTTTGTGTCATAAACTCAAAGTGAATTCGTATTTGATGAAATGGATATTAAATGAGGAAGGTTATGTTTTGTTTTCTTTCTTTTTAAAATTATTCCTGAAAGGATTATTATTTTACTGAGGATTTTGGGCAATGTTTTGGGTTATTAATGTTTTGTGTTATAAACTCAAAAGTGAATTCGTATTTGATGAAATGGATATTAAATGAGGAAGGTTATGTTTTGTTTTCCTTCTTTTAAAAATTATTCCTGAAAGGATTATTATTTTACTGAAGATTTTGGGCAATGTTTTGGGTTATTAATGTTTTGTGTTATAAACTCAAAAGTGAATTCGTATTTGATGAAATGGATATTAAATGAGGAAGGTTATGTTTTGTTTTCCTTCTTTTAAAAATTATTCCTGAAAGGATTATTATTTTACTGACGATTTTGGGCAATGGTTTTGGGTTATTAATGTTTTGTGTTATAAACTCAAAAGTGAATTCGTATTTGATGAAATGGATATTAAATGAGGCAGGTTATGTTTTGTTTTCCTTCTTTTTAAAATTATTCCTGAAAGGATTATTATTTTACTGAGGATTTTGGGCAATGTTTTGGGTTATTAATGTTTTGTGTTATAAACTCAAAAGTGAATTCGTATTTGATGAAATGGATATTAAATGATGAATGTTATGTTTTCCTTCTTTTTAAAATTATTCCTGAAAGGATTATTATTTTACTGAGGATTTTGGGCAATGTTTTGGGTTATTAATGTTTTGTGTTATAAACTCAAAAGTGAATTCGTATTTGATGAAATGGATATTAAATGAGGAAGGTTATGTTTTGTTTTCCTTCTTTTAAAAATTATTCCTGAAATTATTGTTATTTTACTGAGGATTTTGGGCAATGTTTTGGGTTATTAATGTTTTGTGTTATAAACTCAAAAGTGAATTCGTATTTGATGAAATCGATATTAAATGAGGAAGGTTATGTTTTGTTTTCCTTCTTTTTAAAATTATTCCTGAAAGTATTGTTATTTTACTGAGGATTTTGGGCAATGTTTTGGGTTATTAATGTTTTGTGTCATAAACTCAAAGTGAATTCGTATTTGATGAAATGGATATTAAATGAGGAAGGTTATGTTTTGTTTTCCTTCTTTTTAAAATTATTCCTGAAAGTATTGTTATTTTACTGAGGATTTTGGGCAATGTTTTGGGTTATTAATGTTTTGTGTCATAAACTCAAAGTGAATTCGTATTTGATGAAATGGATATTAAATGATGAATGTTATGTTTTGTTTTCCTTCTTTTAAAAATTATTCCTGAAAGTATTGTTATTTTACTGATGATTTTGGGCAATGTTTTGGGTTATTAATGTTTTGTGTCATAAACTCAAAGTGAATTCGTATTTGATGAAATGGATATTAAATGATGAATGTTATGTTTTGTTTTCCTTCTTTTAAAAATTATTCCTGAAAGTATTGTTATTTTACTGATGATTTTGGGCAATGTTTTGGGTTATTAATGTTTTGTGTTATAAATCAAAAGTGAATTCGTATTTGATTGAAATGGATATTAAATGAGGAAGGTTATGTTTTGTTTTCCTTCTTTTAAAAATTATTCCTGAAAGTATTGTTATTTTACTGAGGATTTTGGGCAATGTTTTGGGTTATTTATGTTTTGTGTTATAAACTCAAAAGTGAATTCGTATTTGATGAAATGGATATTAAATGAGGAAGGTTATGTTTTGTTTTCCTTCTTTTAAAAATTATTCCTGAAATTATTGTTATTTTACTGAGGATTTTGGGCAATGTTTTGGGTTATTAATGTTTTGTGTTATAAACTCAAAAGTGAATTCGTATTTGATGAAATCGATATTAAATGAGGAAGGTTATGTTTTGTTTTCCTTCTTTTAAAAATTATTCCTGAAATTATTGTTATTTTACTGAGGATTTTGGGCAATGTTTTGGGTTATTAATGTTTTGTGTTATAAACTCAAAAGTGAATTCGTATTTGACGAAATCGATATTAAATGAGGAAGGTTATGTTTTGTTTTCCTTCTTTTTAAAATTATTCCTGAAAGTATTGTTATGTTACTGAGGATTTTGGGCAATGTTTTGGGTTATTAATGTTTTGTGTCATAAACTCAAAGTGAATTCGTATTTGATGAAATGGATATTAAATGAGGAAGGTTATGTTTTGTTTTCCTTCTTTTTAAAATTATTCCTGAAAGGATTATTATTTTACTGAGGATTTTGGGCAATGTTTTGGGTTATTAATGTTTTGTGTTATAAACTCAAAAGTGAATTCGTATTTGATGAAATGGATATTAAATGAGGAAGGTTATGTTTTGTTTTCCTTCTTTTAAAAATTATTCCTGAAAGGATTATTATTTTACTGAAGATTTTGGGCAATGTTTTGGGTTATTAATGTTTTGTGTTATAAACTCAAAAGTGAATTCGTATTTGATGAAATGGATATTAAATGAGGAAGGTTATGTTTTGTTTTCCTTCTTTTAAAAATTATTCCTGAAAGGATTATTATTTTACTGACGATTTTGAGCAATGGTTTTGGGTTATTAATGTTTTGTGTTATAAACTCAAAAGTGAATTCGTATTTGATGAAATGGATATTAAATGAGGCAGGTTATGTTTTGTTTTCCTTCTTTTTAAAATTATTCCTGAAAGGATTATTATTTTACTGAGGATTTTGGGCAATGTTTTGGGTTATTAATGTTTTGTGTTATAAACTCAAAAGTGAATTCGTATTTGATGAAATGGATATTAAATGATGAATGTTATGTTTTCCTTCTTTTTAAAATTATTCCTGAAAGGATTATTATTTTACTGAGGATTTTGGGCAATGTTTTGGGTTATTAATGTTTTGTGTTATAAACTCAAAAGTGAATTCGTATTTGATGAAATGGATATTAAATGAGGAAGGTTATGTTTTGTTTTCCTTCTTTTAAAAATTATTCCTGAAATTATTGTTATTTTACTGAGGATTTTGGGCAATGTTTTGGGTTATTAATGTTTTGTGTTATAAACTCAAAAGTGAATTCGTATTTGATGAAATGGATATTAAATGAGGAAGGTTATGTTTTGTTTTCCTTCTTTTAAAAATTATTCCTGAAAGGATTATTATTTTACTGAAGATTTTGGGCAATGTTTTGGGTTATTAATGTTTTGTGTTATAAACTCAAAAGTGAATTCGTATTTGATGAAATGGATATTAAATGAGGAAGGTTATGTTTTGTTTTCCTTCTTTTAAAAATTATTCCTGAAAGGATTATTATTTTACTGACGATTTTGGGCAATGGTTTTGGGTTATTAATGTTTTGTGTTATAAACTCAAAAGTGAATTCGTATTTGATGAAATGGATATTAAATGAGGCAGGTTATGTTTTGTTTTCCTTCTTTTTAAAATTATTCCTGAAAGGATTATTATTTTACTGAGGATTTTGGGCAATGTTTTGGGTTATTAATGTTTTGTGTTATAAACTCAAAAGTGAATTCGTATTTGATGAAATGGATATTAAATGATGAATGTTATGTTTTCCTTCTTTTTAAAATTATTCCTGAAAGGATTATTATTTTACTGAGGATTTTGGGCAATGTTTTGGGTTATTAATGTTTTGTGTTATAAACTCAAAAGTGAATTCGTATTTGATGAAATGGATATTAAATGAGGAAGGTTATGTTTTGTTTTCCTTCTTTTAAAAATTATTCCTGAAATTATTGTTATTTTACTGAGGATTTTGGGCAATGTTTTGGGTTATTAATGTTTTGTGTTATAAACTCAAAAGTGAATTCGTATTTGATGAAATCGATATTAAATGAGGAAGGTTATGTTTTGTTTTCCTTCTTTTTAAAATTATTCCTGAAAGTATTGTTATTTTACTGAGGATTTTGGGCAATGTTTTGGGTTATTAATGTTTTGTGTCATAAACTCAAAGTGAATTCGTATTTGATGAAATGGATATTAAATGAGGAAGGTTATGTTTTGTTTTCCTTCTTTTTAAAATTATTCCTGAAAGTATTGTTATTTTACTGAGGATTTTGGGCAATGTTTTGGGTTATTAATGTTTTGTGTCATAAACTCAAAGTGAATTCGTATTTGATGAAATGGATATTAAATGAGGAAGGTTATGTTTTGTTTTCCTTCTTTTTAAAATTATTCCTGAAAGGATTATTATTTTACTGAGGATTTTGGGCAATGTTTTGGGTTATTAATGTTTTGTGTTATAAACTCAAAAGTGAATTCGTATTTGATGAAATGGATATTAAATGAGGAAGGTTATGTTTTGTTTTCCTTCTTTTAAAAATTATTCCTGAAAGGATTATTATTTTACTGACGATTTTGGGCAATGGTTTTGGGTTATTAATGTTTTGTGTTATAAACTCAAAAGTGAATTCGTATTTGATGAAATGGATATTAAATGAGGCAGGTTATGTTTTGTTTTCCTTCTTTTTAAAATTATTCCTGAAAGGATTATTATTTTACTGAGGATTTTGGGCAATGTTTTGGGTTATTAATGTTTTGTGTTATAAACTCAAAAGTGAATTCGTATTTGATGAAATGGATATTAAATGATGAATGTTATGTTTTCCTTCTTTTTAAAATTATTCCTGAAAGGATTATTATTTTACTGAGGATTTTGGGCAATGTTTTGGGTTATTAATGTTTTGTGTTATAAACTCAAAAGTGAATTCGTATTTGATGAAATGGATATTAAATGAGGAAGGTTATGTTTTGTTTTCCTTCTTTTAAAAATTATTCCTGAAATTATTTGTTATTTTACTGAGGATTTTGGGCAATGTTTTGGGTTATTAATGTTTTGTGTTATAAACTCAAAAGTGAATTCGTATTTGATGAAATCGATATTAAATGAGGAAGGTTATGTTTTGTTTTCCTTCTTTTTAAAATTATTCCTGAAAGTATTGTTATTTTACTGAGGATTTTGGGCAATGTTTTGGGTTATTAATGTTTTGTGTCATAAACTCAAAGTGAATTCGTATTTGATGAAATGGATATTAAATGAGGAAGGTTATGTTTTGTTTTCCTTCTTTTTAAAATTATTCCTGAAAGTATTGTTATTTTACTGAGGATTTTGGGCAATGTTTTGGGTTATTAATGTTTTGTGTCATAAACTCAAAGTGAATTCGTATTTGATGAAATGGATATTAAATGATGAATGTTATGTTTTGTTTTCCTTCTTTTAAAAATTATTCCTGAAAGTATTGTTATTTTACTGATGATTTTGGGCAATGTTTTGGGTTATTAATGTTTTGTGTCATAAACTCAAAGTGAATTCGTATTTGATGAAATGGATATTAAATGATGAATGTTATGTTTTGTTTTCCTTCTTTTAAAAATTATTCCTGAAAGTATTGTTATTTTACTGATGATTTTGGGCAATGTTTTGGCTTATTAATGTTTTGTGTTATAAATCAAAAGTGAATTCGTATTTGATTGAAATGGATATTAAATGAGGAAGGTTATGTTTTGTTTTCCTTCTTTTAAAAATTATTCCTGAAAGTATTGTTATTTTACTGAGGATTTTGGGCAATGTTTTGGGTTATTTATGTTTTGTGTTATAAACTCAAAAGTGAATTCGTATTTGATGAAATGGATATTAAATGAGGAAGGTTATGTTTTGTTTTCCTTCTTTTAAAAATTATTCCTGAAATTATTGTTATTTTACTGAGGATTTTGGGCAATGTTTTGGGTTATTAATGTTTTGTGTTATAAACTCAAAAGTGAATTCGTATTTGATGAAATCGATATTAAATGAGGAAGGTTATGTTTTGTTTTCCTTGTTTTTAAAATTATTCCTGAAAGTATTGTTATTTTACTGAGGATTTTGGGCAATGTTTTGGGTTATTAATGTTTTGTGTCATAAACTCAAAGTGAATTCGTATTTGATGAAATGGATATTAAATGAGGAAGGTTATGTTTTGTTTTCCTTCTTTTTAAAATTATTCCTGAAAGGATTATTATTTTACTGAGGATTTTGGGCAATGTTTTGGGTTATTAATGTTTTGTGTTATAAACTCAAAAGTGAATTCGTATTTGATGAAATGGATATTAAATGAGGAAGGTTATGTTTTGTTTTCCTTCTTTTAAAAATTATTCCTGAAAGGATTATTATTTTACTGAAGATTTTGGGCAATGTTTTGGGTTATTAATGTTTTGTGTTATAAACTCAAAAGTGAATTCGTATTTGATGAAATGGATATTAAATGATGAATGTTATGTTTTCCTTCTTTTTAAAATTATTCCTGAAAGGATTATTATTTTACTGAGGATTTTGGGCAATGTTTTGGGTTATTAATGTTTTGTGTTATAAACTCAAAAGTGAATTCGTATTTGATGAAATGGATATTAAATGAGGAAGGTTATGTTTTGTTTTCCTTCTTTTAAAAATTATTCCTGAAAGGATTATTATTTTACTGACGATTTTGGGCAATGTTTTGGGTTATTAATGTTTTGTGTTATAAACTCAAAAGTGAATTCGTATTTGATGAAATGGATATTAAATGAGGAAGGTTATGTTTTGTTTTCCTTCTTTTAAAAATTATTCCTGAAAGGATTATTATTTTACTGACGATTTTGGGCAATGGTTTTGGGTTATTAATGTTTTGTGTTATAAACTCAAAAGTGAATTCGTATTTGATGAAATGGATATTAAATGAGGAAGGTTATGTTTTGTTTTCCTTCTTTTAAAAATTATTCCTGAAAGGATTATTATTTTACTGACGATTTTGGGCAATGGTTTTGGGTTATTAATGTTTTGTGTTATAAACTCAAAAGTGAATTCGTATTTGATGAAATGGATATTAAATGAGGCAGGTTATGTTTTGTTTTCCTTCTTTTTAAAATTATTCCTGAAAGGATTATTATTTTACTGAGGATTTTGGGCAATGTTTTGGGTTATTAATGTTTTGTGTTATAAACTCAAAAGTGAATTCGTATTTGATGAAATGGATATTAAATGATGAATGTTATGTTTTCCTTCTTTTTAAAATTATTCCTGAAAGGATTATTATTTTACTGAGGATTTTGGGCAATGTTTTGGGTTATTAATGTTTTGTGTTATAAACTCAAAAGTGAATTCGTATTTGATGAAATGGATATTAAATGAGGAAGGTTATGTTTTGTTTTCCTTCTTTTTAAAATTATTCCTGAAAGGATTATAATTTTACTGAGGATTTTGGGCAATGTTTTGGGTTATTAATGTTTTGTGTTATAAAGTCAAAAGTGAATTAGTATTTGATGAAATGGATATTAAATGAGGAAGGTTATGTTTTGTTTTCCTTCTTTTTAAAATTATTCCTGAAAGGATTATAATTTTACTGAGGATTTTGGGCAATGTTTTGGGTTATTAATGTTTTGTGTTATAAAGTCAAAAGTGAATTAGTATTTGATGAAATGGATATTAAATGACGAAGATTATGTTTTGTTTTCCTTCTTTTTAAAATTATTCCTGAAAGGATTATTATTTTACTGAGGATTTTGGGCAATGTTTTGGGTTATTAATGTTTTGTGTCATAAACTCAAAGTGAATTCGTATTTGATGAACTGGATATTAAATGACGAAGATTATGTTTTGTTTTCCTTCTTTTTAAAATTATTCCTGAAAGGATTATAATTTTACTGAGGATTTTGGGCAATGTTTTGGGTTATTAATGTTTTGTGTTATAAACTCAAAAGTGAATTCGTATTTGATGAAATGGATATTAAATGAGGAAGGTTATGTTTTGTTTTCCTTCTTTTAAAAATTATTCCTGAAAGGATTATTATTTTACTGACGATTTTGGGCAATGGTTTTGGGTTATTAATGTTTTGTGTTATAAACTCAAAAGTGAATTCGTATTTGATGAAATGGATATTAAATGAGGCAGGTTATGTTTTGTTTTCCTTCTTTTTAAAATTATTCCTGAAAGGATTATTATTTTACTGAGGATTTTGGGCAATGTTTTGGGTTATTAATGTTTTGTGTTATAAACTCAAAAGTGAATTCGTATTTGATGAAATGGATATTAAATGATGAATGTTATGTTTTCCTTCTTTTTAAAATTATTCCTGAAAGGATTATTATTTTACTGAGGATTTTGGGCAATGTTTTGGGTTATTAATGTTTTGTGTTATAAACTCAAAAGTGAATTCGTATTTGATGAAATGGATATTAAATGAGGAAGGTTATGTTTTGTTTTCCTTCTTTTTAAAATTATTCCTGAAAGGATTATAATTTTACTGAGGATTTTGGGCAATGTTTTGGGTTATTAATGTTTTGTGTTATAAAGTCAAAAGTGAATTAGTATTTGATGAAATGGATATTAAATGAGGAAGGTTATGTTTTGTTTTCCTTCTTTTTAAAATTATTCCTGAAAGGATTATAATTTTACTGAGGATTTTGGGCAATGTTTTGGGTTATTAATGTTTTGTGTTATAAAGTCAAAAGTGAATTAGTATTTGATGAAATGGATATTAAATGACGAAGATTATGTTTTGTTTTCCTTCTTTTTAAAATTATTCCTGAAAGGATTATTATTTTACTGAGGATTTTGGGCAATGTTTTGGGTTATTAATGTTTTGTGTCATAAACTCAAAGTGAATTCGTATTTGATGAACTGGATATTAAATGACGAAGATTATGTTTTGTTTTCCTTCTTTTTAAAATTATTCCTGAAAGGATTATAATTTTACTGAGGATTTTGGGCAATGTTTTGGGTTATTAATGTTTTGTGTTATAAAGTCAAAAGTGAATTCGTATTTGATGAAATGGATATTAAATGACGAAGATTATGTTTTGTTTTCCTTCTTTTTAAAATTATTCCTGAAAGGATTATAATTTTACTGAGGATTTTGGGCAATGGTTTTGGGTTATTAATGTTTTGTGTTATAAACTCAAAAGTGAATTCGTATTTGATGAAATGGATATTAAATGAGGAAGGTTATGTTTTGTTTTCCTTCTTTTAAAAATTATTCCTGAAAGGATTATTATTTTACTGACGATTTTGGGCAATGGTTTTGGGTTATTAATGTTTTGTGTTATAAACTCAAAAGTGAATTCGTATTTGATGAAATGGATATTAAATGAGGAAGGTTATGTTTTGTTTTCCTTCTTTTAAAAATTATTCCTGAAAGGATTATTATTTTACTGACGATTTTGGGCAATGGTTTTGGGTTATTAATGTTTTGTGTTATAAACTCAAAAGTGAATTCGTATTTGATGAAATGGATATTAAATGAGGCAGGTTATGTTTTGTTTTCCTTCTTTTTAAAATTATTCCTGAAAGGATTATTATTTTACTGAGGATTTTGGGCAATGTTTTGGGTTATTAATGTTTTGTGTTATAAACTCAAAAGTGAATTCGTATTTGATGAAATGGATATTAAATGATGAATGTTATGTTTTCCTTCTTTTTAAAATTATTCCTGAAAGGATTATTATTTTACTGAGGATTTTGGGCAATGTTTTGGGTTATTAATGTTTTGTGTTATAAACTCAAAAGTGAATTCGTATTTGATGAAATGGATATTAAATGAGGAAGGTTATGTTTTGTTTTCCTTCTTTTTAAAATTATTCCTGAAAGGATTATAATTTTACTGAGGATTTTGGGCAATGTTTTGGGTTATTAATGTTTTGTGTTATAAAGTCAAAAGTGAATTAGTATTTGATGAAATGGATATTAAATGAGGAAGGTTATGTTTTGTTTTCCTTCTTTTTAAAATTATTCCTGAAAGGATTATAATTTTACTGAGGATTTTGGGCAATGTTTTGGGTTATTAATGTTTTGTGTTATAAAGTCAAAAGTGAATTAGTATTTGATGAAATGGATATTAAATGACGAAGATTATGTTTTGTTTTCCTTCTTTTTAAAATTATTCCTGAAAGGATTATTATTTTACTGAGGATTTTGGGCAATGTTTTGGGTTATTAATGTTTTGTGTCATAAACTCAAAGTGAATTCGTATTTGATGAACTGGATATTAAATGACGAAGATTATGTTTTGTTTTCCTTCTTTTTAAAATTATTCCTGAAAGGATTATAATTTTACTGAGGATTTTGGGCAATGTTTTGGGTTATTAATGTTTTGTGTTATAAAGTCAAAAGTGAATTCGTATTTGATGAAATGGATATTAAATGACGAAGATTATGTTTTGTTTTCCTTCTTTTTAAAATTATTCCTGAAAGGATTATAATTTTACTGAGGATTTTGGGCAATGGTTTTGGGTTATTAATGTTTTGTGTTATAAACTCAAAAGTGAATTCGTATTTGATGAAATGGATATTAAATGAGGAAGGTTATGTTTTGTTTTCCTTCTTTTAAAAATTATTCCTAAAAGGATTATTATTTTACTGACGATTTTGGGCAATGGTTTTGGGTTATTAATGTTTTGTGTTATAAACTCAAAAGTGAATTCGTATTTGATGAAATGGATATTAAATGAGGCAGGTTATGTTTTGTTTTCCTTCTTTTTAAAATTATTCCTGAAAGGATTATTATTTTACTGAGGATTTTGGGCAATGTTTTGGGTTATTAATGTTTTGTGTTATAAACTCAAAAGTGAATTCGTATTTGATGAAATGGATATTAAATGATGAATGTTATGTTTTCCTTCTTTTTAAAATTATTCCTGAAAGGATTATTATTTTACTGAGGATTTTGGGCAATGTTTTGGGTTATTAATGTTTTGTGTTATAAACTCAAAAGTGAATTCGTATTTGATGAAATGGATATTAAATGAGGAAGGTTATGTTTTGTTTTCTTTCTTTTTAAAATTATTCCTGAAAGGATTATAATTTTACTGAGGATTTTGGGCAATGTTTTGGGTTATTAATGTTTTGTGTTATAAAGTCAAAAGTGAATTAGTATTTGATGAAATGGATATTAAATGAGGAAGGTTATGTTTTGTTTTCCTTCTTTTTAAAATTATTCCTGAAAGGATTATAATTTTACCGAGGATTTTGGGCAATGTTTTGGGTTATTAATGTTTTGTGTTATAAAGTCAAAAGTGAATTAGTATTTGATGAAATGGATATTAAATGACGAAGATTATGTTTTGTTTTCCTTCTTTTTAAAATTATTCCTGAAAGGATTATTATTTTACTGAGGATTTTGGGCAATGTTTTGGGTTATTAATGTTTTGTGTCATAAACTCAAAGTGAATTCGTATTTGATGAACTGGATATTAAATGACGAAGATTATGTTTTGTTTTCCTTCTTTTTAAAATTATTCCTGAAAGGATTATAATTTTACTGAGGATTTTGGGCAATGTTTTGGGTTATTAATGTTTTGTGTTATAAAGTCAAAAGTGAATTCGTATTTGATGAAATGGATATTAAATGACGAAGATTATGTTTTGTTTTCCTTCTTTTTAAAATTATTCCTGAAAGGATTATTATTTTACTGAGGATTTTGGGCAATGTTTTGGGTTATCAATCTCCATATTTCACAATAATTTTAACGACTGTAATACAGCTATAGATATTACATTGTTTTCGTCATTTTCTTACAATTATGGGCCATAATAATATTTATACTCATTTGCCAGCAGCAATCCTGTTTTGTAAGTCTTTTTTAAATTATTTACGACACGTGTTCGGACTTAATATTCATCGTCAGGCCTTCACTACATTAATACACAATTACAAACATACAACACATTGTCTTGGAGTTACTTTCAGTAGCTCTCACAGTTCATCACCGGTGTCACAGTGCACTGTATATATTAGAAAGACCTGACGATGGACGAATATTAAATCCGAAACACGTGTCGTAAATAATAAAAAAGACTTAAATAACAGGATTACTAACAGTTAGTGAATACAAATTTTATTATCATTTGATAAAGCACTAGATATTCCATGAAAAATAACTGGCCTACTGAAAAATAGATTCAACCGCTTTCAAATTTTGCGTCCGTTTGTTCCATTAATTCAACATTAGTTTAACCTACTGTGCATGCTAAATTTGACCGTATTATAAACTAAATTCAGCGTTGTAAATTTTATAAGTATAGAAATACTTGGTGGGGGGGGTAGGTTTATTATTTTTGGTTTTATAGATGGCCATGTGAAAAAATTAATGCAGATTGTTTGCACTTTTTGTTTATAACTGTGTCATTCAGTAATACATCAGTGGGAAGATATTGGTCGATAATATTTAAAGTTCCAAATTGTAGAGAACAAACTAGTTAGATTGATGAACGTTGTGATTTCTCAACAATGACAAATAATTTTCATTGAAATGCTCCTAATCAGTAAATTTGTTCCAAATTACAACTCAGTGGGCTCTACTCTAATTACAACGACAAACAGTATTGTTTTGATTGTACATTGAAATATAATTTCAATCTGTTAATGTATTTTCAATCGATCATTGTATAATAAATGTAATATTAATAAACAGCGAGGAGGTTTAATTAAATGTGCAGCAATATCAGATAACAGTGTTGCCAAACAATAAGCTTGGGGATTATCATTATATGTTATGTTGAAGATTTATATTGTAATGAATAAGTAAACTCAGAATGGAAAAAACAGTTTCTATCTTCATCATACTATAGCTGTTTCGGAAATAGATCCCATCCTCAGGTCCTTGACAAGTTATAAAACAAGTAGATGAGCAACATTAACCACATCAAACAATTTAAAACATATCCTCTAAATGTAATATACAAACGTTGGTTTCTTGGGCCTTGTAGAATATGTTAAATTATGTTAGTAGATCTGAGGTGGTCTTATCTTAGTTTTACACAGGTTCACTGAACCTCGCAATTGTGTATATTATTATTTTATCGACGTCAGCTAGGCTCTAACAGGCATCGTAGATATATATGATTGAAGTTGTCGTTATCATCGTTGTCGTTGTAGTTGTCGTTATCGTCGTTGTAGTTGTCGTCGTTGTCGTTATCGTCGTTATATCGTTGTAGTTGTCGTTATCGTCGTTGTAGTTGTCGTTGTCGTTATAGTCGTCGTTGTCGTTGTAATTGTCGTCATTGTCGTTGTTGTTGTCGTTATCGTCGTTGTCGTTGTAGTTGTCGTCATTGTCGTTGGGGTTGTCGTTATCGTTGTTGTCGTTATCGTCGTTGTCGTAGTGTTTGTCGTTATCGTCGTTGTCGTTGTAGTTGTCGTTATCGTCGTTGTAGTTGTCGTTGTCGTTATAGTCGTCGTTGTCGTTGTAATTGTCGTCATTGTCGTTGTTGTTGTCGTTATCGTCGTTGTCGTTGTAGTTGTCGTCATTGTCGTTGGGGTTGTCGTTATCGTTGTTGTCGTTATCGTCGTTGTCGTAGTGTTTGTTGTTATCGTCGTTGTCGTTGTAGTTATCGTCATTGTCATTGTGGTTGACATTATTATCGTTGTCGTTGTGGTTGTCGTTATCGTCGTTGTCGTTGTCGTTGTTGTTATCAACGTTGTCGTTGTGGTAGTTATTATCGTTATACTCGTCGTTGGTGTTGTGGTTGGCATTATCTTCGTTGTCGTTGGGGTTGTCGTTATCGTCGTTGTCGATGTGATTGTAGTTTTCTTCGTTGTCGTTGGTGTTGTGGTTGTCGTTATGATTGTTGTCGTTGTGGTTGACGTTATCGTCCTTGTCGTGGTGATTATCGTTATCGTTGTGGGAGTTGTTATCTTAATTGTCGTTATCGTCGTTGTGGTTGTCGTTATCGTCGTTATCGTTGTGGTTGTTGTTATATTAGTTGTCGTTATCGTCGTTGTTTTTGTCGTTATCGTCGTTGTCGTTGTGGTTGATGATATCATCCTTGTCGTTGTGGTTATGGTTGTCGTTGTTATTATCGTTATAATTGTTGTCGTTATCGTCGTTGTCGTTGTGGTTGATGTTATCATCCTTGTCGTTGTGGTTATGGTTGTCGTTGTTGTTATTAACGTTATAATCGTTGTTGTTGTCGTCATTGTCGTTGTGGTTGTTATTATTGCTATAATTGTTGTCGTTATCGTCGTTGTCGTTGTGGTTGATGTAATTATCCTTGTCTTTGTGGTTATGGTTGTAGTTGTCGTTGTTATTATCGTTATCGTTGTCGTTATCGTCGTTGGCGTTGTGGTTGTCTTTGTTTTATAATCGTCTGTACTTAAAAACGATATCGGCCAAAAAATATAGATAAAACACTAAATTAGATAATATTTACCAAATTTCAATGCTGCATGTAATGGTACGAACCCGACCTCTGTACGATGACAAATATATACCGAAGTTATAGTCATAAATATACTGCCACAACAGAAGAAAGTGTGATATTCATATAGATACGATATCCTGCAGGGCCAAGTCACCGATACGACGATTGGAGACTCCTTCAGGCTACGAAATCTTCTAGGGCGTAGACACAATCACGATCGTAGCGAGAGAACTATTTTAATATAGACACATCTACGAGTTCCGGTATTATAGCCTAGCCGATGTCATGAAAGTAGTGATGTACACAATTAGGTGTTACAGAAAACCTGTGTAACAACAGTTTCAAACAAACTTACGACTCCCTTGATCTACCAACTTTTAGAAGATCAGTTTGTGTTACATTTTATGATGGGGTCGGTAAGTACTATGATACCGCCCATATTGTTTTTCTTTAGATAGTAACTTAACATGCTACGAGTAGCTTGTGTTTCACGTAAATAGTGGTGATTCTTTGTTGTTTAAAGACTTTGTAATCTCTAACCAAACTCATATTTCAAAAAAACCGGTGACCTGATTTATTTCCTTAAATTCTTCCGTAAAGAAATTTATTTGCAAACAGGATATTTTTATTGTGTATTCGCGTCAATAGACTAAGATACAATATTCGCTCATAAGTTGCATTATTAGATTACCTATTTCATTGAACTCAATTTACAATATTGGTTGCTATGGTAACATACAAATAAACATCATTTCCGTGTTCTCTACGCAACCTTGATTTCTGAGCACTTTATCAGATGGTTATATATTGTTTTATATAGGGGTTGTTATTGTAATAAATAATATAATATTGTTTTAATATCAATATATCGATAAATAAAATTGTATAACAAATTGCACAAACTGTCTCACACTTCTATCCATGAAAGCAAATACTAAAAAACTATTTGTCGCCAAAGGTAATGAGTTCGGTAGTTTTCAGTCAAAAGTGGAATTTCACCGTGAACATAGCTAGCCTACTAATCTAATCTAATGGTCTAATGGATTATGTTAGTAGCTCTATAATACTAAAATTGACATTTTCGAATATCTCAAAGTCAGTTCTAACCATTTTGATTAAATTTCGGTAGAATATACTCTCTAATGTACCCATAAAAAATGTATTGCCATCTCACAGAAAATTCCGTTTCGACCTTAAAAATGGCATAAAATTGCTAATTTTTCAAAATAAACTTTACCGATGGTGACGTTGGTGACGTATTAATGTATTTTGTATGTATTGTGTATTACTTTTCCACATATATGTATTACAGAGAAAGTTGTGTGTTGTTGAGTCAAAAATGTATGCCACGTTATTCACTAAACAGTATATCCATGAGAATGCAATATTCTGAGATACCATGAAGCGAGCATAGTAGTTTTTTTAAACGGTGTCTAGTTTTAAAGTTAATGAATTGTTCATATTATAGACATAGCTTATTCAGACATTTGCAATATTTGATTATTTAAAAAGGTAGAAGCTTATTGGGTTAATTCACCACATGACTTGACTACAAGGTCATGCGCTAAACTCTAGATATAGATAGAATAGTAAATTGTTCACTCTGATATAATCGTTAAGTAACCACCCCGTTGTCACTAAACCCTTTTGTCTTAGTTGATCAGTGTATGGTCACGGTGTTCTTTTTTTCTTGTTAGTTCTGTTGCTTGTGTTTCTGTGATCACATTTATATAGTCAGTTATTTTCACAGCTCAGGCCTGGATTACTTTCTTAGGTTACTAATTTTAGTTTTAGTTTCCAACGTAATCCTACTATACTTTACTTTTTTATGTCATGGTATAGGTTATGTTTCGCTTGATAAAGAGAGTTGATTTAAACACTCGAAACGCCATGTGTTAGTTTTATATACAAGTCCTCGTGTAGAGATCTCCAACACCCAAATAGAGGGTCCTGAGCAAGGAAGTAGGGTTAACTTAGTTTACTAAATGTCTCGTGAGGTATTGATTTAAAAACATTTTTCAAGCACGGTCTCACCTAAACAGAATTGAGACTGATGGAATTGACTGGATTTTCTCCATCGTAACGTCACAACCCATAACGGAGGAAATGAAAGTTATAATGACTGACACTAACGTGTTAAGAATCGGTTTTCTGGTCTTTGTGTCAACGTAGTTTTAATAAATGAATATTGAGGTTTTGTTGGTTGTTACATAAAAAATGTTGAATTTTATGCCAATTAGTTATATTTTATCTCTAGAACTCGTTGGTGTTGATTTTGTTCAACTATTAATTTTGTAACTATTTTTGTAAATTACCAGGGCTATAATAAATTTTATCTAATAATGATTGAAAGTTGAATTATTAAATATTAACAGATTTTTTTTTATCATGCTGTTAAAAGCCTCTGTCTTTAAAACAAATACTTTTCAAAACTGCACTTTTAATATAATTAAACCAAATTACACACACATAAACACAGCAATATATTTACTCCTGCAAAATAAACTCACTTGGTATTAAAACCATTTAATTCGAACGGAAGAAGACACAAATTCAAACAAATAACGTGAGTTAATAAATAAAGAAATTTAATCTCGTGCAGGTCATTTGTTAAAGCTTTATGTATTTCTGCAGCATGTAATTTTAAACGGTCCAGTAAATATAAGGATTCCCGTAAAGCATTGTACAGTGTACAGTACTTCCTATATTAAACTTGTAACAGAAATTTGAAACTTGGCAAGTTGAATAGCTTGTCTCAACTATTAAATTAATTTAATTTTAAGGAGGAGATTAAAAACTTTCCAACCGCCAATCGATGAACTGGAAGTACAGTTTTAAACAGTAATCATCGACAAACTTACGTTGTCCAGAAACCTTGCACTTACTTTCTCATACAAAACTAAAACCAGAATTTCAAAGCTATCTAGTTGTCGAATCATGACGATAATGTTTCCATTTTGTTATTTTAGTGTAAAATAGGTTTGTATTATTATTTACATTTTAAAATTTCCTATTTCAATGTATTAAAAAAAAAAAAAAAATTGCAATTTTATTCGTTTATGGATTATGCTATTTATTGGATGGTAGAGACTTGAATAGACGTAAATATATTATCGCCAAGATGCACAAAATAATTGTTGCAATTCATGTACAGTACTGCTGCGGTAAGTATGAACGCGCAAGGAATGCAGAGGATAAGCAAATATTTTAGTTGATACTGAACATCTCACTACTACTCTAATTAATAACATTGACTCAGTGGTTTGACACGATAAATACTCCGAAATGAGTTACAATTGCTAATTTGAATGCTTTTCTTAAACAAGGTTTACGCAACCACTTATGAGTGAGATTATTTAATACTATTAAGTACCATTAAACTTTTGTATAATTAGCAGCCCTTTCAGTAGCTTTAGCTAGCGAAATTGACAGTTGATTATTTTTAGCTTCTTCGTCGCAAACTTTAATTACTTCACTAATTATATGTCGTATGTCGTGCTTCACTATGAATGACTTTCCCTTTTTTATTAATCCTAGTAATGTTATAAATTAAATTAACCTACTGAAATCATACATAGCCTACGCTAACGCTTAAAACTACTCACAGCTGTGGAAAATCCCAACCTGATATTTTCTAACCGATTAGTACGGTAATTGTTAAAGCGACTTTACTAGTCTAGTAGTTTAAATGCGATTAGCGCATGCGCGGTTCCCTCTTCACCCCTCAAGTTGCGTTCATTCCTATTATGGTTCTCAGACGGTAACGTCTTCCGTAATGTAGCGGCGATTCGTGACTCTCAAAAGAATTGTAACCTTACCTAACACGCGACTTTTGACTTTTTACGAACCCGACAAATAAAAGTATGCCTCGTAACATGAATGTAAATTCTAAATTGTCCTTTACAGTCAAAAATATTTAAAAAATCATACGCAATACGCTACCTGCTCAGAACTTTCACCAGATTTTAGTTCCGCGCCCAGCTGTAAAGATGTAGGATTTATGGTTGTTAAGTGTCGCACCGTATGAGTTTCCAACCTGAGGAGTAATTTCCCGGCTGAGTTCTTCAGATCTGAGATATCCAACACTTGTTCCTTTCTCAGTATTGGTGGTCTACCACGTCTGGTAGCGTTACACACTGCATTACACATCATAGCATTTGTGTATCAACTGCGGCACTGTATTACGATGAAACCCCTAGTTATACGGAAACTGCGCTTGGAACCGTCACACAACAGAGTTCTTTTTTGTGCCAGTGCTGGCTCAATGGCTGTTTGTCAGCTGACCACTAGGTTCAGAGGCTAGGAGATAACAGCGGTTTAACGCCATCTGTTATCTCTAATTCTAACTACATATAGGCAGATTGAAACTACTAGTAGGTAGTATTTGTCTGGAACTATGTTTAAAATGTTTTTCGTAGCCTATTTTCTATATTGTAATCGTCAGGTGCAAAGATCATTCAAAATATCAATATAGCTATTGAATATTTAAACTTTTTTGTTTTAATACATTTTATTTTTAATCTAATTTAGTGAATTTCATTTATCCCTTATTTGGACAAACACTGAACATATGTTCTATTAGATGTTGTCTAGTTCCCTTGTCTCTTCCTGGAAATAAATTAAGTTAGAGTTCAAATATCTAATGGAGTTCGAATAAATACAAAAATTAAAATACGATTGTGATTGCGTCCAGTTTATTTCTTTTTTTTTCTTTTCAAATTACTCAAGAAACGTAATTTATATTTGTAGTTGTGTAGACTACATTGATTTGGGTTACAAATCTTCACATGTCATCAAAATTTTATCTAGCTTCTGCCGGTTTTGAGATATTGGAACGTTTATACGTTGACAATATTCCATTTCCTTTTTAAACCAGTTATCTCTGAATTCGGCGTTGTTAAGGACGTGGTGTCCTATACCTTTTGTCCAACCTTAGAGTTTTATCCGAAAGATAGAGTTTCTCAACAGCGTAATCCAGTGTCATATTAAACACGAATACAGAACTACCATCTCCTGTTTTTATTACGAATTCCTGACACTTTTCCCTTCCTTCAACTACTTTTCTTCTGGCTTCTATCAAAGCCAAACTCACTAGCTGTACGAGTTTTTTGGCTATTCCTATGTCTTCTAATACCGAAAATGAGGTTTTTTGCTGTCAAAGGCTTGTATATAAATATAAAGAACATGTGTAATATAATGCCATGCTTGTGCCATCTTTCTAATGATTGACTGACGCATTATAAAAATCTGCTCTATTTCCACAGTTCTTACCCTATTTGTACCTCACTCAGGATTTCTTCTGCATATATATGTGTTTAGTGTATTTAGCAAAAGTTTGGAAATATTTTGTAAACACAACGAACTAATTTTGAGTTACGTCGTACAACAGCTCCCCTAGTTTTATGGAATGGGTATTTAAGAAAGTTTGTGCGCTGTAGATTTTATACTATTCGAGGCAACAGTGTTTTTGTTAGTTTTGAGCATAGTTTTGTTTCTGAACATAGTTAAGGAAAGTTAAAATTTGACCTGCTTTGTCATTGCATTTAAGGTCATAACTCTGGAATCCACAGTAAAGTAATACAGTTTTCACAATACTCCACCGAAATCAGCTGTTTTCGATAACAGTTGAGAACAAAGAAAGTGATCGTTCCCCAATCTCAAAATTAGAGCAAGGGAAAACGATCAGTTGCAACAAAAAAATCACTTTTTTTCAATTTCCTGAGGCCTGAAATGTGAAAATCTGTCAAGGTCGAATTATTGTGCGAAACTTACTTTCTTACTGGGTAAGTAAAAATACTCTCTGTGAGGTAGCATCTGAGTAAACTCCGAAAACTCTCAATGAATATTTGTTTTTAAAAACTTCCGAAAGCGTGTTAAAAAATTTTTGCGCCAGAGTTTCACCGCGTTCTAAAAATGTCATTCTGTGCACTGGATACTGAACAATTCTTTCACACATTGGGTATTCATACAGGTGTTAATTAAATTCAAACTTTGTTTACGTTTTAAGAAAATTAAAAATATACGAATATTAATAAACGGAAAGTAAATGTTTACTAGCTGAATGATATTCGTAAAATTCTATTTTGCAGCCGAAGTATGTTTAATAACTCAACGAAGTTACCCTAAAAAGCTACCCCCATATCTTAGCAGAGATGATTGGCAAAATAAGTGCTTTTATAAATTTTAAACTTGTCAATGATTAACTCATTGATATAAGTGAACTTGGCAAGATGTAAAACGTGACTTTTCCATTCTGAAAGTTTTCTATGTTGAAGATTACATTTAGTCAATGTATTTTACTACATGTCCTAGGGACAGATTGTAAATAAAATTGGGATGTTATAAAACAAATGCTGAAAGAATAAATAGTTCGTTTGAACTTGTATCTAACCTAAATAAATCGTTTTTGTAACTCTGCAAAAGGATTGAAGGATAATCTATACATTTATTTTACAAAAAGTATTTTAAATTATTTATAGAATCCCTTAATGAAAAGTACATGTTCCTATTTCTTACTCACATATAGACTACGTTTTTTGTTGCATACACAGGGTGTTCCAAAAGTATGGGACATGTCTCTTTTTTCTATACTTTTTTGATTTATGGTTATAAATAATAAATCTCTGTATGACTTATTAGTATCGAGTAAATTTTATTTGAATTGGAATATTATAACATAAGTTACAAAGAGTATTGATGAAAATCATATAATGAAAATACAGTAGGCCTATTACTAATTAAACGGCGTAAGCCTAACTAACCGAATTTTCTTTTCACTCATTTTGACTGACTTTTGAGGCCTTCAGAGTTTCATATCAACTTTCATTACACTTGAAATAAGTGTTGTGCATAACACTTTAAGCGGATCTCTACGAAAGTTTATCATTGTTATGTATTTTTCAATTGAGTTTTTATTAAACTTTGAGTTCCCTCCTCAGGAATTTTTGATTTTTTAAAAAACAGGTCCGATTTATCCATAGACATTCCCAAAGTTTTATTTTCCTCTTTCAATCAGTTAATAAAATACTTAATATCTCACAATCGACTGCATCGATTTCGTTTAAACTTTAATGAAACGTGATTTATAATAAACTAAATCAATGTAAAAAAAAAACCTCAATAAACAAATTTTACGGTTCAGTAACAAATTGGCAAGAAACAGAATGAACTTTGAGCGCCGTTTTTAAAAGCTCGATTTTAATCAAATACATTGAAATCGTTATGGCACAAGTGACTCAAGTTTAAGCCCTTATTGAAATATATAAATATAATTTTATTTTCAAAGGCGACGTCCATAGTTAATTTTCACTTTATGATTGACAGTTATCGAAATGACATTTTTTTATGACGTTATTCAGTTCGTTTTTATTTAATTTTGATGATAGGCGAGTGAGAAAGTTCGTGCTATGTTTTTACACTGTTAATTTTAAAATGAAAGTTGTCTACCGTTTTGTATGAATATAATAAATGTACGTACAAAAATTACTAAGATAAATTCATCTATAAAATTTGTTATTAGATTATTGGTTTACAAGATAGCTATTTGGTCTAACCAGTTCATCTACTAGGTATTATTATTCAGTTAGCACTGCATAATTTACTGTTCAGTGATTATACCAGTCCGTGTATTAGATGCAAAACACGAATATCCTTTCTGAACAAACTGGTTCCATAAAGAAAGCGCCCAGTAAACAGTTAGCTACTACATAAAACACCCAGCAATCGTGTCGTTATGAAAAGGTTCCTACTATCATTGCAATCAGAAGACTGACTGCAACCTTGCTCGGACAATTGGTTCTGCTTGTGCGAAAACCGGTTTCCACGTTGCCTCGCGTCTCGACTATTGAAATATGGCCGTGTCAATTCGGTCTGGCGCACTGCACACTGCGCTCCATTTTGATTCGTTGATTTGATAAAACCCAACCTTGCTTTTCCTTGCACGTAATTGTCTGGCTTAGGTCCAAAGTACATTTCAAGCAATTAATCGGCTGGTCCGAAAGCTCTGTTGTAATTATCGGATTGTAAATTCTTTTCTTCGGGAATACTGTTTGTGTGTGGAATGGAACCTTCAGGGAATTTAAAGAATTATATTGATTTGTTAATTGAAACATCGTTTTTCGTGTCAGAAATATCGTGGTTTTTACAAATCGTAAGACTATTTGTCCTTTCGTTTTGTTGAAAGACGAAAACCTCTCAGTCATTCAAAGAAGAAATGATGGGAAACCAATGATCTTCAGCCCTCGGATAAACTAATACTATCAGATTCGGTGGAGTACAAGACTTCGTTAAGAAAGACGCGATAGGAAGAAAAAAAATCTAATCCACGTCTACATTAAAACAGGTGTAGATTCAGCTAGTATCTCTCGGAATTGTCACGCTCTTACTCCCTATAGTGAACCCTTGAGGGGAACTGTGAATAAAAATGAAGCTGGATACACCATTTAAGAATAACAATAACAACACAAGTTATCACAAAATAAATCATTGATGATGGCGACATTGTCCTCGAAACGTACTTGATAATTAAACGTTATTTTATGAGAATTTGTGTTTTTATTTTTAATTTGCGACTAATACGCATCTTATAGAACGTTGTGATAGTTCAAAATAATTTATGTCAAGCTTTTGCGACTATATATACAATTTTAATCAAATGTTGTATGTGGAGTATATTTTGATTAAATCAGAGGTATTTTGTTTCATTTTTTCGATAACTGAAAATTTAGGTAGCTGCCACGTAAGAAAATCAAAATTATGATTTTCTCAAAACCAGGTCTAAGGCTCAAAACGTATTGGACACCATCTTTATATAAAATACCGGTTTGCGAGTTATCGGTATAAAGAAAATACTCTCTCAAACTCGGCTCTAATTATTTCTTTCAAATTTTAGTAAAAACTCAAGTTTAATGAACCAAACCCTCGTGCAGAAACAGTAAAAAAAAAATAAATAAATTGGTAAAAAACAAAAATGAACCCTGATAGTTGTCATTAAATAGGCTACTTGATTTAGTCAAACAACTTACAGTAGCCTCAAACTAGGAGTGTGTCTGGTGTAAGGAGCGTGTCCTCCCTTCTACTTGTTTCCCTAACCTGACTTGACGCTACAACCCATTCCAAGAAAACTAGGTAGGCCTATACTAAACTTTTTAGCATCAATTTTTTCAATATTTCGAAATGCACACTACATTTCTAAGTATATACCATGAAATCGACTATCCGCCATTTTATAGAACGAAACCATGTACCTACATATGTTGTTCGGCCTAGTAACAAAGATCCTATTTCTAAATGTAATAACAACAATTTTAGCCCGAACTGCTTAACAAACACACAATCCAATACACATACGAACTAAATGCCAAATTGTCGCGACGAAGCTAGTTTTTAAAAATTAACTCTGTAGGAAATTGATATTCGATGTAAAAAGATATAATATATGTACTTACATTACACTTAGCCGACGTATTTAACTGTACAAACAGCTGTTATATATTATCCTGTACGAAATATAGGTAACCTAACCTCATAACCACAGTTTAAGTTATACAGAGACAATAACAAACTGTGTTTCCCTAGCAACTAATAACAGCACTGACCGTGTGGTTTTGTTTAACAGCTGTTTTATATGTGTTATTACAGTGTATTTTATCTTGATGTGTGGTTGACGCATTCGCCGAATATGGACCCCCCACCACTAAATAATTGTATCGCCGGACGAGGTACAGTTTGTAGACATTGGTAATAGACCACTTGTAAGGTTCATAGTAGTTGCATATCGTATTAAAATTTGAATTTTAATGTAGTTTTGTTGTTTTAAGCGAAAAAGTTGTAAAAGAGAACAGTATAAAGTGTAATTTTTGGTACAGTTTTGGAAACTGTTTATTCAAATCTATTAGCCTAAAGTAAACACTATTAATAAAAAACGCATAAATCAAACCACTTTATTGCAGTTTGAAATACTATTTATTTAAATTTCATGTTGATTCAGAAATTTTTATTCTCTTTATTGCATTTTCAAAATTATATCAATTGAAGTTTTAAATCTCTTTGTTATGTACCTCTCTGTCTTCATTAGCCTAACAAGCAAAAAATGAAGACATAAAAAATAAAATATATCACAACTTTTTAATGTAAAGATTTTTTTACACGAGATCAAAACTCCCAAAGCACCCTACAGGTCACCCCCTGGTTAATTTAGTTCTTGATCAAACAAGAGATGTTGATTTTCAATATATCGTTATGTAAAATAGTACTGATTGAGACCACTCAATTCCATAAAACAAGTTTATTAAGTAGTTTATTAAGCACTAGCTTATAGAATTGGAGCTTCCTTCTCTGGGTCACTTTCAAACAATCCATAGAACAGTTTAGGAATGTAGACTACACTTTAAACTTATTTTTGCCAAGATTCATTGTTCTTAAGATACCCTGCTCCATCGACCATCTAAGTAGCTGAAATAACCCATGTGTATCTCATTGACTTCCATCAAAACTGTATTTCGAGAGATAGAACGAGGAGCATATATTACAGAACTAGTACTCAAAAATGTTTAGTAAAATATTTCAAAATTCATCATGTGAGGGAGTTGGGAAAAATGTTCTTTCCATACTTTTATAACAGCCCTAGATTTTTAATACAAACACACTTTTCTCTTCTGATAACATTTTTTTTTCTTCTTGTTTAAAGGCAAAAAATCACTTTGTCATCATCGCCTTAAAAAAAGAAGGAGGAAAAGAACATACAAAAAAATCAGCCCTCGAATACTCAAACAGCGAGAGTCAGTTTCAGAAAAGAACCAGAGTTGGACAAGAGAGACCTAAGAGGAACGATAAAAAGGGGGAATTTCAAGACTACATGAAAAAAGTAATACCTCTGGGTTTGGCAAGTCACTATGAGTTAGTCTCTGAGGGTCTGATAACACCATGAGGAATACTACAACACATAATCTACAATATTTATACCAGATACACTATAAGACAACAGCTGTGCGTTACCAACATTGAAAACAAAAAATATTCTACTTTGGCCCACACTTACACTTTTCTTCAATATAATGGGTGAAATGACTTTTGGATCATGCTGTATATAGCTGGATCCAGTTATAGATTCCGTGTATTAATTATCTTGGCTTTGATCTTCACTGGAACACTCAATGCAGAAATGAATAATTTACAAAGTGTATATCATGACCCGTAACACATGTATTACCGGAAGCTAACAGACGGTAAATGTAGTAATGTAGGTGGACTTGCAAACCATATGCGTGTGTGGGAAGGGTTGCATAGTAATCTATTGCAAGGCGTGTAGGCTGAATGACAAGACCGCTTTCATTCGTCTAGACTACAGACTGAACAGCTGATCCGTCACGTGTTTAATTGTCACGACATTTTGTATTATTATGTTTTTCGTGGACACGTCGACACCCTAGACTATGAAATGTTCATAGATCCTACCCATTAAAGTAATTTGATGCAATTTTTAGCTCACTTAATACCTACAGAGTCATTGCAAACGATGAGCGTGATTTTGAGGTAATGGTTCAGATAAATATTTATATATACCAAAAAATGCAGAAAGTAATTCCACGTTACCTAGTAACGGTTTCAATGTGACCCCCCTCCCACCACCGGCTTGGCATACATCAAGGGGATAGTTGATCTATGTCCAGATACGCTAGATCATATCAGGAGTGCAGACGTTATGGCGGCAGTGATATCTCTCTCTCTCTCTCTCTCTCTCTCTCTCTCTCTCTCTCTCTCTCTCTCTCTCTCTCTCTCTCTCTCGAAATGGGTTAGATCCCGGATTTTCGTAAACAACCTTATAACGTAACCCCAGAAAAAAACATATCGGAGCTTGTTGGTAGCCACAAAACATAAGAATCCAACAGCCAAGAAAGCTGTCGTCGAGAGCAGGTAATCAACTTGAATTATCTCGAGATTATAACACCCGTACTTACTGTAATTGTGTCCACAAGGAAATTTTTATTTCACTTACGCATTCTTCTTATCATTCTTCTTTGTTTTTACTACGATTTGATAAATATTATAAGTGTTTATTCAAACAATAAAATAACAACTGACATGAAATTCAATAAGAAACTACTTTCTTCATTCAGAATTTATTTTTCGTTATAGTGCTTCAAAAAACAACAGTTTTCAATACATGCATTGAGATGCTAAAGATATTCTTTTTAGTCCTATGACCTAAAAAAATCAGCTATGACGAATTAATTAACGATTGTAAAGCATCTGTAAAAACAACCGATACTATCGATTGTAAATAACCGATAAAACAGCTGTTACTATCGATTTGAAGGTAAATAGGTTATAACATTTTAGATTTTTTATATTGTTTGCAGTATTACGAAGAAATATAGTTCATTACGTGGACTAAAAGAAGCTTTTTGATCCTCGCTCATTTTTATTGTTCGTTACACTTGAGTTTGTATCGAAAAGCTTCACTTTTGGTCCTAATGATGAAATATGCTACCTCTATGAGAAATATATGAAATATATGAAAATATGAGAAAACCTCTCCTATACTATTTTATAAGTCTATAAAAAAACTTGTTTTTGATTCTTAAAAAATATCCTGTATGTGCAACTGCTAAGAGCTTTTAGTTAATTCAAAATATTCATTATTTTAATACAAATTTATCAATTGTATAATTTTAAACGTTTGATACGGTATTTTACATTTACAGGGAATGCCGATACTTGTATAGTTTGTCATAAAAAATTGTTTACATAAAAGATGTTCCAATTGTAATCTCGTTTGAACTGTTTTAAGTACAGAAAAAGGACCTCTTAAAAACACCCAAATTCCATTTTTTGACTACTTTGAATCTTCCTAACTGTTAGACGTATAAAAAACAATACATAAGAATAAAAATATTAAATTTATTGTAGAATCTAAAAACCATCATAAAAGTAGGTATTTCAATAAGAAATTTTAAAAATGGCCGCCATATTGGAAAAATTACTGATGTTTTCAAAATTTTAAAACCTCCAAATAAGACAACATAAAAAGTTCAGGGCAGTTTTAATTTGACTTTTTTAAATATCTCAATCACCCCTGTATATATTACAAGTTACATAAAATTCAAGAGAAAATTTCACGACTATTAAGTACATAATAATTTATTTGCTATTTTTTAACGCTATAAAGCTTGAAAATATGTTTATTGAAATAAATTTTCAAAAAAGTAGCGAGTAAGTTTTTCATTATTTTTTAATATAGTTCAAATTTATTTTCCATTGAATTATTATTTTTCAACGTCTATTCGTTCATACTATGTTAAATACTTCGTATTACTCCCTTTATTCCTAGACGGACCGTGGAACCGTGCATTAACTACGTTCGAGTGGCCGTCATTTTGAAACTTTTTGTACATTTATAAATTCAAAACGATTGACACACGAGTTTTAACCGTAACTATGTAGCAAAGATACCGATGAAATACCAAGTACATAAATTCCTAACACAACAGTCCATTGTAGCCGAGCTACTATCAGGTAATGTTCAACAAAATAGATTTCGTAACCAGGATTCGCTATCAAATGTAGCTCTCCACTTAGCTCACGTTAACACCGTACATGTTTGAGCAACTATGGGAATCGAACCCCAAACCGTACACAAAGCGAAAACTCTAGCCACTAGTTCAACCGGGATGTTGTTTAAAGGCGAAAAACTTCGCAGTTTTTGGTTGAGTAAAAATAGGACTTAACTCCTCTACAGAAGTAATGAAAATTCAGTTTTAAAGGACAAATATGTTCAGATTCTAAAAACGTTTGAATGTGAAACATTTTGGAATTAATATGCGTTTGATAAGAACTACTCTGAACCTTAGCTACACAACTGTGTATAATGTCGGGCTGACCGTATGTGGTAAAGGACCGTTCTTCAAAAGCTGGACAGCTCAGTTTGAATTCATATAGTAAACTTCCTTGCCACGTTGGTGCTAGACTGATAAATAAGCTCCAACAGAATAATAAAAACCATCAGGATTTTTTACCATTTAAAAACACCCTTAGAGAGTCGCTATTGTCTAGATTCTTTTACTATGTGGAGGAGTTTGTACACTGTATAGCGGGGCCTTGATGGATTTATTCTTTTTCTCTCCTTTATATCTAAATTTATGCATAGGATGATTATAATTATACTTAAATGTGTCTGTATGTGTACGTTAAAATTAATTTACTTTTTTCGGTCACTATTTACTTGTGTTTTTTTTAATGTTTTTGTTTTTTGTTATTTGTGAAATGTTGTTTTGTATTTTGTCTTGTGTGTATTGACTGACTGTTGAACAGTTTTTGTTAATTTATTTGTTGTATTGTTTGTTGTAATATTTGAAATTGACTGTGGCTATACAATTGTATTTTATCTACGGTCATAAAAATAAATAAGGAACAAGTACAGATTTGGACTTACTGGACACTGCCACGTCTTAAATTTGCTGTATGAATTCCAAATTTCAGATATGTAATCTAGTTCTAATTTTTAAAAATGTAATTTTCCTCTAATTAAATATTAACTTTAAAGCGTTTTTAATTGTATATAAAGTAAATATCGGAAAAGAAAGGACATTACGTTTTTGAGTTACCGAAAGTCACTGATACAATTCCAGGGACCGCGTAATTCTGACTAGTTTCTAGAATGGACGTTAAAACAAAATAATTGACGGTCACCGATCCATCGTGTAACTGAAAACGTCTAGAACAGTACGGCAGGCGTAACACAATATCTCACAAAATAAGTTATCTTGAAAATGGTTTTAAAATCGTCAAAATTTGTCAGTTCCTTTGTGGAATAGAAGCAAGGAATTGAGCGTTATTTCGGCCTGAACGACGTTAGGGCGGTGACTGACTGAAGCTATTTGGCGGAAACGTGAGCAGAATACCACGCGCTGGGTAACATGCTATCGACCGATTCAACTTGTCCTTCCAGTCGTTTTAGACCTGTCGACTTGAAAAAGTTACTTTTAGTGTTACTTTTCCATAATAAAGTGTTGTAAAAAAGGTTGTTCCAATTCTGACGAATTCAATTCGATATAAGAGTCAAGGTTGATCTGTAATTGAGTAAAATTGGCTAAAAAAGATTCTTATCTTATTTAAGGTATCTACATCTACCATAGGAATAAAATTATGTGGGGGGGGGGGAGAGGCCACGTTACACAAAATTATACAATTAAATTATTTAATAAATTGTTATGTCCCCTGTAATTTCCTATAATACTTTACATAACTTTAAAATTATTGTAAAATATAAACAACAGTCAGATCGTATACACTACCAACATATTACTATGTACAGAATGGCGTAATATATTAAAAATGTAACAATGTAGAGCTGTACACGGTCTTTCACGATCAGTCTGCTAAACTATGTGAAGTATTTTGGACCTAAATAAATAAATAAGTTCTTAAAAACAAATGTTGAAAAATTCTACGTTTTTCAATCTATCTGTCTTGTCGTTTGTGTACTGTTTATTTTTTCTAAACCTCATCAGTTTTAAAATAATTTTAAAGGATAAATAATTTTAGTTGTAACCATTATAATGCACAGAACTGAGTGACCCCCGTAAATATTATAAAATAGCAGAATCCCATCGATCCAGCCCTATCGTGTAATCCAACCTGTTCCTACATCTTTACACGTATGACCTTCAGTTAAACTAAGAAGAAAATATATTCTTAGGTATAGGGGAGAATGGGGGAATGCCGGTAAGTTAAGCAATTCCCCTCACAAAATGCCATTCAACGAATGCAAACATATTATTTATATCTTCCTTTATAGATTCGAATGTCTAGTTTACACCATAAATATTTTACATGTCTAACACTTAAATACAAAATATAAAAAAATAACAACTATGTCTATTACATCTACCGGTATTGCCCGACCCTTGGGGTAATGACAGTAGAGTATTTGGCCATGTATTTTATATGGATAAAATGTTTTATATCAAAATGTTATATTGAATAGCTATTTGACTCCCTATTTTAGAGGATGTAATAAATAATAAACAGTTTTGTTATAAAACACTCAATTCTCTTTATTTATAAGAAATACTATAACAATATTAGGAACATAAGTTGAATAAATGTCAGTCTTAACAATCAGACTTTGCGTGTATTAATTGCATTTGAAGAGTAATGGAAAAATATATTTTAGAATCTAAGATATTAAATGATATTATTTTATGATATTACATGATAAAAAATCTTAATCTACTATGTGGGACAGTCATATTAGCCCTTAATGCACTTGTCACATAGGAATGCCTCTGGTGAATCCGCTGCACTACACAACGAATGCACCCAAATGCCACAGCCTGTACATCGGTACCATATTTCTCCATCTTGACCAAACTCACCACATACAAAGCATGTATTTTCATTTTCAGTTCCTGGTAAATCATCCATTTCATCATCGTCACAAAGAATTCTTTCGTCAATAGGCCCATTTGCATCTTCATCGTCGGAGTCTGAGAAGTCTTTCTTAATCTTCTTGTTTTTATTTTTCTTAGGCTTTAAGTTCTTTTTTTGAACCGCCTTCTCTTTTTTAATAGACTTTGTAGGCATTGGTAAATCTAACTGACGAAAAAGATCTTTTGTTCGTTTCTTTAGTTCTGCATTTTCTTTTTTTAATTCCTTGTTCTTCCTTTTTTCTGCTGCAATTTCTAACTCTTTCTTTTTAGGTGTTGACGTCAAAATCGACGATTTTTGCTTTTCCCTTGGTTTGAATTTTGCAGGAGCAGAAGACGTTGATGGAAGGGGGATTAGGTCCTCAAATGTGACATTCAAAACTTGGTCACTGATCTCTGGCTGTGAGGATTGGTGCTCAGCACTGCTCAGTGCCACTGAAGCTGCTCCCCTGGTCTCTATTTCCACCTCGTCATTTTCAACAACTGGAAGAGTCAGGTTTGGTCCATCTAAAAGTGCATCTGCAGCGCAATAGTCAACATCAGAAAAAATATTTGGGTTTAAAGGGTGAATACCAGTTACTTTAAAACCCGACACAGCAACTCCAACGGTTGCCACTCTTGAATATGCATGGTTAAAAAGACCTGCTAATTCATACGGGGTAATTCTTACCAGCCTCTCGGATTTCATGTACCGGTCACACTCTGCTTTAAATGCCCCTTTAAGGGGTGAATAAAACGTAACGTCGAGAGGCTGAAGTCGGTGGGAGCAGTGCGGAGGTAATGACACTATGGTGACTCCATTGGCCTTACATATATCATAAGCCTCTAGAGTTGTACGGCTGTTGTGATTGTCTAATATTAATAGTGTTGGATTATCCACAGTCGATTTTGTATTATGTACAAAATGTTTAAGCCAGGTTGCAAATAGGCCTTCGTTTGTCCAGCCCTTAGGGGAACATTCATATATGGCACATGGTGGACCATCCTTTTTCAGCAAGGGACTCATCCTTTTGCGCGGATAAATAAACATCGGGGGTACAAAATTTCCCGCCGCACTCATCGCACACATTACCGTAACAAGTTTACCCCGCTCCCAACTCGTAACGGATCCTACTCTTTTTTTACCTTTTGTAGCCAAAATGGTACCAGGTTCTTGAACGGTAGTGATTCCGGTCTCGTCTGCATTGTATATGCGATCTGCTGAATATATAGTTTTCCCATAAACCTGTTCTAAATTATCAAAAAATATTTTTACATTTTCACGGCTAAAAGCAGTAGCTCTGTTGATACTCGTGGCTTCGGGTTTTCTGGTAGCCACAGAGGGATTCCGTTTCAAGAAATTATATAGCCAGTCTCGGCCTGCCAAACGCTCATTTTGTGGGAATCTGTGAGGTATATTATTTTTCTCCGCGAACTCGTAAGCCACTCGCCTTACTTCATGAGTTGACAATCCATAGAAAATATTAGACAAATATTTGATTCTGGTAGCTAGAGCCTCTTCTTGTTCCAAGGAAAAGGTGCTGTTGCGCCCTAACATAGGTTTTGTCTGTTTAGACTTTTGTTTACGCTCTTGAAGAGTGCTGAATGGAATTTTAAATAGTTTGCTAGCTGCATTTATTGATGATCCATTTTCTATTGCTTTCAAAGCTTCTTTTAGGGTTTCTTCCCCCCAGCTCCCCCTGGTAGTCTTACGTTTATAGTTTCTTGGCATCTGCAACAGATCCATAAAATGTATTAGGCCTAACGTAAAAAAAATATATTATTTGGCTTATTATAGTTTTACCGTCTGTTTGGGGGAGCGCCGGTAAGCTACTGCCATTACCCCATCGTGATCTACCGGGATTACCCAAAAGGTCTGGTTAACGAAAACTAACCTAAAGGCCCTAACAGAAATGTTAAAACTATACGAATACTACATTAAATTGAAGCTAACAAAATATACCACATATGGTATTTGTAACAATAATTGAATTTAAAAGCAAATGGTACTTACAATGAGTTGAAAACAGGCAAAAATTAGAATAAACACATCCTGAAAATTCAGAGCGTCGTCAAACCAAAACTACTGACTCGGTAATGGCGGCGTTTGCAATTTTAGTTCACCAGAACGCCACTATATCGCAGCACCCATCAGACATTGAAAGAATATTGTCAGAATGGCAATACACAACCTACCGGGGCTACCTGACTACCGGGATTCCCCCATTCCCCCCTAAACAAGGAAAGTTTTATTCTACTAAAAACAGATGTCATCCCAGAATGTTTAAACATATTGAAAGAATAAAATAGACTAGCAATATGAAATATTTTGATGCAGAATTACATATTTACGTTGATCGAGTCGATTTACTCTTTCAACCTGGAAAGTCTTGAATTCAATTTCCATCTAAACCGCCTCCAAGAAATCTTTAATTCCTTTATAGGAAAACAATCTGAAACAGGTCGTTTTTCATTTATCAGAGAATTCCAGTTTATCGCTTGGTTAGACAGACTCTCGTAGATAACGGATTACCAGGAATCGTAAGACGAAAATCTTCCCACCGGGATTCAAGAATGCTGCAAAAGCTCTCTTTGTTGAAACTTAAGTGGAATTTTAAATTTAATGAAATTCCGTCGGATAATGCAATGTTTTAAGTAAAAGTCTTCTACCGTCTCCCAAGAAGAAAGTAACGATAAATGTAAAGAAAATTAATTATAGTCATTTAAATAGATTTATTAATGAATTTCTAATGTATAGAGTTTAAGGCGGATATATCAGTCTTGAGATTCCCTGTGTTTACCCCCCCCCCCACCCATGTTGTGTAAAGGCGCAAAATCACTCGGTCATCATCGCCTTTAAAAAAGGAAAAAAATAAAATAGATACACCTAGCCCTCGAATATTTTATTTGCGTCAGGGCGAGAAGAGAATAAAGGTGGACAAGAGAGACTTGATAGGAAAGATGAAAGAGAGAGATCTAACCCAAGACTATAAGAAAAATGGTGTAGATCCAGCTAAGATTCCCCAAGTAAAAGTTACCCCCTAAGCGTGACACCTGAGTCTAAAGTAGTAGTTTTGGATATAATGTGTCTGTCATCTGTGTAGAGCTTTACAGGCAAGTCTGGTGGACCGGTTTTAATCAAATTTATTATGTGGGCATATTTGTCCCATATCTAGGAACATTTTTTTATAATTCAAAATGTCGGGGTAGAAACCATAATAAAAAACCCACTAAATTACGATTTTCTCAAAAGAGATTTGATAAATTTTTCTCAAGTGGAAAGCGTTAAAAAATGTAATTTCTCAAAATCAACTTTACCGATTTCGTTCAAATATTAGTGTAATGCTAAGTTTAATTACTCAACCCTTGGCAAAATTACAAGTTAAATATATTACAGCTCAGGAATAATTGTCATAAAAATACAAAATGAACCTTCACCACACACATTAAAATCTAGATTTTAATCAAATATGATTTACAATGAGGACGTGTGTATGGCACAAGAAAAGCAAGTTTACGCTGTAATTTGAATATAAAAATATATCTTTAATTACGGCGTACATGGATTATTTTTACGCTTTGGTTAACAGTTTTCTTTTGTATTTATTTGGTTTTAAGTAGGGTGAGTGAGAAAGTTTGTGCAGTAGTTTTACAACATTTATTTTGCGACATTCCGTGTTTGATTGTTTCAAAAAATGTCTTATTCCATTATATATTATACGTTTCTTTGTTGTTTGTTTTTGTTCTTTCTTCAGTTTCTTATTCTATTATATATTTGAAGTTTAAAGTACGATTTTTTTTTTTAATATTACATTTTTCATGAAACAAGGTTTACTGTTAACAAAATCATTATTATTAAAACTACCTAATGGGGGAGATGTAGTACATTATGTTCTGTATATTTTCTTACAAAACTTTGAACCAAAACGAGGGCAGGTGATTAAATGTAAAGAAAAACACACGCTGCGGTGTTCCATTTCATGGATTAGACGCTTCTGAATCGAGCACTTAGTTCAAGTGTTTTAAACTAAGATTGCTTTATTGGGTTGTATTGCGTTAAAACTAAGAACTAATTAAAAGAAGAAACTTTATCTCTTTTTTGTTAAGAAAGTTTTTCTAGAAATATAACTATGTTATGAAATTATGAAATTTCTTTTTTCATGTGTTTTATTTATTTCTTAAAATATTATTATTATTATTATTATTGAATTAAAGTGTATTTATTTTGCATGGAACAACAAAATAAATCAATAAAAAATACAAACAAAACAATTCTATACGATAAGCAAAAAGTAACAACTTATCTAAACCAAATTAACAAAATATCTCCTTACTGTAAATAATAAATTATGTTTTTAAATACTAACAAACAGTATTCATATTTATTTACGTCCACACCATAGTGGGTAACCTTTATTATTTTGTCTAATGACCACTCTATCTATATTGAATGTCTATCTCGTCTTATAATTTACTAATATTGTATATAATTGTAGGTTACTTCTATATTATACAATCTTGTTGAGCACTGTGGTGAAATTCACAATAATGATTCGAATTTGCCCCTAACCACAATGACTAGAAACTTTAAATAAAACACAATTATCTGATTAATTGTTCTTTATTAATTATTTCCACTAAATGCCCTGATGTACATATCGATAACATGGTTATAATCATCGGAGGGTCTTGCTTATAAAATAAATCTAAACTTACATATCTACTAATGAAATAAAATTAAACCTAAAACTATGATAACCTGAGTGCAAGCTAAAATCCCTCCCACACCACAGATCAGTTGACCAGTAAGATAGAAGCTTGGACTGACCCTTTGTCAAGTTATTGTTATATGTCTGAACTATAGAGTGGGGTGAAAGATAACTGTACCTCTAACAAAGCTAATGAGAACAGGTGGCCTACTCCTTACAAAAGTCTTTATAACTTAACAATACAAAATAATGTTATCGAAATGTACATCAGGGCATTTAGTGGAAATAATTAATAAAGAACAATTAATCAGATAATTGTGTTTTATTTAAATTTTCTAGTGATTGTGGTTAGGGGCAAATTCGAATCATTGTTTATTTATAATATCACGGATGGACTAATGGAACGTGTAACTAGATATTTGGTATTTTTTCTGTGTTTGTTACCAATCGTGATAAAATCTAAGAATTAACTTCTTTCCAGCTAGGCCGAGCGATGTATGGTTTTTAGCTTATTTTTTATTTTTGGTTATTCAGTATACAAAGTATGGGTAAGTTTGGTAAGTATAAAAAATTTCTACCTGTGTTTTTTGACTAATCTTCACGTTTATAGCTTCTGGAACTGTTGTCTTACAATGACCGCTCTCAATGACTTTTCTTGGAAGGTCAGGGTTCGAAATTACTTTTTGACAATAACTTCGCTATTTATAAAGGTGTGGTTGGTGGCATTACATGTAGAATTGAAATCTCCAAATTTGAATCTATTTCAGGGTGTTATATGTTGAATAACACACTAGATATGAACAACAACAACATTTATATTGCCACCATTTTGACGTTTTCAATTCGATTTTTCTGTATTTCAGAAGGGTTTGATATGAGCACACTACAGTCCCCTATACCAAATTTCATATTCCTATCTTAATTTTATCGTTCAAATAGCAACGACAACGGACGGACAGCACGACGAAAATAATTTTTTAGGTTACCTGAGTTCGTTAAATGTATCGAATGTTGTGAGATTATCAAATACAACTTAGCTAAGAAAACCTACTTTTTTCTAAATCATAATCACCAAATTATACACTTTTGCCCAATAAACAAAACTATGTGGTTCTAGTTCGGTAATAGTGGTCCTTTATTTCCTCTTCTTTGGGTTAGATCCCTCTCTTTCATCTTTCCTGTCAGGCCTTTATTGACCAACTCTTGTTCTTTTACGACCCTGACGCTGTTATACTATTTGAGGGTTAGGAGTCCTTTATTTTATCTTCGGTTTTTAAAGGCTAAGTGTGATAACTGACCGATAGGTTTTTCGGTTTTAAACAACAATATTATTAGTTGGTACATATGTTGCTAAGAAAAAATAGTTTAATAAACCTCGGCATTTCTCTTTGTTTCCCTGAACAAACATTTCACACAAACTTTCTCGTGTCGGAAATTTAATCTGAATCAGAATTTTTGGATAAATTATCTCGCTTATTAATTAGTAAACACTAAAAAGATAATGTATTTTAAGATAAAATAAGAAAAAATTCAATTTATTCTCGAGTAAAATATATCAGCTTGATTACAACAACAGCGAGAAGAAAATCTCGCCTTCTTTTGTAGCAGTTTATTTGATCTACTTGTGTTACTTTAACGAGCAATTAGTTGAATTCTTGTTAAAATGTGGTTAAGGACTCAATGACTGCCTCGTTAAACTCCGGCATGTTTAGATCTAATACTGGTCTTTTTTATAGAGAATGTTATCTGATTGTTTATAAATCGATTTTGGGTTTTTATAAAGTTGTTTAAAAATCGACTGTGGGTTTTATAAAGTGTTTAAAAATCGATTTTGGGTTTTTATATTTTTGTTTAAAAATCGATTTTGGGTTTTTATGAAGTTTGTTTAAAAATCGATTTTGGGTTTTTATAAAATTGTTTACAAATCGATTTTGGGTTTTTATATTGTTGGTTAAAAATCGATTTTGGATTTTTATATAGTTGTTTAAAAATCGATTTTGGGGTTTTATAAAGTAGTTTAAAATCGATTTTGGGTTTTTATAAAGTATTAAAAAATGGCGTAAAAAAGTTTTTATACTGCTCTCTGTCTGTTTGTCTGTTGACTTTTATCTGAACTGATTTTAATAAATTTATTATGTAGGCAAAATGATATATCAAGGCTCCCTCCCATTAATCAAGATTTTGGGTTAGTCACCATTAGAGCAAAACTCAAACATTCGATTTTCTCAAATTGATTTTGATTAACTTTTATGACACAAATTTAGAGATTTAGAATGTCTTTATAATTTCAACGCCTTTAACAATTTAAACGTATTGGTTGCCTTCGCTCCAAAAATTTCAATTCTAGACTTTAACTGTTAAAAATGAGAAATGCTTCATGGCCGCAAAAGAGTAACTCCTAATCGGTTCAAATGAGTATGTTCAAATTGTTATTTAGTGAAAAAATCTGTAATAGAAACAGAATTCTAAACCGAACTTAAACTCCAAGCTCTGTACAGTTAGGTTGAATTCTATTCTTTTTATTCCTTTAAATAGGTATACGTGTTATTGAGAAAGTTATGTGATTCTTCAAACAATTGATATTGAGCTTTTCTGGGCAATATCAACTTTGACCCTCTCAAGACTCAATAAGCGGTTTTTAAAAGATGCTGCCCGTCTGTTGCTTGTGTAGCTTGGAATATTTACCCCCTTATGTTCTGATGGGACCATTTGTCTGTGCGCGCGGCTCTGACGCTACTAGCCGTCCTGTAAAAGTAGGGCTCGCTCACCCAACTATGTTTGTCTACCTTTCGCGACACATAATTACAGTTTACAAGATTTGTAGTGCATATAGAAACATGATGTTTACAAACAACTCGAAGCTACATTGAAGACATGTGAATAATCTACGTCCGGCGCGCCGCGCGGGACCACATGTTTTTGGAAATGAGCGATAACCACTCCCCTCTTCCCCGCCGCGCCATAGCAAGCCGCGCGCACAGACAAATGGACCCATCAGTATCTACTGTAATCAATTTTACAAGTTTTCGCTTCTATATAAAAATTTGGGCTGAAATCGACTTAAGTATGTTATGGAATAGTTATAAAAGTATGCCTACTATGGATTAATGGAACGTTTTTCTTTCGTAGACTTTTCTTTTATGCAATGTTAATATTAAAAAAAAAGGTTAATTTTACAAGTTTTTGCCCCTATATCATAAATAAAAGTGAAAACTACATGGGAATAATATGGAATAGTACAACCCTTTGCTGAATATAGAAAAATCCAACTTTTATGTTTGTACCCCTTTCCGTTTTTCACAAGTTAACATTTTTAAAAATAGTTAATTATTAATATTTTACCTCAATATATGGTACCTAAAACTGATACCTGCTCAAGTATGATATGGAATAGACAAAACCCTTTGAAGACTATAGAAAAATCCAACTTTTTTCGTTGCCGGAATCAAACTAATATTATTTATCATCCCAGAGTTTTATCACTTGATAACAGAGTTCATTTATACTCTCAAAACGCTGTGTGTATTAGTTTACATATATTTTAAAAATTATCCGATCAAACCATAATAATAATATGATTAATCCATTATTATTACATAACTGTAGAATCAGAAACTGATATTATTGTATATTTTTTATTGTAGGCTATTTATTAATTAATTTTTTACAATCTTAAATTTGTGGGGTACCATAAGATCAACATAGAATTTTTCCCTTGTTTGTTTAAAGGGGGGGGAACGACACACGCTTTTGATCATAAAATAAGATCTTTAGCCCTGGAATGCTCTAATAACGTCAAGGTCGGAAGAAAAAGAGTTGGTCAAGAGAGATCTGGTAGGAAAAATCTAACCTAAACATAGATGATGAAAGGTGTAGATCCAGATAACGGTCTCTCAGGATTGACAAAACAAAAAGTGAGCTTTTTAATACCAAAATAGAAAATTTGATTTTCTATTAATTGTCTAAACATTTGTTTTAGCAGTCGAACAAAACAAGTAGATACAGTCTGTATGAAGTAACCTGTCTCCTGACCCTCCAGCTACCTGGGACAGGCCCGGGCCATTCACCGGCACTCGGCGTCGCCCGCAGTTGTTTACCTAATTAGTCGCCTATAAGCTTCCTCACTAGCTTAAGTAACTTTTTTACCTAAATCATAATTTCCGAAATGTTATCAAATATTTGAAAAGTACATAAAAAAATAAGATCAACGATACTAAACAAGGGCAAATTTGATAAAAACTAACAATATAGAGGTAATTAAAAGCTTTAAACAGACTACTTCTATATTTCTTATTCCCTCTATAATCTATTGTTTGTTTTTTATCAAATTTGCCCTTGTTTAGTATCGTTGATCTTATTTTTTTATGTACTTCTCAAATTTTTGATAAAATTTCGGAAATTAAGATTCGGCTAAAAAAGTTACTTAAGCTAGTGGAGAAACTAAAAGGTGACTATTTAGGAAAACAGCTGTGGATGTCGCAGAGTGCAAGTGAATGACCTGGGCCTGTCCCAGGTAGTCGAAGGGTCAGGAGACAGGTTACTTCATACATACTATAGGTGTATGTAAAATTTGAAGGTTTTTGACCCAAATTGAAGTAAATTTCCTTTTATAAACATTTTTTTCCACATTAGTTTATCACTGAGGAGGATTTTGAGAAATTCGACCTTCTAATATCATTCATCAGCTTTTTGGGATAGATGTCAACGAATTTTATATGTAAATTTGATTTTTTTTGTGAGGAAATAAGGAAGTTAATGCAATATCTGTGCACAGTACGTTTAAGTAATGTTTTTTTTTCTTATGTTACAGGTAAAATATTGATTCTTTCAGTAACCCCACACTTGAAGTAAGACTGTGAGTTTATTTTATTTTTAGAGTTATTAAATAATGATGAATTGTCAAATTATTGATATAATTTACCTTTGTGTGTAAAAATAGAAAACGACTCTGTGAGGGTACTGATTAACTTACGTTATCTGGGATGTAAATAATGGGTCAAGCGTGTGCAACTTCAGGTTCGTAGCCACCTAGGAACAGTTATTTTATAAAGTTGAAGTCTTTTAAGCTTTCTTACGCCATCATATTAATTTATTCATCAAATAAACATACATATTCGTAATCAGAATATTTTTTTTTGTGTGTTTTGATACTCCTCAGATAATATTTACAAAAAAATTTTCGGTTCAATATTTTTTGCACCGTAGGCACCTCAAGGTCTTTTTTCGTTACCGCTATATTTTTTGCTAAATGTGACAATATAATGAATATAAATACAAAATTTGAAATTTATAAAATTTATCGTTTTGTCTGTTTAGACTGGTTATGACTTATGGATAGACACGCGCGTGAAATTATAAGGGGTCTCGCTTTATTAAAAACTGTGGACCCTAAAAACATACAAACTAAACTCATTGAAATTTTTGCACATGTTGAAAACTAAAACAGGTACCTAAAATGAGGTAATCATAAAACCCTAAAATAAAAAATAAAAAAGTCGAACAAAAGATCTCACAAAAATTACGTTTACTTAATCAAACGCGATTCAAAGACAAAGTCGTCCTCCTCAGTGATACATGAGCTACAGTTATAGTTTAGTTATTGGTAGCTCTTGTATCACTGACGAGGTGACTTTGTCGTTGAATCGCGTTTGATTAAGTAAACGTCATTTTTGTGAGATCTTGTGTTCGAGTATTTTTTTCATCTAATATTATCTCACAAGTCAAGCTCAATATTTATTTATAAAAGTTTAAAAAAACAAATAGTTTTATTTATTTAGACAGCTAAGCATTGGGGAGGTAACAGTAAACAAACAGCAACATATGTCAAATTGAAAGTAAAAGAAAATTACGGTTCTGGAATAATTAATTGATAGAAATGGAAAAGGACCTTTGTCTACAGTTGTTGACAAAGTGGCATTTTGTTCATTTAAATTAGTTTGCAAAACAGCTGATTTCTCAACAGTTTTACTTTGCCCACTACTTTGCACACTCCGAATGGCAACCGAACAAAACGAAATTTAGGTTAAGTTTATTTGAATTGATTTATAATATACAGGAAATGTCCCGTATGTAGGTTAGATTAATTCTTACATGTAAAATAACATAAATAAACAACAAAACATCGTTTTAAAGTTGAAAAAGGAGGTAATTATTCATGAAGATGATTGACGGTGTATGCACACGGAGAGTATTTTTCGTTTGCCGAGTTTTGAAGTTGGCAATCTCGTTTCCTCAACAATACACCTAAGTTATTTGTAATATTCATAAATAACCTCAGTTTTGACGTGAGAACTTCTACTCATTGGAGCACATATTTTATTATTTCTAGGTATGTTATTATTTGTCACAAAATAACAACTGTAGACAAAGTATAATGTGCAATTCGTGAGCAAAGTGTCTTTTTTAAACTCGGCAAGCCTCGTGCGTCAACATTTTTCTCTCGTTTAAAAAAGTGCCACTTTGCTCACTAGTTGCACAAATAACTATTAACGGCCGTTATTAAAAACTAGATTCCAATCAAATACTATTTACGTTTATGGCACAAGTGAAACAACCTTCCGCTATCTAAATATGTACATCACGTATTGAAATATTATAAAAATTCAAATAAGTTGATAATGAGGGACACCTCCCCCCCCCACAACAGTGTCATAAGAAATGTATTGGAAGAACTTGTTCTTTTTCATCTAAAAATAGCATACACTTATTTTTTATGCGGCGAATATTATTTTTGCTTTTGTAGATGGGATTGTGAGAAAGTTTGATCATTGTAATCGTAGCGTTTATTATTGATTCAGAGACCTCAATCAATCAATATTTCAGTACAAAGCACATCATCAACCTATGCGACAAACTAAACAATCAACTATTCGCTGAATATTATTTTCTGGGTTTACAAGCAGATCCTTTCTCCTGTAGAGTACCCATCTCACGATGTGGGTGCAGCGTGCAACGAGGAACAGACGCTTTCTAAATCGAAACGCTGATGTCATGCTTCGCCAGTCTCCAAGGCCCCGGGCTGTGCAATGAACATCCTCTACAGGGCCAACTGAATTATCTGTGTCAAATGTTTTGAACAGTCTATTCAGGTTAAATTCAACTACAAAACCAAATATCGTATTGTCTGAAGTAAATTGAGAGCAGGAATAAACACCTAAGGTACCATCTGACTGGTGGTAATGTTAGAACGTTGTGTCTATACTAAACAGTCAGCGTCAAACTACTGAATATGAAAATCGTTAACGTAAATAAATAAATAGAATATTATAATTTCTATTATATAGTTTCGATATTTGAAACGAAATAACTTGTTTTAAAGATAAATATTTCAGGAAAAAACATTGTATTACTTCTTTTTCTACCTGTTTTGCCACTTGCAAGCCCTTATTTAAATGATCATAGCTTTATAATTCGATTTTTAATTAATTTTAATAATACAAGACTGAATGTTAATAATTAACAATGACTGACTTAATTTTGAAACCATGTGGTAAAGGATTACGTAATGGTCAAACATAAATATGTAGCTACCATAAAACCAAACAAAAATTCAAATTTTATCAAAATATGCTGTAACGATGAAGTGAAAGTGTAGTTTCTATGAGCTCATAAAAAATGTATTGGTCATCATCTTCTCAAAAATACCAGTTCAGGAATCTGTGCACCAAAAATTTGTCCATATAACTGCCATAAATCCTTAATTTCATAGCCAATTTTTTTTATCTTCGATACTATTTTCTATGTAATGGATATCTTAAATTTATTTTAGTTTTATGAATCCTTTTCCTTCGTTCGTTGAGTAACAGCGAATAGGAGAGCAAGAGTATCGCGCGGTTATCAATTCGAACAGTTCCTAGCATGAGGCTAACCGCAGAGCGAGGCTACCGACGTCGTACAATTCTAATAGAGTTGCGTAAAAAAGTAGTTTTATTGTGTTAGCTTATTTTAAAAATATTTTAGTTACATCAGTTTATTAATTTATAATGTCATTAAAACTTGATCAGTAATTTCTTCTCAGCAATTTAAATTTTTAAAGCAATTGATTTGGTTTTAAATCTCTTAGAATAAGTGAGATTTAGAAAAACAAACCCCTGTAAATGATAAAGCCCCCTTTATTAATTATCCAGTATACTAAATGGCTTGTAGCCAGAAAAAATTTCTCTGGAATTTTTTCCTTCTTTTCAGTAGAAGATGATCTCGAACTTAACTCGAAACTTCTGAGCTAAATTAAATACATCATTGGTTTTAAACAGAATCATTTTAACTTCCAACGTTGAATAAAATACCCAAATATTTACATGTACTTTGGATGACAGATCAATATCAGCACTCCTTTATCGCCTCACCGGTTGCACAGATAAGCGACAGAAAGACAGACTTCATGAATGGTATCACTTGAAAGTTCCAATACGCGCAATGTTGAGTCCCTGATTTCAAGAAATCTCTCGCACACTTCCTACTCACACTTCACACATTCCGCTCAAATGAACCGTGAAGTTCTCACAAGTGAAATGCTCTCGACTCAAATCGTATTGTCGGATTGATTTCAAACGAAACTCTTCTATAATCCTCCTATTGACACTTTATTGGGTTTGATTTACGCAATTTGGTGTAAGTGAGAGATGCAGTTACTTAGAGAAAGATGGTAAGTTATGAAACATCAGGCGTTTTATAAACAGTTGCACTTTAAAATTAACTAGATGGTTACAACTGTAGTGGGTTTGTAGTTGAGTTTCTTAGTTAGTAAACAGGGTGTTAACTACGATTTTGTTTACATGTGGAAACTTCAATCGTCGAATGAGAGAAAACATTTTCTACAATAAACACTTTATTTGTTCAAGACGTTTCAGCGACTAAGTCGTCATCTTCAGTTGTTACATGTATACAAACTGTTTTGGTACTGAACAACAAAGTGCAACGAATCGCTTGGTTGCCGTGGTGCTTTTAGTGGAACAAGTGCTAAGGTTGATTATCTATAAGCTTGTAAATTAATGTTACTCAGAGGTTAGCTGATTAAATAACCAACTAGATTGAAGTTTGAAACTGATAATGAGTACCTGCCTATCCATAACTCTAGGACTAAAACCAGCGATTATTTTATTTTAATCATTTCCTTGTTAAACACTCTCTTTGCTAATTAAATGATCATCGCAGAATTCTCAAGGATATCTTTTTTTTAAAATAAAAATTGTTCCTAAAACAGAAGGATTACTGCAACTATATAGTCTTGGAATTTCGTATTGGTGGAGGGGGAGCTCTCTAGGCACTTTTCCCCCTTAAAAACGAAATCGTGGGGGAGGAGTGAAAGCACGAATTTAAGGTCTATTATGATTAATCAGTAAGTGACTCGCTAAATTTATTGTTACATATTGGGGATGACGAGTGGGGAGGGGGGGGGTTAATCTTATCGCGTTATAAACACAGACATTTTTAACAAGAAATCCTTTAGACATTAGCGATACTTCGGAAAAGTTTAATATCGATTTATCCGCTGTTACGAAGGCTTATTGATCGTCTAACAATTGGAGAATTAGCGTTTCAATCACTGACTCGACAGATGTTCTAATAATTGGGGCATTATCCGATCTATCAATAGGTGTACGCGCATGGTACGCTGTATACGATGCACCTTGGAGTTGCTTAACATTTAGTTTGAAGATATCTCTTGTGGTTTCTAAATTGTATTTATAGAGATTTATCTGCGACTTGGAGTTATCGCTATTAAACGGAATTATAACCAACAAATTAGATTACAAGAACTTGTATATTCTAGATTTTGAAATTGTTTTATAATATTAGGAGGACTATACTTAAAAGCTATAATTTTGATACACGTTAATAAAGGTTTATTTCAATTGTAAATGTTGATGGGATGTTGATACAAAATATTCATATACGATTATAACTAAAATTCAAAAGAAAGAAATTTGTTTAGATTTTCCTCAGTGTTTTCATTTTTTCCCCAATACTGGGAGATTTATTTTGTTGTGTTATTTACGATTTAATCACAGTACTCTTTCTAAAAGAAGAAATTAAAACTTGGAGCAAAATAAATGATAACATTAAAAAATATTAAACATATTTGTTTTTTTTTAGAAATGAAAATTTAGCTTTTCGATTTGTAGTTTAGAGTCTTGTTGAAAGCATTACACCATGTTCGTTCTATTCCTCAGAAGACTTTAATTATAATCGTTACCACTCCTCAAAAAGTAGCCACGAGTCTCAGAAAAAAATAATAAAGATGTCAACTCTACTTTTTGTTTCTAATTTCCATGTGAAATTAATTTTTAAAATAACATTTTTTATTTTGTTTATTCAATGACAGATGTGACAATCACTCCATTATCATTGTTACGTCTGTGAAAAGATATAAAACGTAATGGCTTGACTTTTAAGTTAAAAGGGGAAAACTATATCGAGCTTACATGATCATAGTGTAAGGGGAACAGTTTGTGCTTGTAGTGTAGACACAGGTTCTCTCTTAGCTTAAGGCAGTATCTGTCACTGTATTTGTCTATAACATACAGATGGTTTATTGCTCCAGTTTTCAAACAAACTTCTTTGACATTTTAAATTTCATCACTGCATCGACCTCAATGGGAAGACGTCTATCGAGGAGTCGATTTTTTGTTTCCTTGTTTTTTTGTATTTTGGAATATCTTGGGGCTGTTTGTATCAGGTATCCGCTTCCTTGTATACTAATACAGTACAAAACCAAAAATCTAAACTGAAGGAAAATTTTTCATGATGTTCAAGGGGGGGGGGAGAATAAATAAATAAATCATTATCATGTGCTTCATTTTACTTTCCAGATTCATAAAATTCTATTTCATACTTTACTATTATTATTTTCATCAAAATCAACCTCAGAGGCTCACTTATAATGAGTAGGGAGGAATCTAGTTGGATCTACACGTTTTTTCCCATTTAATCTTGGGTTAGATCCCTTTTTTCATCTTTTATATCTGGTCCTTCTTGACAAACTCTTGTTCTCTTCCGACCCAGACACTATTAGAGTCAGAGATTAATAGAGGTCCTTAATTTTATTCATTTTTTTTTCAATATATATTTTTGTTAAAATAATAATAATGAAAAATCGAATTTACGTTTTACGTATGGAGAAAAAAAAATCCTATTGATGATTTTAGGCCAAATTGTTCGATACAACACGACTTGTACAGTTGTGTTTGTTTGGGGTTCAATGATCTGTGATTCTCTCGTAGCGATTGTAAAATCGTCAATACCCTTATTTGGTAATCGTTTAAATTAAACGTGATAAACAGCGATTTTATTGCTCCCTTCTGCTAAAATGTGATCCTGGCTGGTCATTCTCGCTATTGCCTACTCTAAGTTCTTTCCTATACTATAGCGAAAATGAATTCTAATTCACTCAGTATTTCTTTCATGTCTGGTATTGCCATTCTCAACCAGTTCTGACTCTTGTAGTGTTATTATTATAGATTACTTTTATAATAGATTTTTAAAAAAAAATATTAATATATCGTAAAAGAGAACATGTGATCAGGCAAAAGGAGCTGGTCATAGGATTTCTAATACAACACATCTTGCTGTGGGCTAATTAAACAAACACAAATGTTCATAAAATGTCAATTTCCAACTTGAAGAGACAGATTATTTCAATTCGTGGCAGTGACTTTTTAGCATAGAATCACAATCCTCTGTTAAAAATATGTTTATGTATGTCGCAGTAGTCAAATCACTGTTTAATTTAGCAATAAAATCACTGTGATTGATCGGTAGCAATTTCTAATATACGATTAGAACAAGTATCGCAGTACTTTTATAAAGATTTCTTCTATTATAATCGAATTTAAGACTGGCCAATAATGCTCCATTATTCCTATAAACTTCTGCCCTCTATATTCTGAACTCTTAACTTTGATATTTCTAGGACATAATTCCATCCTAACTACGTAAATCCTACGTCAGAAATACTTCAATATAGTTCCAGGATTTTAACAAACTGTAATGCCTTCAAGAGAACTCTTAAACTAAATATAGAAAAGCACTATTATACAATAAACTACTTTAAAGAACCAATCTTTTTAATGGGATATAATATATTTTATTCCCAGATTTATTTGTTTTACCTCTGGAGCTAACCAAACAATAAATACTAAATTATAAATAGCACAAAAAATAAATCCCAAATAAAAATAAAACAAAGTACTTAAAAATCCCACCTAAGAACTTAAAAATTGAGTGTTATAAACAATAAATCAACATTTTGAATTGAAATACACTTTTATTAACTAGTAATAATATTAACTACTGAATTAAATAGATATAATGCTTCTTTATACGACCCTAATGATTGGTCGATGATATATTTGAATAAAATTACCCTACAATTGCCACTATTAGGTTGTACAATTTATTTTGATCCAATTTGTAGGTTAAGGTGGATTTATACCACAATAATAATTTAATGTAGCCATACCGGTTTCAATAATTCTGTATAAAGAAATTAAATTTTAATAATGTATTCTTAATATAATTGTTTTTGTATACGTGTTACATCATTCTGAAGATGTCTTCAGTGCAACAGTGAAACATGTTGTTGAAGGATTAAAAAATACTGAACTGATATAGACGTGATTATTTAGTAAAATTGTCACATCAAAACCTTTCTCTCGGAACACAAAGAACGTTCTTACTTTTAAGAAATAAAACAATAAAACAAACATGCAAGACACAAGTAATTTACTTAAGTACAATGGAGGGGACTGTTGTTTTGAAAAACAAGGAATGCTGGGGTACATTAATTCAACAACCAGAGAGGGGAAACGGCTCCTAACTAGATAACACAAGCCTGCATAATGACTTCCGTTAATTTATTTGCTAAATTATCTTTCTGAGTTTGTAACTAGTTTCAAGTCGTTTAGACACAAATTTAAAGATCTACTAGTTTAGGCAGGCCTTCCCACTGTCCCTGTAGGCTAATTATACAAGTTCTTGCTCCTATGTGAATTGTACACTTAAAGTTACTTCCTATTTAAATACACAAATCTAAATCTACCTAAATTATAAAATATTTATAAGGTGTTTTAACTGTTGTGTACTTTTGAACGAATAATAGAAGATAAATAAGAATTGGGATTTTCACACACACACACACACACACACACACACACAAAGACGAAAAAAGGAAGGAAATAATACATAAAATAAAGACTCCTAGTCCTTGGACACTACTAGCGTCAAGGTTGGAAACTCAAGATAAAAAAAAGGTATAAAAGTGTAGATCCAGTTAGGAAACTCGGGATTGCTACGCCCGTACTCAATATAGTTATATAGAGTATATAGAGGGTGAATTCATATATATTCTATCCTTTTGTTTATTGTTTTGTTTTATTTTTTATTTGTTTATGGATTTTATTTATTATTTTTTGTATGTTGTTCTAGACACGTATGTGTTATTCTAAAAAATAAATTGAAAATAATAATGATACATATTTATTTATTAAACAGATTATTCTTCAAAATGTGTCTGGAATAGAACCATAACCTAATTTAAAATATTGTTTTTGTTTTTAAGTACCAAAAAAATCGTCTCCACATGAAAAATCTTGCTTCAATCGTGTTCGCAGTTAAGGCCACCGTTGCTACCGTAAAATTGATGGAAAATAGTATATTTCATCACTAGGATCAAAAGTGAAGCTTTTTACTACAAGTTTAAGTTTAAGGAAAATGAGCGAGGATCGAAAAGCTTCTTTTGGTCCAAGTGATGAACTATATTTTTCGTTATAGCGCAAATAATATAAGAAATCAATTTCACAAAAACTAAAATGTTATAACCTATTTACCCTTCATCGATGGTAAATTTACCTTCACCTTCAATCGATGGTAACAGCTATTTAACGGTTATTTACAATCGAGAGACTCGGTTGTTTTTATAGATGCTTTACAATCGTTAATTAATTCGTATAAATGAAGTAACAGCTGATGACCTCTACCTCAGCTGATATTTTTAGGTCCTAGGACTAAAAAGAACAACTTTAGCAAATCAATGCATGTATTGAAAACAGCTGTTTTTGAAGCAGTATGACGAAAATGATATTTGTAACTAAACTGAATGACGTAGCCTATGTGCAAGGCTTTTTTTTTATAGTTTCAAATTTGCAGCCTAAACATTTAGTTATTGTATGCCTCCAAAGCAGACGCGGGTGTTTCGACTAGTTGCTTCCGGTTGGTATAGATGGTTACTGGAGGAGCCGGATTAAATTTCTTAGTCGGGTCTTTTCATAATATATCCAAATCGTTACAGTGATTTGTTTTTTGTGATTACTTCTAAAAAACATTATGTTTCTAATAGAATAAAATATAAACAGTAGTCTGATCGTTTACGCGTTCAACGTCTTGGACTACCAGCCAGCGACGTCCATCAGTGGTTTGGGTAAACGTTTGTTTTTCACAGTAAGCATTCCAGGTATAATATGTTTACCCAATAAAAGATTAATCACAATCACAATGCAAGATATAATCCATCCATAAAGGATTAAACTTTGTGAAGTGTTTTGTTCAAATGTACAGTAGCTGTGGTATTACTTACATCTATTTCTTGGTCTGTGAATATTGTTGTCTGTCAGGTCGCGCTAGGCAGTAGCCACATTGGGTTTACAAGAACGATTTATTGCATGCATTAAACACACCTAAGAAGCGAGGTCTACTCTTCATAGTAAAGTGTTTTTGAATTTGAAATAATAACTGTTTAGTTCCAACATGTGTTTTCATATTGATCGTAAGTTTATAATATTTTATGACTGAAGAGGATGGGGGGGGGGGACGAGAGTCTACATAGATCCCGACTCTGACAGAGGATGGTATTTTGGTTGGGTATAGATGAAGGAATCTTCGCTCGCGCCTGGATATTAATCAGTCGGATTGCCAATACCTTGACGCTTTATATGGCAGTGGATCAGCTGCTGACCCAGAAAAGCCCACGACGTAGGAGATATGATTTTGGCGTAGACTGTGGCGCCCCGAAACATTTAGGCTGGACTGGTATTCACTCCCGAATTTATTTAGTTTATTTTAATTTTTATAGCATATTTTTTAAAATTATTTTGTCAGAATAGGTTTTGGGTTATGGCGTTCTCGACATCTCGGGAAACCCATATAATGTGTCCCATCGTGGAACATATATTTACATGGGCGAGTTATTAATAGGCCTATAGTCTCGACCACCCATATTTTAATGTTGTGTACAGTTACTGTTTGTTAAATGTAAGTCCTTCTTTTTAGTGTATTATAAACTCGTTAAGAACAAGTTACTTAGAGCGGTTATTTGTTTGGGGTGGTAGGGAAATTTAGATCTCAAAGGGGATAGAATAGCAAGTTTTCACTAGTTGGGTAGGCTAATCCCGAAATTAATGAATTAGCTTAAAACTTTGACCCCAAGCAACCATAATGCGTTGCACCTTGTGGATATATTGCGGAATGTGATCTTACTAGTATTCATCCCAAATTCTACCCGAGCTTCGCATAAAGTCAGTGAAGACATCAGCATCTCTAAAATCCTCAAGGCTCACAGATCCTGTACCGAATTCATTAGCATAGAAGGTGTTCTGCCGACACCTTTCTATTGAAGCAGAACCAACAAGTATTCTGTTCTACCAACGCCATTTTCTGACGATGATATCTCACTATTCTACAGACCTATCGTTCACCTTAAATGCTATCTACCCAGTGATAAATATTTAATTACTTTAGACTTGAAAAATCGTATAAACCATTTTGCCCGTCTAATTTCCTTTGTCAGGGCTTATTCACATTTCTTAAATGGCTCTTCACCATTCCACAGAAGGGTTTTGGACCATGGAAAAGTTTTTGAGCACTGGAGCTATCATGGTAATCAGTAGACTTGTTTCCATCTATGCCTGTATGATTAACACCCATTTTATAGTGGCACTGTTCACCATGTCATTCATAACGTTCAACACCAGCCTGGATTCAAAAGCGAACAATTTGCATTAGCCGTCTGCACCCCCCTGAATTTGGTCATAATATTTCTTTTATGCTTTTAGCATATGTTTCGTATTAAAAAAATAATAAATTGTTCTTTATCAAGACTAAGTGGGTAAATTTTTTTTGACAAACGATATTTTTATTTGTTTCTTCGATAATACTTTCTAAAGTACCTACAATTAAAAGAACATTAATATTTTTCCGAATACCTGGCTGTGCTGTACATGTCTAAAACCATTAGCTACGAGATTAATCTGAACAAAAAAAGTAAAGTTGTTGTTTTTGCGCTCCACTTTGCCTCCCCTTGACCAAACAAAGGGTTATTCTACACTTTACAGATAAGAGTTATTAACACTGAATCCAATTTAAGCCGTACTTAACGAGCTCTGCAATGTAACTTAAGAATATTGCAATTAAATGTAACTTTAATAAAGAAGTTTTATTTAATTGTTTCACTAACTGTAAGAGAACTTTAACAATAAATAATTACTTACTGGTGTCGTAAAGCGTGCTGATTCTTAATTTGTTTTATTTAGTTTATAGTTTAGGTATACTTATGGGTTTTTTTTACTATATTGCATATATTTAGTAAAATTTTTTCTAAAGAAATCAAATTTATTATAGATAAATATTTATTCTCGTATTTACATTATAGAAAAATTAAACCAAAGAGTACAGAATGTTTTAGCTAGTATATAGCACAATAAAAGATATATATAAATAATATAGAATATATACAGGGTGGTTTTTAACTATGGAAACGGCTTTATACTGCAAAAGTTAGAGGTACTTGAAGGCAGAAACAAATGGGGATCTACATAGCTTAAATTTTATACCTTTTTTTTTTTTAGGTTTGAAAATTTTGTCCGCTCTCTTGGGTCCGGCATATTTAACGAAACTTTGTTTTTATAAATAGGAAAGTGGACATGTGATACATGTTTTTCATGTAAAATTTTACAAGGGAAACGATCGTGAAATCAGTTATTTGTTAAATGCCTTCGTTTTTTAGTTATAACAATTCAAATTTGTAATGACGGAAAAATCGCATTTTTTCTTTATTTTTTTCACTCTTCATTCTATTTCTTTCCCATTGTGGACAATGACAATTTTTTTCTTCTAATTTCCAGTTTACATTGTAATTTATCTTATGATTTAATGTTGTATACGTTGTGAAATTTTAATTTTACATAATACCTGATGCTCTTTATATGCTTAGCCTTCATATTCCATGATATGTCACTCATTATTACCTAAGTTTTCACCTAAAACCCTTATTCATATTTGTAATATTGTCTATTGTTTTTAACAACACAAATTTGTGGTGGTAATGGATCTATTTACGATTGTTTGGTTATACAAATAAGTGTTATTACGAGCAAATTCTTTTGTATCTCAAGTCTAATGTAAAGCTTTCTCACAAACCCAAAGTCAATGGTTTTACCGTTTTCAATTAGAGAATCTCAACAACTGTTGTAGTACCTTTGACATTCTTGTGGTTTTAGAGTCGCCATATATGTTTGGTGTTTACCTTTTTCTAAAACTGTGCATTTTAGAGGTTTTCATTAATGTTGTATATTCGAGTACTCCATGAACCTCGTAACACTTACTTAAAAAAAAAAAAAATTAATTAAAAAAAAAACGAATTACTACTTGTCATCAACGAAATATCGGCTAAAACATTCTATATACACTTTTGTTTAGGCCCTACTTTTTCTATAATTTTTATACAAGAATGGATAATTTTTATATTTAGTATGGAAAATTTATGAACTTTGTATTGTCAGTTTTTGTTTGTCGTAAAGTTATCGTTTAATGATAGATTATTCAAACATCTATCACCCTACCCACCAAACTGGTTTAGAAATATAATTACGGCTTCCGTCAATAAAAACTTAATTCTAAATTTAAAATCTCTCTAGTTTAAGTAGGGTTGAATTATCCGGTTAATTCCCCACAAGACGTGAATACAAGCTGAATTCTGGAGAGCTAGGACACAAGGTTGTTCACCCCCGATAAAACCGTTAGATAACTACTCCGTTGGCACTGAATATCTTTTTGTTTGAGACGATGATCTCATTGGTGTTTGACATTGCGTTTGTTAGTATGCATTTCGGTTGACTTGTGCTTTTTTACGATTACGTTTATATATAGTCTTAGGTATTTTGACAGTTTAGGCCTAGTTTTAAACTTGGGTTCCTCTTAAGTTACTAGTTATAGTTTTAGTTTTCAAAATAGCTCTGATTCTAGGTTAGGTTGTGTTTTCATGTTTGTTATCTTCAAGATTTTTACATGAGAACGAAAATTGATCTATTCTCTCAAAATGCCATGTATTAATTTTTATAAACACGTTGACATATGTCTGAATAAACTATACCAAACAATTCATAATGTTTAAAATGGGAAATGTCGGAAGCTATATCAATAATTAGAAATAATTTTATTATTATTAGGGTCTATTATATATATGAGGTTATAGAATCAATGTTGATTTTTTTGTAGAAATATCTGTACTCTGAGCGAAAAAGTTATTTTGGGAATGATGTCTACAGCTCTAACGAGTTGATAAAGTTTGGTCAAATTTGGTACGTGGCTATATGGCCACATCTAAAGGTGTTTCACCCATTAATCGCCACACCGTGTAGGCGAAAGTGATTGTTGCTAGCGATAATATATATATATATATATATATATATATATATATATATATATATATAATTTTTACTTTCTTAAAAATTATTTTTTTTAAAAAATCTTTTTTTTTCTATACTGGAAAAGATACCCACACAAATTTCGCATTTTTCATAATTAAAATTTCTGATTTGTTTTGTGTAACGTAAGGATTTTTATTTTTAAAAAAACATACATTTACTTTCGTTCAATCGTTGTTTACAAATATTGACTCAGAATTGTTATTAGACGTTTTTACCTGTCAATATTGTTGTCATTTAAAAATATTTTTTTAATAGTTTAAAAATGATGTCCTGCAGTAAAAAAAGTTATGTAAAACATATTAATTCAAAGTTATTCGAAAATTGGTAACTCTCAACGAAACTGACAGGTTAGCTGTTACCAAAAATTTGACCAATTTACAGTTGTCAATTTTAACTGTTAAATTATCATGCGAACATAAATTTTTTGTTGCAGGACTTTAAAATATTCTTTTTTTTTCTTTTCTTATAAAAACAAAATAACCTAACAGTCTAACCTGTCAGTTAGTTATTCAATTTTCTAAATTACAACTGTCAATTTATTTTTTCTGGTTGTTCTGGTTTTAAAGTATTTGGATTGTTCATTTTATTGGTATAGTTTATTCGGAAATTTGCCATTATTTGTTTTTGAAGTGAAAACTTCTTTAGCCGCGTTGGGCACTTTTTGGTAGGGGAAAATCTTATGGGTTCGCGTCACCGACATGCTCATGAGTGGCGCATGCGCAGCGGCCGTGTGCAGTGCGCGTTAGACGCTTTTTGGATGGGTGATATCTCGTGTGTTCGCGTCACCGACATGCTTAATAGCAGTAGCTATACAGCTGACGTATTGTACAACATTAATGCTGTGTATAAGAAGTACTGACTAACTGAATGATTCATTATTTATTGAACAAACCTATTCAACATAGAGCAAAAACTATTGAAGATAATGATTTGCAAATTTGATAGATACTCACTAAGAAAGGATTTTGCGAAATGTTGATTTTAAGGGGATAGAAAATTAGTTTTTAAAATGTTGATGTTTATTACCATAGCAATCATTTGCATAAAATAATTATATAAAACACCTGATTGAGTTCATCAGCATCAATAATTAAATTTTAAATTTTTATAAAGTAACCGTTGACCAATAAATAATCTCAGTTCAACTTAACGTTCCTTGTCAGTGTGTAATTAGTGTACTTATGGTTTTCAAGATCACATTTTTGTATAATTTTAGTTGTTTCGACCGCTCAGTTAGTTTTAGTCTTGAGTGTCTATCTTAGATTAGTAGTTTTATTAGTATTAGCTTCCAACATGAATATGTTTTTAATATTTGATGTGTAAATGGATGTGCGGGAAAGGTAACGCAATTTTCTACACAGCTTACAAAAATCTATTTTATATCTTAGAATTATTTCTTGTAAAGTATTGTATTCTAAATGAACGTATTTTAACATAAGGATTTATCGCGTCACGTTCATAAAAATATTAAACATTCCGAAATAAAAAAAATAATAAAATCCATTAATTAATTAGTAAAGACAATTGGACACTGGAATTTCATGAAATATTTAGCATATTTACTTGAGTGCGTTCGGCGTTGTGAAGAATGGGGTAGGGAACAAAGCGAAATGTCATACTAAATGCCAGGGCAGAATGGCGCGGGGCATGCGCTCTGCACATTTGTTAAAGGTCATCTCACACTTTTGCAGGCGCACAACACGTTTTTAGGCTTAATTATACACATCATAAAACTAGGAATGGTGGCAGACGGACCATTAACCAATAAGACTGTTATTGTTGCGATCGTTTTAACTTTGCAAGGATCAAATTGAAGCACATATGAATAAACTTTACATTGGAGTAACTTCTTCAAAGCACGTGAATAGAAATGAGTTTGTGTTTCTTCTTGATTCAAATTTTAAATTCTCAAATTAATGGAATAAATTTTAATGGAAATATTCACAGAGACCTTAAATTGAATACGATTGCTGATGAAATCAAAGCAGTAGCAGCAAAGCATGAAAAACAACCCATAGTAATGCCAGTGGTTCAGCTTATGCTAGTACAGTACATACAAATTCAGAACGAAGATTGCGTAGGATTGGGAAGCAATCTAGTTGAGAAGCTTTAACTGAAAATACAGTAGAATGAACATCTGACGCACAGTGAAATATTTTAAAATTATAATAACGGTAGCCCGTCAAAAGTTATTGAAGTCTACACAAAATTTCATCCTTATAAAATTCAGCTTGTCCATGAGTTGAATGAAGATGATCCAGACCGTCGTCTTCAATTTTGTGAAGAAATAGAAGCTCTAATTTTAGCTCATCCATTGTTTATTCAATTGAAGACGACGGTCTGGATCATCTTCATTCAACTCATGGACAAGCTGAATTTTATAAAGATGAAATTTTGTGTAGACTTCAATAACTTTTGACGGGCTACCATTTTTAATAGAGAAGAGATAGCGAACTCTGGTTTTCACCATTCTTTAAGTTTTGTAAACACTTCAAAATGAGGTGTCACTTGAAGGGGTTTACATAAAAAATTTTGAGTTGCCCCCAAAATCCCCCATTTTTGGGGGACACTCAAAATTTTCAAAATCATAAAATGAAACTTCCTGCTAAGATTGCACGACCACCAAAATAATATCTCTGTATATTTACTTAGAAAAATATTAGAGGGGGGGGGTCTTGACTTTTTATTCACCCGGTATAAGGAGTTGTACTGACTGACATATCGATGCCTAGCAAAAAATATTAAACTTAGAAATGTGAAGGATAATAAAGTAGAGGCATACTAAGAATGAATTGTTTTCATTTCCGCTGGCGCTAATTGTGAAATCGACTTTGTTTCTGCCCTGAAAGACGTAACATATATTTAAAACTAATTTCTACATTTTTTAGATTTGGTCTGTAAGAGGATTAAAACTGTTTAAATTTGTAAGGGCGCATTTCTCAAATGCGACGTTTTTTTCTTCTTGGAAGTGTTGGAATATCGATTCATCTATGCCTACAAATGTTCACCAACGAAAGATATAAAAGATAATTAATACTTTGTATATTTAAAACTTTTTTAATACAATACGAACTTCTGCACAACATTGAGTTTTTCTAAAAATGTAAGCAAGTGCAAGACAAATATTATTTAAAAATGTATAGCCAAACCCTCAAAACTAATTTTTATGCCATTTTTATACGCATTTCTACAGCAACCAACACTGAATACAATAACAGATAAAACAGTTGATTTAGATCACATGCTTGAGTAATACAAAAATTTAGCTTAGCCCTAGATTGAACCAGTATGAATGTTTTGGAACACTATTTTAAACCGGGTGTGGTCTACAAAATGTTAACGGTATCTAATTATTAGCTTGATTCAATGAACATTTAAATCTCCGTATAGTTTATTGTTTTCTGTCCCTAATGGGCTTTTTGCAAGTTAAATATACCCCTATTTAGTATAACAAACACACAGAACACAATTCTCACAAAACATACGCCTAAGTATCAGACGCGTTTCAACGACAAGGTCGTCCTCTTCAGTGATACACGAGCTACACCAATCAAACTATAAATATAACTCGTGTAACTATAACTTGATTGGTGTGGCTCGTGTAAAAAACCTCGTTTTTAAGGTTGGAATAGAAGGAATGATGTTTACAATTAGGTTTACAATTAATGTTTACATTAATATCATTAGACCTTACTTTTATCTACACTTTAAATGAACCTTTATCTTTAAGGTTCAGTCAGTAGAATAACCATGTTTTCACTTCTCAGTTATTTCGTCACAATTACGTTTTATGTATTTTTATTTTTATTTTTTAAGTTTAGGCGTTTTTTTATATCAACATGACAGAGAAACATGATGTAACCATCTATTGTTGATGAAATAATAACACCCTCCGTGCAGTTATTCACATGAAAGCTGATGGTGTCTGCCTGTTTAGATTTTTATTTCATGTATGATACACAAATATTGTCTACAGAGGTATGGATGACAATTTAGTTGCCAAGAATTGGAAGAGTTTTGCATCATGTTGCAAGATAGTAATGGAGATAATTTTTCGAGCGTTGCTTCATACGTCTGTAATTTTCCGACATATCTCCGCTTCATAACGTCTGGCGGATTGTGCGAATTAAAAGTAGTTGATTAACTATTTGCATTTCTATTTGAAATAACCATAATGGTACGGCAACAATTTTGGATTCGACAGTTACTCTTTGCGACACCAACGTTTTACAGCAATTAATCTCTACATGGGATATTTCAATGTGTATGTGTCTCGATGAAGCAATTAACACAACTGTAACACATCAGAATGATTCAAATAACTCGAAACGTCGTGGTAAGTTTACAGAAGCTACGCAAATAAAAACTGGTAAAGGAGGCGGAACAATATTACACTGAATGTAAGCTTGAAGCAGACAGGGTAGCAGTAGCCGTATACCAACAAAATCATGTTGAGGCAAAAAGATTTTAATTAGTTCAGTATGAAAAGAATAATCTTGGATCATCACTAAGGTTGTAGAAAAGTCAAATCATTCTTAAGTATTAGGCGGAAGCCGTAACGGGTGTAAATTAGCATGGTGTAAAAAGCCATCAGGATATCTTCCGAAGCAATTTTTGATAAGGAGATAATGTTGAACCTCTGACAGCTGTTGATGATGAAGAATTTTTTATTATTTATTTTCTTAAACTTTTAGTAACGCTCACTATTATTGTACAAGTAGGTCAGTTGCGGTAATTCTAGTTCCAAAAATTAGATAAAACATTGATAAAAATCATCATTATATTGATGAAATTTCGTTTATGAACTTACCACATGTAATACAATAAAAATAGATTTTCAAGGAAAAAAATGTCTGACAAAAATGACTAAAGTTGTCTCATACATATTTAAAGTTATTTCATAATTAAAATGGTTTCATTTTAATATGATGAAATTTGCCATCATTTGTTTATATAAAAACTAATACACGACGTTTCGAGAATATAATCAACTCTCGTCATCAAGTGATAAAAGAGTGAAAAGTTCTTAGCCTTTATATTAATTGCTCAGGGCTTTACGCCTGGGTTATTTAGGTTATATATTTAGCTTTAGTTTCCAACATGGCCTTGTTGGTGTTTTTCACTCGTGTGCTCTAAGTTACAACGAGAGTTGATTTAAACTCTCGAAACGTCGTGTATTTATATACATACATTTGATGACAAATGTCCGATTAAACCAAATTAATAATACATACTTAGTCGCAAGTTATTATTTCGAGCTGACTTTATTAAAATAAAGATCTCATCTGACAACCATAATGGCACCCCATAACCTAACCAGGGGTTATATTCTCGCACAATGCACTTCTTGGACAACAATGCGACTGATGGAAAACACAGTAATTAAATTACAAACAGAGTCGATGACACCCTGCACCCTGCGGCCATTGTGACTCACAAAGTGGAGGAAGGGGTGGGGTGGATTTTACTTCACGTGCAGAATTAATGTTCCTAATCGCATTTTATATTTATACGTGCTTTCATTTGGAAATGTTCAAATAGAGAGGACCAGATGCTTCTGAAAAGTCTATTGAAGTTAGTACTTCCGGGTTGAAGTATGTTTCTTTTGACTTTTATAGTTTGATAACTGAGCAATCTGCGAGTAGTTTAGAGATAAACCTTTAGAAATTGTAATTAGTCGTGTGGAAGTATTTAAATTTTCATTGGCATCGTGCTAATAACTGTCCAATTTTAACCTCACTCGATAAAGTAATTAAATAGTTTTTAACTTAGCGCGTTCTATAATACATTGTATTAGAAAGTTTTGTGTAATTGCAGTGTTTATTTCCTTAACTACATGTTTCGCTGTCGTTGACAGCATCATCAGGAAATATTAAAAACACATATTACACCGCAGATACACATTTCAAAATTTAACGTTTGATGTTCCTTTCTTGGATACCTGATGATGCTATCAACGACGGCGAAACATGTAGTTAAGGAAACAACTGTGCAAAAACATTGCACAAACATTCTGTTCACCTAACGTAAACTAATAGCTAACTTTTTAACAATATATCTAACTGCTTAGTTCTAATGGGGGGGGGGGGTCTCCACTTATTTTTACGTGATATTTTTTGGGGTTGTGTTAAAATTTTCTAAATTTATCCGCCATTTTCAATATGACGCCCAACTTGAAAATTTCTTATGGAAACCCATATATTTTATGATGATTTAGGATGGAAAATGTAATTTCAAGACTGTTTTTATTCGTTTTGTGTTGACTTTCAGTGCCGTGGTGGTTTGGTCACTAAATATTCCTTTTAAAATTAACTTTGTCTTGAAATCGAATTTTGTACATCTTGTTACAAATGAAAGTATCCTGTTTTATTAATTAGTAAACTAAATTGAAAAAATATGTTTCTGTATATTTTTTTATCATTAATAACTTTTTTACTGGAATGCTCCAGAATCTTACAAATACAGAAATTGAGAAAGGAAACCACATAACATAAACAAAACACATAGAATTTAGTGTCTTTTTAATGATTTAGGTTTAAAAACTTGATTCAAGATAAAGTTGAATCTAAAAATTTTTGATCAAAAATCATATTAAAATATATGTGTTTCTATAAGAAATTTTCAAGTTGGGCGCCAAATTGGAAAATGGCGGACAAATTTTGAAGACTTGAATACACTCTAACAATGTTGCCTAGGCCCATTAGAAGTAAGCTGTCAGATGTAGTTAAACATTTAGCTATTGGTTCACTGTAGATGGGACATCCTGTATATCATAACCGTCGTCATTAAGCACTCTGTGTAGGTTCTTATTGTACCTTATTTTTATTGAATAGTTTTCCTTGTAAAAGTTTGTACTTTGCTTTTATCATCTAAAAGAAGGAAAACAAACCAGTAGGCTTGTATGTTACACTACAGTGATAGAATATTTTATTGATAAATTTTCGTGAATGTTGTTGGTTAATCTAACCTCAAATTGGTCGTTTTTCTAGTGAATCAACTGTTATTAAATTGATAAAAATGGTTGCTATAGTAACGAATGTTAGAATAGTTTAGACTTTCAAGAGACAAACAGCTGTTTATACGTTCCTATGGGTTTAGTGTTGTGAAAATTTTAGGTCAATTAGAATTTTTAAGTAATTGTCAAATTATAATATACATAAAGTTGTGGTAATTGGTGAAATAGTTTTGAGATACAGCATTTTGTACATTTCGATTTAAACCAGCTGCTTATAAAGAGGTCCACAACAATTTATATCAATTATATAATCACAAAAATGTCCTGAGGCAATGAACTTTCGCAGCGTGATTCATACTCTTTAAACGTTTAAAAAAAATCATATCTCATAACTTATTACATTTTTATTTTAGAGTCACGATAGGTTGTACATCATACAAATGGTAAATTTCGAAGTGGTAAGACTTCTTCATTTAGTCTCAAGTTAGATCCCTGGTTTTACTTTTCTCTATCAGGTATCTCTTGACCAACTCTTATTCCTTTTCTTTTTTTTTCGCTATTACAGTATTAGAGGTATAATAGAAGGCTAGAAGTCTTTCTCTTTTATGCTTTTTATTCTTCTTTTTTAGGTGTTAATGCTTTGAGGTTTTTTGCCTTATTTTTTTAGATTAGTCTGTCCATAAGTATAGAAACATAAAAGTTTAATTTGGCTTAAAAAATCGAGTTTTGTTGATCTCTATTCAATTAGTTACTAACGAGACGCAATGCCAAACATTACATAACAATCAAAGCCTGCTATTGGATGATTTCAGTTTTACAAATTAACTTGTTCAACAACTGCCATTAAAATGTATAACTTAAGTAATATATCATTGGCAACTGTCTAGACACACAAAACTGCAATTCCTAAATTGGAAAAAACTTGGCATCGATGAATTCAGTTCGATATGAATAGGCACTTTCTAAATAAGAAATACTTGGAGTGAAGCCAATTTCTCGTGTACTTTTCCTCAATTACTTGGGAGAAGGAATGAATGTAATTGCAACGCGTTCCTTAAAAGGATTTGGTGTAACGACTTGAAGAGACGGCGGTGTCACTTGGCAATATTTAGACAACTTTGTTCTGAGTAGGTTTAACAAAATAACTCACATCTTACTTTCTCTCATAAACGACTATTCAGGTGACAATGTAGCAGTGATTCCCAACCGGTGGGTCTCGATCTTTAGGGGTGATAAAGTTCAGATAAAAGTCGAATTTAATTTTTGAAATGTTGATACAATATATTACATTTAAAAAAATCTTTGGTTAGGTAAAAAATCTTGGGGGTAAGGGTTGAAAATGTTGTTACTTCAAAAAACTCCTTCTTTGGTTATATAAACTTTCCCCAAAGCAAATCTGTCTACTTCCATTCATAAAAAAAAATAATAGGGGGGGGGACTTTTAGGACACTTGGTATATTGGTGTTAAATATATAAATAAATAAAAGGAAATAATAATTACCATAAAAAAAAGACACAAAAATATCAAACATAATACTGCTTTACTGTATACTAGAAACATAATACTAGAAAGTAATCGTACTTGCATCAGAATGTGGCACATTTGTAAACAAATATATATGTTTGAAAATGTTTAATAATGGTCGTAAAAAAAAAATCTTTTAAAAGATAAAATAATCAAACTTTATCAAACTATGTTTTATTTAGCTCAAAATCAGAAATACGTAAAATGATTTGTGGAAAACATCACTGAGAAAAGCAAGTTAATACGAATTTGAGGTTTGTTTTTGAATGGAATAGTTTTGTGTTACTTGTGACTATCCTTGTCCATAACAATATATACGAACGCTTAGTAGCATCACAAGCATTTGGAATGTATTTAGTATAAAATTGAGAACGTTTCAAGCTAAATATTTTGTTATTAACTAAAGGAGAATTGCGAAATTTCAGACGTAAAAAAAAGAAGTTGTTTGCTTACTTATATAGGCTGAGAAACCTTATTATTATTATTTTTTTTTTTTTAGGAAATAACTATATTATTATATTATAGTTCCTAAAGACCAAAATATGTTTTTTAAATTATGTCTACAGCAAACAAAATACCATTTTTTATCGAATTTCGTTTGTACGTATATTTTTGTCGTGGTGGAAATAATAAAATTTTCGTTATACTTCGCTGTAAAAACCAGTTTTATATTTGTGGTTTTACTACAGAAAACAGTTGTTTTTGGAAATATTTTCCGGACTCAGCTGATTACAAACAATAATTCCACAACTGTTATTAAATCAATGCAAAAATACAATTACATTAGTATTTTAATTGTTGTGTTCCATGTGTTTACTAATTTCTTATTTAATAATTATGCATTTCGACGATTAAAATGTTGAAATAGGCATTCCATGAGATATTTGACTTCAAGCCTATGAAATTGCATCTGAATTACTACCTTCAAAACCTAGATTAAAGTATGAAAAGAGTATGAAGAGTTTTGTAAATGGCGTGAGCATAAAGACATAAAAACTGTAAGTGATATGTCCCTTTTGTTTATATGTCACAGAAGTAATAAAGTATGAAAGCTACCATTTTATGGTCCAAATATTCTAAGCTAAAAAACTTCCAACTGTGAAAGAAAATGTTGATGTTGGTCACTTCCCATGAACTGTTATCTTTTTTAAACGGCAATCTACTGGTTAAATATCAGTATAACATAATAAAATAGTAATTAAGTATAATGACAAATAGCGTGGTACATTACGCGCCCGGAATTTTTTATTAAATTTTTTTAAAGGGGAAGGAAAAGACCACTTTTAGACCTTGTAACGTAAAACAATAACAAAATAATAAGTGTACCTAAACATAGGAATTATGCAATTACACCTACGGTGGCATATATTACACGGTTAAAAATACTTACAAAAAAATATAAAGGCTTTCATAAAGATATAAACTACACACGCGAAAATTGAAATCTATAAAGAAAATAAGCAATGCAAACACATCCTTGCAAATAAAAACTATGTAGAATATAAACATAACATAATTGTCAAAAGTTCATTCAACTAAAGTTTTATCATAATGTGTAAAAAATAATATAACTATTAAAACTTTGATTTTTCAAGGCCAATACGTTAAATATCTTAGGATTAATTAATAATAGGGATTTATTTCTTAAAACAAATTCAGGTTACCTTTGGTCGTCTTGCATTGAGACACTACTTCTTGTTTCATAGGAATTTTGAACATCAGAAGTATCTCTTGTTGTAAAAATATGTACTCCGTAGATAAACAGATTTTTAATCGGTATTATATTTAATTAATTTTAATGTAACTGCAGATATTTCTTGTTGAAACTCCATATTCAAGTTGTGCCCGATGATGCCGCAAGGCGAAACAATTGTAGCTCATTTGTATTATTAAAATATTTTGAAACTTTATTGCTTTATTTTATCCTTTTATATTTAATTGTTAGAAAAGTGGAAATGAAAACATGATATTTTCTTAAACACTGTTAACAAATCTATTATTTGTATGAAATAATTAACAATTAATTATACATAAGAAGCACTACGCCGGCACTCATTTCCGCATGGAGTTTATGATCACAAAGGAGGAAATTCTTTTAAGTTTCTCAAATTATAAAATATTCTCATACCAGCTTTAGGGTATAATAGTTGTTATTTATGTTTTTACCGCGGAATTTAATTATAAAGTATCGATAAAGTTAATTTACAGTATTATGTTGGCTAGGAGCACTTCACAAAAGGTGGTACTGTAACACTATTTTCTCTGCATATTTATATCTCCTTAAGTAAAAATTAACGAATTTGGTTTATCGTAGACTCTCTGCAACAACTGTTTAAAATTATTAAATCAAAAATAATTTATTCTTTTGTAATTTCCCAGGTAAGTTATTCCTTACATATTGAATAACTGTGACATCAGAAAAAAACACATATTATTCCTTCAAAATTTATTTCCAGTAATCATTAATAGGGAACGATTCTTAGTGGGACACCCTGAAAAATCGTTTTAAAATTACCATTCATCTCTACCGTAGGTGTTAAATAAAAGCTATAGTCCCGTGATTATTCCAAATTCATGAAACTCCTTATTTTTAACTCTAATGTTAAGTTGGAACTCTTTTACGGATGCGAACCTAGATAAGAACTCCAGGATTAAGTAAAAGTTGAAGGTACTCATCGGCTATCTGCGAATTGTTCTAATCAAAAGACGATAACACCTGAGTTAAAAGTTAGGAATTCTCCGCAGAGAGAGGAATAAAAACGACAAGAGAGGATTGAAGTAGAACGCCCAAGGTAACAGACATACATTACATAGTAATCTAAAGAGAAACAGCTTTAGTCGGCACAACCTGACATAACGTAGAGTGTTGGATGTCATGCTTTCCTAGAAGTCCTATGCGACTTAGAAGCGTAAAAGGATAACTGTATACATATTCATCAATACGGGTTGCTTTGAACCAGTATAGAATAATACCGACAGACATTTTGAAAGGTTATGACGTTATTTTTGGTTCTAGAAATGGAAAATCTTTAATTTCCAGAACTTTTAACTGCTATTATCTTGGTTATATAAAAACGTGATATATTAAACAAATATAAAAAAACATTTGGAAATTTTTATTTTCACCCTTCTTTGGGCATCTTTTCGTTCTTGCAAATTTGGACTCCTTACTCTAAACGAGACACGGCAACGATATTTACGCTTTTTTACTTATTTTAAAGTTATTATGTTATATCACCCTCTCTTTTTAATCCCAAAATAGAAATGATTATTTAAACAGTACGACCTTGTGACATTTCTCTACGCTTTTTAAAATTAGGCGTTTTTCAGGTTATTTTAATATTTGTTCACATATTCGAAATTTAATATTGTTTGTAGTGAAATAGCAATGAGCACATTTTCCTAATATTTCATTATTTTAACCGGTGTGTACTCTGATACCAAAATAGTTTTTTTTTAATAAGAACCCATTTGTATTCCACTCTGAAATTTTGTATGCATATAATCAGTTATAGTATAAACCACATATATTTTTTTGAAAAAATCGAAGGGGATGTATTTCTGGTTTTTCAAAACCTTTTTTTGGCGGTTTTTCAAAAATCTCAAAATTAATCAAATACAGTCATGTAACATATCAAATTAAAGAAGATTTAAAATGTAAAAGAAATGCACAAATTTGAACTCCCTATGCGCAATAGTTTTTGAGTTACATCATTTTAAAGATTTCGGAACACGATAGAAAAACGTCAATTGTTGGATTTTAAAAATTTTGTAACTCAAAAACCAAAAGTCAGAAAAATCTAAAATTTTACATTTTTACTAGTCTTGGTTGTGTACAACTTATATATAAAAGATCAAAGAAATCTGAGAGGTCCAGAACATTGGTTGTTTTGGCATGGAATGACCCTATATCAAACAACTTCAAACCAATCTTATTTTCTTTGTAATTTAATTGTGAATAAATTTTCGTATATACCTATTTACGTTTTGGTTTAAGCTATAGAGATGTTTAAAAACAAATTTAAGAAAGTTACCATTTTGAAACTTAAATAAGGCTACCTCCAAAATAGGAACTCATTTTTTATGTAACTTAAGAACCGATTAAGCAATAAAGTTTTCTCTCTCCTTTCTTCAACACCATATATTTCAAATCTTAATTTACCCAACTAGAATCCTTCATACAGTATCATTATACGTTATTAACTTCACGTAAACCTAATAAATTAGAGGGAAACACGATAAGGTGGTTGGTTCCATTACGGTTTTTGACCTACAAAACTTTCCCCAGACATGACGGAAGTGGTGAGTAATTAGCGAAGGACTCTAGAGACATGTCACGCAGGGGAACAGTCGTGCCTTGCACCAGGTATCTGATTACTTGCAGAGCTTGGAGCTCCCGCTACGCTGTACAGGTTTTAAGACAATAGTCATAGGAAACAATACCAGGGTCAGAACACTTAATCATGTTAAGGTTCAGTCTCGACGATTAACGTGTGACCAGTGGGAAATCTTATGGGAAAATATTAGTTCGATTTATGTATCAATTACCTTTGTGTACTTACGGATGCGTAAAATTAAGATTAAACTGATCGTGCAGTCTTAATGATTTTTATAGAAATGTAAACATAAATTGATGTATTTGACGAGAATTTCTTTAATACATCATTTGTGGGAAACACTGATTATTATTACACAATGATACTTATATATGAATACGATTTTAAAAGTTTGGCACGTTGGATTATGTTTACATATGAGGACTGATTGATAACTCGGGTACTTTGAAATTAACGAACTCTTTTCCTACAAAATTTGATTTATTTTTCGTTACAGTCTCCTTTTAGCTCGATACACTGCCTCCAACGGGTTTTTAAGCCTTGAAAAATTACGATATACGAGTATGAAACTCCACAAATTTGGCTTTATTTTTAGACAAATTGTCGTTCGATGTGAATCTTTACCATCAAGGTTTGCAGTGAGAAACAAGTCACTAGAGGACAAATCCGGAGACCAGGGCAGATGAGGGTAATTGAACAATTTTAGCCGTGCTAATCGTAGATATTCTTGCTGGTGCATTTCCGAGCTGGAAGTGAATTTTTAACTTTGCCAAATGGGGTAGTTTTTTCATCAATCACCCTTGAAATTGATCTAATAAAAAAAATAATACAATACTGTCATATTATCTTTTTTTTTTCCTTTTCTAGGTAGTCAGTGAGAAATGTGAATAATAGAAAATTGTGACTGACTTTCCCGGGCAACATTTTCGCCAGGATAAATTTAGTTGTTTCCTTTTGACTGTTGTTTCTTTCCTGAAATGTAGTAATCTATCTGTGTTTGATCAACGGTTACGGAATGCTTTAACAACTCACTGCGATTGCGTTGAATAACTGCTTTTGAATACAAAAATTATGTTTTCATAGTTTTTAATTAGATTCGTGTAAAAACAAACATATTTACAGATTTTACAGGGGAAAAAAATCCGTAACCCCCCCCTTTGGTACAAAACAATATATGTTACACACTACACAATTATATGTTTTACAAAAATAATATCTTTATAGATTTTAATTAAATACATATAATTTGGGAAAATTTCCATCTTCAAAAATCCCTATTTCGGTACATTGTTGTCGTTGGAAAATAAAAACAAATTATAGATCATTTTACGTTCTAAATATTCGATACTGACATTTCTGGATAACGTGCATATTTACAGAGTTAAAAGAAAAATACGACCGACAGGTCAGGGTGGGTCTTTTGGTTTTCTTAATAATATATATTTACACTATGTCCAAGTCAGAAAGTAATCATAAAATGTACTTGTGGTATTTATTTTATTATAAAACAGATCTTTTGACGGGGAAAACTAAAATTATTAAAAAAAAAAATACTTTACATAAAAATACCTTGATTTGGTTAGATCTATGACCAATATAAGCAATTTTATTCTTAAATTTCCTTAAATATTATTTAAATTAAAGTTCATTAATTTAACCCATCCTTACTCTCGGTTTAGTTCAAACAGCAGGTGTCCACTTAAAAAACAATTTTGAATATGCATATTAAACATTCTGCTTTTGTTCTAATATGATTGGAATTCGAGCGCTGTACACAAAAATATGCCCCTTTTATAAATTTAATGGTCCCTTTGTTCGGATCCAGAATGCAGCCCTCTTTCTTATCTGCATCTGGACCCGTCATCGCGTACTTGTGACTATACCAGGTGCGCATGCTCCGATGTCACGATTCATAGCGACGCTATGGCAGAGCGAAGTGTGAATGAAATACTGTTTTAACTTGACCATTTTACATTTCTTATGTTTTTAACGCAGTTACAGTTAAAGATCTCTACCTATCGATATGAAATTACGAATGAAGGGTTTTTACAGCTATGTCGAACGATGTATGTAAAACGTGATGAAGACATTGTACGCTGTTAAAAAAAATGTATTTAGAATTTTAAAATAGCTGTCAACTCGGAACAGTTGCCACAGTTCTTAAGGCATTCTTGAACTCCGTCTAGGAATGAAACTCGCTCTTCGAATTGTGAACATAACGAGGAGTCACACAAAAAAAAAGTGAAACAAAAGATGAAAATGAAACTGTTTTATACAACTTTTCCACGTAAATTTTTACTAAATAAATTAAAACACATACTCGCGAACTTCACGTTTGATGTTTTTTATATGACCTTCTTCAATTCCATTAGTTAACAGTAGTCAGATCTTATACGTTTCTAACGAATTTGGCCATCAACTATCGAGACCCACCAGTAGTAGGGTAAAAGTCCTTTTCTAGAAAAGACCATCAGCAATCTAATCCATCGATGAGTACGATGTAAATCACAATCACATTGCAACTAGAAAGCTACACGTAAATCATTTAACTTTTACTATTTCTCCTTGTGAGTGGTGTCCCTGTTTACAGTAGCTGTGTTATTATTTAAAGTTACTTCTTGGTCTATGGATATTGTAGTGTTTCCCGTCGCGCGCTAGTTACATATACAGCATCTTCAAGGAAGGATGTGTCATCAGTTGATGTGTGGTCATCCCATCGAGTTCATGTCGCCGTAATTCTACCGTTCGTGACCAAGATGCGCTACAAATCTTAACTACTCAAGATGTTTGATCAACACCGAAACTTGTTTAAGCACCCACGAGGATCGAACCCGGAACCTTTTGTAAACAAGGCGAGAGCTTTAGCTACAGTATCCTCAAGCTAGGAATGTGTCTGGGGTGGAGAGGAAAAGAGGGGCTCTCCACACTTTGTTTGTTGCGTTTACTTTTATCGGTGTAAATAACAATAAAACGTTTACAAATTCTGTCACGTCGTTCTAACTTTAGGAATTAAATGAAGCTAAGCAGTAATTTGTGTAGCTAGTTTTTATGGAATGGATTGTACCGTCAAGTCAGGCTAGGGAAGCAAGTAGAATGGAGGACACGCCCCTTACACCAGACACAATCCTAGTCTGAGGCTACTGTAATTGAATTTATTGCAAATGAAACTTGTCAAAATTTTACTTCAAAATTGCTAGATGCCGCCATTTTCCTGAAAAATTAAAAAAAAAATCCGTTATAAACTAGACGTTCCTGCAGTTTTATGTAACTATCCCATAATTCCCTGTGTGACGCCTCCTGCTGTTTGTAGCCGATAACCCCTCGAGATGGATCCAAGATGGAACCAGCTTGCAGATTGCGTAATCACGCCGACCAAAAATCGGTTACTATGGACCGCCGATTGTGATTAGGCACAAAGTCAAGAACAACGTAGTTAAAAATTAAAAAAAAAATTTATTAAAAACGTTACTAAATTCAAAATATAAAAACAATTTTATATATGTTTAAAATTATTTAAATATTCAGTGAAAAAAAACCTAAGAACCCCTCATTTAAAAAAGTTTATAAATTTTGAAAATGAAGCAAAATCATAGTGACCAACCCGTAGCGCTACCAGGAAGGGACTGACGTTTTAGCGTCTCCCTTCCTTTCTGACCACCACGTGATTCGCGCTCCAAAATTTCAAGTGAAGCTTTTTAGGAGTTCATTCCAATGTTGCTAAATTATTAAATTATGTTATTTCGTTTTTCTGCATTTTGTTTTCTGTTTGAACCCTACTATGGCTACACCAGTATGAACTGCACTTAACAACATAATTTCCGGTATACTTCATCTTTCCTCGGCATCTCATTCGCCTAATCACTTTAGCCAGTTTGGTATCTCCATACCTTTCCTGCGTTCTTATCTAACAATTTAGGGAGAGAGCAAAACGCAAGAACATTTCTTTTTTTTTCTACTTTTTTTTATTTAATAAACTACTTTTCGTCATACTGCTTCAAAAACAGCTGTTTTTAATAGATCCATTAAGATGTTAAAGTTTTTCTTTTTAGTCCTAGAACCTAAAAACATCAACTGAGGTCGAGGTCATCAGCTGTTACTTCGTTTATACGAATTAATTAAGGGTTGTAAAGCATCTATAAAAACGACCGATACCCTTGATTGTAAATAACCGTTAAAACAGCTGTTACCATCGATTTGAAGGTAAATAGGTTAGTTTTTGTGAAATTGTTTTCTTATATTATTTGCAGTATAAATAAAAAAAAAATATATAATTCATCACGTGGACCAAAAGAAGCTTATCGATCCTCGTTCATTTAGTTAAACTTGAGCTTGTATCGAAACTAAATTTGAAAATACCTTACATTTAAAGAGTGATTAATAGTGATTTAAGTGTTTATCCACTATACAACTATGGACACGTAACATATTGTCAACAAGTGATTTTTGATTTCGCGAGTTTGTTATTTTTTCACACTTTAACGGGTTGGCGGGATTGCAGTGAAAGTTTGTTTATACATAATACACACCTTGAATTAAACTAAAGCTTTTACATTTTTTCTAATTTCCACTAAATATCTGTTAGGTCTTTTGGGATATTGACTCTATTTTTGCTTACAAAAGTTATCCTTCCAAATGTGCCTACAGTAACATTCAGGATTTCGTCCAAATCAACCTCTACAGGGGGAAATTATTTTTCATAATTCGATCCCATAGAGGGAAGAACTCGTTGAAAATTACAATATTTAATTCATGATTACAATACGTCAAACAGTGTCTGCATCACATGACTCACCGAAACAGAAATAATCAACTGAAACAAATCAATTACCAGAATCACGTCTCAGCTCAAGTGTAGCGTTTAAAGCACTAATAATTGTTTATCACCGTTTAATCTAACCAATCACCAATAAGGGAAATGACGGTTTTACCATTACTGTGAAAGAATCACAGTTCAGTAAACCAACTGACATTACTAGTACTTAGAAACAAGTTTTGTTATCTCTCCAAAAAATATTTGTTAAGGAGTTTTCAGTTAAAATAAAGCAATGAATCTGTTTTAGATGTTGACATACCTCACAATTGGCAGTTATATCATAATTTTGGTTTATTTAAAAGATGTATAAAGAAAACAAATTGGAAGAGTGCCAGTTAAGTTAATAAATATAAGTTGATACAAAGATGCAAAAGAAAGAATACGGATAAATGAGAATGACCTCAGTCCTTTGAGTGATTTTCTACATAACCACTCTTCTGCGTTGTTATCGTCCGTACATAAGCACGATAGCGGCCACAAAAATTAAGTTAAAAACATGAAATTTGGTACATGGGACTATAGTGTGCATCAAAAAGGATTTTACAACCTTGTGAGTTCATTTAAATTTATTCAGAACTTACAGAGCTAATTTTGGTGTCATTTTGTAGCAAAATACATTAAGTTCTTACCTTATAGTTAGTTAGGTTCAATTTGACTTCCATTGGTCAATTTACAGACATCTCATCTGAAGTCGATTTCCTGCCAAATCCGCAACAGAACTTCTTCAACTGCGGCGTAGTTTATTGCTCTGAGCTCAGCAAGAGAAGCCGGTAAGGGTGGTTTATGAAACCCCTTTGAAATTCAGAAAACAAATTTTAAATATCAAAATTTTAAACAGTTTTTTTTTTTCCAAAACTCTAGTTATTCAAGTTACAACTATCTAAATTAGATAAATATTTGCGGATTTCAATTCTGCATGTGAATGCACCGGACTTATCTACGATGAGAAATAGCAAAGTTATTGCCAAGAATGTAGCCTAATTTCGAAACCTGACCTGCCAAGTAAATGTGATATTCGTATAATCACGAAATCTTGTAGGGTCAGTCACATGAGCTTAGCGATGGTTGCCTTCGTTATATTATGTACAGGTTCGAGGCCCATTAGGGGCGAGGTAATGCGAAGCGAGTGGAAACTTTTCAATATGTAGTCTACATATCTACGACACCAGTTAGTTATGGCTTACATTTCCTACAAGCGCCAAGAAACCAAGTTATTAGCATTACATTAGGATCTTATACGAAAGGGCAGGTTAAGTACCGCGATAGCGCCCTTCAACTCGTTTTATAAACAAGGAAGAAGTGTACATTTTACTCCTAACTCATTAGTTATTCAACAGTCGACGTAATTCCTCTCACTTTTTGTTAAACTGTTGTCACTCGATTTGTATCATCTGGGAGAAAGATTTACAACATACTGTGGTTGATCTGTGATGTGTGTCAGCTGACAGTTATCAGTGACATGCTAAATATGTTTAACCGGGACGTATTCCCTATCTGTCCTCGGGATACGATTGATTTCCCTGGCTATGCTTTGTAATTGCCTCATTAAAACCGAAATATTGTGCCATGCATTCTACTATTTATTATGAATAATGTCGGCTCAGTTTCGATCCATGCTTTCAAATAAGGGATTACGATTCGGATAAGTTTAATTTAAATTGTCGGAGCTGAAAGTTTTTTTTAACATTTTACCTACTCTCTTACATATAGTCGATGGGTCGTAAAAAAATCGATGTATATATATATATATATATATATATATATATATATATATATATATATTGCAAATTAAAGTACTGAACCCAAGAAAATGGTTTTTGAATGTGTTTGTTGACTTACAGTGTGGTGTACCCAAAAGGAGTTGTCGGATTTTTATCAAATTTTCTATGTGAGCATATTTCGCCCGTATCTCGACACGTTATTTAAATTTTTTCGATAACTTTAATTCCACTTCTCAAAGTTTTGATTATCTCTGAACGATTTGATCACACCAACTCTAGATCTTTTCCGACCCAAATGCTGTTATTCAAAAGCTAGGCGTCTCTATTATTGCTCTTTTCTTCACTTTCTAAGGATGAGAGACTTTGCAACTTTGAACAAGAAGGTAACAACAAAACGATTTGATCATATTATTATAAAGTATAGCGTTTAAGAAACCCTAGTAGTTAACCGTGGCATTCAAAATGACGATTCATAAGTTATCGAAAAAAACCGAAAAATCTGACTTTTTTTAACACGTAAATTCTCAAAATCTACGCTACCGATTTCCTTCAAATTTTAGTGAAATGTGAAGATTGTTATGACCCGAACAAGTAAATTATATCTTAAATAAAAGAAAATTACGGTTTTGGAATAATTTACGAAAACTGACCTTTGATCGCCGTCAATAAAACACGATTTCAATCAAATACGATTTTCGTTTAAACTGTGTTTATGATAAGCTAGCTTAGGATATATTTTAATATATAAATATCTAAAAAAATATTCCCTTCCCCATATTTTGTTTATACCAGATTGTTTTTTAACCAATACCACCCATTAAAAATGTAAAAATACTGGTTTTTTAAGCATTTGGGAGTTTTCAAGGGGTACACTAGGTCCAAGATATACATTTATTATCATTATAAATGTAGACGTTTAACTTTTTAGACGTTTGTGAATTTTAGGAGATCATTCTGAGTCAAAGATGTAGGAGCCAACTTCAAAAATCTTAATGCGTCTTAAAAAAATTAGTCTTAAAATTAGTGTATGAATGGTCCTTTTCAATAAGATGGCGTGCATAATTAGATTTAATACCATTAATGTTCTTCTTTGGCAGATGCTCTTTGAATCTTTGAAAAAATGAATCTTCTGTTGATACTAAACCCGTTCACATCTATCATTTTGTACCTCGAAGAATTCAAGGATTAGAGGTAGTGAAACAGACAATTATAATCTACACCCTAGGGATGTACTTTTTCTTTCAGGATTTCAGTTGTTACTCAGACACAAAACCTACAATGCATTGCCTTCATATGTACAAACTCATGAAACTTTATCTTATGTGTCCAAATCTCTCAAGGAACTTGGCTAATCCATGCTTGTTATTAGTGTCCTCGTCGCAATTATCGAAATAGGAAACTACATTTGGTCTCCTAGGAAACTATTTCCCCTTAATACTTTTCAGGTTACCTCCCTCCGAGGATATTAACTAACCATCCAACGCAGTTCAGAATACAGACTAGGCCTAGGTAGCGTAACGTCATTCTCGAAATGCTTGTAAGAGATAAATAAAAATCTTATCTCAAGAGCCTATTGTGAGTCAGCACATCAAGTTCCTGTCACCGTATTAGTAACTGATTCGCTAATAATTGTAGCTTCTAAAGTACTGCTGCGGTAAGAATGAACGCGCAAGGAATGTAGCAAATATTTTAGTTGGTACTGATCATCTCACTAACTCTAATTAATAACATTGACTCAATGGTTTGACACGATAATAATCCGAAATGAGTTACAATTGCTAATTTGAATGCTTTTGTTCAAGGTTTACAAAACCACTTATGAATGAGATTATTTAATATTATTAAGTACCATTAAACTTTTGTATAATTAGCAGCCCTTTCAGTAGCTTTAGCTAGCGAAATTGACAGTTGATTATTTTTAGCTTCTTCATCGCAAACTTTAATTACTTCACTAATTATATGTCGTGCTTCACTATGAACGACTTTCTCTTTTTTATTAATCCTAGACATTTTATAAATTAAATTAAAATTATCCTACTGTATTTAATAATATATCGCTCTATGTTAAAAAAATACTGAAACACTTAACATAACTTTAATAAATATCTGGACTGAAATCTTACATAGCCTACGCTTACGCTTAACCACTCACAGCTGTGGAAAATCCCAACCTGATATTTTCTAACCGATTAGTACGGTAGTAGTTAAAGCGACTTTACTAGTCTAGTAGTCTAAATGCGACCAGCGCATGGGCATTCCCCTCTTCACCCCTCATAGTTGCGTTCATTCTTGTGATCATAAGACAGTAGCAGTGCAGGATCAACACAAAAACCTCTTGCGCCTGAGCTGTACTCAAGACGCTATTCCTGTCTTGATTATTGAAAATATTATAATAGATATGATTTGCTACTGACACATCTTGTCATGAGTTTTGAAACCATACTCAACAGTATGTGGACCGAGATGTATTAATTGAGAGTTGACAAGTGAATAGTTGCTACAATGTCAGAGATATGTTCCCTGGCGTGATAGACTTGTATCAAGAATACCTTATATGTATGTAAAACATCCAGTCCCATATATGAAATGAAGACAAGCAGAAAAGTAAAATTCCACAATAATTATCTGAAAGGCTTGTTTCTAACTAGTTTGCTACAGCTAAAACCCAGTATAATTCTCAGCTGCAGAAACTCGCTTCCAACGAATATTATTTAAATAATACTTCTGCACGTAAGTGATTTTTTTTTTGTATGGGTCAAAAAGTCCATGCCAGTATTTTGTGTAAATATTAGTTTTGGGATATTCTAAATCAAACATTTTTTAAAAAATATGTCCATCTTTCTATGCAGTACTTTATGTGTGAACCGATTTTGATAAAATTTAGAACGTGGGATATTTTGTGTTTAGCTGTTGTAAGAATAAAATTTAAAATGGCTCTAACGATTTTTGTAAAGATGTACTAAAATGTAGTATCTAAGTCCCAAATAAAACGCCCCAAAAATGTAACTTTAAGAGTTATCAGAAAAAACCAAAAAAGTCGTCAATGAAACACTTGTAGAAGACTTAATTTTTCAAATTCGGCATCACCATCTTCGTTAAAATATTGTATAAGTAACGTATTTCAAACAGCGCGTAAATTTGCAAATAAACAAAATTACGGTTTAGGAATAATTAGATAAAATCAATTTGAACCTGATCATAGTCAATAAAAACTGCATCTAAATCAAATATGAATAAACCCGATACATTTTTGTTTCTTTAATCCTAAGTTAATATATATATATATATATATATATATATATGCCATCTGCAAATAATTATGAAACTACGTTCAAAACTAGATTATATGTCTACTATGCTTTGCCCCCAAAAAATCGACAATAATTTTACAAAATTAGAAGTTTTGACTGTTCTATCAAAACACGTAGTTTTAATAATTATCGTTAAAATAGGCTATATATGTGCAAACCAAGGATGCTAAATAAATTTCGTGTTGAAATTATATTTATTTATCTACTTGTAAAAATGTTTCTTTTGTTTAAATATATGAACAAATTTGTTTCTGTTTCAGGTACGTGTTGTCCCCTACTTGTACATTGTTGTAAGTAATATAAAATATTTAACATTTTTATTTGTTTCAATCTATTACTCCTAGATAATGTAAAGTGTATTCATGCGTAACTAAGTAAATTAAGTTTAGAAGTTTCATTTAATACAACTTTGAGGGGATATAACCTGTAACCTTTGCTTCTGAGTTTTCCATTTAACTTTTCAAGCTTTAATTAAGTTTTACTTTAGAATTAGCTTTCGTTGCAAGTTGCATTATACAAAACAATCTGTCTGATTATTTGTAGTTTACCCCCCCCCCCCCCCCCAGTGAGATATCAATGAATGGAATATATGACTCGACTAACCCCCCTCAAAGATTCTCTCTGACCTCAGTGAAACCCATGAGATAATGAGGACTACTTGATCAACATCTTTAAAGACGTTCCACTAAGTACGCTGAATCTCCGTCAAGCAAATACCTAACCGTATTTGTACTCTAGGTGTTTTCCTTGTTGATTAAAGTTGAAAAACCTCTCAGTTATCGTCTCATTTAACAAAGGAAAATTACATAAAATGAAGACCCCCTAGGTATCGAATACTCTAACAGCATCAGGGTCGGGAAAGAACAAGAGATGAAGAGGCGGTAGTTGGAGGCGTCATCCTCCTACATATGACATTGTGCTTAGGTATCACACGGGTCGCAGATGCAAAGAATGCTAGGCAGTTGGTGATGATACCACTGTCGCATTAGTTTTCCCTAACGAGTAACATTCATCGTTCAAATTTTCTTACATTTACTAATAAATTAGTAAATCCAATTTTCTTTTTTTGTTGTTTAAAGGCGATAATTCCCTCTCGGCGATAATTGGCTTATTTAAAAAAATGAGAAAATAACTAAAAATAATGACCCCTAGTCTGTAATAGTCCAGCAGCGTCAGGGTAGGAAGAGAACAAGAGTTGGTCAAGAGAGACCTGATAGAGCAGTTGAAAGAGAGGGATCTAATTCGAGCGAGAGTACATGAAAAAAGGTGTAGACCTAGCTCCAGCTAGAGTGCTTCTGAATTGCCGAGCTCGTACTTGTTATATGAAATATAAGAACGTTATACTGATCCAATGTTTATTTATTGGTCTGTAATAAGGGACGTTGAAACTGCCATCCTTTGCGTCTATCCAGTTAGCAGCCCTATTTACTGCCATAACTTCTACCTGCTTAATAATATTTGCTTTAAGTCTAACTTTAAAGTTAATGCGGAATCCTATGTCTGATTTTCTCTGCTGACACATGATGAACAGATTAGGGCCACTGACTATTTCTCCTCGATGCTTCACTCATTTAGATTGTAGATCTCGATGTATGCTAGGGACATTTTTCCAGAGTCTCCCTCAAAGTTATCGAAATAGGTAACTTAAATTTGCGTTCTTTCTCCTCTACAACTTTAGGGTTGGTTTCGTCTCAGGGTTTAGCAGTGCCCTCATCAGTACAGTTCAGAATTATGAGGAGGCAGTTTATCTAACGATTACTTCTTCCGTTTAGATGTGTTTTTCTTAAGTAAATCTCAAGCGTTTTAATAAACAAAAATCACCGACTCCAAACTTAGAATTTTACTTAATTGCAAGTGTTTTTCCTTGCTGTTTCAAGACAAAACCCTCTCGGTCATATTCCACTTATAAAAGGACATAAAACAAAAACCCCATACACCTCGAATACTCTAATAGCATCTGGGCCGGAAGAAAACAAGAGAGATCCGATTCCAAAGATGAAAGAGAGGGAACTAATCCAAGATTACATGTTAAAACAATCTAGACTCACCTGCCTCCCAGGATAGCCATGCCCATAGTCACTATAGTGGCTTAATTGTAAATAAATCCAAACTACTGATCATGAATAATTTAGAGAAAAATTGAAGGTTAAACAACATTGTTATTAAAAACTCACCTTCAAGCTAATATGATGTACGCTTAGGAAGTATTTATGATACAAGTTAATCAGTTTGGACTTTTTTTAAAATAAATTTAATATATTTCAAAAAAATGTAGTTTTTATTTTCACGCAATGTTGGTAATGGTTTAGTAACAAAGATTACGTTGTTTTTTCTAGCGTTATAGCGTATACGGAGCGAAGAACATTGTTTTAGGAATATTGACGAATGTTATTTTTTACTAGTGTATGTTTTTGCGAATAGAAAGTTATTGCTTAAACAATTATATAGAGAAAGTTTGTAAAAGTACTTCACATATAATAACAACTCACGAGTTTTCTTTGTAGTTAATACAAATACGATTGTGAAAGTCTATAAGAAATAAGCCTTTGAAAGCAATACAATAAAGTACAGTAATATTATTACAATGAAGCGAAACGAATTGCAATTCCTCGTAATCTTTGGCTCTTGAAGAGGAAATCGATATGACATTACCCCACCTACCTTCCCTCACACAATACAAAAAGCCTTTTCCAAGTATTTTATTGCAATTCCTCTAATTGAGCGGTACAATTAGCGCTTGAGTTTATTTCTAAAATTTTAACGGCACTTGTGTAACTAAGCCCAAACAATACGGATTAAATGTAAATTACGACGCGTTTCATCCGCAGAAACAAAACCAACAAAATCAGCATTGCATTGGAATTGTTTGAATCATCGCAAGCTAATAAAACTTTAATGTACTTAAATCGAAATGTGTTCATTTTATATTATCCAATGCGGTCGTGAATAAAAAAGGTGTTTATACCTGTTGGGGAACTTTTTTTTTTGCTTTGACCTTTTGTTTTACCAACAATCAAAATGTTTGTTTAAACACAAATTTACAAATATGAGATTTGTCTAAAAATTAAAGTGACTCATTGTATAAGACTTATTTACCCAGTATATGAAGTATAGGGTAGGACGTTTGGTAATCGTATTGAATTTTGACCTCGTTTTTTGACTGATCTTCACATTTCAATCGTTGTCGTCTGTACGTAAGCACGATAGCGGCGACAAAAATTAAGTTAGGGACATGAAATTTGGAAGGACTATAAGTTGGCTTATATTGAAATTCATAAAAATTGAACATAATGTTGTTAACCTCCAGGATTGTGAATTTGACCAATAGTTATGTTATTCTTACCTTATGCCAACAATTCGTAAATGTCCCAGTGGACGGTTTCGATTGTTAGTTGGTCATCTTCAGGTACCTGACATCACTCTTCTTTTTTAAACATCCAATTTTGAATTCGTCATGAAACAAACAAAAATTTTCAAAGTGCAATTTCATGAGGAAATCCAAAATTGGATGATTGAAATGTCAGGGACCTGAAGATGATCAACTAACGGTCGAAACCGGTAGTCCACCAAGACATATAAGGATTTATGGCATAAGGTAAGTAACAATTGATATTAAATTGAGTTGAAAAAATAAAAATTGCGGCTTTGTAAACATGTTTTTGACCATATTCGACTAACTTATAACACACTAAATTAGCTACGAATTTACAAATTTCAATTTTGCATGACATTGTACCATTCCCACCTCTCTGTGATTACAAAATAGCGAAGTTATTGTGAAACATGTGTTTTCGTACCGGACCTCTCATCACAATGTGATGTTGGTACAGTTATGACATCCAACGAGTGGATTCTTCTTCACATATCTGCAGCTTCGATGTCCGCTAGGATCGAGATTATGAAACGAGCGAAGCGAGTAGAGACTTTTTAATATATACACAGCTACGAGGCCCGTTGGGAACACAATTAAGTTGTTCAGAAAACCTGTGTAATAACTGTTACAGTGATAAACTTGCCCTACATAATATTTGCTTTAAGAGCATTGTATTTGGAGGATCTGCTTGTATTACATTCTATGATGGGGCTGGGTAAGTACCATGATGCCTCCCATCAACCTTGTTTACAACAATAACAATAGTTCTCTTTGGAACCCTACATCCATTGACTGTATAAGTGATGGAAGTCTTCATTTGTCAGTTCCTTCATCGAGTCTATCACAATGTTTGCCCTACTGGTTAAGACCAAGTAGTCTAGCAATACAATATAACATTTGCTACAAGGGCATTGTATTCGGAGGATCTGCTTGTATTATATTCTATGATGGGGCTGGATAAGTACCAGTCCATCAACCTTGTTTTTTATCAACAGTTCTCTTTGGAACCCTACATCCATTGACTGTATAAGTGATGGAAGTCTTCATTTGTCAGTTCCTTCATCGAGTCTATCACAATGTTTGCCCTACTGGTTAAGACCAAGTAGTCTAGCAATACAATATAACATTTGCTACAAGGGCATTGTATTCGGAGGATCTGCTTGTATTACATTCTATGATGGGGCTGGGTAAGTACCAGTCCATCAACCTTGTTTTTTATAAACAGTTCTCTTTGGAACCCTACATCCATTGACTGTATAAGTGATGGAAGTCTTCATTTGTCAGTTCCTTCATCGTGTCTATCACAATGTTTGCCCTACTGGTTAAGACCAAGTAGTCTAGCAATACAATATAACATTTGCTACAAGGGCATTGTATTCGGAGGATCTGCTTGTATTACATTCTATGATGGGGCTGGATAAGTACCAGTCCATCAACCTTGTTTTTTATCAACAGTTCTCTTTGGAACCCTACATCCATTGACTGTATAAGTGATGGAAGTCTTCATTTGTCAGTTCCTTCATCGAGTCTGTCACAATGTTTGCCCTACTGGTTAAGACCAAGTAGTCTAGCAATACAATATAACATTTGCTACAAGGGCATTGTATTCGGAGGATCTCCTTGTATTACATTCTATGATGGGGCTGGGTAAGTACCAGTCCATCAACCTTGTTTTTTATGTAGTTATCTTTGGAACCCTACATCCATTGACTGTATAAGTGATGGAAGTCTTCATTTGTCAGTTCCTTCATCGAGTCTGTCACAATGTTTGCCCTACTGGTTAAGACCAAGTAGTCTAGCAATACAATATAACATTTGCTACAAGGGCATTGTATTCGGAGGATCTGCTTGTATTACATTCTATGATGGGGCTGGATAAGTACCAGTCCATCAACCTTGTTTTTTATCAACAGTTCTCTTTGGAACCCTACATCCATTGACTGTATAAGTGATGGAAGTCTTCATTTGTCAGTTCCTTCATCGAGTCTATCACAATGTTTGCCCTACTGGTTAAGACCAAGTAGTCTAGCAATGCAATATAACATTTGCTACAAGGACATTGTATTCGGAGGATCTGCTTGTATTACATTCTATGATGGGGCTGGATAAGTACCAGTCCATCAACCTTGTTTTTTATAAACAGTTCTCTTTGGAACCCTATATCCATTGACTGTATAAGTGATGGAAGTCTTCATTTGTCAGTTCCTTCATCGAGTCTATCACAATGTTTGCCCTTTCTGGTTAAGACCAAGTAGTCTAGCAATACAATATAACATTTGCTACAAGGACATTGTATTCGGAGGATCTGCTTGTATTACATTCTATGATGGGGTTGGGTAAGTACCAGTCCATCAACCTTGTTTTTTATAAACAGTTCTCTTTGGAACCCTATATCCATTGACTGTATAAGTGATGGAAGTCTTCATTTGTCAGTTCCTTCATCGAGTCTATCACAATGTTTGCCCTTTCTGGTTAAGACCAAGTAGTCTAGCAATACAATATAACATTTGCTACAAGGACATTGTATTCGGAGGATCTGCTTGTATTATATTCTATGATGGGGCTGGATAAGTACCAGTCCATCAACCTTGTTTTTTATAAACAGTTCTCTTTGGAACCCTACATCCATTGACTGTATAAGTGATGGAAGTCTTCATTTGTCAGTTCCTTCATCGAGTCTATCACAATGTTTGCCCTTTCTGGTTAAGACCAAGTAGTCTAGCAATACAATATAACATTTGCTACAAGGACATTGTATTCGGAGGATCTGCTTGTATTACATTCTATGATGGGGTTGGGTAAGTACCAGTCCATCAACCTTGTTTTTTATAAACAGTTCTCTTTGGAACCCTACATCCATTGACTGTATAAGTGATGGAAGTCTTCATTTGTCAGTTCCTTCATCGAGTCTATCACAATGTTTGCCCTTTCTGGTTAAGACCAAGTAGTCTAGCAATACAATATAACATTTGCTACAAGGACATTGTATTCGGAGGATCTGCTTGTATTATATTCTATGATGGGGCTGGATAAGTACCAGTCCATCAACCTTGTTTTTTATAAACAGTTCTCTTTGGAACCCTACATCCATTGACTGTATAAGTGATGGAAGTCTTCATTTGTCAGTTCCTTCATCGAGTCTATCACAATGTTTGCCCTTTCTGGTTAAGACCAAGTAGTCTAGCAATACAATATAACATTTGCTACAAGGACATTGTATTCGGAGGATCTGCTTGTATTACATTCTATGATGGGGTTGGGTAAGTACCAGTCCATCAACCTTGTTTTTTATAAACAGTTCTCTTTGGAACCCTACATCCATTGACTGTATAAGTGATGGAAGTCTTCATTTGTCAGTTCCTTCATCGAGTCTGTCACAATGTTTGCCCTACTGGTTAAGACCAAGTAGTCTAGCAATACAATATAACATTTGCTACAAGGGCATTGTATTCGGAGGATCTCCTTGTATTACATTCTATGATGGGGCTGGGTAAGTACCAGTCCATCAACCTTGTTTTTTATGTAGTTATCTTTGGAACCCTACATCCATTGACTGTATAAGTGATGGAAGTCTTCATTTGTCAGTTCCTTCATCGAGTCTGTCACAATGTTTGCCCTACTGGTTAAGACCAAGTAGTCTAGCAATACAATATAACATTTGCTACAAGGGCATTGTATTCGGAGGATCTGCTTGTATTACATTCTATGATGGGGCTGGATAAGTACCAGTCCATCAACCTTGTTTTTTATCAACAGTTCTCTTTGGAACCCTACATCCATTGACTGTATAAGTGATGGAAGTCTTCATTTGTCAGTTCCTTCATCGAGTCTATCACAATGTTTGCCCTACTGGTTAAGACCAAGTAGTCTAGCAATGCAATATAACATTTGCTACAAGGACATTGTATTCGGAGGATCTGCTTGTATTACATTCTATGATGGGGCTGGATAAGTACCAGTCCATCAACCTTGTTTTTTATAAACAGTTCTCTTTGGAACCCTATATCCATTGACTGTATAAGTGATGGAAGTCTTCATTTGTCAGTTCCTTCATCGAGTCTATCACAATGTTTGCCCTTTCTGGTTAAGACCAAGTAGTCTAGCAATACAATATAACATTTGCTACAAGGACATTGTATTCGGAGGATCTGCTTGTATTACATTCTATGATGGGGTTGGGTAAGTACCAGTCCATCAACCTTGTTTTTTATAAACAGTTCTCTTTGGAACCCTATATCCATTGACTGTATAAGTGATGGAAGTCTTCATTTGTCAGTTCCTTCATCGAGTCTATCACAATGTTTGCCCTTTCTGGTTAAGACCAAGTAGTCTAGCAATACAATATAACATTTGCTACAAGGACATTGTATTCGGAGGATCTGCTTGTATTATATTCTATGATGGGGCTGGATAAGTACCAGTCCATCAACCTTGTTTTTTATAAACAGTTCTCTTTGGAACCCTACATCCATTGACTGTATAAGTGATGGAAGTCTTCATTTGTCAGTTCCTTCATCGAGTCTATCACAATGTTTGCCCTTTCTGGTTAAGACCAAGTAGTCTAGCAATACAATATAACATTTGCTACAAGGACATTGTATTCGGAGGATCTGCTTGTATTACATTCTATGATGGGGTTGGGTAAGTACCAGTCCATCAACCTTGTTTTTTATAAACAGTTCTCTTTGGAACCCTACATCCATTGACTGTATAAGTGATGGAAGTCTTCATTTGTCAGTTCCTTCATCGAGTCTATCACAATGTTTGCCCTTTCTGGTTAAGACCAAGTAGTCTAGCAATACAATATAACATTTGCTACAAGGACATTGTATTCGGAGGATCTGCTTGTATTATATTCTATGATGGGGCTGGATAAGTACCAGTCCATCAACCTTGTTTTTTATAAACAGTTCTCTTTGGAACCCTACATCCATTGACTGTATAAGTGATGGAAGTCTTCATTTGTCAGTTCCTTCATCGAGTCTATCACAATGTTTGCCCTTTCTGGTTAAGACCAAGTAGTCTAGCAATACAATATAACATTTGCTACAAGGACATTGTATTCGGAGGATCTGCTTGTATTACATTCTATGATGGGGTTGGGTAAGTACCAGTCCATCAACCTTGTTTTTTATAAACAGTTCTCTTTGGAACCCTACATCCATTGACTGTATAAGTGATGGAAGTCTTCATTTGTCAGTTCCTTCATCGAGTCTGTCACAATGTTTGCCCTACTGGTTAAGACCAAGTAGTCTAGCAATACAATATAACATTTGCTACAAGGGCATTGTATTCGGAGGATCTCCTTGTATTACATTCTATGATGGGGCTGGGTAAGTACCAGTCCATCAACCTTGTTTTTTATGTAGTTATCTTTGGAACCCTACATCCATTGACTGTATAAGTGATGGAAGTCTTCATTTGTCAGTTCCTTCATCGAGTCTGTCACAATGTTTGCCCTACTGGTTAAGACCAAGTAGTCTAGCAATACAATATAACATTTGCTACAAGGGCATTGTATTCGGAGGATCTGCTTGTATTACATTCTATGATGGGGCTGGATAAGTACCAGTCCATCAACCTTGTTTTTTATCAACAGTTCTCTTTGGAACCCTACATCCATTGACTGTATAAGTGATGGAAGTCTTCATTTGTCAGTTCCTTCATCGAGTCTATCACAATGTTTGCCCTACTGGTTAAGACCAAGTAGTCTAGCAATGCAATATAACATTTGCTACAAGGACATTGTATTCGGAGGATCTGCTTGTATTACATTCTATGATGGGGCTGGATAAGTACCAGTCCATCAACCTTGTTTTTTATAAACAGTTCTCTTTGGAACCCTATATCCATTGACTGTATAAGTGATGGAAGTCTTCATTTGTCAGTTCCTTCATCGAGTCTATCACAATGTTTGCCCTTTCTGGTTAAGACCAAGTAGTCTAGCAATACAATATAACATTTGCTACAAGGACATTGTATTCGGAGGATCTGCTTGTATTACATTCTATGATGGGGTTGGGTAAGTACCAGTCCATCAACCTTGTTTTTTATAAACAGTTCTCTTTGGAACCCTATATCCATTGACTGTATAAGTGATGGAAGTCTTCATTTGTCAGTTCCTTCATCGAGTCTATCACAATGTTTGCCCTTTCTGGTTAAGACCAAGTAGTCTAGCAATACAATATAACATTTGCTACAAGGACATTGTATTCGGAGGATCTGCTTGTATTATATTCTATGATGGGGCTGGATAAGTACCAGTCCATCAACCTTGTTTTTTATAAACAGTTCTCTTTGGAACCCTACATCCATTGACTGTATAAGTGATGGAAGTCTTCATTTGTCAGTTCCTTCATCGAGTCTATCACAATGTTTGCCCTTTCTGGTTAAGACCAAGTAGTCTAGCAATACAATATAACATTTGCTACAAGGACATTGTATTCGGAGGATCTGCTTGTATTACATTCTATGATGGGGTTGGGTAAGTACCAGTCCATCAACCTTGTTTTTTATAAACAGTTCTCTTTGGAACCCTACATCCATTGACTGTATAAGTGATGGAAGTCTTCATTTGTCAGTTCCTTCATCGAGTCTATCACAATGTTTGCCCTTTCTGGTTAAGACCAAGTAGTCTAGCAATACAATATAACATTTGCTACAAGGACATTGTATTCGGAGGATCTGCTTGTATTATATTCTATGATGGGGCTGGATAAGTACCAGTCCATCAACCTTGTTTTTTATAAACAGTTCTCTTTGGAACCCTACATCCATTGACTGTATAAGTGATGGAAGTCTTCATTTGTCAGTTCCTTCATCGAGTCTATCACAATGTTTGCCCTTTCTGGTTAAGACCAAGTAGTCTAGCAATACAATATAACATTTGCTACAAGGACATTGTATTCGGAGGATCTGCTTGTATTACATTCTATGATGGGGTTGGGTAAGTACCAGTCCATCAACCTTGTTTTTTATAAACAGTTCTCTTTGGAACCCTACATCCATTGACTGTATAAGTGATGGAAGTCTTCATTTGTCAGTTCCTTCATCGAGTCTATCACAATGTTTGCCCTTTCTGGTTAAGACCAAGTAGTCTAGCAATACAATATAACATTTGCTACAAGGACATTGTATTCGGAGGATCTGCTTGTATTATATTCTATGATGGGGCTGGATAAGTACCAGTCCATCAACCTTGTTTTTTATAAACAGTTCTCTTTGGAACCCTACATCCATTGACTGTATAAGTGATGGAAGTCTTCATTTGTCAGTTCCTTCATCGAGTCTATCACAATGTTTGCCCTTTCTGGTTAAGACCAAGTAGTCTAGCAATACAATATAACATTTGCTACAAGGACATTGTATTCGGAGGATCTGCTTGTATTACATTCTATGATGGGGTTGGGTAAGTACCAGTCCATCAACCTTGTTTTTTATAAACAGTTCTCTTTGGAACCCTACATCCATTGACTGTATAAGTGATGGAAGTCTTCATTTGTCAGTTCCTTCATCGAGTCTATCACAATGTTTGCCCTTTCTGGTTAAGACCAAGTAGTCTAGCAATACAATATAACATTTGCTACAAGGACATTGTATTCGGAGGATCTGCTTGTATTACATTCTATGATGGGGTTGGGTAAGTACCAGTCCATCAACCTTGTTTTTTATAAACAGTTCTCTTTGGAACCCTACATCCATTGACTGTATAAGTGATGGAAGTCTTCATTTGTCAGTTCCTTCATCGAGTCTATCACAATGTTTGCCCTTTCTGGTTAAGACCAAGTAGTCTAGCAATACAATATAACATTTGCTACAAGGACATTGTATTCGGAGGATCTGCTTGTATTACATTCTATGATGGGGCTGGATAAGTACCAGTCCATCAACCTTGTTTTTTATCAACAGTTCTCTTTGGAACCCTACATCCATTGACTGTATAAGTGATGGAAGTCTTCATTTGTCAGTTCCTTCATCGAGTCTATCACAATGTTTGCCCTTTCTGGTTAAGACCAAGTAGTCTAGCAATACAATATAACATTTGCTACAAGGACATTGTATTCGGAGGATCTGCTTGTATTACATTCTATGATGGGGCTGGATAAGTACCAGTCCATCAACCTTGTTTTTTATCAACAGTTCTCTTTGGAACCCTACATTCATTGACTGTATAAGTGATGGAAGTCTTCATTTGTCAGTTCCTTCATCGAGTCTATCACAATGTTTGCCCTACTGGTTAAGACCAAGTAGTCTAGCAATACAATATAACATTTGCTACAAGGACATTGTATTCGGAGGATCTGCTTGTATTACATTCTATGATGGGGTTGGGTAAGTACCAGTCCATCAACCTTGTTTTTTATAAACAGTTCTCTTTGGAACCCTACATCCATTGACTGTATAAGTGATGGAAGTCTTAATTTGACAGCACTTTCATCGGGTCTATCATAATGTCATAATCACATTTTCAAAATAATTAGCCCGAAGTTTTTTTTTGAAAACATAAAATAATTATATTGAATAATATAATGGGAGAATTTCCGCCTTTTTCCCGCAGGAATGATAGTTTTCATGATGATTTTTTTTAATACAAATCCCATTTTACCTGTAGGCTTTCAATTATATTAATGGTAAATTGTATTTCTCGATAAGAAATCAAAGTGGGTACGCTGATTTGATGGAATGTGAATTTGTTTGTGGATTAACTCGTATGTTGATCTGATTTGTGTATCAATGCAGATTAGCAAGTTGCAGAATGGCTAAAGTACATCTTTAGCTGTCATAGGCTTAAAGTAGGGTATATAAAAACGTATTTATTATACAAAACTATTTCCGATACGGGATAACCATTGGCGTAAGAAGATGCAATAAATATATTACCACTACATCACTTTTGGAGAATTTGTTGAAAATCCTTTTTTTCCCTTTTTTTTTTCATTTTACTTACCCAGTATACGGGTAGGTTTGGTAATCGCCATAAATTTTGATGATCTGTCATTGTCGTCATCTGTACGAAAGCACGAAAGCAAAAATAAAGATAAGAACTGAAATTTGGTATAGGGACTATGGGGGTGTATGGGAACTACAGGGTGTTAAATAAGTTCCGGGACTTCTTAATATTTTTTTAACCAATACAGATAGAGCTACAAAGCTATACACATTATTAATGGAAATCAAACCTATTTTAGTATGTATTCAGTGAACGTACTCTCCAGGGGGATGGCCCATAAGGAGTAAGTAGGAAATCTTAAATGAGAGCATAGGTCGAGTTGTACATCGAATTAATGGCCTTTATGAGTGGACACAATGCCACAAACCTGACCTCATAGAGTTCACCCTAGCTAAAATAGCGTGGGTTTAAAGTTCGTACTAGCTACAACGTCTGGTATATTGAAAACAGGTTAATAATGTTTACTAGGTAGAGATTATGAAATGAAAACTTTGCAAATCAGTATCTGGCATGCACAAACTTTTTTTTAGACTGCTCACTGGCTCTTTACATCCAATAGGGGTCGGTCCTCAAGGAGTCAAAAGGAAATCTTAAATGTAAGCATAAGTTGATAATATGAGACTTTATGATGGTCACTGTGACCAAACAGTTAAATAAAACAATCACCCTACAAGAGCTTTAAAACTGTATACATGTTTAGCCATACTCCAAATCCCAAATTTTGTATTATTGAACTGTCCGTCTCGTTAAAATATTAAATGTTAAAGTTTTCTCAATTTAAAATATTTCTATATCTTTATAGTTTTTAATAGGAGTTCAAAATGTTACTTTTAGGAGTTTTCAGGTTATCTTTGCTAATTTTGGAACTGTTAAAAAGTCCGAGTAATTGATTATTACAAATTAATAACAAATATTCCATTTTTTAAATTATCAACTGTAATTCCATTTCTGTGTACATTTATATGTGAATCGACCTTTCAATGATTATTATACAAAGAATAAAATAATACTTGTTGGTAAATAATAAATTTAATTATGTAGACATTAAAACAAGTAATTAATGTTAATTAGACAAAGAAAAAGAACCTTGATAGTTTTAAACTGTACATTCTTAAAAAGAACATTGTTTTTTCTTTGTTAATAATTATAATCTCCAATACTGTAGGTATGTGAAAGTATCTATGGACTTGATATTCGCTTAAACGCCAAATAACGTATTCGCAACGCAACACTGACAGCTTTGATATCTCAAGAGTCCTCACATAGGACGATTTCAGTCAATTTGAGACACTTTGCAATACTGCAGAACTTTAATGAAACTCAATTTCTTCAGGTACTCTCTCGCCAATTCTAAAGTACAGGATGACCTCTATTTCTCCTTGACCCCTTTTACCTTGCTTACACAACTGTGAGGATTTTTATCGTATATCATAATGCAAAATCAAAATCAAAAATCGGTTAATTATTAGTGAAAAAACTAGCAAATTGCATCTGATTCGATTTGACAAAATAAATATCTGTTCAAATGAACAACGATTCTTTTCAGAAACTACTTCAAGAAGCTGAGCACATATCTAAGGTCGAGAAATATGTTTTAAAATACAGAAACTACCATGCAATTAATTCAATAAGACAGTTTTAGAATGACTCACGAGTCTTACAGTAGCTGGCTATATTTCATTTATTTATTTTTAAATTTGTATCGTAAACGTGGTATAAAATCAGTTATCTGTTTGGTCAAAATAGTTACGTGATTGGTCAAGTTTTAGAACAAACCAATTTTGTATATGAATGTCCTATATACAGTGTATTTGATATAAGTGTGACAGTTGTTTTACTTGAAAAGCATTTGAATATTTAAAAAAAAAAGTCAAGATGTAACTCCCTTGTACTTTTTATGTTGCCTTATTTGGTGATTTAAAATTTTTAATATCATCGCTATTTTTCCAATTTGCCGACCTACTTTAAAATTTCTTCTAGAAACAATTTAAATTCTACACTTAATTTAAGAATTTTTTATTTTTGTGTATTTTTTTTTTTTTTTATATACATCCAACAGTTTAGGAGGCACAGTGACTCAAAGCAATAATAAATAAGATATTAGGCGTTTCAAAGGTCCATTATCTGTACTTAAAACAGTTGACACGAAATTAACATTGTAACGTAGATTGAGTAAATAAATAAATATTGAGCTTGACTTGTGAGATAATATTAGATAAACTAAAACTCGGACACAATATCTCACAAAAAACACACACAGAACACGTATTAAAAAAATAATAACTTTTTTATCGCTAACACATTCATATAAAGTTCGGCGAATCGTAGTGCACTTCGCCAAATAATGCCTGTAACGATAAAACCATTTATTATCAACGTTTACATTCAGTCTGTGATAACAAGTAGGATAGACGTTTCTTAGATTTTCGCAGTGGGTAGTCTAGCTAATTCAAAATCGAAACACGGGAGGAGGCAGATCAAAAGCTAAACTAAAAATCAATCATGTATTACTGTTTCGTAATTTTTTTTTCCGAGTTGCAAATTATTTTAGCAGAATTGAACGTGAATAGTTTTGTTGGCCCTTAAAAGGTCCGATTTTTAAAGTTTAACGACGTGTGTTTTTGTTTTTTAAATTCTTTAAATACGTTTTCTCAAAGTCGAGATTTAACTAAACTGCTTTCTTGCACTCGAGCACGTAGATCGATCTCAATTCAACAAAATCCTTAAAAATAAAGTTTATAAACCTACAAGAATTGCTCTTTAATAGATATTCTTGAAGAGATCATAACTAATATATTTAGGTAGTATGAGAATCTTAGTGCAATGTTATTCCACCGGACCCCTATACAGACTTTAATTTATTTATTGAATCAATTGTCGACACCTACGAGTAAAACAACTTATAATTTTAATCAGTCTTTAGATTGCGTGTTAAAAGTAAATAACAGCCCGTGTCTTATCAGTTACTGTTGACGGATAAATAGAAATTAGTTGTAATTAATCTCACCACATATTTTACCCCATAAACAATTAACGCCATTTTTAATTTATGTAAACGATTATTTACTCCTAACATACGTAGCGAGATTTTGCTGGCGACTGTCCACGGGTAGGTCTACTCGTATTAATTTATAGCCCGTGAGGGAATAAGAAGTTTTTCCCTATACCAGCCTTTTCACCCTCTCTACAGATTAGGTTGATTAGGCGGTCCAAACAGCCATTTACATGTCCTGACGTTATTACGTTTTGATCTGGATAGCTCATTATTTCTGACCCACCCTGTTTTTTTTCCACCACCCCCTCTCTCTTTAACGGGGCACGAATTTCCATTAACTTGGCACATCTTCGTTTCAAATGAGAATGAAAACTCTTTGTTAGAAATAAATTGAACCATCCACCTCATAATAGACTCATTTTTATTTTCTCAATCAAAGTATTTTAACAGTTTTTATACGTGCAATTTTACGTTTTGTGATGAATGTAATTTTATACAAAAGAGCACTTCTCGTAATGCCATTTGCTTGTTCCCTTAAATTAGCTCTGTTTATGGGTTGTCCTTTCTCTTTGTGGGTCACTTTGAGAAATCATTTATTGAATTTTATATTATCTACAGACTTAGTCAACCATACAAGTATGAATCATGGTGAAACCTTTTCTTTTTTTCCCTTTCTTTTTAACAATAGTTTTGAAAATGGAATGATTATTATTAGTAGTATTGTTTATTAGAGTATTTGCCATAATTTGTGTATATAAAATAATATACGACTTTTCGGAGTGTAGATCAACTTTCATTATCAGGTGATAAAAACTAGAATAAAAACATATATTCTGATGGGCTAGAAGCCAAGATACGCATAACTAAAATTACATATTTTTGTAGAATTTTGCTCTCAAAACTGTATAAAAATAATACACGATGTTTCAAAATTGTGGATCAACTCTCGTTATCAGGTGATAAGCTTAGAATATAAAAATCATGAAACTAATGGGCTAGACGGCTAGACGTATGTTAAACTAAAATTATATATTTTATCCTGACGTTTGCTATCTTTTCTGTATAAGAATAATACACAACGTTTCATGAGTATAATCAACTCTTGTTATCAAGATATAAATCGTAGAACATTAAAAACCCAAAACTAAGGCCATATAATAAACATAAGGTCAATGCAATATATTTCATGCCACAATGTAGAAGATTCTTAATTTAGCGGGCAATCTAAACACTCATCTAAAAACGCTAGTCGTTCCAAGTATCCCAACCCCATATAAAAAATTTATTTAGAGTTCTTCAAAATGTGATATTTTTAGTTTCGACATACAACCGCCTCGAGTGGTAAGGGCGAGGGGGTTGATGACGCCACCGGCACAGCTACGATGCATGGAGTGTAGGTTTATGATGATAATGTGAACAATCCATTGTTATCCAATTACGTTTTAAAAAATGGAATTTCGTAACTTTAAATAAAAGTTGACTGTTCTCTAATTTTAAATACTTTGTGTTTGAAGTCCCGCTATGTTTTTGAAAGGTTATTTTACAATGTACGTCAGTGTAAATGTGTATGTGTATTTATAGCATGTCTGTATCTGCATGTTGTAAATATGAAAATAAAAAAAACACTATGTATTGACATAGTCTCAACTCATCTCATTTAAATAAAGATGGACTTAAATAAACTCGATAACACGTCAGATTTTAGGTTTGGTCCTCCGGTATAACCCTGAACGCCACGCCCCCAATTAATTAGGCAGCTGAGGTGTAACTTGGAGTAAAATATAGAAACCCAAATTAACCCAACGCAGCCATTACACAGCACGTATTGTCTGCGTGGACGGACGGACCATTTCTCGTCTGACTAACTTGGTCTGCTCAACATGTGTACAGACCAATCTGCGGTCAGCTGTTCACTGCTGTATGACAAAACGGACGGTGCTCAAATAGGTTCCGAACTCACCGCCACAAAACCAGTACAAAAAAAGAATTTGAAACGTTGGAGGATCTGAAATTGACTCACCCCGTCTCTCGCTGCACATGAAATTGCCTTTGTTTTTTTTTTTTTTTTTTTTTTTTTTTTTTTTTTTTTTTTTTTTTTAATAATTCAAGATGAATTAATAAACTATTTAATTTCATAATGAAGCTTCATGGAATCATGCTCAACTTTGCTAATTTGTGAATCATAACTGATTAAACTACGAGTAAAAATTAATCAGACATTTGTACCTATCATTTTTGTAACACCCTAACCCATTCTATCACTGAACTCTTCGTTAAAATATAATGTTAATCTTGTATCACAATGACCATATGTTAGTGTTATCCTCCACTTCTGTAGTCTCTCTCGCGTCCTATTCCTTGTTTGCCTCAATTCGTGTATTTTTTAACATCCTTTTCAGGAGTCAATATTCGGAGATATCCTAACCAACGTAACGTTTTGGGACTTTACAATTTCAAAATATTCGTCTTTCCAATCAATCTATTCATTTGTTGGTTGCTTCTAATCCTCCAAGTGCCAGTTTCAAAACAGCATCACAAATTAATCCCCTTAAAATTATTTTTACTACGATTAAGTTTATCGTCTTTAGATTATGTTGGGTCCACGCTTTACAGCCAGCCATAGATCGCCAATGTCTTAATAAACTATTAGCTTTGATCTTCTACTTATCAGTTTATTAGACTTAGGTTTAAAAAAAGGTTTAGGGTGATTATGACTTCCCAGGTTTTAATCTACCAGATTAGATCCCTCGACAAGTTTTAATATGCACAGATTAGTTCATTTTGCTAGTGTTTAGCAAGTGCTTCTTGTGAGAACCACCCAAACAAAGATTTTGGGGCCAACGGTTTCATTATCTAAACCAAGTGCTGATGTCGCAATTTTCGATCTCATCTCTAACCTTATCAATTGCTGGATGTCCTGGTTCAGTTGATCAACCTGGAACTTCCTGAGATTGAGGAATGGATCTATTAGGATTAGCCGCATCATTCTTCAAAACCGTGTTTATTTCACTTCTTGGATCTTCTTCAATAGGTTTGTTTAGTTAAATATTCTAATATTTGTTGGTATTGTTGTTCCCACGAGTAGCCAGGTAAGGATCAGAGCCCCGTATAAAGCTATATTAAAAATAAAAGTATCGCCCAGTATTTTCCTCGGCGACGCAGGAATGCCGACTAACCATTGGTTTGGGATTTTAGCATCCTACTCTTCTGTCACATTGCTACATCTCGTTGCCGGTGTGCTGAAACAATACGTTGCTCGCCCTGTACCATCAAGGAGGCATGTAGGTCTGCACTTGACTTTGCTTATCAGCTTAAAACATTTAAGCTTCTTATATGTTCCTATATGTTCTTCTATGATCTTATATGTTCTTATATGTTTGTTAAACGCTTGTTACCAGATTCAATTCTTCTATTTATCTCTTCTTCAATAATATTATTCTTGTTTACTATATTTCTGAAGTATGTGACTTTATCATAAACTTTATTTATTTACAAATCGATGTAACGGAAAGTATGAAAATGATACAAAGAGTAAAGTATAATATAGGTATTAGATTATTCCAACAAGATGACTTTTTTTAAGATTCTCACTAACTGATGTTGGTTTAAAACCAGATGTGTTTACTAAAAGAGAGTATTCAAGGTTCTTTTCTTGGTCCTCGAATATTTATGAATATTTTATTATTTAAATAGTCACAGATGTGTTTGGACTGACTGACTGTAAATGTCATATCTATACCACAATACCGTAACGTCATCATTACTTCAGCACATCTAAACGTTACCTGGTCCCTTCACTTTGACAAATTAGTTCACTGTACTAAACGATTGATCATCAAAATTTTCTAACGAGCCAAAAGGAGCAGTTGCAAGACTTGCAGTTCAGAAAATTGGCAGCCTGTAGCGGATGATTAAGATAACAATAGACTGGGTGGTGGCAAAACATTGCGGCTTCACCTTGAGCTGGCAAGTCATCGTTAGTTGACCAGACCATCTCAAGTATAGTCATTACTTCTGGTATTAATTTACAGTTCATTGCGCATGTCCCAAGTTCAACATTATGCTATACTCATCCTACGTTGCTTTTTTTTTTAGGATTGTCTGGAGATTTTGTTATGTGCTCTGTATACACGTGCTGACCGTAAAAGATCTTGAGAAATATCCTCTTTTCAAAAAACATGCTGCTACTAATTGATTCCGGAGATTAACAAATTGTTACTAGATTATTTTTTATTAATTTTCCAAAAAGCTTATTAGAACTGATCTTTCAATGTCAAATTACCTTTTACGAGTAATTACATTAGAGACATATCCGGGAAAATGGCTTTTGGTTTTGGTAATTTGTGTGTGAGAAAGTTTGTGCAATTTGTTTACACCATTTGTGTTACTTTCTCACATACGTAAAATATGTAGAAAATAACGTGATGTCACAAAAAAATTGATGTCGACTTTGTCACGAAAATATCGGTTTTAGATTCCACGAGCAATGTAACCTCGTCAAAATTAATGCAAGCTAAGCAAACTTTTCTCTGCATAAATAAATGAATTACCTTATCGGTACAACTAATCCTTCCGTTGATTTACAGATTACTGCAGTTTCGGGCTTCGTGAGTCCATCTTCAGATCGTATAAAGTATTTAGTTTATATTAAAATCGTTCCATATAGAGCTTGTCAATAGAATATACACAGTACATAATTTATTCATAAATTTACTAATCCGTTGGCTACAATGTTAAATTTGAAACCTTTTCTCTAATTAAGTACATTAATATATGTCTATATAAAATATTTTAAAAACAAAATACGTACTTGACCCTTCTTAAACCGATTTATCTCTTGTAAGATTTATCCCCTCACTTATAAGTAAAATAGACACATTTGTGAACAGCTGCTAACGGATATATATTTTGGTTATTAATTAGCTTTGTGAAAAGTTGTTTAAAAAGTTCTTACAATGTATCTACAACATTCATTTACAACTAATCGTAATAAACGTTTAAATGAACATCCTACAGTCTTGCCTCTGTGTGTATACATGCTTTAATCGATTCTAAAACATATCTCGAAGTGTTCCAAGACGGACAAGTAGAGCATGTTTACACAGGACAGAGAAGCTGTAAGTTAGAAACCTATTAGACTCAAGATGAACTGATAAACACACAAGAGAATTTCATAAACGTCCAAAGCTAGACCAGCAATATTGTTTTAGTCAATAGTGTCTTGAATTAATATCCTTAATATTGCATTCCCTCATGGTTTGCTTGCAAGTACAGTCGTCAAGGATTTTGAGTTCACACGAAAACACCCCTAATGTTGTTTTATTGTAAAGTGTAGTTGGAATAACAAGTTAATGGGTATCAACTGGTACGTGCCCAGTCCCATCACAAAATGTAATACAAGCAGATTCTCTACTGTACAAAAGTTGATTTCTTGGACCTTGTAGGAAATTTTAATTGCATTGTGAGACGAGCAAATATTTCCATCTCAATTTGAATAAAATTATAATTTTTTTGGTATTTTTGGCAAGAGAAAGTGAGGAAGGGTTGTTAAGGGTAAGGGATATATATTAACAAAGGTATCTGAGTTTTTATATAAGAAATTATAAATATATTTATAGAACGTAATTAGTAACTATAACAGATTTATATCGTATATTAAAAGTTTCCATAATATCATTTCTATAGGAAAATAATAAAGGATTATTTTAGATAATGCAATAATAGGTGAAAAGTGAGCACTGTGGTGAATTTTACAAATGTAAACACTAAGTCTCCTACCAGAAGTTAGCTAAAATGACACAACACAAATATACTTTTACCCTACATTTATTAGCCTTAGTTATTGTAGTTTCTTCATGTTCATTTCGGTAACTACGTTACCATCATCAGAGAGTTCTAAACTAATATCTAATTATAATGAGGGCTTAGTGTTTACAATTATAATGCAATAATAATGTAATAATGTATAAATATATATAAATTGTAATATAATAAATAAATATTATACAAAGAGCTATGGAAGAGATATTAATAGATATTCAACATTTTTGATCAATTATTAAAGGTAATCAAATTTTGATCAAAAAACTTTAAAAACAAATTAGACAAAACTACGAAACAATGAAACTTCGGAACGAAGCGAAACAACATAAAAACTGTTGGAATTGGATCAACCATTCAATAACTATTTTAAAACAAGAGAAAATAGTAATAATTAAACTAAACAAAAGTGAAGGAGATGGGATATCAGGTCGACGTAGCATGGCTTCTAAATGAAAGTTTCAACAGTTAGGCTAAGTCATACTCAACATTAAATTATAATACTAAAAAATTAAACAGGAAAACTATAATAATTAGAATATTTCTGACCAAAGGTTGTCAACAATAAAATCCGAGTGGAAGCTAGCCAGGAGAGTTAATTGAAAAAATTAGTGTTAAATGGGATTCAAGAAGGAAAGTCGTAAAATTTCACAACTTGCAAAGCAGTCATCGAAATGAAATCAACCTTATGAAGAACTGACCATAGGAAAACTCCAGGAGATCAGATCAACCACCATCAGGAAAAAAAATAAATCATCTCATGGGGACCGTCACACAGAAAAGAATAAATAGAAAAGATTTTGGAACTTGTACCGAAATTAAACTTTTATTGTTGATCATTAGTAAATAGTAAATTCATTTTATTTCCTATATAATATAAAAAACACTTCAATTTCTGAATATTTTCATGCAGCAATATTTATTTTTAAGAAAAAATAGAATTTTTTGTTATTACATTTTAATATTGATTTGGCTCTGTGATTGATTAATATAAATTTCCGTAAAATGTGTTAAAGAAAAGTTACTTAAAAGGGAATAATAATTTTAAAATAATAAGATTCGTTTAAACAAAAAAACTTGTCACTCTTATTATCCCCGGACCATTATTAAATTAATGGTAACCACCTGCTTGGATAAAATCCTTTCAAATTGACACTCCTTAAGAAAAGAGTACTAACATAATTAGGAGGAAAAAAGCAAAATAATTATTAACCGATTGAACAGTTTAAAATAAATTTAAACACATTAATGTATCGCTTTCTTGAAACTAGTGGTAAAGTTTTCACATTTTCATGGGATCTCAAGTTTTGAATTTTTTTATAATAACTTCGCTATTTATCATCGTAGAGAGAAGGGGATACAATTTACATGTAGAATGATATTTGCGCATTTTTAACTAATTTAGCGTGTTTTAGTTTTGTAGCGCGAGGGCAATATGTGGCTAAATTTGACTCGTGGGTATGGATTGGGAACCAATTATTTCTGGGGATTCTGGCACAACAAACGCACACTGGATCCAAGCCAGCGTGATGACGTTATTACTAATTAACTATTAACTATGTAATAATATAACCTTAATAAATTACCATCCAGCTTCACAACCAAATCATGAATCGGATCCAGTCCAACTAGTCCTCACGAATTTACATTTTGGTTAATTTAGAAATGAACCTCCAACGGCGGACCAAAGTATCGGTAACCCCAGCGATGATTACTTAACCAACCATAATAGATATTTATATATTATTATTTCCATATTGCCTTCCGAACTACTGATATAATTAATTAGTTAACATACCTTCAAAAGTAGTTCATATTTCCTATTAGGAAATAGAGTCATTCAGGAGCATTAGAAGTTGTTGGATGTGGCCACATCAGGGAAAAATAACTTTTTATTTTTAAAATGGAACAAGAACCAACCCGGTTTACTATTTTGTGTGTGTGCGTTTTTATATACAAACAAGTTTTATGTTGTGAACGTGTTTTTAGTTTGTTTACGTGTGCTAAGCCTGAATATGCCTTATGTTGAGGCGAAACAGCTGTAGCTACTAATAGGAAATATGAACTACTTTTGACTTAAGGTATGTTAACTAATTAATTAATATATTCTAAAAAAACTTAAATATGGGATCGCCTAAACACAAGAATCACTACGTGGTTTCTCCGATCATGTTGGCAGTTTGATTAGTGTCTGTGACTCCCGAGTTTAACTAGTGCGTGTTTCAACGACAAAGTCGCATCCTCAGTGATACATGAGCTACTATAACACGTTTGATTAAGTAAACGTAATTTTTGTGAGATCTTGTGTTCGAGTTTTTTTATATATATATAATATTATCTCACAAGTCAAGCTCAATATTTATTTATAACTTAACCTTACCCTACCACACAGTACTGTTTTGAATGACCACCATTTTAAAACGTAAATTAAATGTAAATCAAGAAAATGTTATATATACATAGTATATCGTTAAACCTAGTTGTACAGAATTTTATTTCTAAATTTCGAAATGATTAATAGACGCGTCCGTAACTTCGCAACAAAAACACAGAACAAATGGTCAATACTCGGATTAAAACGGGATCTCTATTTGTGCAGTCAATAAACAATACAGTCTTGGGATAAGTATATTATTTTCTGTTGAATAAACAAGTATTACGCCCATTTTGTTAGCAGATGAATTTTTGATCAAGTATGAATTGTTAGCTCACCCACTATGTAGTCTCTCAATGGATACCGCCAGTCTATACATCTCCGAGCTTGTATAACAAGACCATGTCTGACGTATTAATCATTTAAGTTAGTACCAGTTAGTCGGCATGTCCTGGAAAGTGATAGATTTATGTAGCAAGAGAATTGATTGAATTATAGACTTTTCATCTTGTAACAGCTGTAGTAATCTTAGAGTCTTAGAGCGTTTAGTCGTGCGTCGATAAGAATAGATTGTTAATAAAGGAGAAGTAATAAATGTTGAGGGGAAAACATGTATATTATTTTTAAATAGGATAAGCCGATTAATAAGCGAAATGGGATATCGTTACGGCGTTAATTAATTTCTCTACACCATGATGATGAATTTCATTCGTTTTGCTATCATAGTCTGTTAACAGCGACTAGTTGATTGGTGTTAGGTATTGATACTCGTGAAAGAAATATTATAGCTATTAATAATTAATTAATTAATAACAAACTTTATATAGGGTGACCATTTTATGGTAAACTATGGGTCCTATCAAAAACTTCAAATAGGTTACCTTTTTATATTTACATGGAATTTAAACACCAGTTTTGCAAACTTGAAAATGCCCGTCCTTTCCAATATAGTAGCAAACTTAAAAAAAAATAATTACGGAAACTCGGCTGGATACCAGGTCACAAAGGATACGAAGGTAACGAAAAAGCAGATAAAACTGACTGAGGCCAAGAGATCCTCCATGGCCCAGAACCTTTATGCGGAATAACTAAATCCGTAGCCAAAGATAGTCTAAAACAATGGCTGAACTCAGATATTGAGGATCGATGGAGGAAATACTCCACGGGAAAACTTTACGAATTACTGGTCCAACCAGATCTGAAACGAAATCTGAGGAAAATCTTAAGCTTCGTATCAGGTCATGGCGCTTTCAAGAAGAATCTAATTATTCCCAGGAAACCTGAAATGCAGACTGTGTAATCAGCATCTAGAAACTGCAGAACATATAGCTCGAGTATGTGAAACATTAGGACGTAGAATACAACTGATCTTCGGCCCAGAGGTGTCCTTTGAAGCGGCAAGCAACAAAGGAAAATCCCGAACCTAACCAAGGTAATAAACATAAGCTAGTTAAGAATTTAATGAAGTACAGAAAAAGTCTTATAGGCTGAAGTGTTTAGGGGGTAAAACCCACTTCTATATTTATAATAATAATAATATCATTAATTATTTTAATTACAGATAATATAGAATTTTATTTTATCAAGTTCAATTAATTATTTGCACTGCACTTATCTTCTTCCAGGTTCATAGCTAACGCTACTGAATTACCTAGGTTTGCACTATTTCTGCCAACTACTGTTAAATTATTGTTACCGGGAATAATACTGCTTTTACAGCTCATAAAACCACATAACCATAACTCATGATATAAACATAATAAACACTAAGTAGTATGTCTACTTTAAATTAATAACAAAACTCCAGAAATACGATATTAAAACTACCTCCGAAACAAAAACAAGTGATTGGAGTCATTATACACTGTAATACAAACAGATCCTCAAAATGTAATGCCCGAAAGATGGTTTCTTGGAGCCTTGTAAGCAATGTTAAGTTGTATTAGTAGATCAAAAGGTCTTACCAATGAGGATAAGATTGTATAAAACAGTTGTTACACAGGTTTCTGAACCTGATAATTGTGATATCACTATTTTCTTGACGTCGGCTAGGCCCTAACGAGCGTGTTAGTTGTAACTATTATAAAAAATCCCCACTCGCTTCGCTCGTGTCAGTCTTTCGACGCTAGCGGACCTGGAAACTGTATATATATATATATATATATATATATATATATATATATATATATATATATATATATATATATGTTTGTGTGTGTGTGTGTGTGTGTGTGTGTGTGTGTGTGTGTGTCTGTGTGTGAAGGAGCGTCCGATAGCTATGTAATACTAAGCAACATCCACCATTCATAACGATATATTTACATAATTAGCCCATTCCTAGTAAACTAAAAACATCTTATCAGCCTACCGAATTCAGAGTGTATCTTTTATTTTGAGAGTGGTGATTTAAAGCAATTGATAATAAAATATGTATATTTGTTTATATACTTATTCTTAATAAATGAATTTGCCAGCTTCAATATATATGGTTCACTAAAAGATGAACACCAAAAATAATTTAAATCACAGACAATAAAAGTATATATAAATAAACTTGTTTATATATTATGATAAATTATATTAAATCACATCTTTACAATATCTTTTTCGTTGATAAACGAAAGAGCTGAAATATACAAACATTTATTTTTATTGACTGTCTAGTAACTGTAATTTTATTTATTTTTGAGTTCATCTTTCGGTGAATTATATATATTTTAATATTATTATTATTTCTTTATTCGCTTAACATCTTTACTTTATGCTAATTAGTCTAATGACTGCTAACTAAGCGACGCTGCTTTCCGAAGGTTGTAATACGAAAACGGATTAAAAATTTCAAATAAACAATAATGTGCGGAGGTGCAATTTACTTGTTAGCCGTCTAAACAAACCATTTTAGTTATTGTGGTTCAAAAAAAGTTGTGTCTTATCAAATCATTTAAAATCATGTATGAGTAAGTATCCCATTTGAAATTTTTGACTTACCCCTGCCTTCCCACCCTATCGAAGTTTAAAATTGAAAAGTTCCAGTAGTTCCTAACGACTAAGAAGTTTGCCGCAAACAGTGTTTATAGATCTTAATAATGTAGTGCCATTTTCTATTCAGCCAGCCTGAATGTACTACATGAACAGGTCATTTTGATTTAATATTAAATTTGAAAATGTTAACTTAATATTCAAAACACGATATTCTTTTTATTTGCATACATTGTCGTCGTTTGTATTCTACCTATGTTGTAAGAGAAAGGGGTGTACAGTGTGTTAATTTGATATTGTCACCATTGTTGTGTTGTTTATTGAACCGTTGACGAATAGAGGGGTGGAAACAGAAATGGCAATGATGGGGATGCATTTTGTTCCAGCTCGCTAGACATGTGCCGCGGAATAATTTCAACAAACGGATGTCGTAAAACCGATGTGCAATCCCCCCATGAAATCTTTGGAAGTCTTTTCTCTAGACTAAGTGAAGCAATAGAAAAGTTATAAGCTGTACGTCTTGTTTATCGTTGTTTTCTTCGGCATTGCTGAATTTATATTTGTGGCGGTATTAAATTTTTATTTCTATAAAGGGGAGTTTCTATGACTCATAGTGGAATGTTGGAATCTTATATGAAACATAATAGTAGGGTCTACTCTAATATGGGTGCAGTGTGACTCATTTGGTTAAGGTAGATGTTTAGCTTTTCGTAGTTTTTATTTGTGAACTGTCAAAGGTTGCACAGATTCGAGTCACGTTTGTTTGTTTCGTAAAAGAGAGTTGAGGTCCGGTTCCTTCCTCGCATCTTGGTCACTCTTTATAATTCTTTGTTTTTAAAGGCGAAAAAACTTTAAAATAAAAATCACTAGTACTCGACTATACTCATAGCGTCAGGTTCGAGCCACTTTTGTTAAATTAGGGCGGAGTTCCGGTACTCTGCTCGTATCTTTGCCACTTTTTTTCTTTGTTGTTTCATGACATTAACAACGCCGTCATCATCACCTTAAAAAATAAGAAAGAGGATAAAAAAGGCCCCTAGTCTTCGAATACTTTAATAGCGCCAAATTCTAGCGTTGTATCTTTATTTGTTAACGGAGGGTAGAAGTCCGATTCCCTGCTCGCATCTCTACCACTTTTGTTTCTTCTATGTTGTTTAAGACGAAAAACCTCATGGTCATCATTTACTTTAAAAAAAAGAAGAAAAAAATAGAAGTCCCTAGTCTTCGAATACTTATAGTCTCAGAGTCGTTAAGAGAATAAGAGAGAGATAGAGATGAATGATGAAAGATGCCTCTAGGAATAATGAGGTTCTAACTCCAAGACTTCATGAAGAAAGGTATAGATCCAGCTAGGATTGTTCAGGATCATTAAACCTATACTCCCTACAAGTTACCCTCTGACGTGGTCAACCACATTTGTCTTTATGTACCTTCTTTTGTCAAACCTTCAGGGACTGCAGGAAAAAAAAAGTAGAAATAAAGTTGGTTTTGTAATCTTAGAGGAAGAAAGAACCAAAATAAGGTGTTTCCATTTTCCTGTTTTCAGGAATCTGGTGAGATGGCTATTAACCGCATGACTTGTCCCTCACTATCCAGCCCTGAGAAATTCTTTGAAACACAGTGAAGTCTGTAAGAGACTTTTTCTTCTCGTCAGTACGGACCTGCAAAAAGGAGTTACACATTATCTGAGCAGCAACAATAAACTGCTTATTTTTCCTCAGTTTTGAAATTTTATACAATCTTTGCTGATGGTATAGATCTGTACGTACGATAAACACACTGGAGGGTGTAATTTGACAGTATGAATATATGTAAGTGGTTTCATTGAAATTCTTTTAGTAATTTCCGAGAAAAGTGAAGTAATGTTTTGTGATGGTACATCAAAATCTACGTTCATTTTTTTATCGAAATATCCATTTAGAGGCACCTTGAGTCCAAAAAAAAGGAAATTATGTAACATCTGTCAGTATTTCCTGCTGGGCCGATTTTTCTACTCATAAATCTATTTTAATGAACTGTATTTTTTCTTTCTTTTCTTTTTTTCTATTTACGGTTTGAAACATTGTTTGATTTATAAATTACATTTCAACAAATTATAATCGAAATCGTTTTTTGTCGATTTTTACATATTCGCCAGTCGAAAGAAAACAAAAATTAAACGACAGTCACTTGAGGGTCGTTTTATTCGCCAAACCTAGTCTTTAGCAAAGTTTTATCAAAAACATTATTGATTCTTGGTTTTTGTGTGGTATGTCTATTATAACGTTTTTGTCGTTTATTTTTTTGTTTTCTTTCGAGTACTAAATTTCAATATAATTAATGAATTGAACTTAGTCTTTATGAACTTGTACAACGCTTGTGGAAACTCGTGTATATATATATATACGTTTATGGATAAACTATCGATCAGCCAAATCAGTGCAGAAATAAGGGCATTATGGGTTCCATTAATAATAACTGAATTAAAAAGCGAAAATAAAAATGCCTGTACTTTAAATAAAGTTGAAGTATATCAATTAAATCTTCGCTAGGACAAAAGGTGTTACACTCCGATAAACCGCAAGGTTACCACTCCGTTGCCATTAAACACATATTACTTAGTTTAGTCATTTTGACTACTCAGATTTGTGTTACTTTTTTAAATTACTAGTTTTAGTTTGCAACATGGCTACTGGGCTGTCGGCTTGTCTCGCTTTTTTAGGCTTTTCTCACCTAGAACATGAAAAACGCCAATAAAAAGTTAGATAACGGAAGTGAATTTATACCCTCAATGTTTTTATATACACAAATGATGCCAAACGTCAGCTTAAATCATATCGTTACATGTAACGACTAAAGATGGCGAATTAATCATTGAAACTTTCTCTTTACCAATATAGTTTGTATTGTTAAAATTGTGTTTCTTTAATTTTCCCAGTAGTCCTATAGGAACTATAGGACAAGTTTACTAATCATCAATAATTAAGAAGTCTGTTTTTTTTATTAATTGTTTCACAACCTCAGAAATCCTACTTACCGTCCGTCCGTCGTCGTTTGTCGTATATACGTAAAGTAAAGCATGATAGCGGCCACAAAAATAAAGATAATAACATGAAATTTGGTATAAGGGACTACAGTCTACAGAAAGAAAATTAAGCCCAGCATTGTAACTATAAACCGCCGCCATTTTGTATAGGATTAACCTTTAGAAGTCAGATTTCCAGCATTGTATTCTCCTAACAGATACCTTTATTTTGATGTAAAACTCGATCTATGCTCTCATTTAAGATTTTCTCAGAATATGGTAATGTAAAATTGATAGTTGCTTCAAAAAGTAGAGTTTAAGGTATAGTATTGATGTGCTAAGTTCTATTGCTTAAGCTACAATGGTTCAAGAAAATATGACGCCGTTCTAATACTTTTTGGACTTGGTATTATAAAATCTATTTTGTATTCTAAAAAATATAAATATTAAATCATATCCTTTACGGAGATTTCTGTTCATTTTGTTTCTTTATACAGTTTATTAATTAAATTCTTTTATAATTATAAAGATAATTCTTTTATACCATAATTCTGATACAAAATTGTAACGTATTTTTGTCCAAATATAAAACTAGTAATATCCTCTCAAAACAAAAATATTTTGCAACCTAGAGACATATTGTTTTTAGGTAAACAACCAATAACCTCTCTGAGGTAAATATTTTCCAAGTATTAGAGATATGTTATTTTGTTGTGAGATCAGTAACAATGTGAAACTATATTGACATTCCACACTTAGCGGTCCAGCCAGCTAGAAGAATACAATACAGTGGAGGACAATAAATGCATCCCAAGCTCTCTCCTTCATAACGCATCAAATATCTTGTGGGTGCGTTCCACGCGAATGCCCACCGCGACATTCGAGCAATAAAACCTCAAAGACCAAAAAATAATAAAAACTGAGAGAAACAACAATAGAGAGAAGAAAGGGAGTTGATCATGCAAGAATGTCTCATTGTGACGTAATAAGTTGCTGCCGAGTAGATGTTGAAGTTGGGGTTTCTTAGTTATATTCTGAATTTTATTACAATAAGAATAATGTGAATTTAGTAATTGACAAAAAAATTTGGGTCTTCGTTTTTTGACTGATATTCAAGTTCCATCGCCTTAAGAAACAAATTAATAGGCGCTATCATAGTATCCAGTCCCCTCATAAAGTTTTATTTCACTTTATTCAACCTTACCACAAATTTTACATTTGTATAAGAAACGTCACTATATACAATCTTTTATTGTAAAACAAATTATGTAAAAATTACAATCACAATTAATTTCAATCATGTATACATGCCTACAATCAGATCCTCTAAATGTAATGCCCAAAAGTTGGTTTCTTTAAGCCTTGTAGGAAATGTTATTTTGTTTAGATAGATCAAGGTTTAACAAAGAGTAAGATACCCAGTAGGGTATGTTTGTTTAAAACAGTTGTTACGCAAGTTTTCTGAACGTTATAATTGTGTAGAGTATATCACTACCTTCTTGACATTGGGTTGGTCTTAAATAAGGAAACGAAAAGACTGATAAACTGGCAAAAATATGGGACCAAAATATCCTACATTGGTCCAGAACATCTATGCGGAATAACTAAAACCGTAGCAAAAGATTGAGGAAATTGAGGAACGTTGGACAAAATACTCCACGGGAAAACTTTACGGATTACTGGTCCAACCAAATCTGAAACTCTCTAAATTCGTCACTTCACAAAGTAAACGAAATCTGAGGAAAATCTTAAGCTTCGTATCAAGCCGTGGCGCTTCCAAGGAACATCTTAATATCATGGGATTACTCCATGGACACTTGAAATGCAGACTATGCTGATTAGCATCTAGAAACTGCAGAACATATACTTTAAAAATGTGAAGCATTAGGCCGTAGAAGACAACTGATCTTTGTCTCAGATGCGACATTTGAAGCGACAAGCAACCCAGTTGGGAAAATCCTGACCCTAACCAAGCTAGTTGGGATAATTTAAAAAGTACACAAAAAGTCTCATTAGGCTGAGATGTCTTGAAGGTGAAACTCACTTCTATTTATAATAATAATACACACCTACAACCAAAATAAGATCCTCAAATGTAACGGCCACAAGTTGGTTTCTTGAGCCTTGTAGGAAATGTTAAATTGTATTGATAGATAAATTAAGGTTTAAGAAAAAGTAAGATATCCAGTAGGGTTAGTTTCTTTAAAACAGTTGTTACGTATGAACCTCGTAATTGTGCACCAGTATATCTCTACCTTCTTGACTTCGGCTTGGCCCTAAAGGACCTCGTAGATATATCAAAAAGTCTCCACTCGCTTCGCTCGTGGTAGTGTCTCGCCTCTAGCGAACCTCAAAGTTGTAAATACATTACGGAACTTCCACTTTACGTTTGTATAGGTGATTCGACCTGGCCGGATTTCGAAATTCATCGGGGGGGGGGGTACAATTACATGCAAAATTGAAATATACAAATTGAGTGTGTTATAAGTTGATAACACACGAGATATGAACAAAAACATGTTTAAAATGGCCACCATTTTTAAACTTAATTCGATTTTTATTGAACTTCAATGAGATTTTATATAAGCACAAAGTTTAGATACCAAATTTCGTAGACCATTTTTTTTTCACCCTATCGCGTGTTTAAGTATAAACGACAACGACGAATGACGGCATGTCGAAAATCTTCTTTTTTTTTAAGTTTCCTGAGGCCATGAAAAACGAAGATCGGTTAAAAAACGGAGGATCGATTTTTTGTGTTTACAAAACTTCTTTTTTGTTTCGTATACTTTAAGAAAGAAAAATATAAAAGGAATTTCCATCCCTTTGAGTCATCATATCAGCTACAATTCAAGTATTATATTTCTTTAATTTCGAGTCTATAAGAAAGTTGACACTGAGCAAGTTGAATTAAAAAAATATATTAAAACTAAAATTTTGCTACTATTAATTTTACGTAATTTATTTTGTAATTTTATATATAGAGCTGAATATTTTTTCCAAATATTCCAGATTAATTATATGAGTAATTTTCGTTTAGTATTATTTCTATTAAATATTTGACGTTTTTCAGTCAGCTAATGAGCAACATCAAATTTGACGTTGCATCTTTTCCTCAGTTGTGACATTTATTAAAATAAAATGTATTTAAATGTATTATTAAAGGCAACAATGACAGTGGGGGAACTATTTGATGGGCAGAAAGGTTTCAATGACAACTTTAATTTCCGGAGCGTCAGATGTTAGCTAACTTGTCTATTGATGCTGAGGTAATTGTGTAGAACACCCCATGTGCTATTTGGTCACACTGTGACTGTGTTTGTGCTATTCAATTTGTAGTAATTATTCGTGACACAAACGTCTGTAGGAAGAACAATTATTGTTGGTGTCTGATTTTCGTAGGACGTTACTTATAATAGAAATGTGTTTAAGGATTTTTTTCCCGTTGATTTTAATGAATTTGATTTTTAATAGAAAAATTGGAAAAATTAGTAACAGGTGGTTGGAATAAATAGGTAAATATATTACCGTAAAATCATTTCATCAGCTGATATTTTGCTATTTACGATAATAATATAAACTGTGCCTATTCACAAGTCTAGAAGAGTGAATATTCCTTCGTCAAATCAAAATATTTTCGAAGAAATCCCGTCCTTTTCAGAAAACTGATTAAACATTACCTCACATATTTGTAATAATACTAAACCATGAACCAAACACATGATTACACAATGGCTTGAACTCTGTGAATTTTCTGTAGGTAATCTCTTGATTAATTTATATGAGCTCTGCACTAAAGTTTCCTAGTTTTATTATGCCAGTATATTTTATGAAGATTTATATCGTGTTTTGTCTAATACCGTCTTATGGACTTAAATTCTTCTCACATAACAAATTTGTTTTCTCGATTACAGTGCACTTTCAAAATAATTCTCTTCCAATGGTTCTAAACAACAATTACACCATGCTTGTAATACATTTTTACAACAAATACTAGATTTTCTGTAGTCAACATATTCACTTACAGTCCAAAGAATTACTAACCAAATAAGCATACTACAGTACTTCAAAATTTAAAAAATACTTATTGTTTAAAAAGCGAAAACCTCACGGTCATTATCGTCTTTTAAAGAAAGGAAGAAATGAACATAAAATAAAAATCCTTACTTTTTCAATACTCTAATAGTCGGAAGAGAGCAAGAGTTGGTCAAGAGAAAACCCGATAGTAAAGATGAAAGAGAGGGAATTAACGCAAGACTACGTGAAAAATGACATAGATTCAGCTAGGAATTCCTTAGGATTTCCAAACCCACAGGATTAAAAACAGTTCACCATCAAATAAATTGCACTAGCAACTTAACTCTCGGACTAATACTATTGCCAACATTACAAACTTAAATTATTGAAAAAATATAAATAACCAATCTTATGAAACACCCGGTGGTACAATATCGAGCAGTTCTAGGGAAAGATGTCATTCGCTCATCACTTCTTACTACTTCACGTATTCACATTCATTTCGTATTCTTAATTTCATGGGTAAAGTTTGAACGATTTCTACATTTACTCCTACATTCACTTTGCGTGCATCAATAATGCTTGACATTACATGTAAAAGGTTATAGAATGATGTAAGCAGATAAAATAAAAATGACAAATAGTTACCCGTTTACCAGCTAACCTTGGATATTTGAACGATTTGATGGAAGGAAACCTTCACGTGTTTAACAACGTTTAGGTCAGTCATTTCCTTAAGATCATTATGTTCAAAGTTTTTTTAATGGCAATTACTCAACCTAGGAGAGCGCAATGCTAGAACGAAATTTATTCATGCAACTTTCTGCAATTTAACATTTTCTTATCGAAATATGAAGTTAAATTGATTTTGTTTACGAACATCGAAACCATCATTTTTAGAAAACCAAATTTTAAATGATCAATATTACCTAATCATAAATAAATTAGAGAGAACACTAATCGTCGTTATGATTTTCGTTTTTTACGATTTATACCGTTTTAAGAAGTAGCCATCACACTGTTGTTTATACCTGTGTTACAGCGCACCCTGTAACTAATGGTTCTATAAACAGCAGATCTCACTCATTTTAAGTTTTAATAGATTCTAAACAAATACGTAAACTGATGACAATAAATACGTAAACGAGATCAAGAAGTTATATCACAGCTAATGTATACTTGAACAAAATACCATTTACAGATAGAAATAATAAAAGTAATTGAGATTATCAATTATCATCTATTGGGATCACAATAGAAAATATATTATGATGAATCCTTCGATATATATATCCAGGAATGATGACTGATTTAACTGACAACAAACACTGGTGGACTTCGGTGGCTTGTGACCCAATTCATTGGACTATCCGACTATTGTTTGCATTTTATCGTTACATGTAAGATATATCAAAGTAAATCTCCGGAGACAAATGGTTTTACGGTTATGATAATTAAAAGAGCTTTTATTTGATATTTTGTAACATTGTGAATGTTTTAATTCAAAACAAAACATCTAGTCACCGAGAAAATATTTTATTTTTGGTCAGTCAAAAACTTTCTGCGAGAGAAGTGTTTTTGAAAACGTCAAATTTTATATTTCTTTAAAGGTTTTTGTCTGAAGAATTGTGATATGTAAAGGTGCAGTTGGTAGCTCGACAGAGTATTAAGTTCCGGGTTCGATTCCTATTAAATCGGATTTATTACTCGTTATTAAATTACAATAATTTTTTCACATCTTCTCAATAGATGAAGTGAATGTTATGTGATTCATCAAAATCTTACAGTTAATTTTTTTTCTAAAAATACCTTTTTAATCAGTGTGTTTTTTTATATCTCCAACTTACCCGCGGAATGCTCTATTGCCTAAACTGGTGCGCTGATTTTGTAAATTAAAAATGTAAGCTAATTATAACCAGATATCTGGATCCTTTTTCTCTTTTCTTTGTTTAGTTTAGTTTTACTCAGTTTAAGGTGAAACTTAGGTAAGTATGCGATTTCGTAATGAAAATATAAAACATCCTTAACACTATAAACATATATTTTTGGTTCCTCATTAACACATTTAATACTTTTTGAGTCCGCATACACAAATTTAGAATTCATTGAAATACAATGATTCATTGAATGAAACTCTCATATTTTGAACTGCGAATCATTTAAGATCGAATTTGACTCAATGTTTTCGTCATATTTGATTCCCTCTGGAGAAACAAAATATCCCTGATTTTAGTTAATGTTAAAATTCATTATTAACTTATTTAAATATCAAAGTTAGATTTCATATGTAACTGGGGAGGGGGGGTTTCAAGACTCCGCTTCCCGGTTTTTACAAAACATAATTTGATAATTACCATGGTGGATCTATTTTAAAAATATTATTTGTAAAACCATTTTCACTCTGTAATTTTCCTTTTATTGTTTTCTCCCTCTCTCTTGAGCTACAAATTCGTGTAATGGCTAGCGTTCTCCCTTAGTGTTTTTAGAAGCTCTGAGTTGAACCTTCCGAGGGCTCAAACAATTATAATGTTTACTCATAAAAAAATGGGCAGAGTTGTGATTAGAAGCTAATTGTAGTTGTGAAAGCCAGAATTACGACAACAGAATCTCTACAGAACTGACCGACCAAACGTTACTGGACTGAAATACCGTCCAGTAAACCTAATCCTTCAGTAGCTCTTGTATCATACACTGGACATAATTACTATCTATACATCGCTTCTCTTTTTCATCATCAAATATATATATATATATATATATATATATATATATAAAGCTTAATATATTTTACATTTTATATGAAACAGGACTATTCTTTTTTTTTTTTTTTTTTTTAATATAATAGTATATTTTTTATAAATTAATGCTTTATTGTTCAATTAATAATATTGAATAACGAGAAACGAGTTCAGTTAAAATTGATAAAATGTTAAAATATATGCTTAATATTTACTAGCTAACTCACACGAACATAATACATTAATGAAGTTTGTATTCAAACCTTCAACAAAATATAAATAAACTGTTAGAAACGCATTGAAATATGCAAAACAGAAGTAAAATAGTAATAATATTAAAAAGTAAATTAATGAAATCTATAATCCTTGAGACTAAATTCTCGATAGTCCGCTGTTATGTAAAAGGAAATAGTTTGTTATACTTGTCAAGCAGTCCTCTAAATATAATTATAGAGTGTTTTGATTATTCTATTGCTGAAAAGGCGCTTTTATAGGTTAGTAATATTAAAGATGTCAAGACATTTGAGTGGCGCCTAAGATCTTACATCTACCAATACGATAGTTCGCTTACTAAATATAAAAATCGCAAATATTTTGACCTCCGTTTTTGACTGATCTGTCGTCGTTTACGATCACTCGATAGCAGCCACAAAAATAAAAATATATAAGAACAAGAAATTTGGTATATAGGTTAGGTTAGGTTAGTTTAGTGGATTAATATGAAACCCTATTGAAATTCAGAAAATTCGAAATAATAATATTTAAATGGTGACCGTTTTAAACTTTTTTTTTTAAATTTCTCGTGTGTTATTCAAATTATAACACAATAGAAGCTAGGTGAAATTTGAAAGTTTAAATTCTGCATATAATGTTACCAACATCTCTATGATAACAAATATCGAGGTTTCTTCACATATGTACAGCTTCGCGGCTCGCCAAGCCCGAGCTACTGACAGGAGCGAAGCGAGTAAAGACTGTTTAATATACACATGTACGAGGCCCGTCTAACCTAACCTAACCTAACCAACATCTCTATGTATGATAACAAATATCGAGCTTTCTTCACATATGTACAGCTTCGCGGCTCGCCAAGCCCGAGCTACTGACTGGAGCGAAGCGAGTAAAGACTGTTTAATATACACATGTACGAGGCCCGTCTAACCTAACCTAACCTAACCAACATCTCTATGTCAACAAATATCGAGGTTTCTTCACATATGTACAGCTTCGCGGCTCGCCAAGCCCGAGCTACTGACAGGAGCGAAGCGAGTAAAGACTGTTTAATATACACATGTACGAGGCCCGTCTAACCTAACCTAACCTAGAAGACGTCAATTGATGTACAGACTTGTGAGGTTAAAAAAACCTGTGTAACAACTGTGTAAAAACAGAAAATTTAGCAAGGTACATTGATCTTCCAGGCCCAAGAAAATAACTGTTGGTATGATGTGTTTGGGTAAGTGCGAAGATGGTACCCATCATCTTCTTTAATTGTTCTGAACACACATTTTTGTAGAAAACTCCACTTTATCATCGATAGTTTTTTACGACTTATGACTGTTTTCATCTACTTTAGCTTTAGTTTTATCTCTTGTTCATCGGTTCTTTTTATTTGACAATTTTAAAATTTATCTTCATTGTAAATTATTGATTGGAATTTCGTAAACAATTTCATGAATATTAATTACATCAGTTTAGCTTCACATTTCGAAGTAGTAAGATTGCATGGATATTACGTTTTGGTTCTAGTCCTGTTGTACATATGACACGCAATATGCCTAGTTCGATGAAGGTTTTCTCTCAATATCTCCCCAGTTTCCAACAGATGAACGTCGCAATGTTTGAAATGAGGTTAATACAACGAGTCAAATTTGCATACCCTTCATCGAAGAGATCACATGTAGTCATATTTGTTTTAACTGCAGCAGACAACATGCACATATATATTGAATTACGTCACTTCCCTATTACATCATCCATTTCCAGGAGTCGTTACTCTGTGATTCACGAGCGGAGCAAACACTTGCATATTCATGTTTTGCCATGTTTGCAAATATTATCTGGCACTGCTTTCACTTAACCTTTCATGGATGCAATATGGTGGTACAAGTAGTTTGAGACGGTTTTATGTCTTCGCAAAGTTCAATAAATCGTCAAAAGCTAGTATATCATTCCTGGAAGAACTTATTACTAGTATTAATAACAAATTTATAGAATATATTATCTACTTTATGGTTTGCGAAGAATAATTTAGCTTGCTGGTTTTATAAAGGTTTCATTCTGGACAGATGTTTTAAATTTTATACAGTTTGTGTAACTTTATAATCAAATAAAAAGGTGAGGGTTTATTTTTTTCTCTGTAAATAACTTTGCTATTTATCATCGTAGAGGAGTGGGATTGGTACCATTAGATGCAGAATTAAAATCCCCAAATTTGTTTTAATACAGTTTAAATTGAATTACTGAAAAATATGAAAACACATTAAAAATAATACTAAATATATATATATATATATATATATATTTCTAAATACGTTTCAATGTTGACTACGAGAGTTTCTCAATATCCTTAGCACTGCAGCTCTTTGTAGGTGTGATTTTAGGTGGTGTGGGATCAGCGTTCCCATCTCCGTAATTCTATGTTTCGTGACCAGGTTTCACTAATAATCGTAGCTCCTTAAATTTTCCTCAGGATGCTGGGTCAGCTCAGTAGCTTTTTAACTCCCAAAGAGATCGAAACTCTAAAATTTACCATATAAAATTTCAAATCCCACTTAATGTTTCTAGATACTATCGTGCTTGCTTACGTATGATGACTTTAACAGTGTTTTAATTTGCGGTCTATCTGACTATAATCGACTTTATCGAAATATTTCAATTGGTACAGTGATAAAAACATCTGTTGAACCGGAGACGGAAGATCGTAACTATAGAAAACCATACATTGACATTTCGGCTTAGTGAGACGATACGGATATGACATTAACATATCTCTTCTCCTGAGCGTTCTCTCCAGAACTGATCTGACACGGAGACTGCAGATTGAGTCTAGTCCCTAGGTGATTCGCTGAAATGCTGCTAGAACCAACCTAATAGTTGTGGAGAAAAAATACATCCATGATCCATACTGTAGTGGTTCATTTTCCTAACAGCTGGAGAACTCTAATAAAGAAAATTTTGTATTCCTCACTGTCCAAAATGAAGCACTCATGAATGAGTGGAGGATGGTTAGAAGAGTTCAACAAGAAGTGATACATTAAGGCTTCTATCTGTTGAGAAAGTCAGCAGAGTAAGTTAAAGCGTTGGAATTTCGCATCAGTTTCAAATTTGGAAATGTTCCAGTTAAAGCAAAAGTACATCTCACATATCAGTTACAGTGGACAAATAGTTGTGCTATTCGCATAATGTATAGTGAGATAACATCCGGAAATTATGGTGTTAATAGAACGTGATATCTGTCAGTTCTGTTTCTACGGAACGGAGACGATATGACTCGTTCTGTGCGAGTGTGATGTGTTTGCTCTACCGATATACACGATATACAGCGTACATAGAAGAACCTTTTTGTGGTGTAGTCTTTAAGTTGATTCTAATGTTCTCATGGATTTCAAAAGCGGCTGAGGAGGATCTGGAAGGAATTATTGTCGGGGAAATATATTTCACATTTTGAACCGCAATGAAGAAAGGATATCCTAAGATGAAGGACAATTAGTTGTCAAACAGTACTACATATCAAAAAGTCCAAGTTCTCTTTGTCAGCTTCAAGTGACATGCGTTAGGTTAGGTTAGGTTATTAATTTGCTTAATGTTGTTTCTATTATTTACTTTTATTATATCCTAACATATATTTATGATAAAAAATCAGCATCTTCGCGAAGATCTGTTGGAATAGAGTTGGAATGATTTTATACGTGACGTCAGATACGTATTTTGCTGAATTAACTCGTCTACAATCACTAAAAAAAGGCATTTGATCGAATGAAATAAGACATAAAATATTAGGAGTAAGTGTGGTATTTCATTGCTTAAATAATTGTTAATTTTTTTTATTTGGTTGTGAACGTAATTTAGTATTAAAACTTTAATTTACGAAATTGCGCTTTTTAGTTTTTCAAAAATCTCCCCGTTTCTGTAACTCCTACGATCAAATTTGTTCACTATTACATCACAAAGACGGTGAAGAGAGTTGGAAGTTGATATTTTTCAATACGTTGTTGCATAACGTCAAAGTTAGCACATGCCTATTGTATACAAATAATTACCTGTATGTATCGAAATTATTGATAAATTTTACGGAAACTTTGGGAAACTATGTTTTTTTGTGAATATGTAATCCATCTAAATGTAGGGTCTTAATATTTGAAACATAACGAATTATTGGAAAATTTTTGAATCTTTATAAGTCTGAAGGTTTCTTTATTCTTTAAAGTACTTCGCTATGCAAAGGCGAGAAAAGTCGATATATATAGGGTGATTCAAAATTAAAGTTGTACATCGTATTAAAGGTCTTTATGAGTATGATCTCAAGAGGTTCACCCTAGCTAAAATAGGGTGGGTTTAAAGTTCATATTAAATCAAACAAGGAAAATGGATTAACCATGATAGCCCTAAAAGCGGAAGTGGTTTGTGACTGACAGAGGGTATTTTCGCAAACAGGAAACATAGGTGAGGTTTGTGACATTGTGTTCTACTCATAAAGACCTTTAATTCGATGTACAACTCGACATATGCTCTCATTAAAAATTTCCTAATTACTCCTTGTGGGGCGCCCCCCATGAAAGGTCCACTGAATAAGTACTAAAATAGGTTTCAGTTTCCATTAACAATGTGTAAAGCTTTGTTGATCTATCTGCAGTGGTTAAAACAAAATATTAAGCCGTCCCGGGACTTATTTAACACGCGAAAAACGAACGAACCTAGAGCAACATCGTACTATCGAAGTGTATGATCAACCAATATGTCCATCTCGCTGGAAGTTCTAGATGTACAAGTGATCATTGTGCAATCGATTATTGTTAGATAGCTTAAAATAGTTAAGATAATATGTGTTAATGTAATTTTGAATTGATTAAAAAATCTGTAAATTTATAAATTGTGCATACTGATAAACTGCAAACATCACTACTATGTACCGTTGCACAAAGTTCAATAATTTGCATAAAGTCAATTTCTTAATTGTTATTCATTGATATCCTCAACTGACAAATCTATCGTTATGTAGGTTAGCTGTATGCAAATTTGTTGTTTTAGTTAGTTGAGGGAAATCAGGCCAGTTAGGTAATACATTGGAAGCAGTACAAAGATAAGCTATAGGACTCACTAACTCGTACAATTGACATTCACAAAGGAATCGGATTGAATAGAAAATACAATGTTGCCAGACTGTGCGATGTACATGGTCTCGACATAGAGATTATCCTATTCTGTTTACATTAATTTGTCGATCGTTTACATAGGCTATTGAATGCATTGTTTACACTCTACTGAGCGATAATACAACGTGCTGTCTCTGAAATATTGCTAAACTGAATTAAATTGAAAACAATATATTTATTTTGAATAGACGCCGAGTTGATTCTGTTTTACATTGGGGGGGAGGGGAGGGGGGTCTTTAATAAGATAAATAGTCACACATCATTATCAGCTGTCGTTTGCAGTATGTAACTTCATCTAGTGTAATTTAAATGAGTCATGTTCTATTTGAAAATATAACATTGGCAGACGTGTTTTGGCCGTAACTGCCTAACAAACACACACGTCGAACCGTCTTTTTGTAACCTAACTTCTAAATTTGATTACGGTTTGTAGACCTAATTTTCGAACTTAAAACAAAGCCTTTTTAACAAACAACGAGTATAAAATTGCTTGAAACGTTTAAAAGAGCTTTCATTAAGTCTGGTGAAACACAAAACATATGAATAGACTCAGAGGACACCAAGAGTCTCTTGAATAGTTGATGGTTTGCAAACACTCCTCTGAGAAGCCCTTTTAATTTGCTATCAGTTGGCTAAACACCTACACTTTGATCGTTTGCCCGTGTAGCGCACTTTACATACAATCCCAGGCGAAGAAAACGACTTAACCGCCGTTAGATGGTCATGAATTATTCTGGGCTTTAAATTTACTAAAAGCTTTCGCAAATCTATCCCCCTTTGACAGGACAAGCGTCTTCTAATATAATTACATGCATGCAGATAAATGCGTTTATAAATATCCTCATTTTGTGTAGGTGAAACTCAAACGTCTAGTTGACGCTGGCTAGTAATTCCAACACAGATTGGTAGTAAATTAAGCCGGTTTTATTAGACTTATTAATTACATGTTTTGTCGTTCTATTCACAAACGGATTTTAAATTTGATGCTACAATGGAAATTTTCAAATATCAAAAAAAAAAATAATAAAAAAAAAATTATAAAATCATTTATATAATTATTGAATTTCTAGAATCTAGAAAAATTGCAATAAATAAAATCGTTAAGCTTGTAGTTTTTTAACTAATTTAGTGTATGTATTTTTTTATCATTAGTTCTAGAAAGATGATTATTTTGATTCCTTTTAAAAATATTAAAACTTTATAATTATTTTATGGCGAAGCAACACGTTAAGGATCTACGTCTTGCTTAGTTTAGCTTAAATAGTATTGTTTCTTTCAGTTGCTTTTGAAAAATGAGTACAGCTTTGTTGTTTCGTGGATCCTAATTTGTTAAGATACTTATAAATGGTCGATATACCAACATAAGATCATTTATATAAGTGAACAACAGTCACCAAAGTATTGTTTTAGTAAGTTTCAAAAAAGAATACGAGCTATTATAAATAGAGAGGTTTTACAACCATGGTTGTCCAAACTCCCAAACTTTTTGGTTGATTGTTTTAATTGACTTCATAGCGTGTTGCAGGTACAAGTTTCTTGAAATACGAGGTATGGTTTTGAAGTAAGGTTCCGCTTGAAATAAAAAACAAAACTGGACAATATTCAAAACTTTATTATTATTATAAAAAACTACATTTGTTTACATATTTTTAAATATATTGTTTTCGACTTCACACATTTTTCATAACGTTTCACTAGCTTCTTCGTTCTCTCTTTAAAGACTGCTACTTGCAATTTTAAACCATTCACACTATTTTATTTATTTTTTTCAATTCCAAGTAAACGTCAAACCTCTGCAATGGAAGTCGAAGTGTAAGGTGAAGAAAGATAAAATAATTGCTATACTGTGGATAATTAAGATTTCCCAACGAAATCAAACCATACACTCACTGTAAGATTTGCCGTGTGTAGTTGAGCATTTTCATAAAAAAACAAAATTCCTCGGGACATCACGTCGTTTGTTTTATATGGATCTTTTAAGATTTCTTAACGTTTCTTAATGTGTAGTCTATCGACTGTCGCAGTAACTCCTCGATCACAAAATTCGACACGCAACATGACTTTTCGTTTCCTGCGAATTGATTATTTGTTGAGGTCTTTAAATCCTTGAGCAAACGATCGATAACTGTAATTTAATGTCGAGGAATTGTTGAAAACTCATCAAAGATTAGAAGTCGTGCTTTTTGTAACTTAACTGTCAATGCGGTACCTAATTACACAAATGTATTCAATCTGTTGCGATTATCAGCTTCTGCTCTTTCTCGAGCAGTAAGTTTTCGACGGGGCAAAACCTATTACTGTAAGACTGGGATGTAAAGGCATCAAACAATATGTAAACAAATTCAAGACAACCCCGTAAAATAAGATCTTGCACATAAAATAAGAGCTTTCACAAAACAAAAAAGAAATATAACGTAAAATTAAGTTAACTTGCTAACATTTACAGTGTAATGATAAAATAACCATCTTAAAATGGCTGAGTTTAAACACACTTAAATGTATTTAATTCCAAACAGCTGATACATTTGTTTTTTATTTACAATTATTTGTTTACTTTTTATATATCGAAATAGTTTCAATCTGGAGATTTCTGAAACTTCAGGAACCTATATCTCAGGAACCACTTGACTTATATACTTGAAACTTCGGTTTTAGCAGTTTCCACTAAGGTCTATGATTGTGCAAAATTTCAAGTTCCTAACCTATACAGTTTTCGAGTTGAAAAATCAAACGGACAGACTTATCGTTTTATTAATATGATGTGATATTTCACTTCCCTTTTTAAATTTCACTATCACATCCTTTAATAGTAACTCTAATTATTTATTTTCCCCTTCATTCATTGATAGTTTTCTATTTATTCCACACACATGTAATTTAAATTAAAAATTTAATTATCGCCCGTTACTTAATTTTGTGTTATAATTAATCAGAAAGTAATCAAATTAAAATACACTATAATGCTCTATCGCTAAACAAAAATTTAAATACAAAATAATTTGACAACGTTATTAGCAAATATGTTTATAATTCCATGCAGTTATCAATTAAATTAACTTAAAATAATCAGTCAGTAATAATTTATAAAATAAAATGTAAAATACAAAGCACTATAAGTACGAAATTTATGTAAAAATAAACTCAATTATTTAAAAACACAACATACATGCTCATTCGATTTACTAGAATTAGAATGATTACTACAGTACTCTCAGACTAAAAGTGTGTCTGTTGTAATGGGCGCGTCCTCCCTTCTACTTGCTTCCCTAGCCTAACTTGACGGTACAACCCATTCCAAGAAAACTAGGTACACAAATTACTGCTTAGCTCTAATATGTCTTTAAGTGTCCATATCTTTAATATGCACCTTTCTGTACTTTTGTAAACGTTTTATTCTTATTTACACCGATAAAAGAAACGAAAGTAGGGTAGGCGTTTAAACAGAAGCATTTGAGATCTATATTTTATTATTGGGGTTGTACCGCTGAAAGCAAACGCAACAAACGAAGTGTGGGATCCCACTTATCCTCTCCACTCCAGACACATTCCTACCTTGAGGATACTGTATGTAACTAAAGTGGACCACTGATACTTAAGTTTGGCCAAGGTCAACTCGTTGCTATCTTCACAAGCCTCGCATTCTCTGCGTCTGCTATTATAGCCATGTTTCTCTGAATAAGAGCGGCAATTAAAGTCATAGGTTCGAATCCTACCCAGGACAAAGATTTTCTTTATGGAATTTGAGTTTTACCTGTTTCGAGGGAGGGCCCATTTTCAATACACGGTGGTTTGAGTAGAAGTTGACGGGATTGGTTAAAATTCAATTGTATAAAAAACAAACATTTTGTTATATTTAACATTGATAATACTTGTAAGGGGGATGCATTTCTTGGAGAAATTCCACAACAAGCGAAATCGTTAACCTCTGGATCTAGCTGGTGATATGATATTTCTATTAGTGTACAAAATTTTAGGGAAGTTTAAGAGTGTAGTGTTATTATTTATTACCTTGTATTTCTCATGGTTTTTAAGTACTTTTCCCTTTCATATCGCGCCCTTAAATTTAAATATTGAGTTTTATTTACGAATCTTTCCATTCACCTTTATATTATACTAATAACTAATTAAACGCATAGCATGCAAGTGCATTTATAACGATGAAACATGAAAGTTCTTGAAATTATTTTCGTTGTTCCAGAATTTAATTACATGTTCACAAGTTTTGACGTCTGTCATAAAATACAACTAGGTCTTGTGTAGCAACAACTTAAACAACGATCAATTGAAATTTGTTAGTTGCAACTTTTTGATTGGCACAATGTAATCTAGCGCATCAGTCATGCATAGCTTTAGTTCATAGTTTGTTTATAAAATATCTAGAGCGACTATAGTGTAGAAACTTAAACAATCTCTACACAAGTGAATTTTTGTTGTTGTTTTTTTAAATAGTAGTCTAAATTATTGTGATAGGAGTAAGACAAAAGACGCCCGTGTTATTTTATTCGTTAGTCTGTTATAATTAAATTATATATTTAATAAAGAAAAAACGCAATCTTTGTAATAGAGTTTTTTAATGTTCACTTTATTACATGCACATTTTATAGAGTAAGTTTCGTAATGAATAAACAAAAATGTTTGTTTATCTGTTTTGTTGTTCTATCAGTTCAAAAAGTCGTTAATTCCTCAAACACACACACACACACACACCGCTACGTTATAAATGCTGCAAGTGATAAAGACCGCTACAATAGTATACAAACGGAGTGGGCAGACAAGGGATAGACTCTATGGATGCTATGCATGGTGCAAGTGATAAAAGATCACTACAATAATAAACAGGAGTGGCCAAACAGGGGATTGACTCTACGGATTCTAACCATGCTACAAGTGATAAAGACCGCTACAATATTATACAAACGGAGTGGGCAGACAGGGGATAGGCTCTATGGATGCTATGCATGGTGCAAGTGATAAAAGATCACTACAATAATAAACAGGAGTGGCCAAACAGGGGATTGACTCTATGGATGCTATGCATGCTGCAAGCGATAAAGACCGCTACAATAATATACAAACGGAGTGGGCAGACAAGGGATAGACTCTATGGATGCTACAAGTGATATATATCACTATAATAATCAACAAGGAGTTTGCAGACAAGTGATAGACTCTATGCTATTCATACTACAATTGATAAAGACCGCTACAATAATAAACAAGGGTAATGACCTTTGATGTTTTTTCCATTTTATAAATAACTAAAATTTTAGGGTAATTGTCATTAAATGATAACACTTTATTTTAATTTTAGCACGGTTATTCACTATTTTGTTGTAATTTGCTCAAATGTAGCCCGTAAGAGCCCATCATCTTCAGTTTTCACGTTCACATAAATCATCTTGTCACAAGCCGGTTTGTGTACTTGCAACAACTGAAGATAATGATTTACTCATTAAAAATAAAGTTCTGGTTGTTGAAAGTTGTGAATTTTCTTTTATGTAGTGAAAAGAATGTTCTGTATATCCAGTGTTGCGTCATATAACTTCCAGGGTTAAAAAAATACGTAAACACACAGATTCTTTGTTGTCTTGCTCCTCAACAGTTGTTTCAGTAGTTTTTATTTGTATTTAAAATAAAATTTATAATTTAAGTAACGATTAATTTTTTCCGGGAATTAACGAGGAAGAAATATGATGATGTTTCTTACATGCCGAGACAATAAAGGAGATAAAACATCGTCCAGGCCAAATAGTATAGCCTACAATTTTCCTCTCCACATGTCCCTTGTAATCTAATATAGGGACATAAAGCACAACATGTTTTATTTCCTAAGTACAAGGAAAAAATTCAGCTTCCTTTTGAAAGAAGAAAGAAAGGATGTAGGGGAGGAAGAGCGATAATGCCATAAAATCCATTCGTTGTATTCAGTAGCTTTGTACTGGGATAAAATGTATCTGAGAAGGAACAAAAACAGGTGTGGGTTTTACTTCAACCTTTGACAGGTTTATCAAGTTATGAAACAGTCTAAAGACCACACACAGTACAATCTGTTTCAATAGAACTAGACCATTACATACAGAATCATTTTATATTCTCATAATTTTTATGGAGTTAATTTCAAATGGTATATATATTATATAAAACCCCCTTTTCAATAAGCTGGTTTTAGTATTTTCTTAAGTTTATTTTTGATCTGTAAATTTAAATAGTTCAACCAAGTTATTCGATGAAGTAAAATGGCTAATAGCCTTTATATTTAACTAAAACAAAACTATTATGCAATAGCAATAAAATTGTAATAGTAATGAAATTCATAAGAGTTTTAATATTTAGTGTGATTCAGATTCTAAGCTCCCAGAGAATAGGGTATATGAGGGAAGTAGGAGTTGGTTTAGTAACTAGAGCTTTCGTTTTGTGTGTAAGAGTTGAATTCTAATAGGGGCTCAGAAATGTATTGTGTTAACCCACTATCGTGAGATAAAGTGAAAGCAACAATTGATAGTGAATCTAGGTTAGAAAAACTTGTTATTCGGTGACAGAAGTGGACATGTTGACCTTCATCACCCGGTGAAAATTTGTCTAGGATGTATTTGAGTCAAGGATTTATAAATTATTTTATTAAAAGTCAGGTTTAAAAAACCCATAATTTATCCATAAAATTATCGAGAAATAACTTTCACATATTTTCTTCGTAACTCGGGTAATTTTAAAGGTATAGTAAAAATAAAATAACGAAATTGGAGAGAATGTTTTTTTTAAACTAGTGTTTATAGTATTTTTATTATTAGATCTCTACTTTTTACGTAGTACTAATTATTATTATTTTGGTTTTTACTAAAATCAATAGTTTTTAAAAAAAATATTGATGGAGAAAATAACATAGCCTACCGCCCTCCACTCCCGCCCCTTGCAAATCACACTTTTCTCCGGGAATCTTCAAAATCTTTATGTATAAGTATCATAAACATTTTAAACAAAAATTTCAACTGTCTATCATTTTAAGTTTTAAAGTTAGGTTGAAGGTTTATATTTATTTTTGCCAAGAACTCCTGCACATCAATTTTCTTTTACTAGAGATTTAGCACATAGCCTAAGCTTGATTCTTTGTATTTCACCAAAATGTTATTGAAATCTGAAAAGTCGTGTCAGTTAATTTAGGAATTTAATAACAGCCCTAAAAGGTGTCACCGAAATTGTGGTTAATGACAAGTATCATTGTCAATGTGAAGACCTTTTCTTCAATTGGAACAAATTTAATTCAAATCGTTCGAACCAAAATTTTGAGTTTTTAAAAATTGAGAAAATTCCTCGTCATATAGCCAAAATATGATTAAATTTAATTACAATCTACCTATGTAAAAAAAAATATCTTTGAAACTTATTTTTCTTGTTAAAGAATCAATTTAAAAAAAAAAATTAATCCCATAATTTTTCTGTTATGTATAAATGTATTAGGAAAGGTGTGAAAAAGTTAAATTTAAGCAGTTATAGGCCTAAAATAAAAGGAAAGAACACTAAGGGGGACATGGATACCTAACTCCCCCCCACCAACACCTTCACATTTAAAAACCATACTGAGCATGAGTGAACAGGTGAGAAAAAGAGGCGAGGTTAGGAGAAGTAATGTAGAGGTAGAGCTCGATCATGCGCACAAACTTGTTCTTTAGTTTGTTGTAGATCTATATAACAGTTTTTTCAGTATTTGAAGGATTTAGTTGCGATATTTTAGGAAGCGGTCATGGAATTACGTCCTAAAAAATATATAAATGATTACATATTTTTAAGTTCTACAAATCTAAAATAATTTGTCGCTTGAAATTAAGGCCAAAGTTCAAATTTGGAGCACGAAATAAATCATATTTGTGTACACTTTGGTATATCAAAAATTAAGTTTCATCCAAAATTGGGGTTAACATTTATAACTATATTTTATATTTGAGAATTTAAATTCGATACTATATAGTGTTTCCTTTGATAGGTTATTTCACAATAGATATGGTAAATTTAAATAACTCACCATGATATTCCTAAAAGAAAATTTGAAATTATATCCTATCACCTGTGTCTCAAAATGACCTTGCATAAATAAAAAGAAAATGTTAAATGCATGTTAACATTTTTTGTTGTAGAGAAGGGAACAACGTGAAATAGCCACATCCTCTCGGGATAGCATGGTCAGTGCACTCCACTCTGTTGTCAATATTTTATATGCACAGCCACACGGTTACGGCTTAACTCGTACCAACGTTCTATTTTTACGTCAGTTTACGCTTAAATTTTTAACTAACTCTTCCGTTTAACACGATATTTCAACAGTTTTATTTTTATTTACTTCTAACCATGTTCGTGTTATACTTGTATATAAATTTGTAAATATCAATCAATACGAATATATTGAGCATTTAAAGATCGAATGTAGGCAAATTTGTATTATTGCATTGTCGCCGACTTATTGTGATTGGTCCAAATAGTCGATGTTGAGTTGTTCGCAAAAAATATCAGTTAAGTAGTGTGAGTTCAAAAATGTAGTTTATATCCCTAGTTTATATAGTTATACCCGTTTATAGTTTATGCAGTGCTTTACAAGTCTAAACGGGTTGACTGATTTTGATAAAATTTGTTATGCGTACATATTTTGGATATGTCTCGGAAGTGTTTTTTTCTCCAATAGCTCAATATTTAGAATAATCGAAATTTCGATGTTTCCTAAATCGGTTCAGACGATTTTAATCAAAATGTATTCAACTGTATCTTCTAAGTGATCATTCGGAAGTTTCCGAGCTTCTATAAATTACGTTAATTTCTCAAAATCGGTTCTAATGGTTTTGGACTACTGTGAAATCAGTGGTCTATACCAGTGTGCCAAATCGCAAGTCAAATTAAATTGAAATTATAATAACTATATCTGCTAGGATCTGCATAAATCATTTTAGTACAATCTTCTGCCAATCTTAGGATTCTCTTTTTATTTATATATTTGTCAACACGTTTCGTAGTTCCTCCATCTTCCAGTCCTACTTTAGTACTGGATTTGTCCGTTAGTTACCACGCCCCCTACCAAGAGACTGCGCCTAAAACCATGTTCCGCCTCACTTGTTATTATTATTTATATTTGTCAACACGTTTCGTAGTTCCTCCATCTTCCAGTCCTACTTTAGTACTGGATTTGTCCGTTAGTTACCACGCCCCCTACCAAGAGACTCCGCCTAAAACCATGTTCCGCCTCACTTGTTATTATTATATATATTTGTCAACACGTTTCGTAGTTCCTCCATCGTCCAGTCCTACTTTAGTACTGGATTTGTCCGTTAGTTACCACGCCCCCTACCAAGAGACTCCGCCTAAAACCAAGTTCCGCCTCACTTGTTATTATTATTTATATTTGTCAACACGTTTCGTAGTTCCTCCATCTTCCAGTCCTACTTTAGTACTGGATTTGTCGGTTAGTTACCACGCCCCCTACCAAGAGACTCCGCCTAAAACCATGTTCCGCCTCACTTGTTATTATTATTTAAATTTGTCAACACGTTTCGTAGTTCCTCCATCTTTCAGTCCTACATTAGTACTGGATTTGTCCGTTAGTTAAGGATTCGTCTATACAGCTTGCCACGCCCCCTGCCAACAGGCTCCGCCTCACGTGTTATTATTATTTATATTTGTCATCACGTTTCGTAGTTCCTCCATCTTCCAGTCCTACTTTAGTACTGGATTTGTCCGTTAGTTACCACGCCCCCTACCAAGAGACTCCGCCTAAAACCAAGTTCCGCCTCACGTGTTATTATTATTTATATTTGTCAACACGTTTCGTAGTTCCTCCATCTTTCAGTCCTACATTAGTACTGGATTTGTCCGTTAGTTAAGGATTCGTCTATACAGCTTGCCACGCCCCCTACCAACAGGCTCCGCCTCACGTGTTATTATTATTTATATTTGCTATCACGTTTCGTAGTTCCTCCATCTTCCAGTCCTACTTTAGTACTGGATTTGTCCGTTAGTTAAGGATTCCTTTATACAGCTTTGCCACGCCCCCTACCAACAGACTGCGCCTAAAACCATGTTCCGCCTCACTTGTTATTATTATTTATATTTGTCAACACGTTTCGTAGTTCCTCCATCTTTCAGTCCTACATTAGTACTGGATTTGTCCGTTAGTTAAGGATTCGTCTATACAGCTTGCCACGCCCCCTACCAACAGGCTCCGCCTCACGTGTTATTATTATTTATATTTGTCATCACGTTTCGTAGTTCCTCCATCTTCCAGTCCTACTTTAGTACTGGATTTGTCCGTTAGTTACCACGCCCCCTACCAAGAGACTCCGCCTAAAACCAAATTCCGCCTCACTTGTTATTATTATTTATATTTGTCAACACGTTTCGTAGTTCCTCCATCTTTCAGTCCTACATTAGTACTGGATTTGTCCGTTAGTTAAGGATTCGTCTATACAGCTTGCCACGCCCCCTACCAACAGGCTCCGCCTCACGTGTTATTATTATTTATATTTGTCATCACGTTTCGTAGTTCCTCCATCTTTCAGTCCTACATTAGTACTGGATTTGTCCGTTAGTTACCACGCCCCCTACCAATAGACTCCGCCTAAAACCATGTTCTGCCTTACGTGTTATTATTATTTGTCTTGACGACACATTTCGTAGTGCCTCTATCTTCCAGTCCTACTTTAGTACTGGATTTGTCTGTTAGTTAAGGATTCATCTACACAGCTTGCCACGCCCCCTACCAACAGACTCCGCCTAAAACCATGTCCTGCCTCACGTGTTATTATTATTTATATAATAACATCTTGTCGACACAATTCGTAGTTCCTCCATCTTTCAGTCCTACATTAGTACTGGATTTGTCCGTTAGTTAAGGATTCGTCTATACAGCTTGCCACGCCTCCTACCAACAGGCTCCGCCTCACGTGTTATTATTATTTATATTTGTCATCACGTTTCGTAGTTCCTCCATCTTTCAGTCCTACATTAGTACAGGATTTGTCCGTTAGTTAAAGATTCATCTACACAGCTTGCCACGCCCCCTACCAATAGACTCCGCCTAAAACCATGTTCTGCCTTACGTGTTATTATTATTTGTCTTGACGACACATTTCGTAGTGCCTCTATCTTCCAGTCCTACTTTAGTACTGGATTTGTCTGTTAGTTAAGGATTCATCTACACAGCTTGCCACGCCCCCTACCAACAGACTCCGCCTAAAACCATGTTCCGCCTCACTTGTTATTATTATTTATATAATAACATCTTGTCGACACAATTCGTAGTTCCTCCATCTTCCAGTCCTACTTTAGTACTGGATTTGTCCGTTAGTTAAGGATTCGTCTACACAGCTTGCCACGCCCCCTACCAACAGACTCCGCCTAAAACCATGTTTCGCCTCACGTGTTATTATTATTTATATAATAACACCTTGTCGACACAATTCGTAGTTCCTCCATCTTCCAGTCCTACTTTAGTACTGGATTTGTCTGTTAGTTAAGGATTCGTCTATACAGCTTGCCACGCCCCCTACCAACAGACTCCGCCTAAAACCATGTTTCGCCTCACGTGTTATTATTATTTATATAATAACATCTTGTCGACACAATTCGTAGTTCCTCCATCTTCCAGTCCTACTTTAGTACTGGATTTGTCCGTTAGTTAAGGATTCGTCTATACAGCTTGCCACGCCCCCTACCAACAGACTCCGCCTAAAACCATGTTTCGCCTCACGTGTTATTATTATTTATATAATAACATCTTGTCGACACAATTCGTAGTTCCTCCATCTTCCAGTCCTACTTTAGTACTGGATTTGTCTGTTAGTTAAGGATTCGTCTATACAGCTTGCCACGCCCCCTACCAACAGACTCCGCCTAAAACCATGTTTCGCCTCACGTGTTATTATTATTTATATAATAACATCTTGTCGACACAATTCGTAGTTCCTCCATCTTCCAGTCCTACTTTAGTACTGGATTTGTCCGTTAGTTAAGGATTCCTTTATACAGCTTTGCCACGCCCCCTACCAACAGGCTGGAGTAGACGAAGAATAAAATTACCATACAACCATTAGCTAAATTGAATTAAAACAGCTATAATTTGAAATGGATTTTTTTAAGGTTTAAACTTCGATTTCATAAAAAAAAAATAATAATAAAATAAAAATAATAATAATAATCATTTTTCAGATTTCTAACCAGATCCTTTAATATTTTTCGATTAGAAACTCGTTATAATCTAGAACTGAAAATTCTATAATTTTAACAACTACCGAAAATACTTATATCTTAAAATGTTATTTTATATCGAATCCTGTAGGCCCTAATAAAAAGTAAGTTTAAAATTATAACTTTTAGATCTTGTGAAGGAACCCAATTTTAGTTTTTCTGCAGTTATTGGTTTTAAAGTTTGCATACTTTTCTGTACATTCATATAAAATGAAAAACAAATTGAATATTAAAGAACTTGGAGTGCAATGAGGTTGCAGGTCATTCACCCTCAATGATTGAAGGAATCATTAAATATAATTGAAATGTGAAAGGCTGATCTTATCAATAATTAGAAGCAAGGAAAATATTTGTCCCCCGTATTCTCGAGTAGTTGTGTTGATGTAGTAGCCCAAGTGTTGTGTCTTAATGGAAAATGTAATTTCCATCTGTCTGGTAAACACTCGTGGAACGCTCTTCATGCAAATCAGCACAGAATTCCTTGCTAAATACCCGGCTCTAAAGGTTATTATCACTTTCACCATTCCTTTCCTTGCTATCAGTCCCCCTTCATTCTAATTTTGTGAACTGAGCTCGATCATGATCTCCAGAACACTTCTTGCTGTGTATATATTTTAAGATATTGACTAATGTTGGATTGTTTGTACTTTTGGTATAGTGTATTCGGATATTTGTCAACATTTGTGTCTAGAAACATGTTTAGAGAATATTGAGCAACTTCTTTTATCAAGGGAAAAATTCTGCAACATGACAAACATGAAAAAGATCGACATAGTCTAGTATCCTGGGATTAAATTAGAAAGTTAAAATAAGTAAGACTATACTGTACAAACGTGTTTAGAAAAAACCAAAAGTCATCTATACACACCAACACAAGAAACAGCCAACACCAAGTTTAACCAAGATCATACATGGGTCAACTAACAGAAACGAGGTGCAATACCAACGGATTAGTTACCTAACAGTATTATCAAGATGAACTGTCTTTTGTCCACCTCTTTTAGGAATCTAAAGCTAGACTTTGTAGTCACACCATGCTGTGAATTAACCGGAAAATATTCAAGCTTACCTAAAGTAGGGTAATTTTAAATTAATTTATATGGAAGTCATAGAGACCTCTTTTCTCAAAAGTTTGACTGATAATATATTTATCAATAGTTTTTTTGTTTTTTGTCAATTGTCTATTGTTTTTATATTTGAGGCTTCAATTATTCTTCGTTTATATCAGTTTTACCCGGAGACACTGAACTTCTTTTTGTTAGTTGCCCAATGTTCATAATCACTGTTCGACTTGGTGTTTAACATTTCTTGTGTTAATATGTTAGTTCTGTTTTCTCCTGATCACCTTTGCATATACTCTAGGTTATTTTTATCGTTCAGGTTTAGTTATAACTCTGGGTTCCATTTTTCGTTTTTCGAATTTAAGTTTTTAATATAGTTAGCATAATTTATACTCTCAAAACGTTGTGGATTTTATACACAAATAATAGCAAGTGTCAGAATAAACTATACCAATAATTAGCTATCTGTCAAATTCAAAACTTCTTAGCTCAGTTTTCTTTGAAATTATTTTTTATTATTATTTTTTTTTAGCCCAAAAGATTTATTGATAAATTTCAAAATAGTGCAGTTTTAATTAATATTTTGAGAATCACTTGTAACTTAGAAATACATGTCACTCCATAGCCGCTTTAATATTTACATCCAGTTAATCTTTCTCCGTTTTTTGTACTGTACATATCAAAGAGTTTAATTTAATGCTAAATAATGTTCATTTCCTTTTCAAAACCTTCAATATTAGTAATTGTACAAGGTGATTCAAGAGTCCTTAGACTCTAATTAAAAAAAAAAAAAACTTTTAGGAAAACTTATAAACATTTCCCTAAATGGTTATTCTTGTTGCTGATTAGGGATATTTAGGTTGTCGGAACTAAGTTGGCACCACTTACAACAGTTTTAGTCGGATTTCAATCATTTAAGAAAAACGTCGAAAGTTTTCTATCAGTGTGTTTTATTTTTGTTATCAAGTGGAATATAAATCGTGTCTACATAAACTACTTGTTATAAGATCAGATTATCTAACCTAACTGAACATAATGGCGCAAACAACATTTTTTCTAAGAACAAAGAACACTGTACAAGAAAATTTGTTAAAAAATAATAATATCAGTTATAAAGCGTCACGCTCAGTCATCACAAAAATCCGTAACGCATCACGCTCTTGTCCAGTCACTCTCAACTATATTCACGTATGTATATGGGCCTATGTATATATGTATGTAAATACTTTATCTCGCTCACAAAAATAATGCACTGACTTTATCTCACCCATACAGTCATACATACTAAACATGTTGAAAAGAAGAAGACATTGTATTCACAAGATATTTGGATTAATTTCATTCAAGAGTATTCATTTCATATTTTAGTTATCACAAACCAATCCTTTCATATTTAGAATATAATGATAATGCAAATAACGAAAATAATATTATTATTTTCGAAATATAAGAATCATATATTATTGTAATTAGTACTCTATAAAATAATTATTCAAATGTAGACTAAATATTATTATTTTTATTGATATTTAATAAAGAAAATAAATGTAATTTTCGTCCACATGGTCTTTAATTTATAATATAAATACCAGTAGTGTGGGAATTAATACACTCTCCAATTATTGCCTCTTTATTACATTTTTTAAAACTTAAATATGTATTAAATAATAAAAAATGATATAATTAATATTTTAATTATATTTATTGAAAGTTTAAAATTTTATTAATTTATTATTACCGTATATTTTTTTAAATTTATAGTTAAAGTTTTCACTTCTGTCTATAGTCCCACGACGGTAACTTATTATTATTATTTTTTTTTTATGAAATGATGTGAAAAGCTTTTAAATAATATATGTGTTCATTTATTACACATACTTAATATACATAAATTTTGATACATGTTTAGTTTTCGTTATTGCATATATAAATTAAAGTATTTTTCTTCCTTATTTGTTCCAGGTATTTCAAACAAGTTCTTTATTGGAGATGCTTTTGAGATTCATTGAAAGGTATTTTATTCCACCCTAATATATATATATATATATATATATATATATATATATATATATATATATATATATATATATAATATATAAGTAATATTTTCTAAATGGAATATTTTAATTTAGTTTTTATCGACTTTCAATTCATAAAACTATCTTCAGGAAAAGTTAGTAATAACTTAACTTGTTATAAAATCCCGTTTAAAGATCATAAGCTTCTCCCTAATGAAGTTCTCAAGATTAGAATAAAGGTGAAATAAACGGTTCATTAACTTCTTACAAATAAAATAAATGCTAAAACTCGAAATAAACAAAAGTATTCGCAACTTTTCAAAAATTCACAGTCAGAATTCAAAATACAATGTTTTTAAGGTTTCATAATTAGCCTTTACTATTTAGTCGGAGATTATTTCAATAATACTTTATTAAAGTATAAACATTTATAGTTTAACTAAACAAGACGTAAAAATAATAACAGTACGTGATCATTTGTAAAATACTGAAATGAATTTGGTTGTAATGGAACCTAATTGGTTAGATTTATAAACACTCACATTCCAAAAAAAAAATGGTCCAAATCGTGACCATTTGAGATATTTTGTCTTTTAAGATGACTCATAGTTTTCTTTTTAAACTGATAAATTCTATAAAATGTAGCTTAAAACCTGCATATGTTTCGACAGAATTATTTATTTATTATTATTTTAAAATTATTTAATTACAAAATGAAGAGTCTACTCTTAATTTCGGGGCTTAAAAGTTTAGTAGTCCGTAACTGCTGCCTTGACTATTTTGGTACACTACTTTTGGTTGTACAACATAAATAGGGCTAAATAATTAGCATATTTGATATCTTAAAACTAATGACACGAGTGTGATGGAACGATGGATGAATACGATATAAAATTTACTTGTTTAAACAAAAATTATTTATATTGTTTATGGTAATTAGAAGTTCTTATGTCCACAGTTTCGTGTTTGTTATAGTAGGCATTAATGACTTTAGAACGAATTGCAATTTCTGTTTTTACATTTTGGCTGCATATAATTTGGATCACTTTGATCTGGAAGATGAATTTACAATGTTGATTAAATTCCTTGAAAGGAAAATAAAGTTATATATTCCACTCACCACTAGTCAAGCTAGCATATTGTACATGAGCTATGAATCATACGTAATCACGAATGTTTTCATTTTTGAAAAATAGCAACTATTTATTATTGTTTACGAAAAGAGGTCTTTTCTATAGAAAATGGTAAATTCTTTAATATTTGTGTTTAACTGAATAAATCTAGCAATTTATTTTTAAAAAATGAAAACATATTATTTTTAAATTTTTTAGACAAATAATGTTTGACGCTTTCGCTCAAAAAGTACATGTATGAAATTTAAACCGTATTTCATTTCAACTCGCAATGTTTTTTGCAGGTCATTTACAATTTTTTTCCCTTGTATTATATCGCATATATTATTCTATTGTAGAAAATATTTTTGGAGATCATTAGATGTAGAATTTCTGATTACGTTTGAATGTTCGGCGAAATATAACAAAGAGGTTCCCACAAACTAGAAAATTATAAAGTTTAATTTAAAATTTAGGTTATATTTTTCATCTCAAAACTCTCTCTTATATAGGATCTGGACGTTTACAAAACGCACTAATTCTGAAAACTCGTCACAAAGTTTTCTCTCGCCATCCCGATGCTATATTGTAATCCTGCCTGGATGTTTACGCCGCGAGACCAAAACAAAGTTCCTCAGTAATCCCCTACGCAATAAAATTTGAACAGTATTTGTTGGGGGAAAATATTTTCTTCCAGACTATTTGTTGTGAGGTAGAGGCGGTGTTATGAACATTCTTGTTGAGCAAATATTTCCTCTTTTATGAAAGATAATAACAATTTTTGTTTTCGTATGTTTTTTGTAATATATTCGAAGGAATGAAAATCTGTATTTACGACGTTATTTAAATCAAATTGGTGAATATTATTTTTAATGTTTAACTAATTAAATATGTATTCTACTTTCTCATTTATACGTAGGGCCTATTATAGAAAATGTTGTGATGAGTCAAAAAATCAATGTCAAGTTTCTTGCGGAAATATACGTTTTGGGGTCCCTGAGCCCCAAGAAATAGTTTTGAATTTATATCTGCAGCATATTTTTTTTAAATATTGGTAGTAAATGGTAACCATATTACAATTTTCAAAATCGACTCTAGTGATACTAGAGATCTTTGCTAAAATGTAGCCTCTACAGACATAAACAACGTTTTTATATCCATCTCGACAGAAATGACAGTTCTGGAGTTACTAGTAACAAGCTAAGAATCGTTCATAAAGATATTTTAAAAGACCTAATTTCTCAATTTTGGATTTACCGATTTTTGTTGGCATTACCTGTATCTTAAATTGCTTGTTTATTTGAGTTGTTGATTTGCTTCTTAGTTCTGATTATTTAAGTTCCTAAATTAATTTCCCCAAAATCGAGACTTCGCTAAATCACTTTCTCTCACTATTCTACCATTTCTTCAAACTTCCTTAAATCCGCTTTCAAGATAATTTTTATTTTTATTTTGTGGTTATGTTATTAACACTTTCATTTTTCAACGTAATAACTCTCTTATTTTGATCATATAAAACACTTTTGTGAATCTTTAGAATGCAGATTTTAGTTGTTATTCAATTTTGGTTGTTAAATAATTACATTTTGGGAAATGTATACAGTTCAAACGGCCGAAATTTAAAAGTCACTTTTTTAAACAAAATTGAACAAATTGTAAAACCTACTTTACTTCCTAAATATCGTTGAAATTCCGATTAGTGAAGAATTAATATTGCTGATTTTTTCCTAATTTTGAGATTACGTTTTAACATTTTTTGTTTTCAACATTAGCTCTTTCTTATTTTACTAACGAACCAAATAAAACGTATTGGTCGCCAACGCTCAAAAAAATATTCTCTCGTGAGTTGTCGCTAAAAAACCCAAAAATAAATCGGTCATGAGGGAGGTGTTATAAAATACTTAATTTCTAAAAATCAATTTTATTATATTTTCTTCAAATTTCAGTAAAGCTGTAATATTAATAAACTAAACTCGTCCTATCGCAAATAAAAAAATATTATGGTTTAGGAATAATGGGAAAACAAAAATGAAAATTCAGCTCCGTGTTCATGGCACAAGCGACGTAAGTTTGACCCTTATTTAAATTTATTAATATTTTTCAAAGACGTTGGGCGTACACGGTTCATCTTCACGTTTTTAATTAACAACTGCCAAAATGACAATTTTAGTTTTGGTTTGTATTTTGTTTTGTTTTGGGGATGTGTGAGTGGAAAAGTTTTAATGTTTTCGCACAGTTTATTTTATCATATACTTCAGTTTATTTTATGAAGATTTCTACGGTCATTACAATATTGTCTGTAATAATAAATTGTATTTTGAAAAATACTTGATTAAATATTTTAAATTTTGTGTGTGACACAAATGTTTAGTTAAAATTTATATAATTAAATTTCAAATCTATTACAATTTAATGAAACTATACAAATATAATTTATTTAACAAAGCGAGATGGCTTTTCACGATAACTCAATAGTTTAATCTTGAACCTGTTTCTGAAGTTCGTACACTACTTCTCGGGACATCCTGTATATGTGAATGTGACCAAATATTGCCAAATATGTCAGGTAAATAGATAAGACATCGTTAGTTTATTGTAGCAGTGATCCACTATCTTTCCAAAAACCTGTGATTTTCATATTTTCGTAAAATATCCATACATTATCTGCATAATTATCCAGTTATTATGTGTTCTATGTTAAAATGTGTTACTGGCGTGAAATATATAACACATTAGTCATTACTGTCGTACTTCTTGCAAGTACGATAATATAAGTAACATAAAGACACAACTGTACGGTATGTATTTTATGTGAAGAATTGACTTACTTCCTGTTTATTAGAGTGTGTGGAAGATTAGAGTGAATTAAAATTTAAAAATAATTCTTTCCCTCTTTTTTCGTCTTATGTAGTACCAAAATCTGTGAAAGTATGTTGCATTTTTTGAATGAAAAAATAAAAGTTAAATAATTTAAATTTGAAACAGATATAATGAGAGGATAAAAAAAAATCGTACACAATGACTCTTTGACGAAGTTAAATAATATTCATTAATAAAAAACTGTTTTAAATGGCCACCAATTTGACATTTTAAATTAGATTTTAAAGTTCAATAGAGCTATATGAGCACACTATAGTCACCTATAGTGGTCTACATCACTATAGTAGTCACCTATATTTTGTGGTCGTCATCATCCTTATCTAGAGAAACCAACAACAGATGGACCCTATGTCGAAATCATCTTTTAGGTTCCTGAGGCAATGAAGAGTGAAGATCAACCAAAATATTCGATTACCAACCGTGCCCGATACCTTGAATAATGGACAAATCAAATTGCCCTGCACTTTTACAATAAGTATCTTACGCATGTCAGGTTGAGAGGTTGTATGTTAGTTCACCGTGTTTGTTTTTATTCTTCTTTTAACCATCAGGGGCTTATTTTAGTGAGCACGGGGTTGGCAATCCCAAGGATACCTAGCTGGATCTACACCTATTTTTCATGTTGTCTTGGGTTATATTCGTTTGTTCATCTTTTTCGTTTGCTCTCCGGTCTCTCTTGACCAACTTTTATTATTTTCCAACGCTGGCGCTATTAAATTATCGACGGTTAGGAGTCTTTATTTTATGCCCCATTTTTTTATTATTTTTTTTTTTTTTTAAGCGATGATGACAAATGTTTTTTTGCCTTTAAACAACAAGAAAAAAAATCATAGCGTTGCATGAGTATGATAAATCTCTCTCGCAGTTCTTCTTTTAATTAATATTTATGACATTTTAGACAACATAAAAAACACACTTGCCATAAATCATGGCCTTTTATACAGTGTTCCTTCTACAAATACGTTACTATTTTAAAAAAATTTAAAATTCTACTTTTGTTAGTTTTTGAAGGAAGTTTCTTTATAAAATTTATTTTTCTAATTTCCCTACTCTTAAAGTTACTTAAAGAATCAATTTAAATGTCATAAATTTAAAAATTTTCTATAACGTACATGATCTCGCGTTTTCCTCTGTTTGGATCGTCTAAAAGCCAAAATTGGACATTAAAATTATTAAATAAAAAAACCGTTCAATCCAAGATGGCGGATTTAAAATGAGCAACTATCAAAATCTAATTTTAGGAAGTAGATATAAATACACAAATTATTAAGTTTTAAACAGTTTTTTTAATTAATTAAATTCAGAGTTTCGCCCCACTCTGTATAATAAAATCTTGTACATACACTTATGTTTATGAATGTTTTGAAAACCTAAGCTGAATGAAGTCTGGTTGTTTCTGCTTCGTAAGTCACGAATAACAAGATCTTGACTTTGTAAGACATTATGAAAACATTTCGGAGAATGCTATGCATTTATCTTTATTTAACTTAACATTGTATACACTAGTAGCCTTATCATATTCGTACTTTGTTGTTTATATTTGTTTAATACTTTCAATAGATCGTTATTGGAAATGTAACTACTGCCTAGCGCCCTATATGGCACATGAAGTAAACAGTAAACACTACTCTAGCTACTGTACTTTACTTTATGAGTGCCTCCTTACATTGTGGTTGTAATTTTCGATTCATTAGGATCAAAATTGTAAAATATATAGTATACTCTAACCAGATATATATCGGGTATATCAAAAAATAAGTTAAAATTTAAATGGCTGTGGTTTCGTTATGTGTTGTCCAATCTCTGGAAATAACTCTTTATTGTAATGCAGGTATAATTGAATTTTTTTTAAACATCAGCTGTTATTTTCATTACTATTAATTTTTTTGCCATAGCAAGAGTTTCTCTTTGTTGACTAATTTCAAAAATAGGAATCTAGTAGGTGATAAATTTGTTAGTAGTTTACAATTAATTAATTGATTTTTTTTTATTCCATCATGACTTTACCTTTACAAAGACGCATCGCATTGATTGTGTTATGAATGTGAACGGAATTTATCAGGCGGATTAAGAAAGTTTGGTACTCACAACTGTTTGATGGTCGGACCGTGCACTGTAGTCGCGTATAAATAGCTTGTTAGTAAGTTTGATACCACCGGGTCCGCCGCTGGAGACATTAAGAGGCCAGGAAGACATTCAATCGTACGAGAAGCTCTGTTGAAGAATTGAAAGAAGCGATTTTTCAAAACGTAGTTGAGATAAATGTCAACACGTTAAGACGCCGAGCATAGCGTAGAGGAAAGACTGCTTCTTCATGAAGAGAACGGCAGCCACTTCGAACACATCTTTTAATTATTGTAACGAGTAGAATTTGGCTTAGTTTTAAGTTTTTTTTATTCCCGTTTAATTCCAAAGGATTTTATGTACTTTATTTTGTTGTATGTTAAAAAAGAAAAAAACTGTAGTCATATAAAGTTTTAACTTACTTTTTATGTTAGGTTAGATAGTGACCAATACCTTTGGTTTTGGATCCTTAGAGGCAAATTTTGATTAACTAGTTGAAACGGAAACACGTTCTTTTGTGGTATTTTTTTTCTTATAGTAGCTCCCTCAAATTTTGAATTATTAGACATTTATTTAAAGTCCCAAGATATGCCCACATACAAAATTTAGGTTGTAGAACACTGTACACACGATAAACACACGTGATTCCAAAAACAATAAACGGATGCTCGTAAGATTTTCGACAGCGATGTTTCAACCTATCTTGTAACTTTCTCTATACTACATATATGTGAGACAGTAAAAATAATTGACCTGTAGCGAAATTGTATCTCCAGTTTTCCCACTGAATCTCGTTCACCGTACACAAAATTGTAGTTGATTTAGTACAATACATGATGATGCTGAATGATGGTCCATTTTACAACGTTAAACAATTCTTAAATATAAGAAAAAAACAACAAAAATCTTTAATTTTAAACTTTAGGCCTTACGTTTAAATCTTACCTTATAGAAAATCTTATTAAAAAGTCAAAATGGCGGCCATATTAAACTGTTTTTTGTTAATATCTCGTGTGTTATACAACTTATACACTTAACACTAAATTAGATAAATATTTGCCGAGTTCAGTTCTGCATGTAATAATACCTACACGACCTCTCTAGGCTGACAAATAACGAAGTTATTGTCAAAAATATAATTTCGAACTCTCTACCAAGAAAATGCGATATTCATTTACGAGATCCTGCAGGACCGAAATTTTGGCACGGAGCCGAGCGCGTGAGACTTTTTAATATTTACACTTAACGAGGCTCATCAGGGCTTAGCTGACGTCAAGAAAGTAGTTGTATACACAATTACAAGCTTTAGAAAACCTTGTAGGCCTCCAGCTCACCCCCACAAATGCTCTAGAAATCGAAATATTGGCAAGAATCGAGACTATCGGACAAACCGATTTTGCGCGCGTTGTTGCGTCCGATACACCCAGGCGCGCATGCTGACACGCGTTTACGCGCACCAAATATAAATCGTTACAACATCAAAATAATCTAGAAATGTGAAATTTTACAGAAAACATATTTTAAGTCTCCAACTACAGTAGAGCATTTTTAAAATATGAAAATTCCAAATTTTGTAGCACAACTTTATAATTAAAAAAAAAAGATACCTAAAAATTAACGAAACTTATAAACGAATCCGCCATTTTGTTTTAATTGAATCTTAATGTTTCTAATCAAATTATTCTTCCAAATATGACCCCTTGATCATCTACTAATATAATTTAACTTTTCTATAATGCCCAAGAGATTAACTTTTAGTGGATCTGATTTTATTACATTGTATGATGGTCCCAATCAGCCCTCTACTAAATACAGATGTCTAAATAAACGTAAATTATTAAAATTGTTCATCTTTAACCTCACTGATCACCAGGGAATAGTAACAAAATGGCGGTACTGTTGTTTATAGGCTAGACTGATAATGTAACATATTGTAGCTTGTTAATATACTGATAGGGACATTAGATTAACGATAGCGGTGGCTAACATTATATTATCTGATCGGATCTGTGTCTCGTGGTAATTCCAGGACTTGTTTTACAACCCCAATTTATTGTGTAAGCTCTTGTCTCTGCCTAATAGCTATTTAGAATATTTACAACTCGCCCGAATAATACGCGCTACTGGAAATGGATGATAAAATCATACTGAAATCCTGAATATTGTGATTCAGAATACTACATACAAGAGATTTATGTACAGTAAATTGCACTGTATTTTGTGTTTGTAGCCTGTACATTTTATTAGAAGTATTGTTTAATTATTATTGTAATCGTATAATAACTGGTTATATGTTTGTATGGTAATCGATTGTTTTTAATGTATGTCAGTATCTTACAAATATGATATAGCGGGCGCCCATAGGTCAGTTAACCGAAAATGTACTCGATAATTCCTGAGTAATGGAGTAATGTTATCTACAAAAATTGTTACCGTCGCGGGACGGTAGACAGAAGGTTCTATTCTAGGCTAGGGTTGTTTTTATAAGTGGAAAATCTCCTACAGTTTTTAACAGTATTAGACGTTTGAAGTGTCGTTGAATTAGGCTCAACCTCAAGTTATTGCCTCCCAAATTTCAAAAACATGAAACATAAGGGAGGAAAAGTAAAAAGGATGAATGTTTTTACTATTACACGTATGCTAATTTTGATTAAGGAATTTATAAATATCTGTAATTAAAAACATATGACTTTAAACTATATCAAATAGACCTAATATCAGCTGTTAATGATATAAAGATAAACAATTTGAACCAAACTAAACTAAAGTTTGTTTATTTGTTAAACTTGTGTTATAAATATTTCATTTTGACAAAATATTGTATTTATCCGTTCGTTTTAACGGGTTTACGCAATGTTTTAAAATCTGTTTTTTTTTTTGTTTTTTTTTGTTTTTTTTAAAGTTGGTAATAGATTTTGCAATTTTTTCCATGAAGTTTTACAAGTTTATTGGACTGTTTCTCATTGTACTTTTAATAGTAACAATACCACCAATTAGAGGGAACAGAAACTTATATGGAAGTAGTGTTTATCACAACTACACGAGAATTATGCGTGCATTTAACAATGTGGAAACAAACACTAATTCGTATAAATGAGTACTAAAGTTGCCTGCGGAAGTTATACAATTTAGAATTGGACCAACGAATGAACGCTTCAAATCAATTTACAACGTTATCGCTTGATTTCGAGCAATTGGTACTCTAGTTTGGAATAAATCAGTTAAACAATTTATGAGAAATCGCACTTGACATACGCACATGTCTTAGATAAATCACGGTTTTTTAAGGCTAAGGGTACCCAAAAGGAATAGATCGACGATAATGTCAACGTTGTTTTACTCGTCTAAATTTATTGGTGAGAAACTAAAGTCAGACGACAAAACTAAATTCTGCAATATACAAATGAGGCCATACCACAGCTCCTCAAGGTCTATTCGGAAACCATTTGTTTATGTAAATGAAAGTCCGTCAAATGCTACTCAGTGTGTACAGCAAAATCAACATCAACTCGGTTTGTCACTTTATCACATTGATACTGACAACAATTTTACAGTTTTTACTCTCGAAAATACAATGTATGTACAGTACTATGATATCAAGAAGTAGGTAAAAGATAGATTTTTATTATTTTCCTCGTTTACAATACATAAAAACAACTTGTGTAAAACTAGTTTTTGTAAATGAAAAAAAAATCCCCATAACCACAATAAAACATTAACAACACAAAGACTGTATAATTATGTTTATTCTACCTTATGTACATTTCAATAGCACTGCTATCATCTTCAGAGGTACAATATACACTATACAGTGCTATTGAAATGTACTTAAGATAGAATAAACATAACTATACAGTTTTTGTGTTAGTGTTTTAATGTGGTTTTGGGGAATTTCCCTTCATTAAATATTCACAACAGTGCTCTAGGGATTCATATAATTTTTGTAAAATATACATTTACAATAACTTTTAGTTGTAACCGTTGTAAATATGTTAATCCATAGAAAAAACCTGGTTAGGGTTTACCTTTTTATTTTACTGCCTCATTACGGTAAAAAAGGAAAAGACAAAAAATTGCCCGATATGCTCTATTCGTCAATTTTCATGGTTTTGTTTTATTTCAAGCCAAATAATAATAAAATGTAACAATATTGCTTCTTGTAAAATACATAAAGTACAAAATCTACCAGTTACATTGACCTTTCTCTGATTACACAACATTCATACCGGGTGTTCCAAAACTATGGGACCTGTCTCGTATTTTCAAACTTGTTTGATTTAATATTAAAAAAATTGTCTGTATGATTTATTATTATTCAGTAAATTTAATTTGAACTGGAAAATGTTAACGTATGTAATGGATAAAAACCATGTAACGAAAATTAAAATTAAAATGTTATTAATTAAATGCTGTAAACCTAACAATCAAATTTCCTTTACACTCATGTTCACTGTATTTTCATTTTCATTTGTACTTTGAACTAGAATGAAAGTTTATCATTGTTATGTATTTTTTTAATCGAGTTACTATTAAACTTTGAGGTTTCCCTCAGAACTTCCCCCTCCGAACTGTTTGGTTAGAGTTAATTTTTTTTTCAAACCATTCTTATCTATCCAAAAACATTCCCGAAGTTACATTTTCCTATTTCAATCCTTTTAAAATTATGGGGTCCCATACTTTTGAAATACCCTGTTTATCAGTTACATACACAATCGTAGACATTTACAAGTAGAACACAAAATCTTAACGTGTATAAAAACGAACAAAACAAAAAGTGAATAATAAAATTATAAACATTGTAAAATAAATTGCATTCTACATTTTTTTCAGCTTTCAGGGTTCATTTTAATATTTCTCATTTTTTCTATAACATATTGTCGTGTTTCCTTGTGTTATATATTTCACCAAAATTTGGTTGCAACAGCTTCGTCGTGTTATTCTTCGCGATACATTTGTTTAGCAAAATTGTTAATATTCAATTTTGACAGATACTACAAATATATATATATATTTAACTTTATAAAGAGTAAATGGTCTCAAAATGCCCTGTATTGTCTATTTATTTATGAGTTGTTGAATGAAATGTTTAATGGTTATGGTCGGAGATACTTGAGTTGGAGTCCAGTTTGAATATCAAGTACTGTGGGACAACATTTGTAATTGAAAAGTCGTGTGATGGCCACTCTAAATATTTGTATTTACCTGACCCTCTGGTTGCCTCTCTTCTTCAAACATAACAGTTTGATACCAAACAAAGAATGTTTGTATAGTTTTGGTTCTCTTCAGATGGATGGATGTCTTTGGTTTAAATTAATTAATTAATAAGATTTATATTGGAATTTATATTTCGTTTTTAAGGTATCATTTCTGTTTTAAATAATAAAAACCAAAAACTACAAATATTTAAATTACTTTGCTATAAAGCTCTAATTAAAGCAAATTATAAACTTGAACGAGCAAAGCGAACATAATTTGCATTTTGTTTGTGTGTTTGTTGCGTATTTAAGAACAAACGTTTGTACTGATCGAAAAATAAGAATAACATCTTTTCATTTATTTGAATTTCAAACATTTTCGAGTTTCAATCGGCTACAAAAATAAAATATTATTTTCATAATAGTTACACTGTTTTTTTTTTTCTTTCACAATATTTGTATACACATCAGTGTGAATTATAGAGTATTGACTATTCAAATTATTTACGCTTCAATCAATTGGCACACCAGCCACCGAGTCCCACCAATGGTGATGATGGAGTTAGTCTGAATTTTAGAGTTTGGGTGCATAATATTGACCACTACTGTGATCAAATGAATAGTATATCACAATCATAATGCACGTAGCAAGCCACCAATAAAACAATTAACGTATATTGTTTTGAGTGGTGTTTTGTTCAAGTATACAATATTATTTAATGTTACCTCTTAGTCTTCTTAGGCATTAGTTAGTACATGTAAGTATTAAACATCCAGTATGTTTGGTTAGGTTAACATTTATTAAAAGTATTAAAACATCCAGTATGTTATATGTAGGCTACTGTTCTCATTGGTTAAGCTGTTAGCAATGTACGTTGGTATTAACAGATTAGGGAAAAATACAACACTGTCTTGTTGGTCTGTTATAGAGACTAACCTCGCATCGGTTTAGCAAGGCCTTAATTCGTTAAAAATTTTTTTTTTTAATTGAGAACTATTTTTTGTTGTTAGTATAGTGGCTAACACTCTAGCATAGTGTATGAGAGATTCCAGGTTTACATCCAATGGAGGGTTAAAAACTCACGTTATTGGCTCGATATCGTGAGAAAAGTGGAAGGAGTTATGATTAGTAGCGAATTCTGGTTGTGACGAATAGAATTATAACGACGGGAACTCGATTTGAAGACCAGCTCAAAAACAGGAATGGGGCTCTTCTCAGGCGGTTGGTGTCGTTTATTATTATCATTAATTTATTGTCCTTTTATAATAAATATTTTACAAAACATTTAAAAGTAGTAAATGTTTTGTACTAGAAAAAAAATTTATTCTGTTTCTTTACATATTGTTTTTTACAACCTTTTAAAAAATTCTTTCTTTATTTATAAATGTGTAGATTTACACAGATTAATACTCTGAATACAATAAGAGATTACTTGTATTGTAAAAATGCTACAGGAAATTAAAGCATTTTAAATATAAATGAACGAATACGTATTTGAAACGTGTAAATCCTTCTTCGTACAATATTAACACAAGTTAAAATCAACAGGTTAAGTTAAATAAAACCATGTAAATAGCAAACAACAACAACAAATAGTCTGTTTACAATGCTCAATGAAGTAATAAAATGTACAAAATTGTTTAAAGAGGGAAAAAAAGTGGGAGATAACAACGTTGATTCAAAAATGATGGAAATATGTTACACGTGGAAGTGTTTTCTCTAAATGTTTTATATTTAAAATGATTTGATATTGAGACACTGTTCTTTTTACTCAGTAAAAAAATGTTGACTTCCGTTTTTGACTGATCTTCACTTTTCATGGCCTCAGGAAACCGCAAAAGTGATTTTTGACATCCTGTCGTTGTCATTCTCATCTGTAGTCAAGCACAATAGAGTCCACAAACATTTTGATAGGTACATGAATTTTGATATAGGAGACTATATAGTGTGCTCATACGTATCGAATTTAATATGTATACGTCGCCGTCATTTAAAAAAGTTGTTTGTTGTAATGTTGTGTTTATAATACTAAATTACATTACAATTTGATAATTTCTATTTCGTATGTAATGGTACCCCAGCTTTGAAGCCCACCAGAGCCGAAACAATGACAAGATCGGAGCAGATGGAGACTTTTTAATATTTAGACATCTACCAGGCCGGTGGGGGGGGGGTAGATAACAAGAAAGTAATGTCATGTAAAACTAAAAGGTTCAGAAAACATTTGTAACAACTGTTTTAAACCAACTTACTATACTAAATAAAACCTTTTGATCTCCTAATAGTGTATAATTTAACATTTCTTACAAGGCCTAAGAGACTAATTTATTGACATTACATTTAGAGGATCTGACTATGTGACGTTGTTGTATGATGGGGCTGGGTAAGTACCATGATTACCCTTTCAACTTGTTTTTTTTAATGTGCGAGTTGATAAGAAGAATCAGTTTACGGTTGTTATAAGTATAATGTCTGTAAGGCCGAGCATTTCTTTGTAAAGTAGGGTTGAGGATGTAGTATAGAGAAAGTCATGTGATGGGGTCAAACATGGATGTGGAATTCTTTGAGGATATATCAGTTGTGAGGTTTTCTGAGTCCAACAAAGTGGTTTAGGGTCAGATTTTTGCCTGTCTTATATCTTACGTATGCAGTGTTCTACAACCCAAATGCCTCGGTATTTTCCCCATATCTACTCTTGGTTTCGTATGATCTTAGTATGTGTCCGTATGGGAGATGTAAACGTGGTTATCACATTGGGTACTGAACTACTACTCAACTTGTAAACGTAACTATGTCAAGCGGGTGATGAACTCATCCATTGAAGGCGCCAGCCCTGTCAGTAGCGTAGCTGAATCTTTCAGCACTCAGGGAAAACGGACGAGAGGGGTGTAAACATAGTTTACCCATTATAACTATTAAGAAGTATATGATTTGCGTAAAAACACAGACAACTATTATTTAATTTAAAAAACTTTTCCAAAACATTAAAATAATTATAACAAAGACCATGTGAATCTCACAAATCGAACGGTAGAATTAATTGTAAACGCGTTTCATTGACAATGTCATCATCCCCAGTAACTACTCGCTAATATGTAAAATAAATAATGTTTTAAAAGTTGCAAAAACATTTTACTCTTTCAGTTATGTATTGATACATACTTAAATGTTTTTACTCATGTATGTATACATTTTGTTACATTATATTACAAAAATATAATTTACAATTTATTTATTTTTTTAATCAAAATACTTATAATTTTACTTTCATGATATAGAATTCGTAGTATCTTAGAGAGGAAGTAACCCCAATTTTAATTTATAGTATCCTTAATTTTTTGATTGTTTTACTTTGAACTTGGTTGAACGTAAATAAAAGGTAATTAATTTAAAATTACTAAAGATATTTACAATATAGTACAAATACTAGTAAAGAAATATAATTTGCGAATTGGTCTACATAGCTCACCTAATTCCGGCGTAACGTATAAAAGTAAGATGTGATAGATTTATGAAAATTAGAGACAAGCCAAAGTTATTCAAAACCAGTCATAAATGTCATATTTTCAAATTAAGTTCAGTTATTTTTTAAATTAATTATACATATGGAAATGCAAGCTAATACAATTAAGATGAAAATAAATCGTGTAAATCAAGGACAAACTTACCAATTCGTGCTTCACAAAACTTTTCGTAACAAGGAAAACTTGTGAAATAGTCTATAGAACGTCTATTTTTTGCAGTTTTACGATGTTGAATAAAATGTTTTAATATTCTATTTTTCTGTCGATTTTTTAAAATGGTTAACGCCGTTTTTTTTCGATAGAAGGGAACAATTAAAAATTATTTACAAATTAAACATTGGATTTTTCGGTGTGACAGTGAACACGCTAAATTGAAAGTCACGTAAAAAAACGTTTTACTAAAGTGGCTGAAAAAATAAATTTTATAAATCAAACCTAATAGGTGTATGTTTGAAACATAAAAAGTTAAATTATAAAAAAAAGTAATCTACATTAAGTAAAACTCTCTTAGTTGTGAAAGTATAAGTTTGCTTTTGGGTTATGTAAAAATTAAAAAGTGTTAATTAATATTAATTTACTTAATTTTTTTTAAATATTATCCACATCATTTGAAGTAAACATAAGTACTCGTAATATTAATAAAAACCAAAACGAAGAAAGAAATTCAATCGGATGAAATTATAGTCATGACGATATTTTCATAAAAGCTAGTAGTGCTAAAACTCCCATTTGATGTACATTGCTTATGTACTTCCTGTACTGAAAGATTGTAGGACTTTTTTTCATTTTGTGTGATAAGTTCAAATTTGGGAGTAGCTTGTATAAGAAAACAACACAAGATTACGATTTTTTTTCAAAATCGGCTCTAACTTTTTGGTTAAATTTTGCTAAAGTGTAGCCTTGAAATACCCAAACAAAACGTATTGGTCACTCTAAAATGTTGGTTCGTAGGTTTTCGGTAAAGGGAGAATGGAGGAATCGGCGATGGCTCTGTTATAAAAGATGTAATTTCTCAAAATCGTCATTTAAAAAAGAGAGAGAGAGAGAGAGAGAGAGAGAGAGAGAGAGAGAGAGAGAGAGAGAGAGAGAGAGAGAGAGAGAGAGAGAGAGAGAGAGATAGATCAAGAAATAAATATGACAAAACATTGAAATAATTTGAAATAAAACGTTTGGATCTCAGAATGGTCGATTTGTTTATCGTGGTTTAAAAAATTTCAACATTGTGGTTATTTAACCTACTAAAAGAATTTTCTTCATGTGCAGTAGACTGCTAAATCGCTTTATGGCTGCCGAAAAAAGTAGATTTATCTTGCTAGTTCAATAGCATTTGATTTATCTAAACTTCTCAGTTAATGTATATGTGGAAAAATACGTGCATTGTTGACACATTGTGTAATCAATCTAAACACGGTTTTTTATTGAAAAAATAGAAGTTCCACTCAAGGGAGAAAGTAACCTCCACTTTAAAAAATTAAACGTGCGAAAACATTGCACAAACTTTCTCTCTTTCCCGTTTTATATAAAAAGTAAACAAAAATTAATCGTTATCAAACATATCAGTTCCGTAATTAATTGTCAATCAAAAAGTGAAAATGAGCCATGGACACCATCTTTGATTTAAAAAAAATTAATAAGGTCCTGCACTTGTTTCGTTTGTGCGATAAACACGTCCTTAGCGAAAATCAGTTGTTCCTGAACCGTAGTAATATTTTACTTGCTATTTTGTACGCAGGTCATCTTCACATTTCACTAAAATTTGATCGAAATCGGTAGAGTCGATTTTGAGAAATAACGTATTTTATTACAGCCCCATGGCTGAAGTTATGGCGACCAATACGTTTTGTTTGGGTCTTTAGAGGCCAAGCTTGAACAAACGTTGAGCCGATTTTTGTGTGACAGATACCACAATTAATTAATACATTTTTTAAAAATAATCGCGGGATATGTACAAGAGTTGCTGACGTACTTAATTTGATTATTAACCCTCCACGAGATTGGGCTGTAGAACACTGGCACAGAATAGGCAAACATCTTTTTAAATACGAGCGGAACTGCAAGGAAACACATTAAAATATACTAAGCCTCTTGGTGTGGTTTGAAACTGACCGAATTAAGTTTTCCCCTTAGAGAATCCAGAAGATATTCATGCTTATAATTTAGAGCAACTTACTTGTATTCTGAGGCATTTCTTGAATATTATCACTTTAACACTAACTTATCACAAACACATAAACACTTAATAAACCAAACGCACGTAATATTAAAGCAACGATTAAAATTTAAAATAATAGAAAACTATATAACCAAACGCACTTCTATAAACAGTGTACGTACTAATTTAAAGCTTGTTCCTCGTAGACTACTTTCATTATAGTCATGCACTCCATATCAGTTGGACTATGGAATTCAAATATTTTTTTTACTTTAAGCTACTTGGACCCTTCGTTGTTTGTTTTGAACACTGTTTATTGTGTTTAGTAGGCTATTTGATGGAGAATTTTATTTGTCATTGAATATATTGAAGATTTATTTTATATTATAATTGTTTTATCGTTAAAAGGGTGGGAATACATTTATTGTAATAGATAATGTTTCTTTTTTTTCTTCTTCTTTCATTTGAAATAGTCACAATAAAATCTTCAATCTGTCCAACCGCTATTTTCATAAAGGTTGATGATTATGAAAACGTTTATGTAGTACTTGTTTTAGAATTTGTGAAATTATTTTGAATAATAATAATAAATAATGCTGTGGAGTTACTAACAGTGGAAGGTAGCTTTCCAGTGTAGTATTGTGTGGCCAGCATATAGAGTTCCAGTCGCCGTAATTTTAACTTTGCCAACCAGAATTCGCCACCAATCGTATCTCCAAATTCCCCTTACTTGGTTATTCTTCTTCAGATCTATCATTAATCACAGTGACGGTGATAATAAATATTTATTTGTACATCAATATAAAGCGTGGCGTTCAACTGCTCTATCGGGAAAACAGACTTAACCCCCCCCCCTCCCACTACTGTGAGCCTCGTTGGCTGGTGACCCAATTTTGAAAGCTCTAATTCATGATGTAAGTTAATGAAAGTTATACATTTTTTAAGGAAAAGTCGGAGAACATGTATGTAAATAATAAATTAATTTAATAACTTGTAAATACTAATATCAACATAGTAGTAAATGAAAGAATGTTTTTTTTTTTGTAATACTTTCTTTACACAGGTACATACATCGTTAGGGCTAAGATTGATCTAACTAAGTAACAAGCTAACAATTAACAAAATCCCTAATGATAGAGTTACAGTAGGACCTCTCTCGTTTCGCTTGGTTTATTATTTAATTTGATTAGGTCATCTTTCACAAGAACCAATACATCTTTCTAATGAATCATTTTTTCCCCTTTGCCTCGCACCCACTGACAGCGTATAAGGAAAATTACAATTATAATTACGTAAGAAGTTTCCTCCAAAAAAGTTTTTCATTTGTGACCATTTATGAATATATATATATATATATATATATATATATATATATATATATATATATTAATCTGATTGAAAGCAAATTTATCCTACCCATATCATTGAATGAGTTTAACGGAAAATTATACAAATTTCTGGTCAAAATTGTCATCTGTATTAAAATTCGTATTTTATTCCTAAAAATTTATTATTTTAGTTTCATTTTCTAGATTGTAATAAACTGTAAAAAGTACAACATCTTTGGTGTTTTAACGACAAAGTGTTTCTGAACTGTGTCTCATAACTTCAAAATAGCTTAAAATTATTTTGCACGGAATAGTATGTTTAATGTAACATTTTTTAAAGTACTGAGTTTAAATTTAAGGTCGATTTTTATGTAGTTGGTTACCAATCTCTTAAATTCTCCAATTATTTAATTGTATTTATAGACTAATTTGTATAAATGTTATGTTTCAATTTTGTAAATTTTAAATTGAATTTTTCACGTGTTGCTAAGTACTAGTTCCACACTCGCCAAATTATCGAAATAAATATAATAATTTTAAACTTGAAGTCTACAAACTATCGAATCGAAGCGAAACAAAATGTCAGCTTTCACTCAAAAATAAAACATACTTTTGTATAGAGCTTGAAGTCTTATGATAGCAAAATATGCAATTATAAATTATAGAGGTGGCCAATTCACCCTGATTCTGCGTGCACACCTTAGTCTCGATTAATTAATTTACTTGGACTGATAATTTACAACCGCAACACATAAATATATTCAGCACAAATTTACACCTTGTTATGAAAGGACACGAAATTCTTTTGGTGTTTGTTCACGCATCCACTCGACTCGAGAGCTTAAATGCGTTTAGCTTACAAAGCTTTAAAAAAATGCTATTATAGTTCCTATGTAATATCTGAAATACGAAAAAACTCCGTCATTTTAATCATATCATATGCAATGGTTAGATAAAACTAACTTGCTTTATTAGAATGAAATTCAACTAAAGTTCCAGGTACTAGGTCTACAACAAAGTAAAGACCAATCTTGTGCGCATGGCCAAATATCCCCCGTTACCCCACTGTACTTCTCCAAAACCTCTCATTCCATACAACTCATCATATGATATGTCTTGGGGAGGGGAGAGGCTCCTTCCTCTCCGTTCCATACGCTCTTATGACTTTAGATCTATTAATTTTGAGTTTTGTCCAATTTTGAGTTTTTTTTTTGTTTTTTTTAGTTCACCTTTCTCATTTGTCATCATGGAAAACTCGCTTGAACACCATTTGCAGATTTTAAATCTGCACAAAATGAGCTATTGTGAGTAAAAAGATAAACCATAAAATGTCCATTTTCAAATTTATTGATACATTTTTCTGATTACTTGTCCAATCGGTTTTAAACATAAATACAAGATGTCCTTGAAATTCACGGAGAAATACAAACATATGTCAAAAAAGTTACTTTTTTCGTGCGTCTCTTATTGGATGAAGGCTTTCTCCTTGTGTGCCAGAGGATCTCCGAGTTGACTATCATGTCGAAAAATTGTCAATATTGACCCGCATCGTGTGAAAAAGTAGGGATCTACGATTAGTAGCGAATTCTGGCCACGAAAGCTTGAATTACGGCGACGGGAACGCGATATGTTGACTAAACATCACCCGGAAAAAACCACCTATCAGGGTTGTTACGCCTAGTATTTATTTATATAATTTGCTTATTTTTTATGAATATTTTACCAGAAAACCAGAAACCAATTTTATACTAATGGCAGCTGTTAAAAATTAATTGTTAATGTGAATTTTTCCAAAATCATTAATTTTTAAAAAACACAAAATATTTTGCACTCTAACTACAATAATATGATGATAACTTAATTTTTATAATAGTACACCCCTCAGAAGCTCACTTGTAGTGTTTACGGGTGTACTCTCTGGAGTAATTGTCATGAGGGATATCACAATCGCTAGGCCTTATTATATTAGATATTCAGTAATATTATATTTTATTTGTGTAATTTATAAACGCTCACTTTTAAGATAAGACTCTCATTTACCGTCTTGGTAATGGTATTCATTTTATCGTACTCCATTCAATGCAGAAGAAGACTTAGCGAAGTGAGAAGTTGTAAACTGCTCGAGGCTAAGCTACGGATTTGAAAAGCCAGGAAAACTGCAACGACTGCGATAACGCCTTATCTATCGTCTTCCTACTCACCACAATGCGTACATTTTCCCCATGTCTTCAGACTGTCAGATTTTTTGTACTAAACGATCAACTTCCGTTTCTCTTACTTCCGACTGAGATAAGCCGCAGCGGTTTGACCCGTGCGCTCCATTACGCACAAAATCTAAATCCAATTTGTGAATTCTCTGTTCGATGTCATCTTTTTTAGAAACTTAGTAGAAGTTTTCACAAACTTATTCGTGGTTAGTAAAAAATCTGGTTAATCTATGAACTTAATATGCATAATGATGTTCGTTTGTTTATGTAAGTTAGCACCAATGTATATAATAATAATTAAAAAATATAAAAATGTTCCTAAATTGTTACATTTACACAGGTATACAAAACGGAAATGTGTACTAATATCTACCCTCCCCCCCATGCTCTAGATTTCTCCTTTGCAACCCTAAATTAATCTTTTGTAGAATACGTATATATAACACGAGTAAAATTCCTCACAGATCGTTCGTAGACTCCTTGCGATATAATAACGTCATTGGGACAAGTTTCTTTAAAGACTTCATGCTCTTCGAAGGCCATTCTAATTTCGCTAAATTTCATCGTCTAATCTCTCCGATTTGTAGAAATAGAACCGATAGACCTTTACCAACTCAAATGGAATGAAGACATTAGCAATACTTAACAAGATATTTGCTATATATAAGATAACTTTCTATATATGTAATTACTTTTTAAATTATTTTGTTAAATCATTTTTTCTCCTTTGGAATTCGCAGGGTCACAAGTAATCGTTCTTCGCTGAAATCCAAAATAAATCTTTTGTAGAATATATATTATTCAACCGAATAAAAATTCTCTAAAATCCTCCTTAGGCTTGTAGAATTAGCACACCTAGAGATTTTAGGCGCTTACAAGAATGCTGACTCTGTTATGAGCCTCACACGTACCTCTATATTATTCTGATTTGGTATCTCATTGACCAGTGTCAAGTTAGTCTACTAATGTTCTCCGTAAGTTTTATCTGCTCAGTGAAAGGTACTTTAGAGTTTTTCAGTGAAAGATCTGAAATATTTCCGATTTTAGGTGGAATCCCATCTCTTTTACATGGTGAACAGATCGTTTTGTGTCGGCCACTGCTGATGGTCTTTCATTCATTCACAAAGAGTCTCTAATTTTACCTCAACGAATTTAAGTATCTTTTAACCAGAGTGGCTCTCACAGTTGGAAAACATTGTGCTTTACAATCTTGTTTTTCTCTCTACAACTCTCAGATTGGCCTTTCTTAGGGTTTCAAGAAATCATCCAAAGATATGACCTATTGAGCAGTGCTCACATCAGCACAGTTCAGGACCCCGAAGAGGTAGTTTAACGTTGATACGAAGTAATTTCAACATCGACCCGTCACAATATTTTCTCTATAGAACATTGTAAAAGGAGCCGTTACTCAAATCTCTAACTGCTCCTATTTGGGCCTTATAACTTTCACATTTAAATAGAATTTATCTCCATATGCATAGAACAAGTTAAAACAAAAGCCTACGGGAAACTGTTAATTGATTGAAATATAGGTTTAAATGATGGGGATAAATACTAATTTTCGTTATTGGTAATTACTTTCAATACGTAATTGTCTATTAGTTCTGATTTATCACACAGGTTTCGATTATTAACCACCACATTTCACCAAAACTTGATCGACTCAGTAAATTTACTTTGGAGAACTATTTAATTTAACAGTTTCGTGGAGTTTTTAATTTTTTTACCGTTACCAAATCTGGCAAATTTTAGAGATGTCTTCTCTCTAACTATTATTAATGATTAAGGTCGACACCAGAGGAAAATTTTATCAAGAATTAAAAGGTTGATTTTTTGTGTGTTTTGGTCTTAAGACAGGTGTGGTATTTCCGAATTTTGAATTCCAACGATTATATTGTACTTACCATCATTTCGGAGAGATACTGATCAGATATGGTCTTCTAAAGCTAGGACAGCTCGAATCTAATTATTAATGTCCTGTTCCAAAACGTTTTAAGATAAAGCTACTTTGTCGTCAAAGGTTGCCTGATTTATCACAAACAGACCCTTTCCTGATAAAAAAAAGATAACTGATTCCGAGGGTACAGGAGTCGCCCAAAAACAACCAAAAAGTCAATCGTAGCCGAATGATCCGTGTGAAAAATGAGCGTACAAAATTTAAGTTATGTATTGAGTAGCCAGATCCAAAACTTGTTATGTGCATGTTGGTAAAAAAAGATAAAGTGAGAAAAATCGTTACGAACTTACTCAGTGATTTTTGTTTAAAATAAAAAATTCTTTTGTTATCTAACAAAGCTCTATGAACGTACACTAGTCGAAAATAAGTTGTTTTAATATTTATTTTTCACTTTGCACGTCTTGCAACTACATAGTTCAAAGAGCAGATTTTAAACTTCATTTTTAAGCTAAATTTTTTCCCACTTGTGATTATAAAATCAGCTATTTTATAGGCTACTCTCCTGGAAGTGTTAGGATAACATACAACTAAGAAAATAATATTAGCAATTTCTATTTTCATTGAATATTTCAGGATGCAAAGTAAAGTCGTGTCTTATTTCCTCTCTCTTTTTATGAGTTCAAATAAATGTTTATTTTTCAAACAATACAAAAATAAACACATAAATACATTAAAAATTTAATACAGCTAGCCTAATAATGATTTTAAATCAATAATTTTATTCTAAACATTAACAATAATTTTTTGTTCATGTTTAAAATTATCCCAATCAGTTTTATTGACATAAGGAGTGTTTTAGAACTGTAATTCAAAGTGATCATTTTATACAGTTGTAATATAGCAGGTTTTACATAAGTAATATTTGATTGTGAATTTAGCAGATATTTTTATCTGCAAACATATGGCTTGTTTTATAACAGTACAAGTTATTTTTTGAGTGGTGTAACCATGAAACATGGTAGTTTCACAAAGAAATCCCTAAAAATCTCATTTTAGAAATATTGTGGATATATCAGGTTTTATTTGTTGATTACTCTATTGAAATTGAAGGATAACACATTGGACACGTGTGCAATACATTAGTTAAGGTATTCACTGCGGAATGACTTGTTGAATCACTGCACTGTAAGATCACGTAAACTTAATACTAAACTGTTAATGAAACCACCTAACCCTAACACGATTATTTCAATACAAAGGGCTTATTAAAGTGAATAGTCAAAGATCACAGAATGCTCTTTGTCATTAGACTGAAATTAATAAAATCTCATAATACCGAAGTACGTATGTACGATCAAAGGCTAGAGGTATTCAAACACAAAAACCACAAGTGTCTGATATTGATATTCCAAAAATCCAATATTTAAGCTAAATGATAATCGATTCAACCGTTGGGTGTCCAAGTTTACTATCTCACACATATTTTGAAAATGTCATCATCATCATTTATCAGCTCCAGTTTTCGATTGTAGTTTAAAATCTCATGTTATCGGAAATTGTTATTCTTCAGTGTTTTCCCGTTTAACTCTTCTTTCCATTTAATTCTTGGTTCCATCCATCGTTTCTTTTACCTCTTTCACTTCAAAATATTTCCTTCTGTTTTCCATTCTCATCCAATGCCATTATCAATATCATTGATGTGTGCGCATTTCCGCAACATCTTCCAACTTCTCTTTTATTTATTTCATTTCTGATCTCATCTTTCTTTTATTTCTGATTTATAGTTATAATTGATTTAATCTCTTCTGTTGGGATTTCCTTCAGGTAGCAATTAATATTTTGACGGCGAAAACATCCTTTCTAAATGGTTTCTGATTCCAACAAGCTGGCGTTTTATAAGTTGTCTGTGGTCGCTTGGAGCAGTTTAGTTCATTTTTAACTTTTACAAATGTAGTTTAATGTACATATTTTATTTCTCTACTTATTGTGGAAAAATCAAAGTGTATGGGTATACACTTGCTATAGAAGTGAAAACAAACTAGAGAATTTATCAAATTTGATCAAACTCCCCGGTGCAAACAAAACATACGTCATATTTCTCTCAATGTCTCTAAAAACGTCTGTTAGGGAGTAAACAGACATCAAGTGAATTAACACGTCTTAAAATTTCAAATAAACTAAAATTGAATCAAACAATGTTGATAAAATCTTAAGGGTAAAATGTTCCACAACCTAATGTCAAAGATAATTACAGTTCTGTAAATTAAAATGTACCAACCGCCATTCATTGACCCATTGGTTCATTTAGGTATTGTACAAGTTAATCTGGAATCATCCTAGAACAAAGTGAAAATGTGGCAACATTGTAGGGCAGGATGTGGAGAGGGGGAAGAGTCATCAGCTGATCTTCACGGGACTATTTTCATGACTTTAGCAGTAGCAGTTCTAGACGAGATTGCATTGTTTCTATACACACATTACCTTATTTTCTAGAGTCCTGTTTATACGTGAGCCTACATCGGTTTGTACACGTGTTCATGCGTTTCAGTCTACACGTATTCACATGTTGTACTTTCACAGACATCATACTCAGGAAACCCATAAATTGAGTTGTTAAATTTAAGTGTGTCATTCTGTCTGGAGAAATGTATTTTAATATCGTAGCGAGTCTAATGCTAACTTGGTGTTGTTATAATTATGTAAATGTTGAGATCAAGGGAGACATGTCCGTGTAATGGCACGTAATTAAATTTCATATGCCGCGTTGGAGGAGTGGGGGAGGGGGGTTGAGAGGTTATTAATGATACCTTAACCTTGTTCGGAACCGACAAGGATTTGTGGAATCTCATACGTAATCAACTACGCGTTGTTCTAAATGTCGATATCTCTCTCTGGTTGTAGTAACTCTCGCATATCCATCCACAGTAAATACTAAACAAAAGTAAATATTTGACGTTATCACCACATAAAAAAGTGTTTCCACTCATTAAAAATATGTAAAAAAATAATTATAGTTTCTCCGCATATATTTTTTTAATGTTAGATAAGTTTATATATTATTTAGTGTAGATATTTAAATTAACTTTTGGTTATCTTTTTTCTTCGATTGTCGTTCTTAGTGCAAAACCGTATTTCGTTAAAAATCGACTTTTTATTGAGCCGGTTTGATATTTTAATTCAAAATAATTCCTAGAAAATGACTACCGATAACGATAATCGACTCTGGTTAAGCTTGTGATTGATCGCTCATATAGTTAGGATGGAAGATCATAGACATCCAAAGAGGGACACTTTAGTACAATTTGACAGGGGAATCGCCAGAAATGTGTTGGATATAAATAAGTAAATAAGTAAGTAGAGAGCGCTTGACAGAGGTTTGTAGGCAGACTTTATTCTATATTACCATAATAGTTGTACAAGAGAGGCCTTCAAATCCCGAGGGGATCTTGCTGAATTTATACTTTTTTTATTTCGTCTTGGTTTGGATCCCTCTTTTTCATCTTACCTATCTGGTTTCACTTGACCAACTCTTCTTCTTTACCGACCTTGACGCTAAAGTCTTTATTTTATGGTTTATTTTTCTTCTTTTTTTCATGAGGTGATGATGACCGGAGAGGTTTTTCGCCTTTAAACAACAAGAAAAGAAGGGAGGCCTTCAAAATTCATCTTCGTTTTTGCTGGATAACATCTCCATGGCCTAATTTTTATTTTTTACCCATAATTGCCGAACCGACATGATCGGAATGATATGTTTTCTTTTAAGCAGCTATCCCAATTTCTTGAGTTACCGATCAAATGAAAATAGTCTCTAGATAATTTCCCCACATACCAAATTATATTAAAATCGGTCTACTCGTTTGGTACAATCCGGTCTGCACAGTTGACAGACATCATTTCAAATATTAATTCTTTGTGTTCAATGAACCTCGATATCCTATATATCGAGATTTTGGATTTTGATTTCTACACACTTTGAAAAGCGAGAACTTTATGCTTTGGTTGTTTATTGACACTTTAATCTCTATTCAAAGGCCTCAATATTGCCGCAACCCTCAACGTCTTTCTCAGACTATTATTTGAAAATCGAATTTAAAGATAATTGTACATTTAAAACGAGAAAAAATGAATTCTTGCGCTGTTTCGTACAATTGCTTAAAAACTAGCTTTACATGCCAGTTTTGCGAATCCAAACTAAATCCAGTAGCCTAATAACTTTAATAAACTCTGAAACGCTTTTATCGATCTTTCAATTATAAAGAACGTTATAATTATGTAACAACTTTGTTATTGATGAAATGTATATTGCCACTAAAATGTCAAAAAATATACAGGAGAAATTTCTTGTAAATCGCTAACAAAAAGTTATCAGAACTACTGCATCGATCTATAAACAAGTTTTGAGATACAATTAACGTCAAATCACATACCACCCTTATTACCGATAAAACGTAGGTTGTTGCTGAAAATTTTTAAAACATGTATACAATACTTATATACATTTTAATTTCCTGCAATTGTTGCAATTGATGACTGCTGCAAGTGTTTTTAACATATCTGATAAGTTATTGAAAAAAAAGCTTCAGACATATCAGAGAAGTCTAAACCTACCAGAGAAATATCTCGATAGATACGAAGAGGAATATAGTAAGTTTTCCGAGTGGGCAAATTACAGGGACTTCAGAAAAAGACTTATAAACGAAGGAATCCGAGTTACCAATCATCAAAATTGTACCATAAACATCAATCTGAACTTTTAAATTGTAGATTTTTTTATGTTGTTTAACTCTGCAACTCATTTATGTTTGTTGGGATAATTTTGTTTGTAATACAAGTTAAAATTGTTAATTAAAAGTTTATATTATAAGAAATCCACTTGTTTTTATTTTGCTTACGTGCATTGTGGTTTTTTTTGCATCATGATGAAAAGTATTGTTCATAATTCGGTTTGGCCTCGCACGTAAAACACTTCCAGTAATGTAATGAATACACGAGGCTACACAATTTGGTCTTCGTTTTAGTGCAAACGTTGAACGATGAGTGATAGTTTTGTTTTGTACCTCATGGTCCTCATGTATCACTGAGGATGGCGACTTTGTCGTTGAAACGCGTTTGCTTAAATAATAGTATATTTCATCACTAAGTCCAAAAGTGAAGATTTTCGAAACAAGCCTGAGGCCGGAAAATGAGCAAGGATTGAAAAGATTCTTTTGGTCCAAGTGATGAACTATATTTTTCGTTATACTGCAAATAATATAAGGAAACAATTTCACAAAAACTAAAATGTTATAAACTATTTACCTTCAAATCGATGGTAACAGCTGTTTTAACGGTTATTTACAATCGAGAGTATCGGTTGTTTTTATAGACGCTTTACAATCGTTGTATAAACGAAGTAACAGATGATGACCTAGACCTCAGCTGATGTTTTTAGGTTCTACGACTAAAAAGAACAACTTGAGCTTCTCAATGCATGTATTAAAAACAGCTGTTTTTGAATCAGTATAACGAAAATGTAATTTTTGTGAGATCTTGTGTTCGAGTTTTTTTTTTATTATTTCGTTGAACGATGAGTTAAACATGCCGCTTGTTTTTCCTGTTGTTTAATGCAGTTAAATGCTCTCTTGCTATTTTTCTTCATTCTACACAGTGAGTTTTATTCAATTACCTAAGTTGATCACGAAGACTTTTTGTGAATGTTTACACAAATCCTACTTTCCTTGACGTAACAATCAAAGTACTTTATTCATTTTTATGTCTCTAGTTGCAATAGTTTAACAACTAAATAATGTATATTTATAATACTAATATATATATATATATATATATATATACACCTTGTTTCCGTCTTTCAAACTTTTTATTTTGTAGTGCAATACTACGCGCGTTTCATGAACAAGTTCCCATCTTCAGGTTTTATAAAAATTTTATGGGGGGAATTTTTTTTTATAAAACCTGAAGATGGGAACTTGTTCCTGAAACGCGCGTAGTATTACGCTACAAAATAAAAAGTTTGCAAGGCAGAAACAAGGTACCGGTATATATATATATATATATATATATATATATTAGTATATATATATACATTATTTAGTTGTTAAAGTACTTTACTTTGCATCGATTCTTTGCTATTTGCTATCAAATATCAATCATCTGCAGAATTGAATTATTAAAAAAATACTCTTTTACACCTCCATTATCAACTGATCTTCCTACTATAATTAATGAGAATACTAAACGAAGGAGAAAATTTGTTTAACTCGAACCGAAGATGGAAAACAAAAGGTTTCGTTATTAACGCTTTTAAATAATTGAGTTTGTTTAAAACTATACGATTTGACTCACGATTTATAAATTAATTTGGTTTGAGAGAATCTGCTCTTCATTGTTTTACCAATTGAGAATTCTGCGGGAAATAGTGATCGATTTAAATTAATTTCTGTAAGTCCACGGCGGTTGCTGCAGAACAATATGCTCTGAAATACATTTCCAAATGAAATATACGATTTCAATAGTCGTTGTAAATCGTGTAATTGGTTTATTTAATGTAGAACGTGTCCCTAGTCCATCCAATTAACGGGACAACACAATGTATTCAATTAAATCAACAATAAAATAAGCTTCGGTTCAATTAATTGGATTTTCCTTGAATATGACTGATGTTGATGTAGTGTCGTGCTAAACTATTGTTGTTTCAGAGTGATGACTATATAAAGTTTGTGGGAGATAATGGTAATTTAAAGTCATGTCAGTTATTATTACACATTGATAAGACGTAGTGCAATCCAATTTAAAATTAAAATGAGAAGTCACTATGTATTTTAGTTTTCCTTTTACTTATTTTGTAAAATAACAGTTTTGTAAATTATTGTAACTTCTTTAGCTTGATGTTTGTCTTTCGAATAGAAAACAATTTTAATATGATATACAGGGTGTTGAAAAAGTATAAACCTGTTTAATGACCTTCTTCTTTCTTGTTGATTAAAGGTGGAAAACGTTTTGCTCACCATACCTTTATAAAAATGAGAAATTTAGTCCTTCTATTTTTCGTAGATTTTTACTTTTAATATGTATGGGTAGGCTACGTGAGAAAGTTTGTGCAATATTTCTCCATTGATTATTAGTTTGACTATGTATGGGAGTCTGAGAAAGCTAGTGCATTATTTTTCGTTGATTTTTAGTTTTAGTATGTATGGGTATGTGAGAAAATTTGTGCAATATATTTGTATTGATTTTTGGTTTCACTATGTATGGGAGTCTGAGAAAGTTAGTGCAATATTTTTAGTTTTAATATATGGCTATCTGAGAAAGTTTGTGCAATATTTTTCGAAGATTTTTAATTTTAATATATATATGGTTATGTGAGAAAGTTTGTGCAATATTACTAGTTTGACTATGTCTGACAACGTTATAAAACATATAAATAAACATAGAGTTTGACGATTTTTTGCTGACGAGATTAGCATGTTTACTCTAGTAGCAACCGCGCCAATAGAATGTTTCACTTCAAAAGAAGACAATAATATAAAATAAAGCCTCCTAGTCCTCGAATACTCTAATACCGCATGGTCAGAAGAAAAGAAGAGTTGGTCACGAGAAACATGATAGAAACAAATTTAAAAAGGGATCTAACCCAAGACTATATGGGAAAAGGTGTAGATCCAGCTAGAAACCTCGAGATTTTTACATGAACTTGCTGTGAAGTGAGTATATAAGTGAGCCTTTGAGCGAATGTGAGCAGAAAAACAAAATTGGGCTAAATGTTTTGGTTAAACTGAAATACTTTTTATAGCCCAATTTCTCCCAAAAAGAAGCCACTCTAGTAACTTAGCGTTAAAAAAAATGTAAACTTATATTCTTATAGTATTATATATTAAATAACTTTTTTGGTTAATTTTTATTTTTATATCCTTTTTCAAATGTATAACCATTTAAACAATTATGGCTTTCAAAGGGGATGAAATTCCAGAAACATTTCACCCCGTATAAAACTACAGCCTGGCACCAAACTACATTTTTAATTGAAAATATTTGTTTAGAAATACTACAAAAATCATTAGATAAATCCAGGAAATGCGTTAAGATATTTATAAACGTAGTTGATATTAGACCATGAATCCTCAAAACGGCAATAATTTCAACTGTTTTAATTTATCTTATTTAAAGATATAAAATATGTATATATCTAACATTAAAAGAAGTGTTTTGGTAAATTTTTATAGATATCGCAATTAATTAATATTTATATGAAACCTATCGAAAAGTAAGAAATTTATAATTATTATAGGTAAAATATTACTTGTATGGCTGTGTCAGCTCAGGGTGGACTCTGAGATCGTGTATCTTCTTCTAACAAAAACTTCAAACGATGTCACTTAGTTGAGGAATTCTCTTCTTTCTGTTATTTCTCTGACCCTTTCCTTTTGCATTACTTTCGATTTATATCCTTCGTAGTCATACTTTGTTTATTAGTTTTGAAGATTCTCTTCATTTTGTTAAAACGATCTTTGCACATCGACTGATTCTTTCATCTTCTAATCTTATTTCTTCCTGTTACTCTCACTTGCAACATTTCCTCATTAATGCCCTTCGCCTTTTTCCAAATACTTTTATTACTTTCCTCATTCTTTCATTTATCCATTTCATATTCTTTCATTTACCCTTCAGTTAATGTATTATTTCTGAATTTACATGACTTGTTCATCAAACTTCTCATTAACCTTTACCAAAATTGTATGCCAATAATTGTTTTTCTACTTTTAATCTCTCAATTTATTAACATCGGTGTTAATAAATTGAGAGATTATAACCTAACCTAACCTAGCCGAACCTTTCCTTCCAATATGTTCGTACTCTTTATATTGTCTCAAACAGTTGGAGAGAGAAAGTTCAATCGTAACCAATGGTTATATATATATATATATTTTTTTTACAACAACTTGAATAGTTATCTGATATGTCGGATTTACATCCTGTATTAGGTCGATGAAACATCAAACTTACCACAGAAATTAGTATTTATCACTTTAAATTATGTGTTTCAAAATTTCCCCAAAATCAGTAATCGCAAAATTACCCCCACTAGAATTAGTTGACTAATTACACTGTTAAGCTATCGGAATTGTAGAAGAACTTGGTCAAGATAGCAAGAATTTATTATTACTAAAAAAATAAGAAACGGTGGTTTAAAAATGACAATCATTTGGAATTAGTTTCAGCTTGGCAATTTAAATATTAGTAGTTATGTAAACAGTACACATCGTTCGTTCATGGGTTGTTATCGTACATTTAGGAAATCGTTTTGTAAACCTAGTGTGGCTTACGCCTAGCGTACGAAGTGACGCGAAATAATATTCATAAGCCAAGAGGTAACAGAAAATAATATCACAACAGCAGAACACCATATATTAATGTAAAAATAGATAGACAATTTATAAATGCTGACGTTTGAAATTTTGTGCACTTTATAATTTAGATTAATTATTTGTACAAGGTTGAAGACAGAAACGACTAAATTTATCCTTATCTGTATTTATATTGTTTGTATTTTTAAAATGATTGTGATATTTATTTCTCGCTTACTGTTCGTTTATGGTGATTTGATTAAATCGTTGATGAGTATAGTATGGATGCTGGATTTTATTTCTTATAAAGTCTACACTTTTTATATTTTTTAAAACTAATAATCAAAATTTTAAAATCTATAAAAGGTAAAGAAATCTTTTATCAAATCACAAATAAGAAACGGCAATTTAATCATAACTGGAAAATAGTAAAACTGGGCAAAGGTACAAATTTATATAAAAATAAGCATTCGGTATAGCGCCATATGGAACGACACATTCGATTTTTCAGCTGTCGTGCGTTATCTCTCCCAAGATAAAATAAGTCGGAACCAGAGAGTTTATTTAAAGACAAAATTAACTATTGCAGTCCTAAAGTAGCTAAAAGTTGCTCAATGGTCGTGTATCTCCCGGCCAAACTGATTTAACCTGGAATATTTCGAGATTAAAACTTCCCGACAGTATGGTATAAATCATACTATCTAGCATCTGGCTTTCTGCTGCCCACCTACTGAGTTTATAACTGTTTCATGTAAAAGTGTAACTTCAGTTCTAATTTTTAAAACAAATAGTTTTTTATCTGTCTCTCAAATAAGCTTATCAAATTCAGTAATGCATCAAATGAAGCGCGTATATTAGTCTGATTAACTGGGAAAAAACAGAACGTTCGAAAGAGATTAACTTTGTAGTATAATTATATTATTTTTCCTTTTGTATTTTCAAAGGGTAGACTTTATACAAATCGAATTTTTCACAGATTTTACAGAATCCATTTGTGTAAATTGTACCGTCTATCCATATAATACCATTCCTCACAACATATTTATTAAAAACTTTTAATATGTTATGCTTTAGATTAAATGTTTTTCATGCCGTTTATATGCATACTATATCTTTTCATTTCACATATTAATAATAACTGCCCTCTATATGAGCTTTAGTTTATATTTGCATTTGATTAAATGTAAAAAGACACTGCAGGCTTATTTTTTTATTTTAATGAATTGTAGCAGACTTCTAATTTGTTTACATTATTTTAGATTAAGTTTTTTAATTTATTTTAAATATATTTATAACAGAAGAAAATGGAAGGAAAAGAAAATTGGATATCTCTGGTGTTAGCCAGAAATAGGTGCTACGAAAATTAAAAGGAAAGCTTACCTGTCGACCGAGAATAACTGATAAATATTATAATGAGAAGGGATAGAAAGCTCCAGGGACTTCAAGGAGCAGCTTCCAATCTTATTGTAATTTGTCTAACACTTGAGGCTTAAATCTCAAAACTTTGATTGTCTGCAATACTTTATATTCGGAATTATCAACTCGTTCAAACATTGTTCATGCGAAACCATTTTGAATAAAGTTGTCTATGTTTGACTAAAATAATTCATTTTAGCTGACGTAGCTGGCATGCGAGTATTTCTTTGAATAAACAGTCAAGCGAGAATGCTGAAATAAATGGTACGAGACGGTTTAGCAAAAATAAAATCTAATTCATAATTTACGCACTTCTGTGGTATGCTTAAATAAATATGTTTATAAATGTAGTTTTGCGACTTGGAAAGGATGCTAGAATGAGAAACTATAAAGAATCTTCTGCAGAGGTAGTCCTGAGGAAAAGATGAATAGATTTAAGACCCCGAAAAAAGTGGTTTAAAGAAGTGGAGGAAGATAAGACTATTAGGAGGATGAAGAAGTCATGGGAATGAATGGGTGAAGCTATTGAATGGAGTCAAGATCCACACAAGGTTGTAGAGCATATAGAAGTACTGCCCATCTCATAAAATAAGGCAAACTTTTTTTATAATTTTCAGGATGTCTTTTGAATAGATCGTAAACTTTAAATATCTGTTTTAATGTAAAGAAAAGAAATAAATATTTCAAGGAATAGTAGCATAGTCATATTCCAGTCGGACATAAAATAATATACAAATATTTAAACACTTAGGTTTCCAGTTAAATAATCACTGAGGAAAGAATAATACTAATAGCTAAACTCTGTGGAGACAATTTCTTTGTATTTAATATAAGTAAACATTAATAAACCAAAATTCTATGGTTCACAGTTTAATAGACTTACCTCTGTCTGAAGAATATTACGAAAAAGAACTTCACTATGTTTATGGTGCTGCAATTTATAATGGTTATTGTAACTTTTGTATCACTGAGGATGACGACTTTGTCGTTGAAACGCGTTTAAATAAGTAAACGTAATTTTTGTGAGATCTTGTGTTCGAATTTTTTTCTATCCAAATTTACTTCAACTTCTAAATTGTTCTGTACTTCTTTAACTTTATGGTACGATATAGATTTCAAATTTATTACATCTTTAATGACTATTCCTTTTTTTAAATTCTTTGTAGACAATACTTAGCAAAGTGACACGCTGTAAAGACTCTAAGACCAATGTCTTCTTTTAATTTATATGGTATCACAATACATTATGAACATTGAAACAACATTAAAGGACGACTTCCATTTGTTGTTTTCTGTGAAGTATTTTACTTCTTTTTGTTTTATGTAGTACATGCTACGTCTATTTATAGTATAGATCTTTAGAGAAATAAGCCCAATATCACGCTTAGATAATAGCAAAAAGTGTCCAAGTTTTACCAAATTTGAGCAACTTACCCAATAGTGAATCGTTTATCCTTTGTACTTTCTCTTTATTCTTTTGGGCAAGTCAGTATTGTCAAACGTCCTACGTTTCAAACTTATTGGATAGCCACTTACGCTCTTTCTCTATTCATCGCTTTTGTGTGCTAATTTATAAATCGTTCTTAATCCCGTCTCTATTTCCTCTATATATTCAGCACTCGCCTATTTCTCCCCACGTATTGTATCCTTCAATCAATTATCTTATTTCTTTGTAGCTGATCCTTAGCAATGCGACAAGTTGTAAAAGAACCAAAAGAAGTAAATTGTTGACACATAGATTAGGAAAACTGCGTGACTCAGTTGATAAAAACACGTGTGTAATTAATTCATTTTAGGTCAGACTTGTGAGTTTCCAAAGATTGGGTCGATTCGACCGGTTGCTACCTTTACGTTTTTCGTTACTCTTCTTCTCTGCCTCCATTAGTGTGTAAAGTAATACGTTAAAAAAAAACTATTAATGATATTTTCTAATAGCATAGTAGTTTGAGGACTGAGTCATTAGTAAACAATACGTCTTCTATTTGGCCTATATTTTGGAAAATATTTCTCTACTTTTTGTTATCTGACCAGATTATCCATTTCGTATAAAATCAATTCCGTATTCACAAGGACAAGTAGGTTAAGAGACAAAACGAATTCTCGATTTCAAATACTTTTCAATTTGCACTTGAATGTCTTCTGGAACGGTTCCCTCTCTTCAGAATTACATCAACTCTTTTACAACCTTCCCACTAATAGAACATTTTTACATCAAGTAAACTTGTGACTTTGATTATATCCTAAATACACATTTTAGACAGCCTATATTGGTTGACTTTACTAGCAAAGAGTTCGCATCTAACAAGTATATTCTATCATGAAACAATTTTTAATATTACGTTTTAGTAGAGGTATTAATGTGACATGAGGTTGCTGGTTTTGTTAAAAGCTTTTGTGTTAGAGTGCAGCGAGTAAAAAAAGAAGATTTTTTTTCCGGTGAAGAAAAAATTTCAAATGCAAATTGAAAGGTATATCTGGAATCAAGAATTTGTTTTGTTTTTTAACTTTATTTGCTCCTGTGAATTTAGGACTTTTTTTTACAAAATGAAAAATCTGATCATTGAACAGTAGTACAACATAAAGAAAGAGGCTTAGGTTAGAATGGTAATATTCATATAAGGTAAATAGATTGAGCATGGTCTGGAAAGTAGAATGTTCTCTGCGTTTTATATGACACAGAATAGCGTTTAATTTTCAAAGCGCCTAAGTGTGGGTGTACAAAGAAACGGCCAACCATTAATTTTAAATGTAGATTTTTCAGCGCCGGAGAAAGTAGGCAGAGTAAGAGGTTCACTAGATAAATTTGTCTCCGACTGGACAAATTTCGAAGTGAATATCCCGGACAAAGACGCGGACTACTAAAGGGCACGCGATTATTTTACTAAGATTTATATTGTAAATAGAAGTAGCATACGTTACGTCAACAGGAAGAAGTAGAATTTCTCACAGGACGTAGGACAAATGGAAATCCCCACTCCAATACTCTCATTGAAAACTATTAATCACGGTATTGTGTATAGTGCCTCATAAATAAAAAGCAAACATCGTCTTAGGGTCTTTACAACTTGCAAAGTATCTTCTACAATGAAATAAGATAAAAGGAACAGTCATTAAGTCCGTAATAAATTTGAAAACTATCGTATCATAAAGGCAAAGAGAAGTTCAGAGCAATCTAGGAGAAGAAATAAGTTTTCTTGACTTTAGTAATGTTTTCTTACACGGGTGTAAGTTTAATTAAATACAAAGAAGTTGTTACATTTAATCGTCCAAGGAGTATAGCTACCAGTAGTATTTTTCCCTGGTGAATATTTAACTGAAAACATATTACTGTAAATATTAAGATTTTATATCATGGCCTCCTGAAATGTGACTACTATAAATTGTAAGGTTTATATATTTTCTACACATTTCAACTGATAGTGTAAAGACCTCTCGGTCATTAAAGAAAAAGGAAGAAAATAACGTTAAATAAAGACAGGGGTGCCATCGAACGCACTAATAGCAAGATTGGAAAATAACAAAAGATGGTCAAACAGAAACCTGATAAGATAGATTAAAAGAAGATATCTACACGGGAAAAGTGTAGATTCAGCTATAATAGTTATCATTTTATCAGGACATACTTTCACTAGCTTTACAATCCTTGGTGGATCTTGACACTTCTCTCTGGGTCGACTCTCCATCTTCTCAAATCCACTGATCTTCCTCTACTTCTTGCTGGTTATCCCAACTTTTCTGTCATTAAAGCTCTATCTATTTTAATCAATTATTAACAATTTTGTTCTAAACAGTTTTTGTAGAACAATATATAAACCAGTTGAGAATTCGAAACATAAAACAATGGAAGCCCCTCCTGCAGGTTTCTACTATTTCACGTTATGATATTTGTCAGTCCTTCTCGATTAGCACCTAGCTCTGTCTAACTGATACCCAACTGTTCTTTTCCCTCTATTTCCTTCTTTTATTCTATTAAGAACATATGTTTAATATAAAATAGGAAAACTGTGATGTAGTATGAAATTCAAATCTAGAAGACTGTAATACATAACAAATTATTTGCGAGTCACTCTTGCATAAAATTTCTTTTTACTTTTAGTTAAACACAGTATTAAATGAAAATATCAAACGTAATTTCAGCCAAAGCTCACACCGAGGCCAGTACTTATAATATGCTAAATGATAAGATGCATATCAAAATCAGTATAATATATTTAATTAAAACATTTAACATTGTCATCAATATGTTTGGTATGCCGTATGGGTTGATGTATAATATATACTAAACATTTTCTGAAAAATCTGTAAATAATTGTATGTGTATAACGCTTTTCCTTTACAAAGGTAAAAAAAGAAAAATTATATATCTGTACTAAAAACGTATCTTTTTCAAACCTACTGTTTTACAGTTCATCAAACTAATGTGCGCGGTTTTGTTAATGCTGAACTGTATTTAATAAGGTTATTCGAGAGATACAAAAGAATAAAAACTACGAGTACAAATTATAGCAAGTTATTCATTTTTTGTTAACAGTTGTAAACTCAGTAGGTGGGCAGCAGAAAGCCAGATGCTAGATAGTATGATTTATACTCTACTGTCGGGAAGTTTTAATCTCGAAATATTCCAGGTTAAATCAGTTTGGCCGGGAGATACACGACCATTGAGCAACTTTTAGCTACTTTAGGACTGCAACAGTTAATTTTGTCTTTAAATAAACTTTCTGGTTCCGGCTTATTTTATCTTAGAAGAAATGACGCAGAATAGCTGAAAAAAAACGAATGTGCTGGACTCCATATATGTAGTTTTACCTATTTAGTTATACTGAATGCTTATTTTTATATAAAGTTGTGTCTTTGCTCAGTTTCACTATTTTCCTATGTTAAAACGACTAAACTTTTTATCCAGTTAACATTTTTTTAAAATAAATTATCAATCATGATTCTACAGTAACCAAAATTGATATTAAAGTCTAGTATCATCTAGTACTACAATGTGTTTACCACATACAAATCATTTAATTTATGGCAATCAATGAAATATATCAAGTAAATCATTTGAAAGAAATAAACGTATTTGTTATATAATAATAAACAAATATTGGGATTGAAAAGACAAAAATGAAACCGACTGGAGATTTTAATAAAGAGTATACAGGAAAACTTATGAACATCATTTGGTTTTGTTGTATACAGGATTATGTTTAAAAGATTACATTGGATGATAACAGAAATGTAAATTGTGGAGTAAAGCAGAGAGTTATTTATATATGAGTTTTATATTAGAGGATATTATTAAAATAATAAGAGCAAAAAATAAAAAATTTAATTTATTGAAAAAGAAGAGAATAATGGAGGTAATATTAAAATGAAATAAAAAATATCTACTATTTGATGAAAGACTAATTAATCTATGGAAATAGAAAAGTCAATAATAAAATGAAGTGTTATTTATTGGGAATGAACACTATAAGATTTAACACTGGTCTTATGTATGATGTTTTTTTGAAGCCAATGTTTATAACTGTGTAAGTCTCCCTCCGCCACATAACTGTAAAAGTTTAGTCGGAATATTGTTGTTGGAACCGTATTGGTGAAATAAATACCCAGAGGTAGAAGCTTTAGTTAATTAATAACCATTTATTAAAAACAAGAGAACACGTGTTCTCTCTCTCTCTCTCTCTCTCTCTCTCTCTCTCTCTCTCTCTCTCTCTCTCTCTCTCTCTCTCTCTCTCTCTCTCTCTCTCTCTCTCTCTCTCTCTCTCTCTCTCTCTCTCTCTCTCTCTCAAAAAAAACCAGCTACCTGTTACGTTCTAACATTGTGGTCCCTCCCCCCTCCCCCCTCTAACGAATAGCTACTTTTATTTCACAACACGCACACTATTAAAATAAATACAATAAAATTACAAATTTATAACTCCAAACAAAAGGATTTGTCTTCTCTCTTCTGAGCGTTGCTAGGAGTCACAGGATTGTACCCATGAACTCAAAACTCTCCGCAAGGGATTATACAACGATCACCACAATAAAAGTTAAACGTAATATGAAGTGGAAGAGGACGGCAGCGAGAACAGGACTAGATGCTAGTTAGATATACTGTACATCAGCTGAGGAGGGGGGGGGGGAAACTATACTAGGAATTATCACTACTATCATTCAGTAGTGTCTCGCACATCATTTATTCAGTCTTATAGAAAATAGTAATAATTATCCGTCTTGCAATAAGCATCGTCGTACCGGCTACGGCCAACTTCCCTTGGGTGTTTCCACAAAGAAATAAGATAAATTTGAAAACTATATGGTAGGCTATCATAAATACTGTTTTATAACAAAGAAGTACAAAGTAGAAGCAAGTTTAACGTTTTACTTCCGAGGGTGTACGTTAAATTAAAGAACGTTGGGGTTGTTAAATTAAATGTTTCAAGGAGTTTAGCTGGCAGTGTTATTTTTTCCTAGAACTTATTATTGCTAATTATTTGTTTTTTTATTTAGCCGCTTGGAAAATTTATTTAGAACTGTTGTATGATTGATTTATTAACTATGTTATCAGAAATGGAAAATAGAAGTTAACCCTGGCAATAAATGTTTTAAATAATACAGTACCTCTATAAACACTTTTACTTTTGAGAATGATCAAGAAAAATGAACATGAATTACAAAGAACAATGTACAGACTTTGTCTGATGTAGGAAGATTACAATGTGAAGATATCATCTTCTAAAATTAAATTGTTGGTTTTCAAAAAAACAGAACCGGTTAGGTTCAAAATTGTAATCAACAATAAAATCATACAATACCCTAACCTAACCTAATTTAACTCAGGAGTCTGATTACTTATCACTACGATAGAGTTATTGATAGTAAAATTGTCCTATTTCAAATCCTATGTGGAACAGATCGACTGAACATTAAAGAATACGATGCCAAGAAATAGAAAATTAAACTTCATTAATAAAGTAGCTGTGCTTTTGTTCCTACGTGGAAAATCGCTTCTAATCAGAAGATTAGAATCGATTATTCTGAATTGCGATTTTCAGACAAATTAATTGATAAACCTGAATTGACAGATCTAGAAAACCCATTGCAAAAGAATTAAAAAATAGGCAGTGTCCTCAAAAACAAAAAGAATCTTGGACGGCTCTTGTAGAAGGAATCCCAATAAAGTAGGATTTCAGAACAAACTGAGAATCATAGATGAATAAGTACAAGAATGATCAAAAACTTTGTTGAAGGGATAAACTATAATTAATGTCTTGATTAAGTAGCGTTTTAAGGACAAATTAGGTCAGATATCGCAAGTACATAAATACTATTAAAAAAAAATTATTGTTGCTCCTTCTTTGGATTATATTTTTACATGTTTTCCTTTCATGACCGGTTTAAAAATTTGCGTGCTCTTCTGAGATGGCGAAGGACAAAGAGATTGAGCAAGGATTAACTGCTGTGAACATTATAGGGACGAATTGTAAATAAAGAGAAAGAGTATAAAGAAATGTAATACAACTTTAGAAAGACGTGAGACATTTGAGATAGATTATAAAGAGAGCAATCAAAAAGCAAGCGGGGATATTTACAAATAATTGGATAAACTAACAAGAAATATGGAAGACGATCTAATGACGGGTGATGAGGTAAACTTCAAATGGAAGTCAGATCTTTGCGTCATATATATAGAGCTAACTAGGAAGGTTACACGGAACGTTAACTAAAGGATAAATGAAGGGATCAATTCAGATAAAAGAGGAGTTGTGTGTGATTTAGAAAAGTATTTCAGAAAAATTTGACATTGTTGGGCCATGTGTAGGTGAGAATATTGAGAAATATAAAGGCTAATAAGAATATGATGAGAGTACTGAACTGAACATATGAATCACTAGAGCACTGTGGTGAATATTTAATGAAAGAAAATTACCCAAAACCACAATAAAACACTAACAACACAAAGACTGTCTAGTTATGTTTATTCTACCTTACTAAAATTGAAGGTAATTTGTTGTTGAATTCGGGAAAGGGGCCTATTCCTAGTTCCTCGTTGTCTCCTTCTTGGATCCATTGGTTAAGTTTATTTTATTTTAATTTCATTATTATCAACCATTATTATTAGTTAATTTATATATTATTAATTTTTAATATTGAATTAGTATTAGAAAGCAGCAGGCGTTGCCACGCCCACTGACATGTGTGACGAGACCAACTGTGATTGGCCGAGAGGATCAGGTAACGGTCGGGGGGAACGCCTCGCTGTCGTAGTAATTTTAGTTATTAAGGTTAGTGTGTATTATACCTCTGAAGGTGATAGCAGTGTTATTGAAATGTACATTAGGTAGAATAAACATAACTATACAGTGTTTGTGTTTTTTTGTGGTTTTGTGGAATTTTCTTTCATTACTGAAGTAAGGTTAATGAAGAATAAATAAGAAGAAGATAAGAAAACAATCCTAGCCGATAAACATAGAACAGTAATTAATTAAATGTAGAACGTGTAAAAAGAACTAATGGACAAAGGATTCATTTTCAGAAACTCGCATGAAGGAATAATTTGTTTTGAATGTATTTTTCCGTCTCCTAATCCTATACGTAATTATCCTAATCCGTAGGCTAAATGGAGTTAAAAGGAATAATTTGATATTATGGCAAGCGACGGCGTTTTCAAGTTTTCGTAGAAGAAACCCAGAAAGTAAAGTAATCCATAGTTACACATTAGTTTCGTCTCGTTAGGTGTTTTTAAAATAATAATAAATTTCCTTTTTTTAAATTTACCAAATCACTACGTTTAGTTTTATCCTTCGAGGTTGATATATAATGGAAATTTGAAACATAGTTTCAATCTGTAAGAGAATACAAGGATATCATTTTCTTCTCCATTTAGATTTTAAACTTTCACACCTATAATTGGAATTGATATAGTTTATTCAGACGTTCGGTAACATTGTTGAATATACACGATGTTACAAAACTAGTACCCGATTGTTGTAATTTTTTGTGTTATGTTGTTCTGTGATTTCTGGTTATTCCTAATCACATATAGTCTTTTTAGGTCCGAATCCCTTTCTTAAATTAATTTTAGTTTCCAACACGGTCCTAAGCTACTCTAGTGTGTCTCTTTTCACATTTCACAAGTTGATTCATACTGTGGAACGTAGCCTTGCCATTTTTATCAAATCAAAGCGAATGTCGGAATAAACGTCGTATGAAAAATCCATCATTATCTACTAACTCTACAACTAAGAATATTGGATGAGTAGTAAATAATAGTAAAAATAGAATTTGTTGACTTTCGTTGAAAGAGTTTCATCCCAATTACATTCAGATGTTTTGATAATTATACCATAAATTAATTAAAAACAATAAGTTATTTCAGATAATATCCTATCATTGTTTTACAAATGGAGCATGCTGCGGTGAAATAGTCATCGATTAAATTGTATTCTAATAAGTCTAAAATTATACCACGGAGATTGTTGCAGAACAATATGCTCTGAAATACATTTCCGAATGAAATATACGATTTCAATAGTTGTTGTAAATAGTGTAATTGGTTTATTTAATGTAGAACGTGTTCCTAGTCCATCCAATTAACAGGACAACACAATGTATTCAATTAAATCAACAATAAAATAAGCTTCCGTTCAATTAATTGGATTTTCCTTCAATATGACTGAAATTGTTGATGTAGTGATGAATCTTTGTTGCGACAGAGTGGTGACTAAAGTTTCCTGAAGATGTTGCGTTATATAAGGAGCAAAGACGGACATTTATTTCACAAACAACATGGACTAACCCATGCAAAATTCTAAAGTTTAACACACGAAACATTTGTGAATGTTTCGACGAAATCCGAGTTATTTCCATCACATATTGATAAAATATATAGGTTTATAACCTGAACTAATCGGAAAAAATAGCGTAATAGAAAATTACAGTTGGAAAATGATTTGAAAAAGTATTTTCCAAATTCCTCACAAACTGTAACTTTTTTTTATTTATTAGGTTTTGCACATTGGGATCAACATTTTGTTAAAATTGTTTTTTTTAGTATATACGTATATTTGAATTTTTTAGGCGTAGGCCTACGTCCAGCTTCCTTCCAAACGACAATCTAACTCTAAGTTCGTCTACTTGCTGTTCATTGTCTCATTAATTCTTGGATGACATGACACCTTCTCTTTTGTCATCTTCTTTGTCGTCTAAAAATAGGAAATCACATTTACAATTTTAGTTTAGGTTCTCTTTCATCCGGCATTCTCTAAACATGACTATATCAGACAAAATAACCGTTCTCTTTGTATTTATCTCTCACCACATTCAAGTTGATTATTTTTCCTTAATTTTTTCTTTAGTCGACTAAGTTTAGAAACTTCAAGACCTTCTCAAGACTTTCATCTCTTTCTAATGTTTGTAGATTCGCCATACGTCAAAAAAAAAGGTTATAGTCCATCTGCATGTAAATAGACTTACACAAATATTTGCCAAGGACGTAGGAAGGTAATGTAAGAATGCTGACGGTCTCTCACAAGTGCTACACTATCTGAGAAAATATTGTGAGTGTGGGGGATTTAGCGCGCAAAAGACAGTCAATTTAACCATTTTGACAAATGTTTTGCAAGTACAATTGACACGAAACCCTTTATTTTAAACTCAAAAGTTATATCTGTTCTTTTATTGATAAAATCCATCAGTTCCTACTCAATAGCTTCAGATATTTATCATCCGTTGTCTGAGAAATATTTTAAGAATCTTCTGACCAAACTATGTCACAAAGCAAGATATGTGGCAGTCAGTATATCGAATGACGATAAGAGCCGAATTAAAACGAAGAAAATTCATAGAGTATATTTTTCGCAGAGACACGAATAACATCAACAAGAAATCATTCAGCTGGAATCCTTAAGGTAGCAGACATGTCGGCCTTCCTAGACGTACAAGCAAAGAACCATCCTAGAAGAAATAATCTCAGTTGGCAAAACCTGACCAGACGTCAAACACATAGCTCAGAATACAGTCAGATGGTATGCTTTCCTACAAGCCTCATGCTATTCGCAGGAGTAAAACGATATATGTGTATTCATTCTGTGGTGCACTCCGAAGCCTAATATTTGAATTCATATCATATTACTGTACTCCCTCTTTTTCCAATCAAATAAAAGTTCAACAAATTTGGCAAAATGTTGATAAAACTTGTACATACTGTTAACACTGAAATAAGAATGAGAAAACTTTGTTGATTTATTTTGTAAAATCTGTATTACTACGATTATTGAGACCGTAAACAAATACTTAGCACTAACTATCTTGTTTTCTCATCTGGAAAATCTCCCGCCTCAGTAATTCTAGGATTACACTTCTGTTTGTTTAGAAACCCTCGACTTCCGCCTTGATTGTTGACATCAAAGGACTCTTCAGCATATATATACCCAGATAATGTTTTACCTCAACTTTTTTGTATAGGTTTGTACAGTTTGCTATTAATCTATAAATGCATATTTGATGTTCTATATATACTAGGTCTCAAAAATTCCACCAACCCCCTCTAAATTTGAATGATTGAATAATTTTAAAATCGTCTATTGGAAATTTTGACCTTACCTTAAAAAATGTATTTTAAGAATTTGTAGTAACTAAATCGTTTGAAAGATGATGTTTAAGGGAAAAACTAGTAAATAGAAAACTTGGTAAAATGTACTTACTTACTTTAGCCAATGCCCGCTATTGGCTGTTGGGCCATTCGGCGTCGAGCTTCCCAGTAATGACCAATTCTGGACAGCTGGTCGTCCAGCTCGGGGCAGGTTGAGATGTGGTCCCCGTCCATGATACCATCGAGACAAAGGGGACATGTATCAGATTCTGCAAGGCCAAAACGATGGAGATGGGCCTGGAGATAATTGTGGATTGTCATGATTCGGAAGTCAGCCACGGCAGTTGCCCTGTCAGTTGAGGACGGCAGGGGGCCGCGACTGCCAAGCGATGCCCACTGTTTTTCTCTGCTGGCTTCCTCGTTCCTTTGTTTGATGTGGTGTCTAAAAGTTGCATCAATAAAGTTAGGTTAGGTTGATGGTAAAATGTAGGTTGTTATGTTTCTATGCAACCAAAAGAATTTTTTTAATACAGCTACTACGGCATTAGAGCCTAAATGGCCGTAGTCTTCACTCATCTCTGACGTCGCCTTTAATACCGTCATATCTGAGGCTTTGTTATTGGAACAAATATTTTCCCTCAAGATTCGATTGTTATCTCATAGTTCAACCTTTAATCTGGAGGTCCAGGATTCTAGTCAAGATTTTCTCCTCTAGTTGGATTTCTTCTACTAAAGATTCAGACGCCCATTTATTCCATAAGTTAGATAAAATAAGCTTTGAATGTCACCTGTAATAGTCCACAACATAAATCCAGATCAGGCACCCTAACTTGGTACTTGTGTTTACTGCTACTCTCAACCAGGACTTCTAGACCTTCCTCAACCTCAACCAACGACCTTCCGATCTAGATCCTTACTACTTTGCATTAACAAGGGTTCTCTTTTCTATGGGTCATTCTTGGCCTCACATGCGGTCCACGCTGAGGTTAAAGACTCCATTAGAAGTTGAAATAGTAGGCCCGTGCCCAGTCAACTAGAAAAAATTACTATCTCGACATGTTTCCCTACTTTTTAATTTAAGATATTTGTTTACAAAGGAGATAACTAAATTACTAAACAACTATTAACAATGTGGTCGTTCTAAATAAAACCCTGACTGTGTTCGTATAGTACATTAGAAAATTTAGAGGCAGACAATAATGTAATTTTAAGAAAATATGTCATGGTTCACATCATACGAAAGCTCTATTGTAGAAACCGCTCTTCAAACCAGATTAGTGAATGCTCAGCTATTAGTGTCAATTTCACATTATTTTGAATAGATACTCTCTAATATTCCGTCTACCCTCCATTTTTAATAGATACAATTAAATTTAACAAGATTTTCAGTAATATTTTAAAGTTAAATGAGTCATCACAAAATATTTTCCTAAAATTTCTTTTGAGCCCCCCCCCCCCAGCCATAACAGGGTTTTACATGATTTTTCCTTTACCTGCTTTCTTTGTAATAAAACTAGCTTTAACGTTTTTAAATAGGAGTACAATTACAAATTTCTATCAGCTAGCGTCGTAGATAGAGGTAACAGCGAACTCTATTTTTTTGCCATTTTCCGTACTTTTTAAAAATATTATTTCAATCCGTAATTCCTCAAAATTTATAAATTTTATTTTGAAAATGGGTCTATGAATTTTGTTGTGAATCTACAGTTTTCAGGTAAGAGAGGGTCTCATCTTTGGAAAAACGTATTTAAGAGGTTAAATAATCGAATTGGTTACTACGAACATACTCTACTAACACTCAACTAATAACGGAATAAATCTAAAGGGTAGATTTACAACTGGAAAAAAAAATACATGAATGGAATCTATTTCATTCATGTAGTGGGTTGTAGTGGGCTCATTTATAGTGATTACGTTCGTAGCAATCCCGATGAATCCTAGCTGGATCTATTGAGTTTTTCGTGTATTCTAACATTAGATGCCTCTCTTTTATCTTGACTATCGGTCTCTATTGTCCAACGCTTGTTCTTTACAGATACTGACGCTATTAGCGTAATCGAGGACTAGGGGTCTAATTTTATGTTCTTTTCCCTTTTTTTGATAAAGCGAGGTTGACCAAGAGATTGTTCGCCTTTAACTGTCTTCCAGGTACGTCCACTTATAATGATGTGTCCTTTGATGGAAGTTACAATTTACAACCCCAAAACCCAAAGTTAAAGTGCGTTCTTTATTCGCTCGTTCTAAATTTTATTCTAGGTGGAACTTTTGGGAAACCTATTATGCCTTGTGAAATAAATATATTATTTTATTATATTATCTGTACATGTTTCTCTTTATGATTTTTTTAATTACAGTTTTGTTTTGTTCACAGGTAAACACCACTTTCCCTCATATGAATGTGATTTGGTTTTCTTTTTAATCCAACTTCAATACACGTGAGTTATTAAATGTAGTTTATTTTTAGAACAAAAATTCGTGGTTTTCATCAGAGGTATTGAATTGAATTAAAAGATTCGCAGTTTTACTTGAATAAACACGCGTCAAACCAAATGGTGATTTGGTAAATATTCAAATTTTAGAACACTTTTTTCACTCGATCAGTCGAGGTGCTTTGCTCCCATAATGTCTATCTGACTGTTTGTGATCGCTTTGTAATCTCCCTCTAAGTAAAGGGATAGTGCTGTTGAATCTGATTGGAATTAAATTGCGTAGGATCTATAGATCACGTGAGAGGGGGCTGTTCTCTTCCTATGTGGTGAATTATCGTGGAGGAATTATATAACAGTATTTCTCAAGGTTATTATTATTTTACAATGGGCTACATAGACCGAAGCGAGGTACCTGACCATTTATCACTTCTTCTTTATGCCAGTGTATTCATTACACAGTTACGACTAAACGCACCCACCAGTCGTTATGAAATGTAGGAAGTTCTTTGCAACTAGGTCAAACGAAGTATTCTCAGGTATTATATGTTTATCGCATAATATACGTAGTATACAGAAAGTTGTGATGGGTCAAAAAATCGATGTCCAGTTGTTTTCTTATGTTCGTTTTGTGATCGCCTGGGTCAAACAATTGGTTGAAATTGATGTCTAACCTGTTGTCTGATTGTCATATATTATGTGGTACAGTGCTCTACAGCTTAAATATGGGACTGAATTTAATCAAATATGGTATGTGGGAATATTTTGGCTATTATCTCGGGATGCTTAATTCATAATTAGAAATTTGGTTGAGCTGTCATTAAAAATCACATAAAATTATGATTTTCTCAGAATTTACTTTAACGATTTTGATGAAATTTTGTTTACGTTTATACACTAAACGCACTGTGAATGAAGCATAAAGTAGTAAAAAGCGTACAAAATTAAATTGGAACAGTTTTGTAAATTGTTTTTTCACATAACTTATACGTAATATTTTGACGTATATGTTACGTTTTTCTTGGTTATATCCGTTTTTAGGTCTTCAGAAGAAGTGTTCATTGGAACTATGGTTGCAATCAGACATTTACCATCATTTGTGTATATAAAAACTGATACACGACGTTTCAAGAGTAAAGCCCTAGGGGCCATGTTGGGAACTAAAACTAGTCCTGAGCAGTCGAAGCTAAGAGTAAATACAACCGTGATTTGATAAAACCACCACACACAGGCCGGCGAGCAACTGATTGAACAATCCTTCATTATGGTAGTTTTAGCTGCTATAAGGCCTTAACTTAAAATTTAGATTTTGCCATAAGGATTTTGAACAAATTTTGCTAAAATGTAACCACTAAACACCAAACAAAAGTTTTTTGCAATCTACCAAAAATTCTGATTCGGGAGTTATACAAAACTTTAATAAAACAGCTTTACCGATTTCGTAAATTTACCGATTTTTTGAAATTGGAAGAATTATGACTTAAACCCGTTTGATAAATTGCAAGTAAAATAGTTTGGATTTACGAATAATAGTCAAAAAAGTGACCTTGCTATCAACAAAATGCGATTTCAATCAAATACTATTTACACTTAAGATACGTTTATTGTGGAAGCAAAGCAAGATAAAAATATCTTTAAAAATATTATTTTTTTAACACAGAAATATAATAAGGACCCTTGTCTCTCAGTGCATATTAGATAAAAGAAAGGATCTTCATTAGAAAACTTATTTTAGTTCCATAAAACAACCCCACTTTACGACCTATGTTTCTAACTAAAACTGAAACCTGTATAAGACTGAAATATCATTGAATCAGGCATTCAACTCGTATTTACTTTCTTCTCTTTTTTTACTACGAAAATTATCATTAATTTATAAGAATAGAAATATAATTTATATCATAAAACTCACTGTCTGCTGTGACCTAAACTTTTCAACAAGCGTAAGTAGTTTGTTTGCAACTTTAAAAGACACAAAAATTAACAAAGGGAATAAGTAACAACTAAAGCAGTAAAAGCAGCCATTCCATTGAGTTGAGTGTTGTGTTTATGGCTCATAAAGGCATTGATCACGGAAATGAGAGCCCAAATAAAATCTCCCGACGACAAAATTAGCAGTTGTCAACCTACTATCTTAACGCCGGTCTTTAACTAAAAGTACTTCAAATTAATTTCCTCTTTTTGTAGGGAAGAGTTTTTAATTTATGGAATCATATTTTAGTGTGGTGAAGGGTTTCATGAAAATAGAAATTTGTGATAGTTTTTAAGCGATGATATGAAATGAGATGATCAGTCAAAAACAGAAGTCGGATTTCGATTGGCAAACTTTCTATACTTCGTACATTGTGTAAGTAAAATTACAACTGATTATTATGCATTTTTTTTTAATACTTCTTCACTTTTTAAAGTTGTAAAGAAAGCATATTGGAATGCCTTGGCGTGTTCCTTTCAAAAATTATGTTTTACTGAAAAAAATCGATAAAAAATTAAAGACTTCAGATCAAGTTGACAATTTTAATTCGGCGATATTACTACAAAAATAAAGCTTGCAACAACTACACGTCACTCCCAAGGCACGACCTTCGTCCAACATAGGCATATGTATATATATATATATATATATATATTTAACAAATCTTCATTTTGATCCCGATGGGGAGCGATGATTGCTTTAAAAAGCTCAATTTCCACGTTGAATGCACAGATGGAAATAGGAGGGTTTTAATAAATTGTTCGTTGTTCTGTTACGCGACAGAGTTTTTTCATCCCTTGTGAACAAGGAATGCTTGTCAGGGGTGGAAGGGTGGGAAATTGTTGACATTCAGGTTTTCAACATAGCAGTAGATTTTCTTTTAGATAAATAAAGTTGCTAGTGAAATGGACGTAGTACTTCTTCATTTTAAGTTATGAAGCCTTGAAGTCAAATTTGAATAAAATCGTACTATAATCGCAGTGACTAGATGTTTACCACTTATCTTGGTTTTTGGGTTTATTTTAATATTCCTTTAGTTAGTTACTAATTGTTTATTTAAACAGTTAACCATACTTCAGGTTGAAATGATAAATATTCAGACTATTGTTTATATTGCCCTTTAATCCATTATTTCATGTATTAATATTACTATATCAATAATAAATGGTGTAACCAGCATATGAAGCTTGGAAAAGGTTTTAATTCGTGTAAATTAAAACATCAAAGCTGTTGTAAGGATGAACTTTTAATATTTCGGTGAGATAAAAACTTTCAGCTGTAAAGTTGTAGAAAACCGTTGAAATTTCTGTTTAATTTGAAGTTTTTTTACTACTGCTCGTTATGCCTCGTTCAGCCCCAATATATTTAATACTTCGGAGCAATCGTTTTAATTTTAGTCGAAATACCGCGTCCTTGCCTTGAAACCGTCGCTATGAAAAGTAAAAATTAAATTTTAAAATCCTTATATTTACTCGTCCGGTATTAATTGCAGAGAACTTTATTCAAAAATTGCATAATTATTGGTAAGTTTTTCATAAGTTGTAAGCGGAGTTTTGGCGCAGGTAAGACGGTCAAGAATGGTGGTGGAGAGGGGGGGAGCAATCCGCTGTGTGAACTGGGCGAATTTTGCTCGGCGTACTAAAAATTTCATTTTCCGACATTATTCTTATATTAATGATTTCTTTAATGTGTGAACAGATTGGATCTTGAATTTTGGAAGGTAAAATTCCGGAACTTTCATTGGACATATTTCGTCATAGGCCTACATTGTAACAATCCATTTAGTTTGACTTCTTAACGTTATTCCTTTGTCTAAGAAACCTACTGATTTCGATTGAGTTATAATTGTTGAATCAGTATTAAAAAACGCTGCCTAAACTTTAAAATGAATGCACTCGCACACATTCAATTGAAACGTCACTCAAAAGATGTTGAGAGACTGACGGGCATGAGTGGAGGGGGATTGATTGCTTTCTCCCCTCCACGACATTCCTTTTTGGTACAAAAATGATCTTATGTGCAACTACGAACTATGCTAATATAACTGTGCAGACCGTAACTGCGTACCCTCTGGTGGCCCTCGGTGGCTGGTGAGTCAATTCTTTGGAAGCAATATACGACTATTGTTTATTATTTTATCCTAATTCAGATTTGACGTTTATATACAAATTACGTGAACGTTATATCAAGTTTTAGAGGAAATTTATGTAAGCAAACATTGTAACTATTGTGTTAATAATAATTTATTTCATTTTTTTATAAACATATGAAACTATAAATGGTTCCGTATTAAATGAAAACATCAATTTATAGTAAGCGAGGAACTTCTTTATTATTTGATTTCATAAAAATTCCTGCAGGATAGTTTTAGAAAACAGTTCAAATGTCATTAGATGTTTCTTTACTACTGCTCGTTATGTCTCGTTTACGTACACTTTGAAGCACACACTGTCTTCTTAATCGTAGCATGCGTATCGCATACCTTGGAACTATGCATTGACTGTTTTGAGCTAGCGTAAATTTAAAACTGGAAGGAAAAGAAAAGTCTTTACAAGCATTGTTTGGTCTTAGATGCAAAGAAATTTGTTTTTAAATTTCATAAGGATTGGTAGGCGCAGTAGGCAGTAAATGCGTAACACATAACTAGACAAAATATTAAATGGTTGAATGTTAAACATCTCCTCGCTTCGCTCGGTCGGTGATTCTTATATTTATTGTAGATGCTAACTCGTGATATTAATAGATGTAAAATATCAGTTATCTAAATCAGGCTTTTAGGTTACAGATATAAAGTTATTTGAATAAAACAGTTTTAAACTACTATATTTTTTACACGTTTGGTAATTATTTTTTTTCATTTTCGAGCTCATTTTTAAATTAAGTGATTAAATGTATATAAGTAAAAAAGGTTAATTATTAAAATGTTGGGTAGCTAAAATATTTGAACTTTGCTCTCTGAAGAGATCGTCTTCCCATTGTCCAATAATCGAATTAATTACTTCCTTCATTAAACGCAGCTGTAATGCTCTTGTCGTATATCTCGCATCCATACGTTGGAACTGTTGTAACAGCTATTTTAAAACGCAAAGCAAATTATTTAAAAACACCTTTTTAAACATAGTTTAGCCTAGTTGCAAAGAAATTTCATTGCGATTGGTAGACACGTTTAGCCGTAACTGAGTAACAAGTAGAGGGATACTAAATGGCGGACTTAAACAACCTCGCTTTGCGTCGGTTAATTCCAAATCTATTGTAAAATTATTTTAACATTCCAACTCTGATTTTTTTATAAAATTTTATAAGACGAGATACATCACACAGTTGAACATATAAAGGACTAGAATTCTCCTTTTACTCCTGGATCAATAACAATGTTAGCAAAAGAGATAAAATACAAGGTACGTGATAAAAGACACAGCACACTATATTTGAAATTCGATGCTCTGAACACACGAACATGGAATACAAAGGAGGGACAGTTACTAAAAATATCCTTGTAACGAATCAATAACGTCGATTCTAAACATGGGGAAGAAAGGAAGCCCCGACGTAATGCGTCGATCCCCATTCTCTAGATAATCACAGTTCAAACGAAAGGAGAGCAAACAAATAAGCGAAAAGGGGAACAGGACCATTATGGATAGCGGGGAAAACTGTGTTATGTCCTTAAAACTCTCCTTTCATATACTCGTGGATTAAATAGAATCAGAAGAGTGTGGAGGGAAACGAAACAATATCCAAGTAAAAAAGGACATCCCGTCTCCCGCATTTGAAATGAGCAACACTTGTGGAAACTTCAATCAACAATAATGCGGGAAATTTTCTTTCAAAAAATAAAAACAAAAAATGTTTAAAAATAAATTATGGGAGTTGTTTTAAAATACTTCATTTTTAAGAAATCAATGAGTCCCGAGTTTTAACGGGCATGACAATCCCGAGGTATATTTGCGGGATCTACACCATTTTCAATTATAGTCTTGGGCTAGATCTCTCTCTCTCTCTCTCTCTCTCTCTCTCTCTCTCTCTCTCTCTCTCTCTCTCTCTCTCTCTCTCTCTCTCTCTCTCTCTCTCTCTCTCTCTCTCTCTCTCCTCTCCTATCAGGTTTCTCTTCACCACCTGTTGTTCACTTGTGACTCTGATTGGAGTATTCGAAGACTATGGATCTTTATTTTATGGTATATTCATTTATTTTGTAAGGGGGTGATAACGGGAGGTATTTCGCCTTTAAATAACAGGAAAATCTTCCCTTTTAAATACTTGCGTTTTTAGAGTAAAGAATGAATGGGATACTTTTTGTGGTTTTTTTCCATAAAGTACATTTATTAAATTTCTGTTTTGCACACTGGTTTGAGTAATTCATCTTCATATATCGTCAATATTTGATCGAAATCTGTAGAGTTGATTTTGAGAAATGGTGTCTTTAATAACAGTTTCATTGACTTTTTTAATATTTTTACTATGTTTTTTAGGTAGTTGGTGGTCAATATGTTTTTATTTTTTTTTATTTTTACAGACGACTTTTGACCAATAGATTATGAAAAACCTGTAAAGTTTAAGTTATCGAAAAAACTAACAAAATCGATTCACTCGTTTGGGCTGCAGAGAAAACTGCACAATCAACCGAAGCTAGATTGATCAGAAACATTTTTTGGGGATTTAGGCGATTTTATAAAAACTGTATATGTTAGATAGTAAATTGAAACCCAGGCACAGCTAATATATCATAAATCCAAACACTTTGGTTTCATACGTTATTGCAGAATAGCACTAAATAATAGATAGTTTCTTGTTTGTCTGATGGAATTACATCAACCAATAGATTATCCATGCGTGGTTGTCATATTAATTAACACGCATGCGCCAATATATCTGGCGATGCTAACGCGTGGCAACCAGACATGTAATTTATGTATGGCGGAGCACCTCTCGACCATGTTGCATTTAATTAATCTCATATGACAAAATGTTAATTACAAGTGCGTAACACCTGAGACCACCGTTCACTACCAATTCTGCCGATCATTTATTACGTCATTGTGTTTGTGTTTGTCTGTCTTTTGATAAATTGCGGACAAAATACTCATATAAAACGAAAAACGAATGGGTAGGAGCTGTCGTAGAAGAAAATTACAATTTACAACAATTTTAGTAAAATTGTGTCAAAAGTTTAGCTGGTTAGTAAAAACAATACCGCCAAGAAAATAACTGTTTTCGAATTATCCGTTAAAAAGTTAAAAATAACCATGGACCCCATCTTAAAGGTTGATATATCTCAAAATTGACTTAATTAATTTTGATAACTCTATCCATGAAGATTTAGGAGTTTTGAATTATGATTTAGTGACGATTTTTTCCTTCAAAATCTTAAGTATTTTATTTATTTATTTTTTTCAAAAAGAAGCAGTTTCTTCTGAAAAATATGTCGTTTTTTGAATTATTAAACTCCAGCAGTTAACCTTCTTTTTTCTCCGTGCCACAACAGACCGTCAAGACCCATGAAGCTAGATTAGCTCATCGCAATTCCAGTCACTGTTGTTCAAGCTTTCTTAACCAGAGTTCGCTAACAATTTCTGCTTTCCAATTTACCTCACAACGCTAGGTCAACACCGTAAATGTTTGAGCCACACGGGAATTTACGCGTAACCTCTTCACTCTTGAAACGAAAACACTAACCACCGTTATTGATTGTCAGATTCTTTATGTTCATGATTACCGTGCATCCAATATTGACGCAGTTGTGATTTCTTCAACACTACAAATCATTGCGGTCTTCGTAATGATTTCCTTAGAGAATGCAAGGATTGACTGTTGTTTTCCTGAAGTCGTAGTTTAAGAAGGGCGGCCAAATGATTGTGCGTGCACCATCATTCACCGAGCCTATTTCTTAAAATGGAACAATCATGCTAAAAATTATCGACACAACTTAGTGGACACTTCAGATTTAGATAAGTCTTTTTAACAAAGTATGATTAAGACTTTCGACAATAAGCCTGGGTTAAATACATGTTGTTCCACTAACGATTCAGCTACAGACAGTAGGTGTGGAATTTTCTCGTCTACTGCCTTACTAATACATCAAGAATCATAGCACAATAACAAACCACTCTCCTGTTTGCGTGACATTATTTTCTATCACTCTTTAACCGGTTAAAACTTAAACATAATCTTGAGATACCTTAGATCAATCTAGATTTTACTCGGTGATGATTTGTTACGCACAGTTACAAATGATCTGATCTTACTCTGTACAGTTACATTAAAATATTCTCGTTTAGTGGCCTACTCATTCATCAGGAATCATAGCACGGCAACAAACAATGTTGACCAGCTAGTTCTGATCTTACTCTGTACAGTTACATTAAAATATTCTCGTTTAGTGGCCTACTCATTCATCAGGAATCATAGCACAGCAACAAACAATGTTGACCAGCTAGTTCTGATCCTACTCTGTACAGTTACATTAAAATATTCTCGTTTAGTGGCCTACTCTTTCTTCAGGAATCATAGCACAGCAACAAACAATGTTGATCAGCTAGTTCTGATCTTGCTCTGTACAGTTACATTAAAATATTCTCGTTTAGTGGCCTACTCATTCTTCAGGAATCATAGCACAGCAACAAACAATTTTGATCAGCTAGTTCTGATCTTGCTATGTACAGTTTCATTAAAATATTCTCGTTTAGTGGCCTACTCATTTATCAGGAATCATAGCACAGCAACCAACAATTTGATCAGCTAGTTCTGTTCTTGCTCTGTACAGTTACATTAAAATATTCTCGTTTAGTGGCCTACTCATTCATCAGTAATCATAGCACAGCAACAAACTTTTTTGATCAGCTAGTTCTGATCTTGCTCTGTATAGTTACATTAAAATATTCTCGTTTAGGGAATCACAGCATGAATTCTGGATCACTCAATGTTTTAATAAATAATCAACATAGAGTTCAAACTGCTAAACGATTCTGCTTTAGGCACCTTCATTCGTTCTGGATATTTTTTTTTGTCATGCAATGTATGAGTCCAGTAATTTTCATTCATAAATTCAATTTAAAAAATGAATTGTTTCATATTTAATTTTAAATAAAGTCTTCCTTAAAGTTAAGTAGAGGTATTTTTTTGTTCAAAATGTTCACTTTGAATATACTGTTTGCAAGAATCCCTCTGTAATTTTCAATTGAGAATAGTTATCAGAATCATCAGAAAAATATGCAAGGTTTACAGTAAAAGCTTGAAGAATCATGCTGTATGTTTGACAAGTTAGTTATAATTATATACAGACAAACTAGTGTAAATGTAGGCCTACCGTAGATGGAAAACCTACACTAGAGATATAGTTAAATATCCTTGAAATTCGCAGAGAATATTCCTTCCATAACGTAAAGACACACTACGAAGGGATTTGATGAAATTCGACCCCGAGAGGATTAAAAGGGGTAAAATATGTTTTCACGGATTTCTCAATATCTCTTCCTTCCTATGAGACTTGGTTCAACATACATTGGTTTTACCCATACTAATGACTAAAAACATAATCCTGAATAAAAGGTATATCTGTATACAAAATAAATGTTCGGACTGACTCTACGCAAAACCCTAAACCCTAGGACCTAGAATCATGAAATTCGCGGAGGTGCATAATAAATAGACTTATTAAAAAGGAATTTCCACAAATTTAATCCCCAACAGTTGTTAAAAACCTATATTTTTTCTTAGGTCCGATGAGATAGCTACTTGGATTTTTTTACACACGTTACCCATTAAATATCTAAAAACATAATCCCGAACTAATATTACGTACTATCTGTATAGTTATATAAAAGCAAATGTTTACGTCTAACGCCCAAACACTTTGACTTGGAAATATAAAATTAACTGTTGGGGCATTCCACACCAAAATCCCACACTTATTGGTGAAGGTACTCCAATTTGGCTCAAATTTACAGGTGGTTTTTACCTTGAAAAAAAAAACAAAAAAAAAACGCCACCAACCAAAATTTTAAGTCTCTATATCATAAGGAAGCTTCAGTCGTTAACTTAGTGAAAAACGCCATTTTTGAAATTAAGACTGAATATTGATTTGTCTTCTCTAAGGAATTGGTGTTTGGTAAAAAAAAATTAAAATGGTCATAATCGATAATAAATTTTCCAAGGAATCCAATGTCGGAATTTTTGATCTATCTTTTAACGCATAGGCTACTCAGTACATGAAAAAATAAAACTTTTTTGAATTTTCATAACCTAAAACATTTACTGCGATTTAGCTCAAATTTCAGGAAATCTAGTTGAAAGTACTTTTAAATGGTAGTAAATATTGCAATAATTCGATTTTTTCATTAATTTGCTGCAGATTTTAATTCAACTTTTAGCAGAAAGAATAAATATATTGTTATAATCAAACGTTTTTTAAAGATATAATATAAGATAATTAAGATATAATATAAGATTTTTTTAAGAATTCATTATTCATGTTAGTTTTGTATTTTTGTATTTATTTTTTTATTATTCAAAATTTATTATTTCTTCAATTGGTTAAAAGAAAGATGTTCGAGTTTTTGACGATTAGAAAATGGAAACAGTTGAGTTCAAACAATGGACTACTCAAGATCGTGGTGAATTGTAAACAAACTGCTTTTCGTTTCGAACTATTTAAGCTAACTTATCCTAGTAAATTTCAGTAAGAACTTTTCTTTCACTTTTAAAACATAATAAAAATGACAGTTTTTTGAATCTACTGCGCATGCGTTAAAAGATGACTCAAAAATTCCACGGCATTGGATTCCTTTGAAAATTTCCCATTGATTATCACTATTTTAATTTTTTTTTTCCTACCAAAAAACAGGTTTTTGTAGAGAGAAAAAGAATGTTTCAGTCTTAATTTGAAAAATTGACAACTGAGACTTCCTTACGAGATAGAGACTTGAAATTTTATTGGTAATGTTTTTGTCGAGGTAAAAACACCTGTAAAATTTGAACCAAATCGGAGTACCGTTACCAATAAGTCTGGGATTATCGAGTGGAATGCCCCTATTTTATGTTCCCTCCAAAACGTAAACTCACTAAGAAGGGTAGAAGGGATTTTTTATCTAAATTTGCAAGCATGCTAGTTCACGTTATAAAAAATTGTGACGCGTGTAACGTCAGCTAGTCACTCTATAAACCCTCTTTGCGACCTTGACTGACCGACTGATCCATCATAATTCAAAACCCAAACTGTCACGCTTAGTTTCAAATGGTTTATTGAAGGAATTCTTAAAATTGTGGGTTTTCTCCAGATAGTAATATTAATAGTGTAAACAAAACAATTTTGAACTTAAATATTTTTGTTTTGCAGTAAAATCAAAATAAATGCATACATTAAATTTGTAAATCAATAGCTTAACTTTTATTTGTCTTCAAAGTATAGTCGCTCAATAAGAAAAAGAATTTAAGATCTCTCTTAAGTGCAAAGTGGATAACGTTTGGTGCAAAATTGTCATGGTTAAATAAAATTACTTCAAATTGTCTAATATCATTTGAGCCTGAAAAACCTGTAAAATAGCCTGCTCTTTCATCTAAACTAAAGACTGATTTATGAAGTCAAACTGACGAAAAACTTTGTTTGAATTTCACTGAATAACTGACCTGCAGCAGTCCGTTCGACAATTGATTAGTTTAGCTAACATCTTAAAACCATCAAACTTTCCACTGAGTAAATTTAGGAATTTTAGAAATAAATTAAAGAAAGACAACGTTAAAAGATAAATTATAATTCGTTCTTTCAAATACAGAGAATTTAAATTGATATGTAAATAAGTGTTTTAATTTAGACATCCATCTTCGTTAATAAATGATCAAGTGATGCGGGTATAAACATTAGTCTACTTTCATCATCGTTGGTGATGACAAAGGATCGACACACAAAAAGTGAACGCCAGTCATGTATCTATAAAAATGTTTAGTCCAAATTGTTAACACCTCTTTAAGTATATTGATAATTTGAATATAAGAGAGGACTTCTATTTCAATAATATGGGATGATAATAACAGGGTGATCAAAAAATCACTTCATACTGTGTAAAGTATATTTATTATATTCATTTACCTTTGTTACAAAGAATAAATAATATCGTTTAAAATGTTTGCCCTCTGGATTGATGCATCATCAAAGCCTTGGTGTAACAGTCACACACGCTTTAATACATAAGTTAATATTTCTATCAATGTCAGTGAATGCCTCATGAAAAACTGTAGTTGTTTGATAGTTTTCTGTTTTTGGCATACCTTCACCACCTCATACAAAAATCAACCACTTAAGTGTCTATAAGATGATCAGGTAATCTGTGGTTTTTCAATGTTAACTCGCTTTTCAATAACTCTGTTTTGAATCACTTCATTCAAGATCTCACGAACAGCTGTGGTTTAATTCGAAACTTGGTATTGCATAACGATGCAAAATTTGAAGATATGCATCCCCTGTTACAGTCCGTTCAAAGAATAATATAATAGAGTTTCTTATATTATATTCTCACTGAATATTTGTTGAGATAGGATGTCCGCCTTAGTTGATTTAATCTTTGATCTAACAAAAACAGATGATGGTTTAGTGTACCAATAAGTACAATTGTGTTGATTGACATGGCCTGACAATTTAAAAGTGGCTTCATCACATCACACAAATAATTATAAAGGCGAGGAACATGTTACAATGATTTAAGCATCAATTAGCTCGCATAGTTACAGTCTTTTGTCTGGGTATTTCATGAAATAACCTTGGAGTGTATGCTTTAAACTTATTTTAATGCATAATTATATGAATGAATTTTTGCGGTAGCCTCCTTCGCCGATAATCTTTTGCTAGATTTCGTGTTTATCTCTCAGTAATTAAAACAACAAAAAATCTGATCCCATTGACGTTAAAAGCTGTGTTTGGAAGACCAGAATGAGGATCATTTATTACGGAAATTATTCACTTCAAATAAGTACAAAGATCGTCTTGGAAGAAAAAAACTTCAGGGCAAGCTCTTTACAGCCGTAACCTTTTAGTTTGTGATTGACTTTTTGACGTTTATTTCATCATTAGTAGTCAGAACTACACGCCTTTGTCACCCGGTCAAATTTTACATTAAACAATCAAAAACGCATGAACACAAAACACTTGACAAAAAAGGTTTTCAAAGTAATCACGGTTTTGTTAACATGAAAATGACACTACATTAATAGGGTCGTGTCCTCCCTTCTATTTGCTTCCCTAGCCTGACTTGACGGTACAACCCATTCTAAGAAAACTAGGTACACAAATTACTGCTTAGCTACATTTAATTCCTGTAGTTACAGCTTCGTGACAGACTTTTGAAAACGTTTTATTCTTATTTACACCGATAAAAGAAACGAAAGTAGGGTACGCGTTTTTACAGAAGCATTTGAAGTCTATATATTTTTTACTGGGGTTGTACCACTGAAAGTAAACGCAACAAACAAAGTGTGGGAGCCCCTCTTTTCCACTCCACCCTAGACATATTCCTACCTTGAGGTTGCTGTACATTCAATAGAACTACAGCCTATGTACTCGGACTACCTCTGTCCTCCAAATGCTTACTTTCTCCATATCCTGAGCCCTATTTCCATCAATTCATCTTTTCCTGAGCCTTCCTTTAATTCTTATCCTTTCTGGTCTTGATTTGAGTATGTTTTACCACCTTCTTTTTGACCATTTTCTTCACAACCTGCCCACCTTGTTCTACCAGTTTTTGTCACATTCACGTAGGTTTACGATTGTCTAAAAATCTTAAAAAAACAAACGTTGGATTTGAGTTCACAATTAGCCAATACAATAAGTTTTGGTAGATTCACGGATTCACTAAGAACGAGAGTATAATGAAATTCTACAATTTTGTAGTTTTCATTGACGTATTAACAACAACGTTTACACAGAAGCATTTGAGTTCTATATTTTTTAATTGGGGTTGTACCGCTGAAAGTAAACGCAACAAAGTGTGGGGCCCTTCTTTTCCTCTCCACCTCAGACATATTCCTACCTTGAGGATGCTGTATGTGTAGATGTATCTACACTTTCCTTCATCTAGCTTTGGAGTAGATCCCTCTCTTTTAGCTTTCCTATCAGGCTCTTGTTATTTTCCGACTCTGGCCCTAATAGAGTATTCAAAGGCTAGGAGTCTTTTTAAGGCGATGATAACCAAAAGGTTTTTCTCCTTTAGCTACAAGTAAATTGCAAGTTATACTTAGACAGCTGTCAGATTTTACAACTGTACTGAAATGAACGTTTTGCTTACTATTCACAAAGATCTAAATACCAACAAATTCCAACTGTTGTAATGGATGATAGCGAAGAATTCCAGTCGTTGAAGCTTTGCAGGAATTATCTTTATATTTAATATAAAGTTCCTTTAAGACCAAGACAGTTGTTCCATTACACATTGTCTAGCAGCATTACTTTGCCGATAAGCGTTCCTGCGTGAGAAGACCAACTGTGCGATTCCGATGTAAATTTTATTGTTATGTTAATTAAATAGTGTAATAACGAGACGACATTTCGTAACGGTGCAGACCCTTCTTAGCTTAGTCAAAGTTCCCCACATTATCTGACCGTTTCCTTTCAACTTAATCCTATCAAATGGACCGTGCTTATGTATGTTTTCCATTTGCGCAATTTATAGACTGGTTTTCATACTTGCTTTGTAATACAGACGAATAAAGTAGATGTAATTTTTATCTTAATTTAACTCTACGACACCAGATGTCTCTGGTGATCGTATCTAATGTCTGGACACATGGTCATCCTAATTTTTAGTTCAAATAAAACGTAAAAGTTGTTTATTTAATTGTTGAGCTTATAAGCCAATAGCTTGACAGAGTGCCAGATAGAGCTGCTGCTATTGGCATGGAACTTGTGTTTCACTCAGGTTTACATTTTTCAACTTATACAGTGTGAGTCACGAAGATATTGGAAAGACATTGGGAGTTCATTCTGCATGTAAAAATTTCATATAAATATTAGTTCGAAAAGTTTAGATTTTCATCTATCCACCATTTTGTTTTGTTTTAAAAAAAAAAATTATAACTATGAAAAGAGATAAGATATTGAGTTTAAATTTGGTACAAACGTTATTTCTGTTAAGTTTTACAATTACACCAAAACAGACTCTATTTTATAATTTTTTTTTAATGTTCAACGTCAAATATTTTTTAAAACGTTGACTTTACAAAAATGTAAAAATGACTTTTTTCTGTAGCTCAAAAGATAGATCCACTTTAAACACATTTAGGACCATACTGTTATGTATAACTTATTTTAAACCTCTTTCTATATATTTAATAATTTTTTTAGGTTTTGTTTTATGTGTCCAAGTCACTCACATATATTTTGAAAATATGATACAGGAAAAAACTAGAAACACCATTTTCTTATTTATTAAAAAAAAATATATATATATATATTTTCGAGATTTTTTACCTTAATAATTTAAACATCCGCCATTTAAAAAATAATACAAAATAAAGTTGATGTTTTTGGTGCACTTATAAAACTTAACATAAATAATGCGTGTATCAAATTTAAACCCAATATTTTCTTAGATAGCCAATAATGTTTTTTTTTTTTTTTTTTTTTACTAGAAATTAAACGTTTTCAGACCTATGTTTATATCTTTTTTTGTTTTCTTTCAAGGTTATTTATGTTATTGTCCATTTAATAAGGCAGCCACTCAAAGTACTGCACGGTTCCAAGCGACAAACAGGCGAGCATGGAGCATTACATATCTTGGTATGAACGTGACATCATGAACAGTTGTAAAAAAATTCTAAATTATATTTCAATTGTTTTTTAAAACTTTCTCGTGAGCACAAAAACTTTTCCTGACCACAAAATAATAAAATTATGTTTTTTTCTGTTGGACGTTTTGTTTTATATGTTTTTTTAAAAACCTTTTTCAATTTCATACGGTTGGTTATAAAACAAACAGTAGTCAGATCATTCACGCTTACAAAGAGTCTCTTATTCATAGATCCACTAATAATTGTGGTTTAGATTATACAAAAGTAAGTAAAAATAATACTTTGAAAAAATTTAATATGATGAACTCTACAGGTGTTATTTTAAATTTGAAGAGATGACTTGTTTTGAGATATATAATTGTGTATTATTTTGTATCGTTACCCGGTTACATTGTTTTCGTCCTTGGGATTTCCTCTAAAACTGTAATTGGAAACCCCGCCAACGAAGATCACCAGTTGTCGAGTGCAGGTTTGTTTTGGTTTTTTTTTTTTTTTTTTTTTCAAATGAGACGTTTAGCATTCTAGGATTTATATACATAAACGAGTAATTACGCTGACTATAATTCCAATGAATGGTAAATTGCAATTAAAATCCAAGGAGCAAGTTACCCACAAAACATTTTTTACTTCACTTCCTGGCGCTGCGGCTCCTATAGGACCTTGGCCTTCCTCGTCAAAGTTCGCTACTCACTGCTATCTGTCAGGTATTTCCATCTTCTCATGTCTATAAAGCGAAGGTACTCTTCAACATCATCCCAGACACTTAGGCGCAGTCTTCCTTAATGTCTTCGCCACCTTTCCTTCAACATAGCTTTCTTTGGGTGTCTTTTCTTACAAATGCGGCCGAGATATTTCAAGCTTCTTATCTTTTTTCTCAGACTATATAATCGTTTATCTCTATTCGTTGTACCTCTACAACCCCTCCTCCCTCCTCTCTTGTAATATTCCTCTTAGTGAGTGGTATCTCAGATAGTTATAGTTTACTGATATTACGCCTATGATTATCTCCACGTCACGCGCTAAACAGTAGCCACAATGTATGTCACAAGAATGATTTATTGAATATGTTAAAACATCCAAGGAGCAGAGTCTACCGTTCACAGAACCACTAGTTAAATTTACAAATCGATATTTCTAGTGTTCATTTACAAACCACTAGTTGGCCATTGTTTAGTATTGTGTGCACACATTTAGTACACAATGGTTTTGCTCTAACTCCATGTACTTGACTAGTTAAACATAGAAATAATACCGCAATTCTGGCTGTTACAATCTCTCTCATGCATTCGCCGCCATTGAGAGTATAAAATCTCTCCTCTCTAATTGTAATTTGTTATTAAACTGACTCTTTCTCTCTTATATAGTATATCCCAAAGTTTCGCACCTTCTAAAGTTTTTGAGAATAAATACAAGAAAACCATATTAACTTTGAGCATTAGGACAATTTGTCTCCTCCTTTCAAATTTGATTTTTAATTTGAGAAAGTAATGCCTTTTTTAAAGAGAATAGCGAAATGAGAAAAATGGTTCAAAACTAAGACCGTTATATTAATCTCATCTAAAATGACAGCTCTAATCACAGTATTCATATTTTTAATTTAGATTAAACAGAATTTGACTACAGAATAATCATTAACAATCTAGTTTTTATCAGAAAAACTCTTATGGGGTTCTTGGCCCACAGAATAACGATTTAGACGAAATATGAAAGATGAAACAAGAGCTGAATAGGAGGCAGACCTGAACAGGAATATGTCCTATGTCCTGCCGATTTAAATGTACCCAGCGATGTTTCCGTCAGAAGTTAAATTAAATGTGTCAAGAAAATTAGGATATAAGGGTAAGGATATACGTCAGGTGTCTTTCAAAGTCCTGAAGAGTTCAGGTCAAAGTTAGTCTGATGGAAACACATCACAGCTGAGGGCTCAATAATGTTTCGCTTTGCCGGATTCCTCGTAGTCAAAGCGTCAGCAGTTAAAATCATTGGTCCTGACCCATTCTGTTACATATCCAAGACGCTGGCTAAGCAAGTCATCAGGATTTGGGCTGAGGAAGCACACAAGAAGAGGTGGAGGAATATCTCATTTATAAGGATTAATAAATCCTCAAACCAAATTACATCTCTCTTTAGGCAGTAGTGTTCGTTACAGAGGAAACGTATAAACAGGATTGACTGGGGAGCCTCTTTGTAGACAATGTGACTTGCAAGAGTTTATCGATCTTCAAATCCAAATTCCCTGATCGGGATAAGACTGAGAACCTTAGAACTTTCACAGAGTCACATATAATCCCTTATGACTATCTTGTTGGGAAGATTCTTAAGTTCACGTAACGTTCATGCCGGTCTTACTGGGGATGTGTAGAGTATTAAATTATCTGTTTCTATTTGGAAGATAATACGTTCTTGTGGCTTACGTGCAAAGTGATTGTCTTACATGAACAATTGATGAAGAAATAATTATTTGGAGGGGGGAGTTAAAATGATATTTTAAGAAAATATGTGTCACGTTCAAAACTGTACAGCAAGTGCGATTAGAAAGTGATTATCTAGTAGCGTTAGTTATAAACCGCTGTTTTCAATTGATCAGTTTCAACGGCAGCGCAATTTTGCACGTTAAATGAGCTTTTACGTCATGCAACAAGACATACTTTCTTCAAATTCCATTGTCTACCTCACTTATTTGGAAACCTTAAAAGGATTTTGCTTGCATTGACTGTTTTATTAATTATTCCTGCCTGGTTGTAGTCAGACTTCTTCTAAAATAAAATAACTGAACATAGCCCTAATTTAAATAAGGACCTCCTTTTTTACCTGTTTTTACACTAATCATAATTCTCTTTAGGATGATTTATCACTTTCCAAAATGGATGTTACAATTTACAGTTATTAAGTGTCTCAAACCCCCCCCCCCGATAATATAGAAGCTTTTTGATTCACTCATTCAAAATTTAGAGAGTAGATTGATTTTTCGATGACCTTTATCTCATAAATCAAATATATTATCTTTTATGTTATATTTATTGTTTCTTTATTATTTTTAATCATTTTTTGTTTTTGTTTTTCAGGTACACAGCACTTTTCCTTATATTTATTGGTTTAATCTGCACTGAATACAGGTGAGTTTTTAAATGTATTTCATCATTAAAACAAAGATATATAGACATTCAATAATGATATTCACGTGAATTAAAGATTTCATTATTTTTGATAAACTTAATAGGTCTAAAGAAGATAGTTTTTGGTAAAGGGTTTTTTCTGGACCATCCAAACTTTGGTTTTTCTAGAGCAACTCTAAAACCGGAAATGATAACTATAATTTTAAAGGGAATAATAAGTTAAGAGGAAAATAGCGTAAATTGGAGCTCTCAGATTTTGTAAATATTTTTAATTAAGTTAGAAAAACGTTTTAATACAAAGAACGTAGTTAATTTGAGAACAATCATGAACAAAGTAATCGTCGTCACCTAAACTCTGATGGGGTTCATGCCTACAGTAAAATGACGATTTTCTTTTCTGGGTTTGAAGGTTCACTAATAAAATTTTAAGAAAATATGACGTATTTAATTAAATCGAATAGCTCATTTGACTCGGAAATCAGTACTGCAAATACTATAAGTGTGATTGATAGGCTAGTGTTTAGTGCAAAAAAAGTCAACAAAACTACACTATCACAAGAAATGAAAGCACCAAGTTTTAACTAATATCATTCACTGGTCAACTAAATGTGCAGGTGTTATAGGCCAACGGGGTAGTTACGTAACGATTTTATTGGAGGTGAACATATTTTTGTCCTCTCTATCAAGAGTTAATCTTGTGTTAATGTATTGTTCAGTTTACCTATGGTTTTCTGATCACTTTTATATATAATTTCGGTTATTTTTAACGATCTGGACTAGCTTTAACTTGGGTTACTTTTCTCGGATAACTAATTTTACTTAGTTTCCAACATGGATCTTTTCGTATTTTTCATGTTCTAGGTTTATCACTAACTGTAATTGATTCGTACAGTTATAATTAATGTTTATACTATCCCAATAATAAGATCAGTCCCACAATATGCAATAACTTTAAACGTAAATTGTAATATTAATACAGTATTCAAAATACAAAACTAAAGAGTCATGACTAGTGATAATAGGAAAAGTAAATTAAATCTTGCGAAGTTAAAGGATAACATAAAACAAATATCTGACTTCACAATGAGAATTTTGGCTGCCTAATAATACGTCGATGTTACATCAAAGATAATATCCACATTGTTTATTGAAATTAGTTCTAAATTATATACTTATCTGATTATGTTAATAAATAAGCCAATGCCTCGGATTTTTAGATATCCAGAGGAAAACAAACTTATTATGATTCCGCAAATCTATGATCTCTCACAACCACACATGTGTAAATCCTTATCCGCGTGTCATTAATATGAACCGGTGGTGCTTACATAAAAGCCGGGGTAAAAACTCTTGGAGCATAATATAACGAGAGGTATTTATAAAGGCCTAGAACTATTTTCTTTGCGGTGTCACCGTGAAGTGGCGTAACGTGTTAGCATGAGATATTGCGTAAGTCAGACGGCGCGGCGTAATGGTGGAAACCCTGGCTGAACTGCGTGAATTATTTATATTCATGATGTTGATGATGAATGCGCCGAGTCACCCCCTCCTATATATAACTTAAAACTTAAATATGCATCGTTGTAACGCAGCGCGACCAACGGAAATTGTAGAATCCTGTAGACAATCTATCAGGATTAAGTGGACAGTCGAGATAAACTTTAAAACAACTCTGACAAATTAGTGAACTGTGTTGCTGAGACAGATGGACCAGAGAGGGAGGTTGGTACAACAAATTGAAATCCTGCAATATTGTGTTATAATTGATATTTTAATTAGCTGCCGATTTTAATCACAACATTGTTCTACCTCATTCGGTACCTGTAATCTCTTGGATTATATTTTGAAATTATCGATTTCGTTCGATAATAATTTATTAAATTAAATCTCAATTATGAAAAAACTTTTATTGAGCGATATTTTAATATTTCTTTCAGTGTACAAAATATAATTGAAATCAATTAATATAAAATCAAACAATACGGATTGGAAAAAATTATATATTTTTTTATAAATTGATCTTAAAGTTTATTTATTCATTTCATTTCATTTTAACTCATAATAAAAATATAATATTATACTGATATTAGTTTATTTTGAACCTTTTAGTTGATCTAGTGGCTAGAGGGCTAAAAAAATACTCTGTTGACCTGTTCACCTAACACTACTGTAATTATGATGCTGGAACTTAGACTCAGACCTTTTTCAATTTCTGCCTCTACTTATTTCTGTCAGCCGCTATTCTCCTCCAGTTTCTTATTCCCAACTCTCTTGCAACCTCTGTGACTCCCTCCACCCGTGTTTTCGTGTCCGATCTCTTGATCTTTTCTTCCTATCCATTTACCCTCTAGTCTCCTCTTGGGGTTTCTATCCCTACTCTATCACCACCTTCGTAGTTTCATCTTCGATACGGGTTAATTGTTGCCCTAACGCTACTGCTATTATGACTCTGGAACTTAAAGTCGGGACATTTTCAATTTCTGCTTCGACTTATTTCTGTCAGCCACTATTCTCCTCTAGTTTCTTATTCCCAACTCTCTTGCAACCTCTGTGACTCCCTCCACTCGTGTTTTCGTGTCCGATCTCTTGATAATTTCTCCCCATCCATTTACCCTCTAGTCTCCTCTTGGGGTTTCTATCCCTACTCTATCACCACCTTCGTAGTTTCATCTTCGATACGGGTTAATTGTTGCCCTAACGCTACTGCTATTATGACTCTGGAACTTAAAGTCGGGACATTTTCAATTTCTGCTTCGACTTATTTCTGTCAGCCACTATTCTCCTCTAGTTTCTTATTCCCAACTCTCTTGCAACCTCTGTGACTCCCTCCACTCGTGTTTTCGTATCCGATCTCTTGATAATTTCTCCCCATCCATTTACCCTCTAGTCTCCTCTTGGGGTTTCTATCCCTACTCTATCACCACCTTCGTAGTTTCATCTTCGATACGGGTTAATTGTTGCCCTAACGCTACTGCTATTATGACTCTGGAACTTAAAGTCGGGACATTTTCAATTTCTGCCTCTACTTATTTCTGTCAGCCGCTATTCTCCTCCAGTTTCTTATTCCCAACTCTCTTGCAACCTCTGTGACTCCCTCCACTCGTGTTTTCGTGTCCGATCTCTTGATAATTTCTCCCCATCCATTTACCCTCAGTATCCTCTTGGGGTTTCTATCCCTACTACATGACCAGCCTATCGCCACCTTTCTAGTTTCATCTCTGATACGGGTGAACAAATGCAAATACACCCAGCTTCATTAAAAGAAAAACTGAGGCTCTACATTTGTGGTGAATGCTAGAATTACGGCGACGGGAACTCGGTGTGCTGACTACTCATTACATGACTGAAATTTCGTCTAGCTTAGTTATAGATTATTAGGTAGAAAATATTATTAAATTCAGACACGTTACATATATTCATAGATCAGTAAGTCATATGTGTGACCGGATTACATTTTTCGAGTATCTATCAGGATTACCACGTGGTGGCGCTATTTACGTCTATCTTGTCTACTGGAAGATGACGGACGTGGGTTAGCTATAACAGTTGTACACGTGTATCATGAAATTGTATTAAACATGATATTAAAACCACCCCTTTTGTTTTATTAATTCATATTGTTACAGATCTGTGATTCTCTCACAGTTAGTTTAAAATTACCATCACTCTTTCGAGGGTATTGATTAACTCTCGTCATTCAAGTGGAAAAACCTAGAATTCTAAGGATCATATATTAGTCGAGTATTCTAGGACTATGTTGTAAACTACAACTAAATATTACTGTTATAAATAAAATTGTTTACATGCCGAATTTTAAAATTGTTAAAATTTAAAATTGTTAAAATTTAAAATTGTTAAAATTTAAAATTGTTAGATAAACGGAAAAAAATTTGCTAAAAGATTTGTTTTTGTAAATTGGCAAACAATAAGAAATGTTTACTCTTGTTTGAAAAACGTGTAAATCTAAAAAGTGGGTGGGAGAGCAACTAAACACATTGTTAAAAAAATTCAAGAAAGTGTAAAATCAAAATATAAGATTTTATTAACTTTATTAGTTAAAAAAGTATTTCCCCAGATTTTATGAAAAACCACTTAAAACTGATAAAATTATAAGTATGAAAACTAATCCTTTAATTAAAAGTGAAAAATGTTTTCTAAAAACTGTGGAAAAATCCTGCGTTAAGAAAAACATTTCTTGTCTTTTGAAAACTGATCATTATTTTCTGATTTACGAGCGATTTTTTCCTTAAAAGATGAAAATGATTTTTTTTAATCAACTTTTTTCTACTCACCTGTTTTTATATAAATTTTGTCGTCTTTTGACGGTTGAAAACAGATGTTTTTTTTTTTCATTGCGCTTTATTTTAGTTATATTTTTCTTTTATTTAAACATAACTTGTATTGATATAGTCTATTTAACATATTTAGCGCGCATAAAACTTCAACTTTTATTTATTATATCACTTTGAAGTTTTGTCTGTAATTATTTTATACTTTTCTTCTTTTTTGCGCCGTAACACAACTTTTTTTGAGGTGTAATTTTCATAATAACTGGCTTCCATCCATGATAATTGTAAATTTAAAAACAATCCTATATTTCATTCTGTAGTCATGTTGAGTCCAAATTTCTCAGTCATCGGAAGTGAAGATTTTGCGCTGAACAATAATTATATTTCTTCTTTTGACAGTTTTCTTTGCAACCGTCTAAATTATTCCAACTAGGGTATATAATGCGAGTTTTTCAACAGTTGTGCTGGAGTGGTGAGATAATTATACAACAGAGACCGGCTGCGAGGGTGTGGGGGTAATTATTAAATGAATAAAAATGTATTCTGAAGAGAGGAGGCGGTAGAGAAGCAGCCCAGCGGTCAGCCGGGAGTCGTCTCTAATTAATCTAGGCTAGGGGTCTTTCATCAATCACGGTGTACCCTTACTAAAGGCGCTTCCCCTTAATATTTCTCCTGTCATTTTTGGACACTAATTATAGTCCTAAGGGATATTAGCAAGTACAAAGAAGGAACGTACGTCGTTATTATGCGATCATATTCCAAGTTTTTGAACTGTTGAAAAATTCTTTAAAGATTTATTTCTATATGGTATTATTAAGCAATGGCGTAGTTTTATTTTCTCACTTTGTTAAAAAGGTAATATTGCAGTGTTTATTTTATTTTCATTTCCTCGTATATTCATAGTTAAATAAATATTAAATATAGGGCTATTCTGATAAAGTGTTTATCTATTATTAATAACAACAAAAACTTTATTCTCTTTAATAATCTAAATTCAATTTCTGTGAGCTTTATTACTTAAACAAAGTATAGAGTAAGTACACAGGGTGTCCAAAAAGTATCAGAACGGGGTTCAATTTGTTGAACCATTGCAGAAAAACTTACCACATCAATACTATACCTTACAATGTACTTTTTAAAGCAGCTATCAGTTTATAGGAACGGACCACAGGGAGTCAGAAGAAAATCTTAAATGAGAGCATAGGTCGAGTTTTACATAATATTAAAGGTCTCTGTTAGGAGAATACAATGCCGCAAATCCGACCTCAAAAAGTTCACACTATACAAAATGGCGACCGTTTAAAGTTACAATGTTGTACTTGGTATGAGTTACATAAGTAAAACCTCAACAATCCTCACTGAACACAAGGAACAATTTATCTGGATAGCGAGTGACTTTTCAACTCCAGTGAAAATTTGGTATTTCGGGCATTATGAACAAACATTTTTAATGTGGCCCTGTTGTACATCATCTCAAAGCTAGTTGTTTATTTCTTTGTTTTCTTTTTATATCATGGTATAGTCAATGTAGAAAAATATATAAAATTCTAATTTATATACATTTTGGATCTCAATTTTGAAAGGGTAAAAGACATTGTTAAAAATTTTTTGTCAAAATGTTTAGTTTGTGCTTAAATTAAAGCATCATTTGACAAATGTTTATATATATATATATATATATATATATATATATATATATATATATATATATGAGAATATCGAAAATTGAACCCTGACTTTGGCTAAAAAAGAGGTCACCGTAATTTCGTATTAAGAATTTAAGTTGAAATGCTACTTTTTTACCTTTTTTAAAAAAATTTCCGCTTTTATAGCTTCTTCAAAAAAAATAGTAATTAAGAAGATACTAATCACTACTATATTTCAAAGAAAATGTCTAACAATTCAGTGAAGGGGTTTACTCACTTCAGTCTATTCAGTGACTTGTTACATAACCTCAAAGTTTACATAGGCCTAATTTAAACAATTAGCTGTATTTATAGAAGCAGTTGATGGATTTTAATGAAATGTACGTTAACAATATATTCAAAACAAAACGTAATTGTCCCATTATTCGAAAAAAAAAGTTTATGTCCTATAGAAATAAGCCAGACGGTTGAGTTTGTGAAATAATTTTACCCAAAATTCGTCATGGTTGTTAATCTTCTTAAAAACATCTCTTCCTTAAGTTTCATTAAAATTCGTTTCCATACTTATAGCTATTTGTTTAAAATAAGGATGTGTAAGTTTTGAAAGGACATAACAAATCATTTGATAGACCTATCAACTCCAAACCGATCTCATTTTCCTTGTCATAATTAACAAATATTTTCATACTAATTTTTTAGCAAGAGCTATAGAAAAAAGATTTTATTTTTAAACTAAAATACAAGCTACGGCCACCTCAAAATATGAAAAAAAAATTTGTTTAATTTTAAAATATCACAAAGAAATGATTTAAACTAAACCCCCCCCCTCGAGACCTAAAGTATTGTTTTATTCTGTTATTAATAAAGTTATTACAAATTTTTAAAAACAATTTTTTTTAGAATGTTGGCTCAAAAACATCACCGCGTGCTCACCACATATAAGCTATATAATGCCAAATCATACAATATTCTAAATTCTTAAAAAACACAATTACAGTTGTATTAAAATGAACAAAACTTCACTGAATCTTTGCCAGTTCATTAACAATACAAAAAATGTAGTTATAGAGCCAAACGGCACGATAACTCTCATACACGCATATCAAAAGCCAATTACGACACGCAAAGAACTTGTAAAAAAGAACAGTTCAGCATATAAATTCAAATTGTTTAAAACTTTTTACATTAGATTAAGAACTAAGGAGATCAATAAATCCTAAAGAACTGCGTGGGTCTAAAGTTTAGAAACTGTTGCTCTAATAAAGAACGGCCCGCCCGCATACGGTACTCGTAGAATGACTCAGTGGAAGCTGTTTTCACGGAAATAGAATCAACGATTTACATCTGTCATCTTGTACCTAACCTGTTCACAATAACAGTGGATTTTATTTATGGGACGCAGAAATACCCTTTTTACATCCGGGAACATGGAAATGTTTAGTCCCATCTTCATTGGCTGAGAGGGAAATTTAAACGTGAAGTTGTCGGTAATTGTAAAAGTAGTTTTCAAAGAATATTTAGATAGATAGTAGTGTTTTGGTTGTTCCGTGTTTACTTTATCATAATTATGTAGCATGGATAAAGTTATGTGATTGTTCAAAAAATAAATGTTTACTTTTTTGTAGATATAAGTCCCCCCCCCCACAGTGCTTTACAATCCAAACGTGTAGACCGATTTTAATCAAATTTGTTTTTTGAGAAAATTTTAAAAATATCTCGAGGTTTTTCTCTCATTTTTTCGACAATTCAAAATTTGGAGGTAGATTAAAATTAAACGTAGAATACGATTTTCTCAAAATTGAATTTAACGATTTTTATCAAATTTGCTCACGTGTGATTTATAAGGAACCAAACAACACGTCTGTCCATTAATCCCTATTCGAGAGTTACCGTTAAAAAACTAAAAATCGGCCACCGATTTCGTTCAAATTTTAGTGACACGTGAAGATTAATATCAGAAACATTGTGATAAAAAAAATACTGTTTTTGAATACTTAAAAAACTAAAATCTTGTTGATCACTGTCATTAAGAATTTAATTTAATCAACTCTATACTAAGGATGCGTTTATGAAGCAAGTTTTAACCTTTGTAAATTTTTTTTTCTTTCAATATGGCGTGCATAGTTCATATTAACTTTTTACTAACAACTGCCTAACTGACATTTATTCCTACGAATGTTTCGTTCGATTGTGAATGAATGTATGAGAAAGTTTATGCAATGTTTTTGGACAGTTTATACAGTCAAACAGAAAAAATACTGCTTAGATTACAATATGACTAAAAGGGAATTCTCATTGTACAAACTGAGTCACCTGGTGTCACAACAGCTATCTCTAAACTGTCGTAAGATACAAAATAGTTCAAATTAGAAACCTGTCTTACTTTTACCGTTAAAAATACGTTAACAATTTATAAAATAAAATATTGTTTTCATTTCAAAATGACAGATAGGCCTAGGATTTAAAAAAAATAATTGTAACCCATATTTTTAACAATAAGATACATATTCAATTAGTATAAATTAATTAAGAAAACAGTTTCAAAGAAATGTTCCGTTTCATGTCTGGATGTACGGTTTTATATCTTTTAAATTATTTATATCTAAGAATCGGATTTAATTATTGAGTCTAAATTTTGTATATATTTTCTATATGTATTGTCAAAATAAGACTTACCTTTTTTAAATATTCAATTCGCTATTTTAAATGAAAACTAACTTTTTCTGTAAATTTTTGAACATCATTTTATTTTTACCCAGTTAAGGAAAGGGTAAACAACACAATAGATAAACTTAAATGAAGACAGACTAATAATGACAATTTGTTTACAAATGTAAACATAAAAACAGGAGAAGAAAAATGTATTGATCATATCCTATCAAAAACCAAAACAATTGGCCTTACAACAAAATATCATATAGGCTTACAATCTATATGTCACGAAACCAAGAAGTTTGACTAAATCTGTCGATTTTGATAAGAATATATAACGGTATTTGGAAACGCTTGCGAATGCGCCGTTTTCTCAGTATATCTTGGTGTCTGCTGCTTCTAGGGTTAATATCCATAATTGTTTATAAAATAGACAATATAATAGACAATAGATAATAGACAAATGGTTTTTGTATAATACTACAACAAATAAAATAACAATTTAGTGAATAGAGAGGAAGAAACCTGCCTCTCACACACTTGACAACCAAAGCTGTATGATAGGTGGGAGAAGTACGGCTGTGTTAGGTTAAAGAATGAAGTGGGGGAACTCAGTCTTGCTCTTTAGTTTTTTGTAGATCTGTATTTTGGCTTGTTTATTGTAAAAATAAGAAACCGTTATTTCCAAAGATTTTGTGTTTGTAAATTTTGTTCATTACCGTTTTAAACAACTATTTATTGTTTTTAGTTTTATGTAATAGCCAATAACTCAAATGATTGCAGTAGAAACGCTTTCGTCATTGGACAAGTATAGGAGAAACAATATTCTGTTATGATATTGCGTTTTCGCTTCATCCACTCCATATCGCTAGGACTAAAATGAATCATAAAGGAAGACGAAACGAGTTTTTATAAATATTTAAATGATTCCCCTGTAATCTGATGCTCGATTTTAGCAAGAACAACCTTGAATGGTAATTTTTACTCTTGTTTATTGACAATAAAAGCTTTGTTTGAAAGTTTTAAGCTAAACATCTCGGCAGATTGTTGATAATACAGACAGGATGGAGTGATTGTGCGCTCTAGAATGTTCAACTCGCAGGTATAAATAACCTTAGCTCGCACGCCTCCACAGTATTTTTGTCCGACTCTGTAGTTATCCACGCTTTGAATGTCGTCAGGCAGGTTTGCAGATGGTCTGGTATTATCTCTCGTGAACATGCTTAGCTTTCCTTGTTGTCCTAGGGTAGTCAGTTGTATCAATTCTTTTGGTTTTCATATTGCTTAGTTTCGTGACAAAGTTTTTTTTTAAATCTTATTGTAATCCGCGATGGATATGGAGCTATTTGAGCCCGAGTAGTGGAATTCTGTTTTTGTGTGCATAACCTTAAATTTCTCGCTTCTTTATCTGCGTGGATTTCACTAGTTAGTTTATACTTTTTCACAGTTAGAGAAAGTTATTTGATGGGTTTAAAAAATCATTACCACTTTGAGGTCTTACAAGTCCAAAAAAGTGGTTTTTAGAATGATGTCTGTCTGTCGTCTTTGCGTTGCTTTGCAGCCTAAACACGTGAACCGATTATAGTCAAATTTCGGGTGTTGGGAAATTTTCGCTACATCTCAGGATTTTAAAAATTTGTTTAATAAATTAAATGGTTAGATGCCATAAGGAAAAGCACAAAATTGTGATTTTATCAAAGCTATCCTGGCTCGTGAAGCAAAAACCAAAATATTGATGATGATACAAGACGTTTTTCTCAAAATCTGTTCTACCAATTGCAATGTAATCAAATTTTACTATTAAGGATTTTATCAAAAATCAAAACAAAAATGAAGTTTGGCTCTAGTTTTTATAAGCTATATTTGATTTAAATACAATTTACGCGTTTATTTCACAAGCGATGATGACCGAAAGCTATTTTGCCTTTAAATAACCAGAAAAAAAATCACAAGCAAAACAAACTTAGTCCCTTTATAATTATATAATTTTTTTTTGAAACAGAGCGTCCACTATGAATTTTCACTTTTTGACTACCAACTTCCGAACTGATATTTTTGATGATGATTATTATTGGGGGGGGGGGTAGTGAGACAGTTTGGCACACTTTATTTAACATTAGGATATCGTATTATATACGATATATAATATATCGTGTGTGTGTGTGTGTGTGTATATATATATATATATATATATATATATATATATATATATATATATATATATATATATATATAATCTGTTTATTATTTTAACGTTCGTAGTCCATTTATAAAGTACAAGACATTTTTATTTCCTTTTTAGTGTTAAATCATTTTTTTATAAATAGTGTTCTTTAGTGCTCGTCATTTTCCTCCTATTTATAGATGTTATGACCCAGTTTTTGGTAATTTGTATCTTTTTTTTTTTTTTTTTTTTTTTAGTCTTTGTTATTTTCATGATCTTTTCTTAAATGGTTGTTATTAACTGCTCTTTAACATAAAGTAGCATGCTTAAAATTAAAAGAATAGAAAATCTAAACCTAAGCTAGATTGAAATTATTCTAAATGTTTAAAAAAAAGTTTTAATTTTAGGGAGGAAAATTCACAGTAAAAAATATTTATCAAAAAACATATGTAATATACCACAAATTAATATGTATGTTTCACATAATCGTAAATTTGACGTTTTTAAAAATGTGTTTCTCAAACGACTTTGATATAGGCTATTATGATTTCACCGTAAGATAAACATATAAATATTAATAAAACTGTTTTCTAAAAGCTTTCAGCGGAACGTTTTACCTGACCAATGTAAAATGTAAAATAGATATTTATATTTATTATATAAACTTTACTGTCCGTCCATCTTTTAGTGTAATCGTAAAAGCTGTTCATACAAACACCACTCATAATTAATGTGTTTCAAATTTTAGCACCACCTTTCCTAAATGTAAAGAAACTTAACTTTCAAAAGTTGACTTCTTTCTGAACATTTAACTTTTATTATGCGATAAATGCACTTTTTTCAGTCATAATAAATGTACTCAAACAATTAGATTGGCATCACGTGATAACCGCTAAACACTAGTTAAACAATATATATTATATAATACGTATAGTTTTGTAATTATCCCCAAGCAATCGACATCGTCGTGCGTGGCTAACCCTTGCATACCGCATTGTAAATACACATAGGTCAATGACCTACCCTTTGCCACCCCTTCTCTATGTCTATATATAGATGCTTTAAAATAGGCAAACCTAGAAATTACCATTATCTCACCCTCTGCTGTCAGAATCTAGCTTTAAAAGGAATAAATAAACAAACATCTTGTGCTCGGTTGTGTAAATATACTTTTATAGCAGCCAATTTAAAGTGACGTACCCTTCTCAAACCCATAAAAATTTATACTCAAAGAATAGTTTTTAAACTTTTAGTAACGTCTAGTATATAATCAAAAGCCTAGTTGGATTTATAAGATGGTATATTGGAATAATAAAGATAACACAAATTCTTAGAATATAGCGTTTATCAAACGCGTTTCGACGGCAATTTCGCCATCTTCAGTGATACATTAGCTAGAACAAACATTACTAACGTTAATTATATTTTGTTTGTTATAGTATTGTTTCGCTTACATAACAAACTGTGCATTAACATTTCACCAAAATTTGATTGAAATCGTTAGAGCCATACCTATAACCCTCGAACCTGTATTTTAAGAAGATAATGTGCTTGAGTTCTTAAACGCTTTATGGTGACAATATTTGATCAAAATTGTTTGAATCGATTTTGATGAAAACGGAATTTTGAGATTTCATCTTATAGCAAGTATACCCCCACATTTATAGTTATAGAATATATACTTTAACGTGAATTACAAAGATTTACTTACTTGCTTGAGTCACGAAGCTTCCTCACATTCTTAATGCCGAACTCCCGTGATTCCTTGTACCGTACGGAATTGTCTTCACAAAACAATCTAGTCCCGTGACAGCACCCTGGTCACGTTCTCCCATCGGGCAGAGTCTCCACCTGGTCCAGTCTCTCCAATAATCAACTCACATCCTTTCCCCTCCATTAGGAGTTAATATGCTTATCAGTTGTTTGTGACGTGTTGGAAGGTTGCAAACCAAATCAAACCTAACCTTTTGTATTCTATTGCAATGATTGTTTATGCTCTGGTGTCTATCTAGTGGACTTACATTCTAACCTAACCTAACTTTTAATCTTATATTCTAACAGAGCACAAAACAGACTACAAAAAAATTCCCAGACATAATGCCGATAAACATTTTGTTGAGCTCAGAGGGCTTCAAAATCTGATTTATCAGAGAAAAATCAACATCGATTTTTGGACTCATTGAATAAACTCGTATTAAAAAGTAAAACGTCGAAAAACAGAAAGTAAAAGGTCCCTAACTTCATATTTATAACATGTAGATGGGTCGGTCACGGTGTCGTCATTCAAAACAACCCTTTACTTCTCCCCCAGCTACTTTATTCTATTTGATACTTTGAAAGGGTCATGGGGTTAAATGTGATTTCGAAATATTAACAGAAATATCAATTTTTAGTTCATCCAAACAAAAATAAAGAACAACTGCTACTTTTTGTGTCGACTTTTTTTACAATCGCACTGTTTTTTATTTTTTATTTTATTCTTGTTTCTTTCTCACATATTCGTAGTATAAAAAGTTAAGGGATGGATAAAAACTGAAGTTGACTTTTAATGGGAATATATCAGTTTTGTCATCTGTTGAGTGCACTACAGCTCACACACTTTGATTTTAGTCAAGCTTGGTACGTGGCCATATTTTTACCATATCTCAGGCCTTTTGTTATGTTTTTCGATAACTCAAAATATGAGGATAGCTGTCATTGAAACAAAAATACAAGATTTCAATTTTATCAAAACGGGTTAAACGCTTTTGATAAAATTTTCCTCAAGTGTAGCCTCTAAAGACCCAAACAAATATTCGTCAACGACTGTACCAAAAATCAAACGTTAGTTGCTCAAATCAATCTTCAGGAATAATCATTGAAAATTTAGTTTAAAAAATAAAAGTCTGTTCCCTTTTTGTCAAAGACCTTATAAAAACATTTTTAGTTTCACCCACTTACGTGGATGGGGAAAGTTCATGTAACCACGTTTTATTGCTACCTAGATTTTCCGTCATTGCAACTTTGAATGCTTATAAGTGAAAAACGAAGGCATTTATCGAAAAACTGCTTTCACCATCGTTTACTTGTCAATTTTTACATGACAATTATGTTATCACGTGTCCACTTTCCTATTAAAAATAATTTTATTCAATATGGCGGATCCAAGATGACGGACAAACATTTTTAACCTACAAAAAAGTTTTTTTAATTTTTTTTAAACTTCGTAGATACGCATTTGTTTCTGCCTTCAAGTACCTTTCAGTTTTGTAATGTAAAGCCGTTTCCATAGGCTACTTAAAATTCGCCCTGTGTAAATGTCTTGCAAAATATTTAAAACTATTATTTTGCAAAACGTTAGAAATCTCTTGCTTACCATATAGAGGATTATATGATAATAATTCTAAAGAAAAATATTTTTTTCTTTTTGGAGTATAAGTAAGTTTAAAATGATTTTGGTGAGATGGCAATCGTTGTTATTTTTGGTTAGTATTTCTTAAGAAGCCAATTGTCACTAATGAATGTAATTATAGTTATTTGTGCAACTAGTGAGCAAAGTGGCACTTTTTTAAACGAGAGAAAAATGTTGACGTAAGAGGCTTGCCGAGTGCGTCAATTTTATCGAGTTTAAAAAAGACACTTTGTTCACGAATTTCACATTATACTTTGTCTACAGTTGTTATTTTGTGACAAATAAAAAATATACTTCAGCAGTAACACAATTTAATAAAACATTAATTTAATACAATAGTGTTCAACCTCACGTCAAAACTGAGGTTATTTATGAATATTACAAATAACTTAGGTGTATTGTTGAGGAAACGGGATTGCCAACTTCAAAACTCGGCAAACGAAAAATACTCTGCATGTACATACAGTGTCAATAATTTTTATGAATAATTACTTCCTTTTTCAACTTTAAAACGTTGTTTTGTTGTTTATTTATGTTATTTTACATTGTAAGAATTAATCTAACATACATACGGGACATTTCCTGTATATTATAAATCAATTCAAATAAAATTAACCTAAATTTCGTTTTGTTCGGTTGCCATTCGGAGTGTGCAAAGTAGTGGGCAAAGTGAAACTGTTGAGAAATCAGCTGTTTTGCAAACTAATTTTAAATGAACAAAATGCCACTTTGTCAACAACTGTAGACAAAATGGTTTTCGCTTTCAGCGTAGAGACATTTTTGGGGAAACAGGGGCGTTATTTGTTTGGTTTTGAAAGTTTGGTTTTTGAATGGGTGTCTGAGAAAGTTTTTTACTTATGGATTTAGAACAAAACAAAAGTAAGATTTATTACAAGATGTTTCAATATAATTACACAGTGGTGGAAGTATGGCGTGCTTAAGTTTTTTTTTTATTTCTCCTTTGTTCGTTGAACCTACTGCCATGCAACCCGCAGAACGAAGAAAACTTTCCTATTAATCCCCAAATAGAATTATTGATTTCAAATAAAATGTATTGATCTACGAATATTTTGACAAAGGGTATTACTAATACTGTGCCTATTACTTATATCACTCAAACTACCTTTTATTTTTGTATTTGAGAGGGGGGGTAGAGAAGTGTAACATTTTTTTGTTTGGTTAGTATTTGATTTTGTGTATGGGTGTGTATGAAAGTTTGTGCAATGTTTTTGCAGTAATATAATTGTTTAACATTAACAGCTATGAATTTAATTCTGTTTATTAGTGAATTGCTAGTACAAACACTTCAATTATTGTGATCACCCTCATAATAAACGTCGACACAAGAGGCCATGAAATATCCATTGATCCTAACCATTGTAATTTGACGTTATTTTTTTTACATTCTATATAAATATATATCTATTAGTAAACCGTCTAGGGGTCGCAATTTTACTACAATTTTAAGATTAAATTCGTTTTAAAAAATATTGGAATATTGTAGTTAACTACAAAAAAAAAATTTTAAACACCTGTAATATGAGACACCTGCTTTTAAACTTTCAAAGAAAAATATATACATGGAAGTCGAACAACTTTCTATAGTTTTATACAGCTTTAAAATCTGCATAATGATTCTCCAGCACGTTTTCTACGACAAAACTGCTTATATATAATGAGTTCGGATGTAGTAATCCCAAGGACCTATATCTTTCTTTATCTAGTGTTTTCCTACCTTGTCTTTCATGACCAATTCTTGTTCTATTCCGAACCTGGTGCTATTAGAAGTACTGGTCTCTATTTTATGCTCTTTTCCCCTCAAGACGATGATAACATTAATTCTAAAATCAAATTTGTTTGCAACATAACCTCAAAATTCAGAAGTTAGCAATAAAATCCGGAAATCTAGGTGATTTTTTTCGCAAGTAAGCTGTGACTATTACTAAAAATAAGTGGTTGTACAGTTTCAAAATGGCAGTCATTTCAGTAGTTGTTTCTTACCAATGCCTTACAAATAAGATTATATTCACTAACCTTAGCGTTGTGATACTCTGTATATATTACCCAGATCGAAGATGGATTTAATTTTAATCCGCTCTTAAAATTAAAATTGGCGACAATAAGTTACATTGTTCATATAACAAATTAATTATTCAAAATTTAAAAAATTGCTATTCTAAAGGTTTGTATTTACTGAGGTTTAAATTGTAAAGCTAGTTTTTAAATTGAAATAAATTTTAATCCATTTTTAGTAAAATATATTTCATTTGTGTTTATTCGCTTAAATAATTATTAATCGTTTCCAAAGTTTTATATATATTTCAATTTAAAAGCTTAACATTTCCCCTAACCTATAATATTTTAGTTCGAGTTAATTACGATAAATTTCTGATACCTTGTCAAGCAACCTCACCTGATCTAAGAAAATTCCGACTTATCCATGTCGAATTTTTTTATCAAATCGATAGTTTGATAATCCTAAAGCTAACCACAGAGTTAACTATGTATCATCTTCACTCACTGATCAGACTCCACTTTCTTTCAGCACATCCTAAGGTTTTGGAACATCAAAGGAGGCAGAAGTTTGTGTTCAGATCTAATGTTCATATTTAATCTTGTACGTTAAAGCATTTGTCCCAGAAAATTAAAGTATAAGCTAATGGTTATACGACCCGTGTCATTTACTTTTAAATTTGTTTTTCAAATATTTTTAACGTTCTCAAGAGTTCAGTCATTCGTATACAAATAACTAAATAAGACGAGATTAAGTGACTAAATAATTCGCTAAGTAAATATATTGTGTTGATTGCCGTAGTGATACTGGGAATCAAAAAGCCCAGAATGAGATTTAGCAAAGGAAGATTTTCACATTTAACCTCATTCTCCAATGAGTAATAAAGCCAAACGAAGCTGGGTCCAACTTGCTTTGTCCAAATGTTTCGTAAAATTAAAACTCGGAGCCTAATGGAAAAGAAAAGGAATGGAGCCAATCGATTTTTTATGTCGCCAAGAAACTTGGTTAAGTCTGTCCAAAGGGGAGCATTTCTTTTAACAAGCAATACAAATATTTGCCTAAGGGAAGGGGGTGTGGTTTCATTCAACCCTTGTCTGAATGATATTTTTAAGAATACCGGAGTGAGCGCGCTAAAACATCAACCCCATCAACACCTCGCCTTTGTTCCGACCCCCCTTACTAAGAGAAAAACGCCACATGTCATTTTCTAATTCCGTCAACCGAGTTTTAAAAACAGAAAATGTCTACAGTAATTAATCGCTCATTGTGTATTACACTTGATGCGGGGGTTTTAAGTGCTACTTCAATGAAATTTCTTCAATTCAACTAAAAATGCTTATTTTGCGTTATATCGCTTTGAAGGGGGCGGGTTAGGTGTTAACGGTAGCTAAATGAAGTCTGTATGTTTTTTTTTTTATTATTTATTTTTATTTATTATTTATTTTTATTTATTTATTTATTTTTTTATAAATACCGAATACAGAAATAGTAATATGATATGTTATATTTTATATGTTATGGCTCATTTGTGTCGAGTGGTAAATATTTACATTGTAATATGGAAATTTATAGTAACGTTATGTTATAAATTGTAATAGGAGAAACTTTTTACATTATAATTTCCGTAAAAAACATATTATACATAGCGTGGGTTTAAAGTTCATATTATTAAACAAGGAAATGGATTAACCATGATACGCCTAAAAGAGAAAGTTGTTTGTTATTGATAGCGAAGTTTAGAATTACGGTGACGGGAACTAGATATGCTGACCATATATTTCCACGGTGTTGGGAAAAAAGCGACCCGTGAAATAAGCTGCCACATACTTTCAACAATAGGGAATACTTCTCTTGATTCGATGGGTGGAGGGGTTTACAAGGTAGGTTAGATTTAGATTGTTTAAAGTTAGATACACTTCACCTCTTTCTATATGGTGTCCAATTTAAAGATACAGATTAAATTTGATCTGCAATCAATCTAAATTAAATGTATCACCTTTATCCATACAATTCTTGTTTCTTCAGTTGTACAAAGGGTAGGTTAGGTAAGATACACTTCACCCCTTCTATATAACGTACAATTTAAAGATACAGATTAAATTTGATCTGCAATCAATCTAAATTAAATGTATCACCTTTATCCATACAATTCTTGTTTCTTCAGTTTTACAAAGGGTAGGTTAGGTAAGATACACTTCACCCCTTCTATATAACGTACAATTTAAAGATACAGATTAAATTTGATCTGCAATCAATCTAAATTAAATGTATCACCTTTATCCATACAATTCTTGTTTCTTCAGTTGTACAAAGGGTAGGTTAGGTAAGATACACTTCACCCCTTCTATATAACGTACAATTTAAAGATACAGATTAAATTTGATCTGCAATCAATCTAAATTAAATGTATCACCTTTATCCATACAATTCTTGTTTCTTCAGTTGTACAAAGGGTAGGTTAGGTAAGATACACTTCACCCCTTCTATATAACGTACAATTTAAAGATACAGATTAAATTTGATCTGCAATCAATCTAAATTAAATGTATCACCTTTATCCATACAATTCTTGTTTCTTCAGTTGTACAAAGGGTAGGTTATGTAAGATACACTTCACCCCTTCTATATAACGTACAATTTAAAGATACAGATTAAATTTGATCTGCAATCAATCTAAATTAAATGTATCACCTTTATCCATACAATTCTTGTTTCTTCAGTTGTACAAAGGGTAGGTTAGGTAAGATACACTTCACCCCTTCTATATAACGTACAATTTAAAGATACAGATTAAATTTTATCTGCAATCAATCTAAATTCAATGTATCACCTTTATCCATACAATTTTTGTTTCTTCAGTTGTACAAAGGGTAGGTTAGGTAAGATACACTTCACCCCTTCTATATAACGTACAATTTAAAGATACAGATTAAATTTTATCTGCAATCAATCTAAATTCAATGTATCACCTTTATCCATACAATTCTTGTTTCTTCAGTTGTACAAAGGGTAGGTTAGGTAAGATACACTTCACCCCTTCTATATAACGTCCAATTTAAAGATACAGATTAAATTTTATCTGCAATCAATCTAAATTCAATGTATCACCTTTATCCATACAATTCTTGTTTCTTCAGTTGTACAAAGGGTAGGTTAGGTAAGATACACTTCACCCCTTCTATATAACGTACAATTTAAAGATACAGATTAAATTTTATCTGCAATCAATCTAAATTAAATGTATCACCTTTATCCATACAATTCTTGTTTCTTCAGTTGTACAAAGGGTAGGTTATGTAAGATACACTTCACCCCTTCTATATAACGTACAATTTAAAGATACAGATTAAATTTGATCTGCAATCAATCTAAATTAAATGTATCACCTTTATCCATACAATTCTTGTTTCTTCAGTTGTACAAAGGGTAGGTTAGGTAAGATACACTTCACCCCTTCTATATAACGTACAATTTAAAGATACAGATTAAATTTTATCTGCAATCAATCTAAATTCAATGTATCACCTTTATCCATACAATTTTTGTTTCTTCAGTTGTACAAAGGGTAGGTTAGGTAAGATACACTTCACCCCTTCTATATAACGTACAATTTAAAGATACAGATTAAATTTTATCTGCAATCAATCTAAATTCAATGTATCACCTTTATCCATACAATTCTTGTTTCTTCAGTTGTACAAAGGGTAGGTTAGGTAAGATACACTTCACCCCTTCTATATAACGTCCAATTTAAAGATACAGATTAAATTTTATCTGCAATCAATCTAAATTCAATGTATCACCTTTATCCATACAATTCTTGTTTCTTCAGTTGTACAAAGGGTAGGTTAGGTAAGATACACTTCACCCCTTCTATATAACGTACAATTTAAAGATACAGATTAAATTTTATCTGCAATCAATCTAAATTAAATGTATCACCTTTATCCATACAATTCTTGTTTCTTCAGTTGTACAAAGGGTAGGTTAGGTAAGATACACTTCACCCCTTCTATATAACGTACAATTTAAAGATACAGATTAAATTTTATCTGCAATCAATCTAAATTAAATGTATCACCTTTATCCATACAATTCTTGTTTCTTCAGTTGTACAAAGGGTAGGTTAGGTAAGATACACTTCACCCCTTCTATATAACGTACAATTTAAAGATACAGATTAAATTTTATCTGCAATCAATCTGAATTCAATGTATCTCCTTTATCCATACAATTCTTGTTTCTTCAGTTGTACAAAGGGTAGGTTAGGTAAGATACACTTCACCCCTTCTATATAACGTACAATTTAAAGATACAGATTAAATTTTATCTGCAATCAATCTAAATTAAATGTATCACCTTTATCCATACAATTCTTGTTTCTTCAGTTGTACAAAGGGTAGGTTAGGTAAGATACACTTCACCCCTTCTATATAACGTACAATTTAAAGATACAGATTAAATTTTATCTGCAATCAATCTAAATTCAATGTATCACCTTTATCCATAAAATTCTTGTTTCTTCAGTTGTACAAAGGGTAGGTTAGGTAAGATACACTTCACCCCTTCTATATAACGTACAATTTAAAGATACAGATTAAATTTTATCTGCAATCAATCTAAATTCAATGTATCACCTTTATCCATACAATTCTTGTTTCTTCAGTTGTACAAAGGGTAGGTTAGGTAAGATACACTTCACCCCTTCTATATAACGTACAATTTAAAGATACAGATTAAATTTGATCTGCAATCAATCTAAATTAAATGTATCACCTTTATCCATACAATTCTTGTTTCTTCAGTTGTACAAAGGGTAGGTTAGGTAAGATACACTTCACCCCTTCTATATAACGTACAATTTAAAGATACAGATTAAATTTGATCTGCAATCAATCTAAATTAAATGTATACCTTTATCCATACAATTCTTGTTTCTTCAGTTGTACGAAGGGTAGGTTAGGTAAGATACACTTCACCCCTTCTATATAACGTACAATTTAAAGATACAGATTAAATTTAATCTGCAATCAATCTAAATAAATGTATCACCTTTATCCATAAAATTATTGTTTCTTCAGGTATACGGAGGGTAATTTGGCAGCTTATTTAGCACATTCCACTGTGGTCGCTTATTTTCATATTGATTTCCTCGATTGAAAAAAACGTCAGAAAGCCCTTTACTGACTTTTGTTCTACATGAATTTATTATTATTTAATTTGTACATGGACTCAAACTAAATATAGCCTTTGTTTCGGATTGGTTTCTATAAATCAATACTGAAAACATTTCGCTAAAAAAGATAAAATTAGCTTATATTAAAATAAACTTTAGCCTATTTTATTTTATTTTTTGTCTGATATTTCACCACTTGGCATTCTAGACGAATTGAGTTTTTGATTGCGTAAAATTTGGTCTTGTGTTTAGGTATATGAAAATATTCTGCATTATTTATTATTGTTGTGTTGATTTTTATTTTCCCACCATTAAAAAAATATAATTTAAAAAAAAAATTTATAAATCTTTACAAAAAAACCTATTATATTTTCATGTGTTATATAATCAAAAGAAATATAAACTTTTAATATGGTTTACTTTAAATTGTAATCCGTCTAACAATAGGATAACGTTTACTTAAATTTTATATAAAACAATTTGATTTTATACTAATTACATTTTTTCCAATCTTAATGATTTGTTTTAAGTATATATTGGCATTGTACTAACAATACACTTCATTACAGATTAATTCTTCTATTCATAAAACTAGTAACACTTATTATTAGTCAGTTTAGAAGTAAAGAAATATGTAAGACGAATTAGTGATGTCAAAGACATGTAACAGAAATCTAATTTAGTTTGTGCTGTTAGTGCGCAACGGTGACATTTCTGATTGATGATATTTCCTTCTTTCAGCTGTTGCAATTATGGTTAACAGATAAAATGGCCGTGGAAAAGTGTATCCGTCTTCTTCACCATTGCATTCTTTTACTTTATGGATGAAAGTTTAACCGTTGAGAAAAGTTTTTTCTTAGGTCATTTTAGATTTAAACGAACACAAGTTGATTTGATAAGTTAGCCAATTTGATAAGAGATGGCACTCATATCGCAAGTTTCATTTTATCTTTGGATCAAAGTTCCAAGAAGATCTGTCAAATACAAAATATTGACATCGTTGGAAAGAAGATAGGTTCGTGTGTCTTTGTTACAATGGGAGAAAAATAATTTCTTATGTTGATAAAGCACTAATTTTTTCGTGAAAAACCATTAAGCAAACTGAAGAAAAGGTAAAAATGTATTATGAGGGCTGGTCCAATACATTCATCGCATGGAATGGTTCCAAGTAGTTCAATAAATTTCATTATGATCGTGCAAACATGAATACTACATCGGAATGACGTCACTACTGAAGATATGGCCAATAGTCCGAAGCCTATGATTTGTGTTGAACGGCTTTTGAGTGAAGATACATGAAATAGCTCACATTGTAAACTACTTGGATGTACGTATTTATATTATTCTGCGTGAAAATTTGGGTATGTGAAAGTTATTTGTTAGAAGGTGAGCATTTGGTCGCAGTTGTCAAAAAAAAAAAACGGAATCACAAGACCATTTCGAAGCAGTGTTTGGAGATGTTCAAGCGCCAATAACATTTTAGACGTTACGAAACCAAAGTAATCTCTCTTGTATCCTCCGCTTTGTGTGCCCTTATCGTTCTGATTATATTTTTTATGAATAAAGTCAACAATTTAATTTGATAAATTCATCTTATCTCTGATACCATCTTATCTATTTCCCCCTCTTCTATCTTAAACTTTCAAAGCGTTTCCAGAAGTATATCTCTGCGCCATTAATTTTGCTTTTTTGTGTTATTATGTTCCAAAAGTCTAAACCTTCTAACAATTGTTTTAAAATTTGTTTTTTCGCCTCTGTTGTAATTTTTTATTCCAAAAACGCTAATATAAGTCTGAACTGATTTTAGATCATTTTTTTTTTAGTTTACAATCATATCTAATTTGTATGTATTAGGCACTTATATTCTTTAATGTGTGCATTCCTGCATCTTCTTCCATTATCAAATTATGATAAATTCTACCTACTTAGTGTTTAATTCATATTTACACCAAGGCTCCATTTTATTTAGTAATAGCAAAAATTTCAACGACCATTTTTGACTGATCTTCACATTTCATGGTCTTAGAAAATCTAAAAGATAATTGTCGACATTATGTTGTACTTCTATACGTAAGCTTAATAGCGGTCACGAAAATTAAAATACAGGCGTGAAATTTTGTGTAACATGAAAAAATTCACAAAATTCCAATTAAAAATGATATGGCGGGCAGTTGAAACAGTTTTTGCGTCCATATCACGTCTTATTATTCATCTCCATATCGCACTAAATAGTCTTTTCTATTATACGACTGCATGGCTCAAATTATTTTCTATACTAGTTGTGTGACTATTTTTCGCTATTTATTGGTTGGTTTCTTGATGAAATAAAAGTTCAATAGCCTAACCTAACCTGACCTAACCTAACCTAATCTGACCTAACCTAACCTAACCTAACCTAACCTAACCCAGACCTAACCTAACCTAACCCAGACCTAACCAGAAGTGTAAAAGTCATAAAAACGTTCACATGTAATCAGTTTGTGTTCGTGTGTTTTTCTATTTTGTATATTTTTGTGTTTTGTGAAAAAAAACAATAAAATCATTTATTTTATAGATGATTTCATCAATTGAGGTGAGAAAACCTACTTTATTATCAATCCGTTAGTATAGAAAATAATTTGAGCCATGCGGTCGTATAATAGAAAAGACTCGCACTAAATTAGATACAAATTTGCAGATTTCAATTCCACATGTAATAGTACCCACCAACATTTCTACGATGACAAATGGCAAAGTTGTTGTAAATAAATGTAAGTTACGATATCCTGCAGAGCTGAAACATCGACCCCGTGGAGGCTCCTTCAGATATGTCTAGCTTCGAGACCCACCAGAGAGTGGACACGAGTGGAAACTTATCATCAGGACCTAGCTGGTCTCAAGAAAGTATTAAATACACAATTACAAGGTGTAGAAAATCCGTGTAAGAACGGTTTTAAAAGATTAACCCTCTTTCATCTCCGAATACGATTAACATTTCCTACAAGGTCAAAGAAACTAACTTTTATATTTAGAGTATCTGCTTGTATGATGGGGGTGGGTAAGTACCATGATGGCGCCCATCAACTTGTCTTATATTTCTCAGTTATATTCTGTTTTCACTTAAAGTAATTTTACTGTATCTAAAATTTAGTAAAACATAATCTCACCTACTATACCATGTCCATTTTGCTTACGCTTCAACCTCAAATTATATCTCGGGCTGTATAAAGACATTGTATGAAAATTTGCCGTTGTATTAAAATACATACGTCGCATTAATTCAACGCATTGTTTTAATGAATGCCACCGCCACCAAGGAACTGCATTTTGTCAACTTCGTCCCTCTTTGCCAACATGTCATAATATTTCTCGGACATACAACACTCATTTGTGTTAATTTAGTGTAATTATCCTACATTTATTATGTTCACAAAGGATCTTTCTTGATTTAAGTTGGTTGTTTTAGAAAGTCTGTCGTAATTTGGAGGGAATTATTTTTAGAATTAAATTTATTTTAAGCGAACATTATTCAGAGAAAGTTTTTAACTCCTAATTGTAAATGAGAAAGATATATCTTGACTACAAAGTACTCTTTATGTGTTCAAGTGTACAGTAGCTGTGGTCTTACTTCTTAGTCTATGAATATTTTTGTGGGTCATGTTACTAATTTACAAAGGCGATTTATTGAATGCATTTAACAACTAGATAGCGAGTTCTACTGTATACAGAACTACTAGAGATATAAAATATGTGCAATTGCAAAAATCTTAGAATTATTTATTGCGCGTGATAAACAAGTTTTTTTCGTCTTGAAGATTATGTATGAGAAATATAGTTGTCTTAACATTTGTTTACCTGTTAAAAGATCAAAATTCTAAATTTCCCAAACTTGGTTTAAACTATTTTGAATTGTATCAATTATAACAGCTGATGATCAGTATAAAGGGAACCGGGATAGTTATCTTCCTTCTCTCATTCTGATAAGTTGGGTTGACTGATTATGGCGTATTATTAAAAATAAACTTGTGTCGACGATTCTAGACTGTATTAACTAACAATTATACTTCAATTATACTCACTAGCTTGCCAGTATTCTCTCATTTATTACCTTATCTCTTCTAGTTTTTTAATCACCTTGCTGATGTACCTCATTACACTTGAATAAAGATAAGCTTCTAAGAGTAGGGTTGGATCTACACTTTAGTGAAATACTACCTAAAAATATTGGATTTGGTGAACGTCACGTTGGATTGTTCTCTTCCTTCAGAACGAAGTCGACGGAATGCCTTATGTACGTGGGAGAGATTTTACTTTAAAAAACTGAAAATATCTGAAAGGGGTTTCATCTAAATCTGTAGGGCTTGAAATCTAAGAGTTTTTTATCGCAATATTTCATCAGCTTCGTACAAATCCTACAGAAGATTTTGTTGAATTTCTGGACGGGTCATACATGTTTTATTCCAGTGGGGAACGACAAGTCCAACAAGACATCAAGAGGGACATTTTATATTTTGGAAGCAAATTAATAAAATCTCACAGAACTTTGAATCTAATCGCTTGTTAAGATACATTGAGAGTATTTTCATTCTGTTCTTTTGTCCTGCCTTTCACTTTTAGATTTCGATTATAAACTTCAAAGGATTTCTTCTTGTGACTTATCCGCTTCAGTTAATTATTATTTTTTTCCCCAACTGTCATCAACTAAAGAATTATTAATTGTTGAATGTTGTAATCATCGGAATCGATCGTTTGTGACATTTACTAATGAAACCTTCAGCTCTGCGTGTGTAAAACCAAAAAGCATGCAGATTATTCATTGCTAGCCACAGCTGGCTTAGATTGTTATCTTTACAACCACCTGTCAATGGGCTAACTGTTTATTATTAGTGTCACTATGGAAACCTGAAATGTGTTCATTCGTCGGAGTACATTAACAAATAACACAGTGAAAACCATTTATCGTTATCGTTGATGATTAAAATCAACGAAGATTAAAGCTGTTTTGTATTCACACTTTCCATTAACAACTTGATGTTGAATTTGTATTGCAGTCATTCTAGTTGTTGTTATCCTTCGTGGAAACGTCGATATTTGATGGGTTAAAAAATCGATGTCCAAAAAAAGCGGTTTTGCTGAATTTTAGTACTTTATAGCCTAAACGAGTGAATTGATTTTTATCAAATTTGGAATGTGGAGACGTTTTGGCCAATCTCGAACCATTCAAAATCTCGCTGTATATGTCATAAAACTGAACATAAAAATTACGATTTCCTTTTAAAATAGTTTGATAAAATCTTGCTAAAACGTAGCCTTTAAGGTCTCAAACAAAATGTATGGGTCGCCATATCGCCAAAAATCTATAGCGCTAAACGATTTGTATAAATCGATTTTGAGATAAATTGCTAACATTAAACAATAACAATAACAATATGAAAATCCAATCTCCAATTCACAAATAAAACACACAACGTTAAAAAGTTTAATAAACCGTTTCGTGCATTATTTATGGTTTGGGGATCATTTCTTTCATATTACTAAAACGTATTGATTGCCATCTCCCAGTAAATACCAGTTAGGGATTACAAGTAAGAAACAAAAAAAGTAAATGTTATTACCAAAGAAATCCTGAATAGCCCAAGCCCGTTAGATTGCTTTTCATTTCGGTAAAGTGGTGCTAACACATCGAAATCAAATCGACGTTATTTAACGTTCTCAACCAGAATCGCTACCAATTTGAACTTCATAATTGACCTCATGATGCTAGGCCAACACCGTAATTCCCACTGGGAGAGTATATGGATTCGTGGAGCGAAAGCATTTACCTTTGGACAAACCGGGGAGATTTCATGTAGCTGTTACAGAAACTCTAAGAATCGACTACAACCGATTTCGTTCAAATTTTGGTGAAATGTCCAGTTAGAGTAAAAGAGAATTACGATTCAGGAATAATTAGAAAAATGTAAATAAAGCTTGACCACGTCGTTCAAAGTAGATTACAGTAAAAAACCATGTGCACTCTGGACGAGGGTGTGGCACAACGAAGCAAGCTGGGCTCTGTTTAAATATATGTATCTTTCAATTTTGTTTGTTTTTTGTTATTGTTAAAAATGGAATATCCATTTCGGTCATCATAACCAACAAAAAACACACACACACCCCCCCCCCCCCACTCATAGACCACGAATACCTTAAGAGCGTGTCACGGTTTGAAGAAAAAAGTGTTTAGTAAGAGAGACTTAATAGGCAAAACGAAAGGGAGGAATCTAACCCAACACTATATGAAGAAAAATGTAGATCCAGGTAGGGTACTTCGATACTGCCAAAATTAAGAGAGAAATATTCACAGAAAATTTTAGAGGTGATAAACAAACTAATCTTTCGTAAGAAATTCAAGTGAAAAGACTCCATAAATAAACAAGTTGAGATGTTTTTGTCGACGAATATTATTGTTGGTTTTTATAGATGTGTGTTTGTCTGAAAAAGATAGTGCAGTCTTTTTACGGTAGACGCGTAAATGTTTTACGGGATAGGTGCAATGTTTTATTTAGCAGTATATTTTAAAACTAACGAACTGCTTCAAAGTGAAAATGCATTCTTGTCAACATGTCTACGAATGTTGATAACATCCAATGAAAATTGATCGATGACAGTTGTTTGTGACCTATATGAAGGATACACTTGAGGTTTCCAATTATATCGAGTTCTTTGTAGGTATGGTCGCCATTAATTCTCATATCATATGAAACTCCACAGGGATAATGTCAGAGAATACAATGACTGTTTGGAAAGGAACTGTATGAAATGTAACAGATAGAAGATACTTTTATGGAGAACGTGTTTCTATATTTTCCCATATATAGGGCCTACGTGGTATAGAATAAGTTATGTGATTTGTCAAAGATCGACTTTTTTGCGAATATATTCATTTTGAGGTTACCGGAGTCCAAAAAGTGTCGTTTGTCCTCTACAATATAAACGCTTGAACCGATTTTAATCAAATTTGATATGTGTGGCATATTTCGAATATATCTCGGGACGTCCATAGTTCAAAATTTAAGAGTATCAAATGTAAGATGAAAATTATTATTTTTCAAAATCGATTTTATCAGTTTTTTCCTCAGTTGTAACCGGTAAAGGCCCAAGCAAAACGTATTGGTCTCCAATACATAATAGTTTACCATATGATTAAGGTTTCTATATTTTATATCGTTCACATTGACCACAGTGCTCATTGAACATCTATACGATTAACCTTTGTTTTTCAGTCTCACTTCAATTAATTACAGAATCGATTTTTACTATCTGTTTATCTCCAACTAGTTGCGAAAAACTATCTGAAGTTTGTAAATTTTTACTTCTTTCCAACATTTATAAAAGCACACTTAATGTTTCCAACTATTTGCGACACATAAGACGGACACATATAAATTGTGGAATCTATTTGTCATTATCTACTTTTATTAATATTCACATTGATAACATTCCTAAGAATTTTATTACATCTTAAAAGTTAATAATTTCAAAATGGTTTGAAAGTGTTATAGTGAAAAACATTTAACAAAAAATCGAAGCCTTGTGCAGTATTATGTACCACAAATAGTTGAAAATATTTGTGCAGTATTTAAAAAACTTAATTTTTATAAACTTCACATATTTGGGGGGGGTTTAAGGCTTTGAATTTTACAGTCCAATGTCAGTAGGGTTTCTGTGTATGAAATTCTGTTCTTGAAACATCGTCTTGTATTTGTTCGCACAAATAAAGTGATTTTTGTAGAACATCCTGTTTTGATTCATTTGATGATTTAAGTTTCCACAAGTGTAGCTCTTACAGTTGATATAGTATTTAGTTCATACTTGAAGATAAGAAACGGTTATCGATAAACCGATCATCCCACTGAACTCAGTGTCGAAAAACAATGTTTAATCATGAATGTGTTATCATTTTAAAAATTACAAAAATGGTAGACACAAATTGTATACGTATTACATGAAAATAAATTAAATTTAGTCCCAAATCGATACGTTAAAAATTGTAAAAATAAAATGGGGGGGAACATTTTAAACACCCTTTATATAATATAAAAGCAATAAAATGACGAAAACAACGTCGAAACATCTCGATACTTGAATGCTGATGTCATATATCGCGGAATTAAATGATGTCATCGATTCGGCGTATGTGTTTATTGTTTTTAAACAGGTGATATCTCCAAAGCTAATAATCTTGCTGCAAAGAAATTTAAATCTGCAAGACCCCTCTCCGTTACTTCATTGCTTGTAATTGCGTTTCTCAAACCCCCGCCCTCCCACTTTGCCTCCTAACTAGATTGTAATGCTATTTAATTGTAACTAAGAGAGAATCGTATTAACAGTACTATTAATACTTCAAGACAAATGAAATATGTTGTGTAGACACAGTCGAAATGAAATCGAAAGGAATATTCTTGGCGGCGATTTTCTTAGTAGATAAGACTTCCAGCTATAAATCCAAAATTCCGTGGGCCGTTTGCAATTTTACTCTTGCTCTGATAACATCGAGTAATCATTACAATAATTCCTACCTATATAAAAACGTCTTTGATCAAATGAATTTTGATCGAGTTAATAAATCTCTCGCTCGGTGTTGGAAAAGTATCTGGTTCAACCCTCCTCCCTTCCTTGAAGAGGTACTCAAATAGTTACGGTTTTAACTCAGCTTCGTGAGGACATATGGCGAGTTCTGGCTACGGAGCCTATGTTATATATTATATTGTGGCCTGAGGAAATCTGCCTTCTGTCGCCGCGTCCCATGTAGGTCTTTTATGATTACCCAAGTAATATATCAAATAGAAAAGTAAGGTTCTTACGAAAAATATGATAGTTCTGGGTGCTGTTCAATAATTTCTTCTGCTGTAAGGTAGTCGACGCAGTCTTTTGTAAGCTAGAGTCATGTTGTCAGTGTTCAGCCGTCCCCTTCTTAAAGGAGTCCCTGCAGAAGCAGCACATCAGTTTTAACTTTTCCTGCTGATAATTGTGGGTCCTTTCGCTCTTTTCCTAGGATGTTGAAGTGAATTTTTAATCCTGTTCCCAGGCCTTTCCAACTTTTCAATGCCTACAATTACTATAATGGGAATTAATTGTGCTGACCGCACATTACTAGACTGTAAAGCTGTCTATTTAGCTAACCTAACCTAACCTTCCTTGGCCTTTTGAGTAGTCGTTCTAACAAATCCACAGAGTTATATGGTTTCTTGGTAAAAATTTTTGACTTCAAAATTTGGAATTCAAAAATGAATGAATTGTATAATGACGTAAATCATACTATTTAAAAGATCTCATCATTTCCCGCCATTATCACTATTGATTTTGTTGAATATACATCTTGATTCTATCTCGTAGAACGTTATGTGATTGGTCGGTTGATGTCGAGTTTGGTCGGTTGGTTCTCAAACACTCAAACGTTATGAACCGATTTTAAGGAAGTTTAGTAGGTGGGCATATTTTGACCATATCTCGGAACGTTGGTAGCTGCTATAAGAAAAAACACAAAATTGTAATTTATTTGGAATTCCTCTAATGATTTTAATAAAATTTTGTTTAAGTATTTCGGTTCTAAGTACGCAAACTTTAAAAGTCGTCTAGAAAATTGTCGGTTCTATAGTTATCAGTAAAAACAAAAATATCGGCCATGGGACTGTTATATATTACGTTAATTCTCAATTTTGACTCTACCGATGTCACTCAAGTTTCAGCGAAATTTGAAGATAGTGACGCACTGTGAATAATTGGAAAAATGGACTTTGACCCCCGTTATAGAAATCACGATTTAAATGCGAAACAAGGTTATTAATTTTATTTTCAAAGACTGTGTCTCATGAATCTTGTTTTTTTCACCATTTATTTTGATGTGAGAAATCCACTCGTAAATTTTTATCAAATAGTTCAGGGAGAACTTGTACACCTATAGACAGTGAGGGTAGCCTGAATAGCCTTCATAATACACTATATGTAGGACAACTAGGCCACTAGCTGTCGGCTAGTGGCACCGGTCGGCTAGTGGAACCTCCTCTTAAAGAACACTCTAATGGTTCTGTTCAGTTCTGTCACATTGGATAAAAATTACTCTTGAAATGTTATATAAATGTCATTTTTCATATCGGAATTATAACATGGTTTATTTAGAGAAAGCATTTTTTTTTCTTTTGACTCACCCTGTATAGGGTAAGTTTGGAAACCGCATGCCGTCCGTCCCTTCTCGTTGTTGTCTGAACGTTAAACAACGTAACGACCAATAGGAACATGAAATTTGGTATAGGAGACTAATTTGGTATCTCGTGTGATATTTAACTTATAACACAATGCGTTAGATTAAAATTCTACCTGTAATGGTATCAACTCCACCTCTCTACGATGACAAATAGCAAAGTTATTGTCAGAAATATAATTTTGAACTTTGACCCTTCAAAGAAAAAATGATATTCTTATAGTTAGGAATCCGACAGGACTTGGTCACGTGAGATAAGCGTAGCAAATTGAGGCTTTTTAATATATACACACTAGGAGACCGGTTAGGTCTTAGCCGACATGAAGAAAGTAATGATGTAACACTGTTATGGTGTTCAGAAAGCCTGTGTATCAACTATTTTAAACTGACTTACTTTAATATATTATTTTATAATTTTACATATTTTTTAACCTGCCTCAACAATCTTGCGTCAATAATTGTTGACAGTTGTTTCGCCTGTTTGTCAGGCATCTTCAGAAGTTTAAAAAAATCAATCAAATATATAAACTGCAAAAATAATCAGATAAATTTAAAGTAAAAAAATACTATTTACACATTAAAATAATTTTGTGAGAAACACATTTCATGACCGATTGCTAGCTGATCTGACTTTGTACTGATGTTTTAGTGCTATGGGGAAGTCTTATCTATTAAGTCAAATATTATGTTGGTTTAAATTGTGTTGTTTATTGTAGTAATAAATAGCCTTATCGATTGCTCGTATAATAATTTTATATATATTTTTAACACGATTTCAATTCAAACCATCAGTACAAAGTCAGATAAGCTAGCAACAAATCATGAAATGTCTACCTGACAAAGTTATTTTAACTAACTGTTTTAATAAGTAAATAGTGTTTTTAAGTGTACTTTAATTTTATCTGAGTACTTATGTAGTTTATAAGAAGTATTTTTGAGTGAAGTTTAAGTTCTGAAGATGTCTGACAAATAGGAGAAACGCCTGTCAACAATTATTGACACTTGTATAAATATATAAAATAATAAAATAACATGTTATTATGCGAGCAATCGTTAAGACTAAATAAACAATGATTAACTTACTTTACTGTAGAAGAAGTTTTGATCTACCGATACAATTTAACATTTCCTACGATGCCCAAGAAAACAACTTTTGAGCATTAAACTTAGAGAATCTGTAAGTATTAGATTGTATTATGTGGCTGGGTAAGAATCACGAATGTGCCTGACAACTTGTTTCGTGCAAACATTGACGACATTCAAAACCCAAAATAATGTTTCATTAAGTACCTTATTAAATAGGGTAGTTATAAGATTTGGAACTAAGTACATAGATAGAAATGAGACGAACACGTATGGAATCGACTGTTGTTAATTCGCACATTTTATTTCATTTCCGCAGAGCCGTGAACGTTGAATATGTTTTTGTTTTATTTAACAGATAGTACGAATATTGCATTACAAGTTATATTAGATTTTCAGAAAATTTCATAACAAGAGGAATGTAAAACAAAATGATCTACACTAATGTCTTCAAAGTTTATCTTGTAGGAAGAAATTCTAAACATGTTGGTATCAGCTTCTCGTAAAAGTACTCTACGAGAATTATCCAAGAGGTACTTTTCATATTGACTTTAATACTTTTATTGTTTTAAATTATTGATATTGCTCCTTAAGGTGTCTGACCCTGGACGTAAATGACTTCGTCTACGGTGGTCTTTTATCGACCGTAGATCCTTTCCAACTTTATCACTTATTTTATTTTACGACTTTCTTAGTACATCCGGTTTAATAAAAATAACTTTTGAATATATTTTATAACTATTGTGAATATACTTTTTCCAATTAATTATAAGATAAAATGTAGATGTAATGAGAAGAATGCGTTTTCTGTTGCGTAATTTGTAACGAATTACTAGCATCTAATGCTCTCGCTCTTAACATACCAAGAATTTTAAGAAGTTCCTCTTAAAAATATAAAACAGGTTTAGTCTAATAATTTACAACAACATTTTCTTAGGAGAGAATGTAAATCGAAACAAATCCCCAACTATTAAGAAATGAATATTTATGAGAACAACTCACTAATTTAACATTACAAAGCATTTTTTTAAATATTTGGTATATCAAAAAAAATAAAATAAATCCAATATATACAAACAAATCCCTTTTTCAATGTTCTTTTCAAAATTTTAAAATTTAGTAAGCTTTAGTATTTTTATTTGACGAAGAATACAAATTATGTGACAATGTTGTCTGTCACGCGTGTTATCATTTTTAAATATGGAAAAACAAAAATATAACTCAGACTTATAAATTTAGATCTAACTCATTTTATTTAGAATAATATCTCAAATTTAAACATGGATGCAAGGAATTTAGTCCTGTGCATAACTTTTCTCAAGTGACAGTGCCCTGTGACTAATCCTACAACCTTCTTTATACTGCCCTTGTAGAACGAGAAAAGATCAGCTGCTCTGGAGTTTCCTCTTGCTGGCCACAGTTCGTTCACAGAAGCTCCCCAGTGAATACGCCCATCGTTTGCAATTGTTTTCTCAGATGACTGTGCCATTTAACGAACCTTAAAACCTCCCCTATATTGCTCCTCCCTAACGAGAGAAGATCAGCTGTTTTGCAGTTTCTTCTTGCTGACCACATTTTCTTCATAGAAGCTTCACAGTGACTACGCCCATCCCGTGCATAAGTTTTCGCAGATGACAGTGCCCTTTAACAAACCCTTAAATCATCTTTATATTGCTCCTACCTAACTTGAAAATATCAGCTGCTCTGCAGTTTCCTTTTGCTGGCCACAGTTCCTTCACAGAAGCTCCCCAGTGAATACGTCAATCCCTTGCAAATGTTTTCTCAGATGACTGTGCCATTTAACTAACCTTAAAACCTCCCCTATATTGCTCCTCCCTAACGAGAGAAGATCAGCTGTTTTGCAGTTTCTTCTTGCTGACCACATTTTCTTCATAGAAGCTCCACAGTCACTACGCCCATCCCGTGCATAAGTTTTCGCAGATGACAGTGCCCTTTAACAAACCCTTAAATCATCTTTATATTGCTCCTACCTAACTTGAAAATATCAGCTGCTCTGCAGTTTCCTTTTGCTGGCCACAGTTCCTTCACAGAAGCTCCCCAGTGAATACGTCAATCCCTTGCAAATGTTTTCTCAGATGACTGTGCCATTTAACGAACCTTAAAACCTCCCCTATATTGCTCCTCCCTAACGAGAGAAGACCAGATGTTTTGCAGTTTCTTCTTGCTGACCACATTTTCTTCATAGAAGCTCCACAGTCACTACGCCCATCCCGTGCATAAGTTTTCGCAGATGACAGTGCCCTTTAATAAACCCTTAAATCATCTTTATATTGCTCCTACCTAACGTGAAAATATCAGCTGCTCTGCAGTTTCCTTTTGCTGGTCACAGTTCCTTCACAGAAGCTCCCCAGTGAATACGTCAATCCCTTGCAAATGTTTTCTCAGGTCGCAGTGCCCTTTAACGAATCTTAAAACCTCCCCTATATAACCTTCCCTATCAAGAGAAGATCAGCTGTTTTGCAGCTTCTTCCTGTTGACCACATTTTCTTCATAGTGAAACTACACCCATCCCGTGCTTATGTTTTCTCAGGTGACGGTGCCCTGTAGCGAACCCTACAACCTTCTTTATATTGACATTGTCCAACGACAGAAGATCAGATGCATAATGCTCAAGGAGGCACTAAGTAAAGGTTTTCTCATCTATAAAGGGCTTGCATCTTTAATAAGCCACAAAGCCGCTAAGGTTCTATGAATCTTAACCAACACGTCTAAACTAATCTCAGCATGTCCAGGAAGTTAGCGAAACGTTACATTGTTAAGCTGCTTACAGCCGCGATGTGATTCAGAGACAAACCGAGACCACATTTAACCTGGCAATACAGTTTCCCAAATTGCTCCTGAGTTGGTGGACATTTCGTAGTCTCCACAGGAAGAGATTAACTAGAATTCTAAATTCCTCAATAAATTAATCGTGTATCGTTATTAATTTAATAGTATTCTTGTATCAAATCAAACATTGGCTCACATCTGTGGCAAATACCAAACTGTACGTTATATTAAAATTAAATTCATGAAGTAATATTTCCCTCTCTATTCCCATATTCCAATATCTCTTTTCTTGCTTGGAATATAGTTTAATATGTTGAGGAGTATTCTCCGTCCTGATATCTTTTTAAATTCTGCCTCCAACATTTATTGCGAAACCTTATTTTTGTTATAAATATGTAACTCATTTCTTATAAATCTCTTTACGTATTTGATCTGACCAAGAAAAACCTTTTGTACTATCTGAATCTCCTTTTCATAGTAACCCATGACTTATTTCCAAAGAATGAAACCTTGTGGAAATTCATCTTTGTCTCCATCTTGGCTTTTATCCTTTGTTCTATTAATGATATCAACTAAAACACAAAGTTCGTTTACTTTATCCTCTACATCATAGCAACACTATCAAAACTGACCACGCATCCTAAACAATTCCATCGTGACACTTGTTCTAATTCTACATCATCATCTAGCATATTTAGAAAATGGATAAATTTAATACTAAAGTAACTTTTATATGTGCTTCAATGTGAATTAAAGTAAAATATAAAACAGTAGTTAGATCGTTTAGGTTAACAACAAATTGGGACACTGTCCAACGATGCCCACCAGTTGTGATGGTAAATGATCGTTTTTCAGTTACGATAGTAAACATTCCAGAGTTACTATACATCGATGGTTAGGTACTACTACCGTTGTGATCCCAATAAATGATTTTTAAAATCCCAATGCTAGGAGCAAGTCACCTATAAAACATTTTTATTGTATTATTACCTCCCTGCGAGTGGTGACCTTGTTTACAGTAGATGTGGTGTTATTGTTACTTCATCGTCTATGAATATTGTTGTCACTTAACGTGCTATACAATAACCACATTGTAGTTATTTAAAACATCAAAGGAGGGAGACTACTGTTCACATAACCTCAAATAATATAAATAAAATTTTAAAACGGAAATACATTATTCATTAATTAAAATTATACAATTCTCTTCAATGATACTTAATAATTCATAATGACAAGAAATTTACCACGCTAATCAGCTTCAGATTCCCTCTGCGTAGATATAACTTTCTGCTTTTGAACGTTTTTTTTTATCCACCAAACGAGAGTGGAGAAGAAACAAACAAAGCAGAGCTATAACCGTTCTCTTGACGCTTGTAGAGGAGGCGTTTGTTTTTCACTTTTTTAAATAAACCTCTCTGAAACCTCTTTTATGTACAGAAGATCTGTTATTTTTTTACTTTCTTGTCTTTTTTGTTACTTGTAATGATAATTGTGTTCGTTGTTAGTGAAATTATTAAGGGACATTTCCCTAAAAATAATATTGTAAGACGGTATTATTGTTGATATGGTATCAAGGTTGACAGTAATACAAAGTCTTGGGTATGGGCTTGTTTTCCTGAATCATCTTATTTCTTGTTTTGTGTTTGTAGAGAAATTACATCATCAGAAACTGATGCTCCATAATAAATTTTAAATGTTTGAAAATGGAATTTAAGATATAAAATGGAATTCTGTACTGTCATAAGTTTTAGTAAAATAATAATAAAAAAGAAAAAGGTGATGTTTTATTTTAATAATTAATGGCACTGTCACTTTAAAGAACAGATTATTATTTCAAAAATTATCTATTTTAATTCCATAGATATTCCAGAAAATAAGCTTTCTTTTGAAATACAGTATGGCAAAAAAAATTTATATATATTTATTGGTCACTATAAAACACTGTGTCCCCTACCACAAGTTTGGTACAATAACACAAACACAAATAAAATAAAATACGCTGATAGGCCGAACCACTGGAAGTAGGGTGGAGGGGAGAATATGGCATTTTAGCTTTTAAGATTTCATATATTGTTAGTAGGTATTATTAATTTCAGATCCCTCCGATGATGGTAACTTGGTTACCGAAATGTACATCAGGGAATTATAATAACATAAGGCAAATACATATTTTATTTTATTTTATTTGTGTTTGTGTTATTGTGCCAAACTTGTAGTAAGGGACTCAGTATTTTATAGTGTCCACATTCACCACAGTGCTAATTGAACATCTATATTTATTGGAGAGTAAAGAATAAAACTTGACTCGTAAGAGGATACGGATTCAAATTAATAAATTTCATTTCTCTCAAGTGAAACGTGTTTGCTTAATCGTTTCCACGAAAATATCGTCATCTTCTGTGATATAATGTACCACAAACAAAAGAATAATCATTTGCGCATGACCGTGTTCATCAGGCTATAGATCACAAACAAACTCGTCCTTACATACAGTTCTGCTTGTCAAGTGTGGTGGGGGAGATGTTCTTCCATACTATTCTTTTATTTGTCGTATCATAAACTAGCAGTTATAAATTGTGCGAATATTTTTTTTTTTTATTTCAAAAAGTCATTTAATTCACTTACTGTATCTGCATACTACATAATGTGTTTCTAACAGAATTTTTGTTTTCTGTTTCAGGTGTGTAACAAACATGTGTTATAATTAATCTACGATCCTTAAGGTAAAACTCTCAATTATTATATATCTAATATTTTTTTATCAAAATTCTATCTATTTGTCTGATACGATCTCCGTGGAAACACCGTCACTCGACGTTACTCCATGTTCACTACTCCTACTCCTAGTAGTATTTTGTCATCATTTTAAATTTTCTGTATAAATTTTAACATTTTAGATATTTCCATTTTGTCGATTTTAAGTCAAATGGTTTTGGCTTTACGAATCCCTAGGCAAATCCGTTTACCAAAAAAGATCAGTAAGTACACTTCTAAATGATTGACAATTTTTAAATTTCAAAAAAATATATACATTTAAAAAAACTGACAAAAGGAAAAAGATAATTATGAACAGAGTGTTGGGCGAACAGTAAATCAAATCTATTTAACGGAAAAAGGACGACCCTATGCGTGAATCTTTATTAAATGTTGACAAAATTATTACATTTTATTAATGGAAGTAGAGAGACGTATCGTAAAGTTAAAAAAAAATAGGATTTCGGTGGAAGAATCAGTTAACAATAGAAAAGTACTTAATGAATCTCTGACGTCCGACAAATGTGACTGAAGTATTTTAAAACCTTAACAGAGTACAGAAAATCAGGAAGCCTAGTTATTTACATAAACCAGACTTACGATATGTTCATTCGACTATATGTTATTAGATTACATGTATGTGTTTAATAAAGACAAATGAGATGTCGATGTCTATATGAGTGCTAATAGGATTTATATTACTTTCCCGCCAGCCATTCTTCTCTCTCCGTTAATCCTTTTTACAGTAGCCACAGACTAGGATTGTGTCTGATGTAAGGGGCGTGTCCTCCCTTCTACTTGTTTCCCTAGCCTGGCTTGACGCTACAACCCATTCTAAGAAAAATAAGTACACAAATTACTGCTTAGCTACATTAATTCCTAAAGTTACAACTTCATGACAGACTTTTGTAAACGTTTTATTCTTATTTACACCGATAAAAGAAACAGAAGTAGGGTACGCGTTTACACAGAAGCATTTGGGATCTATATTTTTTTATTGGGGTTATACCGCTGAAAGTAAACGCAACAAACAAAGTGTGGGGGCTCCTCTTTTCTTCTCACTCCAGACACATTCCTACCTTGAAGATGCTGTACGCATCCCATAGCTCAGACTACACCTCATATACTATAGCAGGGATTTAATAAAATTTGCATCGTAAACTAGTTTTTACTATTTGTTGTTGTCGTTACTCACAAAAAGTAATCAAAATTTCGGCTGCTTGAAACGCGTTCTCGTTTATTCCTTATATCCAATAGATTCTACACGAGTCATAAATGTTAAAATTACCAAATCCGAAGTCAATAAACGAGCGAACAGAGAGAGACACCTGCATGCTAAGTATTCAATCAAATTAACCACAAAACAAACATATTTATCTTTCCTTTTAAATTCACAGTAAATTTATCCACAACCCAATTCAATTGTTGTATCGTAACTATTATCGATAGTGCCGTTATTTAATCATAAAGTGGTGTTTATAACGAGGTGTTAGACGATAACACTTTGATGTAAGAAACAGCTATTAAGTGTATTGCATGTTTGTAATGTATTTGGCTATCAGTTTGTATTTTGCACATAACGGTAATGTCCGATAATACATAAGCGTTACTGGAAGCCTATGTTATTGACGGCGTAATAACATTGAATTAGTTCTTCGTATGCGAACTTTAGTGATCAAACTATGAACTAAAACATACGCCGTTTTAATAAAATTGCAGTTGTTGTGTTGATTTAATAAATAGAAACAAAAGCGATACGTGAATTGACGCAATTTACTTTTTTTTATGTAGGCTTAAATAGGTTGAACAAGGTTGTTGAATGTGCGACTATACTATATGGGCTTGGCTAGCATTAGTCATGCCCCTAAGGCCAGTTTATACTTTGGTTTTGATCGGACAGCGCTAATCTTGAGACGACAAATGTTGTACTCCAGTCATTACCAGACGGCTTGGCATCTATGGCTACGCAGTTGTAATCTGTAGTCTATTTCATTAGATTGGACGAAGAAATTGATTGTCAATTACTTCTAGGGTTAAAAATAATGATCATATCTTATCATGTACATCCTTCTCATTTTGCTCTCATTCTTCTAAATGATCCTTAACGTTTATACACAATTCCTTGAACGCGTTTTTAGTTTTATTCCTAGCTTTATAAAATTTAGGGTTTTATCCCATTAAACATACCTACCCTATTAAGATCTCTACACGTCTCAATCTTCGTCCAAAATAAAATAAAATCCTTCACATACAAATGATTTTTTTTCTCCTCGGGGTTACATTCTCTAATATGACCCAACTATCTATTGTGGAATTCCCTTTTAGAGTCTCATTGAGATCCTCATGTACCATAAGACCACCACTTCTAAAGTCTTCAGGTTCAACAAAGACTCTTCCAACTTGCTAAATCTTTGTTGAGCAAATACCTCATAACTTACTTGCACAAAAGTTGTTTTGCAGTCTCTTTTTCATAGGACACTACCAAGGCGGTATTATTCCAAGGTGGTATCTCACTGGACAGTGTTCAGTTATCAGACCTACTGCCCACAGTAAGTCTTGCCAACTTAGACAGTGACACATACACATTCCAGTGTTCCACTGTAATGTAAACGCAGTCAACAGATAAGATGATTTCTCATTCAGTCGAGAAATTCTGATTTTTTACTATTATTTTGTACCTCGACAAATCCAAGAATATTTCATTAGTCTTTTTCCCAATTAAGAAAATCAGCATTCACAATCTGTGCCCTAGAAAAGTCTTTTTTCCTCACATATTTCAGGTTTTCTCTCTCCCACGGTCTAAACAAATCGCCCAGAAGCAAGATACATTGAGCAGTGTCCTCAGTTGAGGATACAAAATTCTGAAAAGACAATACTTTTATACCCGGGAGGTATAAATGGTCTGTTTTATACACGAATTTCCCCCCTCGTTCCCACCACTTGTTCTACTATACGTTGGGAAATTTCTGTTTCATTATCCCGGACTGTAAATTGACACGAAGTCAATTGAGTTAGGAACGAGTTATCATTCTAATTCAAAATTATCTCGGATACAAAGTTAAATTTCCAATATCCTTCTACATTGTGATGAAGGAGTGATTACATTAATTAGCGAATTTCTAATACAGAAATTCTAGTTATTGCATTTCCTTCATGGAAATTCTGACACCAGAGTCATGGAGCAGCTTACTCCAAGATTACCAAGCTTGCTCTTGGAGCAGCTTGGCACCATTTTTTTTTAAGTGGGGAGTAGGTAAAATACGGAAAACCGTAAAGTTATAAACCAAACTCGAATCTGCGTCGTAATCTGTGATATTTCACTAGTTAGAACTGTTAGTACACGTTCTGAAAACTAAGCTTCGCCGCTCCCCTCAATTTTGTATGTAGGTCAGATCTAACAAACGATTGGAGAAATTCAGTAAGCACAGAATTGTTGGGTTAATTTTAAAATAGTGACTGAATTAAAAAAACCACCAATTGAAGGAATACTCACAGCTTTATACGAACAATGTTTTCCATCAACATGCCGTTACTTTCATTATAAGTAAACCTTTTGTGTATATATAACTGAAGATGACTATTGACAATATAGCGTATTGTTGTTGTTATTCTGATTGGCATTGATTATACTATAGTGGCATTTGTTATAAGATGTACGAGTATATTGTCCAAAGCAATTGTTTCCCTGCTGCTGTCTGAATAAAACATTGGCTTTGCCTCTAATGGTTCAGTGTCACATGGAACTGAAAATATGATTTATTTATAGAAATGTCTTTCTTTAAGTAAAGTTGTTGTTTTGGAAAGTTGTGGGTTTTACTTCATTTGATGGATGAAATTTCCGCTAGTGTTGCTCATTTATAGAGAGTAATCAAAACAGTTTAAAATAATTATTTTTTACTAATCATTGTACAACATCCAACAATAGTAATTTTGGGAAGCAACTATATCTAATGATGTCCTAACGGAGTTTCTACGATTACAAATAACAAAATTATTACGAAAAATAACATCTTTCAAAACATAATTTTGAAAAAGCAACCTGCATTTTTCACTTTTTGATTGTTTGCTTTTTGTTTTTTCTTGCCAGTTTCACTTTATTCTCGTTAGACTAGTGAAGACGACGGGTAACGTATGAAAAAACGCGACACAATCAACCGATCTGGAACCTTACGTTTGACCACTTACTAGATCGAAACGTAGCAAAATAACTACGCGATTTGCCAACTAAGCTGTAGTAATAGTACTATAACTTATAGCCTACTAATTATGATTTTAGTTAAATTTATATGTAAACTATATTTAACTATTATAATATTCTATTTTCTACTAAACCTTACATAATAATTTTCGGCCATTCCTATCTTTGTCACTTTATTTTATAGTTTTCACGTTTGAGAGTTGTTTTTTACGCGTGACGGAGTTCAAAAGTAGTGTTTTTGAAGAAAGCCTACTCCGAAGGGCGTCAATTAGCAGACATTAAGGCCCGGAACACATTAGCGTTACGCATCACTTTGACGCCGTGATTATACGTTACATTGGAGTAAATGGAGCGATGGACGATCGACGTCCAATTTAGTAACAAACGCGGCGGTGTCGATGACGCTCGGCGTCTTGTCGAAACATGAAAACAAATGCAGCCGTCCACAGTACACTCGCGTCAGCGTCTGTTAGTGACAGGTTGTGGTAGAGTTCGCTGGCTTTTTTTTGTGTTGTAGTAGAAATGTTGCAAGATCTAAAGTGAAATGGATGAGATGGATAAGTGAAATAAGAGAGCGTCCTCCTATTTTATGGAAATCTTTACTTGAAGAATATCATGATCGGAACAATAAACAAACTGCACAGAAGGGAATTACCAAAGTCATATAACTTAATTATGAAGAAAAAGAATGAAAGATAATTGGTAAACACTAATTTTTTTAAGTAATTAAAATTACGTGAAAAGTCAAGGTTGTTGACCGTACCATGGTGTTCAGCGTTATCTGGACACGTGCAGCGAGTGTGCACTTCCACCATGAACGCGTCCACCTTGACGTCAAAGTGGCGTGTGACGCTGGTGTGCACAAGGCTAAGAATCGCTGAAAATCATACTCGGCATAGCTAACTTATATTAAAAAATAAAATAGTACCGTTTTTCAAAATGGTGGCCGTTTGAAACACCAGAAGTTTATTCTTATTTGAGACTACTGTACAGTAGCCTCAGACTAGGATTGTGTCTGGAGCAAGGGGCGTGTCCTCCCTTCTACTTGCTTCCCTAGCTTGACTTGACGGTACAACCCATTCCAAGAAAACTAAGTACACAAATTATAGCTTAGCTACATTTAATTCCTAAAGTTACAACTTCGTGACGTTTTATTCTTTTTTACACCGATAAAAGAAACGAAAGTAGGGTACGCGTTTACACAGAAGCATTTGAAGTGTATTTTTATTATTGGGGTTGTACCGCTGAAAGTAAACGCAACAAACAAAGTGTGGGAGCCCCTCTTTTCCTCTCCACCCTAGACACATTCATAACTTGAGGATACTGTATTTTCAAGTCTAGATGGCTCATTTTCTACAACTCACGATATGTATATCTAATCGATGACGATAAACGAACAAATACACTAAAAACACCAAAGAAATTAGTTTCCCATCGTGTGAATGAATATTACTTATGAATCATATTTCGGCACATTCACTTTGCATCAATAAAGTTTCGACATTGTTATTGCCTACAGGTAAAAAAAACAATTACCTCCTGACACAAATAAATTGAAATTAAAGTGAAACTGGCTCATCAATGAATATTGTAAACAAAAATTTCAAACGACGCCACCGCGTGAATATTTGATAAATTACTGTAAATTTATATTGTTAGTGATTATTTCATGACAGCTGATTACATGTAACATGTAACAGCTGATTAAATTCTTCTTTAGTATTTCTGACGAAGGTTTTACTAAAACAAACTATTTTATTATGTTTTTTATACAATTAAGTGTAATACCTTTTTTTAGAGATGAAGTATTCTATTTAAACCATTATGTCTGTACAATAAGATACAATATACACGACAATACATTGTGTATTTACACAGTATGGTCATAAAAAACAGCGTTGCTTTACGCGTCGTAAAATAAATCTCTAGGAAAACGTAAACCACTAAACAACAATTGTTCCCGCCTTGCCGCACTTTTTATTACTTTTTAGTTATATTTCGGGCGATGAGCAAGAGCGAGCGAGCTATTTATACATTGTTCTAATGTCGTTTGTAAAGTTTTTTTTTTTTAATTTTAATTAATAGATTTTTTTTTTACTACAGTACTTGTGAATCAGTAGATTTATATCGTAATAATAATAAATGAATAGCTGCAATAACTAAATTATTGTATTTAAAAGCTTGATAAATTAATTTAATTTAAATAAATAAATCCTTGGACAACATTCCGTTTAGCTTTTCAACAGATAATGAGTGGTCAGTTCCCGTCGCTGTAATTCTAGCTTTCATAACCTGGATTGGCTACTAATCGTAGCTCCCCCATTTTCTTCATTATACGAGTTTACCACCGTAGTTTTTTTAACACCCCAAGATCTGAACACTCTGGATACAAGGCAAGAGCTAGATTTAAATATTCGTTAAAATTCACGTTATATCTTAGTCAATCCACAGTGCCATATTTTAGATTAATAAAGCGAAACGTATTATGATTTTTTTTTTCAAATATGTAGACTATAAGTGAAATTAAAATATTGTTCAAATATGTAGATTAAATGACCCGCTTTTAAAAGTATGTAGACTATAAGTGAAATTAAAATATTGTTCAAATATGTAGATTAAATGACCCGCTTTTAAAAGTATGTAGACTATAAGTGAAATTAAAATATTGTTCAAATATGTAGATTAAATTGACCCGCTTTTCAAAGTATGTAGACTATAAGTGAAATTAAAATATTGTTAAAATGTGAAGATTAAGTGACTCGCTTTTCAAAGTATGTAGAGTATAAGTAAGATTAAAATATAATTAAAATGAAAAGATTAAATTCCCAGTTTTTTGAAGTATGTAGACTTTAAGTGAAATTATTTGATTGTTGAAATGTGGACATTAAATTACCGGATCCAGTGTGTCAATTGCAAGCAAAAGAAAATTATGGTACATGAATGATAGGGGGGATTTGCAAAACGAACTTTAAACTTCGAAAACGACCCAAAATTAAAAGATTACTATTTAGGCGAGTTTATAACACAAACTAAGCAAGCTTAGGTTGTATTGTAATATAAACATTATTATTATTTTTTTAATTTACAAAAAGTTGACTCTTAGAGAACAATTTATCCTTCCTAAGAATTTGGAACTTTTCTATTAGTGTTTGGTTTTATGAATGGATTGTGCATTTATTATTTATTGGTGCAACAGAATAATTTCTATGGGAAATAATATCTTCTTCATTTTATTTTCCTTAGTAAGGTTTTACATACAAAACATTGTGAAGTTGCCTTGTGAACGCACTATATATTGACCTGTGTGGTATGTCATATTTTCTCAGGAAGAGAGAGAGAGAACACGATTCTCCTTCAGATTATATATTGAGCGAGAATATTTGACTTTCGGCGATGCAGTCTGGCATTACCAAGGTCCTCATTGCTGGAAGCGTATGCTTAGAAATGAAGGCGCTAAGAAGCGTTCACTACAGATTTACAAGTAAAACTTTAGTTTGGATTTGACACCAGCCTCTATAATGAACAAGTTCAACAGACCATAGAAGAAAATCAAATTATAACATATGACGTTTCGAGAATGAGTGTCTACTCTTATTTTTAAACTAGGAATAAAATATTCCAATAATATTAACAATCGATCATTATCAAACAAGTTTAAAATTTCAAAAGACTGCTTGTTTCGTTCGAATTTATTTATTTAGGCTATAAAATAAATTTGTTTCCGAACTATTGTATACAATTTATATCCAGTTTTCTTTAAATTTGTACACAAAATATAATTCTGTACAACATCTTCGATATGTTAATGGTTACTAACTTTATGAAATAATTTTGTTAACGGAAATAAACTTCCTCTACAATAAATTTTATTAACGTTTAATAAATACATCCCATGATGTCCAAAAAATTTATTTGATCATAGTGCACGAAAAACGGATGTTTTTGCTGCTGAAATTGATCCGTAAAGTCGACGTTTTCCGTTACCTTATAATACGCGCACCAAAAAATCAGCTGGAGTGTTTTCGGTGCGCTAACCTCAAACTTTGTTATTGTTTCATAAGTTATGCTTATAGACTTGATGAAAACAAATACGTACAATGAAAGATAGTGAAATGGAAATTCCTGATAGTATTTTAAAACTGGATATGAGAGGTTTTTAAAGTGGAAAAATGACAGAAATGTAAACATTGTAAATGACGACGTTGTACTAGTTTACCTATCTCAACTATCAAAACACTTTATGGTCCAAAACACTACTTCAAGCTGAAATACTTGAAAACGGCATTTATCTTATTGATTTCTTTTACTACCAATCTACGAATTATACATTGGAACGTTCTTTAAACTTTCCGTTCCATATATGTGTCTACAGTTACCAGATGTATGAACAGCGTTCTGCTGTTTTATCCATGTGGTAGTGCAAACTATTAACATCAAAAACATCGTCTTCTCTGTTCGTTTCATCCTGCAGTTTACACAGTCCTAAGGCTTGCGGTAACGTCATTCACCCAAGTCTTAGTCTACCCTATCTTCGTGTCAGCACTTCCCTCAACACTTTCGGGCCATCGATCTTCCAACATTCTCTTCAGTTAAAAAACACTTCCATCTCAAAGCTTTTTCAGATCATTATCCAGCCAACATTTTATGTTAAGGGCCCATATATCTTCCTTGTATGCGTCACTACAAATCAAAACAACAAAACTTACAAATTGAATAATAATCTCTTCTGAAACAGTTAAGTTTCAGTCAAATTAAACCAGAAAAGGTAGATCTACTATTCGTTACCAAGATGAAGTAAAAATAATAAGCGACATTTTGAAACTCTTTTCCATCTTACCTGAATTGATTTACTTTGCAGCAGAAAAACGCCACGCATTTAGATCAAAAGTTTTTTCAACCAGAATCTACCTGTAACTCCCAACTCAAAATCCTTTATATCACACAGCTCAAAACAACTTACCTCTTACCTATTATGTTGAAATGTCTGTTCCAAGGAACATTGCACTGTTTGTTATTAAAACCAACTACCATACTAATGTCATTCCTATTCAACCTGATGTATTTCCATCTTCTACCGTTATGACCCCTCACACCAAACGTTTAGCCTATTTACAATATATTCGTTCACTCTACCTATTGCTGCTTTTTACGAGTATTGTATCCTCTAATAATCAAGTCTTTACCAGTTCGTCTGCTTTCATGTTCCCTCCTACTCCACAGTTTGGTACATCTAGAAAATATTGTGATATAATATCATCTCCATTAAAGCTTTGGAAAGTCACCAATCAGTGTCCAATCAAACAACGGATGATGCGAAGGACATGCAGCAATAGCAATTACCTGGAGGTGGAGTTTGAGAAGGAGTTGTGTTAATACGATATGAAGATGCCAAGATCCTAAAACAGGACAGAAGACATTTTCCACTTCGGATTTATGGGATGTAACTCAAGAGTAGTGAGTCACTGTTTTCCTTCTGCTTTAATAGGAGTCCCCGGTTTTACTCACCCACAATCAAAATTTCAACCGTAACTGACGCTAGAGCTTACAAGGATTTCTGACTATCGTTGTCCACTTGCCCAAAGTTATTTAGCCATGTGAACTGTCAGTTTGCATAGACCTCTCATTAGAAGACTAGAGAACCTCCTCAAATTGAAGAACCTCAACATATTGATCGAGGTCGTCAAACAATCGGATTAAAACTGTAAAATAAATCTAAATTTTATCACGTATATAATTTATTTAATATCTTACTGTTACAGTTTTGTTTCTTAAAATTATTATCGTGCGTAAAGTAAACTCGCATTAACTAAAATCAACATATCATTACTCCCAAGTTAATGTTGCCATAGATACTCCATTATAAGCCATCACACAACAATTGCTCCATAACTTAAATTTAAACGCTTAACGCTTGTATTGTATAATCCATACATTCTGACCTTGAGTTTAGTGCCAAGAAACTAAATTACAATAACCGCACACTTCTTGTTTTCAAACTTTTCCAACATTGAACGATCTATTTAAGTTAATATTCGTCTAGCCACGTGTTCTTATCCTCTGATTTCAGTTCTTATTTTTATTATATATTATTCAGGTATAATCCATGTTTATTTACCCAGAATACAAAGTAACTCACAAAACATTTCTTCAGTTTTTGACTGATATTTAAATTTCATGGCAGCATTAAACGGAAAAAAGCTATTTTCAACATACCGTCTGTCGTCTTTGTCGATAAGTAAGCTATAAAAATCTATTTTCAACATACCGTCTGTCGTCGTTGTCGATAAGTAAGTTATAAAAAGATATTTTCAACATACCGTCTGTCGTCGTTGTCGATAAGTAAGCTATAAAAAGATATTTTCAGTATACCGTCTGTCGTCGTTGTCGATAAGTAAGCTATAAAAAGCTATTTTCAACATACCGTCTGTCGTCGTTGTCGATAGTAAGCTATAAAAGGCTATTTTCAACATACCGTCTGTCGTCGTTGTCGATAAGTAAGCTATAAAAATCTATTTTCAACACACTGTCTATCGTCTTTTCCGATAATTAAGCTATAAAAAGCTATTTTCAACATACCGTCTGTCGTCGATGTCGATAAGTAAGCTATAAAAATCTATTTTCAACATACTGTTTATCGTCTTTTCCGATAATTAAGCTATAAAAAGCTATTTTCAACACACTGTCTATCGTCTTTTCCGATAATTAAGCTATAAAAAGCTATTTTCAACATACCGTCTGTCGTCGATGTCGATAAGTAAGCTATAAAAAGCTATTTTCAACATACTGTTTATCTTCTTTTCCGATAATTAAGCTATAAAAAGCTATTTTCAACATACCGTCTTTCGTCGTTTCCGATAATTAAGCTATAAAAAGCTATTTTCAACATACAGTTTGTCGTCTTTGTCGATAAGTAAGCTTTAAAAATCTATTTTCAACATTCTGTCTGTCGTCGTTGTCGATAAGTAAGCTATAAGGGGCACAAAAATTAAGATACGGTCATGAAATTTAGCGTAGAAGTTTATAGTGAGCTCATATTGAACCATGAATCTTACCTTTATTCACGTTCTTTCTATTTCACGACTGGGTAATATTCTCTTTGATCTCTGTATTCCTCTAAGACACTATTGAAAATATGGTGAAAACACTCCATGTCATCTGCCTTACTCTGCGTATTGTGTTTTTGCTTCTATCCTCTTATACATCCTTTCTTTGGTTCACTATCGACCTAACCGATTTCAAAAGGTGAAATTTTAAAGTGTATGATCCAAAACAGAAATGTCAAACTTCAAGTAAATGTTACGGTGAATATTACGGTCGGAAAATGAGCGATAATCGAAAACATTCTTTTGGTCCAAGTGATGAACTTTACTTTTTGTTATATTGCAAATAATATAAGAAAACAATTTCAAAAAACAAAAATGTTATAACCTATTTGCGTTCAAATCGATGGTAACAGCTGTTTTATCGGTTATTTACAATCGAGAGTATCGGTTGTTTTTATAGATGCTTTACAATCGTTATTTAATTCGTATAAATGAAGTAACAGCTGATGACCTCAACTTCAGCTGATGTTTTTAGGTCCTAGGACTAAAAAGAACAATTTTAGTATCTCAATGGATGTATTGACGTCAGCTGTTTTTGAAGCAGTATGACAGAAAAAAATATGAAAGACTAATATTGGTAACAAATATTATTTTTGTTAATATTTGGTTTTTGTGGAAATTGATAGAACCCTATACGAAAGTTAATGATGGGCGTGCACAATTTATTCTCTCGCAATATGACAAGCTGCACTAGTTATGAGTTCCAATAACTTCAAAACACAATCAGTAACCGTGAAATATTTGTCGTCCGACACACAAGGGATTTTTGTTCTAATGATCGACGTTACGAGGTGATAAAACAACTGCACAAGTCAAGTAGACTACACCTAAGATTTTGTCCGCTACATCTAGCCTGTGTAGGGTGACGCCCCGAGCTAAAAATATCCAACCACGCCCGCATCGCCATCCATGCATTGCATCTTTGCCGATATTCTCTCGACTTTACCTAATACTTTAATACAGGGTGTTCTGTGCGGTTGTTTGTTTTTAGTTTTGTGTAGTTCAGTTGTGCAGTGCTCCACAGTCCAAATTATTGGGCTGATTTTGATGTATTTAGTATAAGATGTTATTTTGGTTACATCTCGAGGCGATGTTTTGAATTTGTTCTATAACACAAAATTTGGGTGCAGCTGCTATAATTTCATTTTATTTCTAAGAAAATTTTAACACATTATTGAATTATAGAAAATATAAAAAGAAATGATTGCTGGCATAGGCATTCTTTCTGTGTGTTGAGCACGAATCGTGTACATCAAAACAATTTAAATATTCAAACTTATTAAATAAACAAGAAAAGCATCAAAAGTAAATATAAAACTATCAATAAATTTGAATTGATCACCTCTAACAAGCGGCAAAAGAAATCATATATTAATAATAGACACCATGTGTGGAAATAATCAATTTATGAACACCACTATCTGCAGTGAGATGGGATGACAGGCTCTCAAGAATACTTTCCTATCTCCTATAACTAATTAAAAACACACCTTTTATATGTGTTTATCTTAAAATTATGGCCAATTTAATACTAAGGTAAAATTTGAAATCAGGATTTATGAGACATAGACTAATTGAAGTTGGTAACCGAAAAAGTTATGTTCTATCTCTATTTGTTATTCTATCTGATTTAGAATAACGTGTAAAATATTAATATATAAATTTATAAAAATTGAATTATTGAACAAAATTTAATAAAGTATTGCCTAATTAAAACGTTAAATATTTCGTCTGATTAATACTTTTCCGATTTATTTACTGCAACTTTCACGGCAGACTTTGGAATGACTTCTAAATGTGCAGGTATGAATTTATAGGCACAACCATAAACAATTTCTGCTAGCAATAAACACTGACAGTATGCAAAGTACATCTGGAGTATTTAAAAAAGATTTGAAATTTCATTCACACTTCTAAAAATTAATAATAATTTTCTAAACTTACTTTTAAAATAATGACCTTGTTACCTTAATGTAAAACCAAGTCATTCTTATTTTTTTAACAACTATCAAATTTCGCTAAAGTGTAGCTTCTAACACAACATATTGGTCATCATCTCTCGGGAGTTATCGGTGTAAAAACAGATTGTACAAAAATGCTTAATAGCTCAAAATTTTCTCTTCCGATTTCAAATTTTAGTGAAATGTGAATATTAATGACCCAAATCGTTGTGGAAAATCGCAAATCAAAGACAATTATTGATTGAAAATAATTATTAAAAAAAAAAATTCACCGCCGTCTTTAAAAAAAACTTTATTTAAGGTTAGGACGAAGTTGAGGTATTATTGAAGGAAGCTTACGTATTTCCTTATTATCTAATTAGCCAGAAGCTAGTCTAGTGGTTAGTGCTCTAGCTTCTGAGTGAAAGTCATCGTGGGGGGGCTTAAACATTTACGGTGTTGACTCACCATGTTAAAAAAAATTGGGAAGCTATAATTAGTAACGAGCTCTGGTTGAGAATGCTAGAACAACGGGAAAGAGAATTTCGATGTGATAACCACACATTACCCGACCTAACACTCTTCACGGGCTATTAAGTGGAGGGAGTTGAATAAAATTCCAATCTTAGTATGAACTTACATCAGCTGTCTGTGTGTGAAGTCTTAGGAGACTGTAGGATCTCTTAATAACAGCCCCATAGTCGATTTTCTTGTTGGTTTTTACCGGTAACTCACGAGCCGGTTTTTTTTTTGTGGAGAGATGGTACATTTCGTTTAGGTCCTTAGAGGCAACATTTGAGCAAAATGTGATAAAAATCGTTGTAGCAGTTTTTGAGAAAATTGTAATTTTGTGTTGTTTTTTTTTCAAATGACAGCTACCTAAATGTTTAGTTATCGAAAAGTTGAAGAAAAGGGGTTCCACGATATGGCCAAAATACACCTACACGTTTAGGCAGTACAGACAACAGACATCATTCTAAAAACCACTTTTTGGGAATTAGAGAACCTAAAAACTGACATATGTACCGAAATCTCGGCAGTGGTTTTGATTCATCACATAACGTTCTCTAGGCCTATACTACGGTATATGTGTGAAAATGAACGGAGATATTAATTAAATCACGATAATTTGATTGTTAAAGTCTGTCGTATACCGATCGCCATTTTGGATTAACTCAACAGAATTTTTTAATCGCCAGACTTTTAAAACGAAAACTCCTACGACTCCTTTCCGTTTAAGATATAAGGAGGGTTCTAAATGAAGTTACAGTCTATACCTTCTACGATTCCCAAAATTTGTTAAAATGAATACATTGTTCCGCCTTTCCTACCTTTGTTAATCTCACTTTTGTTTATATACTCGATTCTCAAAACACTTTGAATATTATTAAGTGTTTTGAAAATGGAGTATATCCGAAACGCGTCCACAAAAGTGAGATTAACGAAGATGAGAAAGGAAGAACAATTTACTCATTTTAATTATAACATTTCTAGCGGAGATAAAAATGATTTTTAAAATTTGTTTTTATTATTCAATTTACTAACAAAAATAGAAGGGTGGCTGGTATTTTCCGATCGCCCTGTACTCCACAACTACTATAAATGTCAAAAGTAAAAATGTAGCGTTACGATAGAGTTCTAAAACGTCCCAAGTTACTTCGTTCGAGGAAATTGGGATTGACGTATCCACGTGAATCTACTACACTTTTTAGTTTCAATAAAATGTGCCCCCCCCCCCCCCCGCTGTACACATTTTACAACTCTGTCCTCCTTCTGAGGTTTATGGAGCTGGTTTCTACTTACTTCCTTTTCCGATAACCGATTAAAAACTTATATTTAGCAGTATAATGTTATTTATTTGACTCAGAGATAGTGTTTAGTTACTCACTAAATAATCGCAAAATCAAATGATAAAAACTATTCTAACTCCGTTTCGTTAGAACTGATTTATTAATATATATATATATATATATATATATATATATATATATATATATCGCAGTTGACGGCATCTTTCTCTACGAACAGGCTTTCCATTTTGATCGTTACGTGTTTAATAAAAATAACAACTTTGTTAGCTAATTTTAATACAGAAAGTCTAGCAATCACCTTCATGGAGCGTCGGTACCATGAAATATCCACTGACCCTACAAATTGGAGTGATTTTTGCAACCATTTTGGCTCACTGTATATATAATAGACTAAGTATTTATAAACACTAGTACTGTCCGTTTAGGTGCTGTTTTGTTCAAATTTGGTTTTATAAACTATTTGACAAGTTCTATAAACAAAATAATCAGACGGTAATTATCAAAATGACGGTAAATTTTCAAAACTCCTTTTTTTAGAAAAAGTTTTCATAGGAACTTCTTACCATGTTATATAATTAAGTTATTACTGGAAAACTTAAAAAATGACGTAATCGGATCATCGTTTTTTGAGATAAAGCTTGACAAAATCTCCATGCAGAAAAAAACATGGACAATTATTGAGTTATCAGATCTTTTATCACCATAATACTCTTTTCTATTTAAAATTGAAATGTAAAAGATAGAGAGAGGGAAATACTTTTACTCTGTCGGATTTTCACGACTGCTGCGCACTAAAGGTCAGAGTCCACCACACCGGTCGGGCAAATAGTTTATTTTCATTCGTTATGTGAATTATAGTTCACTTGTTCGTCCACCCGCCTCGGCTGCCAGACAAAGTTAGTAGGCGGAGCAACTTTACCAAGCCAAGAGTGAGCCGGACATTGTACTGACCAATCTCAAGGTAGATGTAACATTTTCCGTTTATGTGTTAAATCCAATTTTAAAATATCAAAAAGCTTCTGTAATTTGTCATGGATAACAATTTCACGTAATATTTTCACTATCCTGATATAAAATCAAATCTTTTTTTACAAATTATTGTGAACCCAAACTCTTTTTCCTTGGCTCTTTTTCTGTTTCATTTTTTTGTAGACGAATATTTAAGGTTCGGTTAGGTTTGGGTTGGGTTGGTTGGGTTTTTTCGTTGCCTCCTTTTCTGTTTCACTTTTTTTGCAAACGAAGAACTAACCAACTTCAAGTTTCTGGAACACGTAGCCTCTTTAAATTCGTCTTTGTTATCTGCATCTTATGTCGACCTCTACGTTTCCTTTTGCAGAAACCCATTCTAAAATATTTTGCACCCGTCGTACATCCTCAATCCTAGAAACGTGACAAAATTCTCGCAGTTGTAACTCATCAAACATATTTACTGTTTCTTGCATCTCTCAGAGAAGTATGTCATTCCTCACACAATTTAATCTATTTTTTTCATTAGCTACTCTAATAATATAGATTTATTCCTTATTGATTGGTGTACTCACATCAAACACCAACATTTATATTTTAATTAAATTCTAAATGAAACGGTTCCTTTATTATTCTTTAATGGCGCTACAGCCTCCTCAATTGTCTTCCTCAATCCATTCTCTCCTTTCTAGTTCCTATTACGAAAAAAACTCAGATTCATCCTTTGACATAACATCCTTCATTCTTCTTTGGTTTTCCACTTGGATGTCCAGTAGTGTCTTTTTAAGGAACCCATGTGCCCAGGCCATCTCAGTCGTTTTATATGGACCAATAGACTCCACAATATTTCAATGGAAACTGTGTCTTTATTACTTCATATTCTGTTCTCAGTTTTCATCTGATACAAGTGACACAGCTATAATATGCTTCAACACCTCAGCTACGTGTGACGGTTCCACTGTGTACCTTTTCCTCTTTAGTAACATTATACTTACAACACTTTAGCTATTGTAAACGTTATCATATGTTACGCTCTTTTACTGCATTGCTTGACATATTGTACTAGATAAAAACATATCGTTCACACAATGGTTTATCACAATTGTGTGCAATAAAGTGCGGAACGTGGTTGAATACAATTGAAGAACAATTTCAAGATCAAACTTGTCGATATTCTAATCAATACTTCGATTGAACTCTATATAGAAAGTGTTAGAATTTGTTTCTTTGAACTACCTTGGTTCTTTATTTTCAATATAATCGATTGGTTCAGTACTCAATTAACCTTTATTAACAACCATCTCCTATCTTATTACAATGCTACGATATTCTTCTTATTATTATTAATCCAGAATGTCAATTGTTGTGACTCACAGATCTTATTCTACGTTTAATTATATGACTCTGAAAGAATTACAAGGTTTATACACGAAGTTTGCTCACCCTGCTTGGAACTCTTGTGAATGCTCTTCTCAATTCTCCTAGGAAGCTCTTACTCGCCAAGTCCGTCTGGCTATCTTCAAGAATCATTCTGCCAGGAAGCTCTTACTCGCCAAGTCCGTCTGGCTATCTTCAAGAATCGTTCTGCCAGGAAGCTCTTACTCGCCAAGTCCGTCTGGCTATCTTCAAGAATCGTTCTGCCAGGAAGCTCTTACTCGCCAAGTCCGTCTGGCTATCTTCAAGAATCGTTCTGCCAGGAAGCTCTTACTCGCCAAGTCCGTCTGGTTATATTCAAGAATCATTCTGCCAGGAAGCTCTTACTCGCCAAGTCCGTCTAGCTATATTCAAGAATCATTCTGCCAGGAAGCTCTTACTCGCCAAGTCCGTCTGGTTATCTTCAAGAATCGTCCTGCCAGGAAGCTCTTACTCGCCAAGTCCGTCTGGTTATCTTCAAGAATCGTCCTGCCAGGAAGCTCTTACTCGCCAAGTCCGTCTAGCTATATTCAAGAATCATTCTGCCAGGAAGCTCTTACTCGCCAAGTCCGTCTGGTTATCTTCAAGAATCGTCCTGCCAGGAAGCTCTTACTCGCCAAGTCCGTCTAGCTATATTCAAGAATCATTCTGCCAGGAAGCTCTTACTCGCCAAGTCCGTCTGGTTATCTTCAAGAATCGTCCTGCCAGGAAGCTCTTACTCGCCAAGTCCGTCTAGCTATATTCAAGAATCATTCTGCCAGGAAGCTCTTACTCGCCAAGTCCGTCTGGTTATCTTCAAGAATCGTCCTGCCAGGAAGCTCTTACTCGCCAGGTCCGTCTAGCTATATTCAAGAATCATTCTGCCAGGAAGCTCTTACTCGCCAAGTCCGTCTGGTTATCTTCAAGAATCGTCCTGCCAGGAAGCTCTTACTCGCCAAGTCCGTCTGGTTATCTTCAAGAATCGTCCTGCCAGGAAGCTCTTACTCGCCAAGTCCGTCTAGCTATATTCAAGAATCATTCTGCCAGGTAGCTCTTACTTGCCAAGTCCGTCTGGTTATCTTCAAGAATCGTCCTGCCAGGAAGCTCTTACTCGCCAAGTCCGTCTAGCTATATTCAAGAATCGTTCTGCCAGGAAGCTCTTACTCGCCAAGTCCGTCTGGCTATCTTCAAGAATCGTTCTGCCAGGAAGCTCTTACTCGCCAAGTCCGTCTAGCTATATTCAAGAATCATTCTGCCAGGAAGCTCTTACTCGCCAAGTCCGTCTGGCTATCTTCAAGAATCGTTCTGCCAGGAAGCTCTTACTCGCCAAGTCCGTCTGGCTATCTTCAAGAATCGTTCTGCCAGGAAGCTCTTACTCGCCAAGTCCGTCTGGCTATCTTCAAGAATCGTTCTGCCAGGAAGCTCTTACTCGCCAAGTCCGTCTGGTTATATTCAAGAATCATTCTGCCAGGAAGCTCTTACTCGCCAAGTCCGTCTAGCTATATTCAAGAATCATTCTGCCAGGAAGCTCTTACTCGCCAAGTCCGTCTGGTTATCTTCAAGAATCGTCCTGCCAGGAAGCTCTTACTCGCCAAGTCCGTCTGGTTATCTTCAAGAATCGTCCTGCCAGGAAGCTCTTACTCGCCAAGTCCGTCTAGCTATATTCAAGAATCATTCTGCCAGGAAGCTCTTACTCGCCAAGTCCGTCTGGTTATCTTCAAGAATCGTCCTGCCAGGAAGCTCTTACTCGCCAAGTCCGTCTAGCTATATTCAAGAATCATTCTGCCAGGAAGCTCTTACTCGCCAAGTCCGTCTGGTTATCTTCAAGAATCGTCCTGCCAGGAAGCTCTTACTCGCCAAGTCCGTCTAGCTATATTCAAGAATCATTCTGCCAGGAAGCTCTTACTCGCCAAGTCCGTCTGGTTATCTTCAAGAATCGTCCTGCCAGGAAGCTCTTACTCGCCAAGTCCGTCTGGTTATCTTCAAGAATCATTCTGCCAGGAAGCTCTTACTCGCCAAGTCCGTCTGGTTATCTTCAAGAATCGTCCTGCCAGGAAGCTCTTACTCGCCAAGTCCGTCTGGTTATCTTCAAGAATCGTCCTGCCAGGAAGCTCTTACTCGCCAAGTCCGTCTAGCTATATTCAAGAATCATTCTGCCAGGAAGCTCTTACTCGCCAAGTCCGTCTGGTTATCTTCAAGAATCGTCCTGCCAGGAAGCTCTTACTCGCCAAGTCCGTCTAGCTATATTCAAGAATCATTCTGCCAGGTAGCTCTTACTTGCCAAGTCCGTCTGGTTATCTTCAAGAATCGTCCTGCCAGGAAGCTCTTACTCGCCAAGTCCGTCTAGCTATATTCAAGAATCATTCTGCCAGGAAGCTCTTACTCGCCAAGTCCGTCTGGTTATCTTCAAGAATCGTCCTGCCAGGAAGCTCTTACTCGCCAAGTCCGTCTAGCTATATTCAAGAATCATTCTGCCAGGAAGCTCTTACTTGCCAAGTCCGTCTGGTTATCTTCAAGAATCGTCCTGCCAGGAAGCTCTTACTCGCCAAGTCCGTCTAGCTATATTCAAGAATCATTCTGCCAGGAAGCTCTTACTCGCCAAGTCCGTCTGGTTATCTTCAAGAATCGTCCTGCCAGGAAGCTCTTACTCGCCAAGTCCGTCTAGAGCTATATTCAAGAATCATTCTGCCAGGAAGCTCTTACTTGCCAAGTCCGTCTGGTTATCTTCAAGAATCGTCCTGCCAGGAAGCTCTTACTCGCCAAGTCCGTCTAGCTATATTCAAGAATCATTCTGCCAGGAAGCTCTTACTTGCCAAGTCCGTCTGGTTATCTTCAAGAATCGTCCTGCCAGGAAGCTCTTACTCGCCAAGTCCGTCTGGCTATATTCAAGAATCATTCTGCCAGGTAGCTCTTACTCGCCAAGCCCGTCTGGCTATCTTCAAGAATCATTCTGCCAGAAAGCTCTTACTCGCCAAGTTCGTCTGGCTATATTCAAGAATCATTCTGCCAGGTAGCTCTTACTCGCCAAGCCCGTCTGGCTATCTTCAAGAATCATTCTGCCAGAAAGCTCTTACTCGCCAAGTCCGTCTGGCTATCTTCAAGAATTCCTGCAGCACCTTCCCTTGATCAATCTTGTCCCACTGACTAAGTTTCCTCCCGTCCATGGGGTTTATATATCATTGTAGCATCAATGACGTCCATTGCAAGTAAGCAATTGCATCCGTTTTCCAGGTCTGTCACCATAATTGTTGTCTTTCTGGCTTTTTAAAAAGAACTTAGATTATATTTCTCACTAAAACTATCATAATCCCTAACAAAAGCTTATGTCAAGGTCCAGAAAGAAAATATATTGATAGGTTTACATCGAAGACGAATTAGTGACTTAATTGTATAGAGAATGTAAAAATATATTTGATAAGTGCGAATATTGTGTAAGAATAAAAGAGAACTACTCTCATTGGTTTCTAAACAGAAAAAGAAGTAAGACAAGGAAAAGTTTTATCGCCTTTCCTCTTTAACAAAATAATGGAGGAAGAGATCACAGAAGTATAGGCTAAAACTATAGAAAATCACATGTGACAGTATATGCGGATGGTATCATTTCACGGGTGGAAACTGAAAAGAACCTGTAGAGACAACTATCCCAATGGGCAAGAGCATTTTGAAGCACGGGTTGGATATCAACTTGGAAACTAGTTTGATATTTATACGGAATACTGTAATAAAAGATATAAATTTATATTTTATAATTTTAACTTTCACACCTTTGTAAATTCGTCATAATTTTTTTGGGCTTGCAAAATTGGGTTACAGTATTTAATAAAAGCTACTTCAATTTGGTCAATAGGCCTAATTCTTGTTATTCGTTACCGAAACTTTTTGAACTTACATTTACTATAATTTGGTGTTAGAAATTGTAAAGTATTGAGAAGTTAATCATGGCGTTATCGGGTGTCCGTTTTTAATATGTTGAGTTGTATTACACAGATGTAACATGAACATTATTTGCTTTTAAAAAACTATTTTTTGGGTAAATTTTTAATTAAAAACATATTAAAATTGACATATGTGTACAAAAATAAAAAAATAACAACATTGGAACTGATTTTATTATACACCTGGCGTTTCTGTGAGGGGGGACTGCAGGGAAGATAACGAAGTGACATGGACGACATCTGGTGAGCGATTCCAACATAGGTGTAGCGAGTTCATTGCGTTATGCAAATACAAGCTGATAGAGTTTCCCTCGCATTCTGGTATTGTTTTTTTTTTGTTTTATCTTATTTTGTACAATTTATGTGTATCTGCAATGCTGATGTTAAACCGTAATAATACCGACTGCTGTTACATATTGTGTAGATTTGTGTTGATGGAAAACATATGTTTATTTTATATCACGTGACTCATGGAGAGATAATGAGTGGTATATCAGATATAGTGGTATATTTTCTGTGTTTATGTATTCATCATGCCACAAAATTCGCTTTACATACATATGTATTTATGTCTATTTTATTTTATTAATGATTATTTATACTACACTTTTGAGCACACTTTGGCAAACTTAAATATTAAAATCAATACCACAATTCAATAAAACACAATTGAGGAACAAACACAGTGTTAGTCTAATACTATGTTAAAATCTTGTTTTATTGAATTGTGGTATTTAGTGTTTGATTTTAATCCCTGTGGTTATTTATAATTAGTTTATTATATTCAAAATTGTTTCCATCTTCAAAATACATTTTTAAAGGCCGTTTGGAACACTACATTTGCAACATAGATCTTCATCACTTTCTAATTCTAAATTCTGAAATGCATCAACAATCTAACCTTTTAGTTGATTGCTTGTGGCTTTTTAGAATACACAGAGTCCTCCATCACACTCATTCATTCGCCAAGCAATTCATAATTACGAACGCCAAACTAACACTGGCTGAATCTGAAGAATAAATAGTGTTAACATTTGGTAAGAACTGAAATGGCGAAAATAACGTCTCGGCTTACGTTTAAAGCAACCATTCACCAATAAGAGTAATGAAGGTTTTACAATCGTTGTGAGAGAATCAGGTAATTATAGTCCTACAACAAACTAAAGACATTATGGTAAATGGAGGGGAAGAAACCTCCCACCCAACTACATTTGATAAGCAGTACTGTGTGAAAGAACATATTAGTGACGTAAAGCTGAGTATACAGGAAAAATGGGGTGGGTAAATCTTTAGATATACAACAAACTCAAGAACATGTCTGTGCGCATGGCCTAGTTTACCCACCCCATTTTTCCTTGATACTCAGCCGTACGTCACTCGTATGTCCTTTCACACAGTACTGCTCATCAAGTATAGTTGGGAGGGACGTTCTTCCACTCTATTTCCAATAATGTCCTTTAGTTTGAACTCTATAGAGTTCAGCTATCGATATATAATTCTCGCACGATATGACAACCATCCTTTCTTGCCTAAGTAGCAAGTCGAAACTAAAGCAGTTTAAAATAAAGTATGTTTTCCCATCTTATTTTTTACCAGACGAGAAATGTCAAGTACAAACAAGATACACTCAGAGTTGAGTTGTCTAGCATGACATTGAGTAGGACTGAAAGTACCCATTAGTGTTCTGACAGCTTCTTACCGTCCATCGGGTGAAAAACGTCAAGTGTAAAGTTAATTTAAATAAACTAGGTAATCCTGTTGAGTTAAGGAAACAATCTAAGTATTACAAGTGTTTCCTCATGCAAGTACATTGTTTTGGTTGGCAAGTGGTTTTGTTGGATCTTATCTTTAATGTGACAAGGAAATGTTGTAAGTTTACAATCGTGTTTGGTTGGTTATGATGGAAATAGGTTTAACAATGAAGTCACTTCTTTTTAGCGACAGACAATAACTAGTTTGGATAGTTTTATAGCGAATTTCTAACTGTTATAACTGAAAATCAATTCTAACGATTTTGATTAAATTTTCATCAAGTGTTGCATTTAAAGACCGAAATGAAACGTATCTCTGTCTTTCCAAAAATTCCGGTTCATGGGTTATCGGTAAAGAAACAAAAATCAGTCAAGGAGGTATAAAATTAATTTCTTAAAATCGGTTCTACCGTTTTAGAGTGATGTGAAGATTAATGGTTCCAACTTGTGTGAAAATAGCAAGTACAAAAATGTTACGGTTCAGGAATAATTGGCAAAAAAATATTAAAAGGGGTCATTAAAAGTTCGATTTTAATCGAATACAATTTGCGATGAGGACGAGTTTATAGCACAAGCAAATAGAGTTTAGATTAGACCTTCATTTAAATATAACGTTTTTTTTTTTAAAGACGCCATTCATGATTAAACATTTTTATTTAGTTTCTAAAGCTAAACCCCAGAGAAGTTCAACAAGACCTAGTTATTGTTCAAGTAATTGTGAAGTAAGAAAGTTCATGCAGCCGTGCAGCGTACAGCATGTGGTGTACCATTAATTCTCAAGTTGACAGGCCAAGTAGTCTCTGACCTGACAAGTAAAGTTGGATTCTATAAGTGAATAAAATAAATGGGAATGTGTTTAATGACTCTTACTTAGAAAAAAAACAACAAAACCACTTGAGAGAATTATTACTAATTGCATATTTAAAATAGAGTACCTACAAATATTGAACTAACTTTCTCACACGACGGTTCAAGCATTACACATAAAATAAATAATATTCTTATATCGTAAGACAATATGGAAACTAAAACAGTAATCGAAGAAAGGGATTCGAAACTAAAACTAGGCCTGGGTGAAACCACTAGTCAACAGAAAGACACGCGAACACAAGAAATGGAAACATCAAGTTGAAACCAAGATCAACTAAAACAAAAAAGGATTCAGTACCAACTGGGTAATTACGTAACGGTTTTATCAGACTGACCAACGTTTTCTTCCTTCTCTTAAGGGTTTAGCTTGTGACCTTGTGGTTTCGCCTTGCGGGGAATTAACCGGACAATTTTTGAGGAATTTTATTTTCCATTTATAAGAGGAAGTCATAACGGCCTTACGTTTCTACTGGTTTAGCTGATTGGAGGATTATCCTTCAGCTTTATAAATTAACCTTATTTCAACCCCCCCCCCCATCTTTAAATTTATGATTTAAAATATTTTTTTTATTATATGTGTTTTATATTCTATTATGGATGATTCTTATATTCAGAAGTCTTTTTGTCTCGCCAATGTAAAACAGTTTTTAGTATCCTTAGTGTCATTTGTACGTACGGTTGTAACTAAGAGTTTTTAGTATTGAAAATATTTTATATCTCGAAACGTCGTGATTTATTTTTACGTAAAAAAAATGTTTGAAGAATCCATAAATACACACGGATGGATTTATAAACAAGTTACATGAAAATTGTATCAAGTTTTAGAAGAAGTATTTAAAAATATACATATAAATGAAATATGTCATCTTTAATTCGTACAAATGAAAATATTACAAATGTAGTGACTAGGGAAGGAAGGTTTTTTGTTTTCTACTCAGGGTAAAAACTTCCAGTGGTTTTAGGAGACAATTCAAACCGTTAAAATTGTGTTTTTGTATCTCTTCGACTGCCATGATTAAAATCATGCAGTAACTGTTTTTGAGTGTGTCAGTTAAAACAGAAAATTTAAAAAATCGTTTGTCTTAGATGCTTCATATATTATCTTAAATGTCATAACGTGTAATTGGCTCTTTTTGTCCTTAACAATGGAACGGACATACAAACGCCAAATGGCCAAGTTAAAACAGGACTTCGCTTTGCGCAGTTAATGATTACAAGTTGTTTCCACTTTAAAAAAAAAGGATAAAATAAAGATAATAACTTTAAACTCGCATAAACGTTGTAGGCCTTCCCTATTTCTTGGAAAATTTGTTATTTTACGGTAGATACGATGAAAAACTACGGAAACTAGCAACATTTCATAACTGTAGGTACACATAAGCTGCTTTCAATCATTGGAAAGCATAAAACAAATTCACTAAGAATCCGGAGGATTTACCACTAATTTAATCAAAATCGATTATGGTGTTACAAATGTTAGCACAAAATGTTGTATGTACAAGATAACATCACAATCTAAACCTGCATTATGATCCACTTAAGGTCTAAAGAAACCTTTCTGAATAGGCCTTATCCACTTTCATTACCGCTCTTCTGCATTCCATATCTCGTAATGGCCACATAAAAACTCAAGGTATTGTTAAATTCTCAAATCTTTGAGCATATATTTTCAGCTATATCTGAAGTTAAACAATTGTGAGGAGATAAAGGGGTGATTTAATATTTTATAAACTGGAATATAACGTTAAGAAAACACTCGGGTCAGATGACATCAACATGAGAAGGATTGCGTTAATGGTATGACCGTAGAGTTTCATTAACACGGTCGGTAAATAAATGTTGGGTCATAAATAGAACACTCTTACGGAATGAAAACATCTCAAACTATAATATTTCCAAGTCAACTACGTTATAAGTCGTTAAGGGTGTGAAATATGTCCCTTTATAAATGTGTGCGCTTTGTGACTTCAAGTCTAGTTGCGTGCACGTGGTTTCTTTTGCCTGGTTTTACGCAACGAAATTGACTCTTGTTTGATGAAACCGTTTCTTTTGACTGCGTGATGAAACTTGATGTTTCGAGAATAGTCGTTCGAGCTGTTAAACATACAGACCACGGTGCGGTAGGGCCCGCCGCTGTAAAGAGCCTCCAGCAATGAAATACACTATTTTGATGTGATTAAGTCTTTAAATTCGGTCCGGTATAGAATGGTATCAAATAAAACTTTAACGACACAAAAAATGGCAAGATTTGTCGTGTTTATATCTTGTAATTTATAAATGATAACGTAATGCTTTAATTTTGTTGATAAAGGGTTAAATTATGAATATAAAACTATCGTTATTAGGGGTGTGCAGCGTTGGTACTTGCCTGTGAAAACCTAAAAAGACGACGCCGTCCTGCGTTTAGCAGTAACTTCAGATTGCGAAAAGATATTACGTTCGAATTAGTTTTGGTATTAAAAAATAACAGGATTTATAATATTATTCAGGAATAATAACCGATAAAAAAAGTTATAAGCCGTTCTATAAGAGTTCTCTCCTAACTCTTATGCCTTCTTGCTTTATTGTAAATATTATTGTATGATAGTATATTGTAGAGAGAAAATGCCGTAAGGTAACTAGAGCTGGATTTTTGCACTTCTGATAGAACACTTGTCATTTGCAATTGAACAAATAAAATGTCCAACGGAATAGGAATTACTTGATGACATTGTTTTACGAATGTCACAGTAATAAATCACTGTTAATCCTGCTTTAGGTAAACATATTCAAGGCTTTCCAGAAATCTTACGACGTGCGCTGGGGCTTATAGAAAAATGGCAAACTGAGTGATGATTTCGTTGGAGCCCCTTGTTTCATCCTCATTATGTTTGTGGTATCAGTGTGTATTAACCGACGCATTTCTAATCATAGGTACTGCCTGCACAAGTGAGAGATACTACATTGTTTTAACTGAATCATTTCCCAAAGTATGAATTTTAAATTAAAATATTCCCTCTTTGGCGCCAGAAGGGGCAAATTTAGCATCGACTTAGCGAGTATTTATTATTCGATATGAACAAATTTTGTTCATATAAATCATTCTTTAAAATCTAAATGTAATGGTAAAATTGGTTTAGAAAGAACATGAGAAGAGGTGGAGGAGTATCTCTCTCTTCAACCCCTCCCCCCTTATAAACCAATTGAATATGACTTTTCTCTCTTTAGCCAGGGGCAATATAAAGGGTTTGTTACTAGAGACTGCACTTGAGAAAACATGTGTACAAGATGTAACCTGGAAACTGTAGAACATCTGATCTTGGAATACGAATGTTTCTATCGGGAAAGGACTGAGACCTTTCCATCTTTGACAAAGAGAGGAATATTGTGACGTTCTTATAGATATTCCTGAGGATGTATAGAGACATCCTATTTGGAACCACTATAAGCCATTTTGGCTCTCGTCCAAATGGTTTCTACCTCCCAACTCAAGAAAAAATCGTGAAATAATTACATAGGGGTATTGGCTCAGTTAATTGTGCATTTTTTTGGCAGCCATTTCTATTAGGATTATCGTATCAAAGTTCTTCATGCCAGTTTCCTGCTAGACCTTTACAACGAGGAGACACTTCATAAGGTTATTATTTGATAATTTTTAGTTGTATCTTTCCCCATCCCTCGAAATTGACAAACATTTTATCTTTATTTAAAAATTTACTTTAGAAAAAAGAAAACTTTCAAGTTTTTGATATTTCAACACTTCGGACATCCGGTATACAGATTTGCTTAACAAGCACACTTTTATTAAATATTGTTTTAAAATAAAATGTATAAATTCTTTATTTAATTATAAGTACTTTAATTAATCGTAGCTGGTGGTTGCTTTACTGCAATACTCAGCATTTCTCACGTACAAACTTTCATTGGGTTAAACTATGTATTTTTAAACTTATTAAAACTTTCATGATATATTAATGACTTTCTATCCAGTTACATATTGTTTCCTTCACTTTTGATTTAATTCCATACTGATAAACTTTAATTCAAAGTTTATCAGTATGGAACGTACTGTTATAAACACTAAAGTATAAAACATAAAGTTTAACACTCATTTAGGTTTTTTTTCTAAATTTGTATTTAGTTTTTGTATAATATTTACCAAATAACAATTTAATATCAAGTTGTTTATTCAATTATAAAACTAAACTAAACTGTGCAAAACATATCACGATAACCTATTATAATAGCCTATTACAACTATAATAGCCTAGATATTGCACATACTTTGTCACTTACTCATACATATAATTGATATCAATCAAGCTCAAAGTTTTAAGGAGTTTTTATGATATTTTGAAAATTAGATTCCCTAATATTTATCAATTTTTTTCTAAATATAGTCTCTAAAGGTTAGATAAAATTTTGTTCGCCTTTTCCCTCAACAAATTGAATTTAAAAAGTGAATTCAGTCAGTATCAGAAAATCGACTCAAACAATTTTAAGATTTATAACCCAAACTGCTGTGTGTCAAACAGCTAGTAAAATAAAATTACACTTCTAAGTAATTGAAAAAAAAAACTCTAAATAAACTCAGATTATTTTGGGTCATAATTGTTTATAAATAAATATTGAGCTTGACTTGTGAGATAATATTAGGTAGAATACAATTCGAACATAAGATCTCACAAAAAATACGTTACTTAATCAAACGTGTTTCAACGTCAAAGTTGCCATCTTCAGTAATGTTTAGTTATTGTTGCTCATGTATCACTGAGGATGACGACTTTGTCGTTGAAACGCGTTTGATTAAGTAAACTTTTTTTCTTTTTTTAAATCTTTTGTTCGAGTTTTATTCTTTTTAATTCTTTTAATTTGAACTACATTTTATCGAAAACCCTTGCATTGTGTTTTAGATATTAGAGCTTGTAGGGTGGTATTACATTCTTATCTTTGCTCAATAACTTCCGAATATGCTACTAATACGTTATTAGGTCTTTACAGATTACATAAAAATCACAAGCGTCTATTTATCAGGAAAATCGAAATTTTAAACTTTGTTCTACCCTTAATTTTGAGTTTGATTGGGGGTTTTCTCTGTGAAAGTTTTGAATGCCGTTTATGTCTTCAGCACACCATTGAAAACGTTAAATACACATAAATATGAAATGTAAATGTTAAGATGTATAAGGCCAAGCCGCGACATCGTCTTATCAGCTTTCACTGTTTGTGGTCTCTAGAACCACTTCCGACGGAAATGCGATAGGGAAATTCGACTCGGTAAGGGAATACAACTTGGCTTAATGCGCAGCGAGACGTTTTCAAGTAAATAATTAACATATCATTTCTCATAATTTAGCAGCTAAATATGTTGTACACAACTTTTGTTGTAGGCCTATGTGTTCTATTTGTAATCCAAGTGTATCTGGAACAATTCGTAAATTATTTCGTCAACTGAAGTTTTCGTTAGTGTTAATGTTTTATCAATGAAATTTTATTTCGGGTATGAAACTTTCTACAATTTACCAATCTACCTAGACATAATTTTCATTTGGTCAATATTTCACTTTCTCCAATATATGAATCTTTCGTACAGTATCCTCAAGGTAGGAATGTGTCAGGGGTGGAGAGGAAAAGAGGGGCCCCTACACTTTGTGTGTTGCGTTTACTTTCAGCGGTACAATCCCAATAAAAAAATATAGACCTCAAATGCTTCTGTGTAAACGCGTACCCTTCTTTCGTTTCTTTTATCAGTGTACATAAGAATACAACGTTTACTAAAGTCTGTTACGAAGTTGTAACTTTAGGATATAAATGTAGGTAAGCAGTAATTTGTGTACCTAGTTTTCTTGGAATAGGTTGTACCGTCAAGTCAGGCTAGGGAAGCAAGTAGAAGGGATGACACGCCCATTACACCAGACACATCCCAGTCTGAGCTACTGTACATATTGATTCTTTCGTCAGTATGTATATTTCGTCAACATGAATATTATGTCGCCCTATATATAAAAACGGGCCAAGAGATTAATTTTATAAAGTATAATGTATAAATAAGTATAAATTTAGTCGAAGTATATAGATTTAGAACCGTAACTAATCTGAGGCCTGTGTAGTTCATTTCTGTATTTTCAAATTCTCAACAACCTGCAACGCGTATGGTAGCTTGGGGTCAAACTAAAAAATATAATACCAGGATTGGCCTAAGCCAAGATAAGCTTAACTACTGAAAACGTGCTTTTCTAGTACCTTTGATGTCTAAATTACCTTATTCCTCTTAGACTATTATTAGTTAATCAGATAAAAACTGATTTAGGGGGATATAAATTAAATTATAAAAAATGACTGCACATAACCGCGAAAGTAACCAAGGTGGTGTAAAGCTAACCTGTTAATACACACCTTTATATATATATATATATATATAAATTTAGCTACTACGGTGTACATATTATTTTGGTATTCCCGAGATTTTCGGAAACGCCATCTCGGAAACTTATCCATCATAATAACTTAGATAAAGTTTACTCGAAATAAAATGAATACATTCTGGGGACTAGATGCGAATCGTATCGATATATTCTGCGCCACTTTCACTTCTTTCTCTTGGATGCTTGCTGTGAACGTCTCCCGACTAATCTCAGCTATGCCACTGCCATCTCAATCATAACAAGCAATCGCAAAATTCCGATGCCTAACCAATAACATCGTCATAAACCAATTTTTTTTTTTATTTATTACGGTTTATCACACAGGCTATTGATTTCGGTTATAAATCTACTCAGTTTACCAAAATTTAAACGAAATTTTTTCAACCGATTTTGTGAAATTCGAAGTTTTACACTGCCTCTATGACTCAATTCATCTTTTTAAATGGGATTTTTATGTAGGTGGCGACCAATAAATTTTGTTATGGTCCTTAAAGCTGCACTTTAGCAAATATTAACCAAAACTTTACCGCATATTTTTATAAAATACCACATAGTTTTGGTCTTATGGCAGTTTCTTCCAAATTTTGAGTTATCGAAAAGAATAAAAAATCTTACAGATCCAATATATGCCTACTTATCAAATTTGATAAAAATTGTTCCTATTGTTTGTACTGCGAAATACGCATTAAATATTTTTCACGATTAAACAAAAACAAAGAAAACAACTTGCCTTTTATAATTACTCAATCAGAAATAAGACAACAAAGAATAGGAGACGAAAAACAAATTTAAAATGGAACAGATAATTACGTCCAAACAAGGAAAACGTTGCTGGAAAGAAGATTATTTAAAAACAATGAGTAAATGACAATTAATTCATCCTTTATAATTGAAAGAGATAAAAGTGAAACGTACTATATAAACAAAACAATTAATTGGCGCCATCTCAAAACCTGATCAGATGGTTTCCTGGAAATCTTAAAGGAGAATCAGAAATATATACAAGGAAATGTTGCCTCAGACTAGGAAAACATGCAATAGAGCAAGTAGAGTGTTTGACCGATTATGGAAAACAATTAATAGAACATTATTCCAATACAATATAATGGGGGTTGTTTTGATAATTACCCTATATAATACAAGCAGATCCTCTAAATGTAATGACACAAAAGTTGATTTCTTGGGCCTTGTAGGTAATATTGTATTGGTAGGTCAAAGGGGTGTTATTCAGTAGAGTAAGTTTGTTTAAAACAATTGTTACGCAGGTATTTAGAACTTCGTAATTTGTACCGCTATATCATTCACTTTATTGACACCGGCTAAACGTAGATATTATCTCCACTCGCTTCGCTCGGCCATGACGGATTACACAAATATCACAATTTCTTGGAAGGTCAGTATTTGAAGTTAGATTTTTACAATAACTTCGTTATTTGTCATCGTAGAGGGCTGGTAACGTTACATGCAGATTTGAATTATGTAAATTTTTATCTTATTTAGTATAAGTTGAATAACACAAGAGGCATGAACAAAAAACTATTTTTAAATGCCTGACATTTTGACAATTTCATTTAGATTTTCTTTAACACAATATGGTTCTATATGAGCACGCTATAGTCTTTTAAATTTCATGTTCCTTTCTTTATTTTTGTGGCCGATATCGTGCTTGCGTACAGACAAGACGAACGGCATGTCGAAAAAAACTTTCTCGATTTTCTAAAATCATGAAACGTAAACATCAGTCAAAAAAAGAGGTCGGAATTGTTAGCGATTACCAAACTTACCCTATACTGGTTAAGGAAAAGTAAAGCAGTACACAGAAGAGTTGTTTGTTCAGAGTTGTTTGTTCAGTAATGAAAAGTTCCTAACAATCAGTTGAATAGTTAACTATTTCGACAAAAATAATGAAAAAGGAAACGCATAAACTTAACTATATATAATTAACCCCATTAATTAACTATCTATAAATAAAACTTGAAAAATCATGTATGTACTTACAAAAGGTAGATTGTTACTTTTTATTGACTATCTAAAACCTTTGATTTTGTGGATAGGAACAAGCTTTTAGTGAAGCTAAAACCAAGTTACTTCTCATTGACTATCTAAAACCTTTGATTTTGTGAAATAGGATCAAGCTTTTACAGAAACTAAAACCAAGTTCCATAGCATATGATAATGCGAGGCTTTAATATGTTGGTCGAATAGTTTTAGTTGCGTGAAATATTTCGTAAAATCGTTGTATTTTAATTTTTTTTTACTTTCGTATTTTAGGAATTTTATGATGATGCCTAATATACTAGTAGAGGTGAATTAGAATATAAGAGTATGTAACTGGGAAGTTGATTTTTTTATATTTTTTATATACATGCAACTGAGTAGGAATCCGAAAAAAGAAGCAAAATCTGACTGGAACTTTGCTGGAAAAAATGTATTGCTACGCTATTTTTGAAATATCTTCAACTCTAAGGTTCGTAAAAAATGGGGAAAATGAAAATACTCGGAAATAAAGGAACTATCGAAATGGTAGGGTGTAGTAGTAACATTAAGAGGTAGAGTATCCTAACCTCAAAAAATTCGAATTTCTGGATTTAAGATTTTTTTCATTAATAATGCAACAAATGGGGTAAAAATCATCAGATCTCCATTATTAGTGAAAAAAATCTTAAATTCAGAAATTCGAATTTTTTGAGGTTAGAATACCCTACTTCAAAGCTACTATACCCTACTATTTCGACAGGCCTTTCATTTTCGAGTATTTTCTTCTATGTTTTCTACGAACCATAGAGCCGGAGATATTTTAAAAAAAGTGCAGCGATGCACTCAAAATGCATAAAAAATGCACTTTTCTAGCAAAGCTCCAGTTCGATTTTGCTAATTTTTCTGTTTCCCACTCAGTTGCATGTACAAAAAGAAAAAAACAACAATAAAATCAACTTCCCTGTTTCATCGCATCTCATAAATGTTTTGGACTAATTTCCCACTACCATACATAATAAGCCACTCTCACGCACATATCTATGTAGGGATGATTTCCTTTATTTAGAAATGTAAATATAACAAACTTATTGTCGTAGGAAATAAAAAATATAAAAACGATTCAACTTATTAGAGCTAAATTGAAAATAAACTCTGAAATAAACAAAGACGTAATACGGGTAATTTCATTTTTAATTTATTTTATCTGATACAACTTTACATGTCAGTAAAAACGAGTAATTTATCTGTTGACCTAAAGATTATATCGGCCCAACAACAAATTCATCAAGAACACGCAAGAACATTATGGCGTAGTTTAACCAAATGAAGAAAAACCAGTATCGGCGCTTCTGTAGAAACAACACCAAAGTTTTGAACACTTAACTCGTGACATAAATAAATTGATATTACGAGAAGTTAATACAACCGGCTCATCAATTAACAAAAGTTCCAGCCTTAATATTTGATGATAAATAAACTTAATTAATAGTGATTATTAGCTAGCTCATCATCATGACATGGTGGGGAACAAGTTTCTTCCTTAATATTTATTAAAACCTTGAGCGTTGTTATTAAAAATGAATCACTGTGTCATGTGTTGTTGAAAAACTTGTTTTATGAAAATATTATCTTGTGAAAGTTTGTCTGAAAAAGTTTTTGAAATAGTTCTTTCATCTATAAGAACAGAAAGGCCTATGTGAAATAGAAATAAACTTTTGCAGATGATACACCTAATCTTAAGTTGATTTTATGGTTGTTATAATCAAATTTATATTAAAATTCAGACAGCTGTTGTAATGTATGAACTCTTGAGAGTTTATATATAAACAATTTGTTTTAATAGTTTTGTCTTTTATAAGTGGAATAACGTACCCAACAGGTGTCACGCAACAAAAAATAATATTATAATGATTTTCATTCCAGATCTTGGGTTACCCTAACCTCAAATTTATTTTATAGTTATTCTAATTAATCAGCTTTTAAAGTACAATAAATTTAATTTCTTATATAGGTTATTATGATATCGAATGTTGAAATGATTTTAATTTTTCAATAAACAGACAACTGATTTTTTGAAGTGTTTTGAAATTTTAAGTCAAGTAGAACGTTTGACTCACGTCAACAATTTAAAATCCCCTTCTTCACTACTAACACTATCAATTTCTAATTATGTTTTAAAAAATAGTGATTATTGATCAGATATTTCAAGATACAGATTTGATTAAATATCCATTTAAATTCTCCATTCTAAACGCCAGTTAATTTGTTGCAACATTTTGTATTTTTTCCTCCTTTTTTATCATTTAAATAAATAATTATATAAAGTATTTTCCATTTTAATTGTATTTTTACAAGTAGTTAAAAATATGAAGTGTGTGTGTGTGTTTTTTTTTTTTTTTTTTTTTAACGCTCACCTTGAAACCTAAAAAAATTTATTACAGGAAAAGTTCATTTCTAATATTGATGTGGATTTTGTCAAAGGGGCAAATTATCTTGTATTTATATGTGTTTTGTTAAATTTCAAAAAATCCCACATCAAATATTTTAAGTAGTCCCCATTTTAAAACTATTTTAATAAAAATTATATTGTTTTATATACGGGTTAAAACATAATATAAAAAAAAATTCTTAACAGATTCTGTACCATACAAAATATGTGTTACTATTAACAATGACTACATAAATACTATAAGACACGACATGGCCATGTTAAATATTCTACGCTTATTCTTGAGTTGACCAATACCCGATAGGGTGTGGAGCTGTCGCTCTGCTAGAAGTTGATGTGACTGGCGCTAGGTGGCTCTACGGTCAAACAATGTTTCAGTTGCGCACTGATGCCACATATGGGACCAGAGATGCGAGGGAAGGTCGAGAATCGCTTATCTCAGCGCACGAACTGACAACACTGACTATGCTGTGTCAACAGTTGTACAGTCTCAACCAAGTGGGATTTGTACAGTCAAGCACATGCTGTTAGCGCTTTCTGATAGCTGTGTGTCAAACTTGTGACGAACAGCACCCGTAAAGCGTAGACTATTTCCCTATCCTATGTCGTGTCTTATAGTATTTATGTAGTCATTGCTATTAATAACAAAATTAAATTAAAAAATTTGGGGATATTACCCATTTGAAGTCTCTCTCTCTCTCTCTCTCTCTCTCTCTCTCTCTCTCTCTCTCTCTCTCTCTCTCTCTCTCTCTCTCTCTCTCTCTCTCTCTCTCTCTCTCTCTCTCTCTCTCTCTCTCTCTCTCTCTCTCTCTCTCTCTCTCTCTCTCTCTCTCTCTCTCTCTCTCTCTCTCTCTCTCTCTCTCTCTCTCTCTCTCTCTCTCTCTCTCTCTCTCTCTCTCTCTCTCTCTCTCTCTCTCTCTCTCTCTCTCTCTCTCTCTCTCTCTCTCTCTCTCTCTCTCTCTCTCCCCCCCCTCCCCCCTCTCATAGACACGAATACTCAAATCACACAAACACATTTTTCCAATGGTGGATTTAGTAAGAAAAGCGATTGCAAATTAAACTTTTATTGTCTTTTGTCACATAAAACATAACCTTTATTTTCTACATATTTCTTGTAAAACTTGTAATTCATCGACTACACACAAAATACTTGAGGTTGGACGCAGTTCCACGTCTTTGACGCACCGACAAAATCATTTACAGTTTTATTTTTAAAATATAAATAATTAACTTATCAAAAGGATATTTATTTGCTTTGTATCTATGGAAGAGAAAGTTGTAAACGTTATGAGATCAAAGCTTAAAAGCGCTTCAGAGATTGATAAAGCGAGTGTTTCTTTTTCAAAAATAACCGTTTGATGTTTTGTACAAGTTCTGCAAAAATTAGGTCTTCGCTTGATGTACGAGAAAACATCTGTTATCAAGAGATCTCAATATGTCATCAGTAATAATTATTTAAAGAATTATGTTCTCGCTTTGTAACGACTAAACTGCCCCCCCCCCTAATAAGAAGAGGAGTGGGGGTATATTTAGGTCAGATGTAGGTTTAATTTTTTTCATTGGTCAAGGACGTCTGGCGGTCAGCTGTTGCTTTGCACATAGACCACATTGTTTAACAAGGTCTTGGAGAACAATATATCATTATGGCAAGAAATCATTATTAGAATCTATGGAACGATTTAACCATATCTGTTTTAAATAATGATGTGTCGGGTTTCATACCAACATTACTAAACTAACTTTTTCACATAATTATAAAAATCACCTTCTTCATCTGCAAAATATTATTTCGCTAATTAGGCCTACACACGAGAAAAATAAAAATAACAAATGTTTTGTAAGTGAAGTTTTACCCAAGTTATCTCTAAATAGTCGATAGAAAAAACTCGAACACAAGATCTCACTAAAATTACGTTTACATAATCAAACGCGTTTCAACGACAAAGTCGCCATCCTCAGTGATACAATAACTAAACTATAACTCTATAATAAGAGGATGGCTACTTTGTCGTTGAAACGCGATTGATTAAGTAAACGTAATTTTGGTGAGATCTTGTGTTCGAATTTTAGTCTATCTAGAATGAGTATAATGCAAATATAATACTAAATATTTAAAAATCAACAAATAAAATGTTAATAATTAAATTTAAATAGTATATTAAAAATGGACTCTTGTATGTTCTAGTAAATTATCAAGAATTAAATTACAATAACTGAACTATAACTGTCGTTTATCGTTTGTTTCAGAAACTATAGTTCCAATCATAAATAGACTTTTCTACATATTAATAAATCTTTAAACACAAAAATGGTAGATTTTTCGATACCTTTAATTTCATGTCCAACTTAAACACATTTTACATTTTTGATATATAAAGTTTATTTTTTAAATTGGTGTTTTGGAGACTCCAAGGGTAATCTATTTAAAAACCCTTAACATACTGATTCATTTTACAATATTTTAAGTTATTCATATTTAATGGTATAATTTAATTTAAAATTGTATTTAATCTAAATTTTAAAACGTTTGGAGTTACCAATGTGAAATGGTTTATTGAAAAAACCTTAAGTCACAAAGTTTGGAATTCAGAGACCTTTCCAATGAGGTAAGCTGACTTTTGTTTGATTTTAAAAGCCTTAGAGATCACAAAATATGTCATTTTTACCACGTTTTTATTAGTTCGGTTTCCGTCATATCTGTCAGTCTGTCCGGGTGGAATTTTGCAATCGAGTTTAAACTAACTTCCCGATAAACTAGAGACCTGAAATTTTGAACATAGGTCAGAATTGGATTACAATATTCAGTTGGTTTCTTGTCTCTACATTTGTTTAAACAATAGTTATTTAAACAAATAAAAATTGGCCAATGAGATATAGATTTTTTTAACCGCGTTATCGCTTAACCGCGTTATTTCTTAACCGCGTTATCGCTTAACCGCGTTATCGCTTAACCGCGTTATTGCTTAACCGCGTTATCGCTTAAACGTGTTATCGCTTTTGAATGGTAACCGGAATATTGAAATAGGATGAGGCAAATTTTTCATGGGAGTTTTTGGATTAATAATAAATCAATTAAAAAAATTCGTTAACATACCACAATAGTGTGCTAAGCGTGAATATTATATTTCTAACAATCGTTACAACGGTTAAAGAGACGGCTACTCAACGAAAGCGCCGATTAGAGAAGAAGAAGCAAACACGGCAAGTTGGGATACAACAGGAATCTGAAGCAGATAAGTTGGCAAAATTAGCCAAACGCCGTAAGCGAGCTACAGAACTTCCCGGAAAACAGTGCAAGATCGAACTTGAAAATGATAAGAAACGCTCCTATCGAGGTCGCGTGAAACGGAGGACGCAAATTCTTCTCGATTTGCCGATGACGTGCATCGACATGCTTAAGCAAGAGCAAACGAGGCTCCGGAAGCCCGTGTTGCTCGGCTTGCTCGCGTTGCACGCATTCTGAAAAACGAATGTGCGAAACTCCCGAGACGCAAACCGCTCGCCTAGTTAGCGATGTACGCCGCCAATCTGAAAAAAAATAATTTGTGAGACTCCTGAAGCGCATACGGTGGTATGCGCTTCAGGAGTCTAATTAGTGACTGTCAGAGTCTCATCAATATATACAAAACCGATTGAAATCTTTCAGCCGGACATAAGACTAAAACACAGAAAATAATAAATCAAATAAAAAAAAATTTTTTACATACCACGTTTTTAAAACGGACTAAAATGTATAAAATAATTTTTCATGACCCTTATACAATTTTGAGGGAGGATTGTTAGTGGCTATGGATATATTTGGAATACTTGGAGAGAAAAACGTGGGGCGCAGCCAGTAAATAATACAAGTAGACAATCCGGATGAATTCACAGCTAATTTCAGTGAATCGGAAATAAGATTCACTGTAATTTAATTTATTTACTCCTCCTTAACTGCTTAGATTCCCTCAAAATTGTAGATGGGTCATGAAAAATATTTTATACTTTTTAGTTCGTTTTAAAAACGTGGTATGTTAAAAAAAAAAAAAAAAATTATTTGATTTATTATTCGGTCCTAAATTTATAAGAAAATTATTTCTACAACATTCAGTGTATTCAGTTTAGTTGTTTAAAAGTTTATTTCACGTCCCTAACTTACATCGTTTCTCTATTCTACATTTTATTAGTTAGTAATAGACGAAAAATTAATAAATTACTATTGAAAGTCATCTATTTTTTTTAGGTAATTTTATAAAGAATAACTTTACTGTCTTAACATTTTTCTCAAACATACTTTGGAAAGTAATTAATTTATAAACACTAGACAAGCTCTGTTTTTAAACGTGTCTCAAAAACTGGACGGATATTTAGCATTGTCTTTATATACCCTGAACTAAACGACAAAAATCCGCTATTTTCGAAAAATGACTCTTTTGTCTAATCCGACTGGCCTATATAGAGAAATTGACTGTGCTTTGTCTGGCAAACACAATTTGCAGATTAAGATTACAATAAAACATCACAGTTGGAGCAGCAGTATTGCCAATATCGGATGGCGGGAAGTGCAATATAACTCACGGGACATCCGGAACCCGGAGTACTCACCTGGTCATGTCTACCAGCTGCTTAGGGTCACTTACTATGCTTCACCTACTGCATGCATACTGCTTCATGCTTCCCTTTGGCGTCTGGAAGCTCAAGAGTTTAATTTGATTTGCTGCGTGCACATTTTCTCTTTGTTTTACTTTCTCTTATGTACCTAGTATAGATTTTATTTTATTTATTTTTTTTTTTTTTAATAATCTGGTTGACTGCTACAGCGTTCTTGCCTTCCGAGCCCTTTGGTCTTTTATGTTGTAATAAAAATTAAAACAAAATTCAGAACAAAATATATTTTTTTTAATTTGCTCTCTAAATATGGTCTAGTAGCCTTAGAAAACAAAAATTTAATGACTAATTAATGGTACTCATGTTCTGAAAAATTCGCACGATTTACATACAGACAGATGCTAAGTTTTTATGCTTAAAATTTATTTAAAACGTATTAATCTTTACTTTTACCAGATAGAAGAATGCCAAAGAAATAGCTGAGCAATTAGAAGGGAAATTGGGCTAAAATTTGGTCAAAATTGGGAAAAAAAGTACGGGTATAATTTTGATTTTTTTTTTTAAGTGTTTAAAGAAGAGCTGTGGCATTAAAAATTAAACTTCTTAATAGGGAAAGGAGAGGAAATCAGGATCACATGGTTGGATAACGTAAATAAGTCTTAATTTCATAATATCTAAAAATTACATTTTCCTTTGGGCAGGGTACATAAACGACAAATACACAAGAAATTTCATTAGCACAATACTCAAGTAAGTTACACCTTAACAGTAGAGCTAGAAAGATAATACAATATATAGGCCTATATATTTGTAATTTTTGGGAGGAGGAAACTATGTACACTTTTGGGTAAATGTTTAACTTAAAAATTAAGATGCCCCGGAATGTGAATGAAGGCGAAATTAGATGGAGGGTGAGCCTTGATCGAATCACGAATAATAAATATTTTAAATAGGACGAATTGGTATAATTTTGTTAACTATGTGGGGGGGGGGGTGAGTATTGAAATATTCAGTTTCAGTGTTTTTAATTTAATTGTATCGTATTTAATTCTGTTATATATTTTTTATCAAATGTGTAATATACAGTATTTAGCATAAATATTGTTATTTTATAAATTGTTTGCCTTAAAAATTTGATTGATATACTTCCATTTTTAGAAACACAATACAAGCTTTACTTAATTATTATTTCTTTAGTACATACATTAAAACTAAAATTAGTATATTGGAAAGAATATATTAATCTGTAGGTTTATAAACAGATAATTTATCATTTTAAAATTAATCCACTATAGTGGTTGTTAGCAAGTTTTTTTTGCACAATTTGAACAACGCGTTTTTACAAACTAAGCATTGATGGTCACCTAAACTGTATAAATGAAATGTCAAATATTCCCTCGCTAAGCACAAGGGCATTAAACTCAAATATGTTTCAATGGTTGTGTCATATTATAAGTTGAAAATTACATTAAATAATTTAACAACATAAAAAATAAGTAGCATATTTATTATATCCTAGTTCTACCAATGTGATAATCATGGCTGTAAACTTGTTAAAACGAAAATTTCATATTTATTATATCTTCACAATTGTTACTTAAAAATTACTGCATATCTTTTTGGGATTTTCATATTATAATCCGATCGAAGTAGTTTTTGGAGTGAAGAGGCGCTAAATAATATGTCCATCAAGATGTCCAGACACACCTGAGGCGGTGAAACATTATTGTAGTTGGGGAAAAAATCGCCCAAAATGGAATCGTTTGTAGTTTTTAAATTATAATTAATTAATTTTCCAACCAACTTTCTGTTTAACAACCCAGTCTAATAATTCGTGAAAAATATTCTATTTACCAAATTTAATCGAAAATTGACGAAGTTGCAACGTCTAGATCGATAACTAATATACACTTATAGTGATTATAATATATGGCTACAGTAATTAATGATTTAGTAACCAGTAAATATCATATTTCATTGTTTTTTATCATTTATTATGAGAATTTTTATTTGTCACACCTGTAGAGTTTTATTCTAAGAAACTGGGTATGTGCATACTGGTTTTGTTGAAATATTAGAAATTTCATGTGTTTAAAAATAATTTATTATAACTATTTTCTTTTAAAGGAATACAACAAAAATTTTATTGTATATTTGTATGGTAGGTACCTCAAAATTTTGAGTTTGTGTTGATTATATTTTACATAACAATTGGGAGCCATTAAATCTCTAATTACCAATATGGGACCACTATTTGTACTCACAAATTTATTTGAACACAAAATGGATACACATAATGCGTCATTTAAATTAATACAAGTTAAAAATATTATATTTAAATCACAAAATTTGAGTAAAAACAAGTTATTAGATATTGAAGGGGAAATAAAATGGCATTATGCATTCTCTGTTTGGTCCATCTTTTCAAGGTCATTTGAAGGTCAAATTAATTTTCTTAAATATAATCCTATATAAATAATATTTAAATTTTGTTAAATATGTTGAAAAATTAGATCGAATTAAAACATATTTCAGATAACATTTTCTTGTTTCTTAGCATAGAATAAAAATGTACAAAACAAATGTAGCTTTCTCTTTAAAAGCCTTTAAATGACTGAAAACTTAGAACAAAAAAGATATTTTAAATATCATTTTATTTCAACCCTCAATACCATTTTTGTTCAAACTTACCGATTTTTAGATATAGTCACTTGTCTCAATTCAAACTACGCACTATTTAGAAGAAAATTTCAACATTTTTTTCCCCCATCACAATGCTTTCACAGATTGAGAATGTATAAATTATTTTTAAAATGCTTTATTATGATTTTATTTTTGTCTTCAGACATTTTCTAAATTCACTCCAACTGGAATCACAAACTAATTTCTCGATTGAATACGTCCTATTCCATTACAGTAGAGTGTAGGTCTGCATGTCTACATCGTTTGACTTTTTGGATGATCCTGTTTAGTACAAGTGTTTTCCCTCGAGACACGGGAGTAGGGAGCCTTGAGGGACAAGCCTGCCAGTGACAGTCAGAAGGTGCTCCTGAAAACCTGTCTTTCTTTTGATCTCAGTTATCCTTAGTTTGCTTCTGATCAAAATTAGTTTCACATTTTCTTTACTGCGACAGTAGGAGTATTTTTCCTACTAGAATAGTTTAAGATTAATGTATTTAGTGTGTTTTTGTTACATATGCACACTTAAGGGTGAATTGTCATGTTTAATAAAATTTTAAAATATTTTAAGGACGTCGTCAAATTTCTTTCCGCCAAAATTATTTGCTGAATTTTAGGCTTTAAATTTTAATAAATAATTGATCGAGCTTGTTTTAACTCTATATTTTACATTTCGTCTGAATGTTTCTTCATGTACTTGTTACGCGTTTAAGGGTAAACGCGTCTACAAATCTTGTTGAAATTGTCTAATAAGATTCTTTTCAATTACTCTGAACGATGTATTAGTAACATTTTCTGTTTTAAAACACCAACTCAAAACTGAACGGTTCTGAAACTAGAAAACGAGTGTTCCGATTGTAATAAAGATCACACTCCAAACTATTCAGTATAATGCTGTGAACCAGATACAACGTGCACTTGTACAAAGTAATGTTGAACTGGTTTTTTAATTTTTTTTTTCGAACTAGAATTTTCACCTGATCAAAATTTTATAAATGTTTGTGTTTCCACATTAAGGAAACTTTTTCAAATCTCAAGAAGCTATAAAAATATAAAAGATGTTATTATTTCATGTAATATCGAATGAAAATTAATTAAAAATATAAACAACAGTATGATTCAACTATAAACAAGTGAGAAGTGTACGCCTTATGCTGAGAACCGACTAAGGATATTGGTTGAGAATTGGCGCGTAAAACCAAAGGTTCTATGTTAAATTCCCAGTCTAGGTCGTATATTTTTCACTTAAAATATTATTTAATTAGTTATAATATTAGCTGGAATACAAAAAACGTATAAGATTAATCAATAGTATGATCGTTACCAATCCAAAAAATTAGCACACCAACCACCGACTCCCACAGAAGTGGGGTATTGGTTTATTTTTCAGTTAAGTTAGTCAGTATTTCAAGGTTTATATTCACAGCTTAATACTTACCATTGTGCTTCCAAATGGTAAATTACAATCACAATGTAATAAGCATATGACTTTTGTTGTTTATCCTTAGAGTGGGTGTTTTGTTCAAATGTACAGTAACTGTGGTATCATTTAGCGTTACTTCTTAGTAATGAATGTTGTTTCAGGACTTAAATTTGGCAATAGTATATGAATAATTGGGGAAATGTCGTAAGAACAACAAAATTTACTAGGGTGATCAACTTAAGATGGCTAACGTTGGGAAATTTTAAAGATGAATGGCTCAAAGCGTGTAAATCTAAAATAAAGGAAATGAAGAATAAATTCTACAAAAAAAAGAAAACAACCAGAAATATGTTTACAGGTTGAACGTGTTTATGGAACAAGTGAAGCAACTTTATTAAAATGTATAAATATTTTTTTCAAAATATTGTGTATAAATCTAGGACGACGTATTTGGTTATTATTTAGTTTTGTAAATTAGTGCGTTAGAAAGTTCCTGCATTGTTTATGCACCAAATATTTGAGAGGTGTTGCATTGTAGATAAACAAATCTATCGAAATTTGTTTTATAAATCGGATATACAGTTCAAATGAATAAACTGAAGTTTGTCATTATGCAGTAATGGATGGTACAAAACAAAAGCAAGGCAAATATAAAGCACGGCTTGAAAAGTCATACCTTGTTGCAGGAAGGCGACGTATTACTCAAAGCTGAGTGGAAAAACGGAAAAATATGGGAAAAAAACTCTTTGACAATGGACAAGACAGAGACAACAAACCCAATAGTCTTTATGCAACTGTTCGTTATTTGTAATGTTCTTTACAATTTAAAATGTTGTTAATGTTAATGAATAAAGTTAAAAAATATTATTATTAATTTGTTTTAAGCCTCATTAAGTGTTGCGATTATTTAAACACAACTACAAATATCTTTTTTTTGGATTCGTATTTTATCTATAATTGTTTTAAATTAAGTAAATATTTTCCTTCAAAATTTTAATTTGATATATTATATGGTAGACAGTTCATTTGAAAGTCAACAATTGTAATAAAACACCCAAGCGAAGCGAACTGCTGTTTATTCAAGCTTTTCGTTTGTATGTTTGTGGGGACGTTTCGTTTGTTTATCAATTGTGACAAAATTTAGGGGTACGGTTCTTTACAACAAGATTAACGATGCAAGGGTTTTAAAATCGTTTTTACATTTTTAAAATGGCGAACAGTTAATCCACAGTTCCAAGACATGGACGCTTGAAGCTAACGAATGCAAAACGCTCTCTGATGTGTAAACTGGTCATAACGAGCATAGAACGAAAACTACGAATGATATTTGTACTGTTATCTAAAATTTTCTTGGATGTTTTTACCCTTATGAAAAATATAAAACTTCCTTATCTACTACTTTTATTTTTTTCACTTTATAATTTCAATCGCGTGTCAGTAAGTCGCAACCCTTTTACACAGATAAGCCGTTAAATTCTATATATTTCAAAAAAAATTTTTTGTATTGTCCCACATATAGGAAAAATATAGCAGTATCAAAACAACCTTGCGTAAGTGTCAGATGTCATGTGCCTCCCCTTTAACTGGGACACAGTGTGACCTACAAATCTCAAACAAAATTACTTGGATTTGGAAATTCAATTGCAGTACGAAATATTATACAAGAATTATAGTTTGTTTGTATGACGAATACAGCTTAATTTAACCACACAATGAGAAATACGTAGTGTGAATGTTTTAAAAGCAATTTTTGTGTGATGTGAGACAAACAATTCAATGGATTTCTCTTTATTAGGGCCCGTAGGTAAAACCAACGACCCTTATAATTTCACGTGCGTGTCTGTCTGTAAGTTGCAATCCGTCTACACAGACAAGACGATACGTGTATTACAAACTTTGCATTTATATTCTTTGTATTATCCCAAAAGTAAGAAAAAATAGCGATAACAAAAATTTTACCTTGGGGTAGGTGAGGGCAAAAACTAACTCGTTAAAAATCTTTATTTTGGAAATGTTATTTGTGGGGTATTAAATAAAATTTAAAGTTATTCTGATTACTAATATGTTGTTTATTTGACGGATAAATTAATATGTTGGCGTTAGGCCAATTAAAATATTTCGACTTTAAAATATAACTGTCACTATCTATCTATATGATCTAAGTCGTGTGGTTTTTGTACACGCTTGAAATTAAAACTGTTTTAGATGTCATTTGATTTTACATATATCAAATATTTTATTTACATAGCAGGTACACATTTTCGTTTCCTGAGTCATCCTCTATAGAGAACCACTAGTATTATTATAACAAACTAGTTAAAAAATATACTAAAAACACCAATATAGTAGATGCTCAAATTGTAATTAACGCAGTTTTGCTGTCGTTAATTGACACTGTGCACGCCCCTTTAATAACTATTGTTGTTGCAATCCCGAGGACCTAATTGCAACTAAACATTTTTTATTTAGTCTTGGGTTACATTACTCTCCTTCATCTTTCCTATACACTAAGAGGCTGAGTACGGATGTGGGAATCTCGAAATACCTAGCTAGGTATATACTTGTTTCATGTAATCATGGGTTTAGATCCTTCTCTTTTGACCAACTATTGTTCTCTTCTGACCCTGACTATAATATACCATAATATAGGGGTCTTTGATTTATACTCTTTTCTTCTTTTGTTTTAAGGCGATGATGGAACGAGGAGTTTTTTGGCTTTAAAAAACAAAGGGAAATCACGTCACAATAGAGTTCTTTGTCGTTATCAGCTAATGTATCGATGAAAGTACTGTTTAACATCAATCACTAAACGTGGCTTCACAGAGAATAATATCTATAACACAACCAGAGAAGATGAAATCCAGTCATTTGATGTTCCTCTATATACTCGACCGCCCGTATATAGCTTTCATCTTGTGTATCTTTTTTATGTTACTAGTTTTAATTTTAGTTTAGGTCACTAGCTTATGATGACACTTTCTTGCATTTTCTTTTCTGTATTTTTCATTTAAAACTATGGTTCATTCACACTTGTTTGTTAGTTTTTAAATTCACAAATCTTGAATAAGCTAGGAATGATAGTAGGCTTCTAAACAAATATAATATATAAAAGTCTAAATTTCTTCTTTCCTTTTTAATACTTTATTATTTTATTCGTGCTACTGTTATTAGTATTTTCATTGTGGAGTTTTCTTTTTCTTTTTTTTTAATGAGGAAAAAGACACCTTGTAGATTTAAAACGTGCGCCCGAACAACCATTATCGCTCGCGACTAATTGGTGTAAATATTTGAATATGGATTGCTTGCCGTCCTTAAACAGTGATAAAAGTTAAGTGCTAAGTTTCGCAATAAGCAGTATCGCTTTGACATAACTAAGCCTAACGTGCCAGAGACTGAAGAACTCGTTGGAATTTTTATTTTTATTCGAACCTTCACAAAATATAGCTTGTATGAATGCCTCTACCACGATTTATTCAAAACTGGCGACCGGCTAGGTTTTTTTACCAAGTCGTCGTATATAGTTTTCGTTACCAAAACCGGATGTCCAAAATTGTGAACTTCGTTATTTAGAGGGGGGGGAAGCTTTAAAATGATGACGTCTTATGTGTACCTATACAAATACTGCTATCTATATGAATATTTCAACAATGGTTGTATACTATGTATGTAATTTATAACTGACTATATTTTGTATTTTGTTTTCTGTTTCAGGTGTGTAACAAACATGTGTTTTGATCATTAATCTAGCTGCAGTAAGTCAAAACTACTTTTAAATTTATTAATTTATATTTTATCTTGTAATTTTGTTGCTCATAAAATAATAAGCGCAAATTAAACATGTAGATTTTGTATTATAAAAATACCCTCAGGGTTCACTTTAGTAAGTACGGGCTTGACAATCCCGAGGGAACCTAGCTGGATCTACACCTTTTTTCATGCAGTCTTGGGTTAGATCTCTCTCTCTTTCATCTTTTCTGACCGTGATTGCTATTAGTGTATTCGTGGGTTAAGGGTATTAATTTTATACTCTTTTTTTTTTAACGTCATGATGACCGAGATAGGTTTTTGCCTTTTAAACAACATTTTTTTTAAAATTATTACAAAATAATATACTATGTAATTACAAGTTCCCCCCTCTTTAATTTAACGCGATAACCAGATATTGATTGGTAAATTTTAAAATAATAAGACTATTTTCAAATTTAAAAAATAATTTTTTTCAGAAAAAAAACCACTGTAGGTTCTCTTCATTCATTGTGTAGCTATAAAATCGACATTCAGAGATGTCTGAATGCGTTTCTATGATGAGTTATTAAAAAACGGCAACCTTTATAACATAAACTAAAATTTAAATAAAAAATCAGTAATATTAGGCGTATTGGCTGAATTTTTAGTTTAATTTGAGCTCCATTTGGCGCTAGTTCTTACCGTTGTCATAGTAACTAAAAAGAGATCCCCAGTACTGAATTTAACGAAATTTTTGAATAGTTTTAATACTCTTTTCTGGTTTTAATAGGAAGGCTGACAGGGTTTTTACATCTACAGTACTATAGGACTATACTGACAATTTAAAATTCGTGGAAGTTCAGTTAATGTTTGTTTTATATTGAGAATAATAATATTGATAAACAATTTGATAAGTGTTCGGTCTGGGACATTCAATTTCTTCTTTTTTCTCTTTTGGGGGGAAAAATATCTTTGGGTAGAGTATAAGATTTACTACACTGTGATCGTAATGAATGGTAAACCACAACAATACAAGGAGAAAATTGTTCATAAAGGATTTAACTTTTATTTCTCTATTAGATTGCTATTTTCTTCAAGTGTTATTACCTTTGAACAGTAACTAACAATAGCACACCTGGCGATAGAAACGAAACGCCTGGTTTTAAAGAACGGTGTAAAAATATCCAAGGGGCGAGGTGTACTATTAACTGGATCACTAACAATTCACATTTTTTAACTTTATTTTTCATTTGTGTAAAAAAATTAAATATTTATTTTATGTGGGTAGTTCAAAGTGATTACGATGAAATGGCAAAGAAGAAATGGGGTGCATAATTTAAACACTGAAGACATGAAAAGAAATGCTTCGGAACCACAACAGAGGTGGAATATCAAAGACGGTAGAATGGAATAGAAGGATATAAAAGAGTTAAGCTGGGATCTGAAGGTCTCGGTTTATTTGTTTAAAGCTTTTTTTTTTATTTCTACATAACTACACGGTGTTATTTTATTTTCGTCTCTGAATGTAAGGACAAACTGGGATATAAATTAAAGTTTTAATAAAGCTGAGAACGCTGAACAATGTGAGAGTAATATAAGATGGGGTTTTTAGACTCAAGTAGGCTGTTAAAATTAATTGGAAATGGAGCAAACGTAACAATTGTCCGGTTATGATGTTGAATAGTAGAGAAGATAACATGCAAATGTAAAGGAAATAATCAAGTGCTTTTAACGTCTTACTTCGGATTATCTAAGAGTAAAAATCTTAATCTCTCGTTCTAAAGATTAGAAAGTGCAAAGTTTTGCAAAATGTCTTATCAGAGACAAGTTGGGCCGTTCCCTCTGTATAGCCAACTTAAATTGAATCGCTTGGGTTATTAAGACACACTGCAGTTACAATCTGGGAATGTTGTAACTCCTCCTTCACTGTAACTGAACTTGTTCGTCCATTTACTTTATTTGCACTAAGGGGAAGGGGTTCCTATTAACTTGATTGAAAATCGTAGTTTAAAAAGTTGTAGTGTCAATATGAAACTTTTGTGAGTTTGTTCTCTCTGTTGCATGATATGAGTGTTCACTATGATTGAAAAATCTAATTCTTTTTTAATCTCAATGATGCGGAAAGAACTTGGACAATGAAAGAACATCTTTGTAATTGGCGTCAATTTCTTGGTCAGTGTTTGGGAACACGCCTGGTACGCTACAAAAACATTTGAACTTCGTTACCCTTGGAGAAGTTATTGTCATTGTCATATCCGGAATCACTATAAAGAGGCTCTCTCAGACCCCTCTTATTTGTCAATTCTTTGCAGGATACTAAATTGTTGCATATGTATTCTTCGATAATTGAAAGATTGATTACTGGAGAAGAACAATATTTAACACGATGGTGCGATAAGGACTTGACCAGGAAAGAACACTTTTGTCGATGCTGTCGATTTTCTGACCAGTGTTTGAGCAAACGTCTATTATCGGGACCAAATCTTGTCCTGGGAAAGGCACTGAATCGGTGTGATGGGAGGTCTTTTAAAAAGGGCGCTATAACCAACTTTAGAATCAATTATACTACTCTTATATATCGATTCTTTGTAGGATGCTAAGACTGCTGCACTTGTACTCATTGTGGGGAGTTTGATCGCAGGAGAAGAAGAATATTTTCTTTAAAATCACGATGGTGCTATAAGGAATTGCGCCAGTAAAGAACAATTTTGTCGTTGCCGTCAATTTTATGTCCAGCGTTTGAGGAAAACGTCTGTTCTTGGGACCAAATTTTGTTCTGGCAAGGGCACTGGATCGGTGTGATTAAAGGGTCGTATAACCAACTCTAGAATCAATTGAAGGTCCTATTACACTCCTCCTATCATTGATTCTTTGTAGAATACTAAGACTGCTGTACTAACTGATTGTGGAGAGCTTGATCACAAGAGAGGGAGAATTTTTTCAACCCAGCACCCGGAAGATGTTATGGAAATTGATATGGTAGTCAAAATTGTGGAACTTCTTAAGGTCACTGGAATTGGTTGTCGTAATAATTCAGGGAATCCTGAATAATCTTTTAAGTTAACGTAACCACCTGTTGTGTGTCTAGGCCTGCTACACATATTTGGATAGATTGATGTATAGTCAGCATATCCTGTCGCCATAATTCTTTACTAATCATAACAACCTATTTTTTATCTCGCTGTAGAGTCAACATTTGAACTTTCTTAAATCCCCAGAGTATCAAACCGGGATTTTATTTTATTTTTTAAACAAGACGAGAACTTTCAATTCCTTGGCCAACCGGAAGTTTACTTCTGCACTTAGATTCTCCTAAAAAGGTAAAATCATGGTGGTTCTGCGCTATGTTATTAGAGACTGATTTTAGATTGTACCTCTTGCGATTCTCACTCAAAGTAATAAAACTTGGATTATTTTATGCAATAAACTACTACATCGTTAAATCCGTAACTGCAATGTAAAACCCCGTATTGCTTGTCTAACAAGTTTTTTAAATGTAGTCTACCAATTAAAATTTTTTAAATCATTAGTAAGATTGAATATATAGAATACTGCATTTTATTTTTTTTAAATATAATAATTTTTATGGGTTTGTCTTAAAAGTCATGTGAGTCTTTAAAAAATGAGAAAATAATAGTTTTTTTTTCATAATTGAGTACTCTGTGTGAAATTTTTGGAAATCGAATGTCACAAACAATGCCAAATTTTATGAATGTTGAAAATCTTGTGGGTGTTTTAGTTAGTTACAAAGCAATTATTTTTTGAACGATAACTGAGTTATCTTCGCTATTAAGTCCTACTTGTTTTTCACACCTATAATTACCTAATTAAAGTTTATTACCTTCTCTGGTGATGTGGTAGTTGTTGTTGGGTTACTGCGGTTTTGACCTTAAGTGTCATTGTCAAACCATTCTTTCAACATACAAAAACACATTAACATTAACATTACATGACACTATACATTGCCACATTTTCTGGGTTGTTAATGATTTAAAACACTATAGATTGTAGGAAACCAGTGGTTGATTTCAGTCTTTACAAGAGGCTAAGTTTGTTACTGAGAAATAGGCTTGCACTGAACGTTGATTTGCGTTGTGATAAGGTGTAGTCATATATAGACTATGAAATGTTAGTTTTATAATTAATTTTATAAGGTATCAGACTTAAATTTAACTTGTTGAGTACATTGGAGGAATTAGTTTTGTATATATATCTTCTAGCACATAATTTTGTTTTACTTTTTCCACGATGTTCCAATATTTCCATATTTTCTTTAATAGAGGCATAAATATGTCCAACGAGATGTTCAGTAAACATCGAAATTTGTTTGTGTTTTTTTTCCGTAGGTGTTCGTAGGTGTTTATTAAAGATCTCCCCCCCCCTTTTTCCCTACGTAAAATTTCAGGAAATCATTGCATTTTAATTTATAAATCCCTCTTTTCTGGTACTTATCAACCTCCACTGTAGAACCTTTTTGAATATAAAAATATATTATAGCTATTATTATATATTGAACTGAATATGGAATGTAAATTGTTTACCGTAACTTTTTTTTAACAAGAAATTCTTTATTTTAGGATTTTTTATCTTTTACGGTTGCAGAGATTGCATTAAAAAAAAACCATGGTTGGTGGTTCATTAAAAGCACTCTGTATACCCGTTGTGTTGTTCAGACAATCCGTATCAAATTGAATTTGGGCAATCGGTTTTAACTTAAAAATAATACGAGCAACAATAAAAAATATGATATTATTGTGGTTTTTGTTAATTTATCAGTTTTCGAGAAATTCCAAATCAAATGTATCAAATAGACTACATTTGGAAACTATTTCCTATAAAATCGAAATCTCTACGCATGTTCTAAGCATTTTGTGTTATTATCTAGGAATCTATACAAACTTTCAATTGGATAATTATTTTCTCTTAACATATTTTGGGGGTGGGGGGAAATTTTGTAATATTTATATTACCTGAATATTATCCAAAATATAGGTTACCGTTTACTCAAAAATTTTCCAGCTGTTTTGTACTAAAAATTAACTTTTTATTTACATTTTTTACCATAACTTTATTTATAACAAAAAAAATATGGCATGTTTTCCTTTTAAAGTATATCCCATGTTTTAACCGTTGTAGACATTTTAATGATGGGCCACTTATAAATAACACCTATATACAGGGTGTTTCGGACCACTTGTATTAAACTTATTTTGGGCAAACGATTTGAGCTAGAAACTAGTAGTTTTATCTCGCTAATTTGCATGTGAAGAATTTACTTAAAATATGTTTTCTTTCTAATTTTGGGGGCCTCAAGAGGCATATATTGTGAGGGTCAAGATTTTAAAATATAAAGATGGGTAAAGTTATAACCCTTTTTAAACGTCTTTGGAAACCAAACTAGACGCCAAAACAATGTATATTATCAAAAATATAAGTTTTAAAAAATCAGCAATTTTGAAATTAAATAATTTTTTACTATAATTTTATTTTAACAAAAAAGTATTTTCTGTTTAAACTATTTTTGTGTCTATTTGCGCGATTAACAATAGTGCACATGCTACTATAAAACAGCACACAACAAAACAAATGTCACAACTATAAGCAAGGATTGCATGATGCGTCGTTCATTTCACTGCCTACGTTCAATAAAAATAACTAGGAATTGACCTTTCATAGTTTGACCTTTTTCTCCGATTGACCCTTTAACAAGATAGGTCAACATTTTACGATTCCTCCTGACATAAGGGAGGGGGAGAAGGGATATTCGACCGTTTTCGTGCACGAGTAATGAACGCCGAACTCGGGTATAATAATGAGGGTCCACTTGGCTCAGATAGTATTAAAATTGTTGTAGCAATTATTCCTAATGATGGAAGTCAAAGTTACAATATGATTTGTGTCGAGTGCTCTCGAGAGCGTTGCTCGGCGCGGCGCGGCACGACTCGGCTCTGAACACTAATGATAGATCTCTCCATTGTCAGTAGTTGCAGAGAGATCGATAAGTATTTCGCCTTTAAGTAATTGAATCACTCCAGAAGACGCGAGCGACAAATTAATTATTCGATTCAATGTTTTTAATGGGAGCACCATTGGCGCCGTCTTTTCTTGTTTCAAACTAAATTTGTTCGATTACAGTGAATTCTTTCTTGTATTTACGTCTTAGAGGAACGATTAATTACAGTGGATTCGCGGGAGTGTGATTAATGTGAAATTTAAAAGTTTCATTGTTTTTTTGTAATAATTGTCTAAATACGTATATGTTCGTGCTTTAATTGAAACGGGTATTCTGATTTTAATGAAATTTAATTTATATATATTTGTAGATCCAAGTATGTTTTTCCTCTTCAATTGAGCAACAATTTACGGCCTCTGAAACGGTTCGAAAATACTTTAAATCTGAACACGCCTTGCTCTGAAACCAAACCTAAGCCTTTTGTTTTACTCACTCTGTGAAGTACGCATTTTACTTTTGTTCCGTTTTGACTATGCCCATGTCACAGTACCTTTGTATGGTATGTTGCACCATTTATTTCTCGTGCGTTTCCGATTTCAGAGGTGCGCAAATCAAAATATCCATTACTCAAAGTGAGTGTATTCGAATTCAAAATTTGGGATGGCAGACATTACAGCAAAACTTGAAATTACGATATTTCAAAATTGACTCAAGAACGTAGGTTCTATAAAACAACGTATATTTTTCGATATCTCCCCAATAATTCGGGTTTAATGTTTTTGGTGTAAAAACCTAGAGATCTTTTATGAAACTGTTATATTTTTTTTCTCATTTAGAAAATGGACTCTAGCGACATCGCTAAACCATTGTAATAATTTCAAATCAAAAGAAAATTACAGTTAAAAAATTATTGACAGAACAAATAAATTGAAGCTTGACCGATATAGATTTCCACAAGGTATGGTTTACAAAAATAAATCTCATTTGGGATAACATTATAGACACAAGCTTGAAGTCTTTTAAAATATATCCATGTTTATAAAGTCAATTTTGGAGAGATGATGGCACAATATAATTTTTGGATATGTGAGAAAATTGGTGCAAAATAATTTGAATCGTTTGTTTTCGTATTATCTTCATACATTTTAAATGAAATAATTGAATAGTACAATGCCAGGCGTACGTTTAGGGTGGAATGGCTAAGAAATGTACAGTTGCTGTTTCCAGGGGTTAGATATTAGGGGAAGGTGGGTGAAATAATGGAAAGGTAAATCAAGTTGGAAGTGTTTAACTTAGAGAGTGGTTGGGGGGTCATCATTTAGGGGTGTAAACCTCCCCTCTTTTCCTGTAGGAGTTTTGTATCTCCTTCTTATGAAATCTTAATACTCCGCAAACATTCTCACGTGCCAGTCTTAATATTTAAAAAAAAATGTTTTTTTTAGTTTCTAAAATGAACTGATTAAGAAGCCTAAATAAAAGGCTTAATTTCTCAAACACGTCTCTCGTGATTTTAATCAAACTTTGCTAAAGTGGAGATTGATTAACTAAACCAGTATGCCAAATGTTCATTATAAGAAAATTAAGGTTCAGAAGTAATTAATAAAACGTAAATTGGCGTAATTAAAATCTTGATTTCAATCAAGTAAATTTACACTTAAGGAAATTGCAGCAAGTCCAGACTGTACTTTAATATATAATTTATTTTTCAAATATTTTATTTTAAAACTTAACACCGTGATCATGGTTCATTTTCATTTTTTGACCAATATCTAACTTTTTTTGAAGAGTCAGGGATGATTCTAAAAATGATGTTTAACCCATCAAACCCCAAAATGTATATTTTCATGAAAACTGAACATCGATTTGTGTTGATCCTTTACAAAAATCTCTATAATTGAGAACTAATAAAACGTTAAAACCATGTAAATTCTCTTCATTAAAATATTTAACTCTACACACAGCGATGGTTGTCCATTATTGATTGCCTTTAGTTTACTAATTAAATACCTCTCAATATACCTAACGTGCCCTTTCCCTCCATCCATCGCTTCAAGATTTATTGTGTTTATCTGATGTCAGTAACGATTATCCCAAATTTAAAACCTGAAGAAAAGTAAACCTTTGTAAGATTATATCTTTGTGGGCGTGGATGGCATATTGTCAGCAACTTTTAGCTCTCCAGTGTCAGTCACAAACTCTTAGTAACGATGTATCAGCTGGCATGAAAACATTGACCATCTTTGAAGGGACTCTAGTGAATCAACAATAATACGTTAGTTCTACGTTTTACTACGGTAGTAAGTATAAAAGTGGCGGAAACCTGTTTGCCCGATGAAGGTCAAGTACCACTACATACCAAATGACATCTAATTGTCTCCAGTTCCCTCCTCCGTCTCCCATGGCTTACCCTACTTATTTCCTTGTTTTTACCTGCGCGAATCGCTTCACGTCTCTTACCTCCTTTTTGGAGTTCTGGGCTGTCGGAGTGTGTCTTTCTGGAGCCTTATTGAATCCCAATGGTATCTTTGCTGCCAGTTCTTGAAGTTCGAGCATAGTCAGACTTTTCTTCGTTTGAGCCATCACGTCAAGCTCTGAACCCGGGCATTTCACTTTCGATCCATTTTTCCTACCAGTTCTGGAGATGTTAGTTCAAAAATTGAGCAAAGGTACGACCTAACAACCTTCGTCCCTGTCGTACAACGCCCACGCAACACACTAAAATTAGCAATGTAACTTCTCTTTTGAAAAGAATAATTGTTTGTTTAAGTGTATGACTTAAAATTTTCATTTAAATTGATCAAGGTTATTTTTTGCTCTTCTTAGTAAAGTTTTGACAATATAGAGGGAGAAAGAAACATACCTCCCACGACACTTGACACGTTGTATCGAAGAACTGGTGGGAGATGTTCGGATGGGCCGATGCATGCGTACAGACTATTTTTTTAGTTTGTTGTAGCTGTTAATTTGGAGTTTGCTATATTCGTTTGAATCTTCAACCTTCTTCAAAATTAGATCCAAATCACCGGAAGTAATTTAGTGAATTGTGACCGTTTATTGACTCTTAATTTTTGGTAGCAATCCATACATTTGGTTTATAATTTAAGGGTACGATTCATCAAAATCTGTACAACCGTTTTAGAAAAATGTGAGTTTTATATTATGACAGTATAGAATTTGTTTTCAAAATGATAAAACGAACATGTAGAGCACACATTAGTCGAGTGTAACACATGACCGAGTTACTATGTACTGGTAGGGTCAACTCCCCGCAGTCTGTTATTGCTGTCTATACTTGGCTTGCTTTCTTGTAACTTTGCCAATTTTAGTTTTATATGTAGTTATTTGGTTTAGAATAAACTAAACATTTTATGTCTGTTAATAAAGTACATAATCAAAAGCATTTACAAACATGCCAGCAACTACTGAGCTACGGGGGACATATTTATTTTATTTGTACATGGTCGTTAGAAATTTATAATTTTATATGTAGTAATAGTATTTAAGGTTGACTTAGCCTGTGAATTAGTGTGTAATGGACGATTTTAGAATATATTTTAACACTAGTCCGTGTTTAAATTGTAATAATAATGACGGACTTACATATTATGGAACTTGGTTTTAAGTGGATTCTTCCATTTTTCCTGTTTTACATATACGTAAGTTCAGTGATGGGTTACGTAATCGATGTTAGTTTTTTTACTTGTTTTGATGTACAGGAAGACCAAAAAAGTGTTATTTTATTTAATTATCTCTAAATGTGAAATGATTTACAGACCGAATGTATGGAACAGATTTTAGTCAAATTTGGTATGTGGATATTTTGGCCATATCTTGGAAGTTTTTTAAAAATATATTTCGATAACTCACAAATTGTGGCCCGACTGTGCTTGTATAGTTGAAGACGTTGGTAACAGTATAGTTATTTGACTATTTATTTGCAAGAACAGCTGATTAAAAGTATTGTCATAATCTTATCATGGGAAATTTGATTTGTCACAGATCGAAATCTTTTACTAATTTTCAAGGTTTAATATTGTTCGGATTTTCCTTTCGGAGTCAGGAAACACCATGTAAAATGTCATACTTGTATGTCACCCAGGAGTCACCTCTGGAAATGCGTCTCATTTAAGAATTTTGTAAGATATTTATTTAAAAATCTTTGGTTTATGTCGATATCAGATGTAATCACAAAGAACATTTTGTTAGATAAAGAATGTCTCATGAGTGCTATAACATAAAAATAAATGACGCTGTAATATTATCTGTGATATAAGAACTTCTAAACTGGGGAGGGGGGGGGGTGAATTCAGTAATTGAAAAAAATTGTTTCAGTAAACCAAAAAGGATGAACACTAAATGATATCCGATAGTTTTGTCAGGGTGAACCTTGCATCATTTTAATAAAAATTAGTTCTTATAAATTATATGTCCAAAAACTAATCAACAACTAAGATATTGAGTCTAAATTTGGTTTACGCATTTTATATTTAATCTTTTATCAGTACACCAAAAACCAAAACGAATTTATGAATTTATATATTTTCAAAATGGCCATCGTCTAACATTTTAATATAGAATATTCAGAAAACTATTTATTTCCAATAAATATTTATTTCCAATATTTTGTCTTTTGTATATTCCCAATAAATATACAAAAGACAAAATATTTAACTCTTTCAACGATAAATACAATGGTTTTTTTTTCTGTATGTCAAAGCATGAAAGAGGTGACAATAAAAAGCCAGTTTTTGTTAATGGATTGTAGCATTCAGGAGATTCTGAAATTTGTTATTCCTTATAATTATTGGTAAACAAAAATACGAGTGTTTTTGTCGTTAAAAGATAAAAAAAAATTGTTTTTTTATAAATCTTGTTGCATTTACTGCCAACCTTCTCGTCATGATGCTAGGTCAACATCGTAACTTTTAGACCCCAACGGAGATTTTTCCTGACCTCTCAGACGTCTAGTGAAAGCGCTGCCCTCTAAGCACACCGGAAACTCATTTACAAGTGTAGAAACTCGAAAAAATATGACTTCCAAAAAACAGAAAAGCTAGAGTTGTAGAAAGTTTCAAAGACGAATGCAATTAGTAACAAATTTATAGAAAAGTTAATTTTGTTGAATCGTGTGTTTAATTATTTGTGAACGATAGTCACATTTTGTTGGAAGGAGAAATAAAACTTTATTAAGTGTAAATTATGTTTCTTTTGTGAAGTGATAATGTTTAATGTTGCATATTTAAATCATGTAGGCTTTTGTTGATTTCAAAAATTACTGTGTGAAAATTGTTTTTAAATTAGTCTTTGTTTCCGTTAAGTCGTTAAAAAAGTCCATAATTCTTTCTCTTGTCTTCATCTAAAGAATGCATTCTGTTGTCAAAGTTTGTGTGACTAATGTTTTTGTCGTCTTAACTAAGAAAAACATGCCAATAGACCTGTAATATGTAATAACAGAAATAATTTACATTATGATGGTAATTTTTGTGGATTTTATTGGTTAAACTAACCTTAAATTTAATTTATAATTTTCAAATGAATCAGCCGTTATTAAATTTGTTTATTGTGGTGGTAATGAATATTGAAATAGTATAAAATTTGAAGACACAGAGAACTAATTTGTAAGTTCCTATAGGTTCAGTGTATTTGAAATTTTTGCTCAATTGGAATTTTTGCCTCAGGTCAAAAATTAAAAATATCAAATAGTTTTTTAAATCAATAGTTTTCGATAACTTTGACTTAAAACTTTTTAATAAACGCCATTTTAAAACGGTTAAGTGAACAAATATAAAATTTGTGTGTTACACTACAAAAATTTCGTATTCATTTCTGAAACCGCTCTGGAGTTATATCTTTAAAAAAAAATATACAAACATTCAAAAGACTGAAACAAAAGGTTTTCATACGTATGTTTATTGGAATTTTTTGTCTTCATTTTGATGCCGAAAACAGTTTCCCAAAGTTGGCTGCCTGATCGTGAAACACTGTATAAAATAAATTGTAAAACTTCTTTGTAAGCATATCTTTTTGCAAACAAGGACATGTTATGTTTATCGTTGGTAGATAATTCAAAATAACTAAATATGTAACCTTGTTTTACGTAGTGACAAGACAGGGAATTTACCGTTATGGTAAAATATATAAAATTGACATTTCCTGGAATTTATTTAGTAGAAAAGTTTTCTACATGTATTTTTCATCAAATTCGTTTATTTTATCATGAATGTTAGTATTTCAGATTATTAAACAGTGTTTCTAGTTTTGAATTTTTTCGGTTATAAAATTTTGTTTCGATAAATTGACCGGTGTAGTTTATCTCTAAAAACATTAAATTCCCAAAATTGGACACCTTTACATCTTACTCCTAATAATAAATAAATTTTAAATTATGAAAAATACTTGCATTTTCTTTTACAATGTTCCATGATTTGAATTATATCTGGCATGAAATAAAATCATTGATGTGACGCGAGTTTTAATTTAAAATCATTACGAAGTTGACGTAAATTTAATAAACATTTTGGATTTCCCAAAGATAGTATTTGTCTTCTGTGACGGATGATTAATATTTTTTTACGTTGGAAGGTTATCTGTACATTTAATGAAGACATAATTTTAATCCAATTTACAACAAATTCCGTTTTTGTGACTCTTTGTGTTTCACCTTTTTTGTAAATTTCTACTTTACGTTAATCTAACGATTAATAGGAAAGCAATTGAAAGATAAATAAGAGACACCAAAGAAGTAAAGTTTCATTTTAAACATTGTTGAGTAGTATCTGTGTCGCAATTATAGAATTATAAATAATAATATTAGCTTAATATTGTCAGTCGTTTTACTTCGTTCTTCTATAACTGACGCGTTTCGGAACTATGATGCATCATTACAGACGGATAATATTAAAGTAAAACTATTACACAAATTATTTTAAAAGTTCCATGTAAAGTTTTCTGAGAAATGATTGTCTATGTGTCTGTATGTCACAAAATCCACTATATATTTTGCATATATATATATATATATATATATATATATATATATGTATATATACAGAGTGAGTTTTAAGTCTCTACCTCCCTACCTTTTATTTTATATGGTTTAAGTTAGAAAATTGAAACTCCACATATCGATATAAATAGATACCTTAATACATGTTTACATACATACATATATTAATACCTTAATACATATCGATAAAACCTAAATACATGGTTTTGATCCCTCACTGACTGTCCATCTCCGAAGGGGGACAGCTCACAAGAAGTCAGAAGAAAATCTTAAATGTAAGCATATGTCGAAATGTACATCTAATTAAAGGTCTTTGTTAGTAGAGTTCAGGGTATATGTGCCGTAAACCAGATCGCAAAAGGTTCATCCTATCGAAAATTACGGGGTTTTAAAGTTTACAAAATAGTAAACTTTGTAAGATATGTGCTTAATGTGTGATGACCAAGGGGTTTTTTGAAATGAACATGGCTTTGTTTGCATTATCATGTGTCATAAATAGTCCCATTTTATTTCATGTTTTATTGTTCTGTAAAACAATTTAATGGTGTAGAACTAGTCGATATAAATACTTTGTCTTCTTTTTTAAACAATAAAAATACTGATAAACTATATTAGGAAATAATTAACAAGAAAACAGGAATATATAATATTCAATAAATAATAGATGAATAAACAGGAACATTAAAGTTAAAGTGAAGTTAAATTAAGAACATACGTAAATAAATTAATTCAACATTGTAAAATAAATTTGATCAGTAGTGAAATTAAAATTTGTAAACATTGAGGGTCTCCATTGAGGGTCTCTAGTCTGTAAAAATTTGAAAACATTGAAGGTCTCTAGTCTGTAAAAATGTGAAAGGAGCTCGCCTCCTTTACATGCAAGAGTGCTGCATAAACTCTTCCACCGAATAAAATTATCCCAGAGAACAATAGTTGTGTAAGGCTGTTTCTAAAAGACTGAAATTTTGTAAATTTGTATTATATTCGGACGCTTTTTAATAAATAATACACCCGTGTGATGAAAGTTCACTGTAATGTTTAAAACATTAAATGTATCTTTAGGAGTATTTAAAAAAAGTATAAAATTATGAATAACTGGAGATAATATAATTCTACTATTAAAGTCAGCTTTAAAAAACACGAACATGTTTCCATTTTTTAAATGAATCAACCCAGGATGGGCAGCTAACAGTTTAAAATTTAATAATAGGGGAACAACACAACTAGTGGTGGATAAGTTTGACTATTTGAAAGCAGCAATACATATCATTAAGATGTAACTATTAACTGTCAACGTAAATAAACTGCAACATTTAATTCGGTTATTTTGCAAACAGAGAACATTTAATAAAGTTGAAATATAGACATAACTGTTGGAAATTCCGTCATGATTTATAAGGGGCTTAAACTAGGGGAATATTTCAGCGGATATCCCAATGCACCTCCACTAACTTTACTTTTGAAGCCAGTGCCAACTGTCATATCTTGCCTTGATGAATGCTCTCTTCCCTTGCCGTACTTTCCCTCTTTTTACAAGTAATTCCCCCCACCACCTCCTCCATCAGCTTGCTACTTTGAAATAGATATTACATACCGCCTTCTCAGGTATTTTTAAATTTCTTTGCTCGCAGATCATTCGTTTGCACACTTCTCAAACGAGTTAAAACTGTATAAAAAATTGTGGTAAATATTTTGTGAATACGTCAACTGACATTAATAATGAGACTGTTGATTTTCTCTTAAATTTATTATAGTTTATACTTTGCTGTTAAACATGTACGCATATTATTAGGTCACTGCCAAGATTTACTGTCATCTCTTTTCATTTCACTTCATCAATTACACCTTACTACTTACATCAGTGTTCTTTAACTGGCTTTTAGTAACAATGTAATTTTAACGGCTATATTTTCTTGTATAAATAAATAATAAACGACACAAATACATTGGAATAATTTTTTGAAATCTACAAAACCAAATTCTAATCAAAATAATCTTCGTCGACATCTCCCCAAAATATGTAATATACTACTAAATGTGAGGTAGAAAATGTATTTATTACTGCGTCCCCCTTCTCATACATTTGTTATAGGAGATAAAGGTAGTTCGCCTCCTTATCAACTTTTTTTTAATATATTGAACAATATTATATAAATCCTAACCTTTCTTTGTTTTTGTCATAAATTCGCCGTAAGCTTAAATCTTTTTTTATAGAAATATTGTTTTAAACCACATCGTCATAGTTCATTTTGACAATGGTAATTCTCTTTTACTTACAATTTTGCACACTAGTTTAGGGCATTAATTAAATTAAACAGGCTTTTTGGGGGAAGATAGCGACCAATAACAGTTTTGTTTGGTTTCTTAAAAGGTATTTTTTAGCAATTAATCAAAATCGTTTTAGCAGAATTTGAAAATCTAGTTTTGCGTTTTTTGTCTCGGTTGCAGATAACACCACACTTATCGAAAACAAATGGGGAAAACCCTCTCAAACTGTACCGTAATACACTCACATACCAAATTTGATAAAAATCTGCCTAATTATTTGTGCTGTACAACACTTCACAGACGATAGACAGACACTACATAACTTTCTCTACAATGCATAATATGAAAGAAGTTAGTTACAAAATTTCTTGAGGACAACGAAATGACGAATTATATTAAAACAGCAAAATTTAAAAAAAAGGTATAAAAAGAGTTACAAAATTAAAATATGGAGTTCATAATACAGAACTAAACTATCAAAGAAAAATAATACGAAAACAGTGTAAAAATTGGTTATTTTTTTAAGGCTGTAGGCTACTGGACGTTGGAATGAACGAAGTTTTTTTTTATTTTTAATATTATGTATAAAACTTGAAAAATGGAAATATAATTAATAAAACTGCAACTAATCCGGAGAAAAGTATTTCAAAATCTTCAATTTCAAAAATCCAAATATTCATATATAAAATTTTCAATTGACAAGATAGTTGGTCATCAAATAACAATTTGCAAACTGAAAATTTTATTGTTTTTAAAGTATATAACTTGAAGTATATTCCCCTTGTTTCAAAATGGAGGTCAAAAACTCTTTTTCATTGATATTAGGTTTGTGGTACAAATCAAAAACGCTGGAAATACATGCGAAATGCCACATAATTATTCCATAGCCAATAAATATTCCTTTAATAAGTTGGATAATTTTTCTATCTGTATACAGAAACATAGTAATCGGAAAGTTTATAGTCCATTTTTACAAAAGTTTGAAGCGTAATACGAGTAATAATCTCCTTTATTCATAGAAAATAATGCCATACATATTTGAGAGAATACGTTTAAAAAGAAACTTTTTTTAATAATAACATTATTTTATTATCAAAAATGACGTTTAATTCGTGTTTCTATCAATACACAGCTCATTTGATCTTAACGTCGAACAGTTTTCAAACAAATTTAGTTTGTACACGCCCTTATTCTCTGATAAAATGAGCTAAGTAAAATTTAATTTATCCTGAGATTTGAAGCTCTTCATAAAAGTTGCCTGATCTACATTCAGAATCACTACCATCTTAGCTTTAACGCTTCATTTAATAAAGTTAATTTATTTTCCAGGAGAAAAATATATTAATTGCAGTCGTTGTGAATAAGAACCTGTTTTAAAAGTTTGTCAAAGCGTGGATTGCTGTCTTAATCTGTTGCGGCAGATCAAAGTGATTAAACAAAAAGGACTAAGGTTGCATAAACGACTGTCTGGGATAGCTTTCCGTTTTAAATTATTTAAAGTCGGACTTTAATATTCCCTCAGAGTACAAACAGATCATCGTTGTTGGGAAGCTACTAAATTCCTGTTTAAAATTTAACAAAAATGTTAAAGGAAGCACATCTATTCCGTGAATAATCAATTCGGTGTTGTGCATGAATATCCCAACATGTTTGCATTCCTTTTTAAGTAGTGTGCTAAAACATTCTGTATATGTAAGTTTTTACCTTGCATTTTGAAAATAACCTTTTTTTTCTAATACTTTTCAACTCCGATTATTTATTAATCTCTACACTTTCTCGTAGAAAGTTATGTGAGAGGTTAGAAATCTATGTTGATGGTTTTTGTAGAAATACTTGTTTGATCCTGAGATAAAAAAAGATGTTCTGTTTGTGGAATGATGTTTGTCTATTGTCTGTGCAGGGCTCTACTGCCCAAACAGATTTTGATCAAAGTTTCGAGGCAGTTTATGTAACTCAAAGTTTCGTTAACTTTAAGAGAAAAAAAATTGAGACCCTTAACCGTTGGAGACAGCTCAGGGGGTATGAGTCGTTGAACCGACCCAGTCAAAAACTCTCTAGGTATTTAACCTCATTTGTTGGAACCTAAGGAAGATCTTGAGTTTCGTAACTAGATATGGTGTAATTAACACATCGTAATATTCTGAGCTTAACCCACGGTAGCTTGAAATTAAAATTGTGTGATCAACAGCGGAACTTACTTTTGAAGTGTGAAGTACTGAAGCGAAGGACACTTCTGATCTTCTGCCTCTGTGGAAATTCAGTAGTAGAATATAACCTAGCGAAACAGGTTCTAAGATTTACAAAGGCCATATAACTGAACTGGATTGGCTAGGATTAAGGAAGTATACAAAAAGCTTTGGCACTGAAATCTCAGGGGTATAAAATCCACTTCAGCATCTATAAAATAAAAGGGTCAAGCTTGTACTAAAACCACACGACTTGGTCCTTGGGTATGTAGGGACAGATATTTTTATAAAGTCGAAATCTTTTAAGCGACCTAACGCCAACATATTAATTTCTTCAGCCAAATTTAATTAAAATTTACTGTTCGAAGGATCCAAAGGCACACTTATTGGTCCTCATTTCTCCAAATAAATAGTTTCAGTAATTTTCCGTCTAAAACGAAAAAAATTCTTTATGAAAGCCCTAATTTAAAATATATATATATATATATGTGTGTGTGTGTGTGTGTATGTGTTTTATAGATTTTTATCAAATTTTGTTGAAGTGTGAAAATTAAATGACCCAAAGAAATTGTCCCAAATATCAAGTAAAAAAAATTAGGGCTTGGAATGATGAGCAATGAACAAAAATGAGCCTTCACTCCCATTATTGAAAACTAAATTTCAATTAAATAATCTTTACACCTAGGACGAATTTATGGCGTAGGCGAAGGAAACTTTTTAAACAAAATTTGGCAACAAGATGATGACAAGGAACCAGTCTGAACAAACGAACTCCTGTAAGAAATACAGAAAGAGAAATACATCCCCCCTCGCGTAATAGTAATTTAGAGACATTTTTTGACAAGCTGTCGAATACTTATTGGTTGTTACAATTCTCGTTTTGTAAGTGGGTGTGTGATAGAATTCATGCAATGATTTTATCACTATTTATTTACACTAGTTTGTACTAAATATTGCCATTGTGATGGGGAAATAATCTACTTTGATTTATTTCAGATATCTGTATTTGACGATGTCTCTACAAACCAGTCTTCTGTTTGTGCACCGAACTTTAGCTTAAACGATTTTGATAAAATATTGGTATGTAAGCGTAGTTTGATCAATTTCCCAATTAATGACGAAAAAAATCTAAAGTTTTTAATTACCGTTCCAGACTCAATGATGCGGCATAATTCTTTAATGTTTATCTTAATGGTAGATGATTTTTTTCTTTTCGTGTATCTACATTTATTTACCCCATTCAAGGAGATTTAAAAAATATTACAGCTAATAATTTCAAAATGATTTTTTTAAACAGGTTTCAAGATTCTGTTTACCATCCAAATCGATATAAATCTTATCATGTGTCGCAAATAATTGAAAACGTTAAATGTTTTTAAAAATAATGAATTTCCCAAATTTCAGATTTTTTTCGTCTGTTCCTTGTAGAAAAAGGCAGATTTAAATCGATTCTGTCACTTAACTCATATCCAAGATGGAGGGAAAAAGTTATAAATATATAAAATGTAGTACGAGAGAGATCACTTTATTTAGTCCCAAATCGATATGAGAAAAATTCTGAAAAAGATGCGAGGGGCACTTTAAAATCACCCTGTAATAGCAGGTAGTTTACGAGATATTTGGTATTCAAATGTTTTAGTACACATCATTATGAAATATAAGATTGTTTTTTGTGGTACATAGCCAACTAATAGTATAAAACCTTCTGAAAAATTTGGTAGAGATATCTCAATCAGTTCTGGAAATATATCTTGTTGAAAAAATGCCGTACGGACAGAAAAGTAATTTTTTTTTACGTATGTTTTAACATATTTTTCTGTATTTCGACATTCAAAATCATCTTCCAAACTTTGGTATCCTATTTAGTGAACACCCTGTATAGAGAAAATGTTGTTTGTTAAAATTAAATGAGTGTTTATAGGTTTAAATCATATAGAATGATTGCAATATACTGTACAGTAGCTTTGAATTGTTAGCTTTATGTAGATTTCGTGTAGTTAAACACCAAATTACTTAATATGTTGTATTTGATAAACAGTTATGATTTGCGAATGTTTTCCTTTATCTCTAAAGAGAATAAAAACAACATCGTCGGTTATATGTCTTTAAGATAATTTGTTTTTTTTATTTGAAAGCTTAAACGTTTTCGTATTTTAAGTATAAAGAGACATGAAGCAAGGCTGCATAGTGTTGACCTATATAGGTTTTGAGCGGGCGACGGGCGCCATCGATTGTACCGTACCCGACAGTACCATGTACAGAAACGTCACGCGACCCCCACGAGATTCTCCTAGCATGTTTAACTATGTTTCCTCGACCTCCAATTAAGTCAACGACGCCGGGTTTAATTGTCATAACTTTTTTTATTTTGGACGTGGGATTTTACTGTTAGCCACTTAATTGAAACTAACTTCGCCAAACACACAAATGCTGCTCTGGGGGGATAGTTTGTATTCCTAAGTTATGCCGTGAAATAGCGATCATTTTGTAGAGTATTTTGTTTTAATATGGTGTAGGGTAACGTTATTGATTCTGGAAGCGATTTAAGTTGAACATTGATTGACTCAAGTATAAATAACAAACCCTTCAATAATGTAATAAACATTTCGTAACCTTTTACTTTTGGATTTCGAAGTATTGAAAATATTTATGATGTAGGACATATATTTTTCACATATTATAACAAATTTAAAGTTTCTAAATTGGAACTTCTTTAGTCACGTTTTATAATTTTACGGTAAAATTAGTCATGGATGTAACCTTGGGTGTAACCGAGTCACATGCCGAAGTATAAGACATAACAATCGAACTCTACAAGATGGATGTTTTAACGTTTTGTGCAAATCGGATAAAAGTTGGGTGAAGATATATCCGTTTTGAGGTCCCCTAAGTCCAAATAAAATCATTTTTGGATTTATGTTTGTCGTATGTACAAACGCGTGGACCGATTTTAATCCAATTCGGCGTGCAGGAATATTTTGCTCATTCGTTGTTTTTATAACTTAAAATTTGGAAATAGCAGTCGTAAGGAAAAATATAATTAAAAAATAAGATTTTTTTTTTTTTTAATTTGCTCCAACTATTTTTGTTTCAATATTTACTCAAGTATAGATTTTAAGGATATTAACAAAACGTATCTCCATAAATCTCTGTTCGTGAGTTGTCAAAAAAAAATAATAAAATAAATAAAAATAATAATAATAATAATCAGCTGTTATAAAAGACGTAGTTTTTGAAAATTGGCTCTATCGATTTCGTTCAAATTAAAAAATATATATATTGACCTAAATAAGTGTGCAAAATCGTAAGTCAAAAAATATTACATTCAGTATTACCAGTAATTAGGAAAAAATAGACTTTATTCGCTTTAATTAAAAGCTAGATTTTAATCAAATACTTTACGCTAAGTACACGATTATGGCACAAGTAAAGCAAGTTAGACCCTATTTAAACAAATTCAATTTTTTTTAGCGTCGGCTACATGGTTTATTTTTACGGATGATTAGTTTTGGTTTGTTGTTCTTTGTTTTTGAGGACGGGTGTGCGAGAAAGTTTGTGCTGTTTGTACACCATTTATTATACAAATGATGATAAATATCTATAAAATTATACCAATATAATCAATCCGTCATTATCTAATAACTATAAAAGTACAATATAAATTATCAATATATAATTCTGAGAATAACAAAAAGAAAAGGAACAAATAAATGAGGTTATGAAATAATTAATAAGGTACGCTAAAAATCATGTCTGCATGCTAAATTGTAATATAAAACCTATTTTGTCTACAGTTGTTGACAAAGTGGCATTTTGTTCATTTAAATTAGTTTGCAAAACAGCTGATTTCTCAACAGTTTCACTTTGCCCACTACTTTGCACACTACTACTTTGCTCACTCCGAATAGCAACCGATCAAAACGAAATTTAGGTTAAGTTTATTTGAATTGATTTATAATATACAGGAAATGTCCCGTATGTATGTTAAATTAATTCTTACATGTAAAATAACATAAATAAACAACAAAACAACGTTTTAAAGTTGAAAAGGGAAGTAATTATTCATAAAGATGATTGACAGTGTTTGTACACGGAGAGTATTTTTCGTTTGCCGAGTTTTGAAGTTGGCAATCCCGTTTCCTCAACAATACACCTAAGTTATTTGTAATATTCATAAATAACCTTAGTATTGACGTGAGGTTGAACACTATTGTACTAAATTAATGTTTTATTAAATTGTGTTACTGCTGAAGTATGTTTTTTTATTTGTCACAAAATAACAACTGTAGACAAAGTATAATGTGCAATTCGTGAGCAAAGTGTCTTTTTTAAACTCGATAAAATTGACGCACTAGGCAAGCCTCGTGCGTCAACATTTTTCTCTTGTCTAAAAAAGTGCCACTTTGCTCACTAGTTGCACAAATAACTAATAAATGACTATAAAATATAAAAAAAAAGGTTTAAAATGTAAAAATATAAATAATATTAAAAATAGGTTTTAAATAACAATTTAGCATGCAGACATGATTTTTAGCGTACCTTATTAATTATTACCCAACCACATTTATTTATTCCTCTTCTTTTTGTTATTCTCATAAACTGTACCTATCGTTTGACTGTGGTTTATTATCACAATAAAACGTGGGTTATTTCCATGGCAGCAGATTTAAGACGCTGCCAAATTAAGAAGAATACTGGTGACTGGCGTACAATAAGTGCTGAAATTGCGGAAGGGGCGGTGGACAGCCGGAAGGAAGAATTTCCAGGGGGTGGTTCTGTAGCCATAAGTGACTCATAGTGGGGCAAAGGGGAGTTATGTTTCTAATTCACGTCAGTGTAGTAGTTTGGTTTTGTAAATGAACGCTTGAATTTATATATCCAAGTCGTTGTTAAAAAGTGGAAGGTTTTATGAATCGAATATTTAGGTTGTATTTAAAGTGCTTGTGTAAACTGTAGTCAAGTTAGAGCGTCCATTTAAAGATTTAATTTGAAAAGTTAGAGGAAATTATTTTGAGTGAAATCGTACATTCCTATCTGTTAAACTAAGCTTAAATTTATCGTAATTACTTTGGTTTCTGGTAGGATATAAATAATAACCACGCCTACACAGCTCTCCAACATTATTAGCTTCGTTTTGTAATTTTACTTTGTCGTGTTTACGTATTATACATTAGAGAGAGGTTAGGTTAGGTTAGGTTTAGTTTTTTGCGGTAATTCCGCTTTTTAAATTATCCGTAAAAAAAAAAGATTTCATCTAAATACGATTTACACTAAGAACGTGTTTATGGTGCAAGCGAAGTCAGCTTAGACCTTATTTAAATATATAAATGTTTGTTGAAAGACGGCGGCCCTTGTTCATTTTTCCTTTTTCAAACAACTATCGAACTGATAGTTTGTTAACGAATAATTTGGATATTGGTAAGTGAGAAAGTTTGTGCAATGGTTTGCACACTTTATTTACATTCCATTTATGTAGAGAACTCGCTTGACATGTGTGGTGCCGATTACAGTCTTTGTGGGGACTAAAAAAAGTTACGATGTTGACCCACTATGTTTTATTATATCTTTTGTATTTTGATGTATATGGCTGTATGAGAAAGTTGGTACAGTTTGTGTGTCTTGGTTATCTGTTTATTGTTTATTATTTTCATGTAGTTTTGTGTTTTCGAGTTATTATCTTGTAACTATTTTTTAATTATCAAATTTTAACTGGACCTCTATTTTATGTAATTTTATTTTGAAAACGATAGATTTGTATATTTACAAATTATAACATACATTTTTCAGATAATTCATGTTTGTTATATAATATTTGTTGAAAATCGGATTGTTTAATCCTTGATTAAGTGAATCTAAAACTGTCAACCCGGGAATTTATTCAAAAATAAATAGAAAAGAACATTGAATTAACAATAAGGTAATATTTATTTATTATATCAACCCAGGAGGCAAAATGAATATAAATTAGACATGTTGTCTGCGATAAATATCACAGTCATAATGTGTTATTTAAACTTTTTTTTAAATTTACATACTTTTGTTTTTCACTAGCTGTGCCCTCTGCTCCTTGCTTGGAAATCGACCTTTGTCGTGAATATCCTTAATCTGCCCACGTATTTGTATTTTATAGTTTGTTTAATTATAGTACAGCTTAGTATAGAATAGATACTAGACTTAACCTTTTTATCTATATTGACAAAATATTTTTCTCGTGACACGCTTGTTCAAAACATAACCAACAAAATGAATCATACTACTCTTTCGATCCCTTCTCACGGCGACGTCAAACTAAGATCACCTATGAATTGGAAACCTGTTAAACAATCAATCCTAAGTAACATTTTAAATTATCAAATTTGAAATTGATGAAACGTATGTTGCCGCTGAGATATCTAAAATATACACGATAATATGGTATCCTCCTGATGGCTGTAAAAAAAAAAAAATAATAATAATAAAATAAAAAAATAAATAAAAAAAATTATTGTTAACATTTGAGATCGCTGATCAAAATGTGTCGACAAATCTGTATTTTCTTAATTTTTCAGCAGTAAAGAATGTTTGTAACTCGATAACTACTAGGCCGATTTCGATCAAATTATCAGTTGCAATTAGCGTTCAAATCATGTGCCGACATTATCACTGACTAAATATAAATTAACGACAGTTTTAAGAAAATACGCAAAATATGTTGAAAAAGCTGGAGTTCTTAATTTTTCAGCAGCAAAGAATGTTTGTAACTCGAGAACTACTAGGCCGATTTCAATAGAATTATCAGTTGCAATTAGCGTTCAAATCATGTGCCGATATTATCAATGACTAAATATAAATTAACGACAGTTTTAAGAAAATATGCAAAATATGTTGAAAAAGCTGGAGTTCTTACTTTTTCAGCAGCAAAGAATGTTTGTAACTCGGGAACTACTAGGCCGATTTCAATAGAATTATCAGTTGCAATTAGCGTTCAAATCATGTGCCGATATTATCAATGACTAAATATAAATTAACGGCAGTTTTAAGAAAATATGCAAAATATGTTGAAAAAGCTGGAGTTCTTACTTTTTCAGCAGCAAAGAATGTTTGTAACTCGGGAAGTAATTGTCAGTTCCAATTAGCGTTCAAGTCATAAACCGACTTATCACTGAGCATGTATATGTTATCGAAAATATTAAGAAAATGTGTAAATATGTCGAAAAATCTGTTTCCTTTTTTTTTCAGCAGAAAATAATGGTTATAACTCGTAAACTACTGCCCCGATTCACACAAGTTTCCATTTAGAATTAATCTTTAAATCGCGTACGAACTTTGTCACTGACAAAATATACCGTTGAACATTTTTAAAAAGTGTGTACAATAAGTCGAACTGGTTGTTGTAGTACCCGTCCAGACAAAATATCGTTATAACTACAGGATCTGTTTGGATCAAAACTTGGACAGATATCATAAGTAAGAAAACAATATGAAAATTATATCAGCGATTTTTCAGTTATAAACTTATATATAAACAGACAAAGAGACGTTGAATTTCATATAGAGATGTATTTCTCAAGACGTTCGTTCACACGCCTGGAATCGGTCTTTTTACTGAATCAATTTGTTCACAATCTTTCGCGTTTTCGTGATGCATATATATTTTATATTGCATATACACATGATACTTCAGTCGGCTGCAAACGTGAAATCACAGATTAGTCAATTGCCTACTTTCACTTTTGCTTACAAAGATTCGGTTTAAAACCTAATTGGTGCGATATTTCGTAGCGGTTGATTCGTTTTTTTTTTTCAAATTCACGCTTAACGTTGACCGTGTTCAGAGTTAGTATACAACTGCATACTTGTTACTAGGCTATGTTCGTGTTTTTCACTTTTATCCTCTTGATTTAGCACTTGATAACTGTAGTTGATTCATAATTTCGAAACGTCGTGTATTAGTTTTGCCACAAACGATGGCAGTTGACCGATTAAATCATATTTGTAATTAACCGCCAGTGTAAGAAGATAAATACAGAAATTTTGATCAGTTTAAGATGAAGAATGACATATTGAATTCATGTACAAGATAAAATATCGCATTAATTGAGGTAACCTATTGATTATTTTTAACCTCTTTCGACAGTGAAGATACCAGTTCGTGGTGAAACACGTTTTTAATACCATTTTGCAAGAAATCTTACTAGATGAACTTAAAGAAGAAAACATCCGAGACCGTACGGTGGAAAAACCGACCCGTGTGAACACTTGAGTCAAGTTTCGGCGATTCGGTAAATTAACAATAACTGACACATAAAATCTCTATTTAGACTAATTTTGATATATCTACAACGGTTGTCTTGGTTACTTCAAAGCGATACTGCTTATTATAAAAACATGCAAAACTTAGCACTTAACTTTTATCACTCTTTGAGGACGACAAGCAATCCATATTCAAATATTTACACCAATTAGTGGTGAGCGATAATGGTTGTACGTCTTAAATCTACAAGGTGCCTTTCCCTTCATTAAAAAAATAATAATAAAATAAAATAAAACTCCAGTATGGAAATAATAATTTTAGTAGCAGCAATAATATAAATATTATAAAAAATTAAATTAGAATTTTGAAGTCTTATAGTTGAATTGAAGAATGTTAAAAAAACAAAGAAAAAAACAAAACAAATTTAGACATGAAATATTTAGATCCTCACAATCACGCAGAATAGAGAAAGTTATGTGCAAGGTAAACAAAATGATACATCCTTTTTGAGGCCCCCTTGAAATAAAAAATAGTATATCTCTTCACTAGGACCAAAAATGAAGCTTTTCAATTCAAGCTCAAGTTTAACGAGGAAAATGAGCGAGCTTCTTTTGGTCTAAGTTATGAACTATATTTTTCGTTATACTGCAAATAATATAAGAAAACAATTTCACAAAAACTAAAATCTTATAACCTATTTACCTTCAAATCGATGAAACCGGCTTAAATCCCTCACTGGGTATTACATCAATTATTTGTTGTTTTTCAACAAGAAACTGCCAAATTATTTTTTTAGGATCTAACCAATAAACCAACCTGGGGCAGTGCACGGTGCTAATGGGGTAATTTGAATTCAGAAAATTTTAAAACTGATATTTCATATCGTATTTTTTTACTCATTACATAACTTTTTTTTATAGTATATAATAACAAAATGCAGCAACAGGATAAATGAAAACTGCACTTATTACATCATTTGTGGAAAAGCTATTTTATATTGTATGATTCTATCAGTGGATAAATGTTAGTGAGTCACACTTGTGCAACATACATGTCCCTACATACCATTCATTGTTTCTAATTACAGTAGTTATTGTGATTTACATTTCACCGTGTAAGGAACTTCTATGTAGAATATAAAGCATGTAGTACTGTAATGTGAAAGAGTAATTGACAATTTTCATCGACATTTTGTGTAAATCGGACTTCCAGCTCTTGAGACAATTGCGTGACGAAAATTAAACAAACAGAAAAAACAAAAATTATTCCAGAAAATTCTGTGTTTTTCGTTATTACATATTAAGAACAAATCATGGTACTTACTCCCAGCATACAATGTAAGACAAGCAGATCCTCTAAATCTAAATCCAAAAGTTGTTTTTTGGGCCTTTTAGGACTTGTTAAATTGTATTCGTAGCTTAAATGGTCTTATTCAGAAGGCTAAGTTTTTTGTTGTTTCACAGGTTTTCTGAACCTTGTAATTGTTTATATGCTACTTTCTTGACGTCGGCAAAGCTCTAACGGACCTTGTAGGTGTGTTTATATTAAACTATCGTCAATATCTTCGTACTGGCGGGCCTCGAAACTTTATATGTGAAGAACCCTCCACTCGCTACGCTCGTGTCGATGACTCGATCCTTCCTGATCTAATAACTATACGAATATCACATTTTCTAGGGAGGTCATGTATCGAAAATACATTTTTGACGATAAATTCTCTATTTGTTATCAAGAGAGGTTGGTGCCATTACATTCAGAATTGAAATATGATCATTTTTATCTAATTAAGTGTGTAATAAGTTGAATAGAGTACGATATATGAACGGAAAATTGTTTAAAACGGTTGCCATTTTGAAATTTTAAAACAATTTAAATAGCATGAGCACACTATAAAGTCCTCTATAGCATATTTCCTATTCCTATGTTTTTTGTGGCCGCTATTGTGGTTACGTAGAGACGACAAAGCATTTTTTCGATTCCTGAGGTCATGAAACGTGAATATCTGCCAAAAAAGGGAAATCAATATTTTTTTACGTTTACCAAACTTACTTCGTTTACTGGCTAAATAATAATAATTGAGATTACAATTTTAAATTGGGTTTTTGATTTTTCTTCACGTTTTAGGATCATATTTAGACCATTTTCAGAACGATATCCTCCCTGTCTAAACAGACTGTTAATTTTACCAGTGGGGTATTTTAACACGCGTTATCAGATTCACGGTTTAATTCAAATTTCGAAATTTAATGTATGATTTTCAATAGAATAATTAGATTTTTGACGATTCTGCTCAAGGGTTTGGGAGTCAAAATAGGGTAATTGGGGGGAGGAGGAGGGGCGTATTATCTGAAGATCCGTTGATCCAAATTAAACCCAAAAATATCTTTACATGTATCTAAGTGGTTTTCCTCTGAGACAGTTTTTGTTAAGACGTGGAACCTCGGACAGATATTTGTAAAGACAGTATAATTTACAGATATAACTGTTATTTATTTCATAATAGTGATCACTGTTATTCTATACGTAGTGCAATTGCTATGGAAATACGAATTCCAAAAGAAGATTAATTTACAAATCTCCACTGTATTGCTTTTGTTTAGGAATATACTTAGATGTTTGAGTATTTTCAATTGTTTTTTTATTTCGACTTAGAAAATAATCATCAAAATGGTTGTCTTAAAATGTTAGACATGATGCTGAGAGGGTTATTGTGTTTTGCCATCGGTGAGATATAGCCTACACTACAGCTTTTCTTTCTCTGTCCGGTCTTTATTTCCATTGTATTTACTCCAGTTTTATCTTTTTTAAATTTCTTTATATTGGCACTGGGACACTAAATATTGAAGCTATTCGTTCCCATATTTTAAGAGTATTGAAGTTTGATTTATTGTACTATTTTTATTATTTTGTTTGTTTAATATTTTGTTTTTAATTTAGTTTATTATCTTTTATGTTGTGTTTTGTATTTGCGAAGGAATCATTCAAGAAATGAAATGAATGCATGACTGCAAAATTTTGCTTTCCTTTGGGCTGGGTTTCTTACTGTTAAATTTCATTCGGGTGAATGTCGCTTAAGTGTTGGGGTAAATTATAGATTGAAATAGCATTTATTAAAAAATGTATTATTTGTCAGATTTATAAGAAACTAAAAACATTTATGTATTTTGGATGACTGTGTTTCTACGTCCTTATAAATCCCTTCATAATACAATTAACACTTTTTATTTTAATGATTTTAATCAAATTCATTTCTCTTTAATTAAAATTTTTTTTTATTGTATATATAATTAGAAAGTCATACACTGCTCATATCAACATTCTATCTTTATTTAAACTATGCCTTGGAAGCGACTCCTAATTGGATTAGTAAAATCAACATTGCATAACCCAAAACTTTGTATCCCTATTGCTTATAAAGTGAGTGTTTATTGATTTGTAACAACATGCAGCCGCGATGCAACCCAAACCAAGTGTCGCCTTGCCCCAGAGCCCTGGCAGTCGCCCAACAATAACAGCCTGCCTGCACTGCCAAGTCGTAGAAATAGTTTCTTGGACAAGTCGATAAAACAGCGCACTTATTTTATTGATAATTTCTATGACTTTAATGTTTGTCTCTGTGGCGTGCTGTGATCTGTGCACTGAGAGGTTCGTGACTCATCTGTGATGTCAGATATATTGAGTTGATCTTCAACTTCTTCGTGTGAGTCAATGTTTAGTCAGTTAAAGGAATGCCTTCTAGATATGTTCATGAATTAGAATAACTAGAAACGCTCTGCTTATGTGTACTTACTCCTGATATCACTGCAATTTGCCTAGTTCTAATTGAACAAATAAAACTAACTTATTTCAACATTAACAGAAGCATATTTTGTCTTTGTGCGCTTGCGCGCGTTCTTGTTTGCGTAGTAATTGTTGAAAACAATCACACCAACATAAATGAAACTTAAAACTAAAAGTATAAACTGGATAACAAATATCAACATTCAAACTGGAAAACTCTGATCAAATGCTGTAGACAACAAAGTAACATATTACAGTACTGTAACGAACACACCGTTAACACAACTTGTTAAAACGTCCAGGCGATAAAAAAAGGACACTACTCGATTAGTGATTTCAACATCATTGCCAACATCAAGACCTTTCACTACAACACAGTCAATTAAAATAGGCTTAATTGTCGGAACAGAATCTGCATTGCGGAAGGTTCCCATGTTCATTTAGAAATCGACGAATCATAATGTAATGAGTAATGCGATGACGAGCGATCATCACTTAACGATATCCATGGACGGACAGTATCTTTTATTTCTCTTAGTTTAGTGGAAATTTACAGCTGCCTTTCTCCCACTGACAATGAAATTTATTTTTTATTACTGATAAATAGTCAGTTGCTGGCACGCTACGTGACTGGCAACTGATTTGAAGCTTCTTTTTCGGCATCGTTAGCATTTTTATGTTTCTAGTTATTCGACATTGCCTAGGTATACAAATACTTTATAAATTTTTACCTAATTGCATGAAAATTGATAGTAGTCTTCCATAACGTACTCCTTTAGAAAGTACTTTCCGAAGTATGACGAAAGAATTTTTCCAAAATGTCTCCTCCATGTCCAGTTTAAACCCATTAGTATAAAAACTTAAATATTGTCCTTCCAAAAAAATAGACCTATTAAGAAGGAATTTTTCAAAAATATTTCCTCCATGTCCAGTTCAAACTCATTAGCTTATATGCATTGGTATTATTCTCCTTCCAAAACTTAAGGACCTACAAAGTAGGATTTTTTCCAAAATATCCCCTTCTGGTCCATCCATGAGACTAAATCATTAGTTATTGTCTTTCAAAAAACACAAGGATCTATTAGAATAATGTTTTTCTTAATATCTCCTCCATGTCAAGATCAAACCTATGAACCTAGAAACATTATGATTGTCTTTCCAGAACTAAGGACCTATTAAGAAGGAATTTTTCCAAAACATAAGGACCTACTAAAATATGTTTTCAAAAATATCCCCTCCATGTTCATTTCAAACTCATGAGCCTAGAAACATTGGTATTGTACTTCCAAAACATTAAAACCTATTCAGAAGGATTTTTTTTTTAAATCTACATAAATTTATTAGACATATTTAGTCCGTACAGCATTGAACGCCGAGTATTTGCACTTAACCTCACATTTTGAGTTTACATAACGCAGGCGTGTGTGTAAATGTGCTTGTATACTTTACTATGTACACATCATACACACACTCGTACCTAAATACATGTTTATTCCCATGTGTATGTGCTGTTGCATGAAATCACAATACACCCTCCCCCTATTTGTTTTCTACTTTGATATGCATTTCCCACCCTCTCCCAACGTAGTAGGTCTACCCACCCTTTGCAAAACCTGTCTTTTATTCACCCGCTCTCTTCCAACAACCTCAGCAATGGACAAAAATAATGCACGTGCAGTACGTTACTGGCGAATTGCACAATATGAGAACTGATTACGTAATGCTAGACCTGTATCCAAAGTTAATTGAAAGAAAACGAATTATTAGATACAACTATTACACCCTTAGTTATAATTAGAGGGAAGGACAGAAATCGAATTTAACAAACGTTGTAGCTCGAATCGTAACGATTCTTTAGCACACGTGTTCTACGTAGAACGCATAAATCAGCTGTCCATTTCTTGAAAGTAGGTTTACTCATTTCAACATTCGTTGCCATTACAACCAATTTTACAAATTGAACAGCTGATTCATTTGAATAATCATAGAATCAATTTGAGGTTAGGCTAATTAATAATACCCACGAAAGATTATTTTATAATATATATTATTTCTGTTGACCTTAGAATTCAATTTCCGGAGTTCAATAGACTACACCAACTACCAACTGTTCGTCAATTCTGTAAATTAAAACTTTACTTCTTATATGTCCGCAATGGTTTCGTTTGAATTAAAATTTGAATAACTAAAAATACTGCTTCGATCTAATCTTTCTTGTTTTATGACAATCCGGTTGGGGAACAGATCTTCATTCAAATGACTACTAATTTTTGTTTATTGTTTTAGATATACTACGAACAAGATCGTAATTTTTAATCAACTTATAAAATTAACGTTGAGAAAAAATTGCGTTAACTTTATCACACACCCATCAACAAAACTAAATATAATATACATCTGGTCAAAAATATATGTGTATTAGTTTTAGGTTAGGAAAAAAATATAAATTTCTTTATTACTCATTCCGCCCTCCAGTATTTCTTAACAGATACGTTGGTATAGTAATGTACATCGTTTCAATTTTTGTCTGGTTTATAGATTTAAAAAGTTGACTGAAGATAATAAAAGCTTGATTAAATCAAATAGGATTTAAGCTGAAGACGTATTTATGGCTCAATCAAAGCAAGTTTAGGTCCTTATTTGAATATATAAACATTTTTCAAAGACTGCGCCGGAACTTCTACAATTATTATTTTAGATTAGTTTTCATTCTTTCTTATTTGATTTTGGAGATGTGTGAGTTAGAAAGTTTGTGCAAAGTTTTTACATCATTTGTTATTAACAAAATCATTAAAAAATTGTGTGCGTCTTGACGTATGTTCACAATTCGAAATTAATATTTGACCAAATTATTTTTTTCAGAATTTTGTACAATTCCAAATCTTTTGTGTTCTCTCTCTCTCTCTCTCTCTCTCTCTCTCTCTCTCTCTCTCTCTCTCTCTCTCTCTCTCTCTCTCTCTCTCTCTCTCTCTCTCTCTCTCTCTCTCTCTCTCTCTCTCTCTCTCTCTCTCTCTCAGATATTTTCATTTTATTGTAAATAAAAATCGACCTGCAACGTAATGTAAACCAAAACAGATTATAACACTGTGAATAAAATACAATTAAATATTGTACAATTATAGTTATTAATATTATAAAAATAGAGACTAACATTTTACCTTTAATAATATACGAAAATTAAGTTTTTTTAAATGTATTTTTAATTTAAATCTCAAAGCTAAATTGGATATTGAGATCTAAAAATCGTTGTAGAGTTGGATTGTATCTCATCTTATATATTCGTCAAAATTAGAAGCTAAAATCGTAAATAAAAAGAGTTTCCAACGAATTCTCGTACGTAAGATATATTTTAAATATACAGATACATATGTACGCTTTTGAGAGAAGAATATCGTACTCCAGCTTTGATCCCTGGCAACAAACTAGTTCACGAAAGTTGGTACATTTCACTCCATACCCCCATCGCGTAAAACCACCCTTGCAACTGCACTCCACAAATTATTAAATCTAAAATATGTACATAATAAAACTGAGGTATGTTCAATAGATATCATAACTTGGTTAAATAGTTTATCTCAAATCCTTCGGAGTTTCTATGCGAGAACAAATGTGGAACGTATGAATTAGACTGTGTTTTTATAAATTATAAATAGTCTAAAGTAAATTTTTTTTTTAATACCGGTACGTGACGGGTAAAAAATAGAAGTTTTGCAGATGTAGGTTTTGGGGTCCTCTGAGACCAAAAATTTATTTTTTTAATGATGTCTCTTGTATGTGGAGGATCAGTTTTAATCAATGTTTTTATGTAGGTATATTTTGTCCATATTTCGAGACATTTTTCATTTTCCCGGAAACTTAAAATTTTAATTTTATAACTAATTTGGGGAACAGATAAAACTACCGTAATCATAAACAATATTAAAATTGTATTTTGAGCAACATTGAAACGAATAAATTGTTTTTTGTTGTTGTTTAATTCCTGACGTTCTTATTAGTTAAAATAACATTTTTTTTGGAATAGATAACAACTAACTCAAATCTTCTATAAAATGATCACCTGTATGTGCTTATACACATAATCCTCAACTTCAATATATTAGCAGAACTTTAATTGGTACTTATATATTTCCTTAAAATGAAAAAAAGTCATACTCGCTTCACAGAAACACAAACATCACCTTAATTCTTTAAAAAAAAAAGAAAAGTTTCTAGTCTCGTAAAATTTAGATTTATCCTTCACTCTTTGATAAAAACTGTGTTGGGATTTGTGGAGGAAATGTTTTAGCGAGTGAATTAATAGTGACAGAATACTGCAAGGCAAAGTTAGATTACGCCGCAAGGAAGTTGTTGAGATAGGGATTACGAGAGACAATGGACAATAGACACGTACTATCTAAGACGGTTACGATTCCTTAGGGATTCAAACATATCCAACAACTATTGGTATAGGGCAAGGAACCGATAAATATCTACGTCCGTACAATGTACATACAGTTATTTATTTGTATATGTGGGTTTTAGTAGGTCATATAAGTAGGGACAACTTGGTTGTGGGTTTAAATGTCCTTGTATGAATAATAGTATATTTCATCACTAGGACCATAAATGAAGCTTTTCGATAGAAGCTCACGTTTAACTTTAAAAATGAGCGAGGATCGAAAAGCTTCTTTTGGTCCAAGTGATGAACTATATTTTTCGTTATACTGCAAACAATATAAAAAAAACTAAAATGTTATAACCTATTTACCTTCAAATCGAGGGTAACAGCTGTTTTATCGGTTATTTACAATCGAGAGTATCGATTGTTTTTATAGATGCTTTACAATCGTTAATTAATTCGTATAAATGAAGTAACAGCTGATGACCTCGACCTCAGCTTATGTTTTTAGGTCATAGGACTAAAAGAACAACTTTAGCATCTCAATGCATGTATTGAAAACAGCTGTTTTTGAAGCAGTATGAACGAATTTTTTTTTTTTTAATTTCAAAAAAGTCATTCTGCATACTATATAATGTGTTACTAACAGAATTTTTGTTTTCTGTTTCAGGTGTGTAACAAACATGTGTTATAATTAATTAATCTACGATCCTTAAGGTAAAACTCTCAATTCTCAATTAGCTGTTTTTTAGGTCATAGGACTAAAAAGAACAACATTAGCATCTCAATGCATGTATTTAAACAGCTGTTTTTGAAGCAATATTACGAAAATCAAATTGTGTGTTATTTCAGTTTAACTTTACCTAAATATACTTATGTTATGCAAAAATTGAATAATACGTTAACTTGCTCACTTTTAATGAGCAACACTAGTGGAAAAAATAATTTATTTTTAAGAAGATAACGTTTCAGTTACCTAGTGGTCATCCTTAGTAGAGGATGTAGCTATGTTACCTCATATTTAATATCGGCTCACGTTTAATTTCTGTTAACTGTACTTTGGCTATTGAAACACCACCTAAAAATAATTGGGTTGATAAAACGAAACGTCTATTGGTTTTTTTCATACGGAACGGAGATGGTAGAACACTTTTTGAAAAGACTGACCGACGCAGAGTAAGGCATCCTTGGTAACTATATAAATTTCATACAAATGGACAGGTTTCATTTGAGCTGTGGAGTTTTGGTGCGTAGTGAGTCTAGGCGGCAGTGAGGTGGTGGGGGAAGCGGTCGCCTCAGTCTGTGTTGGGTGTTGGTACTAACAACGATGTCTGCAAGACGGCTGGATCGTGGGCAGTAGTCGGCGCCGACTGTTTCCCCTACAATGCCTCTGTCCCCACGCGGCCTCTAACTAAAACTTGTACCTCCCCTCCACGCGCAGCTCACAGCTCAGATGAAACCTGTCCATTTATAAGTTGATGGGCTCCATCATAGTTCGCCATGGAGATCCTCTAAAAGTAGTCCTTAAAAGCGGTTTTCTTGGTCCTTGTAAAAACTGTTAAATGGTATTGGTAGATCAAAGGGTCTTATCCAGTAGGGTAAAGTTTGTTTAAGACAGTTATTACACAGGTTTTCTGAACCTGATAATTGTGTATATAATCAAAGTCTCTACTCGCTTTGCTCATCTCAGTGTCTCGCCCCTGAGTGGCCTCGAAGCTGTAAACATGTGAAAGAGCCTCCACTCACTCGGTGACTCAGCCCTGCTTGATCTCGTACCTATATCGTACAAATATCACAACCTATTGGGAGGTCTGGATTCGAAATTGCATTTTTGATAACAATTTCGTAGAGATGTGAGGTTAGTTAAATGGAGAATTTAAATCTGAATATTTCTAATTTAGTGAATAACACACGAGGTAGTAACAAAAAACGGCCGCCATTTTAACATTTTTATAGTGTTTTTGTGAATTTCAAGTGGATTATATATGAGCACACTATAGTCCCTCACATCAAATTACATATTACTATCTTCGAATTTTATGGCCACTATCATGCGTGTATACAGGCAACAACGACATATCCAAAATCACTTTTTCGATTCCTTAAGGCTATGAAACGTGAAGAGCAATCAAAAACGGAAGTCGATTTATTTTATAATTTTTCGATTACCAAACTTAGGTCTATACTTCGTATACTGGACAATTAATAAATCCTTAGCGCCTAAGTCCGTTGTGATCTTATAGACGGCTTTGCGTCGGGTGATGTATGATCAGCACATCGAGTTCTCGTCGTTGTGATCGTAGTTTGTGTGACTAGGATTTGTTATTAATCTCCACCTCACGATGCTGAGTCAACACGGTAACTTTTTCAAACCCGCTCGGTAATGTATACTATATAAAAGACCCTTTTGGGTTGCTGTTCATAAAAACTAACCTTGCTTTGATTACAAATCAAGCAAAATCTACCAAAAAAATCTACCACATTTTTTAAAGTAATTTTCATTTTGTTTCATTTGATCCTTTCTAATTTATTTCCTTTCCAAGTGTGTCGAGATTTATAATTGTCCTATGTTTCGCCTTCAGAGAGATTTGAATTTTGTATTTCAACATTTTACTAATTTATATAAAAACGTATATATATTCAATATTTATTACTTCCTAAAATTACCTAAATTCGTTATAATTATTGTTTACTTTTCTGTTCTATTCGCAAACAATTAAATGACGTAATATAACAATATTGTTACAATTGAAGTAAAATAACATGAAATTAAATTCCAGCTAATAACCATCCGTGTGTCTGTACAAAGAAATCCTATTTGAGCTGCATCTGTTGATGATAATGCAACTTTGTCGTCAAGGATTAAACACTCGACTCTCTGACATTCACAGCTCACATCCTATATGTCCTCTCTAAACCAGCAAATCTCTCTTGACTAACGTTTCTAATATTGTTGAAATCCTTGAAACTATTTTATCATAAACAATGGTATTCAGAATCTATAATAGCGTTACTAATAAGTGATTTGTTAATATAATAACTGAAAATTTGCTTCCTCATTCTGAAGTTAGAGTTAAACCTCTCGCGAGTTTATCGTCCTGGTCTAGGGGTGATTCAAATTGCTCGGTAATATTTTGTTAACTGAATTTAGAGTTAAATATAAGAAACAATTAGAGCTCCGGAAAGGCTTCGTTTCCGTCTGTCGGTCAGTTTGTGTTTTTACAAAAAAAAAAAAGATATTGAGTAAAGATTTGGTATACTCATTATTTATGTAACCTTTTACCAGTATATCAGAAAACCAAGACTTTATTTTGTTGTATAAAATGGCAAATGTTTAAAAATTTTAGTGTTGAATATCTTGAAAATCATTATTTTTTTTTACAAGGAACAAAACACGTTCCTCCAAAAACAAAAAATGGCGACTGTTGTTTTAATACTAATGTAAATATTTTAGAATGTTAGTAGATGACTCGGTTATCTTTTAACCTACAGGAAAAAAATGAATTTAGTGTTTCGTTAAAAAAGAAAAAGAAATTTGTTTTTTTCTAAATATTTTGTATTGTTAATTGATTTCGAGATGTTTGACTTTTAAACATTTTAAACTTCCAACATTTTGAAAATGTACTAAATAAAGTCTTGGTTTTCTAATATGCCAGTAAAAAGTTACATAAATAATAAGCATACTTTACCAAATCTTCTCTCAATAGCCTATATTATCTATTTCCAAAGATACATTTTTATTTTTTTTTGGTTAGAAACTCAAAACAGCTAACAGACGAAAACTAAGCGTTTCAGGCCTATGTTTACATCGAATTTTCTTCTTATTTTTATCTCTAGAATCAGTTCCCAAAATATTGCCGTGCAATTTTGAATCACGCTGTATATTATTAACGATATTTCCATATTTTATAGCTGAGATAAAATTACAAGTTGTTACCCTATACAATAAACTGGGTAGTTTATTATTGTTGTCTAAGTAATGTGTAACTCAGTACTGGTGAAAGAATAACCCTCAAGAGCCTTCACTTAACCTCAAAGGGAATTTCTGTTGGAAGTTCCTGTAGGCAAGTATCTTCCTGGTAGTGATCAAGCTTCTGTAAAGCATGTTAAATGATCGAAGAAGTCGGGTATATTTGAGGTAAATAAATAGAAAAATGGAAGCTTTGGAGAATGACTTCTTTTCCTTTACCCCACCTTCCCATCCTATCTTCCTAAATGTCTTAGAAAGAGCTTGACCATTGAAAGCACCTTTCCATACTGTCATCCTACCTTTCCTGGGTATTAGCGTTTGAGCACAGAAATCCTCCTTACATGTGCTTATCTCGGTTATCATTTAAAATACAACAAATACAAAGATATCTTGTAACTATTTTGTAAAAACAATATTTTTTGAGATATTCGGTGTTATGTTTTCATGAACGCTATTTTGAAAAGTTTAAGTAAACACATAAGATTTTGTGATACACTGAAACTAATAGTAGTAAAAATTCTAGCAAAATTTCGTATTGATATCTAAACCCATTCTGGAGTTATACTTTGTTTTTGAAAAAGACAAACGGACAGTTAAACAGAAATGAAATATTTTTTTTTGTAGACCTATATGTTTATAAAAACTTGTGTTCAAGTTCGGAATCACTTCCATAAGTTTGGCAGACTGATTGTAAAACACCCACTTTATATCAAAATAGATTTTGCAACAGTTTTAATGTTTTCTTTTTACTTTATAGACAGAGAAAATAACAAAAATAGTTTAACGTTTAAAGTTAAGTATTAAAACTAATTACATTAATTTAGCCCGTTTTAGTGGAACCATCTCCCAATTAAAATCGATTAATTTGTAAGCAAATTTATAACCACTGTTCTATTTGTTTACATGCCCTGTAAAAACAAGTGTAGCTAGTTGGCAACTTGTTGGATTTACAATTTAATGATTGGTGTCTTAGAATTAACGTTTTTGCCGGACCAGGAACACCGACAGCAATGGATTGTATCGATTGCAAACTCGTCCTGCCATATTTATTACAGACCCCTTTCTATGCGAACACTTCTCTCGGCTTGAAACTTCTTCAGAAGTAAATTACAATACAAATTAAGAATTAATTTTATGAGTCTAATGTAAACATAATTAAACTTATGTCTATATCAATAAAAAACAGATGTTATTTTGTGATTATCTGTGTACTAGAGAGAGGAAAATTAAATGATGCTAGTAGAGAGAAAAAGTCTTTAACCTGTAATAAGAAAATGTTATTGCAGTTCTTATTATAGAAAATATCACTTTCTTATTTTAATTTCTCATTTTTAATTCAAAAGGAAGCTACGAGGAAAATAATTCTTTGAATATAAATGATCTAAGCTAAGCGCTCACTTTATTAAAGGTGTTCATTTATTTCAGTGCATTGAAAATCACATTTAAGAAGTTATCCGTTTTTAAATTGTTCACATATGACGATTATCATTAATTTCTTGGGTAAGAAAAACAAAACAGTACTTCTTGAACGCTTTAATTTCTAGGAATCAAGACAATTAGTTATAATCCTGTATTAAGGCTCAAATGAGTTTGTATTTTATTTCATTCCAACACTGCTAGAAAAAAAAATCTAGTTAAGCCTACTGTGGACTAAATTACACGACTTCATCTTTCCTCTACCGCCAGTACTTTTTAATTTTCTGGCTTCTTTTCTTTTCTTCCTCTTCTGAAAATACCTTCTTGGGTGTGTGGGGTTGACAGTTGTGAAATCCTTTACCTCCGCAATTTTTTTCTTGGACCAATCTCTGTTGTCACGTTCCTGTTCTGTTTGACATTTGGGTAAACGTCTTTTATCCACGAAATTTGTGTATTTTTGTTTTATTGGTAGCACAGGATTACCGTTACCTCTTCCTGTTCGTCCTTTTCAGATATTCATAAAATGTTAACCTTCTTTTCGACATCGTTGTCGTTATTTTCACAGACTTTTCTTATAGTTCTCAACTGGTAGATGAACTCGACGACGTTGTTTTTTTGGGGTCATAATATTTTCCGGTACTTACGTATTAGCCAGAGGCCACCCTTATACAGTGTGACGTAAGTACCGAAATTTCAATGTTTATATCCGAGATCACGTGATATGCTGTCAATCCTCCATATTAATAATGTTCAATAAACCTACGAAAGGTTTGGCCAGGTGGTTATAATATATATATCCACCTGGACAAACCTGTATAATGGTGGCCTTCGGCTAATACGTAAGTACCGATTTTCCTAAGAAAATGTCTTTCTTTTAGATTTATGTTATGCTGTTTCACGACATTGTTTTGGCAGCATACAAATATTCCGAAGGGTGTACGTTTTTTGAAATATTCTACACTAATACTTATTGAATTCGCACCTGCTTGAATGAAAAGAAAAACAAATTATCTTAACGTCTAGCAACCTAACTTTTAGACGTGTATACAACGGAAACTTTTAAATAAATTTGCAATTTTTAATTCGTAGAAATTAGAAAATCGTAATGATTGGATGTTTTCAATCACTTTACCTTAAAGTAGCTCATAAATATCAATCAATATTATTAATATAGTAATATTAATAATTTTATATGTATGTTTTTACAAATGATAGTATAGAACAATTCCCACCAATTACGTTGTAAGATTGCAAACGGCAGCATCGAATACTGCGTACCCATAACAAGGATTGTAGTCGATACGTTACACTAGAATCATTTAGGATTGTTTTTGAGCAAAGTTATATTTAATTGTGAGGATTAATTTTAAAATGTTTGTCTTTATTTCAAAATATCCCTTGTTTTTAAATTATAAACGTCGATTATAACAATTTGACGTTTTTATATTTGGAGTTATAGTTTAACGGAGTGCACTACCATTGGTAAACAGTAGAATATTTGTTTTTTTCTCTCACAGTTGCCAAACTAAAAATTACAAATATTCAAAATCAATTCTACGGTTTTGACCCAATTTTTATCGCCGGTTTGGAAGTTAATGGTAAATTTTTTTTTTTTTTTTTCATCCTGGAGCTGTTATTTTCTCAAGCGATTTCGTTCAGAATTTTGTTAAATATGAAGATCAGTGACCCAACTAGTGTCTCAAATCACAACAAAAAAAAAATGAAATGTTACAATTATTGAAAACTATATTTCATTGAAATTAAATTTACGCTAAGGATGGATTTATTTTACAAACAAAACAAACTTGGCTCTATTTAAATATATAAATAACTTTGAAATTGTCATAACAAAAATGAAAAAAAACAAAGTTGATAAATAGTAGACTCTTCTATACTAATTTTCCATAAGAAATACAAGGAGAATAAAGAAGCAATTTTTTCCCTTTTGTTTTTTCTTGATGTTTAAAGACGAAAAACCTATCATCGTTTTGTAAAACGAAGGAAAAAAGTGGATAAAATAAAGGCTCCTTAGCCCTCGAATATTCTAATAGCGTCAGGGTCGAAAAAGAAAAAGAGATGGTCAAGAGAGACCTGGTAATAGCAAAATGGAGGGGACTATATAAAAGAAGTATAGATTCAGCTCGGTTCCCTAGGGATTTCCAAGCCAGTAGTCATTAAAAATAAGCCCCTGTGGGTCTTTCACATAGCAAGGATTACATCAGTTGGGGTGATTTTTATATATATAACTTATACTACATAGCGCAAGATTAAAAAGTATAAATTAAGATGTTATACGTTTCCAAGAATAAATACGATTAGATTTTGCGTACCTGTGGTGACTTGGTGATTTTAAAACGCCTAAGATGCAGATACAGTCGAAAGAAAAATTAGCCATGTTTGAAATAAATCAATAATTAATTGAATATAAAATTAAATGTAAATATCGGGAAAGAAAAAGAGTTCGTCAAGAGAGACCTAACCTAACCTAACCGAAATTACGTGGGAAAATGTGTAGATTCAGCAAGAGTTACTAGGGATAGCTACGCCAGTACTCACTATAGTGAGCCCCTGAGGGGACATTTTTTCCCACGTACAGACACTGTTTGAGGGACCATTAATATTGTTTTTGGTTACCCTTTTTTAATGTGATGGTAGTGTGAAAAACTTAATTGCAATATTTTTGCACCATTGTACAACTTTTATTACTAATAATTTACGTAAATAAAATGTACGTACCAAGCAGAATGGTACGTTGTTCCTTATTTTAATCGAAATAATATAAAAAAACATAGGTTGAATATGGAAAGAAACTATGCTTTATTTCTGACATGAGCGAGTTATTTTTGCAGCTTGAGTTTCCCAAAGCTCATGCCAGCGATTTGTTAATATTATGTGGACAATGAGTTGTCACCCTTGCAGGAGAACTGCGTCTCAGTTTTCATAACTCTCATTTGTTTCGCTCTCAAGAGAAAGTGAGAAAAATCGTTTTACTTTTTCTAGTCACCGTATCTTTCAATAGCGTAACTTTATTTCCAGTTATGTCATATTTATTGAATGATATAACTTTTGTTTATTTCAGGAAATCATTTTTTGTTATATTTATTTGTGTAATACCAAGATGGCCTATCCAGTAATCCTACAACATTTAATTTGTTGCAAAATTATTTCACAAGTTATTTTAAAAATCTCAGTTGTATTCTTATTTCCAATATTGTACGCATCAGTGGCGATTCTATCATGCAGGATGTGAGGATCGTATTACTTAAAAAAAATAAACAAATGTTCTTTACAAACCAAATAATATCAGTAAAGAGTATTTTATTGTTCAGTAAGAGTCCCTCGTATAGGACATCGAAAGGCGTCCTTGCTAATTCCCTACTTGCATATACCTAGTTGATCGCAACTTTTGATTATATAGTGACAAATACGTATGATATTGAGGATGTAGTTTTTTTATACTTGTTTCAACTATCAGTGGAGTTGTTATATATTTGTAATGTATCCAAGGTGTCCTAGTTGATCGCAACTTTTGATTATATAGTGACAAATACCTATGATATTGAGGATTTAGTTTTCTTATACTCGTTTCAACTCTCAGTACAGTTCTTATATATTTTTAATATAATGTCAAGTGGATCTATTTAGTAAGCTTACTCCATTTAATCTTATTTCAAAGATAATGTACTAGTTTCTATACAAATTTGTAAATTTGATTTTTCTATCCAAGATAGTAGACCAATCCAAATGTTCTGTAATAGCGGCTCGTTTTGTCGTGTCGAAGAAGTCCTTGCTGAAACACTACGGCATATAGTTAGTTACGGAGCAACGATTGATTATAGAGTGACGCAAACATCGTGCATTAAGGAAGTGTTTTCTCTCCCTTTCTCAGCTTTCGGTACAATACAGAAGCCGGTGGTAAATATGTTTCGTATTTTGGTAGCATAGATATACGTATATCCTCGCTTCGTTTAATAGTGTTTATTTACAAGAAATGAAACCGTGGATTTTGGGGATAGTGCCCAATGGGAAATTTATTAGAAAACATGGATTGGGTTAAGTTTGTAAATCGGAAGATACTTTTTTATTAGTTTTTGGCGATTTCTTTCTGAAATGATCGCACTTATTTCTTGAGTTTGACCTGTTTCAGTACAATTTAAATACGTAGTAAATTTGTATGAGTAGTAATTGTTTGCTTTAAAAATTTTAAAAAGGAGGACACAACAGAGAACCTGAGCTCGTCCATGTAGAACTTATTTGACTTTTTGTATATTTTTAGATATAGTTTAAAATAATAATGTTAAAGTACCTTATTATTTTTGATCCGTCATGTGACCTCTTTCAAATTTGGCTGAAGCGTTTCGGGATTTCTGTCCCATCATCAGATTAATCTTAACGACTCATGTGAGCTCCTCGTACGTTAAAACAATTACATAACCCAACATAAAAACACAACACTAAATTACACATTTATTGTGTAAGTAGGCTACGTAGCTTGTGGCTACCGGATGAAAAAAAAAAAAAATTCAATAATAGTTTAAAGTTGCACAGAAAAATATATGATGTGGCGCTTCATCTTACACTGGCTAGAAGGCTACCATACTTTTAATTTTAAATACATGTTTGTAACGACAAATATTCGAAGAACACTTCAGTGTATTAAGTGTCAGAAAATCATTCCTACAGTTGACTGTATTCTACTACTTCAACTTAAGCTAGTGTTTAACCTCCCCTTCATACATTTAACTTTTATGTTTTATAAAAATATATCGAGGATATTTCCAATCCAGTTCCACCTTGCATTGACAATATATCTTAATATTGAAGTCAACAAGAATAGAATCTGTCAGACAGGCAAATGGAATGGAATCGCTGAGCTTTGTTTAAACAATTAAACTGTCTCTGAAATTAGCGCGAGACTGGCGTTTGATGAAACCCAGCTTCAGCTTGTGACGGATCACACAACTGCATATTTTATTCGTTTAAAAGCAAAAGTTTGTCAGTTCCAAAACACAAACGATAAATTTCCCTGTCAGTTTAGCCACATTCGCTACTGCAATGTATTTGTTATTTGTTCCACTTGAAAACAAGGGACACCATTTTAATATTTTATTGTTTTTCAACAGTAAATACTGTTTTAAACGTTTTTACTAAACATATATCTTTGTTTGTATAAAATAGTTCGAAACATGTGCTGTAGTTAAATAAATAATACGTGTTTATTTAATTTATAAACCAAGTGGTGACGGAAGAAAAACATTTATCGTTATTTCTTTTTGTTTTCCGGTGCCTGGAGTTTGTTTTTAGTTTACTTAGTAGCATGATTTATTATTTGTTTGGAAGTATTAATTCAAATAGTTTTTATTTATAAACACCAATACTTGGTACTCCGTTTCGTAACTATATTTTTGTTCTTATATACTACACATTATAGTGAGAAACAAATTCTAGTTTTTAGGTAATCTCAGAAACTACTCAACCGATTTGGACATTTTTTCGCTACTGAAATGATGGATGTAGACTATACAGGGTGATTGAAACAGCTGTAGCTGATGAGTACAAAAGTTACAATACAACTTAAAAATGTAACCCCAGGGTTTTTGAGTTAAAACTAGGGTATTACCAAAATCCTTATGGCAACCCCTATTTTCATGGCGGTTTTGGATAAAACTCATTAATTTAAGACTTTTCTATTCTTAGGTATTTTTTTATATCTTCAACCGTTTTGCTACAGGCACTTACGTTTTTCGAGAATTTTCCAGAGATGATTTTTCTTGTTTTTCAAAGTCAAATTCAGGTGAAATTGAAATTAGAATTAGTGTAAACTGTAATAACACTGTAATTTGTATTTGTTCTGTAGGCTGAGGATAACAGAGTTATTCATAGAAAAGAAAAATCATCCTTGTGAATTAAAGACAAATTATATTATTAAGCACAATTAAGACATTTGTTTCGGCTATAATATCTTATTCACAAGATCTAATACATCCAGTAATAATTACAAACTGGTTGACGCTAGTAGGCGTTCTAGACTATAGACTTGCCAGATAAGTTCAAAAACAGGGTGTCTGTTAAATCTCTAACATAATTTTTCGAAAGTATTTTACATTGTAAAATTCGCATTTAGCTGTTTTAGAGAAAGAGTATCTATTAACTACCTGATATTTATCGTGCATTGCCTACATTATTTTTCTGCAGAAAAATAATTATTAATGTCTCAAAAATGTTGTAATTATTTAGTTCTGCCACGTGAGTAAAGAATACAACTAAATGTTACCATTTTATACATAACAGTCTATACATGTTTCAATTTTAATTTCAGTTATATTATTATAGTGTGAAAAAATAGGCTCAATAGCATACAGTTATGTAAAATATATATATATATATATATATATATATATATATATATATATTTATTTTTTTTTTAATGTGTACAATAGTTGTGTTTTTGTTACGTTGTCTGTGAAACAATTACGATTATATTTTAAGGTAGGAATGGTTTCTCATAATGTTGAAATGTAAACGTACATTAAGAAACATTTTGATGAAATTAAAAAAGTTGCCAAAACAAAATGACGTCGTTAATTATTAAAATAAAACGCGTTTGACGTGTTTTTCAATCTTGTTAATGTAAAATTGAAACAAAGAATCAATTATATACGTTTAGTTTCTCAAATGTCAAAAAAAAATTGAAACAAAGAATCACTTTTACATACGTTTAGTTTCTCAATTGTCAAAAATAAATTTAAAACAAAGAATCAGTTATACATTTGTTTAGTTTCTCAAATGTCAAAAATAAATTTGAAACAAAGAATCACTTATACATACGTTTAGTTTCTCAAATGTCAAAAATTAATTTGAAACAAAGAATCACTTATACATACGTTTAGTTTCTCAAATATCAAAAATAAATTTGAAACAAAGAATCAGTTATACAGACGTTTAGTTTCTCAATTGTCAAAAATAAATTTGAAACAAAGAATCACTTATACATACGTTTAGTTTCTCAAATGTCAAAAATTAATTTGAAACAAAGAATCACTTATACATACGTTTAGTTTCTCAAATGTCAAAAATTAATTTGAAAAAAAAATCACTTATACATACGTTTAGTTTCTCAAATGTCAAAAATAAATTTGAAACAAAGAATCACTTATACATACGTTTAGTTTCTCAAATGTCAAAAATTAATTTGAAACAAAGAATCACTTATACATAGACTACGTTTAGTTTCTCAATTGTCAAAAATTAATTTGAAACAAAGAATCAGTTATACATACGTTTAGTTTCTCAATTGTCAAAAATTAATTTGAAACAAAGAATCAGTTATGCATACGTTTAGTTTCTCTACAATTAGACGAGTTGTCTGAATCGTCTTGTACGAACTAAATAATCCGATAACTATTACTTACAGGAGGGAGAACAACTTTGACTTTGCAATAATTACTAAATTGTATCCTCCTTCAATACAGTAATGTATACAGGATAGATAAGACTCGTGCACCGCAAAGTTTATTCATCTCACGTCCCTGCCGCATGTATAATTGAGAAGTGGTCGTGCCTTCTAAGGCAGCGAGACACCTCAAACACCCGTCGAGCCACGATGCAAATGAGCTGAAGAAATCGTGATCCAATCTTATGAGTCACATCTCAGATATGATGACGTCACGTGGTCCCTCATCATTATGTGCATGTATTAAACATGGTGCACTCGCGTATACACGACCTTTGATTAATTACCCGACCTCGATCAATGATGTTGGTATTGTAGAAACACTCCACAACCAACAAGACGACTTCGTAAGGAAATACTTAGTCTATCAAAACTTAATGTCAGAAACATTGTCTCTGTTATGCAGAGGCTCAAAATGACTTCAAATAAAAACTAGTCGGTAAAATGTTATACAAATTGATTCTAAATACTATCAATAGTGTAGAAAAAATAGCGTTGTCTAGATTTGGAAGCTTCGTTTTTGTATTTATTTCAAAATTCTTATTTTTTGTGTTTACATTTTCGCTTGTAGCTTTCATCATTTAGCCCGCACAAAAATCCTTTGAAACTAAAGTTGTTTAGAATTAAATTTCCTATAAAATTATGTATTTTAAAATATTAAACTTTTTATTTATTGTTATTTAATTTTTAGAGTGAATGCTAAGACAATAATAATAACCTGATTGATCTTTTAACAAAACGCTAAATTGCATTGCAAAATCATTATTACTTTTATGCAGTGTTACATTACATTTATGTAATGTTTAATATTATTGCATTTATTTATGTTTCAAAAGAGTTTTTTTTTTTTTTTTTTTAAATTCCACAAATTACAAATTTATGTATAGTTTTTATTTCAAATTAAAGTTTTTATATATTTACATATGCTCCCGGAATGATTTCTATACTTCGCATTCACCTCTTCTCCATGAAGAGTGTAATTTTACAATGAAAATTAGTTTTATGAAACATCAATCGGGCTTACATTTTTTACACTATTGTTCTGATTGGATGAAAATTGTTGGAGTGGGAACACGAGAAATTAAAACACCTAGCAGCACCAAATATGCAAACAAAATATCACTATTATTTGTTGTTTTTCATGCTATACATGATCGATATTTATACAATTTCACTAATAACAGTAGTAAAGCCAACGTCACTACAGCTCTTCTAACAATTTGTATGATTTATAAAATTTCAAAAGTGTAGTTTTGCAACATTTCCGTATACAACGTTTTACAAAGTGTTTTCGGCTGAGTTTGGTTTAGCAGTATAAATGTAAAGCTAGGATGTAAAATTCCCAATGGAGCGAACGGTTTTCGAATACAAAAGATCACCAATTAATAGTGAGGGATTTAAAAAGATCACGTTTAAGACGTAACAACCTTAAGGTGATGTAGCCAAGGTTTTCTAAAATTGTAAATTATAAGAAAAGTCTCTCTATACCGGTCTACATCATCCTCAGCACAAACCTTGTAACACTGATCCAACACAAGGACAAGGATCAACCAACCAAGATCAAGACTTGCTCACTGGGGATGATTAATTGGTCATCGTTATAGAAATTTTCCATGATTACGAATTCTTCACATGTTTTGTCCAAAATATTTAAATAATTGTAAGACTGATCAACTATGAAGAGACTAAAAATGATAAGTTAAGAGTGTAGAATGTACTGTTGGTAATATTCAAAACATACTTAAGTATTTTGAATTACAAATATAAATAAACTGTGCAAAAACAATGCATAAACTTTCTAAGGATGATTTTATAAGTGTGCCACCTGCTTTACTTAGAGAGTATTTGATATATTAAAAAACTAAAATGATAACTCCCCTGAACTTTTTATTTTTTCTAGCTATTTTTATTTAAAAAATTGATAACATCAGCCATTTTTCTAATATGAAGACCAACTTTAAAATTTCTTATAGAAGTACTGTACCTATTTTTATGATAGTTTTAGATTCTATACATAATAAGACTTTTTTATTCTTGTGTAGTTTTTGATACATCTAACTATTTATAAGGTACAGAAGCTCAAAGTAGTGAAAATCAACATTTTAGGCGTTTTCAGAGGTCCTGTACTGAAAACAGCTGGCACAGTTATATCAATCACCCTGTATAAGAACGGTTAACAGCCTAATAACTAAATTTTCAAATCTACCCCACGAGGAATAAAAGTGAATGTTGCAGCAAACAATAGTTCTACGTTCATAGACTTAGTTATTCTTTGGTGTCTTACACTGTAGGAAGTATATTTAATTTTAATAGTAAAGTATACATCCATAGTGGTCATGCCAACTTTAAAAAAAAATCCAGTTTTACAACGATTCAAACAGATGTTTTTACCATTGTACAACATTCCAATACCATACCATTCAAGATTCCGACAGCTCTTATAAATTATCTTATTTTGAGGTTATGTTTAAATTATTATTCAAAACGAAGAAGCAGGAATTTTGCGTACTAGTACGTGAAAACTGACGAAATTGCTTACCTTGCAAGCATGGAAGACGTCATTGATGCTGTAATGATAATATATAAACCCTTGGGTGGGAAGAAACTTGGTCAGTAGACTAAGATTGATCAAGGGAAGGTGCTGCGGGAATACTTGAAGATAGCCAGACGGACTTGGCTAGAGTTTTCTAGGAGAATTGAGACTTCAGACAAGCATCCACAAGAGTGAGCAAACTTTGTGTATAGATCTTGTAATTATTTCAGAGTCCTATAATTAAAGTATAATATAGAAAATGATCTGTGAGTCAACTAGTACGTGAGAAGGAATTAGAGTAAGTGTTTTGATTACTGAGACATACCCGTATATTAATTTTGTAAGAAACCTCGAGGCCCACGTAGGTCTATAAGTGAATACTGGTGTGGTAAACCCGAGGGCCTTAGCTGTATCTACTGCTTTCTTCAGTTAGATCCGTCTTTGTTAACTTTCCTATCTGGTTTCTCTTGACCATTCCTTGTTCTTTCCTAACTCCGACGTTATTACAGAATTCTAGGGTCAGGAGTCTTTATTTCATCCTCTTTTCTTTTCCTTTTGTAAGGCAATGATGACACAATGATGACAAGGTCTTTCACCTTTAAACAACAAAAGGGAAAAATTCTTTTTGGGAGGTAAGTTGGTATAGAAGAGTCTTCCCTTTATCAACTGTTTGTGAAGTTAAAGAATATATACGTAGAGCCTAAGTCCTAAGCTTGCACCGTTTGCGTCACAAACTCCCTCTAAGCGTAAATCGTGTTTCATAAAAATGTTTTAAAGACGGTGATCGGAGTTCATTACTGATTTTTCGATTTGTCACACTGATTTGACATTTGATCAAAATTTTAACGAAATCGGTACAGTCGATTTTGAGAAAATGTTCTCATATAATAACTCCATTGTCGATATTGTGTGTTGATTTGTAGAGGTTACACTGTGCACGAAGCACGGAACAATAATGAATGCAGCACATCTGGAGGAATGCGAAAACAAGATATTAGGTCCACAATGAACATTCCACAACTCTACTGAGAGACTAGAAGGCGAATGGAGAGGAGACTTGAACATTAGACTACCATTATGTTATAGCAAAGTTTTATCAAAATCGTTATGGCCAAAATATTCCCCTATAACGAAATCGTTCCACTTGTTTTGACCATAGAGTACTGCACGGATGACGGACAGACACTCTAGAAACCAGTAGACCTCAAAACTGATATTACCACGAATTATTCGACATTATATAACTCTCTCTCTACTACAAATGTACGAGAAAGTAAAAAATACAGTTGTAGATTATGGAATATCTGTTATATACGTGTTGACAGCTGATATTGGGAAAGTAGGATTAAAAGTGAATGTTTGCATTGTGACGAATGGAAGTGACTTGAGTAATAACAGGTACTACGGAGGTTATGTCCAAATAGTTTGAACTTATAAATACAATTTCCAATAATTTATTTTGACTAAAAACTTTATTTATTAACATAATAATATTCTATCTTATTACATAGATTTAACTTAGTATAATGAGTAAAGACGTGGAAATCCTGAGGTACTCTAGCTAGTTCTACATTGTTCTACATCTGTATTGTGTTCAAAATATCTTCGATGATATGTCTGCTTTGAATAATATGACGAGAAAGAATGGAAGTATTACATAATGTTTGATTAAATAAAAATAGAAAAACCAATCTCTATAGAAAGGACATTATGGAAGTACAGTTTGGATGAGTTTTTGAAGTTGTGACGATGTCACCTGTTAGGCACCGAAATCTTAGTTACAATCTTGGTTACAATCTGGTTGCACCGGTGAAGGTATTGCACTGATAGTGGAACAGCTGATCATCATTCCACAGACCAGCCACTATAAACACGGGATTCTTGGATTGGCCTGTAGGCCTATAGAATAGTGGCCTATTCTGTTATCTCGGATTTTCTTTTAACACATTCATATCATCATGGCGTTCAGCGACTTTTAGGAAAGCTCCAACTTCCCAACAAGATGGCTACGCATTTTTAGTAAGGTCGAGATGTGAAGTATAATGGCTAGATAATGGTCTATTCCCCACACGTACAATTAGTGATAGTGTTGTATGCAGTTTCTACCCCCTTATGATTAATTAGGGTAGTTTATGCTGGTTTGAGGAGTTTAAGCTGGTTACCCAGGAGTGGTGCTTGGTGAGACGCAAATAAGTCAATTAAGACCTCAATTGGGTATGGACAATACTTAGTGCATTTTCCAAACTAGGCCTTACTAGATCGACTAAGACTATAATCCAGACACAAGTAACCTCTTGGCTACAAAGTCGTATAAACAAGTTGATTTAAATTTTTAGTCGTCTGTCAAAATATTGGTAATGCAAAAACATATTTTCGGCAAACTGCTTTAAAAACACCTGTTTTCAATACATGCATTCAGATGCTAAGTTGTTCTTTTTAGTTCTAGGATCTAAAAACATCAGCTGAGGTCGAGGTCATCAGCTGTTACTTCGATTATACGAATTAATTAACGATTCTAAAGAATCTATAAAAACAACCGATACACTCGATTGTAAATAACACATAATACAGCTGTTACCATCGATTTTATAAATAAGTACCACTAACACCAACTAAACAGCTGTAGTTAGCTGCAAACTTATGTAATTTGTCCAAACTTTTGAAGGCAAATAGGTTATAACATTTTAGTTTTTGTGAAATTGTTTTCTTGTATTGTTTGCAGTATAACGAAAAATATAGTTCATCACTTGGACCAAAAGAAGCTTTTCAATCCTTGCTAATTTTCCGGCCTCGGACGTTAAACTTGAGCTTGTATCGAAAAGCTTCACTTTTGGTCCTAGTGGTGAAAAATATTGGATGGTTTGTTCGAAATGGTTCTAAAGTTATTTAATAATTATGAAAAATTCTAATTATTGAATATTTATTGGGACATTCGTCATTATTTCTAATAATAAAAATTAGTACATAATGTTTCGAGAACATGATCAACTCGACAAATATAAAAATGGCCGACTAAAACTAAAACTAGTGATGTAAAAAAGGAACCCAGAGTTGAAAAGAGTGATCAAAATAACTAAGTAAATATACAAACTTAATCAGGATAAATCTCAAGTCAATACAACTGTACACTGACACAAGAAAAAACACGAAATTGAACGGAGATCATAATCTGGTCAACTGACAAAAAGGGTTCCGTGTCAAAGGGATAGTAACCTAACGGGTACAACCTTTTGTCCCTTCCCTCTCGTGATTTTATAAACTCGCCTTGTGGTGAATTAACCGAAATAATTTCGGTCCTATTTTTAAAAGTAGAAAATTTTTAATCAACAGTAATGAGCTACACTTGTGGAAACTTCAATAACCAAATGAATATAGTAGGCTACTATAGTAACACAAATATATGACGAAGTTTCAATGACTAAGTCATCATCCTCAGCTGCTACATGCACACAAACTCTACTTCGGAATAATTGTGTTTTCATTCATTTGGTAATAGAAGAATTTTGTACTTTACAATTTTTAATTTGGTTCTATTTCGGCCATATTTCTGTACTTATTTGTTTGTTAGGAATGTCAGTTAGCTTTATAGATGAGGCTTCAATAATTATTTTTCTTTTATATAATTTTTTTCCCCGTGTGATTTTCTGTTGTTGTTTTTTCACTTGATAATCCCTACGATATGTTTTAGTTTATATCTATACTAATGATGAAAAATGTTTGGAGTAAACTATATCAGTAATATTTGTGATTTATAAGCAATTTATATGTTTCAAAATTGAGGAAATGTTATTTCGTTTTAAATTGGAAAAAAAAACTGAGAAATCTCATATTGGATACTGAAAAATTGGATAGAAGAGAAATCTTATTTAGCTCTTTCCTTAAAACATTTGTTCAATTCAGTTCAAAGTTCTAACATAATACCTACAATAACAGTTATCATTGATTTAACTTCTTTTAAAAGGTTAACTTCTACTGCTTCTTGAAATATTAAAAGCTTTGTTTCCTAACACAGAACGTTGAGCGTTCACGGAATGTCACCATTGATTGAAACAGGTGTAATATTTAACAATACTTGTCTGGATATAAGTTATCAAAGATTCCTATTCTCAGAACAGAACAACATGTCCGTCCAGCACTTAACATAACTTTAGCTCCATCTAATTACACTACCAAGTTTGTTGCGGACAGATAAAGCGACATCTACTATCGACTAATCGGGGACAGCGTATTAAGCAATTGCTAAGTGAAGTATAGCTTATCGATTGTGCACTGGCCCCCGTCTGTCTGTCTCGTCCTGTTCCGTGTTTTCCCAGTGGACTCCCCCCCCCCCTACATTATACTACATCTCCCACTTATATACTCACCACTACACATCAATTATTGACTATCGCGTCTAGACATACGGCCTACTGGCAGTAATCATTATTTTCAAAGTGTTCTTCCAATCAATTTGCGATTTATTTATTATTTACAGTTATAGAGTACGAGGTTTGTTCAAAAAATAATAGGTTTGTATAAACTATTTGTCAATTTCACTACAAAATAGTTGCTTTTGGGAAGCGACATATTTACGAAGTATTCAGTTATCAACGTCTTTAGTCTGGAACAATCTTTTGGATGTTATTAATTCTTTTAAAACGGCGACACCGGAGTTTTTTTAGTTTTAGGAACGGGAAATAATCATATAGACTAATGAAAGAAAATTCCCCAAAACCACGTCAAAACACTAAAAAGACAAAGACTGTATAGTATAACTATTTATTCTATAAATAGAAAGACTATTACACATGTACACATGAAATGTACGTAATAACTTAATGTGTGACGAGGCCAACTGTGATTGGTCGAGAGGATCAGGTGATGGGTGGGGGGAACGCCTCGCTGCAGTAGTAATCGTAGTTATTAAGGTTAGTGTGTATTGTTCCTCTAAAAATTATAGCAGTGCTATTGATATGTACGTAAAGTAAAATAAACGCAACTATACAGTCTTTGTGTTTATAAATAAATATTGAGCTTGACTTGTGAGATAATATTATGTAGAACAAAAACTCGAACAGAAGATCTCACAAAAATTACGTTTATTTATTCAAACGCGTTTCAACGAAAAAGTCGCCATCCTCAGTGATACACGAGCTACAATAACAAAACTATAACTAAAGTTACTTCAAACTTCAAGTCTCTTTGATTCATAATTTTTCGTTAGTTCGTGGTGGTCCAGAGTGCTACGGTGCGGACATTACAAAAAGATTTTTACCACAAAGAATACTGATCCCGTGTTGTTTTCAAATTTTTTCTTGTTTTGTAAGTAGAATCTATGTAGGCCTACAGCCGAGAAAAATGACAACAATCACGAAATAATTAATAATGATGGTGCTATTTAAGCTCCTATATGTGTTTTTCCAAAGTGAAAACTTTCTCGTGAAAACATGTCCATCCCATTTCATCAAAATTATTCGTCCAGTTTTCAAGATACAATTTACAAACATGCGAGAATTACTGGTTTAATAGTAATATGTAATTTTTTAAGAAAATTACTATTTCCACCAACTATTTTGGTTTCCCCCAATGCTACACGAATTTCTTGCTTGTATTATTCTAACAATGACTGCCATAAAATGTTACCTTACGAAATTATATATTTATATGTTTCAACAACAGCTGCGTACGATATAATTAATGTATGACTAAATGTGTTTTGTTTTCTGTTTCAGGTGTGTAACATACTTGTCCTGTGATAATTAATCTACAAATCGTAAGTTAAAGCTCTCATTATATGACTTTTAGCGTATAATTTCGTAATTTATAGATGTACACCAAACAAAAGAACAAGCCTGTGCGCATGGCAAAGCTCCCCCACCCCATTCTTTTCCATTACCACATTCTGTAGTTCTCCCATCTATTCTTTCATACCGCTTTGGTCGACAAGTATGATGGGAAGCAGGTTTACCCCCTCCAATCCACATAATGTTCTTTTGTTTGTTATAGTTTTGTAGAAATTATAATCTCACTCATATAATGGCCGATATCCGATACTATGAAATGTTCACTGATACTACCCATAGCAATAATTTAACCATTACATTTTATAAAGAAAGAACTTATTACTTATTATACAAATTGTCTTTATTAATATATATTAAAATAATACTTTTTTACCAGGAGTATTAAGTTTTCTCAATGTTAAATATTAGATCAATACTTGTACTTTAATTAATGTAGTTCATCCATCACTGAAGATGGCGATATTGTCATTAAAACGCGTTTGATTTAATAAACGTATTTGTGAGAAATTGTGTTTTCAATTAGTTTTATTTTAATTTAAAACATCTCACAAGTCAAGCTATATTTTATTTATTTATATGACTTGTAATTATACACATCTTCTTGTAATTGCAAGTTTTTTTCTTATATTCATAGAAAATACTTAAAATCTTTACAAATTGAGTTTGAGTACAATCTCATTATGTAGATTCTACCAGGTATAATTAATATTATTATTGACAAATTGAGCATCATGTTTTGATCATTCAATTGTAATCCTTCTTTTATTCATTGAAGTAGGGTGCTTTCAACCAATAATAATTCGAAATAATTGGTATCATAAAACAATTAATTGTTTAAATTGGTAATTGGGTTGTAGTCAATCAACAATAAATTATCGGTTTAATTTTTTATTGATAATTCCATTATTCTTAACAATAGAAATAAAAATATCTTCTTAATTTTTTAAATTGTACAATATTTTTGTCACTTTACAAATGTTTCTTATGAAGTCAGAGTTTTCAAGATATATGTCTAACTTCTTAACTTTTTATCTCCCATTTTGAAAATATTCAATATAAAGCCATGGTTTTTTGTGTAATCTTTCAAGGTTTTTTATATAATGTCATATCTGCAAAATTTGAACTTTTTTTTAAATTATAAAATTGTTTTAAAAAATATATACACAGACCGACAGACGGAAAATTAAACATTTTGGAACATGTTTTTATTGTACAATTTTTTTCTATTTTGATGCCATGGAAGTGTTTTGAACCGTTTCAGTTAGGAACTTGGTGTAACTTTTTACCTCACTAATTTTCATACGAAGAATTTAGATTTTTTTTCCTTTTTTAAATTTGGTTAGTGACTCGAAGAATGCAATTTAGAATTAGGATTCTCTTTCTATGGATTTTCAAATGTAAACAGTTCAAATTATTGCCCACTTCACTTATAGATCTTTTTATTATGATTTATTTCTTATCTCTCATCATTAAAACGAGAAAAATTCTGAGATTTTACGTTTATCTGCATCTTGGTTTTTATTGTTGTTGTTCGAAAAATTATATAGGCTATGTTCACTAAGTTATTCGTATGCAAATTAGTGAACTATTTAAAACTCCCTGTATACATTAGTAAACCTTCAAGAGGTCGCAATTCTTTTAATCCAATTATGGTTGTAAAAATCATGTAAAATCTCATGTTTAGGGCTTAAAAATCCTTCGAAAACCACACATTCCAAAACCAGAAAAATCACTTGGCACAAACAGTGGGTAATTTTAACATTTCTAAAAATATTTTTTCTTAAGCAACGTTTTACCTGTAATTTCTACAATGTTCAAATATAGCTAATTTAGTATTGCATTCAAATCTGCATCCAATGGTAATCAAACACGGTTTTTTACCATACAAAATAAGAGAGTCACAACTACAAATTTAAAAAAAAACAACCACAATATAAGAAGAACGAAATTTTAATAATTACTGTAGTAACCAAACTTTGTCAAATTTAGAGTTCGTATTAGGATTATGAGGTGGGGGATTTTTTTATAGATAAAGTTTCGGATTCAACCAGGGTAAATGGTCATATTGACTGAAACCCAGAAAACCTCTGTACCTAGGCTCCTCTCTTTAAGCATCGCAACGTATGAGACTCCTTATTAAAAATAATTTTTTATAAGTTTATAATCGACTAAAGATGGTGTTTTTCGAATTTTTCGTCGTCCTTAAGCTTCCTTTCTCCTTCTTCTTGCATCTATCTCCATTATTCTTATGGTATTAACTACGAATTCTTCAATTAGTTACCATTTTTCATCAGATTTTATTAAAGAAAAAAAAAACTCGCAGTTATCATCACCCTATATAAACAATAGAAGAAGTAAATGTGATCAGATAGAGACCCCTTGCACTCAAATACATAATACCGTCAGGGTCTGAAGAAAACAACAGTTGGTCAAGTGACACCTGATAGAAGAGATAAAAGAGAGGGATCTAACCCAAGACTAGATGTAAAAAAGTGTAGATCCAACTAGGATACCTCGTGATTACTACACCTGTACTCATCACAATTGAGTTCAAGAGGAGATTTTACTTCAGACACAATCATGTGTCTCTCCACGGCTCCACTCTTTAAACTCTTAAAATTTGATTAAATTAAAAAGAAACAAAATCGAATTGTTTTACAAAGTAACAATTGAATTAATATTTAACAGGTGAAGTACTGTTTGTGTAACATTGTTATGCGGTACAAGAAGGCTGAGGGTATCACAGTTTGTATTTTACTGTGTTGGAAATACTAAGTTTTAATATCATAAAAAATACATCAATATTAATAATACAAAACTAACCAGAGACACGTTCATTATGAATCGACATCAAAACAAAGATGATTCAGTTTGTTTGTGTGTTTGCATTATACTTTTCAAATGTTGAAACGGAATTTATTCTTTTCTGAACTTAAAACATAAATCATAATAATGATAAGTTTATACATGCAAAACTGTTCTAAAATATCACGGTTAATGTGGAAAACTTTTTAAGAATAGTGAATTGAGAATAATAACTTCTCTATCGCCTTATGAGTTCAGCGAATCTTAGCACACCACGCAAACTACAGGTTGTAATGACAAAATAATTTATTTATCGACGAGTTGTAAATATCCTCCTTGGATTTATTTTATTAGTAGAAGAAAAGTAAATGGTGTAAGTCTGTTTACCTGGTTTTTTTACTATTTAAATTTGTTTTTTAATAAAGTTTAAATTTCGTTCTCACTTATTCTCTCTTTTTTTACAGTAGAGTCCTAAGATTTTATTGTAAATATGTCCTAGAGAACAATACCGCATGGTCGAGAACAAAAAGTAAGATTATAACATACAAATAATTGAAACTGAAACGTTTTCATGGTCCTTAGACGAGCCGTTGTTTTTAGTTCAAAGGTGTGTTTCTTTATTCTAAATTATTTTCCTCAAAGTCAAGACAACACAAACATAAAAATTGCTCCTTTAGTAGTATTTAATTGGATTTTAAACGTAAAAAATTTACAATTTTATATTAAATGAGTAATCGGCTTAGTGTCTTTTACAGAATTGTCCAAGAAAGCTTGAATGATTTTTTACATTTTTTGAAAAGGCGTGATTTCTTTTGGACACAAAAATATCAGAAATCGATAACGTCAACTATCCCATAAAAGAAACTTTTTTCTTATTTTAAGTATAAAATTAGGCCAACTGGTAGCAATAAAATTGGTTTATTCAATGTTTAGTGTTTCTTCCTTTCTTTATTTTCTTTATATATTTTGCAAAAACGTATTACAACACATAACTAAAAGAAAAGAAAAGATACTGCTTCAAAATAAATCTAAGGAAAATAATTACTGTATATACTACAAAAAAATATAAATAAAATACTTATAATAAATTAAATCAAAACTCTTCGTTAAAAAAAAAAACTTACAAACTGAAAGCAAAAACCACTGTAACAAAAAAAATTAGGTACCTCATTCGGACCTTACCCTTTTACATTCGTTAGCAACCAAATTTAATTCGAAAATTTAGAAGATGGTTTGGACATCAAACGGTTATTGAGGTTATGTTAACCAACTATATTTGTGATCAAAGCTCATCGCTGAGCTGTATAAACTGATAGGTTATTTAATGCTTTACCTTGTTTTAAGAGGAAACCCCCTCTGATATCATCGCCTTATAAAAAAAGAAAAAAGGAGGGTAAAATAAATCTCCCAGTCTCTAATAGCGCCAGAGTCGAAAGAGAACAAGAGTTGGTGAATGGAAACCTGATAGGGAAGGTGAAATATATGTTATTTAAAAGAAATCCAATAACATGGAAGTAACTTTCTACGTAAATATTATTCAAAAGAAATAAAGGCTAAGGGTTTTTTGGTCGACTTCAAATTATTAAGGTTGTTAAGGTCTTTTTGTACAATAGTCTTTTTATTTTGCTTTTTATAGTGTCATATTTTATGGTAAATTAACTTATTACTGTTGTCTTTAATAATAGCCCTATATTTTATTAATTTATGTAATTATAAAGTTCTCATTTCTGTCTTTTTTTTATTCAATATAGTAGCAGGGTATAAAATTAAAACTACTTTACCACATTATTATAAAATTAGAGGGGAACCAACTCCCATGCTCCCTGCTCTCCCAAAACACTGGTCAGTTATTAAGATTTACTGTAGATGAGAATTAGAACTTCATTATTAAATAACTTAATAAAACATATGGATAATATCAAAACCACTAGTAGGCCCTAATACAATGTTCTATGTTAATCTTAGTTATGGAATTTCTTCAATATATAAAAATATATTAAATTGCCGTAACATAGCCTTTGTCATAAAAATAATGGTTACTTTGTGGTAATAAATTTACTGTAACCTAAAATGAAACAACCACTGTATTTAATAACTTGAATTAGCCCACGAAACCCATCGATTTGATTTGTTGAATAATATTTTACTATGAGAAAGTTTATAAATATGTTAATTTTAGTTATGGAATTTCTTAATTATTAGTCAGTGATTAGCATATTCGAAGCGCTTGTTTGGTTAACATAACCTCAATAATAATTGATTTGTTATGAAGTGTAATGAATCAGCTAAAATTGTTAATTTAGTTGCTAGAGTAATAAATGTAAAACCCGGTTTAAACATTCAACTAACTGTTTGTCGTTCTGCCAGTTAGTCTAAGAAATAAATGTAGCTTTTAAGGGATTTCTCTGTAGAATAATAGCTATTTAAATTATTTATTAGGACAAATAATTCTTTATCCAAAAATTATTTTTAATGATTCTATAAATAAGAATAACAATTTAAATACTTCGAGTTACTTTGCGTTTTTAATATATTATTAAATGAAGTAGATAAACTGATTTATTTATTAGAAACAGTAGTAATTCAGCTGTTAAATATTAATTCACCTGTTACTTTACAACAATTAAAATCTTTGATCAAATTAGTCAAATCTTATGTTTTTCTATAATTTAATGAATTCTTTATTTTACAACTTATGCTTTGTTTAAGCGAAACTGAAGAAATATTATATCTGTTACGATTGATTATGGCATACGACTTATCAAATGGTAGATTCCCAACAATGTATTAATATTTTGTTTTGTTTGTGTTTATTTATTCATTATTCGCAAACAAAATATATTTATATGACTTGTAGTAAAATTTTCCTAATTAAACTAAGCAACTAGAAAAAAAAGCTCTTCGTCTTTAACATCAACAACAATAGCAACAATAACAAATAAATATAACAACAAATAAACAATTTAATTTAAAAACATAGTTTGAAATTATGATTATACTATAATATTTTAGTCCTCCACAACAACATTATTTATCAATATATATAATAAAAGGAAGTCTAGAATGTGCGTGCCGGTAAAACTCAAAAACGAATCCCGGTACAATCAAAGGGGGTATATGGTATGATAGGCTTCTATTGCCCATCCGTGAAGAAGGTTTACGTTTTGTCTCTAAGGGCGTCCATTGGAAGATAAAAGGGCCCAACTTATGACCGAAAATACAAGGGAAATACAGTATTTATCCCCAGAATACCACTGATATCGACTGAATTTCCATTCCAATTTAAGAGACTGCAATTTCCAATCAAACTAGCCTATAGTTTTGCTATTAACAAATCGCAGGAACAAACGTTAAAGTATTGCGGCATAAATCTCAAAGATTCTTGCTTTTCTCACGGTCAATTATACGTAGCTTGCTCTCGAGTAGGAAATCCGAAAAATTTGTAGAGCCTATATATATACACCCCTGATAACGAAATGAAAAAAATTGTTTATAAACAAATATTATAAATAGTTAGAATGTTTTCAATTAAAAGCTTTTACTTCTTATATTTTGAGGTTTATCTCCTTATATTCCAACTACCACACAATCCTATAGCCCGGATCATCTTGAAAAAAGGTACAGTTAACTGAGTAAATTTCTACTTTATAAAAATACTTTATTTAACTCATTACTACCATTTTTAGGGTCTTGCGCATGATTCTTCAATTAGTTGCTAGCAGACGGGTTTGTGAATATTTTGAAATCAAGATCATATTCAACATTTATTCGTGAAAAACATATGTTAGAAGTCCCGGGCGAAGCCGGGTTAAACCACTAGTAATAATATAAAACAAATACATATTCAGAACTTTTCAGGACATGTACTTTACATATAAAACAAACAACAATCTAACACGAATGGAGAGAATAAACTGACAATAATGGACAGGCTAGATTCACATTGATGGAACAAATTTATATTAAACACAACAAACGGATCAACAAAATACTATCTTAAAATTCACAATCTTTCAAATAATCCAAAACTGAATAATATATTTTTAGGAAATTTCTTTAATTTACATTTAAACTGATTTATATAATTTAATTATTTGCTGTAATTTGTTAAATAATTTGAAACTCACAGAATCAACTCCTTTTTATTTCGATAACTATTTTTTGCTCGAGTATCGTGCACACGAACTTCCGAATTTTTGAGAAATATAGTTTAATTTGTTTTCACAATCCAAATACAGTTATACACATATATATGCATGGAACTGGAGGAATATTAAGTTTCCTAAACAATGAAAAACACAGCAAATAACTCTAATTGCTTATTTTGAGTTATATAAACAAATATTATGCTGGAGCACTACCCTAAAAAACCACACCAAATTCCAACAGCGAATCATACATTTTACAACTTCCCAGCTTACTTATATTTCTCAAAAGATAACATTGCTTGCTAATTTTGTATTCCTCAATGTGCTTACTCCAGTTCAACTATTCGTCTATAGTTACTCCAAGAAAGTTTACCGTTTTAGATCAATTTGGTGATTCCCTATTATATTTTCCCTGACAATCGTTTGAAGTAACTGCACTATTAATACTATTTTTAAACCTTACACAATGAGTTTTTTTCTAATATTTAGAATCAATTTATTATTTAAAAACCAATTTAGTTCTTTAAGAGCTGTATTTGCTTTTTTCTTATTTATAGGATTTTCCTTTAACAATGACATTAGTATCATTCGCGTAAAAACTAAATTACCCGTTTTAATATGTTCTGGAATATCATTTATGTACATTAAAAATAAAAAAGCTCCTTGTACTGATCCCTGCGGTACACCATATTTAATTTCTTGAGAATTTGATATGCAACTTGTCACATATCCCATGCTGTGTTGTATTTTCCAAATATGATTCAATCTACTTGTAAGCCAAGCCTCTAACTCCACATTTATATAATAATACAGAGTATTCAACTGTATCAAATGCTTTAGTTAAATCGCAAAAAAAATCCAAAAACAATCCCACTCCTTGGCGAAAATCCTTTCAGTCATCACCGCCTTATAAAAAAAGAAGATACCTCGAATGTAGTAGTTGCGTCTAGGTCGGAAAGAACAAGAGTTGCTCAAAAGAGACTTTATATGCAAAATAAAAGAGAGAGATGTAATCCAAGACGACTAAACTAAAAAATGTAGATCCAGGCAGATCCCTCGGGATTACCACATCCGTATTCACTATAACTGAGCCCCGAGGGGTAAAACGTACTAATAACCAAATCTACTGTGTTCAAGACAGTAAAACTGTTTATAGACCAGGTAGTGAAAAAACTCGATAAAAACCGATAGCCTTATGGAAAATAGAGTTTCACTTGTCTTTGTCTTTACAAAAATTATCATATGACCAGTTTGCTATTTAAAAAAGATGAAATCAAGATGGCTGTCATAAATTTCTAACCTTGTGTTAATTTTTTTTTCCTGTACACAACTGTAAGCCGCACTGAGTTGCGTAATATTAAGCCGTTTCTAGACTTTTCTCACACCCTGGAGGTTGGTGCACAGTGTACCTTACTTTTACCCTGTATTTAAATAACAGATGTAAAATCTCATAACTGTTGGCCTTCTCAAAGTGCAGTAAATCTTCCACTCCGTAAACGTAAGAGATGAGCTAGGGTATATTATGAAAGCCAATGGATTACAGACAGTAAAACTATGGTCATTTGTTTTTAAGTACATTTTTGTGATGTTATCCTAATGAGGACTTTATTTTAAACTACTACCTTATATAGGCGAGATAAATTAATATACTAATAAATTAATTGTTGGACAAGAGGAAAAAAATGCAATTTATTTTGTACTAACTGTAAAACGAGGATCTTGAATACAATAAACAATATTTCTCTTAATATTTTTGAAAGTACAATATTTCTGAAAGATAAATATTTCTGATATATTACAAAATATAAATATTTCTGATATATTTCAGAAAGATAAATATATCTGTTATATTTCTGAAAGATAAATATTTCTGATATATTACAAAATATAAATATTTCTGATATATTTCAGAAAGATAAATATATCTGTTATATTTCCGAAAGATAAATATTTCTTATATATTCCCGAAAGATAAACATTTCTGATATATTCCCGAAAGAAAAATATTTCTGATATATTCCCGAAAGAAAAATATTTCTGATATATTTTGAAAATGAAAAATAGTTGTTATATATTTCCGAAATAAAAACATTTTTGATATATTTCGAAAAGATATATGTTTCTTATATATTTCCAAAAGAAAATATTTCTGATATATTTCGGAAAGAGAAATATTTCTGATATATTTCAGATGATAAATATTTCTCATATATTTCCTAAAGAAAGATATTTTTTTATATTTATAAGAAAGAATTATTTATTTTCAATCCTGTATTGTATTACAATAAAAAGTGCTTTATTGCAAATATTTTCCCTTTATTACTATTTTTAATAATAAATTATTTCATTTACAGATAAAAAATAAACAAATAAACGGTACTAAATATTGCACAAACTTTCTTACTTCCCCTACTCCAATACTACATATAAACAAATAAAACTTTTCGTTAACAAAAAATTCCATTTTGATAGTTGTCTGTCATAAAGTTAAATTTAATCATGGACTCTGTCTTTGGAATATTTATATTTATTTAAAAGGGCCTAACTAGTTTCACTCATCTCATAAACGCATCCTCTGCATAACTCGTATTTCATTAAAACTGTTAATTTTTGTATTTTGCCAATTATTTTTGCCCTCTTACCATTTTGCACACAGGTTTGGGCCTGTAATCTTCTTATTCGCTATAATTTGAGTGTTACAGCTGATTTTGTGAAATTTACGGTTGCAGCTTTGTATGGCAAATCTTCTGTGACCGAAAGTACGTCATTGCAACCTCTCAGGTAAAGAAGACTCTCAGATTCTTCTCTGGTCGAAAATATGTCATAACAACCTCTTCGGTCAGAGAAGACTTTCAGATGAATGTTTAAGTGTAATTAAAGAGATAAAACAGCAGAGCGATATGAGCCTAGAAAATCTGAGGCACCCTTTAATATGTACGATCTTGGCAATCCCGAGGGGACTTAGCTGGATCTACACTTTAAATTTACTGTTGGGTTAGATCCCTCTCTTTCATCTTTTCTATCCGGTCTCTCTTGACCAACTCTTGTTCTTTTCCGAAAACTACACTATTATAGTTTTCGAGGGCTAGAAGTCTTTATTTTGTTTTATTCTTTTTTTATAAGATGATGATAACTGATATGGTTTTTGTCTTTAAAGAACAAGGTAAACAAAATCGGGAACAACAATTACTTATCTTATTTATTATTAAACATTTTAGACAAATTTGTCAAACGAAAAAGTTTAAAGAACACTTTTCTGTGCAATTTGTATATATTATAAAAACGTTACGACGCCGATGGTTGGCTGTTTTCAACCACTTGTTGATACTTACTCACATAAATGTAGTATTTATGTGATATTCAAAAACTCGATATCAAGATATAGGCTATCCGTTTTTAGGTTTTTTTTTTAATATTGACAATTCAAACGAGTGAACTTATAAATGAATGCCTTGATTGGGGATGTCTATAGGATGTTCCAAAACTCAGATTCCATATACATGGTGTTCCGAAAAAAATATATAAAACATTTTCCCTCCTCTTTTTAAAATGTAAGCATGTCGATGCCTCCCAAGTTAAAAAGTTCCTTTATTTTGGTGAAAACAGAATCTTTTTTTCAAGACAATATTATTATTTTATTTTATTTCGTGTAAAATACAAAAATCTAAAAAAAAAAAACTATAAGCTGTAGAAAAATAACATTTCGTATTGTCCCAAAATAAAGGGACTTTTTAGGAGCAAGTTAACGGGAAATCATTGCTTGCATTTAAAAATTAGGGAGATAAATTAGTTTTATATTTTATCTGAACACTCCTGATTTATGTCACACCCTGTAGAAAGCTCCAATCGAGAGCTTACAATTGATGAGTCTATCACCTTACTATGCTAACTAGAAGCTGAGAGTTTGCAATCTATGCGGGACTTTTATTAACTCTGTAACGTTTGGTTCCAATTAATTGGAAATTACGATAATTATGGATAAAAGTGAGAAGGGGTAATAATTTTTAGGCACCCTGTATTTATATGGAATTGTATATGGATTACCTTCCGATACCAACTCATCACTAAAATTGATTTCTTTTCCACTTCTAAATCGCATTACAAACATTTTTAAGATGATGGGGACGAATTTGATCATTCACTATTAATGTGTATGAAGGAAAGTTGGTGCAATGTATTTTGCAAAGTTTATTCTCTCTAAAAATACTGCATCGTTGTGAATCCCGCCTTTTCTTCTCCGTGCCTTTTAATATCGGTGACATGAAATTAAAATTGCACAGCCGGAGGAACTAATTGGTAATCCCGTCTGGCTCAAAAGCATTCCATTTTGCCAACAAGTATGTTATTTAATTTTGCGGAGGAGCATTATTTAAGTGAGGTCCAATAACTCGGATGAAAGGCTGAGGAACAATGGTCGTCAGTACAATGGCTAATACACTACGTGATCCTGTACTCCAGCCTTACAGTGATCTCTAATTATATATTGACTATTGGCGGGTTAATGTTTTCCCAATTAGACAAGATGCGTTGCCCATCCCTTCCTTGTTCTACTAAATAATGTTATAATATCCAAGATAATAATCTATCTCTATTATTATTGAGATTATATTTGTTAATCAGTTTCCTTTTGATAAAAGTATTTTTTAATTGTTTTATGAACAGTAGTAATCGATCTTTGGATGGTTTAATATATTCCTTAAATCGTTTTTGTAAACCAATATTGCGACCTAAACAAGAAAACAATACCGTAGGTAATGTACACCTGAACAAATCATCAAATATAGGTTATAAAATCGTTCTTGTAAATCAATATTTAAAAGTTGATTGAAACATATTTCAAAAAATGCTTAGTTTTCTATTTAGTCACCATTTTGTGTTTTTAAACAAACAAAAATCATATCTTTTTAACAGTAAATGATGTGAAATTTAAATTTTGTATAGTCTATTACTTAGTGTAATAAAAACCCCAATTTAAGAAAAATAAACAACCGATTTCATTTACTCATTTCAAAATGGCGATTATTAAAAAAATTTAACGTGGGATATCTCAAAAACGATTAATTTTACAAAATATTTACAAGAGACAAAATATTTTCTATTTTATACGATAAACAAGATTTTATTTTAAAATTTTTGTTAATTGTCAACAACCCCCAAGATTAACCTAAAATCAAAATTTGTTTCAATTCTGCATATTTTTTTTTATCTCCAAATCTGTTTGTAGCTTAAAGGACAACTGACTTATCATCAGACCCAATAATATATGTAAGACTAATTACGATAAACATTTTATTAGTAATTCTTAAAAAGACTCTAAGCTTACAGTGTATGAGAGATAACAATGTTAAACATATCTCAGGTGTATCAAAGAGCTGTTTCCTTAACATTGTTGTCTGTCATGCACTGTAGATCTACAGCCTTATTAACAATCACTACAAAACTCATTAGTTTTACATATTATTATTATGTTGTTACATATTACTTATAACTTACTTGTCCTTTAAGCTACAAGGATGTAAATATTTGTAGAATAGATGCAACAATTTTGGTTCTAAGTTAATCTTGGGTGTTGAACCAAGAATTAATGTTTTATCCTTTAAAGCTTCAAAAATAAGAAAAATTATCGTAAAAAAAAGGAAAATATTTGGTAAAATTACCAGTTTTTGAGATATTCGACGTTAAAAAGTTTAAATAACCACCTTTTTGAAATGAGTAAAACAGATCGGAGGATTATTTTTCTCAAATTTGGTTTTTACAACATTAAGTAACATTCAAAATAGCAACTCCGTATCATTTATCGTTGAAAGATATGATTTTTTTTTTTTTTTTTTTAACACAAAAAGGGGACTAGATAGAAAACTGAGCATTTTAGAAAATATGTTAATATTAACTTTTTCATTGGGTTTAATGTAAGGAATAAGCTCTTGAAGTTTTGGAATGATTTTTTAACACCCTGTATACTGATTTTCAATACCACTGCTATAACTGAAAAACAGATTTTCGCCCCCACTTCTAGTAGACAAATAATTCGTTGGGGGACATAAACAATCCAACTAATTCCCTGATTAATTAAAGCATATGCAAGTTACTTAAAAGTTATATAAAGTTTCATAAGAAATAGCAGTAAAAAATCAATTGATATTTTTGTAACTCTGTGAAAACTAGAAATGGTTTTAATAGGCCTACGTACGCCTAAAAGAAGACATTAAAAAAAAATAGTGTGAAAGGAAGTTTTTTTATTTTTGGCAATGTAAAAACTTCCCCGCTTAATTTTGTTATTGACGCCTTCCCCATGCTATTTTATGCTTTATTTCTAGTCGAAGCAGTATTAGTTAGGTCATACAGTAACTATATTGATTGGCTATCATTTAAAAACGAAAAATAAAATAAATTAACAATACATATACAATCATTGCTCTATTCCTAAATTTGATAACGATTACTAAACGCGAATGACTGTAAATGCGAAATAAACACTTAAAGTGCCAACTGTTCACTCGGTCAATTATTTGCTATTAAAAAACTTCACAGAAACTGAAGAAAACCGGGAAAACTCAACGTTGGCTTGTAGGTTTCATTTCAACATTTGGACAAATTTCGTTAAAAGTGTTAACAATGCAAAATAATAACTTGTTTATCTAATTTTCCCGGGTGGTCTCATCCTTTTAACTATTTTCAATTTAAAAAATGGTATTAACTCAATGGTTTAAACATGTCTGTTAAAAATCGAAGTTCTAAAGTGCAATTTTTATTCGGATTTAAAAAATATATTAAAAAATAAATGTTAGGAACATTTTATGTTACTATTACAAAAAAGTTAAAAAACACGTATAAAAAAGACGCATTTACCAGAAAGAAAATGATTCATGTAACCATCTAAAATCTTACCACTTTCTTTACGTAAAGACCTAATAAACATCAAAAACATACATTTTATTATTAATACAGCCTGATGATATATATATATATATATATATATATATATATATATATATATATACATATATATCTATATGTGAATAGGATAAAAACTACTTTCATCTCAAGTAATTGAAAAAGCCAATCTTTTAAAACATTTTCTGAATTATACAATGGAGTTTTCTTCTAAATTTTCCGTTGCACGTGTGTCTAAAACAACAATAAGATTGCTAGAAATAATATCTTAAAGGTCTGAACTTAAGCGCCATTTTGGATTCAATGAACAATGTTAAACGCATGAACAAATTACTGAACTACTGTAATAATAATTCCAACATTATACGAAGCATGTGGTTTAATACCGCAATTTAAATGTGATCTTCTATTAAATTTAGTTTATTTTTAACTGCTGATTTTTAAGCCTATCTTTGCCAGGCGAATTAGGATTTGAAATATATTATTGAATAATGTGGAAAGAAAATTATACGTAGAATTTATAATTTTAGTAATTTATTGTTCTCACTTTACTATTTAAAATTGAAACAAAAGCAGAAATTAGTTAAAACTAACAAATGAAATTTGTTATTTAATAATCCTGATTGAATATTTATGTGCAGCAACAGCTGATTATAAGTATCTTTATAATCCTAATATTGGAAATTTGATTGGTGACAGATTGTAGTTCTTTATGAATGTTTAAGGTTTTATTTTATTTTACTGTCGGATTAGAAAGTTCCATACAAATTTCATCCAGAAACATACCAAAAATATCTGGAAAAACCACGAACAGACCTCACCATTTGTTTTGGAATTTTATAATATGGATAGTTTAATTTAGCAAATGTTGGTTTTTAGGAAAAACATGTGAGGGAGAATTTCAGTAGAAACTTAAATTTTTATCTTTTCACCTATTGGTAGTATATTTGAAATAAACACACAAGATTTGTGAGATAATTCCTTACTTACATAAAAAAAAAAAGTTCCTGTTCCTATGTCCGAAAACTTTTTTTTTTGTGTGCTTGTTTGTGTTTTTTTCTAAATAATATCACTTCGAAAATGTATGAGATATCAAGTTCAGATTCGGTATATATATTCCGCATGTATCCTTATAATAATATTTCGAAATTATTTTGTACGTTTTCAAAATGAAGACCGTTAATTAACATTAGAGATAATATATTTTCGTTTTTATTATAATTCGATGGATTGACTACAACCCCAGACATTAAGATTGTTTTTTCTAAGCTGTAACATGTATTCACTCAATAACAAAATATTGTAAACTAGTACTGAGTGTTATAGTCAATTAGTGAAACATTGAAAGTTATATTTTAATGATAACTCTGCTATCATTTGACTTGAAGTAAAAGAGAACAGATAGACGTAGTTAAATATATTGTCTCTTGTGAATATTTAATCAAATTTATCCTTTCCAAGATATCCTGCTTTAACTACTTTTTAACGGCCGTCATTTTGAAACGTAATAAAAATACAGTATTAAAAGGTTACATAAAAAAATGCACGTATAAAATTATATAAAATTGTAGTGGGGTAGACTACCCCTTTAAAATATTCGTAATTTTATGTTTTCTTAAGGCTGTTGTCTTCATTTCAGATATCGATTTTTTTTTGTTTTAATTTCTAGATATGAGCAAAATATATTCAAACTCTGTCCACTCGATTGCGTTGCAGACAACTGCACTGACGTCAGACAGACATTATAAACTAAACTGTTTTGGATTGAGGAAACCTCAGAACGAATATATCTGAAAAAACTAGACATCGATTTGTTGACGCATCACATAAATTTCCTATATTTAGAAAGTAAAAAATCAAATTTCAGATCGTATATATTAGTTTACTGCTGGCTATAAATAGAGAACGTTCCACGTAAGGTTGCTATTTTTAAAAGTGAAATTTTGTAATCATATTTCTAAACAACTGGAAAGTATTATACACAAAATTCATAGTTTTAGCTCTTACCAAGGCAAATTTGTACCGTACATAACATTTTATTTGCCTAAACATTACAAGACAAATGTTATATTCTACGATATAATATAAATTAATATATTGGCAAATATTATAAATGTATACACTATTTAAACTTTTTAATAAAAATGGCGTAATGAATTTTTTTGTTACTTTCTCAACAATGCTTAACTGATGATTGACACTAATTTGAAAAGAGCCTTAAAAAATGTTTTAAATAATAAATTGTTATTATTATTTTAGTTACTGTATTTTTAATTAAGTTGTCTATTAAAAAAGAAACGCCATTTTGTTTTCGTAAGATATACATTTTTTTGCTTTACTTTTCATTTTAAAAAAACATAAGGTTTCACATTTGTTGAATTTTCCTTATGCAGACCTATAGAATAACTATTTAAAATAGGGACATATTTGTAGAAGAAACACTCTATAAAATGCCATGATTTATGGCAAGAGTGTTTTTGTTGTCTAAAATGCGATAAATATTAATTTAAAGAAAAACTGCGATAAAGATTTAGCATACTCATGCACCGCTGATTTTTTCCTTTTTGTTTAGAAGCAAAAACCTCTTATTTATCATCGTCCTAACACTGGAATACTTTAATAGCATCAGGGTCGGGAAAGAACAAGAGTTGGTCAACAGAGACCAGATAGGAAGAAAGGTCTCGCAAGGAAAGTTTTCACCCAAGACGGATTACCAAGCTTATACTGACTACAGGGAGCCCCTGGGGTAGTACCACTACTTTTACATATATTTGATAATTTTTAATGTAAAAATCTATTTTCTCTTTAACAATGTTTTATCGAAAGACATTTTGAAACCACTTCCTTTCGACAAAGCGGTGTTGAAGGAGATTTAACTTGTTAAATAAATAGACTGACGGACTGAAAACTAAACGTTTAAAGTATATTTCTAGGAACTTGTTTAGTTGTATTGTAAAGGGATCCATGCCCAAATTTCGTATAGAAATTGTTGGGTTTTTGCTTGAGAAAAGATAGAATATTTTAAACAACGTTTATTTCCAATCATAGGACAATCAATTTGATAAATTACTATAACTTTATAAACAACCTCATCAAGCTAGTGTCACAGTCGAAACACAGTGACTATGTTAATATCTACCCACTTAAAACTTTTCAACCATATACATCACGTTGGGAGTTTTTTAAAAATATTTTTTTCTAAGCCGCTGTGAAGTAAGAGCAGTTTTCCCCCACTCCGTCTCCAATTTAGTTTAGAGTCTAGGCCTACAGAGTGCGTGGGTCGTAGTCGCGTTAGTTCTCTGCTACCCAGTCGGTGCCAGTGCTGTGTGTTCGCTCTAGTGTGCTGTATCTCGCTTACAGTCTACGCTTTGATTGCTTACATCGTTCATAGTTTCTTAGGATTACTCAGTTCAAGGTATTTATAATCATTTATTTGTATTGTTTAGTTAAGGTTTGCGTGAGTTCAATATTCTTTTATATGAGTAAAACAAAGAAATACAATATATTTGTAAACGATTTTGGATTTAAATTCGATGTAAAAGATACGAGCCGATTTGTGAAATACGCGGAATATGAAAACGCTTTACAAATATTTCGGAAATTCTCCAACATTTAATAAACTCGATAAATTTATTATTTACTATATCGATTACCTACGAATAAAATACTCTAGAGAAATTATACACCATTATATTTTGGTGGAATGTCATATTTTTGTTTATAATAACTACATGATATTTTTAAAACTTCAAGTTTGTAGTTTTTAACATGTAGGCTACAATTTACACAGTGTTGTAAACTTGAAATTTCGTTTGCCCCAAAGTGTTTATCCGAAAAATACGACAGTTTTGTTATTGACGTTAAAAAAATAAATTATTTTAGTTTAAACTCGAAAAAAATTCGGATACTATTATTACGCAATGTTACAATTTATTATAGGCCTATTTTACGAAGTTATATTTATATAAATATTGTTTAATATTATATTATAGCTTTCAAAACGTAAATTTAAAAAATTTAGATATTATAAAGTTTAATTTTTATCGTCCGGAAATATTTTGTGCATTGCCTAATTTTTATTCAAACTTGTTTTGCAATATTTGTATTCTTCTAAATAGGTTTTAAAATCATTATATTCAATATAACTCTAATATTACAAAACGTAATAAAAATAACGTTATAAATACGTAAAAATAACGTGTAAGCGTAAAACACGTAAGTGTGTGATATTTAACTTATAAATAAACTTTTATTTTTTTATTCCGGAATAATAAAATATTTCCCGTTATTTTTTAAGTTGATTTAATATTTACAATTTCGTAATTTTAAGTTTTAATATCAAACAATTCTTTAAAGTTGTTTAAATAATTAAGAATAAGCAGTGATTTTAAATACCGGTATATAATTTTATATAAAACGTAAAATCAAATGAAATGCGTATTTTTCTGATTAAAATAATATTTACGTTTATTTAGATTATACTGCAGTGGACTGTATAACGTATTTCAATAAAAATATATAATAAGATATTTACGATATCGAAATCATAATAAATTTCGATTTATTGTGTGTAAAAAAAAATTAGAAAGCTCTTGTCTACATTGAAACGCAATGTTCTTAAATTAAATAAAAATTTAATAACAGACTTAAATAATAATTTTAATATAAATTAAACTAAAAATATTATAAATTCAGTTGCTAACGTAAGAATGGTACCTCTATTAAATTATATTTTATTATTAATTAAATACGAGGGAAAATCGTATAAAACGCGTGATTTAAGAGCAGAACTTATAAATGTCGTAATATTTGTAGTATATTAATTCCACAGAGGGTTTAAATTATTAAATCAAATAAGGGAACTTCAATATAGAATAAATTGAACGCTATTATTATTAAATTAAAACATCTTTAGACGTTAGAGTGATAACAGTATAGTAGAAATATATTGTTTATTCGTTATTTATATATTTTGAAAACGTTTATACCTCGAGAAGTTGTTAAAATAATGCATACAACGCTGTAGGTATTTTTAAACACAAATTATAAATTACGCGTTGAACAATAGGTTACAATACACGTAACCAAAATTTTGTTCCCTCCATATCGCACAATTATTGCGATCGTTAGCATGAGTATATTCAAAATTTTAAGTTAAATAATTAAACATTATCACAACCTAAATTGGGAATTGGATCCTGGGTTTAATTCCCGGTCTAAGTCGTATATTTTTCACTTCAAATGATTATTTTATGTAATAATATTTGCTTGATAAAAATTTATAAGCATTAAATTCAATAGAAATAAAATAGAGAGAAAGACAAAATTGTGAGAGCTTATGTACGCAAAGAATTGTGCAATTTCCTATGCCGATCGGTCTGATTACAAGTTTTGCCGTTAAGGAAGAATTACACTGTTGTGAAAGCTAATAGAAAAACCGTATGAAGAAAATACAGCGTTTTGTTTATTATTACATTATTTTTAAATATTTTAAATTAATATTATCAGCATAAACGAAAAATATTTTGTTTGATAATTGTCGCTAATGATTATTTTTCTTAAAGATTTTATAATTTAAAATTAAAAACTCGTGATGAATATTTCGGCTTTGAGACGTACCTATATGTCTTTAAGGTAAAGTAACTGCTACAGAAAATTATCGTTTCAAAAAAATTGCAATCTTGTGAGAAAATAACTCTTTCCGTTTTAGAAAATATCTATTAGAGCAGTTATAAGTTGATAAATTAGCGTCCCCAAATTTTAACAGATGTTTTGGAGACAATCGGTAAAGCCTTAAAGTTAAGTTAATTTTACAAAGTCAACATTTTACTATCAGTCCATTTTAACGTTAGGTACAAATATAAATAACAATCATAGAAAATATGTTATAACACATAAGAAGTAGTTTACTTTGAATATACCAGAAAATTTTGATTTATTATAATTGTTTTATAAAGTTGCGCCAACTTTTTACTTGTAATTTTAATTTTTCAATTTACTATATTCCATTAAAACTAAATATCTGCGAAATACATGGGAAAAGTCAATTTATTGTACATTTTCACAATGTTGTTCTAATTCTATGTATTGTTTATTTTGTATAATTATAATTATTTGTTTTAATTAATGAATCTACTAAATCCCATTTTTTTCTGAAAATAATTTAAAACCTGATTTAAACAGTAATTTTATACATTGAACAGAATGAGGAAAAGCGTAGGTCTACTGATAATTTATTCAACTGATTAGTAGGAAAATTACTGTTTCCATTCGTAATTATTTATTAATTAAAAAAGGTTGAAACCGAAATGAATAGGTAACCGCATTAAATAATATTCACTGAATTTTGTACAGATATTGAAAATCTTAACACAAATATTTATTATGTTCGCAAATAAAGTTTATAAGTACAACACAATTTTTTAAAATGTTATTTTAAACTAAATGGTTGTTATTTGAATCTTTTTTCCTTCAGAAACATTTTAAACTTATTTAGGTGTAAAAAATGAAATTAATTATTTAATTACATGCTAAGTGCGAGGTTGCAACAACTCAAACAAAACCCAACTAAAGTGGATTGGAAATTTTAAAAACTCGCAATAAATAATAATGTTGTTAGAGTTACAGTCTCAGATATTTAAAAAAGTCAGAGAATATTGTAAAAGTTCAGGGAAATCAATGGGTAAATTATTTATTCCATGCGAACAGCAATAGATTGGGTAAGCTAGAAAATTAATATTCCAATTTGTTTATTGTTTTTAAATTTGAACCTATTCTATTGTATTTAAAATTATAATTGTATTAGTGGTGTTAAAAATATTTCAATTTTGAAACCTCTAATTTTTATTATTTTTTTTGTTAGTCATGGGATATTTACTATATTTTTATAATTTAGTTTTGAGTCTGGAATAAAATATTAACTTACTTATTTGTGAAAAAATTTAAGTAGACATTTCATAAAAAAGACTTTACATTTTCTTAACGTTCTTTCTATACAAATTTCTAATCTTATGTTTCCTAAATTATTTATTAAGAATATTACGTTTGCATGTGTGTGTGTATGTTCAGATCTTTTATTAATTTCGATATATTGACCATTCTGAAGAGTTGCCTCTTATATTGTTTTAGTTTAAACTTTACACATTCCTAGTGATTTTCAACGGTAAGAGAGGATTTTTTTCGATAATAAATATAACCACCAGAAATTTTTTTTTACCAATAGTTTTCGGCTTTTCTATTTATAAATTAAATAAAATTTTTATAAATGATGGACATATTATATTGACAAGTTTGTATTTTATACATTTACAATAACAATTTCGTTATTATGGCTTCAGAAAATTTGGCAAGGTAAAAAAAAGAAGAATATTACAATGGATGGATTAGGAGATATATTTTTTAAAATGTTAAGACCACAAATTCTCATTGGGAAATTTATTTTTGGATAAAATTTAGGAAATATACAAAATATTGATTAGTAATTCTACTGATTTAAAATTAAAACATTTATTTTCAAATAGTAGTCTACTGTGACAATCCATCAAAGAGTAGATTTTTGGACTCGTTTAATTTAAAATTTAATCAAATAAGTAATATATCATAAATATTTTTCAGTGATGTTAAAACCACGGCTCCAATTAATAACAACTGCTAGTATAAAATTTAAATAATACTGAATTTTAATTGTTTTCCATGAATTTTAGATTTATTTTCTGTGAGATAAATACAGATTTTTTATTCTTTTTTCAGTTTTTACATCCTGAAAACCTATACCTATATTTAAATTAACGGTATTCTATTGTATTTCAAATTTTTCAATGATTTACAAATTATCCAAAAAAAATTATTTTATTTGTCATTTTAAACATGAAAAATTCAAGGTATTAGTCGTATTTTATGGTTGTAGTTACGGTTATATTATTGTAACCAATTTATTAACTTTTTCCTTACATTTCGACAATTTAACTGATATAAGACAATGTTTTTATACGGGTAATATAAAATCTGTCAATCTAATAAAATCTAATCTATAATGAGTCTCTGTTCGTGGAACAGTTTTTAAATCTGCACAAATTTAATTATTGTTTGAGCCTTTTGCGATTTTCGGCTGAAAAATTGTTATTTTCACGTTATTTTAAACAGAGACGGCATAACCAAATTTAAGCGAAATTGCACCACTTTTACTAATTATATATGACGACCAAATTTATACTAAGTATGACACGTCTAGAGCGTTTACTAACGTACTTAGTAAGTGAATAAGAAATTTAAGTTCATTGATAATTCCTGAGATGAAATGTGTAAAATATGATCATAAAGTCTACTTTATATGTTTTAATAGTGTCATACAACTTTTTGGAGTCTTACTTTGAGTATAAACTATAATTTTTAATATAATAACTTTTTTGACCTCTCTGCTAATAAGTAATGATAAGAGACCCGTGTGATATATCAATTGAAAGTCTTGGTTAATATTAAATATCGGCTATCCAAAATGACGGCCCGTTAAATTGTAAAATAGCTTTCCAAGAGAATTTTTTCATATCAAAAGTCAATAAATTTTAAACAAATAAATTATTGTAATTTTTAGCTCCATTTGGAGTAGTTTATATTGTGCGGTGGGAATTTGGAAACCAAATAATAGTTTAGAAGATTTAAAGAATAAAGTAAACTGTTATGTAAATACTTATGGCTCTATTCCGGTGAGAGAAAAAAATAAAACTTACATGTTATAAACGTAAGGTTGTAATATAAAAACAGTTCTTATTTGGAATTTTTATTTTGATATTCCACATTTTAAATCGTAAACTGTAGCTATTTTAAAAATGTAGAAAATCAATTTTTATTTTATATTGGTAAAAAGTTTTATAAAAATTTGTATTCATGTTTATAAAATATAACAAATCTCAACCGTTGTCAAAGTTGTAAATATTTTTTACAAAACTACAGATGGAAAACAATACGTTTTGGGACATATAGAGGGAATTTTTCTGTTGTCATTGTTTTATTAAAATAAAATAAAACCTGGAGTACTCTGAGTCAGGATAGGAAGTGAACAAGAAAAATCTGACAGGAAAGATAAAATAAAGAAACCTAACCTTCCATTCAATAAAAAGAGTTTAAATTAAACTATAGTTTTCTCGGGAATGCCGTTGGAAGTAATTTAGTGAACACCCTGTGAATGAAAAATGATGCCAAATTATTTTAGTGGGTAGGATCGGTGAGAATTTCATAGTGTCGTGGGTCGGTTTTTCCAAAAAGGAATATAGTTATTTTAATATTAGAAATTCGTTAAAACTGAATACATTATTTCATAACAACCATCAGCCCTTAAGAATATTCAGGAAATAAAAGTATATTTCAAAAATTAAATATAACAATCGTTATGACGTAGAATAATAAAACGAGAACTAAACTAAGTTAGTGGTGAGCAAAACACCTTTCCTTCTATACAATCGTTACCATGGAGACTAAAGTATCAATAATTCAAAGAATGGAAATTACGTTGAGTGGAAAACTATCAATTCCAATTTAGTTGGTAAATGGGACGTTCAAATATCCATATGAGCACATTGCATTTTCTATTACTAGTGTTTATTTGAATGACGGAGGACACAGGTTTGGTTTCCAATCTGTGTTTTATGCAAACGAACTTTTTAAATAATATAACAATTAAACTTGTCACTTTAAAAGCTTTTAGAGTTGTAATACTTTAATGCAGGGTGTTCAAAATGTCTAGGAACGATTAAATGATTTTTAAACAAATAACAGTAGATAAAGAAGACACCAGAAAAACAGTATAATAAATATTAATCTGGAATTATGAGATGTTTTAAAATTAAAAATAATACTTGAATACAATTTACGTTTATTAACTCAAACGCTTTTCCACGGCAATGTGGCCATCTTTATGGTATTACTGAAGATGGGCGACATTGTCGTTGAAACGCGTTTAATTAGATATTAAATGTGACTACACATATTGTTGATTTATCTTCCTTATTTAGCCCAGTTTAGCAAACTCAAAAAGCCTTGTAGAACGTGTAGATAAAATTTAGGTTTTGAAATGTAAACCTATGTTGTATTTCATACAAACTTGTCTCATAATCGGTCAAACGATTTGAGCAAATTTTGTTACAGTTTTGTCTGTAAGGACCAAAGCTCAAACTTGTCTCATAATCGGTCAAACGATTTGAGCAAATTTTGTTACAGTTTTGTCTGTAAGGACCAAAGCTCAAACTTGTCTCATAATCGGTCAAACGATTTGAGCAAATTTTGTTACAGTTTTGTCTGTAAGGACCAAAGCTCAAACTTGTCTCATAATCGGTCAAACGATTTGAGCAAATTTTGTTACAGTTTTGTCTGTAAGGACCAAAGCTCAAACTTGTCTCATAATCGGTCAAACGATTTGAGCAAATTTGTTACAGTTCTGCCTCTAAGGACCAAAAGAAATCACATTGCCCTGTATCTCTCATTGTAGACATGTTATGAAAGATCTAATTAGTCCAAAATCGATTCTACCAATTTCGTTGAAATTTAAGTGAAGTAAAGATTAATAAAGATATTAGTGTACCAAATTTCAAGTAAAACAACATTGTTTTTTAGAAATAGTTGTCAAAAACGAGAATGATCTTTGACTGCCGTTCTGAACGAGTTTACGGCACAAGCGAAAAAAAGCATAGGTTAGGTTAGGTTAGGTTAGGTTAGGTTAGGTTATAAATATTTTAAAATACATAAGTCGATAAGAAGGAGGGTCGCTTCTACAGCAAATTATCTTTTATAAGTGAAAACTTAAGTTGTATAGAAACTTTTTTATGTTGTAGACGAATATATTATTTTTAGTTTTAAAAATAACTAAATTAGAATTTTTAATCGATTACCAGTCTTTACATAAGTTTATTTATAACCGAATAGATTTTTATTGTAACAAACACTTTTTGAAATCAATATACAGCGGCCATAATGAAATGAAGTTGACACAAGCTTTCCTCTATTATACTTCATACTTGATCCTCCATGAATGGAGCCTACCAGAGGAAATAAGCCGCTTTACCACAAACCCAAGCTTAGCCAACGCCACGACTAAGAACTGATTCTCTTTAGATATTTTTATTTAATAATTAAAAACATGACAAGATTATAGACTGCAGTACCTTTCAAATAATTGGCTTGAGATAGATTGGAAATCGTGATTTATTTGATTGAGGAAAGCTCTGTCTGTCTGTTTCATTAAAAATAGATGTTTGTACGAGGTTTTTAAATTTTCTTTACCCTATTAAAATGACGGTCACTCAAAACAATACTGCTCGATTCCAAAATACTTTAAAAAATAAGTTTAAATTTTAATTGATTATATTTTATTTTGTTTTGTTTTTTAAATAGAACAAAATAAAGTACATATTTTTTTTTTGGAATTAAACAATATTTAATTTTTAAAACTTAAAGTTAAGGCAATTTCTTATTTATTAGGGTTATTAAGACAAGGTTTCAATGTGCTCGCCATTCTCTACCTGGAGAAGCAGTAGTCTTTCCTCTATACTTGAGCAGGATTTCTTACTCTGTTGACATTTATCTCAACGTTGTTTCGTATAATTGCTTCTTTCAGTTCTTCAGTAGACCTTCACATACGATAGAATGTCTTCCTGGCCTCTTGATGTCTCGAACGGACCCGGTGGTTTCAAACTTACTAACAAGCTTTTTGTGTGATTTACACTACACCGTCCATCACTCAAACTGTTGCGAGTAAACTTTCTTAACCCGGCTGATAAACTCTGTTCATATTCATAATAACACTGAATCGATGGGATTTGTAGGTAAAGTCATGATTGAATACAATAAATATCAATTAATTCATTGTAAACTACTACAAGTTTACCACCTACTAGATTCCTGTGTTTGAAATTAGTCAACAATGAGAAAACTCGTTGCTATGGCAACAAATAAATAGCGATGAAAATAACAGCTGATGTTTTAATAAGTCCCAATTATATCTGCATACAATAAAGAGTTTTTCTTGAAGATTGGACAACAAATAACGAAACCACAACCATTTAAAATTGTAACTTACTTTTTAAAGACCTGGTATATACGCGGATGAACTGATGATCGAATTCAGCTCGCGTTCTAAAGTAGTGAATATAAAGGTATGAACGTGAAATAACGATCAACTGTTAAATGTAAAATAAAATTTTTAACGTTTTCTGAAACTTTCCCGATGAAAATTTTCTCTTGACCAAAAAATGGAAAACTTCCTCGCTTACTACTTTTAGATGTTTCCATTTGTTATGAATTAACTCATGTTACAAAAATGTCAAATCAATTTGTATTTGTTTTAAATAAATCATTTTGTTTAACAAACTGTTACGATCAAACGGGTGCACCGATAATTATAAAATAAGGTTCTTTTCGCTTATGCCTAACTATATAGCCTATTACATAAGATTTGTTTCATCCTTTCTCTATTTTAAATGGCAGTTATTCAAAACAATACTGCACGGTTCCAAGGTATCGACGCGGGTGTTCCGACTAGGAGAACAGTACGTGCTCCAAACTTAGTAAATATAATGGCAAAATGAGCAGTTGAACATAATGAATCGAAAGGAAAATTTTAATTCCAACTATTTTCTTAAACTTTCCTGTTAAGATATTTTCATTTAGCCAAAGAACTTAAAACTTCATAATTTACTAATTTTTTAATAGGTTCACTTATTATGAATTCAAACACTTATAGAGTGTATATTAAAACATTCATCAAGTTTCATATTAAACCATTAAAGAGTTTTATATCAAAACATTTAAAGAGTTTCATATTAAAACATTTTAGAGTTCCATATTAAACTATTTATAGAGTTTCATATCAAAACATTTATAGAGTTTCATATTAAAACGTATATAGAGTTTCATATTAAAACATTTATAGAGTTTCATATTAAACCATTTCTAGAGTTTTATATTAAAACGTATATAGAGTTTCATATTAAAACATGTATAGAGTTTCATATTAAAACATTTATAGTTTCATATAAAACATTTATAGAGTTTCATATTAAAACGTTTATAGAGTTTCATATTAAAACATTTATAGAGATTATATTAAAACATTTATAGTTTCATATAAAACATTTATAGTTTCATATAAAACATTTATAGTTTCATATAAAACATTTATAGAGTTTCATATTAAAACGTATATAGAGTTTCATATTAAAACATTTATAGAGATTCATATTAAAACATTTATAGTTTCATATAAAACATTTATAGTTTCATATAAAACATTTATAGTTTCATATAAAACATTTATAGTTTCATATAAAACATTTATAGTTTCATATAAAACATTTATAGAGTTTCATATTAAAACGTATATAGAGTTTCATATTAAAACATTTATAGAGTTTCATATTAAAACATTTATAGAGATTCATATTAAAACATTTATAGTTTCATATAAAACATTTATAGAGTTTCATATTAAAACATTTATAGAGATTCATATTAAAACATTTATAGTTTCATATAAAACATTTATAGAGTTTCATATTAAAACGTTTATAGAGTTTCATATTAAAACATTTATACAGTTACAAAAATATCAAATGAATTGTTATTAAATTTAGGTTAACATTATTTTGATCCTTGTGATTTTCTCAATATAGTTATATAACTTTTGTGTAACTTGTATATACGCTTTAATGTTTTGAGGTAAAAGAAACAAGGCGAAGTTTACTGTTAACAGAGACTCTAGTTAACTATTGTGTTATTTTAATAATGTAATATTTTACTTGAAATAATGTTTTATTTTAATATAAGAATCAAATTATAAGAAATTGTCAAATTTAAGCTCAGCACTTAAAAAACGCTTTGAGATGTGGACTTAATTTGCCCACTCAAATTTGATCAAAATCGTACAATGAGAAGACGATATAGGCTAGACAGACACCGTTTCAAAAGCTACTTTTTGCCTCATTGTACCTAAAAAATATATTTCCACACAAAAAATTCCCCCTTTCCACGTTTACGTTGTACAGAAAAAAAAATATTAGAGGGGTTAAAAAATCAATTATTTACTTGTGATATTCTTTTTGAGGTTAAAAATGGGGTTTTGAAATCATATCAATCTGTCTTTTGTTCAGTGCTTTACAGCGCAAATTAGTAGACAAGAGTTTTATCGTATTTTTTATAAGGCATATTGTGAGCTTATGACAGGGCGTTTTTCAATTTCGATAACTCGTGTGTAGCTATCAGAAGACGAAAATTTAAAATTTTGATTTTCTCTAAAACAATTTGTAATAAAAAATGATCTCTCAGGTCGCAAACAAACTATAGTTCGCCATCTCCCTTAAAATGACACTTTTTCCTGGTTATATTTTGTGATGATTTCAAGCGAAAAATCTAATATCAAAAAGTTAGATACAGGATGTTCAGAAAATGTCATGGCAAACTTTAAGTGGTGGTTATTTGACCCAAAATAAAGAAAAAAGTTCCTATAAACATATATACGGAAAAGCTTCATTTGCCTTCTGTTTATATATATTATAATTGTTTTGAAATGATTAAGATTTCAAACGAAATTTGGTATACACATTTTTATCAGTAGGCTATATCAGCAATCAAAACTTTATCTTAAAAATCTTTGTTAAAAAATCTTAAAATCTTCATCTTTATCTTATAAATTGTCAAAATGGTGACTGAAATTTTTAATGTTCAATATCTCTAACTCCATTAACTTTAGAAAAAATGTAAATGCCGCCATTTTAAAAATTTATGAGATAAAATTTTGGATCTAGGTATACTGTTAAAATGTGTATACCAAATTTCGACTCGAAATCTTAATACTTTCAAAAACTATAATTATTTTTCAAAAACACAATGGCCGACAGAGGGAAAGCGAAGCGTTTCTGGACTATGTTTATAGAAACTTTTTTCTTTATTTTGACCAATCTAATCACGACTTTAGAGTTTGGCACGACTTTTTTTTTAAACATTCTGTATATGCACCAACATAGGAAAATACGATCAAAACCTCTTTAATGATACTTTTACTGTTTATAAAATTCCTCCTGTTACTTCAGTTTATATATCGATAAAAAGTTATACAATTCCCTTTGTTCTGCACTCGCTTAATCAGTTCTAAATTCAGGGTTTTTCTTGTCAATCTAATTTCACAGTTTTTACTGCTTCGAAAATCCTTAATTTTTGTCTCAAAGTATTTTCTCAAAGCAGCTGCCACTCTAGTCAGTCGGGCGAGCAGACAGGTAAACTGGTTTTCGAGAACAGGAATAAGATTGGTTTTTTTTTACCTATTTTGGTCCATCTCAAAAAGTTTGCGTGTCTCTAGATGGGTTTATAAAATAAATCTCATCATGTTAGTCGTGAAGTGTCCAGTCTCCCTATAAGGCAATGCTTCCATACTGGTTCCATACAGTTCTAACAATAGTAGCGGGGATCGTTATTTGTTGAAGAACTAGAGTTTGTTAACAATCTTGTTAAACACTTTTTTTTGTGAAAGTTGTGGATTGTCATTAAAAAAGGGAATAGGTCTCTAATTATTGACTGAGAGAAGTGCGGTCTTGTTTTAACTTGACTTTTTGGTGTTTCGTAAGAACGTTTGGGTCTTTGTTAAGCAGTTACGGCCATAAGTGTCCACCAATCGTTATGAAAATTAGGAATAAGATTTTTTTTTTTAATTAGGCTATTTATTATCTATGTACAAGTTATCGATTACTCTAATAGCATAGCGTCAGGGTCGGAAAAGAACTGGTCAATCGAGGCCTGATAGGAAAGGATGGAAGGTTAGTTTAGGTTAGGTTGGTTTAGGTTAGGTTAGGTTAGGTTAGGACGCCCTAACCTTACCAAAGACTAGATGAAGAAAGATATAGGATCCAGCTTGATTCCCTCGGGATTGCCAAGTGAGTTCCTAACGGTTAGGTTAGGTTAGGTTAGGTTAGGTTAGGTTAGGTTAGGTTAGGTTAGTTTAGGACGCCCTAACCTTACCAAAGACTAGATGAAGAAAGATATAGGATCCAGCTTGATTCCCTCGGGATTGCCAAGTGAGTTCCTAACGGTTAGGTTAGGTTAGGTTAGGTTAGGTTAGGTTAGGTTAGGTTAGTTTAGGACGCCCTAACCTTACCAAAGACTAGATGAAGAAAGATATAGGATCCAGCTTGATTCCCTCGGGATTGCCAAGTGAGTTCCTAACGGTTAGGTTAGGTTAGGTTAGGTTAGGTTAGTTTAGGACGCCCTAACCTTACCAAAGACTAGATGAAGAAAGATATAGGATCCAGCTTGATTCCCTCAGGATTGCCAAGTGAGTTCCTAACGGTTACAAATATTATAAATCAGTTATTATTTATATAACAATTGCATTGTATCGTTCCGTAATTTTTTCTCTAAAACTAGATATAACTTACATGTAACTTCTATCAATGTATTAGAATAAAATATAAACACTAGTCAGATGCTTTACGCTTCCAATAAAATTAGGTTACCATCCATAGAGGGCAACCAGTGGTGCGAATAACTTACCTAATAACGAATTATGAAGAATATTAAGAATTTTTTTAATAGAACGCTACGATTTTCCAGCGCCGCACAAATAATTAACGAATTTTTAATTTTATTTACAAAGGTGAGTTCTTTAAGGCAAAAATTCATTTTTTAAGTGCTGGTTTCTAAAAATAGTAAAACAAACGTCTTTAATTGAGACGTATAACAGCAATACAATGTTTGAAGTGTAACAATATTTGTGTTTAATAATGGCCTTAATGTGATTAAAATGCGTTATCATAATCATTGAATTCTGAATTACACATTTCTTAGTAATGAAATGATGAAAGACAATAGATAACAATTCACTTTATTTTTCTCATATTTATAAAGTACAAGTATCTTAGGAAGTATTGTGATAAATCAATTTTACGATAGTATCTTTTATAAGGGTCCTTGACTCCAAACAAAAATGTGTCCATGTTGCCTGTGCACAGAGAAAACTATTTTTGTACACATCTTATGTAAATATTTTAGTCTGGTTTCTAGATTTGTTTTCCATTTTTTTTTTTTTTTTTTTTTTATGATTTTGGTGTACTTTTCATGAAACCAAAACTAAAAAGATCTATTTTCTAAATTAACGATTTTGATCAGATGTAACTTAAAGACCTGAACAAACCGTATTAAACCAAAAATTCTAAAAAATCAATAAACTCTATTGTAAAAGCCCTATTTAAGAAATAAGGAAATAATTACAAAATTATTTCTAACAGCGGTTAAGTTTATTTAATTGAATTTTTTATGTAATCATCCATTTTGAAACGGCTATTTTTATGTTTTCACTTTTTAACTACCCACTTCTAATTCTAAATATTTTGTGGGATAATGACGAAAATTGGACTTTTACTTATTTGTTTAAAGTTTTAGTTGTGTTTATGCGAAAGAGAGAACAACATTTGTGCATTCTTTATTTCAAAGCGTAATAATTACTTTTTTATTTTCTCTGTTTCTAATCCTTTCTTTTATCAATAAATTACTGGTTTCGACATAATTAAACTTTCATCAAGTGGTCTATCTCATTTTACGTCAATATTTGTTCTTTTTATTTAAATTCATTAAATATTTTCGGCATAAACAATTGTTTATCATAGAAATAAATTTAAAAAAAGTTAATGAGAATCTACAAAATATTACCCTTATTATATAATAATTCCTAATTTCTTAGATGCAATTGATGTTAAGGGAATCCCCGGATTGATTTAAGCACCGAGAAGTAAAACTGTTGGTAACATTTTCATGAAGTAAAATTCAGATTTACGATTGTTGGCCAATTTTAATTGCCACGGCTAGACTTAGAGCAGTGTGGTACCTACACCGAAAAGCTGTCTATCATGCCTAGGCCCGTCACGGACTGCAGTGCACAGAATTATTATTTTATTGACAAAGAAAATATTCCAGACGGAGAAATCGTTTAATTATTACATCACATTTCAGTCACAGATAACAAATTACACTGCAATTTTAGTATTTTTTTTAAAGCTGGTCATTGTTTTGGATTCGAAAAAGCCTAAGTTATATTTATGTAATACCTTGTTAACAAAAACTCATTACGATAACATTTTAAACTTCTAAATATAAACGTAATAACAGCTCAACACAAAATAATGTTATCAACCTACTTCTTTAGCCTAACAGTAATCCAAACCACTTCAAAACATATAGTTATTTTTCCCCTTTCACACCTTTTGTATCAACAATTGTCAGCGTCATTCATAATAACTTAGAATCGTTATTACTTACATGTACTGTAAGTTGATGTAAAAGTTTGCCTAATTTTTGGTACCTGTTCCTAAAAGTAAAGGTTAATAAATAGTATCTCAAACAGATCAGTCCTTGGTTATTTTCTCACCTTTGAGTTTTCAAGGTCATAGGTAGTATTTATCCACCGATATTGGAATATATATATGATATGAGAATAATTCACCCCCAATCCTTCCTTGGCTCCTTATAAATCCACAAGGATCTTAGGATCAGCACTAAGATCCTACAAAGGCACTCTAAATAAGCTGAATCTTTATCAAACAAACACTTCACAATATATTTCCGTTCCATAGAACAGACATCTCGTTCCACTAACTCCATTTTGTTTAAATTGTATGTCATTGAGCAGTGTCCAATTAGCAGAGAACATTTCCGAACTTATGCGAAAACCCTTCTCTTTGATTTATTTATTTTTTTTTACTGATGCTTCCTGTTGGACTTTTCTCGATACATCGAGTCTCTCATTTTCAAAACTTCGACGGGTTCACCCAAGGATCATTTCATCAAAGATCTTATAGCTAGGAGAATAGGCACTGCAATCTATTGCAGGACACCCTGTTGATGTCCTTTTCTCCCACAAACTCTCTGTTTGGTATCCTTGCAAGAATAATCCAGGAGTAAAACATATTAATCATTGCCCTCATCAGCACAACACTAAAGAGGTAAATTTAACGTCGTACTCAAGCCAAGGTAACCCTGCATTTTATATCTCTCGGTTGTGATTTCCTGATTTGTTAGTCTTGCAAAATTTTAGACGTTCAGTTAGTTACTATAACACATGTAAAAAATCCTCAGCGGAACTGCCTGTTGTAGGCCTAGACCTGGTAGACAGCATTTTATTGGGTGATGTCAGCACATTCAGTTCCCGTTAATGTAATTCTAGTTTTCTTGAACAGGGTTTACTACTAATCGTAATTATATTTTCCTGAAGATGTTGAATCAAATTTAAACTGTTTAAAGCCCTGCACGAGAATTGAACCTGGAATCTCTTACCCACATTGTGAGAGATAAATTCTAAATAAATAATGCTTTTAAATAGTTGATGGAGTTAAAGAACGTAGGGTTAAAAATGAGAGAAATATATTTGTAAATCAGATTTAAAAAATCGTTTAAGTAAACGTTATAAGGTAAAACTTATCTAGCCTTGAAAATGTAAGAAAACTAAATTATTTATAGTGTGGTGTTTTCGGCGTTGTAAATATTTTGGGAGTTTTCGGAGATCGGAGATGATGTATGTGTATATTTGAATTCACCGTCGGACTGTTCATCACATTTAATCTACAATAGTAGTTTTTCTTTTTTATGTTATTCAGTTTTATGTGTTATTTTCAGTGTTTATGTTTTTTTTTTTTTTTTTTTAAAGTTTACGTGTTTTTTTGTTGTTGTTTTTCTTTTGAGGGAGAGTGTGTTGTTGCTTGAAAGAAAGAATGGGATTGATAAACACTGTGTTTTGTTTTCATTTTCCTCTCACTTACTTTTTCTAATACAACCACACACGAAGCGTGATTCTAAAATGGTTCGATAGCTTGTTTAATTACTTCGTTTCTTATAAGTTGTATTATTTTAAGTTATTAACCATATTTTAAACTAAGATTTGAATATGTTTACCTATTGTGTATTCGTGAAAAGAATGTAGAAGCAACATTAAGAGGGAACAGTGCAATTATGAAATGTGATAGTAGAGACAATCTAATGCTGACGAAGTTTTTATTCAAATACAAATTTGCTGAATAAATATTTCTGTATATAGGGTGATTCACAATCTATGTAGTCTAACATACCCGAAAACTTCGTTTTCAGTCTGCCGTAATGGTTTTTTTTTTTTTTTTTTTACAAATATATCTTCTGAAATTGAAGAAACGTTGAACACAAATTAGGTGTAGCCGTTTTGCTTGTTTGTGTTTCCTTGTTGTTTAAGGGCGGGCAACCTTAAAAAAAGAAGATCAAAACCCCTAGCTCTCGAATATTCTAGCGTTAATCTTGGAAAATAACAAGAGTTGCTCAAAAAAGGTCCAATAGAAAATAGGAAAGATAAACTAAATGAAGTGAATAACCTGAAGGAATAGGTATTTTATACATAACGTTTTAAAATTATATAAAAAAATCAAGACTTTGAAACTTTTCAAAGTGGCAGACGTTTTAAATTTTCAATATAGAATATCTTGAAAACCTTTAACTTATTTAAACATTTACGAGGCAATATATTCAGTTCTTTTAACGACCAAAACTATGATATAGTTTTTTTCCAAACTACGTTCCAAAACTTCAGGATATGGTTCCTTGGGTCAAAATAAGTAAAAAGTTCCTATGAATAAATTGTCCTATTTTTCCGTTTGTTCGCTATTTTGTGTTTTTTGGAAATACATTAGTTATCGAGTCAAAATTTGGTTACGTATTTTATATGTGATCTTTTATCAGTGTACATAAAAACCAGAATTTTGTTTTATATGTTTTCCAAATACCGGCCGTTTAAAAATGTTAATGCCCGCCATTTTTAAAACGTGCAAAATAACGTTCTGGTTTTTTGTATATTTATTTTAGGTCACATAAAAAATATAAATACCCAAATTTGAATTCGGTATTTGATTTATTTTCAAAATTTTAATGTTTTTTGTAAGAAACAGAATGGCGGACAGCTGAAAACTAAGCAATTTAGGAGATATGTGAGTAAGAGCTTTTATTTCTTTCGACCTAAGCAACTATTTCCTCAAGTTTTTGAACGTAGTTTGGAAACGCCCACTATTGTCGATAACAAATAAATCTGTTTTAACATTCAAATTAATTGATTACGACTTGCAAAAGTTTACGATATTGAAGTATTTCCCTACCTAAGGGTATCTTTAACTTCTAGTTCTTGTAGTCAATTATTTTAAAATTAAAAATACTTTTTTAGCCATAACTCAGTTATCTTTTGAACTACAATAAAAATAATAAGTTTTTTTATTTGTTCATTTTTTTATTTTAATTTTATTTTTTGTTATTAGATCATAGGCTATATTTAGAAATTAATTACAGTCGTAAATCTCTAAATATAAAATCCTAGGTATTCGTATACCAAATCAAGTTTCACTTCCTGAAGTTATGCTACCACATGATCTTTTCCTGATTCTCTCAGAACTATAATTATATTCCTACAACCCAGTCTGCGCGTGCGCACAGAGCCTATAACCACGTCACCCACGCCAAGGCAGATATAAAATGATTCCAGCTGTTATTTTGACTGGCAAAGTCATCGGACAACCAAGCAATTGTCACTGAAGCAAACAACAATCTAAGCAATGTCCTCGAACGTGATTTGAATCCAAATATGAATTTAAAGAGAGCGGTTCGGATGTTCTTGGTACATTACAAGTAACTATGGCGGTTCAGATGAGAGACGCTAACTTGCTGTTAATAAAATGTCAGACAAATGGAATCTGTACATTAAAATGTTTATTTGTTTGTATACTTATACTTTAGCCCCGTTAAATGTGCCAGTGACGCGTTCCTCCAACTCTTTTTTAATGGTTTAATTTTTACTTACGTAAAACATAAGGCTTTTAAATCCACATCACAGGGATTTTAATGTATAAGACTCTTTGTTAAGCTTTATGATATTGTGTGAATAATATCCTTTTTTATTTCGAATTAAACTCACCAATGTTATCTGTTGATATGTATGAGGCTAATGTTTTTGATTCCTATTTACATTTCGAGGTTGCAGTTGTTCCAGCACAAAGATAGAGCAATTCTTCACTATGCAGTTTCTAAAGTTCATAATTTTGGTTTGATTTTACTCAAATTCGGTATTTAGGATCGGTTTTACAAATCGTTGAACAAGTTCGTCAATCAACGAAATGGGTTGTTAAATTTTAATATGGCGGCTGATTTTCAAATTTTAGAAATAGTTAAGTAACTTTTCACCGTAAGTCGTACAGTTTTCTTCAATAGATCTTTTTTTTCAGCTTTAAAATTTGTATTTTGTGTTACCCAAACGGATTTTCTACAAACGAAAGTATTCTAAGAAATATCAAAATCATTAAGGGGGGAAGGTTGGTAGATATTTTAAAGGGGATTTTCCGTCAACTCTATCTACTGCGTTTGAAGAAAGTACGTATAATATGAAGTTAAATTTTTTACTGGATTTTCCCTAGGCTCTGGAATAGCAAAATAAACAAAAATTATATAAATATTTATCTATTTATTATTGTTTTCATTTAATTATTTAAAAAATTTATAATCCAGGCCTACTACAGATTCAACAACAATTCTTTCTGCTACAGTATTTTCAAAATATTATTCTTTATTTTTGAAAAAAATTCAGCTCTCTATGATGAGAAGAAGTTGAGGTTTAGGTACATTTTTAATCATGATTTTTTTATTCCTGCACATATTCTTGTTTTTGAATATTTTCGAGTGTTCAATCATAGGGCTGTCATCTTTTTTTGGCAAACTATTGCCAATTTCTACTAACTTATATTTAGTGTTCTGATTACCTCTAAATTTTGTTTGAGAAAGATAACAGGCGACCGTGGCATTTCTCACAAAAGTATAGCAAAATAATTATTTGTAGTAACAGAAATCTCACTTATGTCCTCACATTGACAAACACAAAACTTATCCAAATACAACAAAAGAACTGAACAGTTGTAGAAAATATATAAAAGTGTTTGGGTGTAAAACAGATGGCTTTTGGTTAAGGGTTCGAAAAAATAAATAAAAGTTGGAAAATGTTTTAAAAAATGTAAATCGAATATAGGCTAATTTGACGATGAGACTTGGGACTTTCTTTTTTGAATAAAAATATAGTGGACTTCTTAAAACTGCAAATATTACATAAAAAATTTAAAAAAATTACGAATATTGTGTTGTATAATGTTTAACTTAAGATAGAAAGGAGAATATTTTTAGCAAATAAAAAAATTTAAAAAATTGTTTACCTTCTCTGGTGTTCTTCTTCCCTTAAAAACATAATATCAAAATTGAAATCAGGAATCAGCCACATTTAGAAAATAAAATTTCATTAGAAAATATCTTTTACAATTAGTTGAATACAATTTGGATTCAATTTTAAGAATTTAGGTATTATATGAGTCCATTTAGTACAGCTTAGGGTATGTATATATTAATAAAATAATAACTTCAGAAAAAAAGCAAAAACACCAAAACAATTTCGCCATCTTTCATGTCGCGCGTTGATATCATTAATAATTATTTAAATTGTTCTAAACACCGCCATGAAAACTCAATTAAAATATATCGATATTAATATTAAGCTTCAACCAGTAAATTCCAGTCAAATTCCACCTCATCTACCCTCGAGTTGGAAAATAAATGAATCCTTCTGCAACTCTGAGTAGAACACTGTTCTCTGTGAATTTAATTGAATCTCGAGGGCCGTTACCACCAACACATTATTGAAAATCACAAAATGGTGACGAGGCATTCTTAGCACAGTTGTTCCATTACGAGTTGTCTAACTAGGCGGTGATAAGATATATAAATACTCGGAAGTACAATACTTTGACATGAATACGATATTCATCATTGTACATGGAAAATAATGAACTTGGTTTTTTTAAACGGGGCTATTTTGGATTTTTCCAATCTTTAATTTCCATAAACAATCATATATAGCGAATATTCAACAAACATCTTAACATTAAAGGTATTTATTATAGGGAGTTTTGTTAGATTTTAGGTTATGTTTTTAACGATTTTGTTATATATACAGGGTGAATAAAACTACACGGCATTCTCTCGGGAGCACATTCTATAGTCAAAAAAATCATATAAACATATGCCTGAAAACGCTTTGTTAGCGAGTTATACAGGGTGAAAAATTTCGCCTAGAACTCAGTACCCCCGGTGAAATGAGGCCGTATAGAGATTTTCAAGGCGTTAATAAAGATACAAATATGGTGGTTTCTTATGGTTTTTTGATTGAAAAATTGAATAAAATTGGTCCCACGCTGTATCTGCATTAGTTTTTGAGATATCTTATGTAAAACCCAAGAATTGGGCTATAAAAAACACATTTTTGTGTTTAACGTAAGATTACTTTGAAAAATGGTTAATTAAGGTGTATTTTTTCTTAATTATATGTATAGAAAATTTAATTCTGAAAAGATTCATGTAAATTACTTAAGAAAAAAACGAATAATAATATTGAAATTTATCTAATAAAAAAAAAAAATAAATAAAATAAATTAAAAAATAAAATTTAAAAATTTAAAAAAAAAATAAATAAATTAAAATAATTTTTTTATTTTTTTTTTAAGTATTTAAACACTGTTTAAATCGCTCCTCATTTTGAAATTTCCGGAATATTTATTTATAACATATACTGTAATACGATTAACAAAAACCTAAATTACGAACTACCAGAGATGTTATTTATAATCTTTTTTAAGTTGTAATTTTTAGGTTATGTGTAAAATTTAGTCTTTTAGTCATCATAACTCGCTTATTTTTCATTGTAGATAACACATTTTGGCGTGCATCATTGTGTGCAGATTTAAAAGCTACACAAAATGAGCTAATGTTTAACTTTACAAAACCTACATAATAATAAGTTAACCGCATTTTCAAATTTTTGATTCGTAGTTGTCCTGCAAAGTTTTTCCAACTCTTCGTAAAGCCAAATTCAGATATCAAATTTTATGAAATTGGTTTAAAATGTCTGGAGAGCCTTTATACACAAAAAACGTTAGAAATTTAGTGGCAATCTTTATGACTCGCTATATATATATTCTGACTTTTAGAAACTACTTAATGTAGGTTATATATGGAGTTTCTGAAAACTGGACTTTGTAAACAGGATTTTTACCCATCATCATAAAAATAAATAAAACATTTTGTCTCTTGTAAATTTTTATGAAGTTAACGATTTACGAGACTCTCAAAATTAAATATTTTAAACGGCCGCCATTTTGAAAATATAAAAAATTAAGTTTTTTTGTACATTTGTAAACCATAACTTACAAAAAATGCTTGTGCCAAATCTGAACTAAATATCTTATCTATTCCAAAAGTGTATTTTTTTTGTAAAAAAAATCAAATAAAATTTTTAAAAAAATCGGATTGACAAGAAATTAAGCGTTTCGAACATTTGTATGTTTGAAGTTTTTCCTTTCAGTAGAACACTTCTTGAAATGTTTTTCTTTTTTTTTTTGTGAATCATTCTCTACATACTTTTAATAAAATTATTCAGTACGGTGGCAGAAATAGGTTTTAAAAAGTCTTAGCAAGTGAATATAAAATTTAAGTATATACAGTGAACCAAAATGGAGCTAAATTACTCCTCTGGGTAGGATCGGTGGACATTTCATCATGGTTTCGATGATAAACATCCCAATGGATAGTATTTTGACATTGAGAAATCATTTTGAGAAGTGAGATGAGGCATATTTTAGTTAAAACTTCTAGTTTCCAATTTGAATGATATTTTCAATAGTAAAACACAATTATATTGTTCCATTGAAACGGAGACAGATGATATACCCCCCTCCCCCCAATTGAAACAAGTGCCTATCGTTAGCGATAATAATAAGGGTATTTAAACAGTATGAGCTTTCAAAGTCTTATTGATTACAGCAAAAAACTTTTGTAGGGGTTGCGCTGCGAGTTGATGTTTAACAAACAGTGGGAAATGACGCCCCCATCATGACACTGATTAAATTCATAAGGCCCAATGCGCAAGTGCGGGGGTTGTGGTTTAGTCTCTTTGTCTTGTAATGCAGTTAAACTCTAAGCTGCATTAATGCGCCTTGTTGGTCAGATAATCGCTATGACTTTGTATGCACTACAGAGTACAGATTGCGACATGGTCATCAAGGCAGTGTCTTTAATTATTTGGTTAAAGTTGTCAATATATAACCGTGGTCATCATTTGTCTGGCGCAGCCCAAAGTACGACAAATAAATGGAAATATATTCTAAAAGTCTGGAATATGCGTGACAATGTTAAGCTATTTTAAAATTAATTTAACATCTGATAATCTCAAATGTACGCAGCCCGGTTAATTCGAAATGTGTGTGTAAAACTAACGATAGGGACCTACTTTATTACTGTAGGTCCCAATTTCAGAGCTCAAACTTTGAAGGAAAATTCGTCAACATTTAGGAAATCAATTTAGGAAATTAATTAATCTTTAAATTTCATTTCAAAATTTAGAAGCAGTCAATTTTAGATTTGTTATTCGTATTTTTTATTATAGTATATCAAAAGCAAGACTCCACTTTGTACTTTTTTTATTAAATGCTTAATGTTTATTATTTCGAAAACCATTAACTTAAAACGATACAAAATATATTTCCCGTTTAACGGTATCACTGATATTATTATTTTTCTGATGGTCATTGATAAGAATATTAAAAAGTATCTGGTTAATAGGCTACAACACCCAAACGTTTATGTATTGTAATATATTTAATAGTATTAAGGAGAAACTTCTAAATTCCTGTTTGAAAAATTTAATTAAAAAATAATTACATGTTTAAAAAGAGCCAAAGTTTACTTTGCTTCTGCCATAAACCCGTACTAACCATAAAGCGTCTTAGATTGAAATCACGTTTTTAATGACGGCGGGCAACATTAATTTCCGTTTTTTTAACAATTATTCCTGTACCGTTATTTTCTCAATTTTTATAGTTTATTGCCGAAATCTGAACACCTAGCTTTGTGTGCAAGAGGTTTCCAGTTCAATCCCAAACAGAGTTAAAAATTACGGTGTTAACCCAGGATCGTGGGACGTGGATTAGTAAGGAATCCTGGTTACGAAAACTTGAACTACGGTGACGGGAATACGATATGTTCACGTTACCCGATGAAAAGCGGTCTAGCAGGTGTAGGCTCACTACAACTTCTTGAGCTAAGGGGGGTGGGGAGGGGGGATGACCGTTGACTCTTAAACTGATATTTGTTAGGATATGGCTATTAATATATTTTGTTTGATTTCTTAGAGGCTATATTTAGCAAAAGTTACCAACAATTTTGGAATTTTCCTTACAACAGCTGATCTATAAATGTTTAAAAAAACCTCTCAAGATATTTCCAAAATATGGCCACATTTGATAAAATCTGTTCCCTCGTTTTGTCTGCAAACGAGAAACAGATATTATTCCAATAAACACTTTTCGGCGCTCATAGGGACAACAGAACTGATATTTGCCTTGAGAAATCGACTTCATTTTATTGACTGTTCTATGTATAATGTGACCAAGTAATAAAAACTCACAATTGCATTAGAATCTTGCGCAACAAACTCTAAATACCACGAACAATTTTAATCTTATCTCTGATAATTATTGAATTAGCCTAACTGGCAAGAATGAGCTCAGATGTTTAGAAAGGTGTCACAGCTGATAAGATTAGGCAGATTCGTCATATACTTTGGCAGGTTGTTGTTGCCTAATTTCTTAGATTATAGCGACACTCGATTGTTCTAAAACACTCAGGTTGTACGTTTTTACTGAAAAAAATATATTCCCCACTGTGCTTAGGCTGGTGGCTTTCCGGTGTTGAAACAACAGTTTTTTGAACATCTGTTTTGTTGGAAGCTTTAGTGGTGGTGTATTGCATTTTTAATATTATTAAAATTCTATTATGCTATAAATAAATATTGAGCTTGACTTGTGAGATAATATTATGTAGAACAAAATCTCTAACACAAGATCTCACAAAAAACATACTAGTTTTAGTGAGATCTTGTGTTCGAGTTTTTGTTCTACATATTATGCTATGATTAGATGTAAAAATATTTAATAAAGTTTTGACAGTGAGGAGTAATACAGAGCGTTCATTTTAAAACTTTTCATATTCAGTATAATAGTTGCAAATACTTTGCCCGAACTTTCTCACTCACCCATCCCCAAAACAAATCATAAAAAATCTGTTCGGTACTTTTCAGTGAAAGAATGACAATCAACTATGGACGCTGTGTGCCTAAACTTGCTTCGCTTGTGCGATAAAAACGTCTAAATAATATTTGATTAAAATCGAGCGTTTATTCTTGAACCGTATTTTTTTTTATTACGTGTGATTTTACACATAGGTTTGCGTCATTAATTTCTCTCCTTTTGAAGGAAATCGGTAGAAACAATATTGAGAACAACCCTAAAGTGGGTTTTTCGCTGATAACTCATAAACCGGCTATTTTGGATTAAGGGAAACATTTTAAAGACTAAAATCCCAAAGATCTACTCACATTGATTTATCATTACGTAAGGCGTCAGCTGGCAAACTGGATCTGGGGGGCTTAGCCCTTCTACTTAGTGATGAGAGTACTTTCCTTTATATAAACAAGATATCTTATAACATATTTTCATAACAACATAATTATGAGTATTAAAAATCTGCTGCGAGATAAATACTTAGGCATCAGATAGGAGGCCTGACTACTATTGCAGGAGCAGCTTTATTGACCGGTCGATAACTGGCGGCTAAATAGCGCTGCCCTTTACGTTATCAAAGCGTCGTATGAATCGCTACAGAATTCAGTTGGTATTAATACGTCAATGAAAACTACAGTTGTACAATTCCATTATACTCTCGTTATATTCTTAGTGAACGGTCCATCTATTGGTTAATGTGACCTTAAATCCGACAGTTTTTTTAAAGATTTTTTAGACAATCTTACAACCTAAGTGTAAGAAAACCAGTAGAACAATAAGGTGGGCAGGTTGTGAAGAAAATTCTCAAAAAAGAAAGTGGTAAAACATATTCATATCAGCATCAGAAGGGAAAGGAATTAAAGGAATGCTCAGGAAAAGATGGATTGACGGCGTAGAATAAAATAGAGGTCAGGATATGAAGAAAGTAAGCATTTAGGACAGAGGTAGTCCGAGTACGTATTCTGTAGTTCTTTGAATGTACAGCAACCTCAAGGTAGGAACGTGTCTTTGGAGTGGAGTGGAAAAGAGGGGCCCCCTCACTTCGTTTGTTGAATGTACTTTCAGCGGTACAACCCCAATAAAAAAATATAGACCTCAAATGATTATGTGTAAACGCGTACCCTACTTTCGTTTCTTTTATCGGTGTAAATAAGAATAAAACGTTTACAATTAAACTTTTAAGAATTAACTGTACTTAAACTTTAAGAATTAAATAGCTAAGCAGTAATTTGTGTGCCTAGTTTTCTTGGAATGATTTTTTCCGTCAAGTCAGGTTAAGGAAGCGACTAGAAGAGAGGACACGCCCATTACACCAGACACACTCCTAGTATGAGGGCACTGTAGTAGTACTAGTACTCCTGTCGGCGAATAATAAAATACAAGTTGTTGAGCGCCATCATACGGTGTGATAAAAAAAAAAATCCTCAAAATGTAAAATCCAAATTTTGGTGTCTTGGAGCTTGTAGGAAATGTTAAATTATATTGGTTGATCAGAAGGTCTTTACCCATTAGGGTGTTTGTTTAAAACAGTTGATACACAGAAGTTTTCTGAACCTTGTAATTGTAAATATCATTACATTCTGATGTCGGCTAGGCCCTACTGGGTCTTTTGGATGTGTCTAAATTAAAAAGTTACGCTTCGTTGATGTCAGTCACTCGACCCTGCCGAATCACGTGACTATACGAATATCACATTTTTCTAATTTAGTATCTTATAAGTGGATTAACACAAGAGATAGGAACTAAAAATTGTTTAAATTGTCGACATTTTCAGTTTTTAAAAAAAATTCACTAAAGTTCTATATAAGCACACTAGTCCTCTCTACATTCATGTTCCTATCAATTTTTGTGACCGCTATCATGCAGACGTCAATATAGAGGGGGGGGGGAGCTAACGAGATGTCTATAATCACTTTTTCAGTTTCTTGTTCAGGCCATGAAACGTAAAAATCAGTCACAAAACAATGGTCGAAATTTTTGGTGATTATACTTTATGTTGTACTTCTTACCGGGGGAGGTGTAGAAACGCGCTAAAAACGTAAATATTACATATGTATTTGTTCTTTTATTTCTTCCCTTTGATATCGTCAAACACACGCCATATTGAAACCATATTTATTCCGAGTTGTTGCATTAAACGCGTATGAATAGACCGTCAAAGTTTTGCATATAATACAGGTGCAACTTGAAGGAAATGATTGATTTTGCATGTCAACAGCTGTCGACCTCTGAAAAATTGATACGCTTTTACAGTCGACGACCAGAGATTTTCATTTCCCCGAGCTGGAAACTTTAATATTAATGGTGGGAAACAAGACGGTTCGTTTGCCGGCCAATTTATACCTTCCCCCTCTATATTACATTATTTACATTGAAGTAACGACAGTCAATCTTTTTACAATAGATGACTGGTCTACAATTTATTGTATGAACGTTTTACGTCGTAAAATTGGGTTAATGTGAATCATTTTTTAAAAATATTTTAATCGGTACGTTTCATTTCTTTAAAAGTGAATGCAGATTATTATTACGCTATTTTTTCAGTTATATGTAGAAATATAAATATGCGTAGAAAAAATAAATGTCGAAACGGTTCGCGGATATGTCCATTTTCAGTTCCCACAAGCTCAAAATAAGTAGTTTTGGAATTATGCCTGTCTGTCGCCTATCGTGCAGAGGCTTGTGAGCCGATTTTTATCAAATTTTGTTTGCAACGCGTTATTGTTGCTTGCGGTCGAACTGATTAATTAAATACCGAGATGAGGTTGTGCTAACTAACCTATGATAGGTACTCTGTAGGAAAACGTTCCTCATTCCCTAAGGAGATCTTAATTCACTTATTCCCCACTAACACAAATTCCACTTGAGTTAACAAGCTCTTATTGAGTTAATTATAATAAACTATTTACGAGGACTTACACTTTATTATAAAAGTTACTCCCACAACTCAAATTGAAATATGCGTGATCGAAGCTATTTGTCCATTACTAAATCACCCGGCCATTACATTGTTTGGCCTTCCCGGGTTCTCGGGAACGCCATCACCCGAAACCCATACCGACTTACTAATTTAGAAAATTCTGCTATAAAGTAAACTAAATAAATTGAGGTGACTCTACTGTTTCGGCGTACCACACTCTGTTCCCTAGCCTATCTCCTACACTATAGGTTTTTTTTTCTGTCAGCCGTTGATCAGCTGATCCCCAGTCTCCTAAATAATGCGGCCGGTGATCCCGATTATAATTAAAATTACCATTCGGACCGCAATAACAATACAAAGCCGAGTGACTGTTGTCAGAACGTGTCATGTATGAACATATTTTGGGCATATCTCGAGGTATTTCCCCCCCGAATTTAAAATTTTGAAGGTAGCTGCCATCGTTCAAAACCAAATTCTGATTTTTTTTTCTTTTTCAAATCTGCTGAAACAATTTTATTCAAATTTCTGAAAATATAGTCTCTTCCCAAAAGAAAACTTTGCTTCAGGAATAACTGAGCAAAAACGAGCATAAAACATCGTCGTTAAAAGTCGATTTCAATCAAATACTATTTGAGCTTAAGACGAATTGCAAGCTTAATCAAAATATTTTATAAACTAATTACAAATAATAGCCTACTTGAGGTTATCTCTGTCTCCCATAAAAACATGAGGAAAACTTTGTATCTAAAAGCAATCCGGAGAAAATGTTATTTAGATAACGATAAATGTTTTAGTTTTGTAAATGAGTCTATGAGAATGTTAGTGCAATACTTTTACAGTTTTATTAATTAATTTGCAAACATCATCAAACTAATTATCGCAGACGAGTACGTTTTTACTGCCTCATTATAATTGTTTTAGTTTGTCGTGACAATTGTCTTTTTATTTAAGTTTAGTAAGAAAACAAAGAAACTTGTTTTGTTTCTCTACCGATTTTAATGAAACTCTGTTTCACATTTTATGATTTAAATAAAAAGAGGTTCGGGTTTTTTATAACGTTGTATATTTACCAACTGAATGTACAACTGTCTTTTAACACTTAACTAAATGGTGAAAAATACCAGGAAAAAACTGATGTATCCAATCTTATTACTTTTTTATCGAAATATATACATAAACTGATGTAATTAGGCGGGAATTTCTTCATAAAATATCCAAACTATAATTTGAAAAATCACAAATTGAAAATTTGTAAAGGAAACGCTTTAAACTTTTAAACTGAAATAATTGGGGGGGGGGGGAATCTTAATAGTGTTCTGATTTCTACGATTTATAAATTAAAGTCTTTAGCAAAATTATTCGTTGCCTACATGTAAATAAAATTAAATAAAGTTGCCAGAAATTCAAACAAATTTCTAGGCTCCAATCACATCGTTCTGTTGTTTTACACCTATACTCTCTATGTTTCTAATAGTTATTTTATCTGTTATATTTATTTTATTGAAGTGTGTAGGACGTAAAACAAAAATGATTAGATTTCACCGGAAACAACTATCAGGAAATGTGTTGAAGATTGAAAGGAAGGGAGGAGATTGTTTTGCTGCAACGTGGGTTTACAAGTTTGTTTACATAAATAGTTTGCAATTAGTGAGATCTTCGAAATAGGAAATTATTTATGAAAATATTATGAGCATTGGGAATCTTTTTGGGGTTTTTATTTTGTAAATTTCAAACAATTTTTTTTATTAAAACTTAGTCGCCCAACGAACAACAATGAAAATGTCTTTTGTGTTTTGCGATAAAGTGAATATCGCTTGTATTTGTATATTTTTTTCAAATATTTAAAATGCAAGTCATTTTTAAACGAGTTTATTATTTCTATTATGATTCTATTTATTTCATAAAATATAAATAATTTACATTATAGTTGTAACAGCGAAATTGAAATTAAGAAGAAATCGTCAACCGCTAATTATAAACAGAAACCAAGGTTATAAAAAATATTAAATATAAAGAATATGTAACACTCCCAAGAGGATAGAAAGTCTGGTCATACATTAATTATTATTTATACAAAACTAACATACATAATAACTAAAAAAAATAAACAATTCACACTGACACATTTATATACTGTACAATTTTTTTAAAAAAACATTACTATATATAAATAAACTGAATAAATAAGTTTCCTTTAAATAATAGATTACTATCATCATAGATATATTAATTGATCAAACATTAGCTACTTAATAATCAACCTAAATTTTTAAGCATTAATTTCAGTAGAAAACAAAAATTCTTGTAAATGTCTTGAAAACAGATAAAAGTTTACACTTTTTAAATTGAGTTGAAAGTAAAATTATTATCTCCAGACCCTTGCATGAATACAATTGCTGATATTTTATATATTTAACTTTATGAACAAAAACCTTGCAGCCTTCAATTGATAGTTATAATACAAATATTAAAATGTTCAAAATTTTATATTCTTTTACAATTTACCAAATTTTATCCTCGAATATTCCTAAGAAAATCTTTCTTTCAAATTTTAAGAAAAATCGAACCGAATTTGTGACCTTAAGAACATTTAATAATTCATATACTGATAACTAAAAGTGATGCCAAATTACTCCAACGTGTAAAATCTGTGAATATTATATTGTCTCAGATGTCTCATGAATGATTAGAAATTCACAAATAACTAGTCCAATCGTTTGTTTCTCCAGTATAATCTAAACTTCCTTGTATTGCTGACAGTTCAGAAAGATTGCCGGAAGTAGAATATTAACAGTAGATAAACCTAGCCGGCAAAGTTTGGATAGGACAACGTAATGAAGTTATTTGAAGGTCACCAGTTAGAGTCCACTAACCTTGTGATTCTGTCTGTCTGGCTTGTTACCTTTGTTGTCTTTAGGTACAATGCCTCTGTCTAATCAACAGTCAGCATTGTTGCAACAGTCTTATTGTTTAAGTCAGGCTCATGATTTCATCATTTTTAAATTAAATTTGTTTCGAAGTTACTCGTGCTTTTAGTCAAAACAATCTGAACAATAGGTCTATTATTGGTCGGGAAAGATTTGACGCAATTTTAAAATGTTGTGTATGAAAGATTTTCTAAATAAATGTGAGTAAACCATTACGAGAATAAGTTTTACAAAAAGATACCTGGATTTGTTAATACGCTGATTTATACGACGCTATTTTCTTTTATTTATTGACTTCCACCTTCGCATGAATGTTTGCAAATGAGTTGCTTAAAATGAGCTATACACGCTCATAAGCCCTAGATAAGACGAAATTTACATTTGAAATTTGTTGACCATTTATATCCCATAATATTCAGTGAAGCTTAGATACTAAATTTAATCAACATTCCTAGATTACTAGAGACATTTCTGATGTTTTTTTCTCTAATTTTGAGGTTATGTTTTCAACAGTTTTGTTTTAGTAATAACTCTTTTAGTTTTTATCTTAAAAAACACTTTTGGATAACTTTAATACGGTTTATATAGCTGTACAAAATGAGCTATGGTGGGACATTGTATGATATATAAATTTAAAATTTACAGCCATTTTGAAATATTCATTCCGATTTTTCTGGTTAACGATCTTATTCAACAGTTTATAAAACAGCATTGTCAGTTTGAACATAATTGCCATTTTTATAGATCAACAAATATAAACGAGCTTGTGAGCACGAGCAATCTCCACGTCCACCGTCCTTTATCCTGCTGTACTTTTCTCTCTACTCCCCCCCCTCTGTTAACCTTACTGTTCTTTTGTTTGCTGTAGGACTATAGACTGTTCACGGCCAACCAAAAATAGTGGCAAAATATTTCTGTGGGTAGAATCGATATAATTTTAGTGTCTGTTATTTTAACGAGCGATATCGTAAAAGATATATTATACAATTGTAAACAAATTATCTAAAAGAGAATCGGAAGAGGGGGGGGGTGCGTGTTATTTCTTCTAAATTCATTTTGACATATCTCATATTGATTTTTATCCTACGATTTGACATTTTACCAAAATCTTATCGATATTACTTAACCTTATTTGGAGATATACGCCATCATTTTCCGTGATTTGTTTTTCAGCCGATAAATGCTGAAGAAACATATCTGAGAAGATGGTTTTATAGGGTTTAGTTTTGTTACTAAGAACGTAAGTGTACTGATTATTCTTTTAATGAGATAATAAATATTTCATTAATAACATGCATTTTTATTCCAACAGTAAAATTATTAAATTTATTTTGTTCCGTTCTTTTAACAAATAAAATACAGTATCTAAATTACCTTTTTTTTGTATCTATTTTTGTTTAATACCCGGGATTAAACTTCAGTACATAAATACAACAAAAGCAAAGTATGATTATTTTGGAATTTTATAATTGAAAACATTCAACTCCCAACTAGCGGATTTTAATTTAAAATCATTCCAATATACTCTCTACTGTATAGCCTAATCCTTGTCTATGATCTCTTGATTTAAAAAAGTTATATTTATTGTGCATGTTATTAAACTCTACGGAAATAAACCGTATTTAGGACTTACGTTTTATAGAGCGGAACTCATTCTACATGTTGTGATGTTTGTTTTCTTTCCGCATATGAAAGGATAACCCTTTCTATGAATAAATTTGTAGTTACTTTTATCCGTGGCTGCGTTCTTTTTGTCTTCTACATGTAACGACACCAGTTGATACTTTCTAACTCTGTATTTTCTTATACATTAAGAAATAATGCAAATGCAATACGATTTCCCTAACTGTTATGAAAGGATCTTTGGGTTTGTTGAAGTCTAAATTGAGGACTCAGTTTGAATAAGAGAATCAACAATGAGCTATAAATAAAAACTTAAAATGACTCTATATGTTGACCATTCGACCGTTGATGAAACCAAAAAGATGGAGATTTAAGTTCGGAAAAGTAACAGTTAAATTAATAAAATATCTCAAACTGAGCAGGTCGGATTGACATCGGATACTATGTCTGCTAATTGGTCATTGCCCAATGATATACCGATTAATAATAATGGGATTGGCAGGACAAGACGTGTGTCAGTCTTGCTTCTATAAAGCGAAAATGGCAGAACGCATTATTTTTGCGACCGTATTTGATGGAAATTCAGCGTACTTGGAAGGAAGTGGCAATCTTTAAGGGTGGTGATCTTTAAGGCGGGTATTGTATGAATAGAGAACATCTCGGAGAAATACTATTCGAGTTTTATATATTCCACAATAGATCCATTTTGATTTGCATTTGGGATTTTACAACCTCAAAGGGGAAAAAACACAATATTTAAAGAAGTTTTGCGTATATTAAGATACTTCTATTCTCTTAGGTGATAAAACAGGTATTCAAATAGCACCACCAAATTCTCAGAGAGATCAAGTAAAAAGAGACAATTTCTTTGCCATGATACCGTTCGTGAAATCCAACTGTATTCATGAAATGTCGAGTAGAGATCTCTACGTTTGGGACTTTATTCCACCTAGTGGATACTTGGTTCCACAAAAATGAAAACTACAGTCTTCATGTCACCCAACACCACCTGAGAGTTTCTTAATTTTATTCTTACATCTGCAGCGAAAAATGACTGTATTTGAATAAACGGACTACTCAACTACTTGTTCAAGGATATTCGTGTCAATTCCAGTTGCAGATACCACGCTACAAAATGGAACCTAACTAGAATTGTAATCGGGTATTTTACTATCATTTACACCACAGAGATTATTTGTTGATCTGTAAGTGGATAAATCGTATCCCAAATTTAAAAGGTGCCATACTATACAATAAGTCCGTTCTTGCTGCCAAGATAATGTGTATCTGCTTTGTGAAACAGATAACGACTGACTATGTCCTTCACTGAGGCATTTCAGATAGAAGAACTTACATGGAATCTAGTCCGAGTATTTGGACTTCTCTGAGGATCGAAGCGGTCGCATGGAATTCCCGAAGACGAGTATGCAATAGCCTTCACTGAGGCATCTCAGATTGAAGAACTTACATGGAATCTAGTCCGAGTATTTGGACTTCTCTGAGGATCGAAGCGGTCGCATGGAATTCCCGAAGACGAGTATGCAATAGCCTTCACTGAGGCATCTCAGATTGAAGAACTTACATGGAATCTAGTCCGAGTATTTGGACTTCTCTGAGGATCGAAGCGGTCGCATGGAATTCCCGAAGACGAGTATGCAGCCTTCACTGAGGCATCTCAGATAGAAGAACTTACATGGAATCTAGTCCGAGTATTTGGACTTCTCTGAGGATCGAAGCGGTCGCATGGAATTCCCGAAGACGAGTATGCTATAGCGTTCACTGAGGCATCTCAGATTGAAGAACTTACATGGAATCTAGTCCAAGTATTTGGACTTCTCTGAGGATCGAAGCGGTCGCATGGAATTCCCGAAGACGAGTATGCTATAGCCTTCACTGAGACATCTCAGATAGAACAACTTACATGGAATCTAATCCGAGTTTTGGACTTCTCTGAGGATCGAAGCGGTCGCATGGAATTCCAGAAGACGAGTATGCTATAGCCTTCACTGAGGCATCTCAGATAGAACAACTTACATGGAATCTAATCCGAGTTTTGGACTTCTCTGAGGATCGAAGCGGTCGCATGGAATTCCAGAAGACGAGTAGGTGCTAACTGAACGCTCTTTACTTCTATTCTGATTTGCTTTGAGAAAAACACACTTTTTCTCGTCCTATCTTCTATACGTTCTTCTTGTCTGTGCTGAAGTATTCATTATAGAAACCTAACTTGTTATCTAACAGTTGCAATACGTCAGTCTCTTGAAGAGAAAGAGATAATAAAGGTCTTTCGAATACCACTATACCCAACAAATCGTCAAAGATATCAACCACAAGTGATAAATTCTTTATCCGTAAAATCCAACCTTACACATGACACGTTCTCAGACCTGGCAACTGGACTGCCCCATTTCCACTTTGGTATCTTTTATTCCTGTCTTCCATCGGTGGTTTATTTATAGTGAATACGGGTGTAACAATCCTGAGGTCCTAGCTGTATCTCTACACCTTTCTTCATCAAGTCTTGTATTAGAGCTTCTCTTTCATTTTTCCTATCAACTCTGGACCAACTTTTATTCTCTTCTACATTAATGCTATTGAAGTATTCATGCGTAAGGAGCCTCAATTTATTCTTTTTTCTTCTTCTTTGTTTTAAGGCGATGATGACCCTTTTAGGATTGGTTCCTTTAAACTGCCTGGGTTATTTATTTTAAATATAATCAAATCAGTAGCTCAGTACTTAATTAATTAACAATTATTACTAAGAATCCAGCATGACTATAATTACTTGTCACTGAAATAATTACACGGTTTTTACACGAAGTTTGTTCACCCTGCTTGCCACTCATGGATGCTCGTCTGAAGTCTCAATACTCCTAGGTAGCTCTTACTCACCAAGTCCGTCTGGTTATCTTCAAGAATCATTCTGCCAGGAAGCTCTTACTCGCCAAATCCGTCTGGTTATCTTCAAGAATTATACTACCAAGAAGCTCTTTCTTGCCAAGTCCGTCTGGCTATCTTCGAGAATTATACTACCAGGAAGCTCTTACTCGCCAAGTCCGTCTGACTATCTTCAAGAATTCCTCCAGCACCTTCCCTTGATCAATCTTGGCCCACTGACCAAGTTTCCTACCGCCCAAGGGTTTATATACCATTGTAGCATCAACCTAAGTAATTTCATCATTTTTCCAGTTCTGTCACAATAATTGTTGTAATAGGCTACAATTCTTAAAAAAGAACCTTAACTATATTCCTAACTAAAACTATAATAATTTCTAAAAACCCCCATGTTTGTTTCCTAACTGTCATGGTTTTGAGTCAAAAACCTGAGGTGCGACTTGGCATCTCCCTCTAAAATTAACATAATACTACAATTTGTCTTCTAAACTACGTTTGGCTTAAATCCTAGTCTCAACTTGAACTAGTCTGAGTAAAAACAGCTGAACTATCAAAATTGTTTTTAAATTATTTTCTTGCACAGATGGGAACAATACAACAAATGAAAACGTACAGTTTTACACAACAAACATTTATCAGTAACATGAAAACGTGTTATGTGGTGAAAATTGTTTCCTTCATTTGATGATTAAGTGTTGTTCATTACTCTCATAACAAACTTTATTACGTTTAAGTTAATAATTGTTATAGGCCCAAATTAATTGTACAGAAGATAAGACACAACTCTTTCTTATCGAACAAATAAATATTTTTCCCAAGATATCGTGCGTCACACATTTTGAACACGTACTAAATATAAAATAAAGGTCTATTTAAACACTAAGGCTTTTACAATGATGATTAAAATTCTTAGCTCTACCCATCTTGGCGTCCAATCTTAATTACACTGTTAAGTGTGTTACACATACAAAGAAATGAAACAGTACTCTATTTATGAAACAAGGAATGTTGTTGATGAATATTATTAAATTCTGTAAATAACATCACGGCAGTCAGAAGCAAGGTTAGGCATGGGCGAACCACATGAAAGGGTTATAGTGACGCTTCCCCCTCCACTACTATTTCCAGCTGTGTGTCACTCTTCTTTTTTTACTGTTTTCTGCCTTTATCCAACTGCTCACAACCGGAAGTTGGTTTTAGTTCACTAGAATTTTAGTTGTTTTTTTCTTCTTAGAACACTGATATGGTAACGTGTATCTTTGACTTTGTGGTCAGTTTTCGAAAGTAATCACGGTTATGTAAGCTGAATGATACGGCCGAGTAGTAAATTATATAGCACAACTTCTCGCATGCTAAACCTGCTTTAGTTATCAGTGGTTATGGATTTGTAAAACAATTTAAGTTGAACTCTGACATTGTAGTTTTCTTTTTTTAGTTTATTGTTCATATGTTACGAGTTCATTTCTATCTAATAGGGGCGAAGTTACCAGGCGTCTTATGGGGCTTAAGCTCTTAAGATTTATATTCATTGGTAATATCATAAAAGCCCCGAGTTATGTGTGACAGTGTTACTCAACTATAAATCTGGTTAGGAGTTAATATAATCACAACCGGGCAGTTCGGTTGATCCGATATGTCCGTGCAAAATATAATTTACAAATGTGGTTCAGTTTCAAAATTCAAAGCCTTGAAGATACGTCATCGTCAACTATATGCAACTTGGAACATTTGTTGTATTTTGAAAATAATCATTATTTTTTATAAGAATTTGTAGATCCAATTTTTATTTTTAATGCATTATTAGTTTCGGAATAATTCCTAGATCCATTTTTATAAATCTTGAGTACAGTGATTTTAGTTTTAAAAGTTCATTCTTTAAATAATGTAAAAATCGCCCCACTGAAATGTCTTTAAAATATTATTCTTATTTCTTGAAGTGTATTACGGTGTTTAATTAATAATAATAATAATAAATATTAATATATAGGGTGATTCGCAAGTAACCGGCATAACTTTGTAAGGTGATAAAACCTAAGACTAAGAAAAAGTTTATAAGAACATATATGCTTAAAAACGCCTAGTTCACCGTCTCTCTGTTTGTTCATGTTTTTTTTTTTTTTTTTTTATAAAATAAATTATTTCTATGTAATAGTTTAAGGTAGAGCTTTGGTATTTGGTATACGTTTTTATCTTAATAACGACCATATTCACGTAAAATTTGAAAATTGTATCTTTATATCGGTTTCAACATGGCGGCCAGTAAACCTCTTCTATTCAAAATAACATGAAAAACGGAAATAGTACAAAACATTCTACTAGCCGCCATTGTGAAACCGAATAAGATAACATTTTAAAATTTTACATGAATATGGGCTTTATTAATATACAAGGGCATACCAAAATTCATTGTTCTGTCTAAAAACCGTTCTTTAGAAAAAAAATATTTTATTAAACAAAACAAAGAAAAACAGGCGTTAAAAATTAAGCATTTATGTTCATATGAACATTTTACTTATTTTTAGGTCGTCCCCTTCCAAAGTTATGCCGGTTACTTACGTATCAGCCAGTATATTCCAAAACTTCAGGATATCGTTTCTTAAGTCTAAATGAGTAACTAATTCCATATGAACATATTTCCTTAAATGCTTTGTTTTCTGTCTGTCCGCCATTTTGTGTTTCAACAGTCGTCATTTGAAAAACATTTAAAACAAAGTCCTGGTTTCTGGTACATTGATAAAAAGTCACATAAAAAATATGTAGCTATACCAAATTTTGATTCGGTATCTAATTATTTTCAAAAAATATGTTTGTGTAAAAAATACACGATGGCGGACAGACGGAAAACTGAGAATTTTAAAACATACATTCATAGCAACTTATTTTGTACCCAAGGAACCATATCCTGATGTTTTGGAACGTAAGATGGGAACACCCTGTATATATATTTTAATAACATATAAACGGTAATTGTTATCATACATGTGTATAGCAATTGATCTCTAAACGTGCAGAGCAAAGTTATTTAAACAAGTTACGGTGATGACTAAACATCGTGAGGAAAAGCGGGAGCTAGCCAACGATCAGTAGCAAATCCTGGCTACGAAAACTAGAATTACGGGGACTGCTCACACATCACCCATTAGCAAATCAAGTGGATTTGTTTTAATGTTCTCAAAATATGGTGTCGTGGTTTTAAACCCACATTCACTTTGGCCTTAAATTTACCACTTGACTCTTCTTGGTATGTTCCATAAGTGTTATAATAAATCCCCCCCCCCTCAGACCAAAGTTCTGGGTGCACAATTTATCATATTTTTTCTACGATATTTTTCAAATTATAAATACATTTCCATTTATCAATAAAAGCAAAGTCTAACCATCTATTAGTGATAATAAATAACATTTTATGTCATTATTGTACAATAAAATTAATACCTAATTGACATTGATTTGACATTGAAATTATCTACCGCAATGTTATTAAATAAACAATCGGCGTCTGACAATCGTTCAGCTGTTCTTTATGTTAATACATTTCTCTATTATAACTATTTATACTTATCACAATATCTAACAAGTATCATGTTACTTACCCAGCCCTATCTTACAATTAGGTCCTTTTAATGTTATGTTCAATGTTGGTTTGCCTTTTAGGAAGTATTAAATTGTATTGATAGATCACAGTTTAAATTGTATGCATCACAGTTTCAAAATGCATAATTTAACAAACAATTTAAAAACAAAATTACATCCACCCTTTCCTAACTTGTAAACAAATCATCAGAAATTTCTCAACGTAAACAATATTTTGCCGACTAAATAAATAAATGTAGTAGAAAGCTTTCCTCTTAAATTCCAAAAAACTTCAGTTAAATACTAACATTTATTTTTGATCTGGATTATTACTATTATTAGACGGGAAATAATGATTTCCGTTGAAAACAATATTTAATAAATAAATAAATATGTCAGTATTGCTGATATTAATGTATCAGACTAAACTTATTTTAATTTTTTAAAACAAAAAACTAAGCAAACATAATAAAACTACGCAACTCTATTAGCTTTGCAAGTCATTGGTAGCCTCGCTCGGGGGTTAGCCTCGGTGCAGGGAGCTGTTCGAACTGACAACTGACAGACTGTTCGTCTTCCTCTCCTATTGGCTTTTACCCAACGGACTTTATTCGTGGAGACCCTCTATGGCTCGATATTTCACACAGATGTGTTTAAATTTAACCTCCGGCTGGTAATGGTACTTCTGTTAAGACTTCAAATATTTTGAACGAGCCTATTAAAACATATTTAATAAAAAAAAATTAAAACTGTAAGGTGTAATAAGAGGTTCCAAAGCACTCACGGCTATATTCAAATAATGAAACGTGTATAAGAGCAAATACAATTTACATCGTACTTTTGAATTTTATTAAATTATTTGCACATGTTACGTCTAGGATAGTGATGAGAATATGCAATGAGCTGCTTTTTATTCCGTCCTTTTAACAATAGCTTGTTTCCTTAATAAGTAGCCTACGTCACAGTTTTCTGAAAGCATATTGTGCGTGTTTTGAAAGTGTAGTTTTATTCCATTGTAAACGTTATTCAGGTAATACGCTGACGTTAACGTATGCGAATTTGTCTATTTTGTCCGTATCGAAAAACTTTCATAACTTGAAAAAAGTCTAGTAGCAGACCAATTCGTTTTGTATGTTTTAGTCAGAGAGAATCTCGAATTAAAATCTTTACGTCCGGCATTGATTGGAATCGATTATTATTTGGATTTAGCGATTTTGGTCATATTTATTAGACACTATCACCTCTAGAATGTTTTAAAGTTTTTGATAATAATTATCCATTTTACTTTTTCACATACAGGGTGGTTGATATAAGTGTGTCAGCTGTTTTACATGAAGAGTATTTCATGTAGGCCTACTATAACAAGTCAACTCCCCTAAGATTTTACTTTGTATATTTTTTTTTTTTTTTTAATTTAATAATAAGGGGGTTTTTAAAATATTGATACCATCAGCCATTTTTCCAATTATGGCGGCCAACTTTAAAATGTCTTATAGGAACAAGTATTTTTTGATGATGGTTTTAAATTCGACACGTAGACTAATTTTAAGACTTTTTTTAAATTTTTGTGTATTTTAAGATAGTAGACTACAGTTTAGGAGCTACTGAGGTTAAAAGCAGTGAAGATTTTAGGCGTTTTAGAGGTTCATTTTCTGTGCTTAAAATAATTGAACTACGATTAAAATTGGGAGATAGTGTATAAAGTAATAAAAACTATTAAAAATTTGAAAATCAACAAAATAATAATTTTTTAAAATTACGTTTCAGGTCTAATAAATTGCGTTATTTAGTGACAATATTAGACCACCACAAAATATTTCGACTTTAACTGTTATTTAAATTTAATAATTACAACGTGATATTTGTTGATTTTTAATTTCTAATAGTTTTTATTACATCCACGTTCCAATTACATATCGTATCTCTATTACATCTCTATCTACTTTCCAATTTTAATCTCGGTTCAACTGTTTAAGTACAGAAAATGGATCTTTGAAAACGTCTAAAATCTTAATAATAATTCGAATTTACCCCTAACAACAATCACTAGAAACTTAATAAAACACAATTATTCTGGTTAATTGTTCTTTATTAATTATTTCCACTTAATGCCCTGATGTACATTTCGATAACATGGTTATCATCATCGGAGGGTCTTGCTTATAAACTAAATCTAACCTTACATATCTACTAATGAAATAAAATTCTACTAATCTACTAATGAACATTCTTTTCGTACTAACTCTACTCTCTCTCTCTCTCTCTCTCTCTCTCTCTCACACACACACACACTCATATTAAATTTCTCAAAGAGGACTATCGTAATTTAGTAAAATTTTACGGCAAAATCGCACGTAAAAACATAGGTATCACCTTTCAGGAATAATTGGCAAAAACAAAAATGAATCTTGACTGAAGCTAATAAAAGCTTGATTAAATCAAATAGGATTTAAGCTGAAGACGTATTTATGGCTTAATCAAAGCAAGTTTAGGTCCTTATTGGGAATATATAAACATTTTTCAAAGACTGCGTCGGTACTTCTACATTTTTTTTGGAGATTAGTTTTCATTCTTTCTTATTTGATTTTGGAGATGTGTGAGTTAGAAAGTTTGTGCAAAGTTTTTACATCATTTGTTATTAACAAAATCATTAAAAATTTGTGTGCGTCTTGACGTATGTTCACAATTCAAAATTAATATTTGACCAAATTATTTTTTTCAGAATGTTGTACAATTCCAAATCGTTATGTTTTATTGACGAGTTAAGAATTTTATAATATCTAAAATGTTGCACATATACAAATTTAGTAACGTAACGATTATTTAAATGCCGATTTTATTATTATTATTATTTTTGATTGACCGGAATTCATAAAATCTAAGTAGTTCAGCAGAATTGCTTAGCAGTACTGGATATAAATTCTTTCCATTTGAGAGTTTCACGTTCTTTACTAGTTTTAAATTTAAAGTTTTGTTGAAGTAGTTCCAGAGATACTCTACTTCTAACTTTTCTGATTAAAGATTTAAAGTTCCACCAAGTATCATCTTACAGTATCCAACTTGTATATTAGAAACTTCAGTATATGCTTGTTGTGTGTTTCGGCGTGTTGCCATGTTTAAATTGTTGGTGTAATTTAATTTACATTTCAGAGCGAATTTGGGATGTTTACCATAGTTAATTTTGGCTATTGGTATTTGGACCATTTTTTATTTGATCCGTTGAATACAAAATTTGTTCATTTGAATTGTGGTTCATTTGAACGATTTTCCATTTGAATTATATTTCATACTTTATTAGGACGTCAGTTTATTTCGACCATAGTTCATTTGGACAATTTTTCATTGTTTCATTGTTCGTTTGTGGACCATTTTTAATTTTGTCCATATAGTTCAGTTGGAGCATGTTTTTATTTAAACGATAATTCATTTGTTCTAAACATTTAAAATGTTTATAAATTGTTGGTCAACTCTCTTTTTTAACGCACTTCTTAAACGATTTTGTTCAGTTTCTCATCATCCCTTGACATACTTACCTCTGTATAAATGCTAATTTGTTATTATTTCAAGCTATTCCATCTTGACAATCACTGTTCAGTCTCATGCTATTTTCACTCCCCAATACTTATAGGTTTTTCATTTTAGTAAAAATTCAATTATTAATATCACACCTATCCCACAGTAAGCCTGACTACAATTCCTTCAGATAATGCATTACCAAGATGCCAAAAATAGGCGTTCGGATAGTCAAATAATTAGTCCCAAATTTATATAAATTTGTTCCTAAGTGCTGAAAACTTGGAACATCGATTTCAAAATTTAGCTATGTCGTAGTGATTGTCTTATTAAAACGAAATCGTCATTTCTAGTTCCTGTCAACACATTTAGACTATTTAGTGAGAAATTTCTGTCCGTTTGTACTATTTGTGGAGTTTTTATATCAATAATGGATGGGGCGATTAAATCAAAATTTTGAAATTTGATAGGGGGTTTATCCCATTGAAAATAAACAAAATTTTTTAAACGTTGGGTGTTTAATAGGCCGAGGGTGAAAATCGACATCCCGCACAATGTCAAGAACAGGGGGTCTGAATTGTTTAAAATTTTTAAGTTTTACGTGTTACGACATCTACAGTATTATTACAATTTGTAGGGGGTGATCCGAAATGCATAATAATGTTTATTAAAGGTCAAAATATGATGTAACACATATCTATTTGCACAGTTTAAAATTTACGTTGGTTCGTACGTCCTTGGCCTTAATATCCTTCAATATTTAAAAAATTAAGTAATATCAAATTTATATTGGTATATTTTGATCAAATTTATAATTTTTCTAATGTTGGGGAAAGAGAGAGTACCTCCCCCCCCCCACCGATGATATAATGGTCAGTTCATCAGTATGTAAAAGGTCACTACTTAGATTCCAGGGGAAGGATTTAAAAGTTACTATGGGATGTTTGATTGTGCATTCTAGTTTAGAATTACAGCGACAGGAACTGATGCTATGCAAACATTATCTGCTTGACAGGCCTAAACACACAGTGAGCTGTTGCACCTAAGATTGCTTTTTGTTTACAGAGATGTATTAAAACTTGTAAACAAATGACCACATTTGTGTTGATGATCGTAGAGGATTCTGTAACTGATCATGATTTTTTTAAATTACGTGTATGTTTTGTTTTTAATATGTTGTTACCTAAAACCATTGCGAACACAATAATACAATAGAACTTCTCTACACTTGGGTTGATTTAATTAAATAGAAAAAGTAATGGTATAGTTTTGTTTGTTGTTTGCTCTCTGCCTTCGCGTTTAATTTTACAATCGCTGAAAGTTTTCTAGTTTTGCTGAACAACGTTCTTTACTCTCTGCACAAACGCGTTCATTCCAACTCAATTCCTGGTATTTAACATTTTCCAAACGATTTTAGAGAAAACTTATTGTCAGACTGGCTGTCCCGCATTTTAATAGAAATCAAATACAGGATTGATTTTTAATTAAAGAGTTAGTTACTGTTAAAGTTGTAACGATTTTTGATAAATAAATATAGCCTACATTGGACATGTGTTATCGATTTTAATTTTATTTTTACAGCATTTAAATCATAATACAAATACACTTCTAGTTTTTTATTATAATTAGTCACATAAATGTAGCAAAACGTTATTTTAACTTCATTGGTGTCGATAAAATCTGATTCGGTTAGTTACACTTTTTTCAGCAATTATACAACCGACTTCAATGTAATTTCACATGTACTGTAATTAGAGCAGACTTGTCGTAACGAAACCCAATTTTTAATATTCATTTTTTGGGCAATGCAGTATAATAAACAGCATTGGATCTGGTGGAGAAGTAGTACTCGAATCTAAACTTAATCAGCTGTTTTATGTAACTCTGTAAGAAGTCAATTATTAAAGATACAAAGTTTGTTATTGTCTCTCTCCACCTCTATCCTGTCTTTCCAAAACCCTCTATTTACAAGCAAAGGTCTTCCATCCACTTTTCCTTTAATAACTTTTTGGTTTTGACCATCCATATTCCCTTGAGAAATATTTTTGGCGTTCTGTTTTCCATCCTCACGATATGGACAGCCCATGGCAACCTTCTCCGTTTTATGTGCCTTGCTGTCCTTGGTTCTTTGATCCATTATACCCTATCCTTCACTACCAGTTTCTATGTATTGAGCTTACATTTCAAATATCTTAAGTCATTCCAGTACTCTGCGTTAATATCCAATGTTCACAACTATAGTTTGGGTATTTCACTACAGAGTGGATCGCACTATGCGCATTTAACAAACCAATGAGGTTACTTGGTGATATTTCCGAGTGTGGTAGTTTTTTTTTTACTTTATGTACACTCCTAGACTGGAGTAGAGGGCGTTATCAGCTCTACTAGCAGAGGTTAAGCGATTCTACTGGACTTATCCCCTCGAGGATTCGTTTCGGTATTACAATGCGTTATCTATTTCAGGCAACAGAGTTAATTTATAAAACTGAAACAAACAGTTGATTTGCGTACGATTGAGTTTAAGAAAGAGCCCAATATTAGTCTAGTAGCTCCCGCCTTGTGTGCAAGAGGTTTCGCGTTTGCTCCCAGTGGAGGCTTAAAAGTTACAATTTGACTCAGTAAGTAAATTGGAGATCTACGGTTAGTAGCGAATCTTGGTCAGCAAAGCTAAAATTACAGCGGTGGGAACTCGATGTGCTGACCACACTTCAACTGTGTTGTGCGTAATGAATATTTTCATATTTAGTTTAGAAAAATTGTTTCGGACTATTTGATATTAGAATACGTGTTTGTAATAGAATTACAAATACAATTACAGTTCAATTGGAATCGAAAACTCTTTGCTTGAAATATAAAAAAATAAATAAAATAATCTTAAAACTGTGGATCTTCATATTAAGGTAAAATCTTTATCTAAAGCAACTTGAAACAAGTTGTGCATGTTTTAAAAAGATTTATAAACTCGATTTATAGTTTGTAAATGGTTACAGAAGTGGGAAAACCTCCAACTTGTTCACTAAATTATGCACAACTACTATAGAACTTTGTATCAATTTCTTAAAAATAGTTGAGAGAGATTTATCCAGAAACAGATTAAATTCCTTGTACGGGTATCTTTTACAATTTAGCGTTGCGCGGAACTGTATTTTAGTAGGAATAATAGCAACTTGCTAGCTCATCCACTCAGAAACCTATGTTGAAAATTTACATCGGAACGGAGTTCTTTAACCTTAATTGTTATGTCTACTCGCTATGCTGAAGGCTCATAAAAGACCTCCTATTAAAACAAAGCTTTGGACATGCTCATGCCATTGACTCTGTGGAGCTTTATGGGTGATTTAATTGTACATCAGAACAAATCCATAAAGGTGCACAGCCTCATATGGATAACATATCCGAACAATCTGATGCTCCTTATTACATGGCTAGAAAATCACTAATATTTTAGATCTTGATTGATTCATACTTGGGGATCTGGAAGCTGAACGTTGTAAATGAATTGGAGATTTAACTTTACATCTCAAAAATTTAAAAAATCATTTTGTTTGTCATTATAAAATAAAACTAAAAATGATAGTTAAGGAGGAGTAAATAAATTAAATTACAGTGAATCTCGTTTCCGATTCACTGAAATTAGCTGTGAATTCATCCGGATTGTCTACTTGTATTATTTACTGGCTGCGCCCCACGTTTATCTCTCCAAGTATTCCAAATATATCCATAGCCACTAACAATCCGCCCTCAAAATTGTAGAAGGGTCATGAAAAATTGTTTTATACTTTTTAGTCCGTTTTAAAAACGTGGTATGTTAAAAAAAATTTAATTTGATTTATTGTTAATGATATATAAGTTCATTAAATATATATTTTAAGTAGCACTTTAGTTATGTGTTATGATAATTTTAGTTTTAGTAAACGTGAAATATAAAAGAAAATTTTTAATTAATATTTTTGTAATAATTGACGCAATTCATTCAGCTATTTAAATCGAAGCGATGAACGCTCTGCGCACATTATAATTTAATTAAACTTCGACATTCAAAACGCCCATATACAATTAATCAAAAGGAAAAGAATAACTTCAACTGTTGTACATCAAAAATAACAGCTTCAAATAATGAAATTTTATTATTGTGTTGAAATTTATAAGTTCACACAAAACCCTCCCCCCCCCCCCACTTTAAAACTGTAGATGAACTTTGAACTACTATGGCTTTAATCATGCTTTTTGTTTTTAGAATAGTAATTGTTATTTTATAAGGATATCTTTGTTATACATGTATAGCTTATGCTAAGTAGTGACATATAATTGCATTTTTAAAGATATATTTATAACTGTTAAAGGTAAGTTTATAAGAGCTTTAAAGCCTTTGCCTTGCATTTAATTCAACTTTTAGTCCATAATATTTGCTTTTTAAACCTCTTTATCTTGTAATTTGTAATGTAGGCCTAGACTTCAAACTGTTCTCAACTGAAAATCCAATGCTGTATATGTTTTGAGGCGTATATTAAAGTTCTAGCTGAGATATTTTTATTAAAATTTAGAGAATGAAATAATTTGAAAATTTACAAACAAATTTATCTTTACCACAGTAGCCCGTTGTGTCTAAGGGGCTGCTAGACAACTTTTATTAGGTGATCTAAGGTCAGCGCATCAAGTTCCTCGCCGTAATTCTATATTTGTAACCATAATTCTCTAATAATCGAAGTTTCTCACTCTTTCGCGATGCTAGGCCAACACCATAACTTCATTCGGGATCACTAGACCAATCGGAGGTACTCAGAAAAATGGTAATTTAAAAAACTATTATAACTTCTCTATTGTTTCATATTATAATAATATAAATTCAAATTAATAGAAAACTGTATTCTTGACAGTATTTTGTAATAAGGTTAAAACACAAAGTTTTTCAAAATACATAATTTTTTAATGCAAGATTTCTAATTAAAAATTATGCGTCTCCAATAAACAAAATTGGAAAAAAAATATCTTAAAATAAAAAAACTAATTTTGTATAAACTATTGAAAATGCAGCCTGTTATTTTGAACATTTTAAATGTTTTAAAAAGGTAGGACAAATTCTCCATTTAAAATAGTTTATGGTTTCTAAAATGTCAATGGCGGTTATTAATAGTCTATCTTTGGTCACTTTGCATACGTTGGAATAAATAATTCAGAAAACCAATATTAACGACAATTTATGTTTCAATACCTGTATGTAAACTTCTCTATGGTTTGCTATAAAATATTAAACAAATTGCTCGGACAAAATGTTACATGATTTTTGTTTAAATTTATTGGATATTTCATATTATTGGTATAGTTAATTAGATATTTGTCATTATTTGGGCGTCAAATTACACGACATTTCGTGAGTACAATCAAACTCCCTTTTTCAAGTGATAAAACATAGAACATGAAAAATATAAAAGTAAAAGTAAGAGCCTTGTAGAAACCTAAGCCTATGTTAGGAACTAAAACTAGTGATATAAAGTAAGAAACCAAGACATGAATTGTCGAAATAACTAAAATAATTATATCACAGTTCAGAAGATATACACATTGTAGGCCTCCATCAACACAAAGAATACGGAACAAATAAATTGACACTTAGACAAACACTTGTTTCCATTCTTTGTATTGTCTACAATGTGCAGTTCTCATGATCTCTTAATTATTATGACAATTCAAGCCTAATTTATCAGCTGTGGACACCTTCCTTGAGGTTTCTTACAGAGTCCTACACTTGAGGCCCTTAGTTTTATGTTTCCATGTTCCAGGATTTTATCACTAGATAACAAAGAGTTGATCCCATACTTGAAATCTACCATACTTACTCAGTATGCAAAGTATAGTAAGTTTTGTGATCACAAAATATTTCGGCCTCCGTTTATCTCAGGAGACCAAAAAGATTGATTTTCGACACGCCGTCCGTCTATCGTCTGTACCTAAGTACGATAGCGGCCACAAAAAATAAGATAGGAACATGAAATTTTGTGTAGGGAACAATAGCATAGGAGACGGAATTACAATAAGAAAGTCACAGCGCATGTTAAACAGCGTGATACAAAATATCCTTAGTTTGGCTACTGGACAACAGAAAGCGCTAGTAGCATCGGGACAAAAGGCTTGGCTACTGTATCACAAGCTCTGTTGGCTACTGGCGCTTTCTGTTGTCCAGCAGCCAAACTAAGGATATTTTGTATCACGCTAGAGCCTATACCTGTGACTTTCTTATTCTAATTCCTTCTTTTATGACAATAGTGACCCTATTGAAAATTCTGTCGCGGCCATTTTAAGCAGTTTTTGTTCATGTCTCGTATGTGTTTCAACTTGTAACGCAGTAATTACAAAAACAGTTTTATATTTCAATTCAGCGCGTAATGGTAACAACCTCGCCTATCTACGATAACAAATAGTGAAAGTATTTTCAAAATGTAATATCGAAACCTAACCTCTCAAGAAATGTGATATTCGTATAGTTACGAGATCCGGTAGGGTATTGAGTGAATGCTCTATATATACAGCTTTGAGGCCTTTTGGGCCGAAAAACTGACACGAGCGAAGCGAGTGGAGGCTTTCTCATATATATATGCGTACGAAGCCCATTAAGGACATGCACATTTAGGAGATTCAGAATACCTGTTTACAACCGTTTAAATCAAACTTACCCCTCCCTCGATCAATGTACCCTAACATGAACAATTTAACATTTCATACAAGGCCCAAGGAATCAACTTTTGGGGAATTACATATAGAGGATTAGATTGCAAGATGGAATAGTATAACTAAATTATGACAACTGTTCAATAAATTATACCGTTAATCAGTACCAAACCCTTTTTTTTAATTACAGGCAAATTAAAATGAAATCGTAAAGTAAGACACTAAATGTGATATATTGGAAAATATCCAATTACAAGAATAGAAAGACTTTTACATCGTATAATTTAATTAGAGAATACAATATACAGGTCATAAAGAACAATCGTAATCAGACGTAGGATTTGTGTCATTTTAGCGATCTGTCCTGTAATAAATACTAAATCAAGCTAAAACCAAAGTCTTTAAGAGGAAATGTGAACCGGTATTGAAAAGTGTTTTATATCCGGGACTGTAAGCCGGTTTTATGAGTGTTTGAATACCTGGGGATCGAGGCTATCTTCCCTGATAAAGATTTCGTATTGAGAACTTAATACAAATATATTTCTTTACTTTTTGTTACTTGAGTAACTAACTGGACCTTTTCTAGATTGGACTTTTTGTACACTGAATTTAAAAAACAGCTGGATTTTGGTTGAGAGCAGAAGTTGGATCTTGTTTTAAGTTGGCTTTGTCACATTAGCGAGTGTTATATGATAAAGAGCATGATGCTGCTTTAACATTACGCCTCGGCAGACACAAGAGTCATTCTTTGTTGTTTAATTTACGTTAAGTTATAAATCTATTTTTATTTTCACCGATTTAAATTGTTTTATTATCTAGAAAAATGCAAACATTATTGAAGTGGTTTTTTTTTAGGTTTTAGGGTAAAACTGATACAAGTAGTTCTTATCATTTTCTTATCAAAATGTTATTGTTGGGAATTTGTCTAAAAACTATAATTTGAACAAAACGCAGATTTTAAATTGTTAATTTTACCTAATGAAAATACTACTTTAAACTAAATTAGTTTAAAAGAGTCAATCATCATATTTATATATTGTTTTTTTTATGAATTATAAATCTGAGTTTTCTTCCAAATTTGTTTGTTGCATGCTTGTGTATAAAATTAGAAGTAAGTTTCCCAGAACTAAGATCCTAAGTCCTTGTACGTGTTTTTTAGACACTTAACAGAGCGTCACATCGTTCTACTCTTTACCCTGATGTAGTAGTGCTTACCCGTAAGCTCTTTTGTCTACACTTTTCCGTCGTCAATCATATTTTAATCCAGAATATTACTGACCCCCCCCCCCCCAATAATGTCCTTATAATAAAATTAATTAACTTTCAGAAATATTTCATCGTTTTATTAAATATATTTATTGCTGGACATAAAATATTGAAACATGATCGTAAAAATTAATGATGTGGACTTATATTATAATTATTAAAGTAACTGCAAGCAGCTCTAATTGGATTATGGTTGGTCAATGGTGTAGGTCTATTAGTAACTCACATATTTGAATATATATTTTTTCAGCGGTTCCAAACGATTTTCGGACCTTCCCGAGTATCTCGGAAACGCCATTTCCCGAAAACTGGTAAAAAAACTGTGTGAGCGTCACAGATTTTAATAAAATTGAGATATTATGTTTAGTGTGATTTAAAATAAAAAATACGTTAGGTAAAATCGGACCCCGAACAATCATAAAATGGAAATTGCAATTGTATGAATTCAATGTGTCTAATAACCTTTCGCGATTTTTTTTTCTTCAGTTAGTTGATTTTTATTAAAAAGATAGTTTTGAAAATAAATTGTAATTTCAACAACGTTTGAGGGACAGGTAGCTCTTAAAACTGTTACCAAGATTAAAATCATCTTATTATGTACGGAATCCTGTAATAAAAAATATAGCCCTACACTTGAAAATTGTTCCAAAAAACTTAAAAAAAAAATTAAATCCAAGTTTGCATTTGAAAATGTAGGCTTACACCCTTTTTTGTAGATGACCCTCTTTTTGGTTTTACAAAATTGGACTATACGCTAAGAGTTAGTTCAAAGTGTAGCCTTATACGTGTTTTCTGCTTTTATTAATTTAATAATTATTTAACCTTTCCAGAACTACCGAAGTACAAGGAACACAAATAATTTAGTAAAGTAATAGACAAAGCAATTAACGTTGTAATCACCACGATAATTGATAAATGAAATAAAAACAGTAGCCTATATGTTAAACAGTTTTCAAAAACTTTAAACCATTCTTCAAGTCGATGGCAAAACGTGGGCGTTACTGTAAAAACTCTGCTTAAGCCTAATTAGTGAACGGCGAGGCTGTACTTGACATCTTGTGGCTCTCAGACACCTTGGTTGGTTAAAGATTCACACTTTGTTTTATGTTTTGTCTCATTACACTTTAGACCTCCTGTTGCGTATGTGCAAATAATAACAAATCCGTCAGTAAGAAAGTGTAAATTTGTGGTATATGTTATTAATCATTTATAAAAGTGTTTTTAAATGGATTGAATATCTTTTGATAAGGTAGTTGGTGTGTAATTGGTGTTTGGTGTTTTTTTTTTTTTTTACTTTCTTATGTACATGCAATTAGTATAAAGACATGTTTTGTCGTTCCTTGAGCTCAAAATAGTGTTTTTTTATTGGAAAACCCTGTCGTTTGAGCAGTAACTCCATATTCTAACCTATTTAACATATTTTGGTGAAATATCGACACTATTGTTTTATAACTCCTATTTAGGGGTAGCTGGCGTGAGAGAAAAACTACTTTTTTTTTTCAAAATCAGCTTAATATTTTTCATAAAATGTACCCTGTATAGGGCTCAAAAAATGCCAGCTTGTGAGTTTTTACCATGAGTAAAGTATTAGTTTTAAAAGTAGTTTTTGTGAGATGTGAGACAAACTATTCAATAGCCATAAAATACGGATTGGATTTTCATTGATTTCTCTTTATTAAGTTCCGTAGATAAAACCAAGAAGCCTATAATTTACATTGACGTGTGTCTGTCTGTCTGTACAATGTAAAGATTTCAACTTTATAAAAATATCTGTCCCTATATTGTATGATTTTAGCACACGCTTGAACCTTTTATTTGCACACATATAAATAGTATTTCACAGAGTTACTGACAAATTCTTTTTTGGTTTTGTGGACAGTGTGTGTGAGAAAGTTAGTGCAATGTTTATTTACGTTAGTTAAGCGTGTTGAATACCAAAAATATATTCAGCCATTTGCAATATTAGACTACTATTATTTGTATAAAACACACAATGAGATTTATGTATAAACACCCAAACTGAAGTAATTTTAATGATTGTCTGTTTTCTGTGAATTATACTTTGGAGTTTTCAGCGTCTAAAATTAAAAGTAGGTAAGATTGCCAGAAATATCAAACGACTCAAACAAAACGCATTACTCCTGATTGCCATGAAAATGTGTAAAACGAAAAACTAGATTATTGATCTTTCCTAAAAAACTCATATTTAAAAATCGGTTCCTTAGATTTCGTTAAAAAAAATTTGTCATATGTGAAGATTAATTTTCCAAACCTGTGTGCGAAATTGGAAGTATAAAAGAAGATTAGGCCTACTGTTCAGAAATGATTAACGGCTTTCATTAAAAATTCAAATACGACTCTATAGAACAAATTAAAGTAAACTTAGGCTTTGTTTAAATATATCAATTATAAGTTAAGATATTTTCCAGAAGAAATACTTGGAGAAAATTTAGACAAAAAATACTTTTTTTTTCATCTGTAGTTATTAGACATTTTTCGGTTTATTTATTTTTTGTTTTGTAGTTGACTGTGTGAGATAGTTGCAATGTTTGTTCACTGTTTATGTATTAAGACGATTTTTAATCACCCTTCACCAAATTATTTTGATTATAAGTAAATAATAACCCAATAGGTATACAAAAATTAATTATTATTTTAACTCTCGTTTATTTTATTGTGTAACAAAAGCTTCTATTTTTTAATTTTATCAAATAATAAATGTTTATGGTGTAGCTTTTATTTATGTTTGCTTTGGCAAAGAATGACTCTTGTGCTTGCTTTAGTAATAAAATAGAAATGTGTAGTATGTGTTTGACGATGAATCATTGGGCACTTTTCAAACTGGGTGTTTTTCTCCTTTTTTTGCAGACCTCTAACCCTTTTGCGGAGAGTGCTCACACTATAAAAAAAAACACAATCTACACATCCAGTCAGCCAATCAGCTTGCTTTCATTCCATCTGGCCAACCAATAATGCGCTAGCTTTTTGAAAACCCCCCCTTTGACCAAGTGCGTGCACAACCGCCACTTTCCTTCCTCACCCCAACGTGAACCCAGTTACCTGCTTAGCCTGCCTCCGTCAACATATTTCTGCCTTTCTCTATCTATCTATCTATCTCTATTTCTGTTCTATCGCTTGTGCAATCTAGCTTCGCCGCTTCTCATCCCTTCCTTTTCACCTCGACTCGAATCAGTACTCTCAGTGTTTTTTGTTTTTTTTTATGTTTGTTGTTACAATTGTTAAAAAGAAGTGCGTGTTTTGAAAGATATTTAAAGTAAAATACATATAAATAGGTCCATGTTATTATAGTAATATTTTAATAAAAGTGATAAAATATTTTATATATTGAAGTACAGTAACAGGTATTTTTTTAAAAAGTATTTGTGAGGTGGCCTAAATGACCTAAAGTGCGTGAGGTTTGTTTTTTTTTAGTCTATCGTGTGCGTTTCCCCCCCTGTGCTCCTTTTCCCCCGCATTCCCCTTAACCTGACACACGCACTTGTCCAGAATGGCCATGGTGAATATGAATAATCTTCTCAACGGAAAGGACTCCAGGTGGCTACAGTTGGAAGTCTGTAGAGAGTTTCAAAGGAACAAATGTTCAAGACCCGATACGGAATGCAAGTTCGCACATCCTCCAGCCAACGTTGAAGTACAGAATGGCCGTGTGACTGCTTGTTACGACAGTATTAAGGTAAGAGAGACTTTGCTTTGCTCTGTATAAAGTGTTCTCGTTATTCTTTAATTCTTGTTTTTATTATGCATTGTTTGCGATGTTGTGTTCATAACGTTTAGCGAAGACAAAGTGCATTTAGATAAGAGAATATTGTTTTAATTGTTAAATTGATTGGTACTAATTTTGTTTTGTCGTTTTCAAAATATTCTTCTGAGTAATTGCATTATGTAACCAAACTCTGTGTCTCGAAAACTATTTGACAATCAACTATTTTTTGACCATAATTAGATCTCGACAAAGTGTTAGTAGTGATGATGTGGTATTTTAGTTTATGATCGTTTTTAAGAATTCGAATCAATCAAACGTTTTTAAGCATGTAGGAACTTAACAGATTAACTGTCTGTTTCTTGAAAGTTTAAACCGTTCCAACTTCGTTCCCATAACAACGATAACAAATTTAATAACAGCTGATTCATAAAAATTAACATAGAAACAATTTGAGGTTAGGTTAACCAGCTATATCCACTAAATATTATCTTCATACTGTATTATTTTGTTGTCATTGTAGGCCTATTGTAGATTTTTCTTATTTTGCATGAAAAAATTACTACTAAAACATGTTTACAAAGAGAAGTAGTTCTTCCAAAAAGCTAGTTTATGTTTCTAATACCAACTGTTAAGGGTTCAATATATATAAAGTACGAAACTTGCTTTGCTCCAGTGTATATAGTTTAATGATTTCTTATCATCTGTTGTTTATTGTGGGCTTACGTTTTTTCGATATTGAATACAAAACGAAGAAAGCTTTTGGTTCAGAAAGTATAGGCCTATCACAAAATATGAAGACAATCGTATAGTATACACCTGTATGCAAAATTTGCAAACTATACACCTGTATGGTTTTGGGGTTTAAATCCTTTGGAACCTAACTGGATTTACACCTTTTTTTTGTAGTTTTGAGTTACTTACCTTTCTTTCATCTTTCATGACAGTACTCTTTTGGCAAACTCTTGTTATTTTTCGGACCCAAACGCTATTGAGTATTTGAGGGTCTTTATTCTAAGTTCTTTTCTTACTTTTTTTATAAAGTGATGATGTCCGAAAGGTTTTGATCTTTAAATAACAAGTTTAAAAAATAGATCAAATAGATATTTGCTAAATTATAGTAGATTTTATAAAAAACGAATACAGACAAGCTTTCCTCAGTAAAGTTTACATGAATTTTTTACTATGTGTTTTCGATTAAAGTATTACCATGTATTCTAATTTTAAAAATTTGTTTTGTATTTGTTACAAAATGCAGATAAAGAAACCACGAGATAAATGTTCCATACTGAAGATATTCAATTTATATTAAGCTTATCTTTGTGTAAAATGGAACACATACTGGGCAGTATTTCTGTTATCTTTCTTTTGACACTTAAATTTTTTTTCGACAATCCTAAGGAAATGATTTAATGACATTGAACTATTCTCGGTTCGGATCTATAGTTTAGGTGAAGATAGTTTTTTTAAGTGGCAAAAGACGAAAATGTATAAATTTTAATTAAAATAATGTGATTGTTTTTCGTGCTACGAGTGGTAAAAACGACAAACCTTTTTCTAACAATAACTGTCTTATAATTTGGTTTCATTTAAACTCTATAGACAGGCCTGTCTTTACAAACAATGGTGTTTCTTGTTTTAAGTTATGTTTAAAACATATATGTAAATTAAAAGTCACGATTTCTTAGTCGTGTCAAGACAACATTAGGCCTACAATCGGCTGTGGTGTGCACAATATTGCAATGTGGAATGTCATAAATTGTTCTTACTTACTTACATGAAATATAATCCTGCGACAATATGTAAATTATTAAAAGGTTAAGATTGTTAATATTATTTTAAATAGTTCTTATCTGTTATAAGGTACCTATGATTCCGTTGTGATCGTTTTTTTTTTTTAATATCTCACTTTCTTTTTGTACTATCGAGTGTTTTTATTTCTCCACTCTTTTTAATCCGAAAATGTATGTCCTGTAACATTTTTTACTTCGCGTGTGAGAGATTCCAGATTGAATAGCCGTGGTTTTAAACCAGTATCGTGATAAGGTAAACTGCTACGGTTGAATTCTGAATCTATATGCTAGAATTACGGGAACGAAATGTCGATTTGTTGGTCACAAATAACCCAGCTGAAAAGCAAGGCCAGGTCTTTCATGGGCTCCACAAAATTATAATTTTGTAAAATAAACTTGACAGTTTCCAATTGAAATTTAGTAGTTTCCATTTTGAAACAGTTTTCCCCCCTATCAAAGCGCTCCAAACAACCATATTATGTACAATTTGTTTTGCTGAACGTGAATTTGTCGTAATCAAGAACTGAGTCGAGAAACCTTAGTAAGTTATAGTACACGTGTATTATGCTTCTATTTCTCTGGTGTGTTCTGTACTTTTTTGTCTTCCTTATACTTTAGTAATCTTTTTGCTAAATGCTTAAACCAAAACAAAGGGTCCATTTTTTAGTTGATTCAACTGTACGAGAGTATCCAAATCCGTAGGAAGCCATACAAACGCGTAGAATTCTAAGCACCAACGTCCTGGCCTTAATCACTTGAAGCAAAACCTAATCAATAATTCATAAAATCACCAATTCCACAAGGTAAAACTTGAACGTTTCAACTACTACGAAGGCATCTTTAGGTGTAATCATTTAAAAACTGTTTTGGTGTTTTATTGTTATGGAAATTGGTGTTCTTCTTTAATTATTGATCCTGTTCACAATAAAGGAATTGACAAATTATGTTCATATTTTTTTATAGTAAATAAAAAATAAATTGTGCAAAACTACACTAACATTCTCAGTTACCCATAAACAAAAAATAACTCCATTTTGGTGAAGTTTTTTGATTACTCCCCTCCCCATGTAATTTTTATAATGAAAGATAAACTGAGCCCCTTCTTTTTGTGGATGTTATACTTAAATAAAATCCAAGCTTGCTTCGGTTGTGATATAAACTCATCCTAAACGTAAATCTTACTTGATTGAAATTGAATTTTCAAGGTTATTTTTTGATTTTTTATCAATTATTCTTGAACTGTAATTTTCTTTTTCTCGTAAATGACACACGGTTTTGGATAATTAATTTTCATATTTCAATAAATTTAGAATGAAATCATTATGACTTTCATCTTATTTAGTAACTCCATGTCCGATTATTTGAAATAATTTTAATATTTTTTCTTGTAACGATTTTCGAACCGGCTTGTTTGGGCAACCGATATGTTTTCTTTATATTTTTAGAGACTACATTTTTTGCTAATTCAAGTTTTGGCTTATTTTGGCAGCTACCCACAAAAATTTGTCGAGATATAGCAAAATTGCCAACGTATCAATTTTGTTGAACATTTAATTTAATTAGCGTACTGCACAGATGACACAAATATCATTTCAAAAACCACTTTGTGGTTCAGAGGACCTGAAAATAAGTATATCCGCGAAAACTCAAGAAATGTTTTTAAACCCTTCGCTTTAACTTTAAAAAATTATGAACGTAAAAATTGAATTCTTCACCAAAACTTACATAAATTACGATTTGAACATACGGTCTTCATTCCTTAGAATGCCAGTAGGACAAAACTTCCTTTGTTGCCCAGAAACTGGCTCAACTGGAGTTTCAACTTCTCTGAACGGGGGTGTTGAGAACCAGTCTCTCCAACATCCCTACATCTCTCTCTCAGGACCCGCTACAGTTGCCTTTGCATAGTAATGAGTTACAAACCATTGTCCCATATTCAAATTAGTTTCTATAATTTGTGTAGGCCTACTGAGTACAGCGTTGTGTTAGGTGAATGTTGTAACTGAACGATTAGACCGAGATTATGAATTGGATCGGTTTACGGCACAAACTTTCTCACATATCTATTCACAAAGTTCTAACTAAACATAAGTATTTATCGTCTAAAATGTCAGAAAAGTGATACAGTAATGAACAATTGAAATTTTAGGTTTATGTAATATATTTTGAATTTGAGTCTGAACTTGCTTTCTTTCTGCCATAAACTCGTCCTAAGCGTAAATTATTAAATTGACAGTCAAGGTTCCTTGGTGGGTTTTGAAAATCACTTCTATACAGTAATTAAGAATTGTTCATCTTCAAATTCAAAATTCTATAAAAATCGGTAGAGCGGGTTTTGACAAAATCATACTTTTTATAACACTTACTCCCGAACGATAGTTCCGATTTTTACACTGTTTGTATCATTACACGTTTAAGAAAAATTTGAACATAATCTGTAGTGTCTATTTTGAGAAATTATATCTTTTATTACTGCTCTGTTTTTGGTGTCTTGTCGATTTTTGAGAATCGTTTGTTTATATCCTTAAAAATTATTTTAACAGAATTTGAGAAAGATCTAATTTATGAGTGCCTTATGACAGATAGCTACAAATTTTTAGTTATCGAAAAATCTTGTTAATGAAAAAGTCTCAAAATAAAGGCCCCTTATAAAAATTAATGAAAATCGGTCTATTTGTTGTACTGTACTACATTGCACTGACAATAAACAAACATCATAAAAAAGTACTATTTTTGGATTCAGTAAATCTCAAAAAGAATATTTCCAAAACAATTCAACATCTAATTTTTGAGCCATAACACAATGCTCTCTAATACTACATAAATGTGAGAAACTATAGCAAAGTTATAATAATAATTGTTTCAGTCAGTTAAAGGACTAATGTCCAGTCTGGACTAATAGTCGTTCGCAAATATTTGCTTCACCCTTATGAAGCACCAGCGGGATAGGGGTGGCTACACTCTGGTCCAGCCTGAATATGTTCCTTGGCGAATATTTGGTTCCAAAACACTCTCCAAATCCCCCCTCAATTATTTTTACACTAGGTTTTAACACATTGATCAGTTTAGATATAATCTTCATCAGTTTCGTCAGCGTACAGAAATAGACGAACTGAAATTCCCGGATGTACATTGAACGGAAATGATTCCCAAAAATATCTCTAAGCATTGAGAATTGGGAATAAAGTACATTTTAAGATAGAAAATTGACCCAGATTACGCCTTTAAAAAAACCGATTTCATTTAATTATTCTAATGATTAACCATTAAAATAGTGATATAGATTAATTTAAAAAAAACATTAATTTCATTTTTAAAACGGTAAAAATTAACGAGAATTCAATTTCGTGGAGAAACATCAAAACAACGTCCGTTTCCTTGATTCAGTTACTGTATAGGTTTTTAAAAGTTGAATTTCAAGTTTTAAAAAGCTGTTAGCCATATTATATTCGTATCATATCACTATGTATTTATATATAAACAGACATGATTGAATTGAATACTGTACATACCCGAATTGTTGACAACAGTTTGAACACAAACAAAAACACGAACCACAGACGATATGAGATAATAATACTGGCGTTCTTCGACCAATGTGTGGCCAGGAGGTTCGGGAAGGACGGTCCTTTGATTTGGAAGGTTCAAGTCGGTTTCTTCGCAGCCTTTAACATTTGGCTATCATTGCGAATAGTGGAGAGGCTTATGACCAACTTTGGAATTTTTGGAGCAGAGTGGACACGAGCATGACCTCGGCTTTAGGTTCTAAAGACGATACGTCCTTACGTATGGGGTGACAACTGCCAGAGATTTTTTATTTGGTTTTGGAGATAGATGCGTGAGAAAGTTTGTGCAATGTTCTTGAACAACCTTCTTAATAAATTTAGTGTGAATTAGGTGGGAAAAGAAATGGATTGTACACTTTGATTGAGCCTTTATCGGATAGGGCTCTCGTTTTGTGAGCTCCCCGAGGGAACTTGAAAAAGTTACGGTGTTGGTCCGACATTCTGAGTTAGGATTGTTAGTGAATCCAGATCAGGAAAGATAAAATTACGTAAGCTTAAGCTCACAACATCTGTTACCAAAGATTTGTTTTATAAACTTTGAATATAGTTAGAACATATGCAAGTATTTTCCTATGCAATGCTGAATCTAAACATATATTTTTAGCTAACTCTTGACCTGTTCTATTCTATAAGAACTGGTTGCAGTTCCTTATAACCGGTTGTTGGGAAGGGTCATTGCGAGGGAGAACTTCATCTTATGCCATACAAGACCATTATGTAGAGTAAAGACCAGTTTCTAAAATATTTTATTTCACTGATGGAACGATTTGTCATATCTTTTGGATTCAAGGAAAAAAAACTAAACGGAGTAGAAAACTGGTTCTTGATTAAAAAAAAACCCATTCCAGTCGCGATGTGTGTGTGCAATTTCAATTTACTGTCTCGTTTTATAATTTGATTAAATTTTACTGGCTATTATTATTATCATTATTAAACTTATATGAACACTTATAACGTACCAAATGGGGTCAACATGTGTAGATTTCAATTCTACATGTAACGAAAATCAAACCAACCTCTCTACGAGGACAAATACCGAAGTTATTGGCAAAAGTTTAATTTCAAACTCTGAAGTAAATATGATATTCGTATGTTAGGAATGAATACAACACCCATCAACTTTTTATTTTATCAATTTCTAAACAATAAGGATGCGCATTATAAAGGTGATAAACAGCAAACATTTGGAGCACTCCATTTTACAAAACTTAAATCATTCCCAAGTACTTACTACATACAACCTTACTTAATCGCGGAATTGAAATCAGCGGCCTCAGAAACATACAGGATATCATTTTCATAATTTATCACTATTTTAACATGATATTGGCTTTTTATGTGGCGCCCTCTAGGATTAGCATATTTTTTGACACCAGAATCGGAATCAGCAACCCAAATAACATAGATGACAACCCAAAAATGACATCAATTTATATAGATATTCGCGTTTTCCAAGTTATGTTGAATCGTCCGGCCTTCATTAATAAACAAATTTATTGAGTTGCCCCTCAATAAACTGTTTTCAACTTTGATCTAGACATTCTAAAGAACAAAATGGGCTATCATATAAGTAAATACGTGTTCCTAAACTATTATTGTTAAATTTGTATTTGAATAAAAGAAATGATTGATTGCCAGTTCCTCCCGCAAGTAACCGCGTTGTCGATCAAATGTGATGTCGATCGGGTTGAGACGCCAAGTTTTCTACAAATGATGTTTAAGAACAAATTATATCAGTTTATGTCAACATTTCGATAAGAGAATGATAAGATTGCAGACGTTTAAGCGTATCAGTTTCGTCCTGGTATTGTCCGCCTTTAAATTTGATAAATGTGGATAAAAATAAAAATTAAAAACCGAGGAGACGATTTTTTGTAGGAACATTCATTCAGTACATAGTGGTAGTTTTTCACAGATATAATCAGTTTGAAATTCTCCGAGTTCAAAGAAATGTTTTTAAAACTTTTATCGGATGTGGAGTGCCCTACAGCCCATATGTTTGGACCGATTTGAATCAAATTTGGTATGTAGCGTATTTTTGCCATATCTTGAGACTTTCATTTTTTCGGCAACTCAAAATTTAAGAGTACCTGTCATAAGACAAAACCTCAAAATTCTTAAATGTAAACTACCGGGTGTTTCAGACCACATGGACACTATCTGTAGCGCTTAAACGAAAACAAATAAAAATTCCCTTCCAATTAGAACCCCCCTTTTTAGACCCCAAAGAATTTAGGAAAATTATTTTCGACGCTCCTCAATGACCCAAAAGGGCACTTTTGGGGGCAGGGTGGTGTTTTTGGAAAATTTTCAAATAGAAACATAGGTCGTGTAATACCTCATTTTAAAGGTCTCTCTTTTCTGAACATTTTGGAGCAAAAAAAATTGTTATCTTTTCATTACTGTACAGGGTGTGACGAAATATTTTTTTTTTTTTTAGTTTATAGCGGGAAATGTGACTGCCAGCTCCCTAACAAATATAGGGCAACCATTTTTTTTCCTAGTTTTACAAGAACACACCCTTTCAGGAGATATGGGGTAGTATGGACTTCTATGTAGTTTTCAAATTTTTAATAAATTTCAACTTTAATAACTTTTAAAGAGCAAAAAGTAAAAAAAATTCAAATAGCAACCTAGATTGAAAATTGTACCATTTGAGAGACCTTTTGAAAACAAACATTTTTTTGTATTGAAAGTTTGGTTCTATCTTGCACCGTTGAATAATTGTAAAAAAATGGCATTTACAAAAAATATATATATATTTCGTCACACCCTGTACAGTAATGAAAAGATAACTTTTTTTTTTTGCTCTGAAATGTTCAGAAAAGAGATACCTTTAAAATGAGGTATCACATGACCTATGTTTCTATTTGAAAATTTTCCAAAAACACCACCCTGCCCCCAAAAGTGCCCTTTTGGGTCATTGAGGAGCGTCGAAAATAATTTTCCTGAATTCTTTGGGGTCGAAAAAGGGGGTGGTTCTAGTTAAAGGAAAATTTTATCTGGTTTCGTTTAGGCGCTACAGATAGTGTCCATGTGGTCTGAAACACCCGGTATAAGCACAATATCAAAATTTATTACTCGCAAAAAACGCCGACTCATGAGTTATCTGTAAAAACAACAACAAAAAAAACGTTATAAGAGAGATAATTTATTAAAATTGCCTCTACGGATTTCATTCAAAATTTGATAACTTATTAATTACCTAAACCAGTGAGAAAATTGACGAAAATAGAAAATTATAGGTAAGAAATAATTTCAAACAAACGTTGACCGCTCTTTACATTACTTTTTTATGTTTTAAAGACGAAAAATCTCGTGGCCATCATTACCTTAAGAAAACCCCTAGCCCTGGTATTTTGTAATAGAACTATTGACAGGGTATAAAACAAATATCAACAGTTGTTCATAAAAGACTTACAGACAGTTTTTATATGACCGAATAATAAATATCTGACTCAATCACTACTTGTTTGACTTTTTACTTTGTATAAAACATCTTTTCCAGTTTCATAGGTTCAATAGTTTCAAAGGTTTTACCTGTTCGAGTTTCATAGGTTTCCAAATATATATAAGTGTTCTATGATTTTGTCTGAACAATGAATTAAGTGTATGCTTCCAATGAGAACTGAACTCCACTATTTACAGAACGACTGTTTCTAAACTGTTTTCAATCATTTTTCAATTTAAGAATTAATTTAATCACTTGTTTATTTCAATTCGAGTCAAATTAAAAAGTATTCCAATATTTGCTCGCTTTGTTGGAGGTGACAACCACACACTGCTATTTATTCATGGGGGCGTTGAACACAAATAGAACAGTATGTTGTGTATTTTGTGTACAAGAGTGTATAATATATTAGCGCTTCGAATACGCATGGGGGGGGGGGTAGGCCTACTGTTATGTGACATTTTGCGTGTGTGATAAATCACACTGTTGAAAAGGGTACAAACTTTGGCAGAGTGTTTGTTATTTATTTAATGAATTTATAGAAAAACCCTGGCGTAAAATTTTAAAAAAATAGTCCAGGTTGTAAGAAAGAACAAGGGTTTATTGAGAATGTTTTGTGTGAATGGATGTGTGTGTGTGCTTTTTTGATTTATTAAACCAAATTTTAACTATAATTCTAAATATAAATAGGGTCAATTAAAGTGCTGGGGGGAGGGAATAGTCTACATTTTTTAACTACCTGCCTTTAAAAATAACCGATGTTTGATTTTGTGTAATGCAAATGAATTTAATACAAATGTGTTAAAACTTTCATGGGTCTTACTTATGTAAAGTCAATATTATTATAAATTATAAAATTTTAAATCCATTAAACGTCCGGGGAAAAATATGTGAATAAACAATACAAAAATATTACACTAACTTTGTCACACATCCATTTACGAAACCAAATAATATTCTTGACAATTTCCCCAAAATTTTCTAAATACTACTTCTAAACGAAAAAGAAAAAAAAAGTTTTGTCTCATTGTAACACTGAATCATATTTGACTGAAATCTAGTTTATTTTACTGTCAGTAAGTAAAACCAAAGACCCTTATAATTTCATACGAGTGTCTTTCCGTCTGCAAGTCGCAACCCGTCTATATAGACAAAATAATAATTGCTGTATATTTCAAATTTTGTATTTGTATTCTTTGTATTGTCCCAAATATAGGAAAAATATAGTGTAACAAAAAAAAATGACTTGGGGTAGTTAAGGAGCAAAAACTATCGAGTTGATTTTTTAAATTATTATTATATATATATTATGTGTAGAGTATCAAATAAAAGTAGAAGTTATTCTGATAACGAATATATACATATTTGACTCAATATTAATGTGATGACACTAGGCCAAATTGAAAGTGTCAGATATTATCCCTCCCCCCCTAACATGAAAACGGCGTGATTTACAAATCTGAAAAAAAATATTGTATTTGAAATTAAATTGCAGTGCGAAATCAAAGTTTTTTGTTTGACAACTAAATAATAATAATAATAATAATATCAGAAAGAAAAAAAAACAATTTATTGGCTCGGGATACTTAAGTAGAAATTCGGCGACCAATCATATAATTTCCTATATATGTGAGTAAGTAAGAGGGGTAAATAAACCTTGAGCCCCGTCGTTAAGTTCAAAATTAGTTCATGGTTGAGGGGGGGTGGTCGATAAGTTTTTGGTGAAATGTGACGATTTGTAATCCAAATAAATGTGCCAAACTGCAAATCAAAAAAATTAACACATCGTGAGTAATTTAGAAAAAAATGGTCACTACCAAAAACCTTAATTACAGCACTAATGTTGTTACTCAACTTCCGAACAAAAACATTTCATTTTCCATTTGTGGATTAATATTACCCGAGATATAATGGATTCTTTACGGTCTTTACTACACATGAGACCAGACTGGTATAGTTGTCGTTTTCTGATGACACCTGTTTTATTTTTATAACCACTAGTCGACCTTGACGCCGCCTAGCAGACATTAACGGTATGGTTTGTGCACGTTTTATCCAGTTTATTGTTGAAATAAGCGATGCTAGCCAGTGTAGCCAACCTTGTGTGGGTAAATCATTTACACGACCAAATGTTGCAAATCGTGTAATCGCATTTGTCGTTCCTGCCGTTTTTGTTAGAATATTTTGAAATAATGCAATCACCACGATAAGTGTTTTAGATGTTGGTCGTAGACGATAGAAAATATACCACAAGGCCTCTAACTATGTCGTTTGCAATACGATTCTCTCAATGAGTCACCTTCTCAGCCGGCTTACGTCATCTGTTTAGTTGTTTTGTTTCACCTTATACTTGACTAACATGTTTGATTATATACAGATAATATAATACACTCTCTATATACGTAGGCCTACTTGGCGAACTAAAGTCATCATGAATATGTACTCGTTTATATTATTAATACGGTTTAAATCGGACATTTGACATCATTTGTGTATATAAACACGAAGTTTCGAGAGTATAAATCTACCGCGTTATCAAGTGTCATACAAATTCTTATACTTTAAATACAGCTGACATTTTTCTGCTTATTCCAGAAATGGGAACCATGACGCGATTGAAGACTATCTTGAAAGAGGTTGTTTATCCCACTAAACCATTAGGACAACTGTCTCTTGGCTCCATCCCTTACAATTAGTTGATTGCTATCCTTTGATTTAGTCTTAGGTTTGATTGCTCAGACTTAATTTTAGGCTTGAGTTTTTTTCTTACATTTAGATTAGTTTTAGTTTACAACATGGCCCTAAAGCTGCTAGACTATGTTGTTGTTTTTCTCTTTCATGTTCTACCTCACACAGTTTCATATACACAAATGATGGCAAATGTCCGATTAAATCATATTAATATTATGAACAATCCAACGTTTTCAAAAACCTTTAAAATCACAGTACTCGTCTATTTTATATATTTCAGAATGAAAGATAGTTGGTAAGCATTGGATTGTTTTGCTTACAATATCGGTTGTGTAATATCATAAATGTTGTCTGGGAAATGTTCGTGATTTGTGTAATATTGTTTCATTCGGTTTTAAATAACTTAGTTGAAATTACTTTTGTGATATGTTATATACTGTTTAATAGATAGATTGTCTTTATCTGAAAATTGTGACGTTATTAGAGCCTCTTCATCTAGGGCGACCCGTCTCTATCTTCTAACCTCCATCACTAGACTCTTTCTCTATGTCTTCAAATCATCTGTTTCGGAGTCTTCCGAATTTCTACTGCCTCCTGGTCATCCAACATAAATCTTTTATACAGTATTTTCTTCCTCCATTCTCTAGCTAAGTTGTGTTTTGATCAACTTAGGCTGTCCTACTTTTTTATTATTTTTTTATTCGTTATCGAAGGTAGGCCCAAATATTGTCCTCAACATCTAACTTTTCAAGTCACTAGTCTTCCCTTAAATCTCTAGGCCACCACTACTCTTCCTACTGTTTTATAAATTGTTCTTATAGACATTAAGTTTGATCTTAATAGCTTTAGGAATGAAAATAACACCGGGTAACTGCTTTACATTTTGCTCTTAGCAAAATATGCCCTCAAACAAAATGTGGTATAAATCGGTCCATTTGTTTAGGTTGTAGGTACCGACATCATTCAGAGTACCAGAAACTGACATTTCTGCGTACAATTTAATATCCATTTTCAACAAAACTTTCTTTATAACCCTACTACTATAAATGTTTTTTTTTTAAATACCTCTTTTGTGGTTACAAACTACTTTTGAAAAGTTGAGCAAACTTTCTTTACACTAAAGGACTATGTAAGAATGATTTTGCTTATCGTTAACAATATATTCACTCTTAGAACTTTCTCATACAGGACTTTTAAAATATTTTTAGCAACTAAGTATACCAAACATATCAATATCAGATATTCTCTTCAACGTCACAAGTTCTATACATACGGAAATCGACTGGTACGATGTCCAACACTATCGCGTAACCTACTTTCAAAAAACTGCTGGTTCTGTGAACAATAAACCTAGTTCTTTGATCATAGATTCAGTATATATGGTTCTTGTAAACCCAGTGTGGTTTGTTAATAAGGGGTCCGAGGCTATTCTGCCTCCTGTCACTGCGAACCAAATGTAACTGATATTCATAGACTAGGAAATAACAATAAATAATAACCCATCTACTGTACACTTGAACAAAACACCACTAACAAGGTTTGATAATAAAATACTTTGTGACTTACATTTTATTATTATTCGTTGTATTGTTGTACTCATCGAGGTATACAGCCGGTCATAATGACATACGACAGAACCTGTACTACTGGTTGGTCTCGGTGGCCGGTGTCCCACTTCCATGGAACGGTAAATGATCTAATATTTATATTTTACCCTAAATTATATCAAGTTTGAGAGAAAATCTGAGGGAATAAAACTGTTGTTTAAATTGTAATTTATTTGATATTTTTGTACTTTTATGAAATATCGAAAGAGGAAGTTGTGTCAGGTAGATTTTTTTCTTTTCGAGTCACGTTAAAACGTCCTGCGAGAATTTCTTTCTTATCTTCTTTATTGTGACTACGTGTTTTGGCTCGTTATTCTTGTTGTGGCATTATATTTAATACTTCAGAACAACCTCTTTATTCCTAAAGCTGTGCAGTAAATATTTTAATTGACCGTTTTTTTGTACGAAAAAAAAAAAAAATTTAACGTGATCATACGTCATTTATCCTAGTCGCAAAGAACCTTATTCCAAAATTTCATATTGATTGGAACGTGATTTTGAACGTAAAGGCGTTATAAACCAATAAACACACAGACGAATTGCTCGTTTCGCTCGACCAATTGTAACAGAAAATGTTTAATAAAAGAATCCTCTAAGTGACAGACATTGTCGCCAGATTGCCATCTGTAACTAGAGTCCGTTTTGTGAATATAATTCATGAAGAAATTATTAAACTAATTTATAACTTTTTTTTCCCCCATTCTTTTTCTTATTGTTTAAAGGTGAAAACCCTTTCGTTTACCATCGGATTATAAAAAAAACAGGAAAGAGAGGAACCTAAGATAACATAAAAGACGCTTAGATCCAACTCTGTACATTTTACTCGGCGATTGAGTTTCTAGAGGCCACAATATAAAAACAATAACATATTTAAATTGAATTTAATTTGATATATACGTGTTGTTTTAATGGTTAGTTTGTGTTTCAGAATCAATTATTGTACATTACTGAATGTATACATTACATTTTTAGCCTCTAATTGACAGTTGTCACACACATTGTGTTAAAATCAATATAATTAGAAATGCTATAATAACCCGACAAGTGTATATTGTTTTTAAAGTATTTGCTATAAAATTACAGTACATTGCTTTAAATTCTAACTTGGTTATTTTAGTTTAATACACTCGGGACTGCTTGCATTAGTACGTTTGTCACGGTCGTTTGGCTTTAGTCAGAACAAATCGAACCGTACCGACAAGACGTTATTACGTTGTAAGGGGAAATAAATTAACTCTGCAAAAACATTGCACAAACTTTCTTACTCACCAAAGCCAACCGAAACTGTTGTCAAAAATGTCATTCGATAGTTGGTGAAATAATGAAAATAAACCATGGAGCTGTATTTGAACAAAAAAATATTTATACAGTTGCAGAATTGTGTTTCCAAACTTGAGGAGGTGGTTTCCCACATCAAGATTTTTTAAAAGTTACCATCAACATATGTCCAGAATTCCCTAGTTCACAGTCATTTTGTTTTATTTTTACAAAATCGTTTTATCTCCTGAACAGTTTGACGGATTGAATTGAAACTTATGGTGGTACCTAATAAGGTAACCATAAAACTGTTTAAAAATGGCTGCTATTCAATTTACTTAAATAATTTAAAAAACTAGAAATTGTTATGAAAAATGTAAGCAGCCGTCATTTTCAAATGTGTTATTTTATTAGTTTGGTTATTTTTATTATCATTTTCAAAATAGTGTTTACCTTACTAGGTATCGTGCCAAGCTTCAATTCAATCCATCGACACGTTCTGGAGATAAAATATTTTGTAAAAAAACTAACGGACATTTATAGGAACTTTTTCTTAGTTTTGATGCGGGAACTTCGTCTTGAAGTTTGGAAAAAACACCCTGTATATTTAAACTTTACTTCACTCGTGATATAAAAGAACCTTATTAATAAATCGTATTCCATTAACAAAATAGCTTTTAATAACAGCGAACAGTCAGGATAAGTTTTGGTTTTTAACAATTATTCGTTAACTTGTGTAGTCCTTGTGATTTTGGTCACGGATTTTGCCCAATAAACTTGACATTTCACTAAAATTTGAACGATTAGATTTTAACAAAATACGTGTTTTATATTTTTCACATGAACGATTTTTTTACCTGTAACTCAAGAACCGATATTTTTAGAGAACTGACAACCAATATGATTTGTTTGAGTTCTTAGTGGTTATACTTAGCCGTTCTGAGGACATTTCATTCATTTTTTCGATAATTTATAATATAGGGATAGCTGCCATTTGAATAAATTTTACACAAACATGGAAACAAGCCGTATTGACAGTAATTTGTCCACAAAAATGTAGGTTCAGGAGTTATGGGTAAAAAAACGTTCGTAAATGACCTTATTTCTCAAAATCGGCTGAAAAAATGTCGTTTAAATGTTAAAAAGATTAATGTTTCAAATCCGTGTGCAAAATTACCGTCTGGAATAATATAAAAAACATATGTTAAAATTGATTGCTGTCATTAAAACCCGATTTCAACCAAATGAGGTTATGATGAGATTAAGGCACAATCTAATCAAGTTTCGGCTCTTATATAGCCTTACATTTATTTCAAAATATTTTAATACAAAGTAAATAAAAATAATGTTATGGGGGTTGATACATCCGTTCTGTCGCCGATAAAAACTTTTACATATTTTTGTCTCTTGTATAAGTTTAGAGACAATTTTGGGGAGGTTGCGGCAAATATTATGTTTTTTTTTTGTTGATTGTGTTGTAATATTGAGTACAATAATGCACAGTTTATAAATCGGTCCACCAGTTTCTGCTGTAGAACACTGTAAAGACAAACTTTCCAAAAACCAATTTTTTAAACTCAAAAACCGTAAAAACCGACGTTTCCATGAAAAACTCGACGTTAATCTTTTAACTCATCACGCAACTTACCAATACAATACTATGAAATAAATTATACAGTAATAATTTTAAATTTAGTACGATTGGTGCTTACGTAATACACACTAAAAACATTTTTACCACAGTGTTTAATATAAAAAAAAACCATTAGTTTACTAAGTGCAGTGTGGTGTTCGTTAGGTTGGGTTGGCAGCGTATTTCGTTGTAAAAAATAGAAACCAGCGGCGATGTTTAAAAAGGATTTGTATTCCGCATACCATTTCCCACACGTCATTTGAAACGTTAGATTATTTTAATCTATGCAGTGATATCGTTGGCGGTGACATTGCGAAATAATAGCTTAGGTAAATACCTTAGGTTTTGTCTGGCGGCAGTCAGATATAGTGTCTGTCATTTGGAGGTTTCTTTATTTGGCATTTATTGTTTTAATTGATTGTGCAAAGCTAGGTCCTGTTTTAACTCGAACATTTAGCATATTGTATCTTTGATTGTTAGACTGTTATGGCCAAATACGTGACTTTATACAATTATGGATTAAGTTTCCTTGCAACTATGTACAAGATTTTACAATGGCGTCCACTCAAAACATTAACTGCAACGTTGCAAGGCATGGACGTGGATCATCCTTCTAGGATTCCGCCTAGTTTCCGTTAAATGTAATACGAGACATCGAGTAGTAATAAAATAATAATAATTTGAATTAGTTTGTATATATTCCCGCCAGTGGTTTTTTTACTCGACCAAAAAGTAAAAAATTTCATTTTTGAAGTGAATACTTCTTTACGCCCGGTAGGCAATTTGTTTGGTGCTGTTAAATCGATGTGGTGAAAGGAAAAATCGTCACGAAAATAATAATAACAGTATACGTACAACAACGGTTATGCTGCGTATTTAAATAATCTACTATTTTTATTATAGTAAAAGTTCAATTATTAAATATAAGTATAAATTACGAATATAATTATTATATTAAATTTTTTAAATAATTAAATTTACGTTTCAAAATATATATTACTTAACCTCGAGATAATCAATAAGCTAATATGGTAAAAACAGGGTTTATATAGTCTAAGTATTCACTTCTAACGCGCGTAGTCTCTACGCACTCAATATTGTTTTACATTTGTTTTTATGAATTAAAACCATTTCCAATTTTATAGTGTTCTATTAAAACTTCCAGGACATGTTATATTAGTAAAAATAAAGAAAAACTTCCTATTAACATAGGTTCGAGAAAAAAAGTTTTCTGTCTATCTCTATTTTGGTTTTATTACACAAAAAAAAACCTTTGCAAATAGGTAAGGTATTGAGTTCAGATTTGACACTTGCATTTTTCAATTAAAATTTACAAGTGTACCAGAATAGACTTTATTTTGTAACCTTTCAAAATGGCGACCTTTTAATATATTTTACTTCTGGAATATCTCGAAAACCGTTACCTTTTCAAATTATTTACAAGAGATAAAATATTTTCTTCTTTAACGGCAAACAAAACTTTTTTTTTTTAATTTTCTGTATATAAAAAAACTTAAAACTTTAATTTCTTATAAATAAATGTTGATCTTGACTTGTGAACAAAAATTCTCACAAATAGTACGTTTATTTATTTCAAAAGTTTCAACGACAATATCGCCATCTTCAGTGATGTACAAGAGTTTAGTTATTGTACTCGTAGCTCACGGATCATTGAAGATGACGACTTTGTTTTTGAAACGCATTTCAATAAGTAAACTTACTATTTGTGTTCAAGTTTTGTTTGATCAACTTCAATTTCTTGATACATGTAAGGAAAACTTATAGGAAGCGATTTTTGGTCCGGTTTGACGTTTTCAAATATCTGAATCTTCGTTGCAATGATTCATTTCTTCGTAACGTCTAAAATAAAAAGATTCCGACAAACAATTTACAGAATTAAACAAAAATTTAGGCTAATCTTGGGTGTTTTAGACAAATTAAAAAAAATAATAATAAAACTTTTGTTTGTCGTTAAGAGAAGAGAATATATTGTCTCTTGTAATTGTGTCAAATAGTTTTTCAGTAATTTCATTTTATATAGGACTTATATAATTCTGAAAAAAAGAAATCATTTTATACAACCAACCTTTACCTATTCATACAAAAACTCACATTTTACAATGTAGCCTACCATCGTCTTGTCGCGTATTTGTTGAGACGGATCTAAAATAGATATAATATAAATATTTTCTTAATAATTCCCGTGTTTCATTATAGTTGTTTACACCAAGCTGTTGGCTAATTGAGTAAAAAAAAAAGTGGAATCTATTTTCTCCCAAACTATCACAAAGTCCGCCGACATCATTTCATCTGTGATGATGCTTACTCGCATCTACTCGGAAATTATGAAATATGATATATTAAGTCGTCTAATTAAGAGGGAGAGGCCGTCAACAGAATTGACAATAATTCAGTTCAATGAACTGCTTTTAACTCGTGTAAGGACCCTATTACATTGTGAGAGTTCTTGTCCGCCCATTCAAAAGTCTCGTTATCTGTCTTCCCTCTGCTGGAAAAACTCTGTCCTTTTAACCAACAAATTAGTCATTAGCAGATGGTAGCCGAGTTTCTAGTTAAAATACTCTTCATTCAATTTCATCCGTACTGTATGATCAGGTCTTTTTAAAAACTCTTTGATATTTATCTTTAAAGTCAAAACATTTCATTTTTCAAATTATTAAAAAGGATCCAGTTATTTTCTAAATAATTTTTTTTTTAAATCCTGATATGATTTTTCAGGACTAAAAAGGTAAATCTGTATATGCTCGAAACCTTTTTTATTTTACTTCTATTTTCTTTTTAATTTTCGTAAACAATTACCTAAGAATTACATCTTGATTTCAAACAAAATCGTTTTCATTTCAGTGTTTAAAGGTGCCTAATATCAGGGATATTTTTTTATCGAAATATAGGCTTTAAGATAAACTGATTCGTACGAGGTAGTAATTTGTTTATAAAAATCCAAACCTTCAATTATAGAAAATTTAATTTAAACATAAATTTTAAATTAAATGACTAAACCCAAATTCTATCTATGTTGGGTCAACACCGTAACTTTGAGCCCTCGCGAAGATTGAATGTGGAACTTCTCCAAACGAAAGCGCTAAGGGTTTAGCTATAGGGGAACACATTTATTGCTAAATTGATACAAATTATCAGGTTATACATGAATTTTAATGGTCATTAGTGGTTTCCCGGCGTTTTAGATGTTAACATAGATTAAATGTTGTAAAACTTGCAAATTTAATGAATTGACGAGGAAAAATTAGTCCCAAACACTTTTCTATTTTTACTGTCTATAGTTTAAAATAGAGAGCATAAATTTCAACTTTTATTTTCGAGATTGTTATATGATGGGTAAAAAGTTGAGTTTTTTCCGTTTCGAGGTTCCCCGAGCCCCCCCCCCCCTAAAGTAGTTTTTTACCTGTTTGTAGCGTGTCGTTAATAGAGGGCTCTACAGCTCAAAAACGAGTGAACCGATTTTGTCAATTTGGTATGTGAAATGTTTTTTATCTCGAGATTTTTTTCTTTAAAAATTCTCCTAAACGCACAATGTAAAGATATATAACCTAAGACCAAAATAAAAAATTAAGATTTTGTGAAAAACAACCGTAACGGTTTTGATAAAACTTTGTTCAAATATTTGATCTAAAGACCCAAACAAAACGTATTGGTCGCCATTCCCCCCCCCCCCAAGACGTATCGAAAGTTATCGGTAAACACACTTAAAATCGACCATTGATTTGTTTATAAAATAATCTACCGATTTCGTTCATATTTTAATAAAATGCAAATAATAATGACTAAAACCAGTGTGCCAAATCGCAAGTAAAATTTTATTTTTATGAAATAGGTTTTACTATTTTGAGGTTGTGTGTGAAAGTCTAGTTGGTCTGGTAGTAGGAGCTCTGGTGTGCGAAAAACGTTTCTGGATCAATCTCGATAAAAGCTTAAAACGGTTCCGGCGTTAACCCAAGATCGTGAAGTAAGTGAGGAGTTATAATTAGTGAAGAATCGTGGTCACAAATGGTATAATTACATAGAGGGTTACTCAATATGCTGACCACACATCACCCGTTGAAAATTCCTCTAACGTAGACCACAACGGGCTGTTGTATTTATTTTATTTGTGTCTGCGAGAAAATTGTTGTAATGTTTTTGCATAGTTGGGACTCCTTTCTCGTTCTCAAATGTGCCAAGTACAACCCCCTCAATTTCAGTTCTTGAGTGGTAGAAAGGGGAGGGTCAATATCTTTTAAACGAGCCGTTGTTCACATCGTCGAATAATCTACCGTAAAATTACTTGTAGAGTGGAACAAATCGATACCATTGTCATCCAATGTATTGACGGAAATGCAACCGAATAAAACATTTGTTTTCGACATTTACCAAACACCAACTGACCGTGCACACATAACACCGTGTCAGATTTGATCTAATCGAGATCCTATACAACGATAGTATGTATTGTTTGTCTCGGAGTTATTTACGGTTTCGTACTTTTTAATCAGTGCACAGATCCATCTATGCAACCAACCCACCGAGCGTTGTGCAACTTTCGATTTGCCATTAAAAACGCTTTCTTTATACTGTTATAAAAGTAATGATGTGCGTTATTTTACAGTCCATCTGGTCTGGGTTCGAGTTTAATGGTGTAAAAAGAAGATACAATTTTGTGTTTCATAAATAATGGTAGTTTCCCGTGTAGCGCTATTAAATTGGTTTTGTGTTAGCTTTTCATACTTTTTATAGAAATTTTCTTAAAGGAAAGTAAGAGAGTGGGGGAAATTTAATAACTAGTTTTCTCTAATCGACTTTAATTTTTCTCGATCACTACCAAACTTCGGCTATCTGTTAATAAAAAGCTGCATTGGTTAGGTTAGGTTAGGTTAGGGTAGGTTAGGTTAGGTTAAATACTTTCTTAGAATTTTATACAATTTCTTATCTATATTTCGACTTTTATGGCTATAAATTGACGAATAAAGTCCTATAATTTGGACGTCGATAAAAACTGGTATACCAAATATGCGAAAATTGTGAACAGAAAGCTATATGTTCATCACTATACAATGACGGGTAGAAATTGTATAGCGATTCAATAAATAAAACGCCACATGCGAAACTATGAATTTAGAGACTGCCTCAAATTAGATTAGAAAAATATTGGAAAATTTACTACAGTAAAAGATTGTCTAATATTTATCGAAAAAATAGTTAAACATTCCATAATTCCATCTAAAAGTAACTTAACTGGATTTTCACTTTTTAATAAATAGTAAGGCCAAATTTAACTTAAGTTTCAAGTAGAGTTTTGTTGCAAGTCTCAATGTGTAATGAACGTTATTTGCAGACGCACTGACATGATCTTTGTTTACATCAGGGTCAGTAATATGTTAACTGAAACTACCAAAAATGATCGTGGTTGAAGTTATTTTATCCGAAATATCATCGTAACTTTAGAAACAATTTTCTTTAATTTTAGATTCTTAACAAAAATGTCTAAGAGTCTTATTTTATTGGGTTTTTGTGATTTTGAAAATTTATCCAATAGGAAGTGTACTGGGGTTTTATTTAAGAACACATTTCAAGTATTTTATATCTACATATAGAAACTATTAACGGCATAACGATTAAAAATTACAAATCAACTCCACGAGCAATAAAAAGCAATATTGCAAACGATAGTCCAGCGCCCATTGACCCTGTAAAAACTATACACTGCATAAAATTAATTTAATTTTAATTTTAAAATATACCTCCATGTTAGTTAGCCATAGCAACAATAAACAACTTTACATTTTTATGACGATTCTAACAGATGTTTTTAGCTGATCAGCTGTTATAAATGTATTAGTTTATTTCGAGGTATCGTTGTTTTAAAACAAATGGACAGAACTTATACGCAGTCCCAGTTAGTTTTTACACAAACAATCGTTTAAAACTGTCAAAGAATAGTACAACAGTTAACATTGTTATAGAAGTTGGGAAACTCCCCGCACGGTTATTTGAAGGAGTAATTTACTATCTTTCCACGTAACATTGTGAATTTTTTAAATAAAATTCTAAGATTAATTTGACAACATTCTAACTAAATATTCTTGACAAAATTATCGTTTAATATTGGCAATCTTACTACTAACATGTTGATCCATGTAATACTACGGATAATTATTGAGGAAATTTCGAGTCCTTATTAAAAAGGATTATATCAACTGTGCTCAATACAAGGCTGTTAAAACATCGCAATCTTGCTGTTTTCTTATCGAAATAAAATAATGCAATTTGCACTCTTGTCGTTTTTAGAGTTCGTAGGGTTATTTATATTATTTGTATTGCCCAACATATAGGAAAAATATAGCATTATCAAAAAAAAAATTACCTAGGGGTAGTTAAGGGACAAACACTATCGAGTTTAAAAATATAGTATCTGTAGGTATCAAATAAAACTAAAAGCTCTCCTGATTATGTTTATTTAACGAAAATAATAATATATTTTCGTTGGGCCAAATTTCGAAGTGTTAAATATCATGCCGCCCCACCACCCCTTTCTAACTCAAAGCGTGCCGTACTAAAATCTGAAAAAAAAAAATTGAAAATATATTGCAGTGTGAAATCATACATTATAGTTTTTTGTATGACAGTTTTTTATAGCGTTTTAAAATAGGTTTTTGTGAGATGTGAGACAAACAATTCAATAGCCATTAAAGATGGATTTCATTTTCATTGATTTCTCTCTATTAGGGTCCGTAGGTAAAACAAAGAGTCCTTTAATTTCACACACGTGTCTGTCTGTCTGCACAATCTAAACTGACGCTTAAAAGATTTCAACTTTATAAAAATAATTGTCCCTGTATGCCTGCGGACCTGTTGTGTGGTTTTGCACACGCTTGACATTTTATTCCGAGATATAACTGTTTAAAAAAGTTTTTAAAAAATGAGAGAGGAAATCAAAAAGTTGTGTTTAGTTATATTCTAAAAATGTTGAAATGTCTCTTCTGGGTTATTTTTTGACTCTTTGATTTATATTTTTTCATATGAATGATAAACATTCATGAGTTGATATATATTTTCCTCGGATATAGTTTAGACGTTATTACCAAGCAATTCCCACGGTTACATTTGTATTTCATTTACTGCTGGAGATATCCTAAATTTGACCCTAAACATTGATAATTTGACTACTAAACGGTAACCTTGATTAATTCTACATTTTACATTTTTAACTTCGCAAGACAAGTCTCTGATTTTCCTCTGATAAATTCAAGGTTAATCCTGTTTAATTTACTAATCCTGCCAGCTTCAGCTCCTGTTTACCTGCTCCTCTTCTTGGAATGGTGTCGTATATCATTCTAATCGGATTGCAAAGTCCTGGGAAATATTCGTTGCATGAAACGGCTAATTTGATCATTCCCTCCAGGGGGTCGCAATTTCAGCTCAATTTCGAGTTGTGAAACATTTTATGCTCGTAATAAAACAAATTGTAGAAATAAATAATGAATCTGTTATTTATCACCTCTGTTTACCCGATGATGATTCAATTTGAATTTAACAGATTAACGATAAAATGAGATAAATGAAAATATGTGGATGTGTAATCTGTCTTTTATTCTGAGTTTGTTAAATTTATCACATTTACAATTTTCAATTAAATATAGGCCTAACGTTTAAATGTTTATAGAGATTTTTACTAAGTTAATAGATCAATATAAAATAAATAAATACAAAAATAGGGTTACAAGTTTCAAAATTGAGTATTATTAATTGTGTTTTACAATAATGTTTTTGAAAAAAGTTACTTAAATTCCGCTTCAATTATACAGATTTAAATTATGATTCTGTGAAGACCATTCGTTCCTTAAGGGGCTCATCGCTATGCGAGTACGGGCGTAGCAATATAGTCTCGGGTTAGATCCCTCTCTTTAAGATTCAATTTGAATTTTAAGGATTAGCAATAAAATGAGATCAACAAAAATATGTCTCGTTCTTTAAGTTTGTTAAATATGACACATTTATAATTTTCAGTTAAATATAACATTTAAATGTTTATAAAGTTTTTTACAAAGTTAATAGATAAATAAATAGAAAAATAGAATTACACTTTCAAAATAGATCGATTATTAATTGTATTTACAATGATTTTTTTTTTTTTTTTTTTTTTTTCTTTTTTTTTTCAAAAAAATATTTTAATTTTGCTCAATTATACAGATTTAAATGATGAAAATTCGTTCCGTATGGGGCCACCAGTAGTTTAGTGTTGATCCCTCTCTTCATGTTTCCTATCAGATCTCTCTTGGCCAACGTTTGTTCTTTTCTAACTCTGATGCTATTGGAGTATTCTAGAACTAGGGTTTTTTTTTAAAATTATGACCAAGAGGTTTTCTCTTTTAACAAAGGGGGAAAAGAAGATACCATTCGTGATTATTTTACACATGTCAAATTGAATTTAATTTGTTTAATAATTATTTTAGATTATTTTTTAGTCTATAAAGTTAAAATTCGATTCATTGTAGATAAATTGTGGTGTGAATGAGCCAAAATCAGCAGTTGTACAAAACAAACTTAAAACTAAAAATGAAATATCTTCCCTATGCGAAGTTTCCATCTTACCAAAAAATGTAAAACTTCCACACTCACTACTTTTTTAATGTTTCCATTTATTAAAATTAAAACCTCTTATAGTTTCATGAAGTTATAAATTTTTTTACTTAACAGTTAAATTGTTGTGTTCCTTGACATTCCCTCTAAAACGCAATTTAACTTTCATGTAATTTGTAAATACATTAATGTGAATTGGAATAAAATATAAACCGTAGTCAAATCGTTTACACTTTCAAAGAACTGTGTCCAGCCACCAGATTCCATCAGTTCATTTTTAAATTCATTTGTTTGAAGAGTGTTTTGTTTAAATGTACAGTTGTTGGTCTACGAATATTGTTGTTTCTCGTCCATCGTTAGCTACAAGAATAATTTATTGAATTTATATTTTATCCTTGTTGTTTAAAAACGAAAAACCTCTGTCAACATGAAAAAAAAAGAAGATGGAGAAGAAGAAAAGAGTATAAAATAAAGACCTGATACTCTAATAGATCAGGATCAGGAGAGAACATTAGTTGCTTATGAGAGACTTGATTGGAAAGATGAAAGAGAGAGATCTAACCCAAGACTACGTGAAGAAAGTTGTAGAGCCATTTACAATACCCCAGGTTTACCATTCCTTTTACTCCCTGCGTATGAGCCATTGAGGAATTGAATGTATTAAAACATCCAGAGTAAAGTCTACACAGAAACTCTTGTAAATTCACTTTTGAGACAAATTATTTAAGGCAATAAAACGATGACAAATTTACACTTGTCTCTTCCCCTTCTGCACTTACATAATTAACTAGAACTGAACACAAAATGCATTACGTGATTATTTTGTTAATTCAAATGGATTCTACTCGAATAAAAGAATACAAATATTTGACGAAAAAAGAAATAAGAACTCCAAGACCCTCTCCGGAGATCTTTTATATTCCGTCGACGAAACTTACTGTGGAACTTAATGCCGGAGGGGGGGAAAAAAGAGACCCACAAAAAGTAGCTTCTGAAAAGAAAAGGTAAAGCATTCAGACAAATAAGACGAACTATTCTTAATGCATAATTCAGCTGCCATTTGTTTTCCGATGAATGCAAATTTAAATTGATTCAGAAAACACGAGATAAATATTAATGCCTCCCCCTCCCTTCACCCTGTACAATAATACTCATTTACAAACATTTCACGATATATTTTTACATATATAATAGCAATAGCCTACGAATAAATATGGATTACATTATGGAGGTGACACTACAATATACACAAAAAGGAATTTGAATTGTTAAGAATATTGTGAATCAGGTTTCACTGTACATGACTTTGTTTATCTATTCTTTTCATGTAGGCTACATTCCACTGGAACAATTCTAAATTCAATAATGTTTCCGTTCACTGTTTTCCTTATTTCCATACGCAAGTCATAACCTAAAATTTTAGGTGCATATAAATATTTCGTATGTTTTCCATTTAATTTTATTGATCTGATTTTAATGTTTCCTTTCGACTGCAGTTTCTTCCTATTCATCAAATTATTCGGATTGTATTTATCAGTTTGAACAAAACAGGGTTAATAAATATTTTTGTATTCCGCGTAACGAATGACCTCTAGTTGTGTGTGTTTTTAATTAAAATAGCTATAGAATTGTGTAGGTATGGAGTCAAAATTGTGTATAGCCTACGTCAAATTTGTGTCATTTTAGTTTTATTATCGTAAAAAGGATTTTTTTTAAATTTAAAGAATACTGTGAATTAAAAATTTTGTAGAAAAAAGTGTAGGCTTCAAATTAAATATTTTAAAAAAATTATTAATTTTTTTTAAATCAGAAAATCTTTCTTTTTTTTTTCATTAAAGCTTAAATTGAAAAATCTGTAGAAAAGTTAAATCAAATTTTGTTTTACGAAAACATATATTTTCAAAAAGGAATAAATTAAAAATTTACATTAAATTGTAATTATTGAAAAATTACATGAAGGTATAAATTCAAAAAATATTCAAATAATGGGTAAATGAAAAAGGTTTAATGCCAAGTATCTTGTAAAACGTCGATAAAAAAATGTGAAAATTTCCAACCGTTTAATTGTATCTTTATTTTTAATGAACTTTAAAGGATAACAGGAATGAAATGCACTTACAAAAATTCATTTTTAAATGTAGCATAAAGATAAAAATCGATAAAAAGATGTAGGCCTACTTAAATGATTATTTTTTACACCACTACAAAAAAAAAAAATCCCAACTCTTACGATTGCACTTTTTAGTTTATATTTTAAACTTTATTTCCTGAATCAGAATTTTAGGGGGCTAAGTTTTCTTTAGTGGTTTACATTGTACCAAAATATTTTGGAAGTCATCAAGTCAATTTTGAGCTAGATTGATGTTTCGTTTTATGCGTGGGAAAGTCAGTGCACTGTTTGGTATATATGCAATGGAAAATTAAATTCAAAAATATATAATATAATAAACGTAGGTGCTTCACAACACTTACTCGGCAGTTATAATTTACTAAGTCCAGTTGTACAGCTGTTGCCAAACTGCGGGGGCATAGGGGCTCTTTTACATATTCTTACTTACAAATATTCAATAACAATTGTCATTCTCCCTTTTGGTCAGTCAGTAAAGGGTAACGGTCCACCCTAGCGGCAAGATGCTGGCTGGACCGTGAGAAGATCAGCGACGCAAAGTCTTGACAACCGGTTGGCGTGGGCTCACTCCCCACCACCCTCCCTCACCTACAAACAAGTTTCCGCTGCACCAGTAAAGATGTAATACTCCTGCTTTTGAAACGCTCGGTTGAGTTTTGCCGGGGGGGAGGTTATCGCTTCGTATGCTTTTCAATCTGCTTACGCTGACAAAACGCGCTCAAGTTGTGTTGTTCGCAATTTAACCTTCAAAGATTCAACCCCGATCCGTATTCAAGTTAATTGAAGCGCCCTCTATAATTGTACAACTTTATAATTAATTCAGATCGGAAACTGAAAACAAAGATTAATTTATTGGTTTAATGAAACATCAACACGAGTCTCATTCTGATATATTTAGGAAAACATTTTCATTTGTTATTTTATCTCTTCTGTTTGATAACCTGGTGAAATATTGCACAAACTTTCTCATTTATCCAAATAAAAGCTATCGAAATCTAATCGTTATCAAAACTGTCAGTTCTGTTGTTGTGGAACAATTTAACGTTTACAGAAATGTGTGCTGTTTCCTTTGTGAAAATAATTAGATTATTTGTTTAATCTTTACCCCCTATATGGTAGAATCGCTACTGAACGGAACTGAATGCTCGTTATAACGACATCGTTTGACAGTCTTATAAATAATTGAAAAGCATTTTGACAAATTAAGATATGAAAACCACTGAAATATATTCGACAACATCGAAGTGTTCATCTACAGGTTTACCAGAAGTTAAAATTGTATCAAGATGAATGCCTGAGTAGGTTATCCGTTAACATTTCTGTACAGAGACGTATTGTGCTTCTTCAAAGACGTGGGATGTCCGTAGGTTGAGAAATGGGTTCCAAGGAATGTAGGAGGTGAATGAGCACCAGAGCAAAATGTACCGTGGACCATTGTGCAGAGCTTCATCATGCATAGCAAAAGTCAGTCGTGCATGGCCGAAGCTAGAGGTGCGTTGATCTTGAGATGGAAATCAAAAACGAATGATGTATATTTTATCGATGGTATTTCAAAATTATGGGTAGAATAACTTATGATGTGTCTAAAAGTATGCCTTCTGTTTGGTTTTTATGAAATGTTTAAGTTCTCCGATATTGTAAACAGTTTATAAAGAAGAGGCAGGATGAGAAACAATCTGTTTTGTAATGTCCAGGAAATAAAAGTGGAAATAACTATTCGATAACTACGTAAGACCAGGAAAGAATGACTTGAAGGGTATGCGAGAGGTTATTGCTTCAATCCCCGTGGAGGCTAAAAGTTACGGCGTTGAAACAATTTCGTAAGAAAATTAAGATTAAAATAAGTAGGGAATTCCGGTTGCGAATTCTAGAATTTTTGTAACAGAAACTCAATTTGCTGACACCACATCACCTATTGATTTCTTGTTCTTGTTGTTTTAAAGGCGAAAACTTCTCGGTCATCATCGCCTTAAAAAAAGTAGAAGAAAAAAATATGAAATAAATAGCTCTAACTCTTGAATATTCTTATATCGTCAGGTCGGAAGAGAACAAGAGTTGGTCAAAAGACATCTGATAGTAAAGATGAAACAGAAGGATACGTGAAGAAGAGGCTTTTCATCCAAAGAAAACACTCTTTTCAGCCCAAGTTTATGTTGAGCTTATATTTCTTTTTCATATTTTACTGATTTTATATACCGTTTATGTTTTATCTTTATACTGTAGGCTACTAGCAGAGTACACGTCCTTCGTACGGGGTTTGCTGATTAAGCCAAGTATATAATGGAGTATAGATAATTGAGTGTTAAGGGAGTTTTCAAGGCCAGTGGGGCGGTGCCCTGATGGAATTTCTAAATAAAAATAGGCCTATGTGTTAACCAGGGACCCTAAGAATGTCCATGTACAATTTCAGCTCAATGGGTCCAGTAGTTTTTACGCGATTGAGTAAAACACACACACACACACACACACACACAGACAGACACCATTAGATTTTTATATAATAGTATAGATTTATGTAAAGTTAAACTCCATGAGTTGCCTTTTTGTCAATAAAAATTGATAACTTAAATTTACAACAATAATTCTATATTGATTTTATTTTAATTTGGATTGGTAAAATAAGGCATTAATCCCTCGAGTTTGATAACAAAGGTATTAATCCCCCCGACGCTACGAAATTAATGAGGAATTTGTTGACACATCGATTGAAAAAGTAAAGTACACATCATTCAAAAAATAACGACTCGCCGTTCATTAGATTAAAAATAGATTTAATAACTTAGCGTATAATTATGTTTGTCCGCCTATCTCTTGGTAAATGTCATAATAAATTGGAATCGAATAGTAGACAGACTGTTTGCTATTTATCATTGAATGTTGAAGGTGAAATCGTGTTGAGGAAATGTTCCTTTTTCGTTTCAATTAGTGAAAATTAAACATATTTAGTTGAGTATTAGGACTTTAATGTTTCTATTTAATGTTATTTAAAGGTGTATTTAATTCATCAAATGTTTGAAAACCTCTTTTTTCTTAAATATTTTATCATCATGAAATGACGTTTCAATGACTCAGTAATCGCGTCTGGACACACACAAAGTTTGTGCAACTGAACTTGGGTAGGCCAATACAGATAGCAGCATTGTTATGAAGCATTGGCCTAGCTTCTTTTAGTTCAGTCGCACCTAATTTGTCTACACGTAAAACAACTGAAGATGATGAATTTTCCACCGAAACATCTCGGTGATGTGAGAAAATGTGGTTCGCCCTAAACTTTACACATAAATTAATTATTTTTACAAAACAAATAATACACATTTCTGTAAATAGTAAATTGAGAAGTGATTCAACCTGAGAATATTATATTACTGTAGGATATTGAAATGCATCCTCGGTGAGTCGTTACGGAATGTATTTAGTTACACGTACAACGATTGATTATAGAACTTTTAAACATATGATATTGAGGAAAATTATGACGTTTGGCTCTAACTGCGTAACAAACAAACACACAGACGAAGGTGCTAGTCAAGTTCAGCTCGCTTCGCCCAGTTTACTGTTAAACCACAACATACACTACGAGATTAATTCTTTAAAACAAAACCCTGACAAAATGCATTCATAGAACATGTTGGAGGGCGTGCAAGTATGTAGGTGTGGAAGGTCTGACCTCTAAACCCACACCACCGAGTGCCCACATACACTTCTTTGTGATCAATATAAGCTTACATCATTTACTAAATTGGAAAATATGTTGGTTACTTAGGCATCTGCGACAGGAAGTGCTACTGTATTAGCGATGAGTCACGATGGCTCCAACAATTACTTCTTAATTTTACTATCGGACTAAAGCTGTACTGTTGGAAATTTTTACTTCTCACATATCTGCAGAATAAAGTATCGATGTCTAGTTTTTTCCCGGGAATGCTCATTTTTGGCGGTGGTTTTGGAATCTCTTCGTCCAAACGGATGGAACTATTTTTATTAAATTTGGTTTGTGGTTATATTTCGTCAGTTAATTGTAATTTTATCAAAAATCTGTTACACAGGGTGTTCAAGAATTCAAGAGCTTATTCCTCACATTAGAACTAATGATAAAATTTACATAAATATATTTCCTGAAATGCTTATTTTTCTATCTAGCCGCCATTTTGTGTTTTTAACAAAACCATATCTTTTTTAATGGTAAATGATATGAAGTTGAAATTTCCCATACTACTTAGTGTTATAAAGACCCAATTTGGAAACAAACAATCAACCGATTTCCCCTATCCATTTCAAAATGCCGGCTATTTATACTTTTTAACCTTGAATATCTCGAATTTTCCAAAATATTTATAAGAGACAAGAGATTTCCTTTTTTAGCGACAAACTAAAAGCTTATAGGATAACTGAGTTATCGAACAAACTGAAAACGTTGCTACACCACCCAAGATTAACCTACAACCAAATAGTTATCGACACACTAAATAATAATATGTAATATCTAATATCATAAACTTCTGTTTAGTAGTAATGCTTAATGGATATATTTTGAATGAGAGCCAACAGTTAGAAGAGCTCCTCTACTTTTTCCACACAAAGCTTGTTTTCCATGACTTTTTGTAAAAAAACATTTCCGTTGAAAAACAAAATGATTCATTATTTTTCCTGCTCAAATTTTATTCTAGGCTAATCTTCTATGTTGTAGACAATTACCAAGAATTAATCTTTTCAGTTTTTTTCGATTACGCAATTATCTTTAAGAAAGAATACAAAATCCATTTTGTTTGACGTTAAAAGGGAAAGTATTTTGTCTCTTATTAATATTTGGTAAACAACGGTTTCTGAGATATTCTACATTAAAAAGTTTAAATAACCGCCATTTTGAAATGAGTAAAGGAGATAGGTTGATTATGTTTCTCAAAATTAGTCTTTACACTATGTAGTATGCAAAATTTTAACTTCATATAATTTACTATTAAAAAGGTATGATTTTTTTTAAACACAAAATGGCGGCTAGATAGAAAGTGTAAGCATTTTAGGAATTATGTTGACATACAACTTTTTTTAGACACCCTGTGTATTGTTTAAATTTTCTAAAACGTTTCCTCGATGGACCCAATCAAAAGTATTGTGACCGCCTCTCCAAAAATACCGGTTCAGAAATTATAGGTTAATAATTTTAAAATCGTCTGTTAAGATTTTATTAAAGATATAATTTATCAAAATTTTACTGAAATATCTAAATCAACAATACAAATTAATTTATAAACTGACAAATAAAAGAAAATGACTCTTCAGGAATAATTGGCAAACAATCAAAATAATCATTGACCACCATAAACTCGAATTTCATCAAATACGATTAATATCTAAAACCAGTTTATGCCACAAGCAAAGCAAGCTTATTTTTTATTTCTATATACAGCCTATGTCTTTCAGAACGTATCCAGATTTTTTACAAAACTTTATTACTTTATTTTGATGAAATCTAGCTATTAAAACAATAAAATTGGTACTTTTTGAAAAATACAAATTTTAATTTATCAAAATTTAAGCCGGACTGATTTGATTATCCATACATATGTTGAAGCATTGGTATATTGAATACTAAAATTCTAATTTATATAATTTCATAAATAATAAGACTAAGAAAAATATTCCGTTGAATTTATGACTCTTTACAGACATATCTACTGCCACAATAAATGAGATGATGGATTAACATTCTCACCAGATTAGATAATAATAATAATAATAAACAAGTGTAGCCTACTACATAAAAGGTACCGATATATATTAACTCTAATTGAAGCTCAGTGAGTTCGCAATTAAATTGTGTATCTTTGCTTATCAATAGAAAACGATAGAATTCAAGAGTTATTGTTACAGCTATAGGTGGTTTAATAGGAAAGAATATAGTGGGGGTGGGGGCTCGGGCATGGTCACCTGCTGGTTCTATAGTTTGTTGTTCATCTATAGGTCCCAAAACTGTGTTCTGAGCGTCGAGGTATAAATTTTATTAATGTAGACAAAAATTGTAATTTTTCCACATTTTAGTTTCTACGTATTTTTATGAAATATCCCCCTTTTGCTGGCGTTCTTTTAACTTTTTTCTGGATATGTAATCAAAACTCGAAAGCCTGGTCCACTTTGGTGCACAACTAAAATCTAAACTCAAATAATGAAAACTGTATAAAACCCGAATCGGTAATTTAGCTCCGGTACACTGGCTGACTCCGCGATTTTACGATACATTGGCGTAAATGGAGCAATCCGCAATCGACGTAATCGTCAGCGTCAGGTTTGCGCCCAATTTAGTGACGCTAGTTTCTTACAATCGCAGCGGTGACGCTAACGCTCGGCGTCTTATCGAAACATGGAAACAAATGGAACACTCACGTACAGTACACTCACGTCAGACGTCAGTAAGTGGCAGGCTTTGGAAAAGTTCACTGGTTTTTTTTTTTGTGTGTTGTGTGTCGTAGTGTTGTCAGTTGTAAGTGAAATGGATAAGGAATTCTATACTGAGATTTTAAAGTGAAATAAAAGAGCGTCCAATTTTATGAAAATCTTCTCTTGAAGAATATAATAACAGGGATAAAAACAAATTACATGGATGGAAATTACCAGTCATCCAACCCATTTTAATATATAATTGACAAGCTGTTAACAATCGATCAATTTTGATCATTAAAAAAAATTAAAGTCTCTCCTCACAGGTGTCATTTTTTTCTAAATAATATAATTTTAGTATTTTGAAATAAATAATTTTCTATTTAAGTTCACATTTATACCAAAGACCGTCAGTTTTAATACTTCAACACAAAAATACGTTGAACCCATGCGAAATATTTTGTTAAGTGAAGGAAAAATTTGTTTGGCCTAAAATATTTTAAGCTACCTGATTTAAGACTTGTTTAGCCTAACTCGTTTCCTTAATTTAATGAATAAACCTCTATAATTTCATATTGTTCGTCACTTTTGTTTTTAATTGCTTATGTGACAATATATTCTATTACAAACATTTTAAAACTTTAGTTGAACACTACCATATGATTTTACGCAACAGTTGTTTTCGTATTTGTGATTCATTTTGAGGTTAAGTTTCAAGACAAACGTGAGTCGTTTCAATTAAAGAGCCGAATTGTAGATAGATCGTATTTTTCATTTCGTTAAGTAAAAAAAATGTTTTCAGTCCAAGAATACTTTTAGCAATTAGTAACGTTATATAAAGGTATGTATTAGTATTATGACCTATTAGCAAAGGTGGACTGGGTTGACAAAGAAATGAGTTTATAATAGAAATGATGTTTGTTGAGAACACTCAAAGTAAATGAATACATAATGGCGGCCAGGTTTGGATAACAGCACACTTCGTTAGTTCATCGATTTTATTGGAAATAGCCTTGGGTTTTGTGCCACCAATCAATGCGTGAAATTCGTCCACCATGAAAAAAAAATTGTGTAATCGTTGAAAAATTACAATGATTGCACGTTTATATATTTACAGGAAAAATGGTGTCGCAAGGACACGATTACAAAAGTAATAATACGATTATAAGAAATACAGCTGTTAATAAGGTGGAACCAATGTAACTGTTAATAAAATGAAACTGTTAATAAAAAATGAAACAAGTACAGCTGTTAATAAAATGGAACAAATTTAACTATTAATAAAATGGAACACACACAGGTGTTAATTAAAAATTTAAAGAACACAGCTGTTAATAAAATGGAACAAATAGGACCGCTGTTAATAAAAATGAATCAAGTGCAGCTGTTAATAAAAAGAACAAATACAACTGTTAATAAAGTGGAACAAATACAGCTGTTAAAAATAAAATGGAATAAATGAAGTCGGTTAATATGATGAAACAAATTTCGCCGTTAATAAAAATGAATTAATACAGTTGTTAATATAACGGAACAAATATAGCTTTTAATCAAATGTAATTGTTTAATAAAATGAAACAAAACAATCTGTTAATAAGATTTAACGAATACAGCTTTTAAGCCAATTGAATTTTTTAATAAAATGTAACAAAACAATCTATTAATAAATTTAAAAATAAAACTTTGAAGCAAATGTCATTTTTTAATCAAATGAAACAAAACAACCTCTTAATAAAATTTAATAAATACAGCTTTTAAGCAAATGTAATGTTTTGAAATAAAATGTAAAAAAAAACAATCTGTTAATAAAATTAACAAATTCAGCTTTTAAGCCAATGTAATTGTTTAATAAAATGAAACAAATTAACCTGTTGATAAATATAACAAATACAGCTTTTAATCAAATGTAATTTTTTAATAAAATGCAACAAAATAACCTGTTAATAAATTAACAAATACAGCTTTTAATCAAATAAAATTTTGAATAAAACAAAACAAAACAACATTTTAATAAAATTGAACAAATACATCTGATAATAAAATCATAATAATTCATCAGTTGATAAAATGAAATAAAAATGGACATAATACTTTCATGTTATTAAACATTTAACACTTTAAACGGATACTCAGTTTATTCATTATATTCCCAGATGACGTCCAATATTTTGTTAAGGGTCTTAGAAGCTATATTTTAATAAAATTTGTTTAAAATCGTTAGAGCTGATTTTGAGAAAATCGGAGTTTTGAGTTTTATTTCATGACATCTACTCCGAAATTTAATCGCACTCACATTGAACTGTAGAACACTGTACAGACATCGTTTCAAAAACTACTTCTCAGAGTTCCCAAAAACAACTATTTCTGTAAAAAACAATTATCCTACATGCCTCAATACTGCGTATGTGAGAAAGTAAGTAAAATCATCAAATATGAATCGGTTACTTACTTAATTACATACATTTTGTCCACTGAAATAATATTTTTCTTCTTTTGTGCTAAGGTGGGGTTATATTGCAATAGAAGAGTGTCTTGATTGCGTCGAAGTGTTACTTAACTCTGACGTCATTTAACACATCCTCCTTCTCAAGTAATTGAAACATGTGCTCTGAATGGGCATGCGCATCTTTATTCTTTAACGACTTGCAGACAGTGTATAAATACTCAAGTGAGATGAGAAATTACAACATAAGTATTACCAAACTAAATTTGGCGTTGGTTTTCTAAGTTTGGTCAGATTATAAATATCACCAAAAGGAAAAAAAAGAAGAAAAAAAATACAATGTTCCACAACAGACTCTTTCTTTCCAAGAAGACTAATTCAATTGAAGGCTTCCATTAATTCATCATCTTCAGTTGGTACATGAACACAAATATTGTGACACTAAACTAAAGAGATGGGTAATGATCTATGCAAGTAGCAGCAGGGGAAACAATAAGGCCACGCCTCAAAGTTCAATGTAATTACAATTTACTAAAAAAATAATACTAAACCTCCTCCCCCCAGACATACACAAATACAGCAAAGCAAGGAATATAAAAGACATTGAAAAAATAAGGGGGCATTACAAAACTGGCAATAAAACAGAATATTCAAAATAAATCAACAAGAATGAAAATAAACTCAACAGAAAAAAAGAATTATAAAATACTAGAACAATTAAAATTACGATAGAAAAAAGCTTGAATTAAAATCAAACAAAACACAGCTTCAAAGTAAAATATAAATTATGAAGTAGAAGTTACATAGATGAAAAATGCTTAAAAAATAAAACAAACCATGAAATATTAAATGGATAAGAAATGAAATGAAAATTAATGAAAAAGAAATGCAATACAGAAGAAACATGAGAAATAAAACATTTTAAACGATAAAAACAAAACAAAAATAAATTAAAATATAAACACAAGAAATATATACAATGGAAAAATAGTAACATAGATGAAAATTAGTAACAAAAATTAAATTAAAATAATAAACATAAATACAGTAGCCTCAGACTAGGAATGTGTCTGGGGTAAGGGGGCGTGTCCTCCCTTCTACTTGCTTCCCTAGCCTGACTTGACGGTACAACCCATTCCAGGAAAACTAGGTACACAAATTACTGCTTAGCTACATTTAATTCTTAAACTTACAACTTTTTGGCATCATTTTGTAAACGTTTTATTCTTATTTACACCGATAAAAGAAACGAAAGTAGGGTACGTGTTTACACAGATGCATTTGAGGTCTATTTTTTTTATTCTGGTTGTATCGCTGAAAGTGGAAACATGGACCTTCTACGTATAGAATCAAGTACAAACATTTCATATTTATATTCCCCAACGTTAATAAACTATAAAAATGTATTTTAATTACGATTTTTGCCCAATGGACATTTTTTCTATTTTCACAACACACCTAAAAAAAACACTTATTAAAACATTCCTTCAGATAGGCATACAAATTTTCAAGTAATCGCAATGACTCTACTAATAGTATTTGTTTTGTATCAATAATGAGGAGAATTGATTGCCCAATGTCACTGGTCAGTTTAGGCGTAAGGAACAATGGACCGCTAGAACAATAGAAGAGATTATTCATAGCTCAAGTTAGGTTGTCTGCCACTATAGACTTCTATGAAATATACCAAATAGGAGTACCACTCATGGAGCCATTGTTTGGTGTAAATTAGTGCATACATTAACATTATGATAGGTTGATTTTAAATGTCATATACTGCTTGAAGTCGATTTATTTTCATTTGTTAAAAATGGTGGTTCAATTATGCGCATATGGTGGTGTAATATCTCAACATTGAGTTTGGAGTATTAATTTATGAACTAGTCTATTAAACTTATCAACCAATGCCTCGTGTTTGTTAAATTCGCAGCTGAGATTATTATAAGTGAATATTAAAAATAACTGTGGTATCAAAATAAAATTGATAATTTAAGTAAGTAAAAGAAATATTGTACTTTTTTTAATGACAGCTTTTTTAATGATCACCAAAATTTTATCGAAATTGTAAAACTATTTCAGGATCATCTAATTTTAATGGGTACATAGGTTCTTTTTTTACTAATAAATACTGAATCGGGTTTTTTGGCTATTTATTACTTTTTTATTAACTAAATTATTTATTAGTTTCCGCTTACAGGTACACAAGGTTTGTGCAGCTGAGCTGTTATTGTTTAAAGTCACGGTTACAGATTTGTGCCTCTTTGGTTACAGTCCGATTCTGTGAAGAACCGCGACTACCAATCGTGATTACAATACACCAGTAGCAAGGACTTTTGTTATAATCTCCTTTCTACCGAGTTGTAATTAACAACGCAACGTGTAGAGTGTTCTTTCTCAGCTGATGGGGAAAAACCTATAACGCGGACAGCAGAAGAAAGTCCTGCGGAATAGCTCAACACGACTCTTGTCGGGTCTCTAGAAAGTATTCATTTAGTTTCGAGTGAACTTCATCTAAATTATTATGATTGGGGTAAGTTTTCAGCTGCGGCAAAAGATCTTTAGGTCGACGCCGGTGAGGCCTCTGAAGGAGGCTTTCACAGCCCAGAACGGAAAAAAAAATCTTCAGCTAATGGCGTTGTCGATACTCTCAAAAAAGCCTAAATAATATGTCTCACAGCCGTAGCTATATTTATATGTTTAGAGGTGTGCTGCCAGTTTTAGACAACCTTGGTTACTTTCTCGGTTTTGTAAAGTCACTTTATATAATTTAATGCATGTCCTGCCAAATCAGTTTATTATAACTAGAATGGTTATTGATCTAAGACGGATAAGGTAATTTAGATCTCAAATTGAATGGGAGAGCACGTTTCCAGTAATTAGGCCATCTTGGCTTAGTCCAATCTGGGTGTTATATTTTTTATTTTGATCCCAAGCAACCATACCGCCTAAGCCAAAGCTTCATACATTAGCAGCAGTGATTCTATAACTCACTCCTGTTTGTGCAAACTTTTTGATTAAATTGGAAATTGTTAGTAAAATTTCTCAGAACGCTCTCCATTCCATTTTTTTTAATATTAGTCTAGTAGTTTTGGTAGGGGGATAGATAGACAGACAGACATTGGATCAGATCAGGATTTTATAAATATTTAATATATTCTTTGTCATAGTCTCTTATTAATAATGAACTTTTGTAACTAAAGTTGAGTTACGTACATTAAAATGTGGAATGTTAAGCGAAAAAGAACATAAAAATCAAATCTTTCATGTTACAAAATATCTTTGTAAGTCTGGCGAAATGATTTGCTATCAAATAAGAATACTTTACCTAAACTACCGGCTATAAATCGTTTATATTTAACACATTTTATGTCCAAGGTGAAGATACTTCTAAAGAGGTCGTAATATCTACGAAACCTAATTGTATTTTGTGGTTATGAGTTATGAGATAAGAGTTTCCAATAAACCAACTGTTGCCGAGTGACCCCCACCGCTCATGAATCCTCAAGAGTTGATTTAATCTGGTTCAAGTAACATTGATTTTCGATTCTTTGAAAACAACTTCTCCCGCCTCCAACTTGTCCATTAGGAGTCCCCTTCTTTCCGCTATCTAGCGGGGAAGTTTCACCTGCAAACCAGGCGACATTTCATCCGAGGAAATAGCGTGGAAAATTTCAGTTTTAATGGAAAGTGAAAAGTGTAGTGTCAGTTTGTCTGTGATAAATATTAAGATATTAAAACATTAAAAAGAACTAATTTTATATTTAAAAAAATCAACTAAAACTATATTTATTCTTAATAACGTTTTGGCCTTACGCAACTGCTTAGTAAAATTACTTGCGATCCTACTAAGATTTTTGTTTGTTTGTTAGAACTATTGTCAAATCGTTTGAACGCAAGCAGTAAAGAAGATAATCGATTTAATTTGAGAAACAAAAATGTATTTTGTATGCTTACAATATATATTGTAAGTCCCTAAAAGGGCGTCCCTGAAAAGTCTTGTAGTTTTCAGTATATGAAAGTACATATTATATTGTAAAACACTCTAGAGGTTTCAATTTTAGTCCGATTTTGCTCAAATTTAATATGTAGACTCGGTTTTATAAAGATTATTACGATCTCGTAACAAAAATGTATGTATTAATTATCAAGAAAAATTTGTAAATTTCAAAATAGTTACTCACTTTAAAATTTTACATCACACACTAACAAATTTTGTAAAGCTTAAAAATCTGTATTAAATGATACCTATAAATGTTTTCTAAGTAGAAAATAAAATTGATGACTATAATGTAAAATCTTTTAATACATAACCTCAATTTTTTAAAAAAATCTGTAAAGATGAACAGATCCACTAGTCAGAATATAGTTGAATTTTAGTCTGAAATTTATTGAGTAAATTATCATCGTTGAATTTGACTTTAAAAAATGGATGCATAATTTCTAAATGACAACCATTTCACGCAGTTTTTTCTTATCTAGAGTCGTAAGTCGCACGTATAAATATACAGAATTATAATATAAATTAATTTGAGCTATCACTGAAAACACATCTTGGCGTTCGTGATCATTGCTCGTTTGCTAGTCCCAGGTCCTAACTTTGCCTTGGGAGGCTATAGCTCTATTTCCAAAAGTCAATAGTTTAAAATATGTATCAAAAATTTAAAATTGAACTTCAAAAGAAAAACACTTATTGAATTAATCCAACAAACACAGGTGTTTTGATACGTAGCATTGATAAATGAAACCAGTGCAAGAGATAGTACGAATATACCACAAGGTAGATAAGTGTGTTAAAGAAAGGTTGGTAGTGCAGCAGTAGACTAAATCAGGTTTACCACATCTGGATAATGCACTTTATTCCCTTTCTCCCTCCCATTTCTCCTTGCCTCGCCAACTTGTTTTGTTCCTTCAAAGAACTTTGCATCGATAACACTAATTAAACATTCTGGAGTTGAGCATAATTGTTAAATACTTGGTGTGCTCCTGATATGATAAGGTGCTAATTTCGTTTGCGTGTGTTCTCGTTTGTCGTTTTCTATCCTAAGATAATGAACGAGCGAAGCGATGTCGAAACCTTGAACATTTCGTCTGTTTTTTTTATGGCTACGGTCAAACGCGTTTACCAAGCGTTCGTTATAAGACTTAAGAATAGGTTTCTTTGAAACTATGTTGAACGATTTGTGTGTAAGTTTTTTTTTTTTTTTTTTTTTTTTAATGCGGTCAATCGAAATATTTACTGGTTGGTTCCAAGGAATAACCATAGAGACCCCAACAGAAAACAGTTTTAGAGGTCAGGCGCTCACTACAGGTCCCCCACAATCTCGCCAGTGCGTTTTGTGTGTAGTATCAGATTTCTATCGTAAGTTCTAAAAGACGTTAGATTTTTTAACGCAATTTTAATTTGTTCTACTGAAATGTACGTGGAAGGGAGTGGAAGGAATTATGAACAAAGGAAATGTGCATAAAATAGTGTAGGCGGTTTAATGAAGGAAGAACTAGTGTTTATGATGAGTTAACGTTCCTGACTCTCATCACTGAGGAGAAATGTTTTGTACAATTTTCCCACTGGCCGAATAACCCACTCGCAAAACGTAAGGGATATTCATAAGAAGCGTTAAAACCATGAGCGAATAGAGTTATTCATTTATAGATATTTTCAGCAACATATTATGTAGGTTTTTCTGAATGTTAACATAAATTTAATAAAACGTTTAATAGGTAAATGTGACAGTTTAAAATTTAATTCCGAACTAATTAACGTTATAAATTGAATACAAGCACGGTTTTGATTTGAATTATCATTTGTCCAGTCGGTTAATAATAATTGACAAGGGAACAAGAATTGTGTGTGACAGCTAGTTTTGATATACTGTATATTTATAAATAATATTTGATATACTGTAATTGTAACATATTTTATTTTGTAAGTTTATTAATGTAATAACAAATTTAAAGGTGCTTAATGTCTGATCTACGCAGCCGTCTGTAGTTTTACAATTTTCTTATCGAAATGTAAACTGATTCAATAAGCGGAAATTTATTCATAAACTTTTAAACTATCATTTGTATAAAACAAATTGTCAATATTACGTAATCAGTTTTAATACAAACTTGAGGGAAATTTTACTTTTAAACTGAAGTAGGTGAAAACAGCAAATGGTCGTGATAATTTTCTGGTGTTTTCTTCAATATTTGTCGTTGTTTACATGTGTCTAAAATTAAAAGTAAAAACCTTAAAGCGATATTCAAGTTACTAGTAGGCTTTGGAGTTCTTGTTTTACTTGCCCAGTATACGAAGTATAGGTCGAGTTTCTTACCTCTCTGTAAATGACAAATAGCCAAGATATTATCAAATTGTTATTTCAAATCCTGACCTCCAAAGATGTGAGATTCGTATAGTTGTGAGGTCCGGTAGGGCCGATTTACTGACACGAGCGTAGCGAGTGGAGGCTCCTTCAAGTATGTACAGCGTCAGGACCCGTCAGACCAGAGAAACACGTCTTAATATATACACATCTAGTATTACCTAGCCGACGTCAAAAATTACAAGGTTTTGAGCCAATATCCCTTGATCTACCAATACAAATTGGCATTATTACAAGACCCAAGAAACCATATTTTGGGCATTACATTTAGAGCATCTTCTTGTATTATTAGGTTGCGTAAGTACCATAATGGTTCCCTCAACTTGTTTTCCTTATGGTAGTGCACATCCTTAATTTTTTAATTTTTCTCTTAAAAAATCATATTTATTTTCGTTCTTTTCGATTTTAGATACGGTATTTGAATAATAATGTACTTTGATCTTACGTTGTCTTTTTTTCAAAATTTCTGAAAGAAAATTGTAATTTAGAAAAAGTTCAACTAATTTTTTTCAGTTGAAATGTTTTCGACTTTGTCTACAATTGTTTAAAAAAATGTTTTTAGATTTGAGCTTGATTGACATTTTTTAAATCGCGATTTTACAAAGGTTAATTGAGGATTTCGAAATTGCTATATTTAAATTTCTGTACAAAATTAAATTGTTTTCTATTTTGATAGAACTCTGCATTTATATAATTAATGATACCTAGAACTAATCTTTCCAATTATTTTTCTCATTTTTTTTTTCATTTTTCACAGAAAATATAATGAGAGAAGATACTGTTTTAGTATAATTGTTTTTAAATAGTAAAGAGTTCAGCCGAAAATAAATAATAAAATACAATTTGAATATTAATTTAACCGATACCAGAATCTAGGAATTATACAGAAAAGACTGCTGGAACTAATTGGGATAAACGTATTAGTACATAGGAGGTGATTATTTAGGCGGGGGATCGTCTGTGCTACGCTAATAGGGTTTAACCCAGTTTCGATTTAAATGTGACGCACGGAATCACGTGACCTCCGCCTAGTAATAATCGATTGCTTATGTACAAGAATAGAGTTTTACTTCCACTAACAGAATCGATCAAAATCAACAAAACTTCAACTTGTAAACAGTGCCCAAGTGAACGATGAAAAATCCACTTCTGTTTCTTTTTAAATGTTAATTTACATTGTCTTGAGTCGTTTCTAAAATAGATTTCCTTTGAATGCTAAAAACAGACAAGAAAAGTTAGTTTCTAGGGAGCCTAGTCGTTGCGGAGAACTGAATCGGGAGAATAAAATAAGTGCAGGTACAGAAACTAATGTTTGAAAAACAGTATTTTATCGTGAATTTCAATTGGAGATATACAGTTAAAATTATGTTTATATGTAATGAATAAAGTTGCACGTTTATTAACTTTGAATGAATTCAGAAACCCGTAATTTCGGGTGATTTGTTGTAAAGGAACTTCGTCTTGAAACTCAACTTCCCTCCAAATAGGGTGGGGGGGAGAATGAAAGGGTTGGGGAGATTGTTGGCGTTCAGATGTAAACGTAGATATTGTATTGCTGAATAAGTTAATGTGAAACGTTTAATTCTTAATATTATTATAAAAATCCTCGTAGTGGTTTAGGTGATAGAATTTTAAACTTTTTTGAAAATCAATTATTTTAATAACGACGCCTGTGACTGCTAGACGTGTTTTAAGTAGAGTACAGTATAACCGCTTTAACTGGAAGACAACGGTGAGAATAACCATAGGTGCAGAATGTACAGAGGAGTCAAAAACATCGGTTTTAGTCGGGAAAACATCGTTGAATCATCTCTTCCTTGGAAATGATACATTCATCAAAATATCGCAAACTATTTTTGTATATATAAGTGAATGTAAGGAGTCTAATGTTTTTAGAAAGTGTACGATTTTGGCCAATTAAAAACAGAACGAAGTTAAGTTCCCGTCACTCGTTCAAAGAAAGCTACTATAATTAGTGGTCAGCACATTGAGTTTCCGTGGCAATTTTAGCCCCCATAATCAATCGTAGCTTGGAAAATGTGGAGTTAACACTCTGTACCAAAGAAACTTGTTTAAAGAAATGTTCAAAATAAATTATATTTTTAATATTATATTTTATTATGTTCAGTAATTTTATATTTATTTATATTCCCGATTGGCTTAGTACCAAGCGCTCATGCTTGTTGTGTGACGTCCCGGGTTCAGTCTCCGTAGGGGCTTTAAAAGTTACATCGTTGGTACAGAATCGTAAGGAAAATTTGTTGGTACGATTAGGAGCGAATTCTGGTAGCAAAGGCTAGAATTAAAGTGATGGGAACTAGTACTCACCACAAATTGGAGTAGGTTTTCTTTAGCTAGAACTTATCTTCCATCTGTTTTTGGGGGAGTTTTATTTTAACTGACTAAATCCATTCCATTAAAATTCATATGTATAAATACTTAATACAAATAGAGCGTGATATATTCTGAATATTCAAGTATTTCTAACTAAATTTAAGAATAAATGTATCAATTATGTTTTACGGTGGTACTGTATTTACTGTTAAAGCGGATATTTTTGACTTCTCCGTAGACTTCGAGGTGGAAGCTCTCTCCCACCCAAAGTGGCCATGCTGTATTCTAAGATTTTCACGGACATTTGCTCCACAGCAATTTTATTATTTGGTCAAAGGTTTAGTCTCTCTGGAACTTTTATACCGTCTAATTATAAAACGCACGCAGACGTGTTACAAAACAAATTTCTTTCAGACTCCATTAACATGTTACGAATAAAATAATGTAAGCATGGTGGCAAACAAACATAGTAAATGAAGCTGAGGTTTACTTAGGTACAAATGAAATAACAAGTGGTGAAAAATTAAAACCAGAAACCGGATGATGTTCTAACGTTCATTTAGACATGGTTTTGATTAAACAAAATTAATTTGCCATTTAGTACGAAATCACGTACTTTAAAGTTATATTTATGACCTACCGAAACACTACATTTTTAAAATTATTACTGTCGAAAATAAATATAAGATATTTTTTGTACTATTGAAAACCCGTAAACTATATATTATGTTTTTTAAGAGTTTTAGACGAACAGACATTAGTAGTTAAGGGGAGACCTTGGATGTAATGAGAGAAGTGGAAGAGAGGGAGAATGAAGAGGCGAAGTTGGCTCATAGGGTCATTTTATTTGTTCCATTTAACCTCAAACAGACCTCAACATATTCAAAGAGACCTCAAAAGCTGAACTCTTAACCTTAGAGAGGCGTTGTTTACTTGAACGAATTTTAATGTTTTAAATTTGTATTTGAAAACAAAAGGTAATACTCTGCTTTGATAAGAAGAGTTTTTTGGGGTATTTTTAGTACATCGCTTCAGCACGATATCGATCTACATCGCTGCACGAAAGGTCGAAAAACTAACGCCGCATTATTTCTGCCATATTGAACTTTGATAGTTCTCACGAAATTTAACTGAAATTATGGTTACTAACGATGTAATTACTATTTTATTATTATTAGTTACAAAATTAACAATTTTGTTTTTTCATTTTCCATATACGTAGTAAAAAGAAGAAATTATATTGATTGGTCGAAAAATGGATATTGATTTTTCTTGCGGAGGTTTGTCCGTCTGTCGTCTATTTCTCGGTTGTTTTATGTGCAGTGCTTAGCCCAAACGGGTGGACCGATTTTCATCCAATTTTATGTATGACCATATCTCCTAACTTTTTTCTCCATATTTTCCGATATCTTAAAATTTTAGGGTGGCTCACATAAGAAAAAACAGAAAATTAAGATTTTTCAAAATCGTCTATAACGACTTTGATCAAATTTTGCTCCATTAAACTTTAAGGAGCCAAACTCAACGTATTGGTAGCCATGTCTTCAAAAATGTTGATTCTTGAAGTATCTTTAAAAAACAAAAATGTTAGCCATGAAGCTGTTATAAAATTACGTAATTTCTTAATATCGTATCTATCGATTTTGTTTAAATTTTATTGAAATCTGTTCCTAAATCGTAATTGGAAATATATTACCGTTAGAAGTAATAATTTGCAAAAAACAAAAACAAAAATAAACTTAAGCTCATGGCTATTAAAAGCAAAATACCGCCTGATTTTAATCAATTGCGATTTATACTCGGTCGTCCTTATATCACACGAGAAGAACCTTTTTAAATATTTTATGCAACACGGAATCCATGATTTTTTTTTTCACTGACAAATACCTGTCCGACATTTTTGGTGATTTTTAGTTTTGGTTCATTTTTATATTGGTTATGGGTGAATGAGAAAGTTTGTGCAATGTTTTTATACTTTTTTTACATAATATAATTCTTTTTCTTTTTTTTTTATCGTAGAAAACTCGTTTGAGTATCATTCAATGCTGATTTTAAACAGTGAACTTTTATGCTGTCCATACAGCAACAAACGTAAAATAAAAATTTATGAAGTCATAAGGTTTTCGAAATATTTGACGTCCAAATTTTAATTGAACGCCATTTTGAAACGGTTAATTTTTTGGTACTCTGAAAAATAATTGTGTAAAACATTTCACAAAATTTACCGATATTTCAATCCGTTCTGGGGTTATATTTTTGTTTTTGAAAAAAGTAAGGCGATATACGTAAAACGAATTATTTTTGGACAAATATGAACTTTTTTTCTTCTTTAGATGTCCAAAATGACTACCCAAAGTTTGTCAGACTTATCGTGAAACATCCTGTGTACTGTATAGGTACAGAAAAGTCAAACATTATAGCAAAAAAAGATTTAATTTAAGCCGCCATTTCTGGTTAACGAAATAATCAAGAATTCGTTAAATTGACAAACCAAATTTGAGCTAAATTGGTTAAATATTGCAACTTTAAAATGGCGCCAAGTTACTTTTAGGTGGACATTCATTTTTTCAAGTGTCGAATTTTCTACGAGGGAAATCGCAATACCCATAAATTGTAAATTAGAAAGAAAACTACTTCTATGGAAAGATACATTACTGACAACACAACAATGAATTCATTAAAATATGTCACTGAAAGTATTGACATAAAAATGAAACATGCACAGCAATACTTTCTACAGGTTCGGTGTTGCCGTGTAATGTTTGTGCAATCATTATGTCACAAAGTTTCTTTGTCAACGTTGTATCAGCAGTTAGATCTCAGAGAAAATAAAACTGCAATGATAAATTATTAATGATCATAATTCTGTCACGCAACAGTCCGTGAAGGGCCTTGATCTGCTAGATGGCTTTTTAGTCTATGTGTGGTCAGTTAGTTCGTCGAGTTCTTTTTGCCCCATTCAAGGCCACTCAATTTTTCACAACTAGAATTTGTTTACAATCGTAGTTTTTTCCACAATCTGGACTAAGAATTGAAATTAAAACTTGAATCATGCGGTAGCGACTAGATCAATCGAAATTGACATGCAAGAAAAAAATTGGGGTGGTGCGAGCATTATGTTCCCATAATTAGACCTCTCTACCCGCTACCTCATCCAGAGAAATGTATCTTATTTTACTTTTACCAAACTTAACAATATAGGATAGGCCTATCACATCACATCCTCATATAGGACTTCATATCTCTGCTGTTATACTCCTCATAGGAGAAAAGAAAATATCAATCAAGTAACCTTCTCTTCCTCATAAGTAATTGAAAGGATATTTCTAGCAGTGATCTCTTAAAGTACTATCACTATCCAGTATGTTCTTCCTAACCTAACCTAACCTAACCTAACAAAACCTAACCTAACCTAACCTAACCGAACCTAACCTAACCGAACCTAACCTAACCGAACCTAACCTAACCTAACTTCACCTAACCTAACCGAATCTACTCCTTCTTTCATTAATATCTGTTCAGGAAGTTGTATAACTATCTGCAGTGCTCTTTCTCCTTTGATCAAAGTGCTTCTTCCTGCACCCGTTTCTAATCATTATCCTGGCAGTTGCCATGAAAATAGTAGGCATATATAATCATGAAACATGAGTTGTGTGTGTATAATTTAGGAGGCATTGATTTGGGTTTGACCTTATTCGAATAAATATTTATTCAGGTATATGTGTTTGTTGTGAGTAGGCAGGTTACTATAGGTATTTAAGTGAAAAGAGAGTTTGCTGGTTTTCTAAGCAAGTTTTCTAAGAGAGTTTGGTGTTCAGTTTCTAAGCAATTAGCAGTAAACCAAAAAGTCCTTTAAATATAAGTCTATAGCTATTTTTTATAATCGTACTTCCTCGTAGCGATGTGTGTTCTGTGTTCTTTATTTTATTATTTGAAAACTGCCAAGAAGTTTACTTTTTAATCATAATAATATATTACTATTAACTAAAGAAAGATTACTACTACCAACGAGATAAAACAATAGAAAGATATGGCGCTCCATGTCGCCATACTTTATATCTTACTTTTTAGACTCAAGTATGCGACGTTTTAAAAATAACTTAGATGTATTATTTGTGTTTATCAAACAATTGACGACGATTTGGTGTTTTCTAATGCTTCAGTCATTCCTTGTAATCATTGACAATTTTAATTTCATTTTATACAACTGACAGTTTTGATGTTTAAGAAGAAATTCTAACATATCATCAGTTTATCTCGATAATAAATTGTACAATTGCTGACGTGCAAAGATCAATTTCGTTTTAGTATGCACCTTTAATTTAAAACTCAGTAATATATCTAAACCAATTGAAAATACATTTTATCTAAGCCAATAGTTTATTCCAAAATTTTATTTAGTTGATCAAAGGATTTCGTAACGAACAATACAACTCTATTCAATGGAAAGCTTTTACAAAGGCACAATTTCCTCTTACTGGTAACAAGCTCTTTTTCCAAATTTTAAATCATTCAGTTTTACCAACAACAAGGGGAATTAAATTGTATTTTAGTACTGGAGACATACGGTCTGGATTCAATATGTGTGTCATGATTTGCATAGAAATTACACTTCAACAGTAGCGTTCGTTTTGAAAATAAGGGAAAATTGCTTTTTGTGTTGCGAGAACATTTCTAGCCACAGATAAGAACTGTGTGGGTGGGGGGGACGCGTGATAGAGCCTAGACACGATATCCTGCAGTTACATTACCTTATCAGCTGACTATAATCAGCGGTTTCAGAGTTGAACCTTTCCATCTAATCATTCACAGCAGTAAGCTCTTTGGAATATTTAAGTAGTACACTGTAATCACTATTGTTTTGTGTGAGTGGCATAATTCGTAAAGGCCAATGAACCGCGTAATAAATATTAGGCCAGTCCTCAGATCGATTTGAAAACTATGATTACCACCAATTTTATTGAATTCGTAAGTATTTTTCACATAATTAACGAGTATTTAATTTTTCAGAAACGGGGGGAGGGCAATTCAACCCGACTTCGTTACGAAAAAAACACCGCTGAAAAAAACACCTACTCCAGCCTTGGAGTGACATAGAAACACTAATTTTACATATATAAACCGACTTGAAGTTCAAAAATTAGTCTCAAGTGTTGCCTTCTTATAGCACACTCCTGGTAATTTCCGTAGTGACTCAAATACTCAGATACGATTTTCATCTGATACTTTCACATCTCTGAACTAAAGTTGCCAACTGGTTGCAGTTGAAAGGCATTTATTAAAACATCACATAAAGAAATCAATGTTATCAGTTAGTTGTTGTCTTGCAGTTCGCAGATCACTTTTTCAATACTTAAATAAGTATAATACTTTTGCTTGCGTCAGTAACATATTGCTCAGTTGATTTATTAAAAAAATTATTCTATGTACAAAGTAAAAAATCATGTTTGATCCATTAGAACTTATACTGAGTGTTTAGTAATCCCAAGGGATCCAGCTGGCTCTACACCTTTTTTCGTGTAGATTCCTCTTTTTCATCTTTCCTATCAGGTCTCTCTTGACTAACTCTTGTTCTCTTCCGACCGTGACGCTATTAGAGTATTCAAGGGCTAGAGGACTTTATTGTATGTTCTTGTCTTCTTTTCTTTAATAAGGTGATGATGACCGAGAGGTTTTAGCATCTAAACAACGAAAAAAAAATCATGTTCCAATTAGCTGTTCTGTTAAAAACCGATAACCGGAATTTATCCTGATAAAATTTCTGACCTCATATTTTAATTTTATAAGCTACATTAACGAAAAATTGAATTTTTCTTGTTCCGACCGTAAACATTACGTCCAATGTGTATTCCGTCCACAGATTTTATATTTTAAACATCAATTTATAAAATAAAAGAATTTGACTTTTCAGTAAAACTCTGGAAGAGGTCGGGAAATAGCTGAAACTGTTGTTGTGTAATCAATTCAGCCAATTTGTCGAGTTTGGCGACTCGACTGGCGTCAAACACATCATCAACTCGTTCATTGATTAGGTTCATTGCTTTATTTCCATTGCCCAGAGTTTGCCTTTGACAAATTTCTGCTTTGCCGATGAAGTAAGGCAACCAAGTTCATTTGTCACATGGTTCATCTATCTCTTTCTCTCACGTACATTTAAGTACCCACTATGTAAACAAAACGTGGGTAACGAAACAACATGTTACTGGACTTCGATAAGTAAAATAATACTGTCAAATCGCAAAAATTGTTAAATGATAATTATTGTCAATTGGTAGATACAAATTATGTAAAAAGTATGCCTTTTATTGTAGGACCAAATGGGTGTTTTTTTTTTTTGGTTTTTGTTTTTTGTTGCTTTTTTTCAATATATTTGAGCAAAATTTTATCAAAATCGTAAGAGCTAATTTTCTAAAATTGAACTCAATAGATTAGAGGGAGTTTTTCCTCATTGAATTTCTTTCTTGCATTCATTTCTTCATTTGTAATTTCTCCTCATTAGAAGTGTCAGTACCAAACAGTTCATATTCTCTTTTTCTCTTAACCTTTACAGGAAGCAACAAAATTATCACCAGTTTACGCCAATCCAATTGATCCATTCAAGTAGATTTCTCATCATCATAATCAACAGATAAAGCACTTTGTCCCGATCACTTTCGCAATCACTTTTAAATCACTTTCCCAATCCTTTCTTCCTGGCCCCTGTAAAAGTCTGAATGCCTACAATTCTCTCTCACCCTCCCACCCATCCCCTCTCTCTCTCTCTCTCTCTCTCTCTCTCTCTCTCTCTCTCTCTCTCTCTCTCTCTCTCTCTCTCTCTCTCTCTCTCTCTCTCTCTCTCTCTCTCTCTCTCTCTCTCTCTCTCTCTCTCTCTCTCTCTCTCTCTCTCTCTTTCTCATTGCTTTTTTCTAGACCAGTTCTAGTCATTGTTCCATTTCTTTGCTTGGAGACTGCTAGTTTAAATTATTCTCTAAATGATAATTTCAAATTAATCTCAATAAAAGTTGATATCGTAGAGTTACGAGACTCGTATGGATCAAATTACAGACACAGCCAATTCCAGTGGCTCATCTACTGATTCGAAGCTCGTAAGGGCCGAGACAGACAGAGCGAAGCGAATGGATGCTGTTTAATGTATGCTCTCCGTAAGCAACGAAATTCATTAAACCTTGTAGAGTTTGGTAAGTACCATTAATGTTATATAAAGAGAAGTTAAATGGAAGAGGTTAGAAGAATGCAAGCAACAAACAAACAATTAATCTAAGAGAGGAGGACAAACAGTAGAAGGGAGTTAATGAAGGGGCTGCTAGGGTCCTCGAAACCACCCAACCTCCCTCGACAATTACAACCCGCTACTTGTCAAGAAAACCAGTTTACTCAGACCCACCTTCACTTCAATTATAATTACATCGTTGAATAATTTTATACGTTGGAAGGGAGTTACATTTGACCCCCTCTCCCCCCGACGCAAGATTTTGTCGATTTAATGTTTGTTATTCAATGACACGATATTTTTAGAGTTGATATGATAGACCGTGAAATTCTTTCCTTTATAAAACGTTCATTGTCGATTTCGGTATTAATGTATTATTGCAGATCATTAGTTACACAACGTGATCAGCATAGGCTCATGCAGGGTCTTGTCAAATTATAAAATCCACAACACAATACTTATTAATTTATATCACAATACAAAATACATTTACCTTAAACGTGATAAGGGTTCTGGATTTATCAATTAATAACTGTAGTTGATCCATACAAACGAAACGTTGTATATCAGAATAAACTGTATCAGTAATATGACCAATCCGTGGTTTAACTTACTAAGAATATTACTTTGTTCATTACAAAAACTTTGTACACAGTTTTTACTCAAAAAGTATATCGAAAGGTTGAGTTTGCTGCTAACAATGTTTTTCCTTAGCCTATATACTATTCAGTAGATTGGTAGTCTAAACATTCGTGTATTTTTGCTGTTTATTTGGTTGTCGTTATTTTTGAGGTTTTTTTATAACAGTTTTGTTTTCAATTTACCCACTGGTTTGGATAAAATTGAACGAAATCGGTAGTGCATACTTTTTTATCAGCTCCATGAACTATGTTTGGTTGTTTAGCAATAACACCCGAATCAGCTTTTGTAAAGACATGGAGACCAGTACTTTTAGTTCCAGTGAATAGAGGATGCATTGAAATTAAATCCTATTGTGAGTTTTGGTCTTATGACATTTACACCAATTTTTTTAAAGCCCTCAAAATATGTCCAAATTTTATTAAAATCGCTCTCCTCGTTTGGGATATACTATTTTGTAAAGTTTTCTCACATTAATTTGCATATTATGAATGATGCTTAGTTGTGTTTTTCGAATATGGAGTCTGTTTCGAGATATTTTCAAATGTAAACAGATCAAGTTGTACCTCATGTTATTGTTTTTTTTAAACAAATATTTTGGTATGTTTTTTTTTTTACCACTTTTTCAAAATTATATGAAATGTGGGATTTTACATTTTGTCTATTGATTACGATTTTTTTTATTAAAAAAATAGTTTAAAATCAAATCAAACAGTAAATTACAAAGAATTTAATATGGCATTGGTAGTTTTTCCTTTTTTTAAATTATTCTAATCCACAACTCGAAATTTTGATAAATTTAATCCTCGATATTTAAAAATTGCTAAACAAGCCAAGTTCTTACAAAATTATAACGATATAAAATTTATTTGTAGTCACTGCACTACAGATAAGACAGAAATAGTCTCTTGTCATTCACTGGACAGACGACAAACTACAAAAACGGATGTCACTCGTAAAACCATTTTTTTAAACTCAGAAAACTTCAAAATGGATATTTCCACGAAAAACACAACACAGATTTACTTTCTACGTTTATGCGAGAATGTTAAAATCTAGTCAGTAAACTCGTACCCAGTTTTTATGTCTGCTATCTATGTCACATCATTCCGTCTTGTTTTATCACATTATGTACGTACTTATTGATCAGGCTGTAGCGAGTGATTGACAGCACATAGTTAACAATAACAAAAGGCTGTGTGAATAAACTATGGAATGTTTTTTATACGATCTATCGTAAATGTTAGTTCACCATTACTGTTTTTAACCTAAAAATCAACTTTTAAATGCCTATCATTGTTTCTCACTTTTATATCTGACTACAAAAAGTAATACTTGTTTTTGAACTGTATTATGTTTGTGTTTTTAAAACTTTAAATTACTCTAATATAGAAGGCTTGTGATGGTTTGAAAATTTTTGTATATATTTTTAGATTGTTGTCAACAACTGAAGGAAGTCCGAATGTCTTAATTTTTAAAAGTTTGATATAGGATTCTGACCTGACTAAATTAGAATCGCTTTATAAGTGGGAATGATAAGTGGGGTTATGTAGATATTGCGTACGAAGATTTGTTTAGTCTTTAAATTTTATGAAACTTAAATTTTAACAATTGTGATCACCCTCATTAATACGTCGACACCCAAGAGTTTAAAATGTCCATCGATGGTTCCATTATAATAATTTGGTAACATCCAATTCATCTTCAATAAAACATATTTGAAGCCTGTCAAGAACAGTTACATACTTCGAGACATAGTTACCTATCATTTTCCAAATCCTGGAATGCGTCAATCCTAACTTTAAATTATTCAATGGTTTGTGACTTTTTAACAGTATCTTAATTACTCTTCACAGAAGGTAATCCATTGCCGTAATATCTGGCGAGCATGGAGGCGTCTTAATAGTTACTCTTTCGTTGAAAGCTTCCTCCACGGAGTCGTGAACTTCAATGGCGGAAATTACCACATTTCAACCATCGTGATTTAATTAATGTTTTCCACCCGCATCATGAGTTCTAGAACCACAATTCTGAACCATGTCCAAATAATTACCTTCGAAAAAGTATTGTTTCGTTAAATCAAAAGACAATATTGCATTCCAAACAACCACACTAGAGTTGTTATCCCAAAATAAAATGTTGGTCATCAGCATACCAGTAAGTCCCATTCAACTGACTTCGTGAGACCACACCATGTTACAGAATAATTGGTTGAACAACAATTCACAAAATTAAAATCTTCGATTTGCGTCATCTTCAAGAAATCCATAATAAAAACGCGGAATCAAAACTTTAAATTTGTTGCTTAATTTATTGCACTGATCACCATAAAATATGTAATTCTGAAGTTAATCTTCTACATTATTTTCAGCGGTTCTGAGTCACATATAAACAAAGACAGATTTCATTTCCTTATGTTGTTGTTCTTGGGATTCCATATCTTGATACATCCATTACATATCATGTTATTCAAATTTATCTCACAACACCTGTCAAGTAGGTGGATTTGAATAAAAATGTTTATTCTACTTATTTAATAACGTCAGTAGCACCAGTTTTATACAGTTTTAAAATGAATATTCTTTCTACTTTTGTTAGCATCGTGTGACAGAGTGACAACCTTGGTAAATTAAAAAATACATTAAAATTACTTAAACGCACTGGAACAAATAAAACAGCCATCGTGTCAAGACAAAACTATCAGTGATGTGATACCAACACTACAAGTAAAAATTATTGTACTGCGATTAGGCCTAAGTTAAACTTACTTAAGGCAAGAATTCGTTGTAAAATTAAGACCACTGGGTGGCTTTTAATCGGGTGATGTGTGGTCAATACATTGATTTCCCGTTTCCTTAGTTGACGATATTGGGTCAACATCGATAGATTTTTAAGCCACCAAAAAGATCTAACCTTGAACAACTTGCACAGAATGCCAGAGCTCTGTAAGTCCCTCTGTAATTAAGTTAAAAAATACTTTATTTTTATAAACGCAACGGGTTAATTTTTCTTCCTTATTTACGCTACATATAATATGCTGGCCACGTCAACTATTTTGATTCAGTTACATCGACGCTGTGTTAAATCCGAGGGGTTGTATTTACAAGACAGAAGAAGGTGATTGTAATTCAAAACTGCTTGCGACATATTGGTATTGCGTATTTTCCGTACTGCGGTGGAAAGGTTTTATTAGGTGGGGCCCGCACGCCGCGCGTGGCTTTTGATCTAATATTTGTGTCTACGTGCAATGCATGACTGATGTATGTAAATTTCCACCAAGACGGTATTAAAATTCAAGCAGATTCAGCCCCTATTGACGCAACCTTGTATGCCGTTTCGTTTACTTTATTCCCGCTTCAGGGCTATTTGCCTTGTTTTATAATGGTGCGTATGTAATAAAACAACTCGGTTCCCTCCCGAGAGAAAAAATAACAGGTTTTAAAAGCAGTTAATCAAATTTTATAGTCTATTATTAAGTATCGTCAAGTTAAAATTAGTTTAGTGTTCGTTTAAAATGTTATTTACTGGATCTATTTGTATGCTTGTCTGTTTATTTGATTTTTCTTTCGTATACACTATATACTGTACTCTTTGTTAACTAAAAAAGTGTTCACTTTAGTTTTAAATGGTCTTCTTTTTGACGACCGTGGTTTCGATTCACCTTGTTTATTTTCCAAGTTGTCTTAATATTATTTATTTCCACTTTGTAATATGCCACTGCTGCCCTTTATTTATTGCGAGCTATAATAAATCTATTGGTCCTGTGAATGTATTGGCATACATATGTCCTAACTAGAACTCCCCTAGTTCCATGAGTACCTCTGGTTTAACATTCCTAAAGACATTATGCTGAATCTCCGTTATCGGTCGCGGTCTTGACAGGCGTCTCGTTCTACCAACCTTATTAATTTTAGACTGCCCTTCACTTGGCAGTTTGCAGACCTGTCCTGCCTGCTCATTGACAGTTACTTTAAAATGGAAAATTTCCCAATTTAAACCGGATGTGAAAACCCATTTCTTTGGTTTTCTCTACAGAAAGGCTTTATTCGGCTATCGCCCCTTGTTGAACTCTTCTGATTATACAAGGATACTTTTCACAGTGTTCTCCTCACAGTTGGGTAAATAGAGAACTACAACATTTTCCCTAAGGGTATATATTTCCCCTACAACGCTAATGGTTGACTGTCTCCAAGGGTTTCAGCGAATCACCTTGGGATAAGACCCATTGAGCAGTGACTTCGTCATCACAGATCAACGTCAAACTTGGGACTATGGTTTAACTCGATCATTTCTTTTATTTTGAATGTTTGGGTTGTGTACAAACGCGTCTATCAGTCGTTATGAAATTTAGGAAGAAGGTTTTCTTTTAACTAGGCAGAACGAAGTATCTACATATTGTATTTTTGTTTTAAATTTGCTGCCACTTAAAACGGTATAATTCCAAAGCATGAACGAGGATACTTCGATTAGATATCATTCTACCAACTATTAATTATAATGGTGTAGACGAAATATAACGAGTAGAAAAAAAAAGAAAAGTCAAATTATATTAGAACTGTTTTCTAAAACATTTCCAAAGGACGTTCTTACGTGTAAAAAATACAAAAATAAATAAGAAACTTACTCTTATTTGAAACCTTTTAGAGTTTCATTGGATTACTCATTTTTTTAAAAAATATTACGTAACAATTGTAATGTTTAGTGCTCTGTAATTGTTTGTAAAATTTGATATAATTTTACGTAACTTGTATGTATGCAATAAGTTAGAGTAAAGTATAAACAATAGTGGGATCGTTTACGCTTCCGACGATTTGGGTCACCCGCCACTAAGGCCCACCATTGGTTTATTGAAGGTATATTGTTAGACAAGACAGTCAGCATTCCAAGGTTTATAGATGAACGAGTACAGCATAATACTTATACCACTGTAGTCTAATGAATTGTAAATCTCAACGCAAGGCGCAAACTTCCCACACAGCATGACTTTTATAATTGGTGTTTTGTTCAAGTGTACATTAGTTATATTCACAGTAACGTTTTGGTTTATGAATATTGCTGTCACGTCATACGCTAGAGAAGAGCCACAATGGGTTTACAAAAACGATTTATTGAACGTATTAAAACATTTAAAAAAACGAGATATACTGTTACATACAAACCGAACTACTTGTATTTATAAATGAACTTACAATAATATAATTTCATAATTATAAGGCAGATGAATACGATTCTACTGTATTCTCAGATTGTATTAAAAATACCATTGGATGTTGAGAGGCTTTAATTATGTTGAAACCGCACAATAGAAGCCACAAAAAGGTCAAAGCGCGCCGCCCCTCACCGCCCCTGCGCGTCTTGTCTTTCCTCGACGATTAATATAAATCCGGGGGTGGGTTATTGATTCAAGGAATACCTGCTCCCGTTCGCCCTCTCTTCACTTTGGAATGCTCAATTGTCGACTCGGAATTCTGTGAACGCTAGGAGAATTTTTTTTTTCCTTCATCTCTTGCTAGCCTTTTTGCTTGCAGCATTCGAAATGATCCTATATCCAATATTGGTCTTGACTCGGTGTATTAGATTCTATATGTGTTGTCCATTGCAATCGGAAAGCAATCAGTCCGATAGATCCCAGAGCGATATCTTTGTAATGTTTAAATTTCGTTTCGGATATTTTATATTAGAGGTACATATATAGTCATTTTATCAGAACATTAACACTTGATTAATGTATACTTTGTTCTTAAATGATTAACTGCTAAATGTTTACTTTTTTCTTAAATATTAAAAAATTTCTGTGAAAACGCTTTATATTGTAAATTATTTATTATGCAACCCGTGTTTTTAATATGTGATTCAATTGGTAATATGTTGAATATCCCCCCCCCCCCCCTAGTTTGTCACCTTTCTCTACGGTTCTTGTCTTTAATTACTCACCATTCTCTATACGGTTCTTGTCTTTAATTACTCACCGTTCTCTATACGGTTCTTGTCTTTATCTACTCACCGTTCTCTAAACGGTTCTTGTCTTTATATACTCACCGTTCTGTATACGGCTCTTGTTTTTAATTACTCACCGTTCTATATACGGTTCTTGTCTTTATTACTCACCGTTCTCTATACGGTTCTTGTCTTTAAATACTCACCGTTCTCTATACGGTTCTTGTCTTTATTTCTTCACCGTTCTCTATACGGTTCTTGCTTTAATTACTCACCGTTCTATATACGGTTCTTGTCTTTAAATTGTCACCGTTCTCTTACGGTTCTTATCTAACCTTACACACAATGTCAGTTTACCTACCATTGATTATTTTGAGATATATTTAAGACAATTTTCATATTTTAAAATTTTTATTTTTTAAATTTTCCAAGTAACTCTCGTATCGTAATTTTGTCTTCTTTAAATATGGTTTGGACCATACGTTTACCAAAATTTGATCAAAGTCGCTTGCAAGAATTTTTACGACCCACCCGTTTTTTTTTTTTTTTTTTTTTTTTTTTTTTTTTTTTTAACAGATAACTTTCTAATCGGCATAATTGAGAAGATACCAAACAATACGTTTTTCAGATTCTTAGAGGCTTCGTTTAGGAAAATTTAATTAAAATCGTTTAAGTAGATATTGAAATATTCAAACTTTTCGATGTGTGAATCATTTATCCTTTTTAACACATTGTCACGTGTGTAGAGGAATTGGTAACCAATACGTTTTATTTAGGCCCTTCAAAAATACAGAACTTATTTTACCAAAACTTGACAAAAATTGTAAAAGCTGTAAAAACAGAATTTATTTAAACATATTTAAATAGAACTTGTCTCGCTTATGTCATGAACTTTTTCTAAACGTAAACCGTATTTGATTGACAAGGTATGCAAAGGTCTTTTTAGTTTGTGACATTTCTTACCCATAATTTTCATATACTTCAATTTTCCACACTGGTTTCAATAATTAATTTTCATTTTTAATCGAAATTTGACAAAAACGGTAGATCCAATTTTGAAAGATTATGTGTATTATGAACTTCCCAGACAAGTATTTTTTGAAATATGGCAACCAATACGTTCGCAATTATTAGTTTTAGTCTTAAAACAAATATACACTGCCGCACGTTTGAGTTGTAGGGCTAGAACATTGCAAAGACATCAGACAGACATCTTTACTCGAAATGCCTTTCAACCAAAACTCAACATCGATTTATTAACTTTATAATGTGAGAGAGTCAAATATTTAAGTCGAACCCTAATCGATTGTTTAATTCGTTTCTGTTTCAACCATCCGTACAGAGAGAAACTCAGAAATTGAATAAGGGTTGAAGTGATTTCAATACAAATTATTTCTCCCGTTTTCTGAATTCCAATCGCGACCCCCCACCTCCAAGAACAGTTTGTCAAACTTGACAAAACTATTTCTTTGTTGTTTAAAATTTCTTAGTCATTATAAAGGGTATGCGCTGATAATATATTAAAACTTGCTTCCATTATGCAATATAAGTTTCGTCAAGTTTTCGCCAGTATGTTTGAAGTTGCTGTTAAAGAATACATTGAAAGTTAGACAAAAGAAAGTTAAAGTTGTGTGGCGGGTTGCCTTATCTGTTGTGAGACTTGTCAGGCTGTATATTTCACTGGTGATGGATGCGTAATGGATGAGGGTTGGAACCTATACATCTCGTTAGTTTTTATTTTTAATATTAACATAAAAGCTTTCCAGGACTTTATACCTCCCAGAACTGTTTGTCCCGTAGCTATAATCAAATCTTGATGGTTTTATGATAATTTCGGTAGCTGTTTCTACATCCATTGATTAATAATATTGAGTGGAGACCTAATAAAAACCGCTTCAATCAGATCAAGCATACAATATAGAAGTGGTCTTACATTTTATGTATCTGTGTTCAGTAGTGGACCAAGAAAAGTGACATAGATCAGGAGGTACGGCATAGAACCTCAGTGCAAATAGACTTACTATGACCTGCAAAATTGAATGAAAACTCGGGCAATAACTGTTGAAAGACACTTAGCTGTTATTGTATAAAACATTAATACTACCAACGCGTATTTATAGAACGGATAATGACAAAGAATATGGAAAGACAGATGCTCGTTTTAAAAAGGAAAATTTATAACCCAGTAAGAGAAGTGGATTCTTGGATGACAGTCCATAACAACGAGCTGGATGAAGCACATCAAATTTGCTAGATTCCGATGTGCACGCTGTGTCATCAGGATGGAGAAGAACGAAATAAATGTTTACCTTTAAACCCAGATGGAAGAAGATTGGACGGATGAAATTAAGATGGGTCAACAAAGTAAATTGAGCTGCTATGGCGCTGAATATTGAAGGGAGCTAGTGGACTCCAGTCTGGAGGATGATTTTTACAACCACAGATAATGATAATGACTACCGAACTCTTGGCATGTCCCTCACAGAAGTTTGACCATCCAGTCCATACTCTATTACAAGACTCGAATATCAGAAACATTCTGTCCCTCGGTTGAGGCTAACAAAAAATGGTTACACATTATCTGTGCCCAGTTATTTTCTGATATAACGTTTCCAGAACTGATACTTACAGGATAAATCAGCAGGGTGATTTGAGAGAAGGGAAGCAGAAGGGTTACATAATAATCTCTCTCCCCAATATTTGTCGAGTAAATCTTTATGTGACTTTTTGATTTTTAATCCAAGACATGCTTGTACTCTCTAGAGAATTATGTTTTCTTTTATACGCGTCTCGTTCACTTATCATCCGTGTAATCTATAACCAATGTATCTTTACAGTGTTCTAACTTTAATTAAAATATGAAATACGCATGATTAACCGTGTAGTGGTTTTTCTATACGGAATACAGAGTATTTGAAAACAATGCATATAAATTTGAAGGATATTTGATTATACGAAAGATGATCTAAACTAATTTTAAGGGAGAAGTTATACTTGACTTCAAATTTCGGTGTTACAATAGGCTATGATTGCACGTAACTTTCTCTGTTCTAAACTTACTATTTACAGTAACTTTTGCTCTTTCGGTATTATCAAAGTTTGTTCACGTTTAACTTTGGTATTTTTAAGTAGATGTAACCAACATTCTTGTTTTGGTAAAGTCAGGACTTTTGGTGGAGAAATGTGGTGATCTTTTTGCTCTATGTGGATAAGCGTTCTTGTTTTCTTTTACTGTAATTTTTTTTTTGTTGTTCTTCCTTTACTGTAATTTTGTACAACTTGTTAGGTATCTCAACCTTTCAAATACATTGTTTTTGTTCTCTGTAAGTGGTTTATTTAAACGTCAAGTTTTATAATAGTAAACAGTACAAAAATATTGCACTATCTTTCTCACTCACGTCGAACAAAATAAGAACTAATTTTAACTAATCGTCACCGAATATGTCCGTTTGGTATAAACGGACAATAAAAAAATGTCAATAAAAAAATGAAAATGAGGAATGGCAGCCGTTTTAGAACAAAACATTTGTATATTTAAATAAAGGCCTAAAGTTAGTTCGTTTATGTCATTAACGCTTCAATCGTCTCAAAATCTTGGAGGCTAAAAAGATATCATATTTTATAGTAAATTACCAGAATGAGTTTGTTTAGGATTTGACCGATATCTCGGCTATCCTTAGACGTACAATAAAAATAAAAATATAGTTTTTTTTTCACTCTATACATAGTTTTATTACGTAGGCCCTAACTTTCCAAAACTGGGTGAAACATGTTTCTGTGTGAAATAGAAAACCATGAAAAATATATTAGCCCAAATCTGGCCTATATCAGAGGCCTAAAAGATATACCCAAATAATTTATATAGGAATAAGTATTAACTTTATTTTGTTGAATGTGTTGGATATGTTCAGGAGTTTGTAGGCCTAATATTTATTTCCCACTTATTAAAATTACCCTAAAACTTCTATAGGCTAAGAATCTTCTTGTTCTTCCGGAAATGTTAAAGTAAATTTAAAACAAGAAGGAAAACTACACCCACTTAAGCGTAAATTGTCGAAATTATATTTCGTTACGCTTAATATTCAACCAATTTCCAAGACAGTTATGTAGACGTTAGATTTTTTTAATACATAATAAGAGCGTTTCCTGCAATTTTACGTTTTCAATCATTCGCTACGATTTCCTGCAAAACAAGGAAAAGCGTAAAGAAAATTACGTAAACCCCACGGAGCATGATGCAAAGCAAGTTTCACGACGAAATTTAGAAACGGGCCATGATCCGTTACGAATTGATTTCGTATCGTGGACAACAAAAAAACCAATCAAGTCTCTAATGCAGTAGAAAGTGTGTGACGAATCTTAGGCTAAGTCGGAAGGTTATTGTACGGAGACAAAAGACATTGCATCAAGTCCCTCTCCACCCCATTATCCACTTGCTCAAATATCTCGTGATCCGCTGTAGCGTTGTCGCTGTGACGCGATGAGTTCCAATAACCGGTCGAAAATAACAACTGATCCAATATATTACTGTTAAACGCTTCTATGTATTCGTATAACCAACGGTAGTTATTTATGTGGCCTAATGTTTGTCAGAAGTATAAAACCCTTAAAGTTTTTCAGCATTGAAAATTGAAAATAATTTTATTTTGTAGTAGACTAGGTACATTTACAATATTAATACATAAATATAAATATCCTCCTTAACTATGAAACTAATCTAAAATTGTATACAAAAACATTTCATAAATCAATAATATAAGAAACTAAAACATTTCACTTAGAAGCCTTAAGATACAGGATGTCCAAAAAGTATCAGAACGGTGTTATATTATTTTGAACTATTTCAGATTAACAATAAAACTTACGAAATCAATACTATACCTAAAAATCTACTTTTTGAAGCAACTATCAATTTTTCATCATCTTAAGGGTACTGCCCGCAGGGAGTCAGAAGAAAAACTAAAATGAGAGCATTGGTCGAGTCTTACGCCATATTAAAGGTCTCTGTTAGAATAATACAATGCTGCAAATCCGACCTCAAAAGGTTCACCCTATACAAAATGGCGACGATTTAAAGTTACAATGTTGGACTTGTTGAAAATGGCTTAATTTCTTTCTTGGTATGACTTACATAAATAAAACCCTGTCAATCCACACTGGTTGTAATGGAACAATTTATCTGGATAGTGAGTGACTTTTCTCACCTCAAGTGGGAACAGTCTACGAGAAGAACGGAGAAAATATTTAATATAAACCTAGATCAACTAGCACATCAGACCGGGTTGTTGATCTAAAGTGATTCAACAGTAGGCTATACTAAAAGACTATAGTTTATACATTTCCAAAATGGCGGCCGTTAAGAAAGTCAATCATGAATATCTTGAAAACTATTGAACTCTACAAAACATTTACTAGAGACAAAATATATTGTTTTTTTAACGACAAACTTGATGATATTTTCAGTGTTATTTTAAGACAAAGGATCATCAATCGATAAAAATAATAGACTAATAATTTCTTTGTAACTAAATACAACATCCAGAAGTTTAGATGTGTAGATATTTTTCAAAGGTTAACATATATTCACTCAATAATAAGAAGAATGAAATTAGTGTTATCATAAAATATATTGGTTATTGTAGTCAATTATCAAAAAATTAAGAATTAATTTTTTAATACATTTTTTTTTACAATCTACAGAATGGAGTATTTGGTTTTCTTTTACTGGTAAATTTCACATAGGAAAATGCGTAAATCAAATCAGGATTCGATTATCTCAATCATTTCTGAAAATAATCAAAACCGATAAGCGGAAATAATGTTCTGACATGTTTATAGGAACTTAAAATATATAGACTATGTGTAAAAAAACTCCACACCCTAATTATCCATTAACGTTCTATACAATGGGAGTCATAATAAAATAACGACAAATAGTCGTATTAAATATATTTTGTCTAATCAGTTACTATGTGCTATCCTTGCTTGTGTTCAAATCAAATATGCGCAAAATAAATGTTAAGCCCTCTGTATATGTTTCTAAAAGCGTCCATGCATGGAGGGATTCTATGGCACTAACTGTATGGAAGTTTACATATTTTAGAGACCGGCCGAATTGGGTACAGTCGAGAATGTAGCGCAATGCGCAACTGAATTTCCCTAAGGAATGTAAGCAAGAGGGTTGGCTTAGAAAAACCTCAAGTGAGAAGGGGAGGGAAAGAAAAGGGAGGGTCGGATTGCTAACTGTAAGGAATAGGCAGGTAGTTTTGCCGTTGATTGGGCCTTGGTACGACACTCTGGGGATCTTCATGGGTTCCCGATTAGCAGATCAGGTAGTGCTGTTTTTACTACAAAATGGAGACATCCGCAGTGAAACGAATTGCAAAAGTTTTATTTGTTTGACCTTGTTTTACGTTTTAAATATGAGCTTTATTAAATTAGTCATCATCAAATTTAAATTGAAAAACTTAAGTTATAACATCGCGTGATAACATTGAAATATGTTTTTAAAATTATATTTAAGAATAGAAGAGTGTTTTTAAAACGCAAAAATTAACTCAATGACGATTCTACTCTTCCATCTACAGTAAATTTTAATAAGTGATCAATGATTTGCGAACCCAACGATCCTGGGGTTGTCGTGTGAGGCAGTTTAAAATATATTTATCATTTTATATTGACTGTATATATATAATAATTTATCAAATAAATGATAGAAAAACATTGCGCTTACTTTCTACAAAACAAAAAATATTGTTTTTATCTATCTGCTCAAAAGTTTCAAATACTACCACGCGAGAAAGACAAAAATTCAATTTACTTTTTAGCGTGTTTTCCCCGATTATTTCTTTATGAGAAATATGTTGATATAGAAAATTCAACAAACAATTTGTTAATTTTTTAAAAATATTTTGAAAGGTCTTTATGTATTTAAATATAGCCAGTGGTTGCTTCGCTTCTCCCACAAACTCGCAGTAACTCTAAGTCGTATTTAATTGAAGTTTTAAATAACGGTGCGCACTTCCATTTTGAAGTTGAAATTTATGAACTGTAATTTTCTTTTAAGAAATCTGTATATCCTATTTTGAGAAATTATGATTTCTATAATTGCTCTATTGGCGATTTTAATGTTTTTACCAATAACTTCCGAACCAGCATTTTTGAGAATGTGGTCCATGTTTTAGGGCTACATTTGATAAGTAGGTCTTATGACAGTACTCCTATTTTTGAGTTATCCTTAGGTTAGAGCTTTCATCTTTCCTATCAAATAGATCTCTATTAGACTAACATTTGTTCTTTTCCAACCCTGGCGCTAATAGGGTATTCGAAAGGTTAGGGCGTTGATGACTGCAATGGTTTTTCACCTTTAAACACCCCCCCTCAAATTGAGTTTTCGAACAAATAAAACGCTTCTAACAGCCCTGCACCTTACCAACAACACTATTCGAAGCAAATTATATGTTCTATTGGGGAAACCCAACTATTTTCGTTATCTCTAGGTGTAATGTACCTAATTTACAAAGATTTTATAAGGCAATCTTACAAAACAAAGTATAATGTTTAGTTCTTCTTTGGATTCAACCTTTGAAAGTTCGACGGCATTTTCATTTCTAGGCACACCACAGTGACTAGAAATCCACTAAAGATGTATCTTTTTGCCAGAGCTTACTACAAAATCTACCTCCTCTCAATAATCTAAATTGATTAAAAATATCCAAACTTCGTGTGTGATGTTAAATTAAAGAAAATTGCTAAGAAACATTTTAATGGAATATTTATTTGCGCCCTTTTTTCCCCAACTCCCAAAATTTACATGAAATTACTTTTGATTGGATACCAAACACGGCGATACTTGAAACATTTTTCTCCTCCGGCTTTTATATTTAAAAAAACTGAAAATGTATTAAACTAGTTACTTAGGCCTATTATTACTAGGTACTACTACATTTAGATAGAGTCCGCTATTTTGTAAAATAGCCGTCATATTAAAATCAATTTGAGGGGGTTCGCTATCTAAAAGTGTGCAAAGTGGCATCTTCTTATCATAAATTGACGTCTCTTTATCTTTTATCCAAGCAAACCCCACTGGACTCCAAACTTAGTTTATCTCTCCAACAGAATTGCTACTCCAAGAACCAAAAGCAACACTAATCTTGAAACACCAGAATTGACACCTTAAAATATAGGCTACTCCTCAAGAGAATAAATGACATTTTTGTTAAGATAGATTATGTCATAAAGTAGTGCTTCAAGAATAATGTAGTTACAGTTATGTATGGTTCAAGTCACGGGATTTTTTGTCAAACTTTAGTTTTTTAAGACAAGTGATTTGCTGAGTGAACAGTTTTATTGGTAATCATTAAAAGACGCTTATCATCACGATCCAATTAACTTTACGTTATTAAAACAATAACCATTAAGTAATGAAACGCGATGTTGAATTACGAGTGCTCACGAAGTTATCCGATTTGTTACGAATCACTACAAATTGACTATTCTTTATTATGCATATTGTTGTCGTGTCGGAAAGAAGCCTTAGTAAGTTAATCCGATGGGAGACGTAATGGCCACGGACGTGGGGTTATTAGAGGACACGTAAAGGATGGAATATTTAAAGACAAGTTCGTTGCTTAATCAAGGGTGCCACCAACTTTCTCATTTTACACAAAATTAAGTATCAATCAAACGGAAAATTTAAGACGGAAGATACTAATCAGATTAAATTTCAAAGTTACGAATATTTCAAACTTAGCTTTAGGCTTAACAATTTTGATCAAATTTCGATAATGTTAGGTTTAGACCACACAACCAAAATGTATTGGTTCTTCTCAAAATGCCGCTTCCGAACTTGTCTAATCTTTTAATGAGCACTTCTCTTAATCCTTGAATACTCTAGTAGCGTCTGTATCGGAAGAGAACAATAATTGGTCAAGAGAGATCTGATAAGAAAGATGATAAATAAAACTACTTGAAAGAGATGTAGATACAATGAGATGTCTTCAAGGTTGAAATGAGAAGATTTATATTGAATAAAAACTAATACGGGAATACTGTAGGTAGATTAAAAGAAGCTTATTCTTCATGATTAATAAAACTAACTGACGGCTTTCAGAGTTCATTTTAGTATTTTCCAATTTACACACGAACCCTAAATTTTTTACTTCCAGTTTGGCACATTGGTTTGAGCTATAAATATTCACATTTTAGCAAAATTTTATAAAATCTCTTCCGACGATTTTTAAATCTTTGAAATTTTACGTCGATTCATTTTCCTTCGATAACCAGTAACCCCAGAATCAGCATTTTTTGAAGATGACCGATATAGGCTATTAGAGCCTACTATTTAGGAAAAATTGTCCAATGGTTTACTCGTTTAGATTCTAGAACACTGCAAAGACGTCATTCCTAAAACCACTTTTTTGAGTTCAAGGGACAAAAACTCAACGTCTCATACTGTCTTATGTAAACTAATCTATTTTTGTGATTCTTAAATAAAACCCGGGAGTAGGGCCTTGCTTTGATATTTTATATTAAAACTTCAAGAACAAAACGTAAAGAAAAACATTAAGCTCAAGAAATAATAAAAACAATTACAGTTGAGCACTATCACAGGTATAAAACAGCCAAACATTGTAACAGCTGCATGTCACAATGAATAGAAAATCGCTTGGAAATACTAAAGATTTGCTTCTGACTCTCTTACCTAATTTTGAAATTAAAATTAGATGCATGGATTTTGTTATTGTTATTAAAACTTTCAGAATTCAACAATATTTTAGCCTAATCTTGAGTGTTGTAGACAATTAACAAGAAATTATATTTTCAGTTTTTTGTCGATAACTATTATCCTCCGAGCTACCGTAAAAATACAAAAACTATTTTGTTAAAAAGGAAAACTTTTTGCCTTTTGTAAATTTTTTATAAAGTTAACAGTTTTCAGGGTATTCAAACATTTTAAATGGCAGCCATTTTGAAAATATACAAAATATTTTGTTTTGTTTTTGTAACACGTAGACTATAAAAAAAAATACATATACCAAATGTGAAATCCATTTCTAAAGTTGTAACTTTTTTGTAAAAAACATAATGGTGGATAGACGGAAAACTAAGCAAGATAGGACCCAGGATGTTATATAATAGCCTATTTCTTGTATATTTTGTCCTACTCTAATCAGTTTCTGAAGTTTGGTCTATATCATTAAGTAATATTACAATTTTAAATGTACGTTATCTAAAGTATCTCTAGGTTAGGTTAAGTAAGTAATTTGTTGTAGCGAATATATCACTGAAGATGGCGACATTGTCTTTTAAACGCGTTGGTTCATTTTTATGTAGAATTTAAGTTATGTTTATTATTCTTGGAAGATATAGCCTACCTTCTCTCAAGTCTCTCTCTATTTTTAATAATTTAAAAAATACATTTCAAGTTATTCTTGAAACAAATATTTTATTCCGAAAAGTCGTCTGACAAGATAAAAAGTCCTACGGGAGAGTTAGGCCTGTAAGACATTCTATTATTTCTCTTCATTAATTTCGACGTTGTATCCTTACAAGGAAGAAAACCAATGTTTTACAGTGCAACCACTTGCGAATGATCAATTTCTCTGGTTGGGAGACGGGGGGGGGATACAACTACAGATTTTGTCCCAAGAGAGAGAATAAGAGGCATGATGAACACAATCTGGACAGCTCATTTGTCTTTTATTCACTTAGGTTTTATCATATACGCTGAGAATACCATTTATCAATACAAACGTAGTCTATTAGTTTGGTTACAATCAAGATATTTCTGTTAATTTCTTTTCTATTTTGGATAGCCGTAAGTTTTTACGGATTCAAATGTAAAATTACTCGTTGGAAAAAAAATTATTTTTGTGTCTATCCCTTTTTTTTTACATAAATCATTGTTCAGATGTCACTAAACAGATTTTTTCGACACTTAAATTTTGCATGGTATTTTTGTGCTTATGTTAGGGATTATATTTTTAGACATTTGTTTTTCCCTTGTTGTTTATAAGGACAAAAACATTCGGCCATCATCGCCTTATAAAAACAGAACATAGAATAACGACTTCTACCCCATAAATACTCTAATAGCGGCAAGGTCGGAAGAGAACAAGAGTTGATCAAGAGAAACCTGATAGGAAAGATAAAAGAGAGGGATCTAACCCAAGAACGCATTAAAAAAAGTGTATGTCCAACTAGGTTCTCTCGGGATTGCCAAACTAGTAGGTCTACTCACTATAATACATTTAAAGCCCGAGTTTTAGACATTTGTATGGGCTAACCTATATATGCAAAAATCAAATTGATATCTGTTGGACTTATGGTATTAAGGAAGGTATTAAGGAATCAGTTAAAATACATTACTCCCTTTTAAACCCTTAAAGGTAATTTTCGAATTTTTTTCTTATTGGGTTCTTACTGTATGAAAAGATTATACTCACCGAATTTTATGTTTCTAAGTCGATGGGTTAGAGCTGGACGGTAATGTGTCAGTAATAACACTTTTATATTTAAAAATTGTAAGAATATTTGTGGAAAGATTTCTTGATATTTATTCTTAACTAACATCAGTTTTGTTTTCTGTTACAGGTAAGCAAGCTCAGAGTTGTATTCTCAGAATTACGTAAGTTCCTGTAATTACTATATCATTTCCTCGTGTTGTACAACAATATTACTACGTTTTAAAAACAAAACTTTAGTTGTAATTACTATGCTAATGTAGGAACATGGGAGTGGGTTAGTGATGGAAGTAACATATTTAAATAACGTTTTGTCTTTCGAAGGACTTTTCAAACAATTTTTACACTATGTTGAAAATAACTACTATTTTCGTAATTTGGAAAACAAATGAAATTTTTCGTCCTTAGTAAATATATACTATCAGCGAGTATTTCCACATCGTATATATCAACAGAATGTATATCTCTGCTAATATGATTACTCTAATTGGAAAAGAAATGTAGCAGCTCTGGGAAAGGATTTTAACTGTCTGATAACGATGCTTGAATTCGGTTCTTGTAATACAGTAACAGGAAAACCATCTTGTGTGAAATGCCAAAAAACAAAATGATGAAATCTACGTTGGAACATTTGTAGACGACTAGAGTATAATTAATTGTTCTATAGATAAAAAATATATTGATCCTTGATTAGAGACAATGAATGAGGTATTCCCGAAATCAGTGACACGGTCACTGAGAAGAGCTAGACTCCTGATGGACTTGCTCGTGGTCGTACAAAACGCCCTTTTTATTATCAGGAACCTTTCTGTAAGTGGACGAAAAACCGTGTGAGGAACTAGATTAGTTGAGGTTAGAAGGGTTGGTAAAGTTTCATCTTGTTCTCCACGTTTTAACAAAGTACAGAATCTTTCACTAGAAGTAGGAGGCAACAGATCTGTTATAATAGTCACTGCACAGTAACAAACCCCCTAAAATACTGATATTTGTAGAATGGCTTGTCTTTCGATTTTCCTCTTACAGAAGAGAGAGTGCAGATCACCTCCTTGTATATTTGAGCACTAAAACTTGGATGGGTCTTTTTAAGACTTGAGTATGTTGATCCTCAGAATTTGTGAGTTTAGTGAAGGAACGTAGAGTAGATCTGGGGAGAATTCTGTTTGGGTTGTATACAATATTCCACAGAAGACTTATTTCTAGTTGCAGTTTGGAAAGCTAGTCTGGCTTTGTCATTCCTCTTTAATAGCTTGTGTAGTCAAGGTAGTTCGTAGGTAATACCTTGTTTCATGAAGTGACTTACTTCAAAGGCAGAAAATACAGTTAAAAGACACTAGTTTTTCCAAATACAAATAGTATTTACAATAACAAAGTATAAAGAAAGATGAATATCTTTTGAAAGTGTAAGGATATTTGGAGATGTTAGTAAATCAAACCTGAATGTACTGAAAACGATGCTGTGAGTGTCTGAGATTAATGAACACTCAAGTTACATTGTTAGGAGAGAATTAGAAAGTTGGAGATTATAAAAGTCCTGACAGAAGACGTTTGAGAGGTAGGATGTGGAAGAGCACATAAAACCCAGAGTGTGAGATATTTTGGACAGAAGCGATACAACTAAAAGCTTAGAGAGAAGTGGACAGATATGATGTGTAGGCTTACCAACGTCTGTCATATTTATTTATAAGTTCTAAAATGAAAAGATTGATTGTGATGATCTTAAGTCACATCTAAAAAAAAAAAACAATCATGAAAAGCCGCAGTAGAATTATACCGTGTTCTGGGTTTGAGTGTATGTGTTATTTTACTAATATGATTTATGGCAAATCTTTCCATAATCACTTTATTCATATAATAATTTGCTCGTATATTTATTCTCATCTTTTCTGTTTTCCTACCGCATACTGTACACGCGCTCGTTATTCCTATTACCATAATTCGATTCCCCCAGGACCATTATCGGATCACAATGTTTCCATATTTCATACGGACGTGAAGCAATAAAGAAAACCCAAATGTCGATGGGTTGAGTGAATTTTATAGCCAAGAAATCATGTCTTACAACTCATTTTTAATTCAAATATTGTTTGTAGCGCTACGGTCGGGCAGACTTTAACATTATGCGTAATATATCACATCGTCTCGGAAGTGATGAATTTTTCAACGGAAATAAATTGCAGATTCGTTGGTACTCCCGAGTTAATAAATATTTATGTCAGTATATTTTTGTTGATAAACTGCCACGTCGAACAAATTGTCAAATAACGTGACTCTGATTGCGACAAATTGTATGCTCGAGCAGCTCATTTGTTATCGTCGGAACATTTTGTCTCTGCACCACCTGTGTCGAAGCCTAACCGATAATTGGAGGAAATATTAGCATGTCTAAAACTTGGCGGGAAAACAGCTCAGTTATCGATCGACGACAGACTTCGTCCATTTATTTTGTAGCAGGATGTTACTTTCTTAAACGAGATTTGCGGATTTAGCTTTCTCATTACTGCATTTCATCTAGGAATTTAATTATAAATTTGCTAGGTACAAACTGAGTGGTTTTAGACTTATTAATTCTATGATATGAATAAACTGATGAGTACACTGATCTCACTGGTGTATTTAATGAGTTTCAAATTATACAAATATATTATTTAAATAAATATAAACAAATTATTTACGAGACTAGTGTTAAAGAAACTATCATCACCTACACTACAAAACAATTTCATCTCCTTTAGGAAGCCATACACATACAGAGACGTCGTTTCCATTGACAAAACGGTTCTGGAGTCTTCAATTGTCAACGTTTTCAGTTAGTACGTCACAATCTTTTGAATGTCATCCAAACTTTCAAAATGTTAAACTTTGAACTTGTATTTTGGGAGAAGTAGATAACCTCTGGTATACAATCAGATGAGTAGGGAAGCTGGTGTAACAGTAATGTACTTTTTGGCTGAACATTCACTCGTTCACATACTTTGACACATGACCGGAAAAATCAAAAAGTCAACAATTCCTGCTTTTTTTCTGTAAATCTTTCAAAAACCTACTGATTGTAAATATGATTGACTTTCTGCCCTTAAGACACAATTCCTTATGCAAAATACCTCGAACATCGGGAAAAAAGAACGAGCATGGATTTTCCTTTTTGTGCTTATTTTGAACGTAACTAGCTTTTTTGTTTCTGGATCATACTAAGAAATCCATGGTTCGTTACTCGTTGGGGCATTTTAAAACAATTAATTCAGGATCTTTTTCAATACGTTTAAGAAGGTCAACATCTTTCCGGCTGTTCTTCTGCTCCTGAATGATGTTATTTGGTATTACGAATGCCCAAATTTTTGGCATTTCAAGTTTAGTTCATACCTTCAAACGTCAGAGTTGATGACTCCTCTGATTTTCGTCACTTAGTACAATGCTTGGTCGTCCGGAATTGTGTTGATCCTCCGCGATTTCACGACCATTCTAAAATGATTTGTGCTACCTAAAACCCTAAACCCAATATGACTTCAATTCCGTAAGCTTGTTAAGTGTTTCTGTCGTACTGCACAAAGGAAAATACACACCTACAAAAACCTATTATTTGACGCACAGTCAAAACTATTAAAGGTTATGAAATTAACAATTCATAAATAAAGGTTAACTGTTGCATTTTTTCTATCTGATTATTTTTTAGAAGAACATCGTATTTTTTTTTTGGTCAATATTGTAAAAGTATTATTTTTATCTCTGTTATTATTATTTTATTACTTATAATATTTTTAAATTCTCACCGTTCCCTATAAGGTTCTTGTCTGAACTATCTTAATAGTTATGTTTTCTAGGCGGTTATGTTACAACTAATGATGATGATTTAGTCATTAAACGACATGTTTCATTGTAGATAAATTCGAGTTTTTCATTATTTACTGGTTATTTCAAAATTACTTATATTTCATAATTTGAGATTCCTTCATCTAAGATAGCATTTTAATTAACTACCCACAAAAAATAGAAATATTTGAAAATACATAAATCTACTGAGATACATAAATTTGAATTGAGAGGTAGAGACTTGCAACGTTTCTATTTTATGTTCAATGGACTATAAAAAAAAATGAAGAACGTTTCAGTACAGAGATAAAGTCAAGAAGGTAGTCCAGCTTGGAATCTATGGACAAGTCAGTTGAAGCGTGACTTCTTTATGAAACCGAGTTTTATCACAATCGGTTTAATAATTGATGTGGACAACTTATGATGTTCCAATTACTTACTAGCTTTAACTTTGCGAAAGTTGTCTTGCAAACACATTTATCCATCTGTACAGATAGATTTGAAAGTTTTAACTGCTTTTAGGTTGATTCGTGATAATTTTCAAATAGATTTTCAATTATTATCTATGTATTTATGACGCAGAAGTCGTATTCCTCGTTTATTTTTAAAATTAAAGAAACTATTTTTGTTAAAAAAAAAAAAAAAAGAAAAAAAGCAAAGTAAACTAATAATTCATTTTTTTAAACATTTACTTGACTACTGCCTGTATAAAATTCCCCCTCAAAGGCATAAACGTAAAATGTATGTTTACATATTATGGAAATAGTTTGTTTTCATTTAATTGTGTTTTTTGTAACGCCCTCTTGTTTGTTTTAATTTTATTTCATTTATAGGCCTTGCTTTGAATCGTAACGTATTTTCGTGCTGTATTTACTGATTTCTCTCTTTAATTGTGCACTACAAAGTTCAATTTTCTAATTTTTGTTTTATACCCTGAAATTTAAAAAAAAGTATAATATATTTTCTAAACGTTTGTGAGCACAATTCCTTACTCTTACATTGCCCTATCCTTCCTTGTGTTCTTCCTTTTTATACCAATTTTCTTCTAAAGAGGAAAAATTGTTACATGATTTTAACATCTTAAACAATATTCTCGTTTCCTTTCGACCCCTTCTTTATTTTCATATCATTCTTTAATTACTCTTTTTTTATGATTGTTCTAAAATCTCATTGTTTTTTAAGATTTTAATTACTTCAGTTTTTTAAACGTTCACACGCCATTTTTGAACTCTCATACTTTCAAAACAATTAAACCTACGGTTTTTTTAAATAATCTTCCTCCGCTTATACCATTCGTTTTTGTTTGTACCGTAGTTTTTGAGTTATTTAATAAAAGCTGTGAAAATCGTAATTTTCAAGTCGTTATAACCTAAAAATTAATCATTTATATTATAAATTGTATGAGATATTTTTTTTACATTTCAGTCTCAGGTTGTGAAAATGCAACTCACACCTTATAAAACAGCAAACTTTCACTTAATGTCTTTTTATATATATTCAATATCAAATATTGTAATATACACGACGTTTTGAAAATACGAATCAACTTTCGTTATCAAGTTAAAAACCAACAACACGTGAAACATAAAATGGGCCAACACAGCCTTGTAGCTTAGGATGATGCTGGCAACTAAAACTAAAATTGGTAACATGAGAATGGATTCCAGGGCTAAAACTAGGCCTGAGCTGTCAAGATGGTGTAGTTTTCCTGATTTACGTTTGTGTATAGTTCTCGTTCTGGTCTAGTTTTAGCTCTGAGTTCCTATTTAGGTTAATAGTTTTAGTTTCTATGGTATATAGACCCTTATCGTATTTCCACGTTTTTGTCATGATAACAAAAAGTTGAACTCTCAAAACACCGTTTTATTCCATGACCGAATAATAACAGAATATGCAAAGTAGACTTTATCTCGAAACTAATCACTCGCATTTTGGCATAATTTGATTCTTCCTGGCAGTTCGACTCAGAGAGACCTACCAAGGTTATCAATTCACAACTGAAACTACAGACGCTATTTAATACAGGTCACATTGCTTCAAGGCTGAATGAAAACTAAACTCGGAACCAAGGTGAAGCTATTCTACCTTGAGACACATTATCTAAATATTAACAAATCTATCTGTCTGTCCGCCTATCTAGAGTAGCACTTGTATAGCTGCTTTCATTGTATTTACCGCATTCAGCGCTCTTTGGGACTTAGGAAACCTTACAACTGTAAAGTCTTCCTTCTCTTTGTTCGCCATTACCTTTTTGTATTATTTCTTATTTACTTTGTGATTGTACTGGATATTAAAGAAAGGACGAAACTCTTGATATAAGTACCTCTTGTCTCTTCAATGTATGTGTGATTCTTGCACACGCGGATAGGAAATAGTTTCATGGAAGGTCAATGTCCTGGAAGCCTTCAAACTGGAGAGTGAGAGTTTTATCTAAATTAATAAGTTTAATTGAATTTAAAATCTAACTAAACTATCCTGTTGTTGGTGGGGTTTCTAAAAAAATGGGATTTATTTTCCTAAAAATTATTGTAAATAAATTTGAAATATCATTAATTATTTATGCGTAATTAAATAGTCATAAAGATTTATATTTAAAGGATATATATATATATATATATATATACATATAAATAACATATTCTATTATTTCTAATCTATTTCGTATTTATTTTCAATTGCGTGGTCTATCCTCTTTGTACGTCAACCATACGGGCCGATTGTGTTCCCAAATTTACAATTTGATGCTTTTAGGAAGACACTTAAGCTGTATGCACTTCATAATCTTCCTGCCAAGGATTGGTTTTCCCTTTGTGAACGATTCAAGGATCTCGGTCCTTATCCGATTGAGTATTTCACATTCGAAGTTGACAGAGCGACCAATCCTTGATCGGTCCTTATCCGATGAGAAATTCACATTCGAAGTTGACAGAGCGACCAATCCTTGATCGGTCTTGATCCGATTGAGAATTCACATTCGAAGATCACAGAGCGGCCTATCCTTATCCGATTGAAGAATTCACATTTGAAGATCACAGAGCACGAATGTGACCGATCCTTGATAGGTCTTTATCCGATGAGAAATTCCCATTCGAAGATCACAGAGCAGCCTATCCTTATCCGATTGAAGAATTCACATTTGAAGATCACATAGCACGAATGTGACAGGTCCTTGATCGGTCCTTATCCGATGAGAAATTCCCATTCGAAGATCACAGAGCGACCTATCCTTATCTGATTGAGAAATTCACATTCGAATATCACATAGCACGAATGTGACCGATCCTTGATCGGTCCTTATCATATTGAAGATTCACATTCGAAGATCACGTGCTCTGGAGTTTCCTCTTGCAGGCCACGTTGCCTAGTGGCTCCCCAATGAATATACCCATCCTTTGCTTATATTCTCTCAGGTGTGAGTGCCCTATATCGAACTGGACTTTCTTCCTTATAACAAGAGAAGATCCGCTCCAATTTACATAGAAAGGGAGGGGTGATCATACTTAGACTTGAGTTATTTCTTCAAGTGTACAGGAGCACATAAATATATGTTTTTAATATTAATTTTGAAACCCAATGAATGATAAATAACAATCACAAAGATCAAGAAACCCTCAAAACTTACATTATTCTTCATTGAATGAGATGATTTGTTCAAGTGTACAGTAGCACATAGATATATTTTTAAATATTAATATTTAAACCCAATGAATGGTAAATAACAATCCCAAAGATCAAACCCGCAAAATGTGAGTGTGGTGTTTTGTATTAAGTACACAGTACAGATATTATTTACTGTAACAATAATTTGCTCCATCAGTATTAATCACGTCGCACATTTGCATCCTATACATATGTACAAAAGTATTCTTTGAGACTTACAGTGAATGTCTTTTATTACGATTTTGTTAACGTCAATTTTTAAACCTGAATATATTTGTCAATAGTTCAAAGCTTTTAATCAGTATTTGATACACTTTTTTGCGTTTTAGTTTAATAAGAATAATGTACGTTTCTTCCCTTTATACAACGCAATATAAGTAATGCATGCGTGTTGGTACATGCGTGTCTGAGGAACAATTACCGTATATTCCACCCTCAGAAAGTTTTGCAATCGCAATGGATGTCACTTCCCTCAGGGATAGAAAAATAAAGGGTGGGTTGGTTACTACTGTTAAAAAGATAATAAAAAAGGTCTCATTGCAGAGTGAACCATCTGGTTCACAATATATTTATTCAGTTCTATTGTAATTTGGGTTGTTTTATCAGCCATTACAACGAGGATAATTATAGTAGATGAATGAAAACAAACACGAGCTGCAGTTTTCCGTCCATTTCTATTGTATTCAAAGCCTCTGTGTAAACGACTTTATGTATTACCGTACTGTTTCCAAACTCTCTATTGTCTCTGCCTAATAACATCAGATATGCCCGTACCTCCATAAAATCCTGGATTTTTTTACTACAAAAAAACTGCTTGTTGAACACATTTGTATTTTGTTCTTTGGTAGTTTTATTCATTGGATTTTATTTATTAGGTGACTGGAAAGTTACTATTTTAAAACTTATTTCAAAAAATCAGTGGTGAAAAAACATTTATTTGAAGAGTAGACTATTAAATAGCTTGGACAACTTTTAAACTTCATTAGAAAGGTTGTGTGTTCACATAATATTTTCGTGCTTAGTTTCAAGATAATTTGAAGCACTTCAAAAAAATTTCTCTCAAATTCTTTATGATTTTATGGTTTGGCCCAAGTCTAGAGAAAAACTCACAAAGTCTTGAATCGGGGCTTGGAGTAGGCCATAAGACCGTCGAAGCCAATTCATCTCTCTGTGAAATAATCATGAAACTATTTTTAAAATTTAATAACACAATTAAGAAACAAGGTTATATTTATCACAGAAAACGAATTCAGTTTTCGCTCCTCTCCTAAAATTTTTAATTCAAATTTGTGTATTTGGGCATATTTTGACCATATTTCACGACTTTTCTTAATTTTTTGGATAACACTAAATTTGGAATAGTTACCTTAAGAAAAGAAACACAAAATTATTATTTTTATCAAAATAGTTGACAATTTTAAAATTTTAAAAACGGGCGTTTTTTACACCTTTAATTTTAACTTCTCGTAAATGCAAAAAGTTATCAAAACCAAATTTTCAGCAATTGTGTTCACTTCAATTCCGCTCATTTAGACGCAATATCATTGATTTTGATCAATGTTTTCGCAAAACCTGAAATGTTAAAAACTGGGGGGGGGTTTCCACTCATTTATTAATAAATAAAATTTACGTGTTTATGGCAGAAGTGAACAAGTTTAAGCCTTTTTTTTCCAGATGGTTCAACATTTTCATTTTTTGACTGACATCAACTACTGAACTGACATTTTTTTGGTTGGTTTTGATAATGGACGAGTTAGAAAGTTTGGACACGTTTTTCCACTATTTATTATTCTTTATTTATTTTCTTTCTTCTATTGTCCTCTGTTTCTCACTTCTAATCTCACATTCACAATCTCAGCATATGATCAATATAGTTTACATTACTTATATTCTATTTTCAAATATTAAACCTTTCACAAAATATCTTTTCTCTTCCTTTATAACATCTTTCCATCGGGATTTACAATTGTAAAATAAATTATAATCTAAGCAAATATTTTCGTTTCATTGTTCGATCGAAATGAATTGAAATCTATTAATAATACTGATCAGGTGGATAGTTTGGAGATAATGTAATCAGATTAAAATTGAATTAACTGAAATGTATGAAAATCTATTTAAATTCACTGGAATGATTTAATCAACTTGATTAATGAAATCGTATTGACAACAGAATTAAAAACCTTTTAAATTGAACTTGTTGAAACACAGTAATGAATATTGGAATTTATACAATTAAAATAATAACTTTTAAAATACGTTTTAATAGTCTTTTGAGAAAAGTAATCATATTTCATCTGAGAATAATCCTTTGAAGTCGAAATTTTATAGTTTGAAACGATAAGGTTTCATCTACTAAGGATATAAAATATTATACCATAATACAAAACGTAAAACATGCTTCTCACGAAATGGCATGTTCTATTCACCTTTTCATACTTTTTTTTTCTTCTTCGAGACAGGTTCTTTTAACTTTACAAGGTTAAATTTTGGCACGCTTAGTCAGTATAATATTAACCAATCAAGTATGAGAAGAAGCAAAACGGAGTTTTTACACATGGTTAGTACAAGGCCTGCGAAATTAACACCAGCTATTAGAATTGTTGAATACATTATAATTATTCGTGCGAAACAAATTCCAGACATCTCACCTTTTCTTTGAGAGGCTATCAAACTGGTGTGATGTGAGAACATTGATGTGATTATTTAGAGGTGTACAATAAACTTTCTTTTGCTTTATTGTAAGCAGAAGTAGGCTTACTAAATAGACATTTCGTTTGGATTGTGCTGAATAGTCTGTGAGACGATTTGAAATCGAGGCTTAAAAGAAATTTTCTGGATGGTGAAGGCAAGATAGTTTAAAAATTTTCAAAGATCGATATTTAGATTTAACAAAAATTTGAAATGGTTTTACAGACATACTTTATCGAATTGTCAGACTTATTATCTTATCCTGGATTAATTTAAGCAAAATAAAAGTAAATTATTTGGTATGTGGCAAAAAAACTGTATCGCAGTCTCCTAGGTATGTCATACTTTATTAAAAGAAATAATATAATCCTTTATTGCAACAGTTCATCAAGAGACTAGTTCTATTGAGTGGATTAATGTGTGGTCAGCAGTTTGAATTCCCATCGCTGAATTTTAACCTTCGCCACCGAAATTCATTAATTATGTTATATACATTCCGACTTTTCTCACAATGCAGTGCCAAAATCGTAATCAATTTTGTATGCAACCAAAAAAATAAACAATCAATTTTGTATGAACATTTGCATCTGATTTTAATTTTTTTAAATATTTATCAAAATAATTATTTAGTTTGGCCTTTCGCCAGTTTTCAACTCGGATCTATCAATTTTTAAAAAATGAAATAAATAAAAACTTTATTATTGTCTAAATAAAGCTAGGAAAATTATTTCAGAATGTTTTCAACTGAATGTGAAACCAAAATTTGTTTTAAAAGTTTTGAAGTTAAAGTTTTATTTGATGAAAATAAACATCTTTTTCTAAAAAATTGATGATTTACATTTAAAATATTCTTAGAAATTAAAAAAAAAAACTTAGTCGTTTTGTTAAATATCTTGATATATTTAAGTTGGTTTTAAAATACAGTTTTTTCCCTTTAAATTATCCTTAAAATCATCCACTGAGTTAAACAATAATAATGCCATTATTTTTAAAAATCACTCAACTTTTATCTAAAGCCTATTTTCTACAATTTTTTTTTTTATATATATACATTCAGGATTCTCAATTTAAATGCCGCAACATGAATAAATGTTAAAACAATCCTTTTATCCGAAATAAGTGAAAAATATCATAATTTTTTCGTCCAATTTCTCATAATTTAATCCTTTTGCAGTTGTTTGATCAAGCTTGTTAGTCAAAAAATCGGTTGGTAAATTTCAAAATGATGGCCGTATCTAATAATAATACACTCTTTTAAAGTAAAAAATAGAGAGTGTCTTCGTAAGATATTGTTTGCTGGAGAAACACTGTGTAAGAGCTTACATTTATGTCTATTGAGGCCCATTCCACCTTGTTGGTTCAGTAATGGTGTTGGCCCAGCATTATGAGGGGTTAAGTGGAGAGCTATGATTAGTTATTACAGCGAAGAAAACTCGTTGTGCTACTTGAATCACCCCACTAAAAATCCGCTACTTCGTGGGTATTTGCGCTATATTAATATGTTATATATAAAATTGAATGTTCCGTAATTTCTCCGAAAAAAAAAAACTTCAAATTTATTGACGTTAAGACAATCAACCTCGTCCCAAAGGTGAAAATAATATTTTAAATTAAAGAATACAGTCACAGCAAGTCAACCAAGCTCTGTATTCGGTTTCCTTATATATAATATAACCACAAAGGATGAAGTCATTAAAAACACTGTAGAACGCGTTAAAACATATCAGATTTCTCATGAAAGTAATCCCTGTGACTGTGCCCTGCAACGAGCACCGGTGTGGCGATGTATTGCAGCTGGGCCTAGTCTGACACACTCATTGTCTTTGATGACGTCATAGAACACAAACATTGGTTATGACGAGCATGTCTACATGAGGTCATTGGATTTTGTTTGAAAGGTAGAGTAAAATAAAACATAAAACATTTTTTATCTGTGTGTAATGAGGGGGGGATTTCAACGGTTAAATCAGTTGTAGGGGCATTTTAAAGTTGCGTTAATAATTATTCTCTATAGCCTATAGAAATGAGCGCAAGTTGCACAAATTTTTTTTTCTCTTCTAAATGTCAACGTTTATATACCTCTTACGAAATAATGCAGTATATATAACCTAATAGTATATACATGCGTATTTCACACAATTATATATTGAGTACAGTAAATATTGAAGGATTTTTAATGAAACTTTAAAAGATGCGTTTTATGAAGATTAACAACCATGTCAAATTTAGAGTCAAAATATATGAAAAACCTAAAAGATACATTAAAAAAAAAGTTTTAAGGGCTTTGTAGAAATAAAACAAAAAACCTTATGAAAAACCTTATCAATTTGACACGATTGATAATTTTTCAAGAAGCATTTTTCTAAATTTTCGTTAAAATCCATCTAAATTTCTCTTTTTAGGTATTTTTTTTAAATATGCATGTTTAAACTTTGAGGTTATGTCACAGCTTACTGAATAATCCAATCAACTTCAGTATAATCCTATTTCTTAGTAATTTAATAAAGAACTCATATATTATTCATTTTTCGTAGCTGATATAGAAACAGAGATATTTTTTTAAAAAAGTGAAATATTTTCCATATTTTGGCAGATACACTAGTGGCAAGTAACTCGCAGTAAAATAACTTACTGACAAATATATAAATGTTCACTAATAAAAGATACACTAGTTTTTTGTTTTTTTTAATATATCTCTAATGGTAAACAAACAGCCTATGAAAAACTTGAAAATAATATCGTCTACAAGTCCAGGCTGAATCAAGGTAATTATAAATAAAGTGTTACTAGTGGGTGCTATCATGCAGTGTAATACGTAGGGCGTGGCCACTCCGGTCGACTTTTTACTAATTACCTCATGAGTCATTCTGTACACGTCATTTTTGTAATATACACGCACTGTGGGACGCCCTTCATTTGTTAGATATGATTAGGAGCACGAATATTGGAAATGTGATAATAAAAAAACTATAATAACGCATACATTAAATTTATTGTTTTTTAATAATACTCGGTTTATTTATGTTAATTTGACTTGATATGAGGCGAATTTTTGTTGAGTCACAGCTTATTTGTCGACCTTGATAACAATATTTTAAAATAGTTAGTTGCACAAAATGAGTTGTTAGACTCATGTTAAGTCCTAGATGAGTCGAAACTAACTAACGATTTAAAAAACCGTCTATTTTGTAATTTTGCGACCATTTTCTTTCAGTCACATTTAATAGTTCCCTCAGGGGCTCACATATAGCAAGTACGGGCTTGGCGAAGCCGGGGGGCCTTGCTGGATCTACACCTTTTTATGTAGTCTTGGGCAGGGGAGACCTATTAAGTCAACTTTTGTTCTCTTCCGACTTTGACGCTATTAGAGTCTTCGAGAGCTATGGGGGGAGGGGGAGTCTTTATTTTATGTTCGTTTCTTCCTTTTTTATAAGGCAATGATGACGAAGAGCATTCTTCAAGGTTTAAAACATCAAAGAATAATGAAACTAGTTTACTTACTAAATACGACAATAACAAAATCTAATTTACGTACTAAAAATGACAATACTAAAGCCTAATTTACCTACAAAATATGATAATAAACCAAACCAACTTTAGTTACTAAATAAGACAATAACAATGCCTAGTTTACCTACAAAATAAGACAATAATGAAACCTAGTTTACTTACTAAATACGACAATAACAAAAACTAGTTTACTTACTACAGTATTTATGAATAATAAAGCCTAGTTTACCTACTAAATATAACACTATTAAAATCTAGTTTTACTTGCTTTATATATATGACAGTAATGAACATAGTTTACCTACTAAATACGACAATAATAAAACATTGTTTACCTACTAAATACGACAATAATAAAACATTGTTTACCTACTAAATACGACAATAATAAAACATTGTTTACCTACTAAATACGACAATAATAAAACATTGTTTACCTACTAAATACGACAATAATAAAACATTGTTACCTACTAAATACTACAATAATAAAACATTGTTTACCTACTAAATACGACACTAATAAAACATTGTTTACCTACTAAATACGACAATAATAAAACATTGTTTACCCACTAAATACGACAATAATAAAACATTGTTTACCTACTAAATACGACACTAATAAAACATTGTTTACCTACTAAAACGACAATAATAAAACATTGTTTACCTACTAAAACGACAATAATAAAACATTGTTTATTTAATAAATACGACACTAATAAAACATTGTTTACCTACTAAATACGACAATAATAAAACATTGTTTACCTACTAAATACGACAATAATAAAACATTGTTTACCTACTAAACATGACACTAATAAAACATTGTTTACTTAATAAATACGACACTAATAAAACATTGTTTACCTACTAAATACGACAATAATAAAACATTGTTTACCTACTAAATACGACAATAATAAAACATTGTTTACCTACTAAATACGACAATAATAAAACCTTGTTTACTTACTAAATACGACAATAATAAAACCTAGTGAATTTAATAAATAGACGATAATAAAATATACTTTACATATTAATTACGACACTTATAACACCTAGTTTACTTGTTGTTTCCCTGCCCACTTATTTGACATTTTAAAATAGTATGAAGCTAAATTGCCGTCGATTTTAGGTGAAATCACAATACTGTTGTTTGAACTTTAATGAAGGAATGATGGATAGTCATCTTAAAGCTATGAACTGTCTTCAGAGATAATACAAATCAACCAACAAGACTTAAACATGTGTTGGTTTTATCACAATACATAAAGTGAGCATCTAAACGTCATTAAAACCGCATTACTGACTTCTGACGGCTTGGATATTTTTAAACTACAATCAACTTTTGATGTGAAGAGGATAGTTTAGTCGGAGACATATGTCATCACTCACATTTGTAGGTTATAATTTATTACAAAGAACCTGTCCAACAAATCTATATTTTTTCAGCGTGTATATTGAGTTCACATTCACGAATAATCCTGCTTGTATCATTTTGGAAAGGTTTAGAAAACTAACATTTTCCCCAACACTATTCTCACCATTTGTGAATTTTTATAATAAGGCATTTTTTATTATAAACCCGGAAAAAATTTGAGACTGCCTTCCTTCCGTAAAAATAATAAGAAAAACTTTCTATGAACATATATTAAAAACGCATAACGAAAATTCAAATAAAATTTCAAAATGGTGCCCGTTATTTTCTTCTATTATGTTGAAAGGCGAAGAACCTTTCAGTTGTCATCGCCTTATAAAAAAGAAAAAGATAAAAGATGATAAAATAAAGACTTTACCTTTGAATATTTTAATAGCGTCACGATAAAAAAAAAAAAATCAGAGTTGGTCATACGAGAGCTGATAGGAGGGATCCAACCCAAGACTACATGAAAGAAGGTATCTAGTCTAGAATCTCTCAGGGTATTTCACCCGTAGTCGGTCCTCCATTACCTTCTATCTTTTGTTTCAATTCTCCATTTTGTGATCCACATCATTCCTAGGTTTTCCTCATCGTCCTCGAGCCATCTCTTCCAAAGGCTTCGAGCTTTTGCCTCTTGGTTTACCAACATAAACCCCCTGAGGGGTGGTGGTCGTTAAAAATGCTGAATATTTCTAAAACCACTAACTTTACAGAACCAGAGACAAAATGATTAGAATTTTTTGGAAAAATCTATGGTTTATGGGATCAATATATTTCGCTCAATCATTTTTTTAAAACGAAAAATTATAAAATTTGTGATTTATTACAAACTAACAAAACATTCTGGAAAATCTGGTATCGATATCTCATTCCTTTTTGGAGGTTTATCTTGTTTAGAGCTAAAAAGTAAAAATATTTAGGAAAAAATGTTTATAGAAACTTTTTTTTATTTTAATGTCCAGAATCACTTCTCAAAGTTGCCACCTACTTATTGAACACCTTATACATTATAATGAATTAATTCGAAATCCAGACATTAGTATTCAGAGTGTAACTTTCTGGATTCTATCGGAACAAAAGTTATATCAACTGTTACTGCTAGTGTTTTAAGCCTCTGACAAAGCCGACTACTTCATTGCAGAGGATTATTGTTTTACATAGTTGGCAAGCCTACAAACACGCCTATAACTACAATATCATAGCGCCAATCCCCTTGCAGTTTATGTGACTCAGTCCACGTGTGATACCAGGTGCCAAATTCCTGACCTAGCTAAGGTTCTTCAACATCTATTTACGAAGGCCTCAGCTCTGTACATTCTTTTAGTTTAGTCACCTGTAGATCAATCTTTTGTGGTCGTTTTATCGATTATTCGAATCCGATTTATATAAAGATGGAGTTTTCCTTAAGCCTTTGCTGGAGGCTGAAGCAGATTTGTGAGTTGACATCAGCGAATTCTTTACGGGTTAATTACATGTGTGTACGCATTATCTACTTTATTTTTTAAGTTAGGCAGTCAACCATTATTTCTTTTAATAGGTAAGAAATCGTAGAATGTTTCTAGTTTTTTAAAATAAATCTGGATGTAGTGCTGCATAAATATTTATCAATATTTTTTTATTAAAGGTTTTTATGCAAAATCTAAAAGAGGGAAATATTTTCGTCCACTTTGTCCTTTAAAACGAGACATAATTGATGGAAATGATTGAAAGACGCAAAATTAGTCTACTATAGTACAACGTTTGAAGTTAAAAATGATTACTATAATTTAAAATATACCAGACACAGAGCCTTAACAATCAAAATCGTTATGTTATATAAATATATTTATAATCTTTTTTATTTATTTTTGTTTATGTATGCCAGTAAGACTAATAATGAGGATAATTCGGTAGACAATTATACAGAGTAACCAGAACTACAATCCTTGATCACAGGAAACCCTTCGTAGACAATTCCGAACCACCATAGGATAATACAACAGCATCATTTCATGTTACATCGCCTAAAATGGCTTCTACACATTGGCTGTTTTCAAACATTTCAGCTTAAAGTAGTGTTTTTCTTTCTAATCAATTCCTTTAGGTAATATTGCCAATTTATTTATTTTTTTGTTTTCAATAAATAATTGTTTAGATGTTTATGAACAAATTTGGATAAGAAAATGGTGAGATTTTAGATGTGTTTCGTCTAAGTGCTGTGCACCTTTAAACCTCTCCGCTATGCCGGCTCCTTTATCCGTTTAATTCAGTAATTTTATTTTATATCGCTAATAAGTTTGAACTCCCTGATGGTCTAGTGGCTAGTTCTTGAGTAAGACGTTTTAGGTTGAATCCCTTGGAGCTCAACAATTTATGATGTTGACCTTCAATTGGATAGCGAACTGTGGTTGAGACGGTGACGGGATTTTGATGTGCTAAGGATTGAAACCGATTGAAACAGTCTAGTAAGCGTAGCCAACAAAGCTGTTGAACCATGGCGTTTAATTTTTTTAATTGTCGGTAAATAATGTATACTATTAGTAGTTTTTTGAATTTTAGTCAAATTCTCCACTTAGGTAAAATTGAATTTAATAGTTTGGTCACGCTATTCTGCCTACACGTGTCTTGTTCCCCCCCCATATAACAGCCTGAACTTTAAAAGGAAATTGACAGTCATTAGGGGAGTGTTTACTCTTCACATTTAGTCCACAAATTCATTTATTATCAAGCCTAGTTGAAAACATCACTTATTACTTGGCCATCTTGACTCACCGATAAATAACTCGATTTTGGCCCGGTTCCAAAACAAGTTTCTTTACTCAAGTTTGTGGGGGGGGGGGAATATATTCAACGTCGGACGAGAGATGCATGAATATATTTTGGCAACGCATTGTCCTGTTCTTGTAACCTCCTGATGGCTTTTCTCTGTCTTTTTAGTCGCGATCGTTTGTCAAGAGTTGAACGTTTGTTCCCTCGCATCTTAAATTAACATGCTCCCTCTCCCCACCCCCCACCACCTTCATCAAGAACCCAGCCTCGACTCGACGTGCATAGCGATGACTTAAGACTGCTGCTTCAATCCATCATTGTTAAAAGAAGATCCTGGCTTGCTTCGATGCTTCCCGTCTTGTGTCAACCAAATCGAAATTCACGCAGAATATCACCGATGAATTATTTATTTCCACTACAGTTAATTTGATTACTTCCCTTTTCTTTGGTCCCCTTCTGTTCCATAACTTCCACAATGATTGCTTGCAAGAAACATTCAATTTAAGTTATCCGCACCATTATACAATGTACTTGAGACTTACATTTAAACATTTATTTCCTCTAGGTGTAATTTTAACGAAACTTTTAATACAATTTTATCATATTCAAACTTTATATAATATTTTTTTTAAAAAAGACGTAGTAAAGAAATTTATAACTAAATGACCAAAAATAAACACTTATTTAATAAATTTGTTTACTTTTTACAAATACGTAGTCAAAAAATCATTTTCGATGTTTTTTCCATTTATATCAGTTTTGAGGTCCCTTTAATTCAAAAAAGTAGTTTTTGGAATGATGTCTGTCTGTCGTATGTGAAAAACGCGTGAACCGATTTTAATTACTGTATGTGGACAAGTTTTGTCCTTAGGTCGGGATTTTCATCTTAAAAAAAAAAAAAAAAAAAAAAAAAAAAAAAAAAAAAAAAAATGAATAACGCAGAATTTGAGGGTAGCTGAATAAAAAACACAAAATTACCATTACGCTCTAAGGATTTTAATAGAATTTTACTCAAATGTAGCTTCAAAGGACCTAAACGAAACGTCCGTCTCTCTCTCAAAATTACCAGTTTGCGAATTATCGGTAAAAAACTTAAAAAATCGGAAGTCATAAAATATTAAAGTTCAATGTTGGCAAAAAAAAACCTTTTAATGAAATTCGAATTACATGGAGGACTTGTTTATGACACAATCGAAGCAGATTTAAAATTAAAGATGGTGTCCATAGATCATTTTCACTTTTTGATATACAACTACGGAACTGCTATTTTAATTTGGTTTCGGAGATGGGTGTGTGAGAAAGTTTGTACAATTTTTTCCACCTTTTATTCTCGTATTTCTTTACTGCATGTTTTATGATTTCACTGTGCAACACAACGTATTATTAAATTAGTCTCACAATTAAATATTTACGTTTAGAGGTATACCGAAGAAAACTAACTCAGTTGTAATATATGACACATCAAACGGTTTGCCAGTTCCTAAATAGTAGCCTACTCTCGTAAATCAAGAACAAGACGTTATGTTTTGTCATACTACTGATTAGCTACCTCATAAGTTCACGCAGTACCTTGAGATTCATGTCTTTTGGTATCCAAGACACTTTCGTATAGTTTTGAAACATATAATTTGATATACGACATCTTTCTGTCCGTCGTTGTAACTTCGTTGTCCTTTTATCTTCCATCTACGACGCGTTTCGGAACCATAATCCCATTTTCAAGTTTCGGTAAAAAAAATATAAAAAAGCTGTCGTTACTTGCATATTAAAAACACATATTAAATCACAAAACATATCCAGTGAGCCGTATTTTCGAAGCGCACCGTCGCTTTGTGCGCAAGACAGTAGTAAATACAATAAGCGTCCACAAAGATTAAAATAGAAACATGAAGTTTGGTATAGAGGACTATAATGCCCTCATAGAACACTATTCACCTTCAGAATTAATTAAAATCTAATTAATAATGTCAAGATGCTCGTGTTTTATACTAGGTATATTGGTTAAGATCTACCAATACAATTTAACATCTCCAAAAATTCCCCCAAAACACCTTCTGCCATTAAAGTACATTTAAAGGATATGTTTGTACCATTGATTGCCCCCTACCACAAGTTTCACTTCGCTTAATTTGTTTTCTAAATTACTTTGTGAAACACCGGTAGATCATTAAACCGAAAGTAAGACTAGACCAACTGGTGACGAAATTTGATCCTATCTAGGTCTAATAATTTAGGCAGCGAAGCAAAGAAATCGTTCATGTAGTGGAACGTTTTAATCGTTTGTCGATTGCATGAAGGAGGCTGTGATGTAAGCGAAGGTTTAATCATGCGAGGTCGTAAATTAAGGCGTGCAATTTTACAGCTGCCCCGTAGCCTCAACCTGAGTAATCAGGACCTTAGGAACCCCCCACGTCGCCAGACTGGTGTACAGGACGTGAGAAAACTTTACACCAGAGGATCGAGTTGATATTCTTCACTGGTAGACGGTTCATAGGACTCGTCAAGTGTTTGTTGTGTTTAATGTATCTTGTTATCTTTAGATAGTTGATCATCACTTAGTCTTTGTCGGAGGGATTCGAATTATTCTTGTCGGAACAATGGATCTTTCAGAGAACATAATATAGCAGCTATGTAGTTACTTCATAGAGTTGTTGTTTAATGGAAAAACACCTCTCGATCATCATCCCTTTACAAAATAAAGATCCCGTAGCTGTAAAATACTCTAATAGCGTCAGGGTCAGAAAAGATGAAAGAGATGTATCTAACCCAAGACTAAATGAAAAAGTCTGTACTCACTAAAGTAAGCCCCTAATGTTGGTATATTTAAAAATGTATTATACTCTTGATTTTATCCACAATTTTCAGCACTTCTAAGGAAAACGTTTGATTTTAATTGAATTTGCAAGAAATGTGAATTTATCACAAAGCTGACGTAATTAAAAGATCTACTGACCTGCCAAATTCCACGTTCATAACTATAGCTTACTCGAAAATGAACTTAAAATTATGTACAATCAATTATTGTACAGGGTGTTTCTGTAATACGCGGGGATAAGTCAGGGGGTGGTTTTATGAGTCGAAATAAAGACAAAAATTCCCGGAAACATATGTCTGGAAACGTTTCTTTTACTAGCTAACCGCCATTATGTTGTTTACTAAATAATTTATATCTCTAGAACAGCTTAACCGATTGAGTTGAAATTTTGCACGGTACTCATCAATGTAAAGACTTAGTTTGAAAAAGATAACCAACTGTACCAATATTCCATTTAAGAATGGTGATCATTAAACAATTTAAAATGATAATATCTTTAAATGAGTTATTACCATTTAAAAATTTTAAGTGACCGCCATTTTAAAACGGATTACTTGGAACAAGTTGATTATTTTGTTCGAACTAACTCATTACATTGACGAGTACCGTGCAAAATTTCTACTCAATCGGTTGAATCGTTCTAGAGATATAAATTATTTAGTTAAAAAATGGCGGATAGCTAGTAAAAGAAGCGTTTCTGGATATGTTTTATAAGAACTTTTCTCTCTTTATTTTGACCCATATAACCACCCCCAGAATTATCTCCGATTATTGAAAAGATAATCTTACGTTCATAGACTTCGTATCACCTATCCACAGTAGGAAGTTCATTTAATTTTAAGTTATACCTTCATAAGCGCAGTGTCCATAACAATCAAAATAGTTTTGCTATTTTACAGCATCTTAAATTTTACAGATGGTTTTAAATAAACAGCTGTAAATTTGAAGTTATGTAACAATTTACCAATTAACCAATCAACTTCTATCCCTTTTAATTTCATAATTAATAAATAGTCATATCTAATTTGTCGTAAAAACTTGAAAACTGAGATACTAAAAAATATATATATTTTTTGTAATTTAAATTTTTAAACCAAATTACCCTTACCTCCAAATAGGGACCATTTTTTCGTGTAACTAAAATGTTCCTAAAAACCGATTTAAGTAACAAAATAAGTTCCTTTCCTCCCCAATTAAAAATCTTTTAAGTTATTTGTAAAATAATCAAACGTGAGAATCCCTCAAATTTTTACAATACTTTATTGTCAGTTCTTTACAGATGAACACTTTATTTTGTTTGAGTTGTGTATTTTTCAACAATATTGTTTAGTTACTGAAACGTTATTGTTAATAAAGTGTTGTTGATCTTTGTTAAAACTTTAAGTAACTTCATAAATAATTTATAATCACAAACTTCCTGAAACTAAATAGAATTTAAAAAAATATTTTTCTGAAAAATTCATCAACAAACTGTTTTCGAATCGACACTCTTCTATAGAATTTTGATTTCATACAATTTGGGAACACTAGCCCAAGTGGATGTTACGGATTTATCAGGAAATGTGTTTAGGGTTTAGTGGATGTGCAAATTGTATAGGTTGAAGAGGGCAGGTAAGGTAAATAGAAACGTTGTCTTCAAGTGAGACGCGCTCTAGTTTGCCGCATCTTTACTTCAAGTATTTCCCCCACCCTCTCTTTCTCTTCTACACCGTTCACTTCTTCCTTTTCCTTTAAAATAACAACGTAACTATGTTGCAATGTAATATTACCTCCGATGTAATTGCGACCTTTCAAAACCAAATTCTTTCCCCCTAATTAAACTACAGATACAAACTCTCGTGTTACGACCGGGTTGGATTTATTCAAATCATTCTTTCTCTCTCTCTCTCTCTCTCTCTCTCTCTCTCTCTCTCTCTCTCTCTTTAATTCTCCAATGACGTCACTATAGCGTTGTCATCATGTAATCATCGTTCAGTGTCTGTCTCTGCAATTGATTTACCTCTTATTCCCTCTCGACTACGGTGAATGCAGTCAACTTGATTTTCGTAATCAACAATGTAGGCTAGTACGGGTTTTATTGTCGTTGCTTAGATTCAATGATCCCCGTCATTAGTTCTGCGAAAAACAGTTCGTTAGAATGATAAACTTTTCCTGATTGTAAGAGCTTCTTTTTTATTGAATCTTTTCTGAATTGAAGTATTTAAATGTATAGTATAAATGAATAGTAAAGTTTGACTTTGTTATTAATTTGTTTCTGCTTACCTTATTTTTTAATTTTTTTATATTTTCCATTCCTTTTATTACATTTAAATAAACAAAACATGATTTAGATTCAGGAAAAGACATTAAGATAAAAAATAAAGCTTTCCTTAACAACAAACTAAAACAAAACAAATAAATTGACATATGACATAATAATACATTACTTTAAATTAAAACACACAACAGGAAAGAAAAACCAAAACAATATTACTTCTAAATCCTAAACATAAACAAAGATAAACAATTTAAGATAAACAAAAAATATACTGTATGGAATAAAGCAGCCTCCATGTGTCTACCCGTTTTGAGGCTGCATATCTCAAGTAAAAATAGAAAAAAAGAAGAAATAACAGAATTCAAGAGACCATCGGGAGCAGTTAAACTATCAATAAATTTTAATTTAATAGTTTATATTTTAACGGTTTACTAGTCTGAACTTCAGTAAGATGTATCGCTTTCACCGACAAAACTATTTAGATTTAATTGGTCACAATGTAGATTTGTTTACCCCTCCTCCTTTTTCGTCTTTGGTCTAGTGCCTTAGAAGATTGGTCTAGTGGCTAGCGGATTCAATTTCCGTCGGAGCTCAAAAAGTTACGGTGTTGATTTAGCATTATGGGGATGTGGTGGCGATATCTGGTTGCTACAGCGACGTGAACTCTGTATTACCCGACAGCTTTCTGGCAGGCGTAGGCTCTTCACGAGGTGTTGTACTATAGGATTTCAAAAATAATATAAAACAAATGTGAGTTATATAAATTATCTTTTTAGAAAAAGAAAACGGTTGTGTGATAGATGTGTAAAAAATCCAAACTAACTTTATTTTTAAATTGCAACTTTTTATGTCAATTATTCGGGTTTCAAAATTAAGAGTTCAATGTCTTAAAAATCAATTTTAGCCTTAATGTTTGTAGTTTTTTTATCGTAGAAAATTAAGGTTGATATAGAATCACGATATGGATATTTTTACAGAATATAATACATAAAAAACTATTTTAAACGTCCGTCGTTTTAAAACTGTTATGGTGTTCACTTAATAAATAAATTCCAACATAAACATGGTGGTAACAAATATGAAAACGTTTTAATAATTTCGAACGAATAAACAGAAAAACAAGAAAAAGTCTATTCCTATTTGCCAAATTGAACTAAACATCATTAGATAAATTAAATTTAAAAAGCTTCAATATTTTTTAATTCTTCAACTTTGAAAAATTAGAAATAAAATTGTCATTTTACAAATTTTCAACTAGATTGGTTGAATTTATTTAATGATAAGTTTTGAAAATTCTATAATGTGAAAGTTTTTTGAGAACCACTATCCCCTAAACGGCCTAAACTGTTAGGGTACACAATAAATAAAGGTACCATAACAAAATCAGCTTAAATAATATTATATGGAATCTGTAATAAAAATGTACGCTTACGTTAAAAATTTTGACTAAAACCCTCTTGGGTGCCTGATTTTTGAGTTTACAAAATTGAGCTGTCTTTAATAAGACAGTTCAATTTGATCAATAGGTGAAGAACAACTTTCATTTTACTGCTGCCATTCGTTCAAAAGTTATTAAACGGTTTCTAACGCCCTTGGACTCTTAAATAGGTCTACGATGTTTCAAACACTGAAAATGTGCTCTTAGAATCAAGATCAATTCACATTTTACCGCTAGGTCAAAGCTCATTTTCCTGTGGAGAATCGATAATTGCTTGATGTAACAATTCCATTACAAATTGGAGAACGTATATAAATTCATAGTTCTGCATGTTTTTAATAAAACTCCGTCTAAAATTAATCCCATCTGAATATTAACTCTTATGAAAGAACGACGATCAAAAACCAATATCCGACCACGGAAATTGTATTAACTTAAAGTTAAACGACTTCCAAACTTGAAAGTTGAGTTCATTAAATAATCTACACTGAAATAAAACCCTCCTCAAAATATGATAGGGATAAATTAATAAACGTTCAAGTATTCTCTGGTTGCTATCTAATGAAAGTGGGAGTAGACATAAACTAATTAGATCTAGTGAAAGAATGGCAGTCGACATAAATTAATTAGATGTAGGGAAGGGAACAAGATCGAAACTTTAGTGTCTGAGATTCCACATTCACCTCTGATAGGCTGATTTGTCAGTATCAATTAATCTCAACCTAAAATAGGATGAATTTCCACTTTCATTTAGTTGAGGATTTTAACATTTGGGTTCGCAGTGCCACAGGTAGACTTCACTGTGACTTTATATGGATTTACTGTGGGTACTAGACCTGACTCAGAATTCCTGAAGTTTCTTATGGAACCCTCAAGGCTAGATGTAGGCACACTTAAATAGAATGCCAAGAATACTGATTCTCCGTTAAATCTCGTTCTAACAACCTCATTATTGGGCTTTATACTTCAAAGTCTTCAAATTCTACAAAGGCACTACCAAGTAGGACTATGCTGAATATCCAAGCAAACATCTCATTCCACACAGGTGTACTGATATCTTCGCTTCGTAGGGGCAAAATCCGCAGATCCCATTATTTTTAACTGGAGCTGTATTCAGATAGACTTATTGCCTGCTCTAATTCCTGCCTGGTCAGTAAGAGACAATTAATTGTTTTAACCCTACAATTGCTGAATCCCACCTCTCTGCTGTTCCATAACCAACGTCAGCTATCATCTCTTGTTGATTCTTCTAATGTGGAAGCCTATCTCTTTGGTTTTATCTCCTAACACATAACATTAAATTTACTTACTAAATAAATGTCATCTTTATGGTTTGAAGCTCAGAAATTAGACTCTAGTTCTGCCATTTTGCTTTAACTTCTAGTAAAGGCAAGAACAATATTCTGTATTGCTTGCTCCAACTCTTCCCAGACTAACACATTCTAAATTATAACCTGCAAAACTACTATTCCACACATTAAAGTCTTTCATTATAATTTGCTATGTCACTACTAAGATATAAATCGAACAAATAGGGTCATTTCAGCTATCGTCTGTTGTTGGACTATTTTGATGCTACTTTGATCATTCACATTGATTCTCTCATTTTAAATGTCAACAAATCCAAGAATCTTTTTATCAGTCTTTCACAGCTTCACTCTCTCCCAGTGTTTTAACAAATCACTCAGCGATAGCAATTACCTCATCAGCACAGTTTACAGAATCTTGACAAGGCAATTTAACTGATGGGAAGACGATAAAATATTTTGAAGAATCCAAAGATAATGAACATGATACTGTATCTGAATTATTATAATAGTCAGTTCTTCCTACAAGCTCAGGTTAAGTCATTATTTTGGTGCATTGTATCGTCTTTGCATGACAACTTTTCTTTCTGGTAATCAGTCCTACCTGAGTTTAACTAGGAATATCCATTCATCTGTTTGAGTCTATATACAGATAAAAGAGTATTTATATGATATTTTGATTATTTTTTAAAATATTGTGTACAATATTGCGATTTTCTAATTTTGATTTAATACCCTATTTTACGGCTTACCAACTCCTAAACTAAACGGAGTGAAATCCGACCATACTTTCGATAATAAGAGTATAAATACTTATACCATATCATTGCTAACTATCTTAATAAACGGTAAACATTTTGCACTAACTTTCTAACATACCTATTCACAAAACTAAAACCTATGATAACCATAATATGTTGACACCGTCTCTTCAAAAACGACGGTTTGAGGGTTATCCGTTTAAAAATATGACCTCTTCTTGAAAGTTATTAATTTCAAAATTGTGACAAGCGAAATTATACAAATTCACTCAAATGTGAAAGTTTATGTCCTATTGTTTTCCCCTTTTCCCCCTCTAGGTCATCATCGCCTTATAAAAAAAGGACGAAAAGAACATAAAATAAAGACCTTTTAGCCCTCGAATACTCTAATAGCGTCAGGTTTGGAAAATAACAAGAGTTGATCAAGAGATATCTGATAAGTAATATGAAAAAGAGGGATCTAACCCAAGATTACTAAGAAAGGTGTAGATTGAACTAGAGCCCCTTTTGATCGTCACTCCAATACTCACTATTGTGAGCCCATGATGAGGGTACTTTTTTACATCAGTAGAAGTACTTTTTTGTCTAGTTTATCCCAAGTTTGTTAACCATTTAATTATCCGTCAAACTGTGTAGGTATAACAAACACTAAGAACACTATGCTCACAAAAAATACGCCTAAGTATCAGACGCGTTTCAACGACAAGGTCGTCCTCTTCAGTGATACACGAGCTACACCAATCAAACTATAACTATAACAAATATAACTATAGTAATATAACTTAATAGTAACAAAACTATAACAAATATAACTATTTTGTTATATTTGTTATAGTTATAGTTTGATATCACTGAAGAGGACGACCTTGTCGTTGAAACGCGTCTGATACTTAGACGTATTTTTGTGAGAATTGTGTTATCTGTGTTTGTTATACTGTATAATTTTTCTCATAAGTCAAGCTCAACATTTAATATAAACTGTGTAGGGTTATATATTTTTCTGTTTTTCCAACATTCGCTAGCGTTAAACGAAATTCCAATAACTACAAATATAACGATATTTGTCGTTAAAAACTTCAGAGAAGGGATTGGTACTGGTATAGTTTAAAAATTGAGTTCATAAATGTATGGATAAATAAATGTATTTTTATAATATATTATGATCGGTTGTTTCTTCAGGAAATATGTAAGGTACAAGGAATTATGTTAGTAGTATTTTTTAAACTGTTGTACATAGACGCCTGTAACAAACAATAGAACTATAAGATGAATGAATGAGAAGAAACCCCCCCCCACCCCCAAGGAACAGTACGGCGAGGTAGCAGGAAAGAATGTAGGGGGGGAGCTTGGTCATGCGCACAGGCGTGTTATTTAGTTTGTTCTACATCTATAGCGGTGTCTGCATTTAGATGCAAATAATCCGGTTTAAATTAGTTTTATTTTTACTTAATTTGATTTAGTCATGAAAAGGTTTCATAAATGTAAGGGTTTTACAAAATTTAATTATAACTGCAGGAAATGAGATAAAATAAATAAAGAATGTATTAATTATCAAACGATACAAATACAAGAAGAATTGCATCATTATTATTAGTAATTGATATTAAAAAAGAAGACAAATTGCCATAGCATCATATTGAAATGTAAAGTGCGGTGAAGCTCATTTATTTGCGGTATAACGTAAGTGATGCTCTCTTCAACGGAGAAACGCCAACACGAAACAACCACGTACTCTGTTTATTGCTGTCAATTTGAAATATAATTCTAAAACATGTCTGACAGCCATTTTCTCTCTTCACTGGAGAAATAGTCCACATAGTATCCTACTACCTTATTTTACAAATAAGGTTGTAGAAGTTTCTGTTCCGACAAATATAAAGTAAATTGAAAATGTTTAGAATTTACCTCAGCATTTTGCAGGTTATATAAATGGTAACAATTTAGAAAATATTCACTTTAACATTCTCAGTCAATTTGGAGATTAAACAGATAGTTTTTAAAGTAAAGTATAATTGTCGCAAGTTCGTTAATTGCAGATTGTATTGAATTGCACGTATCCCTTCTCCATTCAAAATATTGCAGGAATCTTATATTTATTATATTCATATATAATTTTTATCGCTAATATTATTTATTTAATTTCTAATTTATAATTTTTAAGGATGTGATATTCTTCATGGAAATACCGACATCAGAGTTAATGAAATGTGCATTGATCCTAAAGATAGGCTATTTTGTTTGACATATAATACAGGGCGCTTCATTTTAACTGGGACATGCTAAATATCTAAAAAATAGAAAGCTTTGAAGAAAGATGTTTTAAATAAAATTTATGTGGTATCGAGGGGGAAAAATGACATTATTTATTCCAATTTTGTGTGTTTTCATGGTCATTTAAAAGTCAATTAAAAAAATGAAAAATTTGTATCTGAAATATTTTTAATACCGCCTTATTTTTCCAGATATTTGACAAAATATGTGGAGATCTGTTGACCGTTACCAATTTCCTTTTAGAAAAACATCAGTTGTAGAACAAAATTGTAAAAAACAATAAAATTGTTTAAACGTACAAATTTGATTCATAATCTTTTTTCACTTAGATATCTCATTTTTTTACTGCAACGAAATAATTGGAAAAAAAAATTTGAAACATTTTGCTTTTTTATAATGTTAAACACGTGAATAGATTACAATAATAACGAAGATTGTAAAATTACGATTAATGTGCCATTTTAAAAGTTTAAAAAACACGAATGTCTTTTTAAAAATATTGGTACGATTTAAATTTTAAGAAATATTCCAATTATTTTGTAGATTAAATTTTTAAAATATTAAAATGTAAAAAGGTGACCAGACTCGGAATTTAGTTTTCTCTTAAAATGGTATAAGTATATAAAAGTTGGAATAAAGTTTGACAGAATAATGAATTAAATAGTAAAACATATTCGCGCGAAAATTACATGTAGAATGAGAAGCTTCCTTCATTTGAGAGAATTTAGGTAAGCAGGAAATATCTCTTGCAGAGTTTAAGCTGAAAACGTTAAAAACACTCAATCGTCGTTACGATTTTTTTTAATTTTTGCGAAATATAAATTGAAATTTTCTCTTAAATTTGCCCTTGTATAAGAGATGTGTCTAAGAGCCGCCCGTTGGTCTCGTGTATAGAGTTCTCACTTTATGTGGTTTTGATTTCAATTTCCATGTGGGGGGAGGGGGGGTTAAAAAATGTTTGATTTTGATTCAGCATCGTAAGGTAAAAAGTGGGGATTTACAATTGGGAGCGAATTCTGGTTACGAAAGGTAGAATTACAGCGACGGGAATTCGATTTGCTGACCTTATGAAAAGCCGTCTAGCAGCACTAAAAATTGATGTGTTTTATTTTATACATGTGCCTAAACCGGTTCCTAGAAGTAAGATTTTACAAGAATAGATTTTCTAGGCGCTGTAAGATGCTTTCTATCGTAGTCTACTGCTGTTTTATCTCTATGGCGATACCCCTTTAATTTGTTCCCGTATCTTTCACCAAAGAACACAAGTTTTCAAAATAAATTATAAAAATAATCACTGTTTAAATGATATATTAGGTTACGCCAACATATCAGTTAGTCGCAAACAAGTAAATATTCTGTACAAAAAAAAACATGTTTTTATTATGGAGATTTTGCATTGTGTAGTGCAATCTGGGAGACTGATATTACAGTGCCCTCTAGCGGGGCCAGCAAGGGAGATTTTATGTTATGTGACAAGGCGTTTGTTTGCCTTTCCTTTCCTTTTCTTTTTTCAAATATCTAAACAAGAAAGTGCTGCCAACCTAAATATACGTGTTTTAAAACTTGAAATAGAAGCAAGAACATTGTACTGCTGCCAAATCATTGTATTGTTTTATTTAATTGATTAGGGCAATTTGTTTATGTAATGAAATTAAAACATTTATTAACACAGTTTATTTATTATTAGTGGATAGTTTAAACTAAAAGCCCTTTTGTCCAATGTTGCGTTAATAACGGAAGCGTTCACAATTGAACGATTCGTTAATTTTCATCTGTTCTAACCAATAAAATGATCACTAATTTAACCGTTCGTTAAGTACGGTCCGCTCGTCAATTTATTATTGTTTGAACTATTTCGTCTGTTTATGACAGTATAATACAGTTTATACAAGGGTGTTCCAAAAGTATGGGACCCTTGCGTAATTTTTGAACCGATTGAAATAGGAAAATGAAACTTTAGGAATAAAACCTGCTTTGAATAAATTTCAACCCCAACCGCCATAAAAAACCATGTCCTATTTATCTAAAGATATCGTTATCTACTACATTATATATATATATATATATATATATATATATATTAAGAAACATTTATTTAACAAAAAATTCAAAATTGCGTCTATTTGAAACATTTGATCGCAAACTCGTTTGATTTTCTCAAAAACTCAACTTTAAAAATATACAAATACAAGACATTTTGCTTTATTTAACGAAAAACTCAATATTTTGTTTGATTTTATTGTTGGTGTTAAGATAACTAAGGTATGGATAAACATCATTTCTGCTTAATTGACTGGTAGCCATAAGTTTCCAAGTACTTCTAATGTGTGACATTTTAGAAATATGAGATTTTTTTATTGATTAAATTAAAATGACTTATTGTCACAATAGTTTATAGTGTTTTTTGGCTACGACAGGTTCGGCTATTCAAATGATGCAAACTATTACAAACTTTAGAAAGCACTGAGTAATTTACGTGTGGTGTGTAGAATGTGAAGAAACGAGTCATCAAACAACAAACAATGAAAATAAAGATTTTTCGTTAAAGAGTAAACTGTAATCTCTTTGTATTAAATTGACAATTTTTGTGAATTTTAGGATCACATTAGACGTCATTTTGAAATAATAATGATTAGTAGGCATATACAGAAATATTATCCAAAGAAGTATTCGCAATGTGGAGTCGATATGTTAATCCGTTTCTTATAGATGTTTTAAAAAAATACACAAACGGACAGAAAGAACAATCGAAATATTTCCCAACATATTCTGGACCAAGGCAGTTTACATAAGTTACCAATAAAGTATGTTTTTTACAAGTAGGTATTACTATATAATTTTATTTATGAGGTTAGTATGTTCCTCATTTATACAATTTTATATTTTTAATTAATTTTGGTCTACTTAAAAAACACCCTGTATATATACTAAATATTAAATAAGAATCGTTGTTAAAGCTATAGTAGTTTACTAACCAGTTCTTGTTTAAATAAGGACTACCTACCTTATTATACTGGGTGATTTTTTAAAAACTCTGCACCCTAATTATAGTTTAAACCGAAAAAAGTATTCAAATAATGTTTACTCTAAATCTGTTTAGTCGTAGGGGGAGTTTTAAAAATATTATACAAAACCCAAAACCACCCTCTTCACCCTCAAACAACCCCCAACTTCAAAATTGTAATGGGCACCTATGGCTTGTGATATATCAAATTAAAGGGCAGGGGAAAATATGAAGCTTGGCGGTCATAAAGTAAAAAAAAAAAAAAAAAAACAGACTATGAGTTCGTTCGTTAAGTTATTATATATATTTTTTTGGAGTTGGGAGTTGTTTGGGGGTGAAGAGGGTAGTTTTGGGTATTGTACAATATTTTTTTAGCTCCCCTCATAGCTAAACAGATTCTCAGTAGACATTTTTGAATACCTTTTTTCTAAAGGTAAAGTATTACCGGTGTAATACTTATAAGATATAAAAGAAATAGTGTATAAACAGAGAAACATTTTTATATTGTTTAAAACTTTAAATATAAAATTTTGCCATGGGTAAAAAACTGTGTTTTTCAGAGAAATATCTATTTGAGAGTCACGAGTTTAAAAGATTAGTTATGTATGCATCCATGAACTTGTATGCATCAATGAATCAGATTAAAATATAAACAGTACTACGATCGTTTCGTATCCAAGGAGTTATGCCCACTGTTCCCGGAACCTAATTAAATTACAGACTGTAGGCCCTACTAAGTTCCGGCCTAATTAATTTTGGTAATTGATTAATACTTCAACGAGATTCAAAACATCCCCTTTGTTTGATTTATCTTTAAAGATAATGTTTGAACGTTACTGTGTTTGACATTAAAATTACATGGAGCCACCGTTATAAAAATTAAAATATTTCAATAAGTTGCTCTAGACCCCTACGTTGAATCACAAAAAAACATATTGTGCCACGAGGTTTTTGATATTTAAAAACACATTTCAGAATATGTTTTTATTTACATTTCTATTTGAATAACATACATTTTACAAGTTTTTATATATCACAATTAGTAATTATGGCTTGTACCTTAAATGTTCAATGAATCGTCCCTGTAAATCCTACAAACGTAAAACAGACCTCCAAAACTATCCCTGGTTAGTGTAATTAATTTTAAAATTAATATATAGAGTAACCAAAACTGTGTGCTTGTTTATGTAAATAAATATTTTGTGTAACCATATAAAACTTGAATTTAATTAGTTATAAACAAAAAATAAACAACAAAACAGTCATCCAGGAAGGTTTTTGGTCAGGTGATTTTCATTTTATTAATTAAAGGATATATTATACAAATTATATCAAGTTTTTGAGAAACTAACGGGGAATAAAATAGCGTAACTAATGTAAGTAGTTATTTATTTGGTATTTTTAATATCCAATGAAACTGTCAAATTCAAATAAATTAAAATGTAAAAAAAGAGACAGTAAAGTTTGTATTTTTCTGTATAAAACTCCTCGTTGAAATGTTTTAAAAAATAGTTGATATTTAATTTAAAGTTTTTGTACTACTGCTCGTTATGTCTCGTCTCACCATTATACTGTGTATTCTTAAACGTAGCACCCGCATCATACCTTAGAACCGTGCAATACTTTTTTGCGTTCCACTATTCTAAATTAGAAAATACAATTATAAAAAAACCTGGTAAATACAACCTCTGGCCTAGTTGCGAAGATCAATAGCCTATTGCTAAATTTCATTGCGATTGGTAGGCACGGTTTGACGTAACTGCGTAACAATTACAGATGAATTTTAAACGGCCGAGGTAATAACAGGGACTCACTTTGCTGGGCCAAATATTTCGTACTTCATTCAGTTCTTTTCGCACAGTATTAAAAAAAAAAAAAAGAAAAAAAAAGTTATTCATCACATTTTTTGTATGTTGCGAAAATGTATTATCTTGTTTTTAAACAACTAATTTAATATGTGGTCATCATTAATATTGTTTGTATTTTTCATCATTTGTGTTTATAAAAACTAGGGGCATGCTGGATATTGTAAGCAAATGTATAACCTAGGGAAGGAACCCAGGCTTTTTGATTTATACTATTGAAACTTTGTACGTTTGTTTTTATATCCTCCAATGAGGTTATGTTCGATTAGACCACATTAATAACTTAAAAACCAAAACATTCAATATGCTCCCTGTAACTTTATTCAATCTACATGTGTATCATAAACGTTTTACAACGTGTTCATTGATCGAGCTTCAACACAGTCGATAACGGATTTACATCGTTATTCCTTTAATATCCATACGTATTCTGTCCATCTTGTCTTTCCATTGCTTTGTCCACATCTCGTTAAAACATGTTTGTATTGTTGGCAACAGTTATATATCAGTCTAGCCAACACACTAATTAGGTCTTTGTTCCTTTGCCTCCCTTGTCATACCGTAATATTTTTAATTGATTACAACTATTTTTAGTTTTTCAAAGTTACGCATATTTACGTAAGCTGTTAACGACGGGTATGAATATCTCTTAGTTTGTTTGACACCTTTTTGTCTAGCACGTCGTAAAGATTCCCGTGTGTTCCATTTTAATTGTTCATTTTGTTTTGAAATTTTTTAAAATATTTAAGTTTGAAGAGTGGTCACAGCATATGCGTTAAATTCAAGAGTTTTTTATATTCACCAAAACATTTGCAATACACTCAACTGTATAGAGTACATTAATTCTAAATTAATCAGCCTACACTGATCAACAGTGATATGTCTAAATTAGTAAGTAGAACTATTTATTGACCGTATTAAAACACTTAGGGAGGGAAGCGTACCGTTCATAAATTGAACATTTAGTGTTCACTCAGCTAGTGCATGCTGTCAATATCGTATACAAGTTGTCAAAATTTTGTATATCGCTATTTCTTGACGGTTACTCCGTTTTTACCAGATCTCGATCACTTTTATTTGTGATAAGAGGTTCCAATATTTAATTTACTGTAGGAATTGTATTTGCTAACCGTTGTAGCTGAAAATATGTACGGTCTCAAAATTATTTCGTAAAAATATCGTCTATTTTTGAGAATTAGGTTGTACAAAGGATTTATGAACTCGTGTAAAATCAGAATGGTTCGAATAATCACCATATTTAATCAAGTTGGAGTCTTCAATAAATCTCAGAAGAATTGAAAGAAGGAGGCCCAGAGAGGGAAGTGGGAGGTTGATCTGGGCAGGTTATGAGTGAAGAAGTGTAGAACTGCTGCTCCTTGTAATAGAACGTACAAAGGTTCATGAAGTACTGAACTACCGAAGGTATAAGAGTGAGAAACAAAATGGCGACTTATTACAGTAACGACTTCATGCTTTTGCTCTTTAATTACATAAAAATTGTGTACTGTACTTCAATAACCAGACGATACCATTTCAGTGAAACAACTCTTAGGTTTTTTAACACATGTAATAAGAGTAATAACCTACATTTTTTCCAGCTTACATAACATTTTCGCTTTTTTTTCCATTTGAACATAAAGTTCGGTATTTTGAGTAGTCAATCACATTTAACAGTTATTTAGAGGCAATAAAATATTTTTCAGGTGTCGAATCTCTATCAAACAATAAATTTCATAATTGAAAACTTTGTTATTGAAGCAGGTGGCATAGTAAAATAGGCCTACAACAGGCTGCCTGATATGGAAACAAAAGGAACTAAGCGTGCTTTTTTACTGCAGTCTCCAGATGAAGCAAATTCTTTAAACGAAATGCCTTTGATACGGGTTCTATTGTGCATTGGATGCGAAAGCCGTAAAATAATATAATTGTAGAAAAGTCATATTATTTATAGTGTTCTTGGAGATGATCCAATGTAAAAGAACAGTTTTGTTCCTGAGTCATGAAACTGATCCTGATGACATCTTCTTTAGCCTATCAGATGAGGCTACGTTTTACAGCAATGACACGGTAAGTCGGGTCATTTCTTATTATTATCACACCAAAACCCTTACATAATGGAACAGAAAAAAAAACAAATCAAAAGGGATCACAGTACGGCAGCTGTGATTGCTAATGTTGTGTTTTATGTTATTTTCAATGACACTACGAGTGGACGCAGATATCTGCAAGTGTTGGATTATCACGTATTATCTCATGTTATTATTAAAGAAATCTAACAAGATGAAGATTCAGCTCACTTTGCACTACCTGTTAATGTTTATTAAACAAACTTCGCTGGATTCAGTGGGGTAGTGAACTTTTGAACTGGCCTCCACCATTATCAGATTTCATAATTAGTCATTTTTGTTTATAGAGATATTTGAGGACATATGTACCCCTAATAATGATGAAGGATTAAAGTCTTAAATTCAATTAAAGTCAATTGAATTCTTAAAATCCCAAGGCAACATTCTGTCATGTTCATGCTTAATTCGTAGCCGTGAGTGGTTTTCAGTTTGAGTAAACATTATTCACCTGTTTTGTTATTTTTTTATTCATACTTTATTACTACTTACAATTACAAAATTATTTTCAATTCTGAACCGTACTTAATAATTTATACTTTTAAAAACCCGTAGTATTGTTTTCATGCAGCAATAATAGCAGATATTTTTATGGTATATATTTGAGGTCCCTCAATTTTCACCCAAATCGGTTGGTAAATAAAAGATTCCAATCTCTTTGGGGGACACTCCTTATATGAGACGGCCTCTGCTCCTTTCCGCAACTTGTCCTTAACTGACTTTGAAGCTTTATTTGTGAGAAAAATGTTTAGATCCTTCGTCCAAGGAGGTCAGTGTGGATTTCAATTCTTACGATCAATCAGTTAATTTGGTTAGAGTAAGTTGGGGTAAAACAAAAAGAACCTCTGTGATAGAGAGTTGGGGAATCTCAATGCGACATTATAATTTGCTTATTTTAATTTGATTTAGTGGTACTCGAAATTTGAATTATTCAAATGATATGGGTAAAGTCGAGTAGTTAAATTTTTCATTACAATTGTAATTTTTCCCCTCCAAACCAATTTTAAAGTCTCCGAGTTAATTGTTGTGGCCGATACTATGCTCACGTAGGCATAGACAACACAAAGACAGACAGAGGGACGGCATGTTGATATAATTTTTCATATTAATTATCAGATCAGTCAAAATAGGGATAGTTCGCGATAAGTGTTATTTTTATCTTGTTAATTCACTGATAAACAAATCACTGGTTCAGAACTTCCTCGTTGGTTGCCGCTGTCTTTTTATCACGTAACGGAAGTCTTGCTAAGACGTGGTCGGCTCTGAGGTTTGCCAGTTTTCCGCTTCTCTACGCTTCCTTTTATTAATTGATATTACAATCTTCAGACAGTTTCTTTAGTGTTTGCATTTACTCTAAGGTGTACTTACAAGATTTGTTTTATCTCTTAATGTCGTAAGCATATTTCAACTTTAAGATGTTTTCAAATACATATATTTATGAAATGGTTTCCCTATCTCGCTTTATTCTCTCTTCGAGTTTTTTAACCCTCAGGTACTCACCTATAGTGATTACGAGCGTGGCAATACCGAAGGATACTAACTATATCTACATCTTTTATCATATAGTAGTGGGTTAGCTCCCTCATATTTCCTATCGTCATTAAACAACAATAAAAAAAACCTCGATTTTTGTTAACTTTTTCTTTCAAAAAATGTTTTTAGGTCACATTACTTAATATCAAAATTTACATTAAAGTTTATCTTTGTCTCTAAGAAGAGGGTCTTATTGGTAGATCGCATCTTAATCACAAAGGGTTTTTCGTATTCAAACCCTCAGGATAGACGTAAGACAGATTAGGAAAGTGAGATGGGGATTGGTCTTAGCTCGTTTGGAGGAGATTATACTTCAGGATCTTCCGTCGACGAGACCCTCTAGGACTCGGAGAAGATTCCAGAGTGATATTCCCTAGGTCGAGACGTTTTCACATTACCTAGACAGTAATAATGCTTGCCCTGTTTATTATAGGATATAGCATAACAACGGTTTACTTTCTCTCGCTTTGAAGTTTGTAATAATCAATTTATAGATCAGCTCGATAAACTCACTGGTTATAACAGATAGTCTAGTCCGCCTATTAATGTGGTAAAAGTAGGAGTTGTTTCAAATAATTTGAAAGTGACATCTTATCGACTTATAACGGTAAGGGCTACTGGCGGGAAGTACTTCTTAGTCTTGACAAACAAAAGTGGTGGGGGTAGAAATGGTGTGAAGCAATTGGTTGTCGTGTTGTATAGAGAAAGTGAAATACTCAACAAGGATACCTAATGTAATTGGTCAGTTAAACGAGGACAAACTTTGTATATAGGTAATTGTAACTCCCTAACAAATACTACGACACGCCCTTAATCTTCAAGGGTAGCTTTACTTATAGCTGAAAGAATAGCCTATTCTTCCGTGAGGCTACCTGGCCTCTTTGTCCGAAATTATTTATTTTGACTAGTATAACGTCCTTGGACCTATCAGAAGCGTGTATTTTGTTTTGCTGAAAGTTGAATTACTGAAGAACTTGATCTTTTATTGTAGGGTAATATTTAAGTGTAGAAGTGGCAGCCTGTTTATCCTGAAGTCAGTTTTACTCACAATGCTAGTTGTAGTATAAATTGTATAACATTGAATATATATATATATATATACAGAACTTTAAAAGTAATTAGTTTTATGTGTTGATAAAAGCATTTGTGAACTGGTATTTGAAGAGCTACGTTTGAAAAATGTATATTGTAAATCTGACTTTGTAACAAACAATTGTTTTGGTTAAAATAAAGAAATATAATATTCAAAAGGCTGAATGTGACGGAAGTAGCTCAGTTGACATAGCGTAGACTTATCATGTTTTTAAGCAGGTTCGTGTCCGATTAATTTGGAATTACATTTTTCCGTGCTGTACCTCCTCCCGTCTTCATTAGTATAACGGCCATAAAGTAAAGACGTTAAGCAAGATTAAATAATAAAAATAAATAAACTCTGCTGGAAAAACAGCACTTCAATCCAATTTGCTGAAGTCTATTCGTCTTTTAAAAGGGATCAAGTCATTATTATCAATCGATATTTCACATTATCTTACTCCGTAATTATCAAAATTAATGAACAATTCACAAGACAATTTTTTGAAATTTTGTTTAATGGCGGAAAACCTCTCGGCGCACATCACGTTAAAAAGAAAAGAGGGTAAAATAGAGTACCCTAGCCCTCGTAAGCGTTGGTCAAGAGACCTTATAGGAAAGATGAAAGAGAGTGAAGACTACATGAAGGGAAACGTAAACCCAGCTAGGACCCTCGGGCTTACTACACCCGTACGATAACAAACCATTTGACAACTGTCCACAACTAACAGTGACGTTAGACGTTAGCTGAAAAGACTATTTATTTCCTCACGAAAGATGTTCAAAATGTGCCACAAATATTTAATAGTTGAACTTCTATCTTAGACGTGATTTCATTAGAACAAGCACTTTAAATATCAACTTTTTAGAGTGCCTACAAATTAGCAATGTACCGGTGTTGCGATTAGAGAACATGTTAATACGCCAGAAGTATAGTTTTGCCAGTCTCGGTATTAAGACAAAAACCAGGCTAAAATTGCATCATCAAACCTCAATTATAAATATATACTGCGGTTTAGTAACACCACTGATTTTACTACTAAATAGAATGCACATATCCATGATACGGTTTGAAGCTCTAGTGCTGCCACCTAACGGCCACTTATGCGGTATTGCGTGCTCCGATTACTTCAACGATAACGCATTCTGAACCTGAACCCACAAAACTACAATTTTCAACCCATATATTGAGCCACACATTAGGTCTATTGTATGCTATGGAAATTTTTCTTGATAAAAATTCAATGGTAACACTTTACAAAATATAATTCCACCTAAACGTTCTTTAGAAATAAATCCAACCTCTGCTTTATGGAATGTCCAGACAGACAGTACTTTAATTGCAGCACGTAAAATAAAACTATAAACGGATTTTCTAAAGTAGCACAGATGGTAGATTGGTTCTGATAGACACGGGGAAGTAAAGTTTGATTGGCACAACATTATTTGTGAACTATAATTGAATGTATTGTAGTAGAGAGTAGCAATAAGTCAATAAATACATCAATGTCAGAATGCGCAAGGGTCGGCCAGAAAACGTGACCTAACCTCACATCTCTCTCATTCCTTCCTCGTCTCATCATATTGGCTTAAGTGCAGAACAAACTTTCTCTCTGTGTTGAAAAACTGATCGTATTTTCTATTTGATGATAAATTAATTTTTTGGCCTAACAAATTTAGAGGCAAACGTTTTATATGTGCTGTTTAAGGAACGCCTAGTTAGTCAAAGAATTTTAACTTGCACCATAGCGGTCACAAAATTTAGGATATGATCATGAAATTTGGTATATAGGAGTATAGTTTACTCATATAGCACTCTACTGAAGCTCAGAAAAGTCGAATTGATTATGGTGAAATAGCGGCCATTTTGATCTATCTTTGTTTATATTTCGTTTGTTATTCAACTTATAACACACGAACTGAGATACAAACTTACAGATTTCAATTATCCATGTTAAGTTGCGAACATAACAAATTACTGGTAAGAAATGAAAATTCAAACCTCCAAGAAATTGTAATATTTGTATAGTTTACGAGATCCAGCAGCCAAAGAAAGTAGTGATATTCACAATTTTGGAGATCAAAAAAACGTTTTTAGCAACAGTTTTAAACAAACCTAAGCTATAGAATAAAGCCACACCTTGATCTACCAATAGGTTACAGTTTAATATTTCCTACAAGGCCTAAGAGACCTACTGTTGGGAGTTGCATTTAAAGGATCTGCTTGTATTACATTGTTTGATGGGGCTGGGCAAGTACCATGATGGTTTTAAAGCTTCAAAAAATGAGCTATTGTTTGATCTTAAAGTAACGACTTTAAGAACCAAACTTATTGACATAAAGAACTAACAAGGTAGTTTTTTAATTTGCTCGAATATTTTTCTCAAAAACTCATCAGATATTCTCTCAACTTTTCGATATTTGGACCAACTAGTCCAAATTTGGCGTCAATTTGACTCGTTCGTTAGTTATCGTACGTGCAAGAAATGAAGATTCTCTTCGATTTCAATTAAATTAAGATTGTCTTCGATTTCGATTAAATTAAGATTATCTTGGATTTCGATTAAATTAATATTCTCTTCGATTTCGATTAAATTAAGATTGTCTCAATTTCTATTAAATTTAAATTGTCCTCCTGTTTAATGAAATTAAAATTGTCCTCGATTTCTATTAAATTAAGATTAGGGCCTATCTCCGATTTCTGTTAAATTAAGATTATCTTGGATTTCGATTAAATTAATATTCTCTTCGATTTCGATTAAATTAAGATTGTCTCAATTTCTATTAAATTTAAATTGTCCTCCATTTCAAATTAAATAAAAATTGTCCTCGATTTCTATTAAATTAAGATTAGGGCCTATCTCTCCGATTTCTGTTAAATTACAATTGTCTTCGATTTCGATTAAATATTGTCTTCGATTTGTATTAAATTAAGATTGTTTTCGATTTCTAATAAATTACGATTATCTTCGATTTCGATTAAATATTGTCTTCGATTTCGATTAAATTTACATTTTCTTGGATTTCGATTAAATTAAGATTGTCTTCTATTTCGATTAACACTGTTTTAGGAACTTATGCTATGTTTTGTTTCCTCGGTTTTGTGTCGTGTCAAAGTAAAACTGAAGTATTTAACTGAAATCTAAATGCACGCAAGTCTGGATAAATCGAAACAAGTTGTGTTTATGCGATAAGAGAGCTGACTTTATTCCTTAGCTTTTTGTCCTCTCCTGTTACTTTGGTCCTGCTCAACTGTACTTTTAAGAAATGTTATTGCAATTTTGATTGTAGGTGCAGGTATTTTCATCTATAATGCAGATTATTTGTAACCTGGTAGATATATGTTTTGTTTTTATTTGATAAATTACTTTGACTCGATGGTTTAAATGTAAATAAACATATATTTAGTTTGTGTAACCAATGATCAGTTTAACCAATGATCACAGAGACAGTTTAACCACACTAGATATTACGCCTGATATCCAGTTGCACCGACGGTCGAAGGAATTCGCAAGGGTCGAAACATTCCTCCGTACGAAAAGTGTCTAGTTGCACCGGTGGTTAAAATCTACCAGGAAATACCTTTCTTTACTCACACTTACGGAACTTTGACATAACTATTAAACAGTTCTATACCTTTAACGGTATACCGTAAAACATTAAAGCGTATGTACACACATAATAATAATAATAGGGATGATAAGAAAAATTAGTAAATTACTATATAATATATATATATATATATATATATATATACTATATATAATATATACTATATATAACCTAACCTAAGCTAACCTGACCGCCGCGCCGGTGCAACTGGAACACCCCCCAAAAGGGGCTCCGGTGCAACTGGACACATCAGTTTGGGGCTGATCCCTGACCACCGGTGCAATTGGACATCTCCCAGATATTACACTTTTCTTATGTAGGTCGTCAAAGTGATTCTTTTATTGGTATATCGTATACTTGATGAAAAACTTCAAATGGGGGGGGGCAGATCTTACTTTTCATATATCTTAAAAATCAGTTTGGAAACTCTGAAATATTGACGCCATTTTCCAATATGGCTGCTAACTAACTTCTTATAGGGACTTCTATTATTCTTGGTTATTGTTTATTAAACCTAGTCGTTTATAGGCGCTAAAGTTTCGAACATTTGACGTTTGTGCATTTTCAGGAGGCTATATTCCATACTTCCGGTTGTTGCATCAATATCAAAATGTAAGTAGGCATAACCTAGAATGTGTAAATACTAATGTAGGACTACAAATAATTTTATAGGCTTTTTAATTCTTTACTTAGATTATTCTACACTTACTTAGCTTACACTAGATTCTAGCAATTTTTTTATTTGTTTCACAAATTATTTGTAGTCCCACATCCTACGTCAAATAGAAAACTTAAGCGGCATTTACACCTAAACGAGTGGCTTCAGGAAACAATAACCAAGAATAAAAAAAAAGTCTTAACATTTTGTATAGCATCCGAAAACACCATACAAAATACGGGTTTTTCATGGGAAATTAAAAAGTTGGCAGCCATATTGGAAAATGGATTTGCGAAACAGATTTTTAAGTTAGCCTACGTGAAAAATTAACAACAGTCCCACATTAAAAATGTTTCATCTGATTAATAGTTTAAATATACCAATAGGCATAGCGTCCACGATAAAATAATCGCCCTCTGTATTTTACTCACGCTTTAAATCATCAACTTGTCGCACCGTAACCAAGTTTGTCTGGAAAATACATTTTTGTTTTCATAATTTGATCATAACTCGGTTAATTTTAAAACTACTGTAAAAATAAAACTACTAAACCTTCATTATAGTGTTAACGCAACATGTCAAAAATAACATAACTAGGTTAGTTTTTATCCTGGGAAAAATTAATAAAATTGATAAGCTTTCATAAAAAGGTTATTTAACATTTTTTTGTTAAAACAATTTTTGATACTTTTTTTTCTTTTGCAAGCCCCCTTCCACAGCTTAACCTTCTCAAAACTCGCCAATTTTCCGAATCCTAATACTAAGTGTACAACTAGACGTGTTTAACACACATTTCAACAGCGTATGGAAATTACCATTATTCTGGGATATTTTTGCTCAGCTATATCAAATGAAAGAAACACAAAGGAGATGCTTTCGTCTAGTCTTTATAGAGTTGCATAGAGTATGTGTAATTTTAAACGTCTGAAGATGATGAAATTAGTTATTGAAACGTCATTTTGAAAGTATAATGTTTGTCGTGTAAACCTATATCTTTGATTTCTTTAGGGACTCAACTTTTCTCTCCACATTTTGTTTATCTTGATTCAACTCCACCAGTCCCCGGGAAACGAATTACGTGTTGTTTTACAGTTGAATGAGTCTTGGTTTAGTGGTTAATGGTTTCGCCTTGTGTGCAAGTCCGATTCACATGGGAGCTTATAAATGTTACAGTGTTGACCCAGCATTGTGGGTTTGGTGATCTATGATTAGTAGCGAATTCTGGTCACGGCGAAGGGAACTATGTTTCTGGTCTTACATAACTTAATAAAAACCCGTTTACCAAACCGAAGCTCACAACGGGCGCTAAGGATTCAGTTTATTTTAATTTAAAATCTTACAGCTAGATACACAATCCGCCGGTAGAATATCTTTAATTACAATTGGTTTATCGTGTTGAAAGCTACATCGTCCCAATCCGTTTTGCTTCTATTTACAATTTCCTCATTCCCTTAATAAATCCCAACACATACAATGACATATGTTTCGTTATGAATGAATGCATACCGCAGTTACGGTGGGCTGTTGTTCTCCGGCATGTTAAACTGGTGATTATATCTGACAATGGCGGGAATAGAAAGTCGATATTTATAGTCTGTCATGAAATTCAGATCCACACGACGCGACGTGGCGGTGATTTCGTTAGAAAATTGCGAACGTTTTACGGGAGTGGTTTGAATCTAAAATGGCCGCGAATTACGTGATAATGTGAAGAGACTAGTTTGTTACAGACTTGTTTTTTTATAAAACTGAAGATGAGGAGATGGAAGTGGGGGGGGGGGGTGCATGTTATTTCCCTCTGTTCTTTCACAGTTAAGCTCAATTCTGTGCAATGTATCACGTCTTCCAAACAAACTTAAAATTCAAACAAGAGCGAAAACTTCATAGCTTTACTTTGTTTTAATTTATAAATTTAGAAATTACTATAAGGCTAATTGTTTATCATTTTTTTAAAAGCTTTTGATGTTTAGTTTCTCGTGTACAAATAGTAGACTATAGGAAATATTATGTTATTATTACAGAAAATCGATTTCAGGTTTTATGAAGTCCCACAAGTCCAAAAAAAAGGTGAGGTAGCCCAAAGGGATGTGCAAGGGACTCGGTGTAATATTTTTTGCATGGTTTATATTATATAATTAGCCCACAGCTGATCTAATGTTTAGTATTTTTACTTTACAAAAGAGAGGTTCCAAGAGCTCTAAAAGTTACGGTGTTGACCCGGTTGGGAAGCTACAAGTATTAGTGAACTCTGGTTGAGAATACTAGAACAAAAGCGACGGAGCTGTTGAGCCTTAGAGTTAAAAATATATATTAATTGCCACATTTTTGTTGAAATATAATCTAAATTTAGGTTTTTATAATTTTGTTCGTTAACTAAACATTGTGTTCTTACGGAAGGTTATATTTTTAACGATTTTCTATTTCTTTAAATAAATTAAGAGAAATAATTTTATAACTTTATTACAAAATGTTAAATATGATTTTTTTTTTTTTTTTTTAGTGTAGGAAAATAATTAAACCGCGTTATTTAACGCAGCGTCTACACATAAGCTGCACGTTTAGAATTTCATTACAATTCAATTAGTTGGCAAGTTATGATGATCACTAGAAGGGTTTCTGTTTAGGCTAGGGTTATTAATTAGTTGTAAAAGCACAGTGTTACAAGTTTTAAGTGGCGCCTTCAAGTTAGTGTTAGGCTACAAGCTATACATTACACCTCTACATGTTGTTTCCACGACATATTCAGGGGACTGGAGGGGAGACCTGTGTATCTAATAATAGCTTTAGGGCATCATCCCTTTGAGGAGGGGAATAATGGAAAATCGAATTTTCCGAGGTGACGTTGTTTCAGGCATGGTGGAATTTGTTTTGTAAATGTTAACTTAATAGTCGTTTTGTCTTTACCAAAAATAAATTTAATGTAACAACCAAATTTATAACTTAACTTTATGTTGAGGTTAAGTTTAAATACATGGATATACTGCTACCTCATTATCAAACTAGAAACATCAATTGTCATTTAGAAAAACTATGTTACTAGTGTTTCGGTGAATAGTTGATTTTCTTTCCTGGTTTTTTAATAATTTTTTAATGAATTGAAAAATTATTCTTGTAAAACCAATTACCGCGCGACGTCACGCACAATATTCATTGACCAACAAATAATAGTAAATAATATATGTACTGTGCACTTGAACAGAACACCACTCTCAAGTTTTGCGGATTTTGATCTTTGTGATTGTTATTTACCATTCATTGGGTTTAAAAAATAATACTAAAAATATATATTTATGTCCTACTGTACATTTGAACACAACACTTCGCTTAGGAAGAAGTAATACAAGTTTTGTATACATCTTTATTCTTGTGATTTTTATTTACTATTATGATTACAACAGTAGTAAATATTATACTATTCCCATTTCCAATCGATGTATGTAAATCCTGGAAAAGCTGACTTCCTTATTTGAAAAACGGATCTTTCCACCACAGCTGGACAGAAAATTGTAATTCTCAACCTTTCAGAATAAATTATTTGTTTGAAATACATTGACTTTAAAGTGTGATTTCAGATGAAAAATAAACATTGCACATATTTCGTCCTTGATGACACGGTTAACGGTAAACCCGCAATACAAGTTATAATTGCTTCCATTCCTTATAAATGGAGAACTCTGCTGTCATATGAAAGGTTCTGTCTAAAATAACGTAAACGTAGTAATAACTTTGCCTTGTTTTGTGATTCCGTCCAAGACTAGTTAATTAAGCAGTCATACAGAAGTGAGCCATGTTGCCAAGTTTATGCGGGAAAATTACGACGGAAATAGCAGAAGACAAAGTGGACTCGGATTTCATGCAACCGCGTAGATTCCATTAGAATAGAGAACTGTTATAATTAGAGATGTTTAGTTTTGGGTTTTTTCCGATGTCAGATAAAATAGTCTTCGTTCTTTTTTGTCAAAATACACAGTGAACATGTTTAAATTTATTTTGTTCGTTCATAATTTACATGTTTGTATCTTTCACAAATGTGTGTACTGTTAAAAATATATATTATTTTTGTTTTAAAGTTCTGTTCCACCGTTTTAGATGTATATTCTATAAAAATAATGTAACACTTGACTACGTTTTAAGAATATGAATCAACACTCGTTATCAAGTCATAAATCTAGACGTCTATAAGACAGCAAGGTTGCTTACTAACCTAAGCTGATGATAGAAACTAAAACTAGTAAACTAAGATTTAAAGGTAGGAAAGAGCGGTTAAAGCTACTAAGACTATATACAAAAGAGATAAAGAAAACCACAAGTCAACAAAACTACGAAATAACACAAGAAATAACAAACTCCAAGTTGAGCTGAGGACATACACTAGTCAACTGAGTAGGGCCTACACGGAGTGTGCTAACGGGGTAATCATCTTCAGTTTTTATTTTAATTCACTTATAAAAAACTGTTTAACGTGTAACCTTTTAGTTATTCCTTGTGGAGAATTAACAGGAAAATTTCAGCTTTACTATGAAAGAGGGTTTTTTTCTTTTTATTTTTAATTCAGGTGGCAGGATTGTCCTCAAGATTTATATGTTCTATACTTGATAAAGAACTTGATACTTGATATTTGATACTCTTGATACTTGATACTCTTGATACTTGTTACTGTTGATACTTGATACTGTTGATAATTGATATTTGATACTCTTGATATTGATACTTGATATTTGATACACTTGATATTTGATACTGTTGATACTTGATACTGTTGATAATTGATACTGTTGATACTCGATACCTGATATTTGATACTCTTGATACTTGACAATGTTGATACTTGATATTTGATACTCTTGATACTTGATACTGTTGATACTTGATACTCTTTATACTGTTGATACTTGACACTATTGATACTGTTGATACTTCATACTGTTGATACTTGATACTCTTGATACTTGATACTTGATACTATTGATACTTGATACTGTTGATACTTCATACTGTTGATACTTGATACTTGATATTTGATATTCTTGATACTTGATACTATTGATACTTGATACTGTTGATACTTCATACTCTTGATACTGTTGATACTCGATACTTGATACTATTGATACTTGATACTGTTGATACTTGATACTCTTGATACTTGATATTTGATACTCTTCATACTTGATACTTGATACTCTCGAAACGTCTTTATACACAAATTATATCATATCCAACAGCACAATCCAACAACTTTAAAAACAGAATAATAACAAAACCATTTCGTATACAATTTTACAAACAAAGAGAATATAAATAAAACCGACAATTTCTGCTGTTTTTACAATTACATTTTATCTTTGTTTATAAATTCGAAACAGATATATAATTGTTGCATAATATTAAGTTAAAAGATTATCTCATAAAGGAGGAATCATTTCCTCTTCCTGTCAACAAGGACTCTCTAATCGGGAGCGACAGTAAGGTTTTCATTTCTACTTTGAAAATCTTATTTAATTGAGAATGAATTAAACAAAGAGAAGTTTAGGTGATCGTTAGTAAAGTCTTTGCTTACCAATTAGACAAGACCGCTTGGAGGTGAATAAACAATAAAAGTTTACTCTTCAGCCGCTTCGACTTGAGAGAAAAAAAACCGTGCAACCGCTGCAACGTATCCTTTGCATAACAACTCAAATACCAGCTCTCCCCCCCCCCCCGTGTTGTTTTCTCTAATTATGTTCTGCTACGGAAATAAATTTCAAGAACATCTTGCTTAACCTTAAGAAAAAAGGAGTTTGATTTAACTAGACGCAAAATTAACAAAGTTTAAATGAGCAGTATCCTTTAAGATTACGTTTGGCAGTATTAAGAAAGACAAACAAAACTAAACCTTTTTAGTATTTACTGTTGTAATTTTATAGGTTAAATGATTTTAATGAAATTGTGGATGGAATCGTGAGATAAAGACTTTAATTTTACTAAAATCTGTAGTTCAAAAGTTATATGTCCTTGACCAAAGATGGATATTAAGAAAGAGATATAAAAAATAAATGAATGAACATCCTAATTTTTGAAGGAAAAACTTAGGACTATATCTTCATCGCTTTAAATTATTTTAATGAAATTCTGGATGGATTCAAAACACAAAACTATAATTCAAAAATAAAATTGTTCTTGGGAAGATGGAAATTAAGAGAGAAAAAAAAATGAATGAATATTTTAATTTCTGAAGGAAAAACTAGGATTTTTCCTTCGTCGCTTTAAGTTATTTTAATGAAATTGTGGATGGATTCTTGAAATAAAGACTTCAAAATTTTAAAACAAAAAATTATTATTAAAAAATTAAATTGTTCTTGGCTAAAGATGGAAGTTAAGGGAGAGAGAAAATTAATGAATAAACATCTTAATTCCTGAAGGAAAAACTAGGACAATATCTTCGTCGCTTTAAATTATTTTAATAAAACTGTGGTTGGATTCTTAAGATAAACACTTTAAAGGTTTTAAACAAAAATTATGTTTTTCTTGGCCAAAGATGGAAAATAAGAAAGAGAGGAGGCAAAATAATAGATGACCATCTTAATTTCTATAGATAAAAAATAGACTAGCCTATATCTTCTTCGCTTTCTCAACAACAAATAATATTAGAACGAATTTATATAAAAAAATCGCAATTGAAATCGTTTGATATCTATAGTTAAACATATAAACATATTATAATCCATAATTAATAAACTTTCATTGCTAAACTGTGCAATAAAGGTAGTAACTTTCTCAAACATCCATAAGAAAAACGAAATACCCGTTTAAAATCATATTCTTCGCCATCTCACTAGAAATATCTTTATAAGAGAGAAAGAAACGAATGTAATTCTGAGTTATTCTGAGTTTTTCTCTTGTGTTTCGTTTGGGAGATATTTGGCACTAATAAAAAGAGCGTAAATCGTATTTGATTAAAATTGAGTTTTTAATAGTGGCGTCCAAGTTCGTTTTTATACCAGTTATTTTGAACATTGGTTTAGGTTAGGTTAGGCTAAATTAGGTTAGTTCCAATATCAGGCACTGCTCCATCTCCGCTGTATTGGTTTTAACGAATAATATCATACTTAGAGAACATTGTCGTTATCTTTTGTCTCAGAATTATCATTTATCTCTCATTTCATATAACAGGTGAACGCAAATGTTTTATTTTTAGAATATAGCGATTAAAATGAATTTTTACAAAAAACTAGCAAACTTAAGTAAACAAATTTAAATTTTGTTAGTTATATTTGCGTAGAGATTTATTTTAAAAAGAGGAAAAGTTTACTGTTTTATTATCAATTAAAAGTAATGTTCCACTAAATTTTTTAGATGGTATAGAGATCCGCTGATGTCAGCTCACAAATTTTATTCCACTCTCTCAAAGTCACCCGTAAAATATAACCTTAGTGCTTAGTTTTGGGTTTTGTCAACATTATTAACCAAATTTTTCTAGACCGAGTCGATATTTTCTCTTCCAGCCTGTCCTTGTTTTATTATCGATCGTGTTCATTTTTAACTTCGTCCTACTGCAGGTGTGCGTGTGCGTACGGAAAGGGGGGAGGAAGGGTGGAGAGATGGAAGGGGGATATTTTCATCGATTTGCGTTGTGACACACACGCCTTACCAACTCTACGTCAGTTATCAATCAGATGTTTTGTTCCCTATGACAGCTAGGTTGCAGACGATGTTTTCAAGATAAAAACATTGCTATTTGTTATTTGACATTGTTTTTGTTAGAAATCCGTATATGACGTTTGTAGTAAAACGATATAAGGAGAGGTTCTAGGTTTAATCTTTGTTAGACCTCAAAAAGTTAAGGTGTTGTCCCGACGTAGTAGTAATGGCGGAGTAACGAATTCTGGTTGTGAAAACTGGAATTACGTCGACAGGAACTTGATGTTGTCCACACTGAAAAGCCTTCCTAATCTAGTTTAAGTCCTTCTCGGGCTGTTGCATCTCAGGATTATTATTATTATACCCTTCACAATAGTGAAATCACAATTAATCATCCCTCTTGTTGGAAATCACATCTAACATTAATTCCTGTTACTTTACGGTTTATGTTTGTTATCCCTTGTGAAAACACCTACAAGGTCGGTAACCATCTTGTTCAAATAGCATTTGAATGAACGCTTTATCAAATATTTACACATTTAATTTTCCAAACCTAACCTTACTTTACAAATAAAAACACTGTCCAACCGTGGACTCTGGTGTTTTTAATGTAGCTATTAGTTGAAATGATATCACGCCATTTCTTGGTGTGCTACTTGTTTACAATTATTACAAATCATTTAACGTTTATTAAAAAGTTTAAACCCAAACAGTTTTCCCTCTATTTTTGATATATAAGTATAAAACTCCACGTCCTTCTTGAATGAATTGCGATTCTCCTTCCAAGATAAGTTTTGAGTATAGAAAGGACGTGGAAGGATTATACTTTATTTCGGTGGTATAAAATATCGGAAGAGCTAGACAGAGTGGTGTGAGGTATCGATTATTTGACTTCCGAGATGTATCGACACGGCTACGGGCTTAGGGGACACTTAATGATATCTTGTCCACTTTAGAACCAGTCATTGAAAACAAGTCGTTTCTCTTCGTAAGGAGTTTCCTTCAACGTAAGTTTCTGATTGGATTTAAAACGTCAAATTGTCCTTGCCTTTTGTTTAGTTAGAAAACTTGTCTTTAACGAGACCTAAATTGGCTTTTAAAATGTAAGTAAAAATATACATCAAAGGAATTTTTTAGGTAGCCTATTACATATATATAATTTTATCAAATGTTGAACATATAAATAGCAAATACAAATAGATTTACTTTGTACATTTGTTTCCTTCCTCTGCTATCAAAAAAGAGAACACAGAATATAATGAATATAATATATAGTATATGTAATATTATTAATATTACTGTATTAATTTAAATATCTGAACTAAAGTTAAATATAAAAAGGTATTTTAACCAATAGTTGTAGCCTATATCCTTCCTATAGAGTTGGAGGGGTGTTAGGTTACAATTTATGTTAGTTTAGTTTTAACACAGACAACAAACAATATAGTTTATTGTCTGTGATTATAATTTAACGGTAAAACCCTTTGAAGATGATAACTACGTTATCGAAATATACTTCAAGTTATTTAACGGAACTAAATTATAATTATTGCAATTATTATGGTTTCAATTATCGTTTTCTGTAACTAGAGTTCTGTGGGATTATAAATTAATATTGCTGTTAAAAAATTATCCACCCGTTCCGTACATTTTAAATCCAATCTTGACTAACAAGCAGGTAAACCAAATCGCCAATATTCGCGTCCTCTCCTCACAGGGTATTTATTTAAATATGGAAGGGAGCTGAACTACAAAATCGTTTATTCACTGATGGGGGGAAAAAACAATTTAATTCGCTACCACAAGAAATACTTTTGCAACAAAAACCTCATGTTTGTTGTAACATTATTCCAATTGCTGGGTTTAGGGAATGCGCGAAACGGTTGTGAAAATATTTACAGGAGTCGCTTAATTTGCACAGGCTTGAACAAATGAACGAATAAATCTTGTACGATTAATTGTTGCAGTTGCAATAAATACAAAAAATAGTACCACAGGTGTTACAAATACACTAAGCGCCAATAAAGAGAATTATGAGGATCTTAGCACGTTTTGTATAATCAACCTGTGTTTTTACGGTTGTCATATTTTGTTATTTATTTATAAATAATGTCTTCAGAAGAAAGTGTTAAAAAACTTTTACGATTTATCTATTTTCACAGTTTATAAAATTCTATTTAATAATAAAATTTATTTCCTCAACAAAAATTTAATTTGGAAATTATAATCTACAATAGTAGACTACATTTCATCTAAAACCTTCTTTTGGTCTAGGCCTAAGTGATGAACTACATTTTTTCGTTATACTGCAAATAATATAAAAAACCAATTTCACTAAAATGTTATAACCTATTTATCTTCAAATCGATGGTAACAGCTGTTTTAACGGTTATTTACAATTAAGAGTGTCGGTTGTTTTTATAGATGCTTTACAATCGTTAATAAATTCGTATAAACAAAGTAACAGCTGATGACCTCGACCTAAAAAGGACTAAAAAGAACAACTTTAGCATTTCAATGCATGTATTGAAAACAGCTGTTTTTGAAGCAGTATGACGAAAAATATATTATTTTGAAGAATCCAGTCTTTAAGATCCAAACTAACATGACTTATAAAGAACGACAAATTTTGAATACCAAGCCTTCAACATAATTTTGCTATTCATATAAATATAAATGATTCTTTGAGTATTTTTAAGGAAGAATACATTTAAATACATGACATGCAACGACGAGCACACACAGTAAAACAAATGGTATTTAAAAGGATTGTTAGACGGATAACAACACACAAGTGACTACAAAATTGAAGAATATATTGAAGACTTCATTTTTTAGAAATTTGTGTTTACCGGTAAAAACATAAGGTTTTATATCCACTTCAAAAGTTGATTAATTACTTTTAATTTGCCTTAGGGGTTCGTCTATCAACTTTAATAATTGGATCATTAATATCCCGCGTGTAATTTGCACATCACAGGTTCGAATCTCGGTTAGGTATTTTGTTTTATTTTCTCTTTTATTATAAGCCAATTTCCTTTATAATAATTATTATTCCGATAAAACTCTGTTGGCCTATTTTCATTATTTTCTTTAAAACAACGATTTTATGAATAGGCTAGTTTGTAAAAGGTAAATAAAATAAAAATCATCGCGTAAATTTCATGACCGTTCGATTTTTAAATTTCGAAAATACTTTTTCTGATACAATTTTGACATGTAAGCGGAAGTTATCAACAATATGTTTAAAATCTACATCTAATGATGAGTAAACGCGAAAAAAATTGGGTTTGTAATGAAAAAATTAAAATGATGAACAACATTGTTTGTTTTTTGTTTTTTTTCTGGAGCAGAAAGAAGAAAATAAGATATAATAACTCTGTAGTCGGAATTTTAGTCATATTTAGTATGAAATTAGGTTTTTTTTTATTCCTTGAATGTGAAAAAATAGCTCGTAAAATTTCAAAATGGAGGTCGTTTGGAGTTTTGGTACATCCTTCTTATCTAGATATTTCTGTCCTTATCATGTCAACGTATCTGTTACAAGTCGAGGTTTTTATGCACTATGCACGAGTCCTTTATTTAAATAAAAGGTTTCTAAAATACATCAACAATTCAACTAGTTGTAAATAATTGTACATAAACCCACCTTGGTATGATAAACACAACAGAATTGTATTATCAAGTTAGATACATTAAAGGAGAGTTGTCCCAAGTCAAACAATATGAACGACATTTTCTCTCGAAAATTCCTGAGTCGATCGCGTCGTAAAACGTTATAAGATACGAAAGCACATAAAGTGCGCAGAATAGAGTTTTGTGGACACTGGAAACAGATCGTAAACTGAGCCTTAATACGATTGCTAAATTGTTAACACACAGGGAATGCCACAACTTTCCTACAAATTGAAATACATTCACTATAGTTACGGCTGCTGTACTGGAAGCAATAAAAACTGATCTAAATCAAAGACTGATTCCTATCAACTTGTGAGTAAAATGTATTAAATGTTGGTCATTTGTTTGTGAGTTGATATAGTTATTACAAAGTGTATAGATAGTATTCTTTTATTAAAACATTTAATGTCACATTTTGTACTATATTTATTACGGTCCCAATCACCATAAGAAATTCACACTAAATTATTCGTTATAATTTAAAAATAGAGAGTGCTTAATAATATTAATATATATATATATATATATATATATATATATATATATATATATATTACGTTTTCAATAATCACAAGAAATTTACATGAACTCTACTATATAAATTCTAAACTGAAGGAAAACCAACGGATTTCAGAAAACTGTCGGTTGTGCGACGTACAGAAATCCCATACACATTTTCTAATTTGCTAGTTAATACACGGGCCAGCTGTCGCTCTGCTATTTATCCCAATGGTAGGACGTCGCCTTAACATTGATTCATGATTTTTTCAAACATTTAGATCAATATAGAGTGAATGTTATTAATTTGTTTTTCTTGTCGGCTTATTTTATGCTTGAAGATGAGGCTGTAGGTAATACCCTGCGCAGAGGGCTGTGTAGGAAGCATCTTATCTTCGAATCCGAATGCCCCGATCGGGAAAAGACGGATACCCTTGAGTATTTGTCAGGGATATTTTGAAGTTCATGAAGCTTTCGTGTCTTCCAGATATCTCCAAGGCCATCATTCAATCTACTGGTATTTTCTATTTGTGATCACAATAATCCCTAGTGGGTGACGAGCAAAATGTATGGACCACCAAATTGAAGAATAAGGTAAACATTATCAATCGGATTCGAAACCTATAACTGTTCATGGGTTCCAACTAGCTACTCCGTCCTCCTATTTAACACAATTTTCGAACACATTATTTTAATAATCAATTTACCAGCAAGCAAAACTAAATTCGAATATTCGTTAATTTAACTGTAAATTCGTTCCAGCTTGAAAATAATACCTACGAAAATGAGAAACTCAATTTATTGTTGAAGTTTCTCCTACCGGGAAACTGACCGTCAACCTACCATATAAATTACGGTTTGAAATTCAAATTCGCCAATATGTCCAACGGGTTAGGGGAACATTAGCATAGGAGGTGAGCAGCCCTTATGAATTCTGATTGCGGTAGCCTTCGCGCTCTCTCTTTAATTGTCACTTTAGCTTTGATTGCGCGATTATTCTTCGGACATCATTACACCGACCTATCAGAAAGGCTATTTCAATCAAACTGTATTCAAACTAACCCCACTTAAGTGGACTCTTGCTGAGATAATAACACCCAACAAACTCTCTAACACGAAATATCCTTTCATTCCCTTTACTCCCCCTCACTGAATTACGTGCGTTTCAAATTTCGTCATCTGAAGAGATCGAACGACTCCCCTACCGCTCGTAATTCTCTACTCTCATTACGTGTTATTCTTTTCAATTTAACATCGTTATTGTAAAATATTATTATTTTTGTAATATATTTCTCTTTGGAAAATGCATATTTCATATAAAATAATGTGTGAAAAATTTAGATGATGCTAGTTTTGCAATAGTTTGAGAAGTCATCAACGTTCTTTTGAAAGCTTTCGTTTTTAGGTATACTCTCATTTTCATACATTTATATATAAGCGTTCCTTGGAGAGTACGCATCTGCCTCATTTCTCCCATCATTCTTCTGAGGAATATAAGGCAGCCACAAGGCCCTGGCATCACCTTCACCCATGCCCTTCCAACCAACCTCAACTCCCGGTCCAGGTCAACCTGTATCTTCTTCCCCTCCTCTGTCCTTTAGGATTCCATTCCATAACCCTTTTATAAATTTCGGGCTAAGTTTTCCTCATCGTGTGGCCTAACTATTCCCACTTATTCTAATTTACTTTTAATTTCAAAGAGCTTTGATTGTAGCGTCCTCACAGTTGATTCATGGTATCAGAATTGGACTGGTTTATGCAACCCTCGTTATCTTAACATTTCTATTATAAATGCAAAAATAAACTGTTGTAATAGGGCGAACATTTTTTCGTAAACATTCAAAATATCATTTGTAAAAAACACAAATTTGTATTTGTGATATTACTTATTTATATATGAGTAAGAAGGAAAACAATACTTTAAGCTGTAGTAGTTGAAACAGTCAAGCGTCGTAACGATTTTATAAATTATAATTTTCTACGAAATTTTCTTTTAAATACTTGTGTCTAAATTAAATTATGGTCGCTAGAAGTAAGATCTTTCTAGACATATCCCTTTGGTAATGATGACCCTGAAAAACAACAAGTACCACATCCTTCTTTTCTCATCAACATCTTGCTTAATTCTACAATATATACAAACACTAATTTAATTTCTTTATCAAATGAATAATTTCTTACAGGCTGTGTACTGTATAGGCATCAGTTGAGAATGATTTTAAAAAATCACCCACGGACCTGTCTTATTGTTCACTGATAACTAAAAGCATAAACAAAAAACAATGTAGTAATTAATAATCTCACACATATTGAGAAGGTGTTGACACGTTGTGCAACATGTGAACTTGGATTACCTGTGCGGCGACCTACTCGCATTATACCTACACACCAGTCCGCGTCACATAAGCGTGTCATCGTACGTTTTTATAATTCAAAGCTGGATTATTTTACTTAAACCGTAGGTACATCTCTCAAGAGTAGTAAAATTTAAAGAAAAACAATTTAAGTTCTACTCGATTTCATGATAAATACTAATTTAAATTTACTCACGTTGTTAAGATCAAAAACTGTTACCACTATTCCGCACGGAAGAAAAGAGGTTCTACCATTTACAAAATCATTTAAACTGCAATTAGATGAGGTTGTAGAAAAACGCAAAGGAATGCAGTGCGACGGATCTTCAAGCACTGTGATGAAGTCCTAATCAATTGCTACGTCACGTACTCAGGAGCAAAGACATGCGCACAAGTAGTGCAATGACTGCCGTGTTTTGCTTTTGTTTATGCTCAATAAGTCTGCAAGGATAAAACTAAATATAAAGGTATAGTCACGATAAGCACGATCAGACTAAATAAATAATTCACTGAAGTCTACCTTCTGCAAGTCCTTGACTTCTTAGTTGTAGTTCTTTTCATTTCAACCTATTGATACCCGAACATCCTCGTTCTCCTGTTCTCAGATCTACGTCCAATGGCACGTACCATTAATAACTCGTTGCACGAGTCTTTCATCTCGTCACTAAACAATCAGTCACTTTATACGAGTTTCTTTGATTGGATTGACTCTAAATGTATTCAGAAATGGTAAAACAAATATTTAATGTCAATTTCGAAACGGTTGAAGAAAATGGACTGTGGCGGTGTAAGAAATAAAAATAGCGGATAAAGTGGTTTGATCAGAGAGGAAAAGTGTGTGTCGGATATTCGGAGAAAAACAGGTAACTCAAGAAACGATGGATGATAACCTGAAAGGCCTGAAGCAGATGGAGGCAGAACAAGAAAAGTACAATATCGAAGAGAGTGGGAGGCTGTGTGGTGAAAAAGATTGTAATTTTTTTAAAATCTGAAAATTAAAATTGTGGAATTCTCATTTAATGAAGATTAAATTTCAGTTTATCATATTTTTCCAACGAAAGCTTAATTATTTTCATAATAATTCAACTCCTGATCATTATCATTTATCCGCCAGGATCCTATTTGCAGTTCAAAATCATTTTGTCTATTATATAGAACAAAGTACGTAAATAAAAACGACTTTTAACATATTATTACTTTAGTATTTAGGATGTACAATTTGAATTCTTAAAGCATTAATTAAATATTAACGTAATTACTCCTTTATTTAATTATAGTAGGGAAAGATTATAAAATACGGGTATAGGCTATGTCTGTAATTTTATGCTAATTTTTCAACTGACATTTAATGAAGAGTTACGAAACCTGTCACAGCCGAGTCTCTCTCTTAGTGAAACGTTGGATGTATTTAAATATAAATGAGGCTTTACGTTTCCTTCTTTGAAAATTTCAAGATTTTCCAAGACTTATCCGGTATAAGACCATATTTATGGATTGACGGAGTATTTAAAATTCATAATCATTATGTAGGTTTATCAAAAGGGATAACCCCCTCCCCCCCCCAAATTTAGTTTGTTGTAAGTACGCTTACGTTTTCCTCTAAAATATCAGGAAATATTAAACTTAACTTTAAATGTAGACTAATTTGTTTTTTTTTTTGAAATATTTTACGTAATATTTTGTACAGAGAACAGGTTGGATAAATTTTAATTAAATTTTACTTGATGGGGCATATATTTTAAAAGATATGGATGTTGTTGTGGAGTCACCGGCTGGTTGCGCCTCCGATTCCAGTGGAGGCGCAAAACGTTACGGAAGTTAACAGTATCGTGAGGGAAAGTATGGAGTACGATTAGTAGCTGAATTATTAAGTTTATATTTCAGCAATGGGATCTCGATGTACCGGCTAAAATGTCATTTAGCAAACCCTTCATATGCTGTCACGATCTACAGCTACCATTCATAACTTTTCATTTTTAAAACGATTCAAAAATAGTTTTCACCTTTGTACATTTACAACGATTCTATCAGATGTTATAGCTTATCAGCCGTTGTAAATTGATTAGCTTATTTTGAGGTTATGTTTACATCGTTGCCAAAAACGAACGCGTTAAACTTCTGCGCAATGTCGCTGGTTGTTCGTAAACAAGAAACATGTTAAAATTTAAAGCTTTATTTTAGAAAATATTATGCAAAATAAAATAAAGGCAGTATTACATTTGCTGTATCCAATTATATTTCAAACAGATTACAACGGAGAGATTCATTTGCCCACAAGACAATCTTTCTGTCTCGGAGAAAATTAGATCTTAAAGGATTGTAACATCATTATTAAAACAACTAGGACGAATAAAAAGAAAAATGCCGAAGTTAATATGACAAATAAATCCTATGCAAATTGAAAAAGTTTCTTTTGATGGGAATAAATGTAGGGAGAGGTAAAAAAGTAAGCAATTTCTTTGTGGGATTAATTTGTAGCGTCATTGCTGTGATTGAACTCGAGGAAAGGCTAATCCCAGGCTGTTTCCCCACCTGTCATCTGATTGAAACTTTTTAATTAAACATATTCAACTTTATCTGTTTGTGGAAGAAGTCTTGCCAAGTCAGTTATTCAGTTTAATGGGTTCTGCTTCTGTTAACTTATACAACATCACATCTTTTAATTTAATGTTGTATTTATTTCCTTGTATTCCAGTACGCTTTCAATTTTGTTTTCGTTGATGTGTTGTTTTTCATCCTTATTAATGTTTAAAATGTATGGAATAGTAGAACAGATCTAGCATGAGCTATGAAATGGGTTGGAGGGGAAGTATTTCACAGAAGTGAAGGAGCAGCCATATTGACAAGACTGGGCTACGAGGTTTGTCTAAAAAGTTGAGATTTTTTCCTCCCTGAAAACTGCAGCATTGTTAAACCAACAATGCAACAGCTGATAGTTACAAACTTTTTTACATTTACATCAGTTTTTAACTTCTCTCCCTTAGATTTGATTGTACCATTTGTGTAAATATTTCTTTTTCAGAAATATAGTGAAAAATATATAACAGCGTTACGCATTCAAATTTTGTGTCAACTTCAAGACTTTAAAAAAAAAAAAAAAATACACGTAAAACAAATTTACAGGGATATAACCATATATCTGGGTTTTTACGTTAAACAAATCATTTATGTATGGCTGCAAAACTATAAATAATAATGAATTAAATCGTCAAATTGGTCATGAAATTTTGACGCATGATTTGATCATACTCTCTCATCTCAGTACAGGAGCAGAAGAACAACCGTAACGACGTGTGACTTGACCTTCTTGGACGTATGAATCTATATTTTATAAACAAGGCACCAACAGTTCAGAATCATGGATTAGTATGATCCAGAATCAAAACTTCAACTGTGGAATGGCTCTCAAAAAACCTGCTACATAAACAAACATGAACCAAATAATGAAAGATCACTTCAATGCGTAATACATTTTTCGATATTTGGGATATTTAAAATACCCAAGAACTGAAATTCAATCAAACGAAAGAAAAACTAACAAATTGAATACAACACAGAGTTATGAAAAATATAAATCTTAGAAAATAATGTCAATGTTAATAATTAAATAAAACAGGCGTAAGGAAAATGAGATTCTAGGTCATCATAAGGATCGAGATCGGCAAACGAGTTGATATACAAAAACAATCAAAGAAACGTAGGTCTTATCAAGTCAGCGAACTCATGTCGAGTATTTGTTAATTTTTGTTAGCGTACAAATTCTTTATACTTATTTTGATGTTGTTTTTACAGTTAGTTTTAATGATGAAGTTGTATATCCTTTGGGATTGTTTCTGATGTTGTTCACGTCCTGTTATTTTTAATGACGTTGCCTAAAATCTTAATATGTTGTTACTATATTGTTTTCCTTTCTCACCTATGTTTGTTAATATAAAATTTGATGTTTACTATCGTCTGTTCAAATATTGTATCACGTTTATAATTTTGAAACTATATATTTATTTTTAAACACCATGTTTAAACATATTATAAAAATCTGAAAACCGTTTCACTTGAAGTGAACAAATTAGAAAATTAATTATATATATGGATATTTCTTGATCTTAGTTTTAGGGTTTTCCTCAAGGCCTTATAATTAAGTGTGGCCTTGGCAATCCCGTGGGACCTAGCTTGATCTGCACATTTTATCGTGTAGTTTTGATTAGATACTACTTCCATCTTTCCTATCAGGTCTCCCTTGACCAACTTTTGTTCTCTTCCGACTCTGACTCTATCAGAAGTCTCTATTTTATGTTCTTTTCTTTATTTTTGTATAAAGCGATTAAGAAGTTTTTCGTCTTTAAACAAAAAGGAATGAAAGATCTGTAAGGTAGAACGCAATAGTAAATTTGTTTACGTTCGATTTTCGCCCATAATTTTTACTATGTATTTATATGTTATTCTCTAACTTAATTATACTTACGACATAGGTTATTATGATAATTCATCTTACATTGATACTAAAGTGAGATAAAATGATACCCTTGAGATGGAAGTCGATACACACAACATCGCATTCTGAATAATAACAACGGGAACAAGATATTATATTAAACCAGCTCCTGTGTTATTCAGTAAGAGGACAAAAGTATAAGTTTACACAAGGAGTTATGGCTGTATCCTATCAATAGATAAAGTTATAGGAAGACTTGATTTGTTATCCTTACAGTTGTACCAACTTTGTTTTAAAAGAAATATAATAGCGGTTTCAAATCGATAAAACATTACAAGGAAGCGATAAACCAAAATGTATACGCCACGAAATAAAAAACAACAATAAAAATAATTCGGCATAATAATATAGTTTGGAGCAGAGGAAATTTTGTAGTTAATAAATTGAAACCTTAATCGTACAAAAACTAAATTCTTCTTTTTTGTAATAAATAGTTTTCTTGTAAGGGTTTGTGTGAAAACGTCAAGCGTTATTTCAAAGAGGAAAAATGAAAAAAAAACCCCAAAGTCACGTGGGTCTCAGCTCAGTCTACACCTCTCGGGAGTCGATTTCCATGGCGGCAAATAACCACCGCCTTCTAGGTTACGGTAGCCTCAGACTAGGATTGTGTCTGGTGTAAGGGGCGTGTCCTCCCTTCTACTTGCTTCTCTAGCCTGACTTGACGGTACAGCCCATTCCAAGAAAACTAGGTACACAAATTACTGCTTAGCTACATTTAATTCCTATAGTTACAACTTCGTGACAGACTTTTGTAAACGTTTTATTCTTATTTACAGCGATAAAAGAAACGAAAGTAGGGAAGGCGTTTACACAGAAGCATTTGAGGTCTATATTTTTTTATTGGGGTTGTCCTTCTGAAATTAAACGGAACAAAGTGTGGAGGCCCCTCTTTTCCTCTCCACCCCAGACCATGAGGATACTGTAGCATAAGGAAAAACATAACTCATCATCTGTGCTCGAAATTGCGTAACATTTGACGGGTGAAACATCGGCCCGACAAACGTACGCCCTAACCAATTTAGCTACATCATGTGAGTTTAGTTTATTATTACTTGAAGATTCAATATATTGTAATGACATTTTACTAAAATATAGTATTTCCTTGCCTATATTGTGATGAAATTGTACTTGGAGGCGTGGCTACATGCTACCCTGCTGCTATCTACCTTGTCTCTTATGATTCAGTGCCACTAAGGTTTATGCTTAATAATTAATTGTGATAACTAGGTAATTGAAACGTCGACAAATAAGTTGTGGGGAATTATGGGTTTTCTTTCATTTAATGAAATCCCAAACACTGTATGATGTTATTTAAATTAATAATTAACAATATTGATAATTACTCTGATAAAAGTATTATTTATTATCATAACTATGTATTAATATTATTGCTTGTTCGGACATTTGCCATCATTTGGGTATAAGAAACAATACACGACGTTTCGAGAGTATAAATCAACTCCCGTTATTAAGTGCCTAACTTAAAATCTAAAACATGCAGAAAGAACACACGCATAGATGTCTAGACCTATGTTTAGAAACTAAACCTGATGAAAAAACACCTATCTGATTTTTGACCGATCAGGGTTGTCCTGGATGTTTTTTCATTAGGTTTAGTTTCTGAACATAGGCCTAGACATCTAGGCGTGTGTTCTGTCTGCATGTTTTAGTTTGTAAGTTAGGCACTTGATAACGGAAGTTGATTTATAATCTCGAAACGTCGTGTATGGTTTCTCATACAAAAAATATCCAAAAATATAAAAAAAATGGCAAATATCCAAATAAACAATAATATCAATAAAAAATATTCCTTCACTAAGTAATAATTTTTAAAATAGAATAACTATGTACATAATTGACGTTATTTTTTCTTGTTTCAGGTAAGGAAACCATATTACATTGAATACACGTTTTGGTAATGTATAAGTAAACTATATTCACTTTATTATTTATCTATTTTTTTAATGCAATATCTCTGGATATAACTTAAATTATGTAATCAGTGATAACGTTTTCCTCAAGGTCAGATATTTAATTTTATGATTTTTTATTTATTTACTATTAGACTGAATCATATGAATTAGGCATTTAATCATTGAACCAAAATTTTCTTCCTTACGTATTCAATACGTAGGATTGGTTATGAACTGGTTTTAGAAAGACCAGCCCTCCCCTTTCTTCTGTTGACTCTTGGTATATCCATGTGATAATTATTTAACTAGCTTTCCGTTGTTTTCGGCATCCATTGCCTTTGATCATATTTGGATTTTTACATCTAGTCACTAGTCGTTTCTTACTACAAAGCTAAACGGTGCCCTAAACATATACCCACTCATCTGGCCTCCGGCGTGGCTGTTGGTACTTGTTAGAGGTGAAACTCCTTATCCTAACCTTAAAACTTATGTTAATTTCGTTCGAAGGCGAGTCTGTGTCAAAAGGTGTGATATCTGTTTCTTCCAAATCCCGTCTAAATGATACTTTAGGTGAAATAAGTATTTTGTATTCTGTTCTCTTTTTTTTTAAATGGAGCGTCACATTTTTTACACAATGTTTTGTGAAAATTACTAAGAAAAGATAAATTCTTATTAAACGATGCGCTTTCAATTGAAAATTTAAAAAATCGACTTATGTTTGTTAAAACCCTTAACTAATTTCCTGTATTGAAAAAGTTGTTGAAGAGATCTGACCTACGGAAATCCAGAGCTGTTAGGAGGATCTGTAAGGGGAGCCCTAGTTACACCTAATTAGATGTTTTATTTATTTTTATTAAATATTTATTTGGAAAGTTTATCTGTGAGTTCATAAATATTTTGTAAATTTCCGCATTCCTAATTCATATCTTTGTACAATACTATTTTTTATGGTTAGAAAACATTGTTTCAATTATATACAGGGTGCTTAAAAAAAGTTAACAGTTATATGAAAATGTTTTATTTTAAAATTTACTGAATGAAATTACACTGTCTTATGTCACAATGTTTCATAGTGAAAATATAGCAGGGCAGCCAACTGAAACTCTGTAATTTCCCATATAATATTATTTCCACATAAGTGTTAACATCTTTTTGAACCACCTTGTGTAATAAGTGTAAAAATTTACACTCAAAGGCTCACATATAGTGAGTATGGGTTTGGTAAATCCCTAGCAATTTTAGATAAATTTACACATTTTTGTTCATGTTGTCTTGGATAAGATCCCTCTCTTTTATCTTTCCTGGTAGGCGATGATAACTACAATGGTTTTTTTCTTCCTATCAGGTCTTTCTTGATCAACTCTTTTTCATTTACAACCCTGATACTATTAAAGTGTTCAGTTTTTATTTTATGCTTATATATATATATATAAGGCGGTGATGACAGAGTGTTTTTTGTCTTTAAACAAGAAGAAGAAAATTCACTAAATTAATGTATTCTAATTTCTAAATAGAAAAATATTCAGTTCACGTGTTTAAAAAAATTAATAATAATTCTGAAATAAATAATATGATCAGTATAACATGGAAGTAGTTTAACATTATTCTTATTGGTGGTAAATCCAAAAATGACAGAGGCGGAACAGTCTCTGATATTGGATCATTACGATTGTTATTAAAACTAACCGTTCATTGCAGCACTCTGTTGTTGAACTTTCCCAAACCCTAGTTTCGAACTCTCTCTCTCTCTCTCTGGCCTCTATTTATTCTGTTTACATTAACTTTCTGTTTTTAAAACAATTTCTCATCCACGGATTACGCCCTTTGATGTTAAACTATTCTGTTTATTTCCATTAGTAGTTTCATCATCTATGTTTCGCCAGGAATAATAAATCGAGTTGTGTCTATGTTTTAGTGTGTATTTATGTCTGGGTACTTATTAGTGTTTTAATTTTGTACTTTCCAGCATATATTTATTACAAAGTTATGTAATGATCAAAAAATAGAGTTTGTGCGGATAAATTAGTTTTCAAATCCTAAAATACGAAAAAATGATTTTTGGATTGGTGTTCGTCTCACCTGTCTGTCTCTAGTGCTCTATAGTTCAAACGCGACTAACACTTCATAGACGCCCTAACCTAACCTAACCCTAACATTGTGTCATTTTACTTCCCCCTCAATACCATATAACTTTTGTCTAAAACATTTTTCTTAAAAACTTGTCTTTTTGAGTAATTCACTTACCTCAATTTTAATGGTTCATTATAAATAAAAAGAAATATATAACAGCAAATAAAAACGTTAAGAAAAAAGTTACATGAAATTCAATTAACAAAATACTATGGGTACATAATAGCCTAAATAATTCAACCAATTTCACTAATTAATAGTTGGTAAATCTTTTCTTTCCTACTGAGGCGAATTGAGCATTTCATACCCCTAATTTACAGGTTTTCTATCCTACATTTCGTGTATTACGGCTTGCAAACATTGTCTGAAAGAGGCAATTTGCAACCTGAGTGAACGCCTACCGCAGTTCAGTTGCAGTGTGTAGCTTAAGGCAGAAGACGGCTAGTTTTGTCCGTTCTGCGTAATTTTGGTTTAGTGAATTATGTCAGAATGTTCATCTAAGTCTCTCGAAAGGTTGGGTCTGACGACCCTAGAGGCATAAATTTAATAACGCACTCGTTAAAAAAATTGCCAACTACTATTCGGAGATGACGAGTGGTGTAGCGAGGGGGACGCGGTCTTGTGTCATCGTTGCCAAGGAAACAAGGGTACTAGCCAAGCCCAAAAACATTACTCACTGTGTAGGCCTACATGCACTAAAAAGATCAGTCTCGTAGCGCGTATTTTCTTGCTTATTATAGTAATAAATTTTGATGATAGGTACCAAACAGTTTCATAACAGGCCTCTATTAAACCCTATGCACTGTCATTGTCATTCAAGTGCATGTTTTTAGAATAGTCTGTAGTATGAGTGACAACTCTCATCAGCCAATAGTAGACACATTCCTTCCGCTATACTACTCGTGATCTCCTGATAGTAGTAATGTGCTTAGTTGGACCGACTCCATTTCCTTAATTGTAAAGGTTATGTAGTACAGTGCCCTCAGACTAGGAGTGTGTCTGGTGTAATGGGCGTGTCCTCCCTTCTACTTGTTTCCCTAACCTGACTTCACGGTACAACCCATTCCAAGAAAACTAGGTACGCAAATTACTGCTTAGCTACATTTTATTCTTAAAGTTTAAGCACAAGTTAATTCTTAGAAGTTTTTATTTTGTAAACGTTTTATTCTTATTTACACAGAAAAAAAAACGAAAGTAGGGTAGGCGTTTATACAGAAGCATTTGAGGTCTATATTCTTTTATTGGGGTTGTACCGCTGAAAGCAAACGCAACAAACGAATAGTGGGGGCCCCTCTTTTCCTCTCCACCACAGACACGTTCCTACCTTGAGGATACTGTAGTGTAAGTTTTTCCTTTATTTTCTGTTGTTTTCATAAAAGATGGTTTGTTAATAGACCCTGAGATCAAGAGAGGAAGCTTACCGAGTAATCTAGGGCTCTGGGTATGGGCTAACCGTCATGTCGGTACATCATTAGCGCAGCACGTTTCCCTAGCTTTCACATTACTAATTAAATTGTTAATAATAATACCCACTCCATCAAGCAGACTGTATTAATCTGTAAATACACGTTGATACTATTAGTCATTATTACTTTGGATGATTATTGAATCATGTAAAGAATTGGAACTAAATTTAAGTTTTTCATTTGTTTTGTCTGTATTAATATTGTATTTCATAAACTTCTCTAAAGTTATAGGTATACAGAGGATATATGATAAAATCAAAGTGAATAAAAGACAAATGAGCTGTCCAGATTGTGTTCATCATGCCCCCTATTCTCTCTCTTGGGACAAAATCTTTAGTTGTATCTCCCCCCCCCCCCCGTCTACCAACCAGAGAAATTGATCATTCGCAAGTGGTTGCACTGTAAAACATTGGTTTTCTTCCTTGTAAGGATACAACGTTGAAATTAATGAAGAGAAATAATAGAATGTCTTACAGGCCTAACTCTCCCGTAGGACTTTTTATCTTGTCAGACGAATTTTCGGAATAAAATATTTATTTGTTCCGTGAATAATTTCAAGTGTCTTTTAAAATTATTAAAATAAAGTTGGGTTGTGATAAAATATAACATATATTCTATAAATAACATCTAATTTAGTAAACGTGTTTTGAAGACAATGTCGCCATTCTCGGTATCATATTACCACCAACAAACAATTCTGTGATTCTTTATTTTGATTTTATGTGTACTTGTGTTACAATAAACCTAAAAATATTTGAAAATGTATTTATTATAGATTAAACATCATAAATGTTGTGATCATTATTAAGGATCACCAGAACTAAACTGATCTTTGCAGTCTTTCGATATGTAATCATCAACTGACATAATAGGCGAGAATTTGCCTAACAATCATTTATAGAAAACATAAATTTTCAATATTACGTAATGATATTTAAATATGAACATGAACGAAATCATTACTTTATGAATAGTTTATGAATAGAATTAAAAGGAATTTTAAATTGGTGTTTTTTTTAACATTCCCTTTACATACATGTCTCTAAAGTTAAAAGTAAAGTTGTCACAAGTAAGATCTTAATATTAATTTTTTTTTCAGTTGTGTCTCCGAATTGCTAAAATATACTTATACAGAGTGTTCAGAAAATGTTGTGCCAAACTTTAGGTGTTGGTTAATTTTCACCTGATGATACCGTATTGATTGCTGAAACAGTTAATGAGAAACCAACGTAAGAATTCCAAAGACGGATAGGATATAAGGTATTCGCATATATATAAGATCTGAGATGAATTACCAAGTCGTTCTGTTGTTTTAACCCTCAAAGTAGTAGTGCTCGCACTTATGTTTTTAATTTTGTGCTTGTTTCTTGAGCTGCTTCTTCTTTTTAAAAAAAACCGTTAAGATTACAATATAAAATAAGTAAATAGTTACAGTTTGTGTATTTAGTGTTAGGACACATTTTTAATTTCTCGCTTAATGCATAGCATAGAGAAAGTTATGTGATGTGATACAAAATCAATCTTGAGTTTTTTTCATAAATATGTTTCTTGAGATCTTCTGAGATCTTAAAAGTTTTTTTTTCCAATTTGACATCTATTTCTGGTTTGGTTCTGTATAATCCAAAAAAGTGGAACAATTTTTATATTATTTTGCCAAAATGTACTCTTTAAGATACCCAATAATAAATAAGACCATCTCCTTAAAAAAATCAAATTCGGGAGTTAGCTGTTAAGAAGGAAAAATAAATTATTGGGGTCACCGCCATTGTTGGAAATATCTCAAAATCGGAGGACCAGATTTTATTAAATATTGTCGAAATATGAAGATGTATAATCCAAACAGATTTGTTAAACTTTCATGAAGACGGGAGAAAACACTTCTTTTAAGTTGAAGTAACCAGGTAATGGTTATTTTTGTTTTCTTTGAATTATAGATTGGAGTTTTCATCAACTATATGAAAATTAAATAAAGTTTCCAAAAGCGATTATCTAGACACCGTTAAGATGGACACAATATTTTCACCTCTAACCGTGAAAATCTCTAGTACCTACTTTTAATCAGAAAGTCTATTAATTTTCATTCTTGTAACGCACAATCTCGCCCTTCTTTCCTGTCACACCCACTCTCTTCAAGTCTCACATTTGATGCTTATTACATCACTCCACAAATCTATATTTGTTTGTATACCAATTTTACGTAATGAAACTAATACATTCTATACAGAATTGACTCATTCCTCCCCTACGCCAATACGTGCCTCCAGACAATTTAATAATTAGAGTTGATAAAGCTTGCTCGCACGACTTGGCGATGGCGGTGACAACCGACACCGGAATCTGTTAAACGGGATGTAGCCGCAATTCTTTTTCTAGAAAATATGTGGTACTTTAATCAACAATAAGAGTTATGACATCATTTTGTAAGATAACGCGTTTCCGGTCTTTATGTTAGTCATCGCCTATTACGGTCTATCTTCCTTTACTTTTTTTCCTTGCGGTATATTATCTTTTTCCTAAATTATTTAAACGTCGGAATAGCTAAAAAATGTCTTACTTTTTCGTCATATCGATTTGGGACTAAACGTAGGCTACTACATACTTTTTGCTCTACGTTTTATATTGTTTACAATTTTTGTCTATCGTCCGATATCCGCCATCTTAGATTGTTATTATTTTGATAAATGATATCATTGTTTCGTGACACATAATTAAACATTGTTTTTAATTTGACGCACAGTTAAGTGGCACAGCTGGGTTTTCTTATATATGTTTCCAGTTATTAGTTCTAGGATGATCCAGTAGACGGTTCTCTAGGCGCTCAATCCCTGAGAGGGCTCAAATATTTACGGTGTTGACCTAGCATCGTGAGGTAAATTGGTAGCGAATTTTGCGGCAAAGCTAGAAAACATATGCGACGGAAATTTTGATTTGTCCAACTGAAAACAATAGCTCTCTTAGGCTCTTTACGGGTTCTAATGCCAGTGTTAGTTTAGTTTATCTCCAGCTATTAATAAAAATGTCTGACGTTTATAATTTTTGACAAGAGGTCGGGCGGATCCTAAATTAAACACCTCGTGTGAAATCAAACCAATTCTCTAAAATATAATGTCAAAAATTTGGTTTCTTGGACTCTGTAGGGAATGTTAAACAATTGTGTATTATCACTACTTAACGTAGGCTAGGCCCTGGCGGGTCTCATAGGCGTATATATATTTTAAAAAATCTCCACTCGCTTCGCTCGTGTCAGTGTCTCGTCTCTAATTTACCTTGAAACTGTATAAATGGACAGGTTTCATCTGAGCTGTGAGCTGCGCGTGGAAGGGACGTACAAGTTTGTAGTTCCGAGGCCGCGTGGGGATAGAGGCATTGTAGGGGAAACAGTCGGCGCCGATTACTGTCCACGATCCAGCGGTCTTGCAGACATCGTTGTTAGTACCAACACAGACTGAGGCAGCCGCTTCCCCCACCACCTTACTGACGCCTAGACCACGCCTAGATCCACTGCGCACCTAAACTCCACAGCTCAGATGAAACCTGTCCATTTGTACATACAGTAGCCTCAGACTAGGATTGTGTCTGGTGTAATGGGCGTGTCCTCCCATTACACCATTATGTTTCTACTTGCTTCCCTAACCTGACTTGCCGGTACAGCCCATTCCAAGAAAACTAGGTACACAAATTACTGCTTAGCTACATTTAATTCTTAAAGTTTAAGTACAAGTTAATTCTTAAAAGTTTTTATTTTGTAAACGTTTTATTCTTATTTACACCGATAAAAGAAACGAAAGTATAGTAGTCGTTACGGTACATTGAAGCATTTGAGGTCTATATTTTTTATTGGGGTTGTACCGTTGAAAACAAACGAACTGTTGGGGTCCCTCTTTTCCTCTCCACCCTCAGACACATTCCTACCTTGAGGATACTGTATGTGAGGAGCCTCTTCTGCCTGACTCGTATCTATGATGCGGCCCTGCCAGATCTCTTAACTTTACGGATATCATATTTTCTTAGAATGTTTCTAAAATTACATTTTTGACAATAACTTCGCTATTTGTCGTCGTAGAGTGGTGGGCTTTGTAACAATACCTGCAGAATTGGAATTTAGTGTGTTATAATTTGAATAAAACACATATGAATAAAAAAAACTGTTTGAATTGGACGTTTCAATTAGATTTTTGAAATTCAATAGGGATCTATATGATTACCCTGTAATCCCATACCAAATATCATGTTTCAATCTAAATATGTGTGGCCGCTATCGTGCTTATGTCGAGGGAAGTACGGCATGTCGAAACTCTTCCTGTTATACCTGAGGCCATGAAACGGAGGTCGACATATGTATGTATTACCATACTTTGTATTCTAGGTAAGTAAACACGACAATGTGACAGAATCATAAAACCTATGTAATAGGATCGACTCTAAACTTAATTTCAGCACAAATTATGACGAAAGTTGTGGAACAAAAGTAATGTGGAGGGAGGGTCAGTTTTTAGCCACCCGGTATATTGAAAAATCAATGCTCGCTCTTCAATGTCCTATTTGCATACAGGTTTAAAACAGGTTTAGAATGATTAATAGATGCGCCTTTGAAGTTGGAACTCGTTTATAAGAGCAAAAACTGTCTGCAACACACGAGAATAATAGTTGTGTATATGGCTAATTTTACAACAGTTTAAATTAATTATACAATATTCACTGAGAAATCAATTACTTTTGGTTTTCTTAAGTTTTTTAAGGGTTATTAATTTTAATCGATAACATTTTTGTAGTGAATTTTTAATAGTATATTTCATCTCTAGGACCAAAAGTGAAGCTTTTCGATACATCTCAAGTTTAACGGTCGAGGCCGGAAAATGAGCGAGGATCGAAAAGCTCTTTTGTTCCAAGTGATGAACCATATTTTCGTTACACTGCAAATAATATAAGAAAGAAATTTCACAAAAACAAAAATTTTATAACTTATTTACCTTCAAATCGACTGTAACAGCTGTTTTAACGGTTATTTACAATCAAGAGTATCGGTTGTTTTTATAGATGCTATACAATCGTTAATTAATTCGTATAAAAGAAGTAACAGCTGATGACTTCGACCTCAGCTTATGTTTTTAGGTCCTAGGCCTAAAAAGAACAGCTTTAGCATCTCGATGCATGTATTGAAAACAGCTGTTTTTGAAGCAGTAAGACGAAAAAAATATTTTTAACGATTTTCCTTATAAAAATGTTGAAACACCTTATGAATTGTACTACCTATAGAAGTTATTTGCCGCCATTTTGTGTTATGTGTATATAACAAATGAGACAAGTTAATATCTCAAAAACAGCGCCCTTAAAATAAAATTCTTTCAGACAAAATATATTGGAAGGGGACATTGAATTATTAATTTTTTATGTTTAGTTGGTGTTTTCAAGGTCATTTGAAATTCACCCCAATTAAAAAAAAAATAAGAACCCCATAAATATATAAATACAGTATCCCAGGAAGAGGTAGACGCTTATGATTTTCTATTAATTGCTTATTCCTCAACCGATTCTTTTGAAACTTTACATACTTTTTTAATAAAGTTACTTAAATATTGTCTGAAAATTTTAACACACCAGTGTTTATAAAAACATAATAGCGACAACACAAAAAAACACTATTTGAAATAAAATATCGCTTTTTTACGTTTGGGGAGGGAAGAGGAATAATTATTATTGTTACAAACGTAATTTGATACAAATACAATTTTGTTGTAAAACATTCTAAAAACTAAATATTTGTTTTAAAACCAGATGAAAATAAGATTTTAAAATTCATTTATTAGAATGGAAAGATTTTTTCAAAAATCGAAAAACTTTTTTTTCTCCTCTCACCACCACACATTGTATATCTTTGAGAGATACGTTTACTTTGAGATGATTTTAATAAATCGAAATCTACCTTGATTTTTACGGCTTCAAAATTGCTGTAAAAATTTTCCATTTTGAACATCGATAAAACGTTTTTCTAATTATCAATATGCGACCAATATAAATTATTATCACCACCATTTTATGAACAGAATGCTATATTCCGTAGTAGTAAATCGACTGGTACAGATTTATAGCTATGCAAACATCTCATTAAAAATCACTAATTTCGACCGATTTACCATGATATTTACCGATTTCCGGATAAGGACTTGTCAGTCTACAATACACTTAACAAACAAAATCACCCATTTTAATAGTTATTCCAAATCTGTCTATACAGTAACACCCTGCGTTTTAAAGTCAATGTTAACAAAAGCAGTTTAAACAGTAGCCTACCTCCCTCCCTATTTGATTTTGTTAAACCTAATTGCTAAAGCAAGGGTTCACTTTAATTGAGAGGATCGCTAAAAGTTTTGTATTCAGTTCACAGTTAAACGAATCGGTCGGATGAGTAATAAACGACAATCGTTTGGAGTTTTTGTTGAGTCTAAACCTCTCACATGACCATCTTGTACTCGGAACACGTACGGCTCTCCTCCGCAATGCAGTCAATCAAGACAGGGGGTACATCCTTCCTTCCTTACTTTACTTCTTCGCCAATAATCAATCAATCAGTTCCCTCTACACTTCGTTTACTTCTACAAATATCTATTCCTTTTTCGACTGTTTGGAGTTGGTCTCATAAAGCTTCGGATTCTGTCTAATACTGGCTATTTTTATAGAAAGTTATGTGATTTGTAAAACATTCGTTTTGTTACTTCCCTGCGTTGAAAAATGGTTTTTGAAATTACCTCTGTTGTACGCGGTACGTAAAGTACTCTACCATATATCGTGACGATTTTTTGATAACTCAACATTTTGGCATAGCTGTTATAATTAAAAAAACACAAAATTACAATTTTCTCGATATCGGCTCTAACGATATTGATCAAATTATGTTCCAGTGTAGCCTCTGAGGTTTAAAATAAAACATATTTGGTCGCCATTTCTAATACTGTTGCTTCATGAGTTAAATTAAAAATCAGACGTAATTTCTCAAAATCTACTGGACCGATTTTGTTAAAATTTTAGTGAAATGTTCAAATTAATTAGTCAAAATCACAAGTATCAAAATAATTTGGCTCAGGAATAATAGGCAAAAATAAAAATGAACCTTGATCGCCGTCCTTAAAAGTATTCGCAAATAGTGCCCATGGTTCATTTTTATTTATAACTATCCAACGGACTTTTTTTGTGATGATTAGTTTTTATATGATTTTGGGAATGGGAGAGTCACATAGTGTGAGGAATGTTATTTTGTATCTGGTCCTTCACTGAAGTTCGGCAAGCTCTTGTAAATCCTAGATTTACTGAAAAACTGTTTCAAATTGCCCCCAATTTGTGTAACATTCAACGGATATAATTTACTTTCTGAATTTGACTAAATTTTAATAAAAAATAAAACTGAACCTATTTAACAACTATTAAAAAGTTTATACAGTGAGCAAAACATGGTACCAAAATGAATTCCCATCAAAAATATCACAATAATTAGGATTGTAGTTTTTTTTTTAAATTTTGAGGTTATGTTTTTAGTAACAATTTTATTCTACAGTAATCACTCAATTTTATCGTAGAAAAAAACCACATTTAGACCTCACTGTGTGTAGTTTTAAAGTTGTACAACATGAAATAATGTGGGATATTGTACAACGTTTAGGTAAAAAATTACCTTTAAAAATCGTTATTGAAATTTGAAAATTGTCCGCCATTTTGTTATTCACTGATAAAATTTTCTTGTTATAATCGTGTTCACGGTTTGTAAAACCGACCTACTTTCAAAGTTTGAGCGAAATCGGCGTAAAATCTTTAGTTTTCGTGAGCTAAAATGGCGCTAAATTCGTATAACTAGTGGACATTTAAAAGTCACGGGTATTGTTTCCAAAAATGAATATCTTGAAGTTATTTAAAAATAAAACTAATTCTAAAAGTTTAATTTAAACATCTTAATTTTCCACAGACATTGTAACTTTTCACTGCACATTTAAAGTTATTCTTGATGTAAAATTAAACACTCGGCATCATGTAAATAATTTATTCGAAGAACAGAAACATCAAATGAAAACACTAATAACGAAAACATTACGAAAAGTAGGCTATAAAATGCAAAATTAAATAAACAAAGACTTAAGTTGTAACTTGTAATGCATGGATTGACTATAATTATTAATACGAGTTCATAAACAATTTCAGTGACACTACTGTCGTAGGAATACGAAAATAACATAACACATAAAACTTTGAATGTTTCCAGCTAAAGTTTGATTGGCTATATACTGTGAAAGGAAGAGAAGGGAAGGGGGGGGGAGTAAATTAGTTGTGTGTATAAATGTGTTTATGTCTGGATGTTAGTTTATACGAGTAGAACAGAACAGAGCCACACATGGCCCTCAAGTAACGATGCAACTCTGTGGTAACGAACACAAAACTTAACAAAATATTACAGTTCTAGTTTTAATTAAAATGGCCTACATTGTCGTTTATTACTTTCCCAAAGTGCTGAGAAAGTCACGTGGTAGGTTTAAATAGCTGCTTAGATACATCCCACACCTACTGTAAATAGGGACACCACTCACAGAGAGAAATATTAAATACGTTATGGACTGCTTGCTCCTTACATTGTGATTTTATTTACCATTCATTGGAATCACAGTATAGAAACTTCGGAGTGGTGGACTGCCTTAACTACAAACTATCCTTACCCCCTACTGGTGGGCGTTGGTGGCTGGTGATACAATTTTTTAAAAGCGTAAAAGATCCAACTTCTGTCTAGATTTTACTCTAATTTACATTGATACATGAAAGTTATATTATGTTAGAAGAAATCTCGGGAACTTATAAATTTGATATTTTTGTAATTATATGAAACTTGAAAAAGTTTGATAACAAATGTAAAATATCAAACGAGTAACGTTTGTGGTCAAATAAACTTCTCGTGATACAATTTTAGAAAACAGTTTAAAGTTACTTTTCCATTTGATATTTTTGTTTTGTTTTTTACGATTGGTCGTTGTGCCTCGGAACAACAGCGTCCATTGGTTAGAACTGATTAGCTGTCATTATAAAACGAACAGCATTAAGAAACTTGTAAACAAATTTCGTTACAATTAGTCGTTTGGCCGTAACTGTGCAACAAACAACACATATAGACGAAATGATAAATGGCCAAATTAAAACAGGATTTCGATTTTCTTTGTCAAAAATGTACGTTGTTTTTAGCTGATATACACATTTTAACGTAAGATAAATTTAAAAAATGGCTTTTAGAACGATGTCTTGATTTAGAGCTGCTTGTAGGAATCGTGGACATAATATAATAATTTGTCAAGGGCCTCCTTTAAATTGTAACGTGGTCCTATATTTTCCAAATACTAATTTACCAAACAATACAATTTCCCTTCAAAGAATGACATACCTTGAAGGTACCTTTTTTTGGGCCGTCACAATCTTTATTGGAAATAACTTTAATCAAAATTGTCATCTTCAGATACAAAACATATAAACAAGACACTTAAACGAAATTGTGAGTGTACATCTAACAATTAATAATGAACCATGAATAGTATTTCAATTATGGATTGTGAAAACCATAAAAAGTAACAAAAATTTATTACACAATGCTGATGACTGAAACTATAAAAAACGATCAAATGAAATGTCGTTTTATTTTTTGCTCACACTATACATTTGTTTAAAAAAACTCACAATATTATATTATTTAATATTATTTATCGACACCGTAAACAAATAGTAGAATATTAAAAAACATGTTTAAATGTTTTGCATTTTTCAAAAGAAAATCTTCAAAGTTAGACCAGTGCCTCTTGGGGTTTACCCTACTCGATTGGTATAATTTATACGATTATTAACCATCAATACACGACGTTTCAAGAGTGTGGATTAACTCTCGTTATCAAGTGATAAAAATCTAGAACGTATAAAACCAAAATTTTTTTTACAAATTTATAAATTTTCAGTTAAATTTTTTATAGTTGTTATGACAAAGTCTTTCCTTGATTTTTTACAAACCAATTTATATTTGAAATACATAAATATTATTGGCTTAATAAATATCAGACCATTAATATAAGGTTTGTCTGATCATTTGAGTGGGAGAATGTGTGTTGGATTTTGTTGATATTGGTCCAGTTGTTTTCGAAATATATTAACACAATTTGAAATTATTCCAAGAAGTATCCCTCTTGACAAATATTATCAACTAAAACGATTATATTTTTAACGCAGGCATTAAACTAAATGTTTTTTTTTTAAAGACTGGATATTTCTAAATCTCATAATGTTTACTAAGTTATGTTGATTTTGTCAAGTTGCGGACAGATGACGGACTATTTTTAATTTTATCTGTCTTATTTTAAGTCACAATACACAAGACGCACTCTTGTGTACAATTTGGTAACCAGACAAAACTGATAACTATACTCTAAATGTAAAACATTATGTAAAATTAAATTAAGGTCTTGCTAAATAGGAGTAATGTTTTAGACATCAACGCTATAAATAAATTGAAAAAGCCTCTTGAAACTCTATTCACCCTAGTATTAAGTGCCACCATGATCAAGTACTATAGGAAAAGACAAAGAGTACTCAGTCCTACACTCTGAAAACTTGATACATTTTTATTTATTCTGTATTTTACGTAAAATAGTAAATTTATTCATGTTTTAATAATTATACAAACTGAAAAGCGAAATTAATCCTTTGATTTAATTACGTAACAGTTATTCCGTTTAAAACCTTTTTTAACAACTGATAGGTTAACATATATTTTACGTAATAATTTTTGTTTTTGTTTTTATTAAAGTAGTAAAATATATAAATTTATTTGAATACTAATAATAAATCAAAATACTTCTCGCAACAACGTAGACCCTAGACTCATTTTTATCGGATAAAGCGAGTTCCGGTCGTTGTAATTCTAACGTTCGCAACCAGAATTCGCTAGCTCTATTTTTCTGAATATTTGGTCAACACCGTAACTTTTATGATCTCGCGATCGAACCTCTCACACACAAAACGAAACTAGTTCAACTGAGGGTTTATTTTTAGATGAAGAATAACGAGCTACATCAAAACCGCGTCATCGACGCGAGCGAAGCGAATTTAAGTCGTATTTACATACACAAAGTACGAATGTCGTTATTTTAGAGTTGCCGAAACTAAGGGGACGAATAAAACAATATTTAATTATAAATAATAGAATCCTCCTCGTCTCTAGGCTGTTGAGATGCAAATCCAAAAAGTCTCCTTTTAGACTCTGTTGTCTCACTTAAGAAAAATGATATATATCCTGTCCATCCTATCCGATAATTCGTCTATTTAAAACCAAAACACTCCCAAGTTTTTTTTAATAAAAATATATTAAATGTCATTATTGTACGTTTTCCCCAGTTACAAAATGAAGAAATTAACAGTAACATTTTTAAACTTTATATTAGATGTAAAACCAACAGCGAATAATACTTTAGAGAAATACTTAAGGTTTATTTTTAAAAACCATTTACTCCCGTTCACTTAAATAAAGTATCAGCTTATCAACCTGTCACTAAACTATAACAAATAACACTTCTACATCCTTTTGCTTTTAAATAATATTTTCATTATTCGTTCTGACTATTTTAAAACAAATGTCACTTCATTTTTATAATATTTCTCCATTTTTAAAAAAAAATTCTTTTAAATATCCGTAAAGGATAAATACAATATAACTTCTCCTCTTGAATAGTTCTATTGTTCTTTTCATCTCTGATTAAAATATCTTATTAAAAACACTCCGTATACAGTTAATACAAATTTATTTTCCTGTTTTATATAAATGGTGTTCGTTTTAAAAATCAAAATCTGACGAAAAATGATTTGGATTAAAGATTGATTTCGAGAAAGGAAGAAAATGGTGTCATTTATTTCAAAACTATAAAACTTTTTGAAGGTTTTTTAAAGGTCAATTTTGTTTATTTTTAGTAATAACCTACAAATTTTAGTAGATTTAGCCTATTTTGTGTTCTGATTATTATCATACTTTAGAAATTTATAAGGACAGTTAAACAAAATAAAAATATTTTTGGAAAAAAAGATTGGTTAAAGAAAAATCGTTGTTTGTTTCAAATTATTATTCAGATAATATTTTGAGTTGAAGTATTGTGTTGTGTTTATTCCAAGATTTTAAACATGATTCCGTTTACGTTATATCGTTTTACTTTATGAAGGAATCTGCTATTCCAGAAAACATTTATAAGGATTGTTAAAATAACACAAGAAAATACCAGGGTAGAATTACAGGAGAGTTTAAAATAAATGAAAGACTGTGGTAAGGAAATGTTCCGTTGTCAAGCTTTTCAATTTTATACTGGAGTAACATGTAGTTGAATCCGGGGGGGGGGGTTAGAATGCAATATTTTGCTTATGGATGACCTGTGTTTTGTGGCCAGGAGCTCTGAAAGATTGAAAGAAACATTATTGTAGTTGGGGATAAGGTCGAAGAATGTTAGCTTAATAGTTTACAGAAACACTAAGTATATGCGATTAGTTAAAGATAAGTATAACTCATAAGAGCTCATCTACAGTGAGTATGGACCTTTCAGTCCTGAGTGTTCCTAGCTGGTTCTACACTGTTTTTCATGTTGTCTTGGGTTAAATCTCTCTTTTTCATCTTTCTTATTCAGTCTCTTTTGACCAATACTTGTTCTTTTCTGACACTTAGAGTATTTGAAGGGCTAGGGGGTCTTTATTTTATATTCTCTCCATGAAAAAATGGAGAAACTTTCAGGACGTAATCTACTAGTGAAAATACAGAAAAATGTTCATGTGAACATGTCTACCTAGCCGCCATTTTGTGTTTCGAAAAAAGATTAGATATTTTTTTTAACGGTAAATGATAGAGTTGAAATTTTGTATGCTACTTAGATCCATTTTGAAAAATAAAATTATCAATCGATTTCCTTTATTTATAAAATGTTTGACATCGATTATCTCGAAAATCGTTTTACAAAAAATGTACAAGAGACAAAAAAGTGGCAACATAATTTCTTGATAGTTCTGCACAATAGGCCTACCCAAGATGAGCTTAGAACGAAAATTTCCAGCGAGTTCTGCAATTTTTAATTAATTCTGAATAGATTAATGTAAATATAGTCGATAAAATTAAATACAAAACTTTAATAAAATCGTATTCATCAGTAAGAAAATGTAAACGCTTCTTTTCTGGGACACCCTGTATAGACGATGAGACCGAAAGGTTTCTCACTTTAAACAACAAGGTGAAAAATGAAAGAGTTAATAAAGTAAGTCTTTAGGTAATAATTACAGTTTTGAAAGAGTACAAAATATTAAATATATTGCATCAATACTGACTGATAATGACTGTATTAAGGCAAAAATAAAAACATGATTAACAACCGCCAAAGGATAAGATTTTTCATTCCTAAAGCTATTAAGATCAAAACAAACCATTTATAAAACAATAATAAATTACCTATAAAGCGGAGACCTATAATAGAAAGTAAAGATGAGTAGGCCTAAACACGTGGGAAAGAAAGTGCTTGATAAAAATATTTGGGTCTTCTTTTGATAACTGTGTGTATGCCGAATAAAAACAAATAGAGGAGTTATATAAGCAGACTGGGTTGATGAAAGTAGTCGAAGAAATACGACTTACTAGGACAAGTAGAAAACGTAGAGGAAGAAAATAGTGTAAATACTATTATCTTGTCAGAACAGGAGGCAGAAAATCGTGCAGGACACTGAAAGAGATGATTAGAATACGTGGAGGAAGATATAAGTGTAGGGGGGGGGGGGGTCAGTGGATGGAGAGGAGTCGTTCAAGGTAGGAAGGAATGGAGGAAAATTTTAAGAGAGGAAAATTTCGTGCAATGTTTTCTCGTCTAAAATATGTACGAACATTTAGAGTAAATCGTACAACACAATAGTCAGTTATCGTGTTTACCCATACCTTCAACAATCGACAGAAATAGTTTCTTTCTAAAATAAACCAACTCTGAAATCAATCAATGCGAACTGTTGATAAACTGTGAAACAGAATTGCGTCATCCTTATCTGACTCACTTGAAGACCTTGTAATTTGTAATTCGGATCTGACGGAAGAGTATTTGTTTAAGCTTTAAGCTTTCACTAGCTTAGCGAAGATTTACATAATAGAGCTTGAGTAAGTAAGGCGGACAGCAATTCTCACTTGGCTAAATAGTAAATCATGACATCTTGTCTCGCCTTAGGTTAATACATTAGAGATACACAGTGAATGTGTGTGATTATTTCAAGATAAATATCTATTTATAATAGGTATGGAACGATCTCGTATGAAATTTACACCTGTCTTTTTTAATATTTAAGATAAAATTTAACTAATTTCTATTAAAATTGGTATTCCTTAGTTGTTTTAAACAACAATCGTTCGCTAAGCACGTGGTAAGTGAATTTCATTGAATGAAATTTGTAGATCAATTTGATTAACAATTTCGACTGAAAAAAAAAACATCATAAATTTCTCTATACCCTACTATAAATTTGTGATAAATACTAATTTAATGTTAATAATAAATAAAAATTCAAATTAATACAATTTCTCCAGTTATTGTTTCATTATTGTAGCTCATACATCACTGACGATGGCGATATTGTAGTTGAAACGCTTTTGAGTTAATAAACGTATTATTTGTGAGAAATTATGTTAAACATTTATTTTAATTACTGCTAATTATTGTGTAAAACTCGCTCCTCTCCCATGTTTTAATACATTCGTTAAATCGTTTTTGTAATATTTCTACTGTACACTTGAAGAAAACACTTCACTGGATGCTATAATAAATTTTAATGTTTCATCAGACGCATTGTAATTGTGATTTATTCAATAGAATCACAGTAAATATTATACTGTATCCATCGATATTTAAACCCTGAAATGCTGACTGTCTTATCTGAAAAACTAACTTTTACCCTCACCACTGATGAACCTCGGTGGCAGGTGATCCATTTCGTTAGAAGTGTAAACAATCCGACTACTGCTATATCTCGTTTATTACTTTAATTCACATTGATGCCTGCATACAGACAATTTTAGGAGAAAAACCGTTTTGTAAGTGAAGAAAACGGTTCAAGGTTGATTTTAAAAGGTTTTTTGTACTACTGCTCGTTATTTTTCGTTCACACCATTATTAAGTTCCAAAATAAGGTGTTGCTCCGTGGTACGTTCGTAACCAGGATATTCATCGGGATCTTGGATTTCCTACTATAGTTGAAATCGTCAAGACATTTATTTATAATCACGAAGCAAGTTTACATCATCATACTAATTATTGAGAAGCAATACAATATATCCATCAGAACTTATTTCGAAGTCTCAAAAAAACTAAACACTTTGAGCTGGTATTAGTGTTAGTATCTCCAGAGGTGTTAGACGAAAACTTTGATGGTTTAAATAAGTACTTAACTGTTTAAGATTGGCATGGTTAGATTAAAATTATTATTATTATTCATCTTTTGATTTTAAAATAAATGGGGAAAAAAACTTTATGCAAGACAGTTTTAGAAGAGTTCAAATTTGATTTTTAAACGGGTTTTTCGTCATACTGCTTCAAAAACAGCTTTTTTCAATACATGCGTTGAGATGCTAAAGGTGTTATTTTTATTTCTAGGACCTAAAAAATCAGCTGAGGTCGAGGTCAGCTGTTACTTTGTTTATACAAATTAATTAACTATTGTAAAGCACTTTAGTTTTTATGAAATTGTTTTCTTATATTATTTGCAGTATAACTAAAAATTATATTTAATCACTTGGACCAAAAGAAGATTTTCGATCCTAGCTCATTTTCGAGTTAAACTTGAGCTTGTATTGAAAAGCTTCAATTTCGGTCCTAGTGATGAAATATACTATTTTACTACGGATCGTTATTTCTGGTTCACAACATTAATACTTCCGGACCCGTGATGTATTCAACGTCTAAGCACCAGTTAAAGGGCATTTATTTTGATTTATTTGAAATATATTGCAATATTAAACCTTATTTAGTGAAATATACAACATTGATTAAACCAACTTGAGCCATCGTGAATGTGTACCATATGAACATGTATTTCTTTATTAATGATAATATTCATTTAAACTTTCAGTGTGTCTATGTTTTCATATTTGCAATGATAAAATTACTTGGTATTAATTATACTTAGTAAACTTAACTAAAAACATAATGTTATCTCTATTAAAACTACAGTAGCTATAAACTATTTTTTCCCCTTAGGAGCACACTTTAGGAGCTTGGAAATCCCTTGGGTATTTAGATCTACACCTTTCTTCATGATCCCTTCTGTTCAACTCTCCTATCAGATCTCTCTTGACCAACTCTTGTTCTCTTTCGACCATGACGCTATTATAGTATTCGAGAACTAGGGTCTTTATTTTATGCTGTTCTTCCTTTTTTTTAGAAAGCGATTATGAGTTAGAGATTTTTTGCCATTTAAACAGCGAGAAATAAAATTACAAATTTTCCAATATTTTGTGTATTTTGGATTTGTGAGGATCAAAGAGCAAACATATCTGAAAAAACGACTGAATGACGGAAACATAAATACATAAACGGTTGATTAATATAAATTATCATACATTTTTTTTACATATACTTTTCCATCCAATCAGACCTTGAAATAATTCACCTCGAACCTTTAGGGATTTAGTGCAAAATATAATCACATTATAGTAAACCATCCCAACTTCAAAATATTTTAATTAATTACAACTGTTATAGACATAAATTCTCTACACTGACAAGCACTGTGAAAAATATCACACACATTTTTTCACCATCAAATTATTTTTTTAAGCGATATAATTTTGCTTTGAGTACATCGTGTAACTCTTTAAATAAAATTTAATATTATTTTATGGGTATATTATACTTGTACAATGCAGACATCGATAAATTAAGACGTAACTTTTAAATTACGCCCTGCTGTTTAATCATTTTAACCAACATGGAGTTTTCACGTTCCTCGCCCTTAAAGTCAACTGTAGGGCACTTGATTGCGCTAAGAGAAAAACCAAGTGTCACGAAGCGCTTAGCCGTGAGATGAATGAATGAATGGCGTAGAACAAATTACTAGTGTTCATTGAGCACTTTTCACACATTATTAAGTTCTTTTATGATGCTTGTATTTAAATATTTTCCAGTTGACACGTTTTAAGGGTACTTTAAGCTAACACAGCGAGACAAAATGTGTTTTATGATGAACTTGATTTTGTAATTTAAGATTATAATTGGCTGAATATAATTCTAGCGTATAATTACTAAATAATGACGTGTTTTTTAATGGGCACTAACTATTTATTTGTGGGGAATTGCCAATACTAATGCTGGATCTACATGTAGACAGCATCCCTCTTAAATCCATCTTTTTTATCTTTCCTATCAAGTCCTATTTGACCAACTCTTGTTCTCTTCCAAATCTGACGCTATTAGAGTTTTTGAGATCTAGCATGTCTTTGTTTTATGTCCTTTTCTTACAAGGCAATTATTGAGAAACAGAACGAAACTGAAGTTGCAGCAAGTTTGTTTTGACAGTCAGTTTTAAAAAGATCTGCTTTTATTTAGAGTTCGATTTATTAGAGATAAAATTAATAAAATTATTAGTGAAAACTACAAATTACAATAGTATAATACTACTTGTAAAGGTTGGTGTTAATTCATATTTTTTACTAGCAACGTTTTCAATTAGGTTTGGTTAGGTTAGGTTTGTCTTAGGTTGGGTTAGGTTAGGTTAGGTTAGTCATATTTTGCCCCCTTAACGAAGATAAATCATACTTTCTGACCAAGACAATCCCTGTAAGAACAACATTTGAAAAATATAGTATCGTCAACAATACTTGATCCAATACGATAGTTGTTGAAATAGTTACAAAGCACATGGTACAAGACCCTATAGTACTGTTAATTCCAAATCATCTTGTATAGAAGATGTTATTACAGATTCTTCAATCGTTCCAACCTTGACGATAATCTGTTATCTTCCTTCTCAGGTCTCATTTGACCAACTCTTGTTCTCTTCCGGTACTGACGCTGTTAGAGTATTCTAGGACTAGGAGTGTTTATTTTGTTCCTAAAATACCGACGTAAAAACACTTAAAATTTGACCTCGGGAAATCGACAACAGTTAGATTTCGCCATGTAATGCGTACATATACTGACTAAACTACTAATAAGGAAATTATATGCATTACATTACGAGTTTACTTATAGATTGATTACTGAGAAACTTTACCAGATGAAACAGAACTGCACATATTACTGTTTACTGTATTAAACCTCATTTTCCCTCCAGGTATCGTTTATTTGATATCTTAATTAAATTCCATGATACTGTATGTTTTGAGCTTCTTTAACAAATAAGGATTGAAGGGGGCTTGAGTCTCGAACGTTGATGAGTTTTTCTAAGTAGTTATAAAAAGATATAAAACTGTTCCTAAGGATTTCCATATTGCGAAATGGCCAATTAGTGAGGGCAATTTGTAAGGTGAAGTAGGTGGAATTATGTAGAGTTGAGATTTTCTAAGGTCGAGTAAATGAAGTCTTATTATTCTCTGAGAAAATGAAAATACAAAACTCAAACAACCACAGCTACAGTGTGTTCAGTGTTTACTTTTAGTATCAAAGTTTAAATGTATGTTCCACCTTTTATACTTAAGTTTACATTCTCTCAAATAGAAGTTAAACTTGTATGCACGTAAAATATAATTGTAATTAACTGTTTTTCTTTTGAAATACATTGTTATCTGACTATGAAAAGTTTTAGGTATTATTTTACCCTCTAGTTTGTGCGGTTCGTTTAGGGTGTTTAAGATTTGTATTCAATGCAGTCGAAAAAGTTATCCCTTATAATATTTGATACTTAGGCTACCAGTGATTCTGCTAGCATTAGAGTTCTCTCCTTAGATTTGATAATATTTGATAAATAGGCTACTAGTGATTCAACGAACATTACATTTCTTTCCTTAGATTTTCTAATATTTGATAATTAGGCTGCTAGTGATTCTGGGAACATTAGAGTTCTCTCCTTAGATTTGATAATATTTGATACATAGGCTACCAGTGATTCTGCTAGCATTAGAGTTCTCTCCTTAGATTTGATAATATTTTGATAAATCGGCTGCTAGTGATTCTGGGAACATTAGAGTTCTCTCCTTAGATTAACTAATATTTTATAAATAGGCTACTAGTGATTCTGCGAGCATTAGAGTTCTCTCCTTAGATTTGATAATATTTGATACATAGGCTACCAGTGATTCTGCTAGCATTAGAGTTCTCTCCTTAGATTTGATAATACACCTATTTGATAATTAGGCAACTAGTGATTCAACGAACATTACATTTCTTTCCTTAGATTTTCTAATATTTGATAATTAGGCTGCTAGTGATTCTGGGAACATTAGATTTCTCTACTTAGATTTGATAATATTTGATACATAGGCTATCAGTGATTCTGCGAACATTAGAGTTCTCTCCTTAGATTTGATAATATTTGATACATAGGCTACCAGTGATTCTGCTAGCATTAGAGTTCTCTCCTTAGATTTGATAATACACCTATTTGATAATTAGGCTGCTAGTGATTCTGGGAACATTAGAGTTCTCTCCATAGATTTGATAATATTTGATAAATAGGCTACTAGTGATTCAACGAACATTACATTTCTTTCCTTAGATTTTCTAATATTGGATAATTAGGCTGTTAGTGATTCTGGGAACATTAGATTTCTCTACTTAGATTTGATAATATTTGATACATAGGCTATCAGTGATTCTGCGAACATTAGAGTTCTCTCCTTAGATTTGATAATATTTGATACATAGGCTACCAGTGATTCTGCTAGCATTAGAGTTCTCTCCTTAGATTTGATAATACACCTATTTGATAATTAGGCTACTAGTGATTCTGCGAACATTAGAGTTCTCTCCTTAGATGTTCTAATATTTGATAACTAGCCTACTAGTGATTCTGTGAACATTTGAGTTCTCTCCTTAGATTTTCTAATATTTGATAAATCGGCTACTAGTAATTCTGGGACCATAAGAGTTCTCCTTAGATTTTCTAATATTTTATAAATAGCCTATTAATGATTCTTTTAACATATATATTTTCATATATTGAATCAAATAAATAAAAGTCATTAAATTTAATTGTAATCACTGAACGCTGATCTTCTTTGTTTTGTTCGCTAACGAAGAGTCGAGTCAATTTTGATTGTTGGTCTTGCTTTGCCTCCGTATAACAGATTGCATTATTTTATTCTCGTGGTTTCTTGTTCTCCCCCCCCCACTCTTTTCCTCTCCCTAACCTAACTTTTTTAATATTTAAATATTTTCTCTCATCTCAGGAACGGTTTTATTTCGCATTTTGTTTGCTGTGATTACGCATTGAATGTAAATATTACATAAACAATTCTCAGAAGGGAAGGAAAGCACCGCGAGGAAATTGATAATTTCGTTAGTCAATGTCGAGGGACCTTTTTATTTCACTTCTTAAAAATTTTAGTTTAGTTCTTTTTATAACTGTTTAGTTACAAGTGGATTGTTTTCTAAATGTGGTAATAATCTAATATTCGTAGTAGATAGTAATAGTTAATTAGTCTTATTTTTCAAGTGCTGATTTAGTATTGTGTGAACATTATAATCGATTTGTTTATGTTTCTCATTTAAAAAAGGTTAATATTACCAATGACTACATAAATACTATATATGTAGTCATATATATTACTTACTGTAACGGAATACCAATTACTGTTACAGTAACTCACTTACCAATTATTATAATTTACGGAAAAATATATTTTCTGAATTACATGACGGTAAGTTTGTAAACTGGGTACTATATAAAAGGGTGTGTGTATGAATTGATTTCCTTTTTTATATATAGCAGATATAATTTTTCAAAAATGTCAATACTTATTTGACTAGGGGACTTTTCTATACCATATGAAATTCAGAGGGAAAAACTCTGTTTTATAGAAAATTACACATATTGTCTTTTGCATGAATAAGTTGTATTACACATTTTTGGGGTAAAGACACGAACTTTATTTTTTGTTAGTATTTAGTTTGTGGATGAGTGTGTGAGAAAGTTAGTGCAAGTTTTGTGTATATTTATTTGAATTCCCAACATTATGTTTTTAACTGAAATCAATCCACATAAACCACTCCACCGATGTTGTACACACTTAATAAATTTCATTCAGTCTTCATCGTTGCTCCTTATACATTTATTGTTCTCATAATATTTGCTATTTCCTAAGAACATTTCCCCCTCGTCCCATATATCTTGAAGGGGAAACGAAAAGAAAAGTTGGTATCTTAACGACCCTACCTTTGCTCTTTTCTTCTTTTTACTTGACTCACTTCAAGTTAATAATCAACGACTGGACTGTTTATTTCATTGAGCACAGCGACACGTTTAGCAGCAAACTTTACGCTTTATAAAAAAAAACAAGCATTAAATTACAAAATGGATTACAGTACTTTAAAGCAGCTATCGTGAAGATTTATCGGTCCCTCAGTCTGGAAGACTTTATGTTAATTATTGTAGTACTAATTAGACGCCCGAAGCCGATCAATTTTGCATTTTAATATAGATAATATTTTTAACTGTTAGAAACTGTCTTCCTCCCTGAATTGACAGTTTAAACTTGATGGTAGAATATTTATTCGTCTTGACAGTTCAGACGTACGTTTCCTTAAATTGGTTGTGTAAAACGTTTAGTTTCTTGTTAGTTTTAATATATTCAGTAAATCCAATATGGCTACTGTCTATCTCAGGACACTAGATAACAAGATTCGGTATTAATAACACTGCTACTGTACACTTGAACAAAACACCACGGACAGGAAGTAATAATAAAAGATAAATGATTTATGGTTTTCTCGATCTTTAGATTGTGGTTGTGATTTACTATTCATTGTGATAAAGACCCTGTAAAGTAGTTCACACGCCAATGTGATTTTCTTCTGAGAAAAACAAGATAGCTTTTACAACCCCTACCAGTCTGAAGTTCGTACATCAACCTTTTGGAACAAAAATACTGTTAATTTCAAATTTGAGGAATTAAATACAATATTACAGTATTAATGAACAAAATATACAATAAATTCTTCAAGAACCTTTTTAGTAAATTTTATAAAACAATTTTTCTTTATTTGTTTCACCAAACAAAAATTGAAAATTTACAGGTTTACTGTATCAAAATGAATTTTTTAACTACTTATTTTCAAAATAAAAAATAAAATTTTTGGAACGCCCAAAAGAATAATTTTAAAAGTTTTCATGTTATTTCAAAATAAATTTTTTAAGACATAGTAGGGACTGTGAGCTAAAAACTAAAAATATATACCACCCTTTAAAATAAAAAAAAATTCTTAGACCTAACAATATTAACTTAACAAATTTAATTTTATAATCATATTTAAACAAAAGTAGTATTATTATTTCCATGTTCTTTACACTTTCTGAGACTTTTTTTTTTTTTAAAGGGACCCGTCATAAGACAGACTTTAAATGCATGATTCACTAAATTAATATTTTTAATCAAAATGAAAAGTGAGATTTTACAAATCTCTAATAATTTTTAAAATTTTAATGAACTGCTTAGAAATTAACTTTGAATACTTTAAAAAATAGAAAACCTTTGCTGTTATTAAGATCAAGGAAAGAAATATTATTTACAGGAAGAAAATTTAATTATTTTACATCAGACAAGCTTTGAGTATGGAAGATAAAACTAATTCACACAGATTTATACGAAGCTTCAAGAGCATATGGTTTAGTTAAAATTATTTCACAAAATGATTTATAAAAATTATAATAACTAAAACTTTTAAATTCATTAAGAAATTCAGTTGTAAGTATAGCTAGTACATTACACGGTTTATAAAAAAATGGCCTAACTAGAGATTGTAACAAAGACGCCTAAAGTCATTCGAGACTATTTTTTAGAAAGAAACATTTTTCTGGTTTGAAAAACTTTTTAAATCATAAAATTCATTATACATCGTACATTATATACAATTGAAGCCACATATTCTTCTTTGTTTGACGTGTAATTTTTGTTAGACAGTCTACTTACGTTTTTACGTTTCTCTCTCTCTCAGAACATGACTCTTACCTGAAGCCTTCCGCTAATTTTAGAAAGTTGACCTTGGATTCTCTTGCGATAACGTCGAAGTTCAGAACAGATTACAGTTTATCTTATAAAACTACTTCTACCCAGTTTTTTATTTTATAATAATAATTGATTTTAAAAATAACGGAACAATAGTAAAAACTGCTATGTAAATAATTATTTATTTGATATTTTTTTAAACCTCTGAAACTCTGAAATAAATATAAAAAGTAGTAGGCTTAAGTGAAGACTATTTTTATTTAGGTAAAACTAATTCCAGGAAAGTTTTAGAAAACATTTCAGATTTAATTTTTCAGTTTTGGTTTTTTGTACTAGGTATTCAGAACACGCGTGTCTATAATTGTGCAGTAATTTTTTTGAGTGATGCATTATTTTAAAATTTTAAAAAATACTATTTTAAGAAGTGTACATAAATCGTTCGACATAGTTTAAAGAAATCGAATTCCTAAAGTTTATAACGATCGGTATACACGTTGTGTGTATCTATGTAAAGATACAAGAGTTAAATGGTCAAATGGTGAAGTTAGGTTAGATTAGGGGGGCCTAGATTCGTTCGATCCACAACGTTAATTGTTGCATCAGTACGAAGGATAACGATATAAAATCGCAGCCATTTTAAATTTTTTGTGAACGATCCTTCTGTTTAAACAACTATAGGTTTTCAAGTAACAAAAGAACAGTATAAGTAATGTAGGGAAAGAAACCTGCTCCCCGCTAGACTTGACAACCAGAGTTGTAAGGATAGATGGAAGATGTACGGCAGCGTAACAAAAAATGGAGTGGGGGGAAGTTCGGTCACGCACACTTGCTTGTTCTTTAGTTTTTTGTTGGACTATAGTCTAGTCACAAGATATTATAGACGTTGCAATAGCTTGTTTTTATACTATAAACCGCAATTTACTTAATTAATTCACAAAATAAATTTCATCACTTGTTTAGCAGAGGAATTTGGTCACCCCCACTGAAAGTTAATACATAAAGTGAGGTTTATGTGCCAACTTTGAACCATTTGATCGCTATAAAACAATTAATAGTGTTCTTGAGCCCGATGAGGGGGGGGGAGCCATTACTGCACCGCTTTAACGTGGAAAGTAGTTCTCGTTTGTTATTGGCCCAATCTTGCCACTGTTACTTAAGACTAAATTAATGGCTTATGCCATTAGCTTGCGGAAATCTTTGCTGTAAAAATATCGTTATACAGAATAACTAAGTGGACCTAGAGTGTTGCACTCTATGGAGGGAATGAGAGACATTGATCAGGTTTCTGTTCCAATAAATGTGTTTTACTACCAATTAATTATGTAATCTATAAAATGGAAAATTGTTTGTTATTTAATTTTACGTTTTTATTTTCAATTAAACTTTCTAACTTTGTTTTGATTCTGTATAATTAAGTTATGGTTATTATTATTATTATGGTTATAGTTTATGTGATGGTCAAAAATTGGTGTTGAGTTTGTTTTTTTAATATCCGTTTTAAAGTCTCGCGGCCCAAAATTCTGTTTTTTGGAATAACCTCTGCCGTCTTCACAAACGAGTGGAATTTTATTTTGGAAAGAAACTCAAAATTGGTTTAATGGTTTGATCTTATTTTGCTAAACATGTGCCTCGTCACTCCTTTTCTCTCCTCTTCGCTTCCCCCTGTGTCTCTTCGTCTCTTCTTATCTCGTCGTTTTTCTCCTCGTCTCATCCCCAAAATGACAGTTTGGTTGGGCTATAATTAAAAAGTGGAAAACCATAGGCTTTATTTGTAAAAGTTCGAGTTTATCGAACCTATCTTTAGTGATTACGATACAATTTTTGGGAAAATGCAAAGATTTATAACCAAAATAAATGTTTTAAACCGCAAGTAAAATAATATACGGTGCGTGAGAATTTCTGAAAATACTGTAATGAATTGTGACTGTAATCAGGTTAGTTTTATCCAAAAGTATCCGCAATTTGTTTACTGTTTTGACACATCGATTTTTGTTATAAATATCCATATTCTGCGAAATTTCGAAATTACTTTGACAGATTTTGAGATATTCGAGCGTTTAAGACGGTCCCAAGCTCATTTTCATTTTACTGATAACACTGGAACTTTTTTTTTTTAATGTCGATCGATTTGTTATGTTTGAATCCTTAACTGTCTACACTGATGCAATATTTTATTAAACTAGTTTCTTCCCCTAAATCCTATTAGAGATGAATTGGTATTTGGTTTTTTATCAGAGTTTGTGAGAAAGTTTGTGCTATATTTGTACATCGTATATTCGTCGTTATATTATAGTTCTGAACTCTTCTCTCAAGACGCAAAGATTCTCGGATACTGGTGATTGCAAATTAAATGAACGCCAAATGTTGAAAGAGAAGAATTGCGCTCGCCGTAACAAATTGGACGGGTAATTAGTAAAAGTCGATATATCATTGTCAATGTTGTAGTCTGGCAGTCAGCCAGCCAACAGTTCACAGGTCTCGATCTTACTGCTAATTGCCGTCTCAGGTCAGTTCAATATGCAATCTATCGATACCTGACATTTATATCGATAGTCGAATGTGAACAGTGACAATTTTTTTATCTCGTAAGTTTGGTTACTAATTCAATATTTCTGTGTTGTAATTCTACATCCATGACTTTATAAATTATATTTATAACTAGAGTAGAACCTTGCGTTCTCGCTGTGGTCGCCAATTTCCGTTCATTTATTAAAATTTACTCTAAATGAAGATTAGAAGTTCGTAATGACGTAACTTAATTGAGCGAAGCGGGACATATTTGTTACCCAGTTACACGTCATTAGTCGTTATCAAATTTCAGAATAATGTTCTTTGAACCAAGTTCGATCAGTGAATGTAGTAGGTTGTTTCTTATACATGGCAGCCACTCAAAACATTTACTGCAGGACGTGCGAGATCTGAAGTAATAAATATAATGGTGTGAACTATGCATAACGAGCGGTAGTAAAAATCAAAACATCAAATGAAAAATGAAATTTGTTCTCAAGGGCAGTTTTTATTTGCTAACAAAATAAAACACTTTTTTTACTCCTTACGTGTTTATAGTTTCATTTATATGAATTTAAAACCTTTCCGAGTTTCATAGTTACAAAAATATTATACGAGTTATTAACAGTTCCCTGTGATTTTTCTAAAACGTGATTTAACGTAGGATCATTTAGGCTTCCAGTGAAGCTGAATTACTAACCAACGAAGGCTATGAATGATGGGTGTAAAAATAAGTTCTTTTTTATATATAATTCCCTCATTATTACATGGTTTATCAGTGAGTACACAACAATATTTAGAGAATTCCTCTAATAAAACCCTAAAATAATCACAAATTAAAGGGGAACAAGTTTCTTTCGGTTTTATCTGTAAAGAAATTTATGTTTAATACATTTAAAGGGAATATCGAAATATAATACTCGTAATTTTGCTAATTTTGGCCGAGAAAGATCTGTCAGGATAATTAACAAACGGCAGGTAATGTCTACGTGTTCCCACATTATTAACCTCATAACAGCAGACTTTGTGATTGCAGCGTAAAACAATGCAGTAGTTTATTTAAATGTCATGAAAGCAGTTTTGGGCTCATTAAGTCTTGCAACCGAGGTTTTATCCTTCGAGTCATTATCCTGCTATTGTTTGTTCTTCGTAATGAGATGTTAGTTCATCTGCACTGATTTCAACTTTTCATCACTCCTTCCTTGGCGCCAGACACCATGAAGCTCCGTGATTTTTCTTCTTCGTCAAATGTGTATTCTTGTCCTCTTGTATCGCCACCCAACTTTTGATTTTGATTTGTTCCTCCCCCTCAATGATTAAATTATATTATCGTAAGGCTACCACGGGAAATGATTCTGTATTTTACGCATTACCTTAAGGATAGAACGCTTCACGTTAGAATATCTAAAAAATAAACATGCAAGTACTTCTCATTACGATGGTTTTTAACTAATCATCTTTAAGTAGTGTTTACCCTCCTATCCATCAGTACATATCTTTAGCTAATATTGATAATTTAAACTTGTGTTTTCTACAAATGATAATTTGAATTTTTACGAACAAATTTCCGCTCGTCACACCAGTTTATCTTTAGGGTTCGATAAGAAACTGATAAGATTGCAGACGACTACATGGATGAGTTTTATTTGTTACCCGTATAATTTATTTGGTCCGTAAATCACTCGGTTGTAAAAATGAATCGCCGTAAATTACGTAAACACATCACTTTTGGAAACATTCAAGTAATTATATAAAATAAATATGATACGTTGTCAATCTATAAACTAAAGTTATTACATGAAGAATTTGGGAATATCAACTTTGAAAAACATGTGATCCTATCGGATGCAAAATAATCCTTGGCGGAGTTAATCTGGCCCAAGTATTCCATTTCTAATACCTGCGACATACTTTATGGAGGTGATAGAGACATAAATAATAAAATTAGTATATATTATATGGCTATCAGCATACTGTGATACAAATGGAAAAGATCAGAAAAAAAACACGGCTAAAACAAGAGGAATATTAAAGATTTGGAAGATTAAGAAGTTTCTTGGATCAGTTAAAGGTTTCACGAAGAGAATTCTAATAAGAAATGAAGATATCTGGCGGGAACTGAAGGTGGTACAAGTGGCAATAATTAAAGATGGAGGGATCATGAGATGAGAATGCCAGACAAAATTTCCAAACAAGCGATGAGTTATAAATAAGCCTGTAAGTAAAAACGTTGGGAAGGCTGAGGACAAGATGCCGGAACAGGAACATGTCTAATCGTGGAAATACAAGATGACGACTGTTAACATCAGAGTCACTATTGTGAATAATGAAAACTTTGAAATAATAAAATAAGGAAGTATTAAAAATAATAATTTACTAATTATATTTTTAGATTTTTCTTAGTTATATCTTTAATAACAAAATTAAATGATTCTGGGGGAAGATTGTACATTACAAGGATAAAACAGCAAAACGATTACTATCTTTATTACAGAACCTGGGAAATAGCTTCCAACTACTGTACTTGATAATACGGAGATACCAGGACGATTTCAACTTTAAGTAGTTTTCTCTCATCTTCATATATTGAAGAAAATGGTAATATTTATAATATAAAAGTTGTATTCCGTTAGTTTGGATGTTTATGAACAAATCCCACCTACTACATCAATTTATCAACGACTTTACATATCAATAAGTTGTCACACGGCTGCATGGATCAATTTCCTTTTTTGCATACCTTTAAAAATCCCTCCTCCCCGTTATACTTCCACATTTATTTTGATAAATTAACCCTTTCAATCCAATTCTGACTGTATAACTTTTCTAACAAACCATTAACTTGGAATGATTAGAAATGCAATGCTCCCCCGCTCTCTCTCTCTCTCTCTCTCTCTCTCTCTCTCTCTCTCTCTCTCTCTCTCTCTCTCTCTCTCTCTCTCTCTCTCTCTCTCTCTCTCTCTCTCTCTCTCTTTCTCTTTCTCTTTCTCTCTCTCTCTTTAAGTTAGGAACGTCATTAATCAAAAAGTTCGTCTTGAAAAATGAATAAGACGAGAATTAGATGCGCCACTGAAACTCCTCACAATGCATGATTAGATCCCAACTTCTTCAAAGTTTGTGAGTTTTTCTCCCTCATCTTCAAAACTCAATATGGGGATATAAGTTATTTACTTAACGTCAACGACGTTTAATAAGGATTTACGGCGGTTAAATTTATTTACATAATTTTATAAAAGTTAACTTTTCTTATAAACTTCTACGTTTCCATGATAATGTAAGCTTTACCAACGCAGTAATACAGTTCTGTGTAATTGAGGTTAAGGCTTGAACTAGATTTTATTATATACAATTTAATCGGCATCAAATGGAGACCGATCATGATGCTTGAATGTTAAGTCAAAATCATAGTCTGATTAAAAAGTCTTTTTATTTGACCCTTTCTCTGATAAAAATATCAAATTTTTAATCGAGACATGACTCCCAGAGTATTAAGCATTACGCGTGTTATTTAAATATAGTCTCGTCACAGCTGGCTCGGTGTCGAATTTGTGCGTGTAGCGATATTTCGTTATTGGTTTAAAATCTAGTTTGACCAGTTAGCCTTTGGGTGGTATACTATTAATTCACAAGCTAAATTTGTTAACACAAATATGGCACATTGAACAATAATAACTCAAATACGTATTCAAAGTCGCAATATATTATTACGGTTCAGAAATAGTTGGCAAAAATAAATTTATACTGCCGTCATTAAAAATTCGATTTTAATCAAATAGGATTTATTCTGAGAACACGTTCATAGCAGAAATTAAGCAAGTTTGAATATATAATTCGCAAGTATTACGAGTGTTATTTAAGTATAGTCTCGTCACAGCTGGCTCGTTGTCGAATTTGTGCGTGTAGCGATATTTCGTTATTGGTTTAAAATCTAGTTTGACCAGTTAGCCTTTGGGTGGTATACTATTAATTCACAAGCTAAATTTGTTAACACAAATATGGCACATTGAACAATAATAACTCAAATACGTATTCAAAGTCGCAATATATTATTACGGTTCAGAAATAGTTGGCAAAAAAAATTTTATACTGCCGTCATTAAAAATTCGATTTTAATCAAATAGGATTTACTCTGAGAACGCGTTTATAGCAGAAAGTTTGAATATATAATTCGCAAGTATTACGAGTGTTATTTAAGGATAGTCTCGTTACAGCTGGCTTGCTGCTCGGATTTGTGCATGTAGCGATATTTCGTGATTGGTTATGGATCTAGTTAGCCTTTGGGTGGTATTAATTCAGAAGCTAAATTTGTAAAAACAAACATGGCACATTGAACATTAATAACTGAAATTCACAATTTTTGTTTTAATATACATTTTAAAGAAGTATTTGACTTTTGACATTTTTGGCGATGAATAGTTTTGTGTGGTTAGAATTACGATTGTGATTGGTTGTCTGAGATTGTTTATGTAATGTTTATTTGTCTCTATTCCGATATAAGCACCCTCATTTCACGTTTACGCTCTGCTATTCTCTCATTTAATACTCTTATTCTACTTTACTTTGCCAAATGTCACTGCCTCTAACCTCTATTCACTATTATATTGCTTCGTATATCTTGCAAACCTCATTTCATTTCCTCTTCTTTCGGTAAGGTGAACAATAAAAATACTATCCCTGTAGAAGAGTCATTGACCAGCCAGAGCGCAATAAACTATTTCTGTTTTCTTATTTACTACTCTTTACACTCTATCGATAGTGCCGACGTGTATGTATATATATATATCCAAGTTTAATAATAGATCACCACGTTCTTTGCTCGAGAGAGTCTAATATTAATTCCGTGCTCTCCGAAAGAGATATATTGGAGGCATGTGTTGTAACTTATGATTAACGGCGAACGACAGAGAACTAAGTTTAGCAAGACTAAATGCGGACACAAACAAAAACGTCGGAGCTAAGCAACAGGTGCGTCCAATACGCTGCAGTTTTATTTTCTCGATGAATTATTTATCGATATCGGACTCTGTTGTGCATTTCATTTGGAGCGAGGAAACACATATTTCGACACGGTAAACGCATTATTGATTTAAATTAGATTCTAATTCATAGTACAGAGTGGCTTTTAGCGAAGTTTCCAGCTGTTGTTTTATCTCTAGTTTCCTGGAAATATTTTCAGATTTTCTCTTAAGTTAATTAATTAATTCTGTTAACAAGATTAATAAAACTGTACTAGCACATTTGAAGAACTTTATTACACACCTGTCTATGAATTAAATTCCTAACCAATAGTATGTTTTGCTATCTAATGAAAAGTGCTGTACGTGAGATGGGAGGAATAATAATTTTCATTATTTCTCATTTTATTTATCATGTATTTCTATATTAAAAAAAAGAAATAGTTCCCATAAGAAATACATAATAAATAAAATCAGAACTAATGGAAATTATATTTCCTTCTATCTCACATGTAGATATTTTTCGTGAATTTTATTTCATTGAAGTTAAGTTTTTAATAACGGGTCAAGATTGAAATTAGTTTTATGGGTAATTTCTTTTCAACCGCAATTTTCCTATACTTGCGATTTGATACATGAGTTTGGATCATTACTCACATTTCAACTAAATTTAAAGGAATTCGGTTGAGCCGATTAAAAAAAAAAAAATTACAATATCTCCATGGAAAAATTTTGGTTTTTTTAAAGATAACTCCTGAATTGACATCTTTGACAATATGGTGACAAGTACATTTTGTTTAGGTCTTTACATGCTACAGTTTAGTAAAATTGTATCAAAATCTATAAAGACGATTTTGAGAAAATTGGAATTTTGTTTTTATGTCTAAAATTTCTGAAATTTAAATTATTGGGAAATATGAGAGGACGCTTTTCAGAGTATGGTCAAATTCCCACGTACAAAATTTGATATCAATCATCCCACTTGTTTTAGGTGCAGACCACTGCACTGTATATGGACAGAAAATAGAAAATGGTTTTAAAAAATAGACAACTGGTCTTGTAGTTTACGAGTAATAGGTTCTGGATTCAATCCCCGTAGGGGCTCAAACATTTACTGATTGACCCAGCTTTATGAATAAAGTTCTGGATCTACATTTAGTAAGTGTATAGTCGTCTAGCAGGCTTAGATCTTCACGGACTGTTGCGTCATGTAAGTTAACGAAAAAATTAATTATGTGTCTCAAATAGTTAAAATATTAATTGTGATTTTAGCAGTATTTTCGAGAAAGTCAAATTGAACAGATTTTGTGATTAGATAGAGTTGGTTACTTTCTTCGTTTAATCTTGGGTTACATCTTTTCTATCTGATCTCTCTCGACCTATTCTTGTTCTCTTCCGACTCTGACGCTTCTACAGTATTCGACAGCTAGATGGTCTTTATTTGATAATGATCGAGAAGTTTTTCGCTTTAAAACAACAAGATATTTAAAAAACTGATTGGCCCACTAAACTAGAGTTAAAAAATACTGCAATACAAAATGACGAGTAAAAATATTTCTACGTCATAAAACAAAATATGAAAAATTAGGGTTTATAACTTTAGGACGGAAATAGTAAGTCTTCGGATACAATTTAGCCCACCCTGTATAAGATAGTTATTGAAGAAATGATATTTCCTAAATGAAAAGTTTTTATGTAAATTGGATTCCATGTTGTTTATATACCTCCGTAAAATAACTTGTATATTTGAATTCCTCCGACTTGCTCTAGAGCGTTTCTCGCTTCGTCGCACCTACACAAATGCTCCAATATATTGTCTGATTTGTTGACTTGCATTCGAAATTATATGAATATAAATTCCCTTTTCCGCTTGCGAATAGCTTTACTTTATATAAATTATTAAGAATATCGGTATTTCAGACTTGGAAAGAAATGAAAATGTACACGCTCCTACAAATGTTTATCTGGTAGAATGTAATATGCTACTTCGTTGATATTAAAGAACTTTCGGTTGAAGTTTACATTCAGTAGTACCAATATAGCAGCGAGTAAACTCTATATTTGTTTTCACTAAGCGATAACTGTATTAATCCATTTTCCATGCAAGCAAGATTATTTTTAATTATCAACTTTACTCAATTTGAGGCTGCGAGCCCAGGTTGTGCTGATGAGTCTGTTGTGTTCTTACTTTGTTTGGAGGAGATTTCTTGATAAACTAAGTGTTGATTTATAAACGTTACGGTGTTGATCCAACATTGTGGGACCAAGCAATATGTACCATTTAATACTCTCAATAATAATAAGGAATACCATCAGGGGTTCACTCAGTGAGTATGCGGATCTAGGCTACATCTTTCTTCTTGTATTATTTCTCTTTCATCTTTCCTATCAAATCTTTGTTGACCAAATCTTGTTCCTTTCCTACCCTTGCGCTAATAAAGTATTCGAGGGATAGAGGGTGTCTATTATATGCTGTTTTCTTCTTTTTTTAAGGCGATAATTAAGAAATTTTGTCCAATAAACATCAAGAAAAATAATAGTAATAAGGAATAAAGTGGTTATTTTAAAATTCTGAATTACCAAGAAATTATATCAATAAATTGGTTATCCTTTCGCCTAAATTAAAAATAATGATATCGTCACTTTAATCATTAAAACTCCAATACATTTTTTCTCTTCAACAGTTTTCGAAATATTTGACATTACAGATTTTAAATGACCGTCATTTTGAAAATTAAAAAAAAAAAAAAAAAAAAAAAAAAAACATTGTTTTCGTGTTGGTATATTGGTAAAAGATTATATAAAAAGTGTGCATATAAAATTTGGACTCAATATTTCCAAATTATAAATTTATTTAGAAAAAAAGACTTTTCGAAAAACATACAGTTGACAGATCGTTTCTGGACATATGTTAAGGGTACTGTTTTCTTTATTTATGTGTCCCGAACCAATCCGTGCAATATTGGTAAAAGATTATATAAAAAGTGTGTATATAAAATTTGGACTCAATAATTTTAAATTTATTAAAAAAAGACTTTACGAAAAACATACAGTTGACAGATCGTTTCTGGACATATGTTAAAGGGTACTGTTTTCATTATTTATGTGCAAAGTGCAATTTATTTATGAACCAATCCGTGCAATAATGAACGCACTTAATGATTCATAAAACATTTTTATACCTCCCAATATTTATTATAGAGTGCGCTGGATGTAGTATAAAGCTATATCGTGCCCCATAGAGTCACTGAAGATGTGTTTGTATATTTTTCATGCGTATTTACGTAATCCGTTTCGAAGGATTTATGAAAGGATAGGATGTATGTGGCTGTGAGTTTCATCTTACATAAATATCTTTCTACATTACATTTACCATTGCGTCGTTGGTGCTTCCTTGTCCCATTTATTTAAACGTCGTTTGTCATCTCTAATTCTTGTTATTTCTTCTACGTTCTTACTTGTTTCTTTTTGTTATTACCAGCATAAGTTATAGTTTTCTTTTGAAATTCGTAAGTTGCATCCTGTTTTGTTTTCTAACTTAGGTTTACATTTTATATTGTTTATAGTTAATTGTGATTTTATTATATTTTGTTCATATATATTTAGACCACTTTCTAGAATGGAAATAATTTAAAATTTATATAACGATTAATAATTATTTATTGTAACAAATTATTACATTTACATTCTACATTTCAAAGTTATTTTATTACAGTGAATTGTTCATATTATTAATACACTGTATTCGGACATTTGTCATAAAATACACGAAGTTTCGAAAGTAAGCATTTACCCCCGTTATCAAGTAAACCTACAGCATGAGTAATGTGAAAACAAGGAACATAGTCAACCAGTCTAGTTGGAAACGAGAGCTAAAATTAGTAATCTAAGAAAGAGACTGAAGGCTAAAGTTCGGTAAGAGTGATCAAAATAACGAATGAATGGCCTTTCTTACAGTGTGGCAATGACGTGGTCTTCTATCTGGATCTACAGCTTCTTTAATGTAGTCTCGGGTTAGATATATCTCTCTTTCATCTTTCCGATCATATCTTTCTTGACCAACTCTAAATTTGGGGGTAGCTACCACCAAAAATTTACGATTTTCTCAAAATCGGCTGTAACGATTTTGATCAAATTTTGTTTAAGTGTAGCCTTAACGAATTCAAACAAACGTATTTGTATCTCTTCCAAAATATCGATTTGCTAAGAAAACAAACAAAATTGCCTCTGGGACGGTTTATTTAAAAAAAAAAATTCTCTACTGATTACGTTGTGCAATTTTAAGTATATTAAAGTACATGAATAATTCTTTAAAAAAAAAATGACTGCATTCGTTAATAAACTCGATTTAAATCTAACGGGTCGTTTAATACAAAAGAAGCACGATTAGACCTTGTTTAAAAAATATAAATATTATTTTAAAGATGGCGTCTAAAATTTTTCGAACAAACTAACATTTTCAGTGACGAATAAGTTTGGTTGTTTTGTATTTAGTTTTAGGAATGGGCGAGTACGAAAAATTGTGCATTGTTTTTACACTTTATTTGTTTATTATATATTGTTTTGTTCTACAACAATTCCAATTAGTTCGTCTAACCATATAAATTCATGTTACATTTGATAAATTGCATTACACATTAATCAAGTTTGCACTCTACCTTGTTCACTATTTATTCCGTACCAAACAACGTTTATTAAGTTTCGTTCGACCTTTGTTCTAGAACGTGCATAATAGACTCTCGGTGTAATTGCTTTTGTGAAATATTATTTAGGCGGGTTGCCAAAAAATATGTTCTCTTGTAATTAGCTAGTGTAAGCAGTAACTCTAGCAAGAGAAGAACCCTTCCCTCTTCACGGTCTCGAATTCAAATCGAATTGCCTTCGCAGTGCCACATATCTTTATTAGATTGATAGGGGCGGCGTTTCTGCATAAAGATGGGCCAATTTCCGAGGCAGCTACTTTTGCACGGTTCGTTTCCACCCCTCCCTCACTGTTTTGCAAGGATGTGGCTTTTACGAGTTACACAATCCTTTTTCGTTTTCTTATTCCTCTTTATTTTGGACAAGAACGCAATGAAATAAACTTTAACACCGGTTGGAAATGGTTGCCCTTGAAATCCGGGCGCCTTTATCCATTACACGAGGAGCGAAATTATTACTCCCGTTGTTTCCATATAATATATTCTAACTACCTAATTCCCCTCGTCGTCTGTAAGTAACCGAAACTCGGCGGCGCCATTGTTATTTTAGTTTACACAACGGCTGTGTTTGTTTGTGTAATACAATATTAAGATTATACGTTTTGTTTATTTTTAAATACGTTTCATTGCGTTAAAATTGCAACGTTTTTAATAACAAATAACAATCCTTGGCGCGACAGCTCGGTGCGTTGACGTGCATTAGAACCTCGAGTTCCCGTCGTTGTAATTCGTGGTAACCTTTGATGACCAGAATTCGAACCAAAATTGATTGTACATCAAAAATAGCTAAGCCTTCTATATGATATGGTTTGAAGTTCAGAAATTAGAGGCTGTAGTACTGCCATGTAACGGTCCTCCCTAACAAGAACCTTAAGACGTATTGCAAGTTAGCGCATTCTTATCTGAACCCACAAAACTACAACTGTTCTAACATTGATTTTACTTTAAAAAAATAAATAAGCGATCTCCATGGTATCGTTTGAAGTTCAGAAATAGTGACTCTAGTAATGCCTTCTTCTGGCGACTTCAAGGACACCATGCCGTTTGCATCCTTTACTCCTCCCACGATAGCTCATCATAGAACCCACATATCTGTTCTTCTCACACATTGTAGCTTCACAATATAGTATTTTATAGGAATTCTCCTTTTAGGTAAATCAGTCGCACGCTCAAAGAACTCCAACATATATTTATCTACCCAGCACGTAACTCCACAGTATGTACATCCGAAAAAGTAAAATCAAACCAAACTACAACAAATTCTCATGAATAAATTAGACAACGTTGTATAGGGAATTATATTAAAACTTTAATAATGTCTAAAAAAATAATTTTAAAAAAACAATATCCATGGTTTAACAACATTGACGGAGCTTTTTAGTCGGGTATTGTTGTTTTAACATTCTCAATTTGCGTTTTAGACCCAGCATATAAAATAAATACGAGTCCTTTCATGTCAGCGTATAAACTGCGTATTTATAAATTACAAAGAGACATGCGTACACCCCACGCTTTACACGACTAAGATTTCATAATGAAACTACATAAAAGTAAGGTTATCTTTTTACTTTGTAAATCTTGACGTTTAATCGAGTCATAAATTTGTCATTATCATAAAAATTCCTCAGGACTAAAGTAAGCTTTTCCAAAGACATTTATAAAAGTGATAAAAACCGCCTTCTAGAGTACGCTTCTTCCTAAAACGGTTTCGTAAAATTAATATTTTTCGCCATAAAATCCTGTCGAGGCGCGGAGCAAAGGGTTAAAGTCATTGTGAGAAAGTTAGAGAATGTTCACTGCCTGTGTGATCAATAAGGCGGAGTTTTCTCCTTAGGCGAGACGCAGTATCAAGTGAAGCATCTTTTAATCTGTAAGGCTGCGAGATGAAAGAGCAGTATCTATGTACCTTTACCTAATATCCGAGACTAAGGAGTGTTACGCAAAGGTTGTTTGATTTATCTTAACGATGCTTGGTTTCAAATAACGTTCAATTTCATTCACTTAAAGTCTTCATTCACGGGGGGGGGGAGTCTTTTAGGTTTAATCGGAAAAGTATAACCAAATCATAGCACGTTAATTTGTGTGAAATTAATTGAATTTACTATGAAATTTCTTTAGGAATTTTAATTTTTGATGCTCATTTCAAAATTTATATCATTCGAGCACAGATCGTTTAAGTTTTCTTTTAAATTCATATACGTAAATTATAATTGTCACAGTGATCACACGTTTTGTTATCTTTGATTTATATTTAATTAGTTAGACGACCGCAAATATTCATCAATGAGTATTCGTGAAATATTATGAAGAGATGTTTAAGAGAACAATGCAATTATGAAATATGGTAAAGACAATCTAACACTGAAGAAGTAGTTTTGCTGAGTTATTTGTGTTGAAAATAAATATTATTCATACTGTTTATAGGGTGATCAAAAAGTATGTAGGCTAGTAAAATTTCCTTTATATTCGAAACCGTTTCGTTCAATGTTATAGTTCTGTGTTTTTTCTAAGTTTTTTAATGGATAAATTAATTATGTAGTCAATATTTGTTATTGAAATTTTTTAATTTAGAAAATATCTCGAAAACAATTATTGATTTGAATTTACAAAAAAGGAAATAATTTTTTTAAATACATAATATAAAAGATGAGATTTTTTTGCCTGTTTTATCGATTCAATTGCCTGAGATACAATATATTTTTGAATTCTGAGAATTACAAACATGTATCCGAAACGTTTTGTTTCAGACTATCATTCCTTTTTTTTTTTTTTTTTTTTTTTTTCTAAACCAAATTATAGTAGAAATGAAAGAAATATTTATGGTTTTTATAAATGTTTTTATTTTCTTACCGTCTTCACATTATACATAAGGAAGATACTAGGCAATACCGTCAACCTGATTCGAACCTCCGTAACCTCAAGTACAGGTAAGCTCTGCCAACTGAGCCAGTTTATCCCGCTTGCCCCCAGTTTACCAAAACGAAGATTTTTGTAAATTTTCAAACAATGACGAATATCTCAGAAACCGTTGATTTTACAAAAACAACACAAAAAACAAAAACTTTACATTTTTCACGGTGAACAAGACACTTCATTTTCATTGTATTACCCAAATATTAATAAAACTTTACTGTAAAGTAAATAATAATTTATTTATTACTTTTGTAACTATTAAACTCGAAATAGTTTTAAAAGTCAAAACATCATCAAAGTAGGAAAGTTTGTTATTAGTAAAAAGTTTCAATATTTTAGTACGACTGTTATATCTTATTTTTATTATTATATTTAATAACACAGAGCGCACAGTATTTTATAGTCTTAGAAGCAGCATCTGCAATACTAGAACTCCGTCATTTTAAACAAGAAATTTAAATAAAGGTGTACATATATGGTTCGACTTATTTGCCCTTAGTGGCTAAGCTATAGCAATCCTGAGGGCTGGTTCTACACCATGTTTTCTTGGGTTAGGTTAGGTTAGGTTAGCCTCTTTTTCATTTTTCCTCTCTGGTCTGGACAAACTCTCGTTCTCTTCCGACCCTATTATATTCTTTCTCCTTTCTTTTATAAGCCGATGATGACCGAGAAGTTTTTCGCTTTTAAACAACAAAAAAGTGAACAGAGAAAATCAACCTACTTTCGATGAACCTCCTAAATTTCATAACAATTGGTAGCGCGTTTGTTCGTTATTCCTTAATGCAGGAAATGCCATATGTTGGAGTTTAAACAACACCTCGCTTCGCTCGTCCAATTCAATTTAACGCGAGAATTATTTAAGTATTAAGACAACAACCACAGTGGATACAACATAATATATATATAGAGGTTATGTCATGTGTGTGAGCCACAACGATATTGGATACTGAATAATTTAGTGACTCAATACAGAACAAGGTTGAGCTTAGAATATTGTCTTTAACCTAGAGGCGAATGTTTTAATCATCAGGTATAAAGTGTTCAAGCTTAATAATTAAAACGAGAATTGTTGAAAAATTTTGTTGGGTTTTAAGGCTACGTGGTTTTTAGAGTCAAAGATTGTGTCAATAATACTCTAATGAGCAGGATCATGAGTATTTTATAGTTTCAACATTCTTTGAAGAAGATCGCACTAGCTAAAATACTCGCTTATTGAATCTCTATTATCCACGAAATCACAGTTAATTCGTTAGTACTTTAAACTTTCTATGGTCAAAGATTATGAGGTCGTTTGGATTCTGTTAATTACAGTTTCACAGTTAGAGGAATATTCTGTGCGCTAAATACACAGACAATTTAATAGCAGCAGTGTACCGACTTTATGCTCTCGCCAAAATATTCAAATTAAACATTAAGAGGCGAAAAGCAAATGACAGTAGTTTGTCAATGTACGTACAGTGTTTTGCCAACTCTCTTGTTCTGTGCCTGAAACAAAGAGATCCTTGTTAACGTTAAATTGTATTTATCAAGGTAAGATTTTAGGGGAAGGATATAAGCTGTGACTATAAAGTTCCAGATATGTTTTTATTTTTAGTTAATAAATGGATTAAACAATCCAAACTTTGGAAATCATAGATTGTAGTTTTTATATAATAACTCTTTATCCTCCTCTTGGGGAAGGGTGAGTTAACCTAAATATGATAAGGGCAGTCATGTGATATAATCTTTTGAGGGTTGACCTAAATATCTTAATTGATAAGGGCAGTCACGTAATTTATAATTTTAAAGAGTTTAATGAGTAAAAAAATGGGGAGTAACCTTAATATCTTAAATGATAAGGGCAGTCACGTGATATATAATTTTAAACATTTTGATTCATAAATAAAAATAACTAGAGGCAATTCAGAATGTTTAAAATAGAAGCATTTTCAACAATTTTGTTTATTTAATTTTCTTTTTTGAATGATTTTCGATATACACCATCAGGGGCCCACTATAGTGAATACGTCGCGGCAATCCCGAAAGATCCTAACCGGATCTACACTTTTTTTGCATGTAGTGTTGGGTTAGATCCCTCTCTTTTTTAATTTTTCCTATCTGGTATCTCTTGACCAACTCTTGTTCTCTTACAAAGTTGTTAGAGTATTTAATGAATAGGGGTCTTTATTTCATCTTCTTTTCTCCTTTTTATTAAGGCCATAATGACCGGATTTGCATGCCTTTAAACAACAAGAAAATAATATTATGTGTATTGTTTTATTTTAAGTTCAATCGTAATCAGAGGGTTTTTATGAGTGTTTAAAAATACGTATTCTATCTTTCCTTCCAATTGTCCTCCAAATTAGACACTGTACGACGTAACTGCTGCAAAGCGTTAAATCACATAATGTGTTCGTTGAAACTTGTCTATAAAATTTATTTATACGAAAAACGCATTTTCGTAGATTTTTTAAAACTTTGACCCGCTATTTCGGATTGGTTGAACAAAATTACGTTTATTTTTCGTCGTTTTTCTCTGTATTTATCAAGATCTTAAAAATGAATCGTACTACTCTCCTTATCATTTATGATATCAGCCTAAGTAGAGTCTAAACCCAAACTAAATTCAAGAAATTTTGATTTGTTATTCCAAATTAAAAAATAATAAAAAATGACTGAGCTTTATGATCACCCTGTAATAAGAAGTGGGTTTCAAACTAGGTTAGGAAATTTTGATTTGTTATTCCAAATTAAAAAAAAAAAAAAAAATGACTGAGCTTTATGATCACCCTGTAATAAGAAGTGGGTTTCAAACTAGGTTAATATGAATACAACTTAAAATAATAATCTTGTGGTGCTACATCCTGAGAAAGACCTAAGTAATACGATCAGTAACATTGAGTTCCTGTCACTTTAGTTCTAGCCTTCACAACCAGAATTCGCTACTAAACGTAGCTTCTAACTTTTTCTCACGATTTTTGGTCAACAATAACTTTTTGAATAGATAGTTACAGTGATTGAACCACAGCAAGCGAGAGATCTAAGCCACTAGAACAAACCTAAGGAAGAACGGAAGTTTAAGGGATTCATCTCAGTCGTAAGGATTTATCTCCTATAAGAAAACTGGTATGCTTCAAACGTTTTACCATGTCAGAATGTTCTTCTTTGCCCAATTTAAAAGAACACGTGAATGTTTTCCTTTATTTAATTAATATTTTTTTAAAAAGGGGAAAAACTTTTGATTACATAATTAAATTATTATTTTTTAAAAACTATATTGTTTATCACTGGATAATTATAGTGATTTATGAAAGAATGAGAAACATTATTTTTTTACCTATAATAAATAATATTTCACTATTTATTAAATAAATAATATAATAAATAATATTTAAAATAATAGAATAATTTCAAGGCTTACGCGTAGGTATTACTACGCAATTAAGCTGTCAAGCTTCGAGTAAGATGTCAACTACATAATTTTATTTCACTCCCGCAAAACTTTAATAGTTTGGGTATACAGTAATTGCGTGCAAGAAACGAACTGACAACAATAATTGTGTTAAAAACCAAATCATTATTTCCACGCCTCATTTGAAATAATATTTAAAACAAAAGTTATAACAGAAGTAAAATTTGACGTGTACATACAACAATAAACTGAAACAAACTATTTCAGTCTAGATAGTTGACGTTAACTTTAGAGACAAAGTAGTAAAACTTTTTTTTATTTTTATTACAGACACAAAGGTTGTGTTTGTCAGTATTTTTATTAAAACTGAACATAACTTGGTAAATTTATGAAACCGTTGAAGTTTAAATTTCAAAACATAACCTAAGATGCAAACAACCAACGCTTTTCTAAATAAAGCCTTGAGCCCCAGATTTTTTTTAAATTGTGCAACATCATCGCGTTCTACGCCATGATGAATGAAAGCGAGAAATAAAAACCTCTCTTCCTTTTTCCTTCAATTAGCCATTTATCACCTTGTCTTTGACACTGGTCTATATTTAATTGTTGATATAAATAATATTAAATGTTGACATTTCTAGTGTTGGTGCTATGTCGCGCTCGTGCAGTGCGTTTATTAATCAAAAGTGACGCCAAACTAATGTATTCATTTGTGCCTCTCCTTCCCTCCCCTCTCTGAAACCTCTCATTGAGTTTCAGGCAGTTTGGCGGCTGTCCAAAGCACGTTATGTTCATCTAAGCTCATTGATTTCTTGCCCATTGTGTTTCGAGCTTCGGATTTAAGGGTTTCAAAATTATTGCGTTTTCGGATATGTCGTTATTTATTTATATAAAATATCACTTTATAACTCCGGATACAAAATGGAGTTTTTATAATATGCGTGTCTATCTACTTGCATATTGTGTACAGTTTATTTCACAGACATTTTTCATGAGAAGAAGCTCATATTAGTGATGAACAAACGCTTGTTTTTAAGAATTTTTTCAATGAAAAACTGTAGGCATTTACGTAAAAATCTCTAATGATTTTTAAATTTAAAGCTGTTGTTGGATAAACACTAAACCTGACAGTTAGATTTCGCTAAATAACAGGTAGGTTATGACAATTTGTAGAAACAAAGAATTGTTGCTTTGACAACACATCTTCTACAGTTATTATCTAAATGCAGTCCCATTATATTACAGAATAAGAAAAAGAAATTAAATAAATTTTAAAAAAGCTGGAATAGAGTGGATTTTTTTGTACTTTAAAGGTAAGAAACCATCTTGTTTATCATTGCCTTCATAACAAAAGATATAAAATATATATCGTTAGCCCTTGAATATTCTAATAGTGTCAGGGACCTGATAGGAAAAATGATAGAGAGGGATCTAACCCAAGAAAAGATGAAGAAAGCTGTAGATTCAGCTAGATACCTCGGGATAGCTAGACCCGTACTCATTATGACCCCCTCAGGGGCAAATTAATTATCAGAACAAAACCAATATACCAACCTACAAAACTAAATTTCTGGGTAGCATATGAAAGCGCCAGTCTTTAGCACATAACAAAAACTAGTAGAATTTTTTTAAAACAAAGGTTTTCTTGACCTTATATAAAATAGACGGTTGGCAGTTTACTGGTTAATAATTTTAACATTTTAAAGTTTTTTATCTAAATTACAAAATGTACAGTGAAAATTATGTTTGCTGTAGTTTCATTTGTCTTTATTGAGGTTTTTATTGCTTAAAATGAAAACTACTAGCATTCAATTTTGTTTTATAATTTAATACCCTGTACATAGGTATGAAGATTCGTCACATTCTGTTGATAAGTTGGATAAATAGCGTTGTGAAGTTACGGTAATTTGTAAACCCAGTTTACATTAAAGATGATTTTTCATCATTATGAGCAGTTCCTGATAAAGGTAAAATAATGACGACATGCTTACATTTGATAAAGTTAAATTACGCTTGTTTTCCCAACACTGTTTAAGATGCTATTTTGTCACAATCTCTGAATAGCTTCAGTATAGGGTTGTCCACCGTTGGGTCAAACACGTTTGTTCATCTAGAGGCCGAGTAATTAATATACAAGACTTTTTACCTATAATATATCAATATGAATGAACCATTAATATGGTGTTACTTGCAAGGGCACATTTCGTGGTTCCGGCTCTGAATTTCACAGATCAAATCACAAGAAAATTATATGAAAGTAAATACAACAGGAAAAAATTGTTTACGAAATTTATTGGCATATAAAATCACGTGTAAGGGGTTCTCTACAGAAAATGGAATTTTATATTTTCATTAAAAACTTAATCTATATTTTATCTTTTCTTATTTAGTCTTAAACCCCCCAAAATGTGAAATTTGTGTAAACACATTTTCAGTATTATTATAACCGCCGTTTTTACAGACGTATTAAATACTTTTTATTTTTGAAATAACCCCAAAACAACTAAACCAGTTTTATGCATAAGTTCTTTTTTAGTTTCAAAATCGATTATGCTGTAAACTATTCAAAATCTATTAGTAACAGACTGGTTTTTTCTGTCAACTTTTTCTAAAAACGTTAAAAAAATATAAAACACTAAATTTATTTTCAATTAATATGGTTATTGTTTTCGCTTTATCGTCTAAGGGTAAATTGAAACTTTGATATTTATTAGAAATGAAAAATATTCGTTATAAATGTCACACTTTAAGGACAAATTAAAATTAAATTTTTCATCAACTTAACGATCACAGTAAATTTCCTACAGGATAATGATTGGAGTAAAATCAATCTACTTGATATAAATACGCAGATGTATTGCAGATTGCATATGTAGTCGTTTGAAGGAGTTCTCTTTGTTCAATTCATTGTGGCATTGTGAGACTTCATATTACTGTATATTAAATTTGTAATTCTTGGCAGCTGATACACTGATATGATAGGACGAGAATCTTTACTGCCCCCCCTCTTTTTGTGTCAGGTCGTTTGTCGAATTTGATCTTGGCATTGATGAATGCAGATTACTAATTTAACAAAATAAATTATTCAAGCTCCTTTGGTAAAGAAATAACAACTATAAACCATTTAAAACTGCCATTTTGAAATATTGGGACGATTTTTTTCCAATGATATTCGACGAATTTTAAAACCTTAACTGTCTAGATTTTACGAAATTTCAATTTAATTTTCTTAAACACTTTGAGGTTATTTTTTTTAAAGTTTGAGTTATATATTTCATATTTTTATTTTGGAAAATTTGAAATATCGGGAAAGTTAAAATACTAGAATATCACGAAATACGACTACATTAGTTTTCTTGTTTATTTTAATTTAAGTGTGACCCAAATCTGTAAACATAACCTAAAATAAATTTATAACAGCTGATAAACTAAAAACATGTGTCGGGCTTGTAACTATACAATGGTAAAAACATACGTTTGAATCTTTGTAAAATTGCAAAGTTCTTTATGGTAGCTAAGGACTATAACATTATGCTTATGGAGGTATAATTTAATTAAAATTTTTTTTTTTTACTTCCTACAGTGTAAGACGGATAGTTTTTATGTATCTATGAACGTAAGACTATCGTTTATTTTATTGCTCGTGTAAATTTAATGATGTCAAGCCGTATGTATCATATAGATTACTCAATCGACTGATAAAACCCGCCAGGAGTTCATTTTTCGTGAATACGGTTGTAGCAATCCCGGTTACTCTAGCTGGACCTACACTAATTTCCAGGTTGTCTTGGGTTAGATCCCTCGCTTTTATTTTACCTATAAGGTCTCTCTTGATCAAATTTTGTTCTCTTTCGATTATAACACTATTCGAAGGCTGAGTCTTTATTTTATGTTCTTTTCATTCTTTTATTTACAAAGCGATGATGACCGAAAGGTCTTTGAACAGCAACGAACTAATCGACGGATAAAATATTAATTAGGATTACATATTTTCAAAGAACTGCATTTTATTAGTTTTTTCTTTGTTTTTATTTTCCTGTTGAAATATTATTTATTACATTATAAAAGCTAAAGGTTTTTTGGTTGAGTATCGATGTTCAAGTTCCTTTTTCGTTTACAGTAATTTAATACCCTAAAAGGAACTTCTGTTTTTATATTATCGAATTTATAACATTTGATCATACCCCTAGGTTGTATGAAGGTGTGCAATTTGAAGTTCTCACTTTCATCACTACATAATTACATTTGCGAGCGCAGCGATCATTTGTTTAAATTAGTCATTCCATTCAACAAGTTTTCTAGAGCTTCAAACTAAAAATCGATTGTACATGGCACGAATCGTAAAGTCGAAGAGAAAAAAAAATTAAAGGAGTTAGAAGATGAATCCATTGGGGAAAGATAATACCCAATCACACTAAGTGAGTCAGTCAGTCCAGGTAGAGCTCCCAACTGCTGGCGCAACCTACATACAGTTTATGACAATGCTAGAAGGCAAATGGTTTTCTTCTTCAGGACTAAAAATAAGAAACTTCTAAACGAGATCGTCTATTTGATTATTTTCTTTTTAAAGTATTGTTTGGTAAGGTCTTTTAGACTGTTTTGTTCTTTGTTAGATTACAAATGTTTCTGGACACTGAACGGAAACAATAAATGAACATGAATTTAAAGCGAGGTACCTGTAATGTCATTCTCACTTGGTAAGGGGCTCAAAAAGTTACGTTGTTGACTCATCATCGTAATACATCCCAACTGCTATATACAGTTTATGACAATGATAGAAGGCAATTGTTTTCTTTTTCCAATACAAAAAGTAAAAAAACTTCTAAACGAGATTGTCTATTTGATTGTTTTTGTTCTGGAGTATTGTTTAGTAAGTTTTTTTAGACTATATTTTGTTATTTCTTATATAAAAAATCGTTTTGAACAGTGAACGGATTCAATAAAAGAACACAAATTTAAAACGAGTTATGTTTTTCCCGCTTGGTTTATGGATGATTTTGGGCACAAATCCCTAAGGGGCTCAAAAAGTTAAGGTGTTGACCTATCATATTGAGTTTGAGTAGCACCGATTTGTCTACTAAATCTTGGACTCGATGTGCTGACTACGATGCCCTTTTTTTAAATAGGCTTAAGTTACATTTTTGTTTATTTCTTAAGGTCATACTATAACACCCGTTTCCCAAAATTGAAGATGTTTTAAACTTAAAATCCGTTTCCCTAACCTACAAATTTGTTTTACTTTAGTTTAATTACAGTAATGTCGTGAAAGCCAGACAAATCTGAAGGTTTTGAGGTTATTTCTACCCATCTCCTCTCCTTTCCTCGTCTAAGAAAATGCTTATTTATTCATGACACATTTTCAGAAAATCGTTGTTTTTTGGACAAAACCGGGTTTTATACTCCTTTCTATATTTTAAAATTAATTAGTCCTGTGCTCTCGCGAATCCGCTGTTTTAAACATCTCCTTGAAATGTGGAGCATTTGTTCCTTTTTTACATACCGTACATTGAAACAAAAGGTTATACTCTGAACAGAAGTTTAATTAATTTTGATTTAATATGAGCTTGTGCTTTTTTTATTCATGTATACTTCGAAGAATTTGCTCCATAACGTGACCTTTTAGAATGTGCTAAACATTCGTAGCTTATTTTGTATTTTTTAGTATCTTGTGTTAATAATAATAATAATAATAATACTGGGTGAAACAGCCTGTTGTGGGTCTACCCTTGTTTGACTGTTTTTTCTTGGGTGATGTAGCTTTTCTCACAACCTTGGGCAGGTACATGCAACCTCTTACTTGTGTGAATAATAATACTTATAATAGGAATGTTAAATTTTACAGCCATTTTGTAAACTTGATTATTTTATAAGTTTGTTTGAAGAAAATTATTGTTCTCTAATTGTTTATATGTATCTTTAAACTTATTTTAATGTATTTGTTGTATTAATTTGATACAAAACTTAAATTTTATATTTTGTTTTGCAGGTAAGAGAAAACTCAATCTATGGCAAGCACAGACCTGTCCATGACTCTAATACGGTAATACAAACTACTTCAAAATTAGAAATAGTGTCAAGAAATGTCAAACTCCAAAATTCTTAGTTTTTCCAATCACTCTCATGGAATCATGAAAACCCGAGGCAATGAAATGTCCACCGATTCAACCCATATGTGTAATTTGACACCATTACTCACTGTATGTTTATTAAACGCGCTAGAGATCGAAAGTTTGATACATTTTAGTATGTAGGTAGGTATTATTACAAACAGAAACAGGCTTTTTATTCCCACAGAGCCTTGACATAAACAACAAAACCCCCTTAAAAGTAACAACATCCAAGTAATAAGTCATTTGATACCCTCTTCTAAACGCTCTGGCTTTGGAACGAATTTTCTCATTCTATAAAAATATTTACAAAATTATATAAACAAATGACACAGCCTGGAGAGGAGCAAGTGTATTATTTAATATATATTAACTTAAGATTCGAAGTTTATAGTAATCCCATACTTTTTTTATACTGAATATTGTTTCCTTGTGGGAGTTTTTATGAAAGAGTGTTTGCGAATGAGGAAAAACATACCAATATGCTTTTCTATTGTATGTAACAAAACGTAAATAATATACAAATATATTTCAATGATGTGGATCTTGTTGGTTACCCTAATCAGGTGAAATGGTTTACACTTTGAAGAAACAGCTCACTGTTAAGTTACTATAGGCTTAGTATATTTGAAAATGTTTGATCAATTGAAATTTTTCAATCGAGTCAAAATCTAAATAAAAAGAATTCTCACGTTTTACAAAAAATCATGATGATTGGTCCAATTAGTTTCGGAGGAAAAGCGTTTGTTATATTGCGATTTTAACCTTATGCTAAAGGAGTTCTTCTCAGTTCATTCACTCCACTTAAATTATAATTGTATACGTTTTAAAGATAAATAAAAAACGTTAACATTGACAATATTTAGTTAAATCTTATAAAAGTTTGAAAAAAAACTTGTTGGTTACAAAATTATAGATTTCTGACAGGAACAAAATCGTCATTTTATGTATAAGTAAAACTAACAACACGTAAGAAATATATTTCTATATATCATACAAAGAGAGACATTTTCCTCCTTAAGATAAAGCAAAATTAAAAAAAAGACACATATTACACAGATACTTAGGGAACAAAACAGAAAGCCAACAACTCAAAAATATAATCTACTGGTTCAGGTACTCCTCCACCGAGTAAAATGGCCGTTTAGTCAGGTGTTTTTTTTTTAGGTTCATCTCAAACTTACTAAAAGTATTAATTTCTTTCAAATACTGAGGCAGTCCATTGTGCAACTTAAAACCTGAGTAGCACAAACCATAAAATAATAGACGTACAATAGTACAAAATTGTTCCAACGTGAAATATAAATTTTGAGAATATTTTAAAACACAAGTTACCCCAACAATATTTAGAATGATCATGATTTTAATTTATAAATTGTAAACAATTAAATCGTTTTTATTTTTATTCATTTTTTCTATCACATTAAGTAAGAATAAAATTGGAAAATATTCTGTCTATATGATATTACTTTAATTTAACGTGCAGTAAAACCATTTTATGAGAAAATGTATTTTGTTGTCTTATGTACTGCTATTTATATAAAAATAACATATAAAAGCGGAAATAAAGGTTTTATAAATATTTCGATATTTTATTGTTTTTAAATAATAATATAACATAGGTTGTAGATACAAACACTAATAAATATTTCAATTTCATATTTTTTTTCAATTCCAAATATAGTTAATATTTTATTTTATATATTTGCTACTGACAAAGCTTTATTAAATTGAGATGTATTACAGTAACTTGACAAAAATACAAATTTAATAATATACGGAAATGTAAATAAATATTAATAAACAGTTAATAATAAAAAATAAAATAAAGAGGAAGAGGAAGGTGAAACTTTCTATAAAATTAAATAACACTAGTAGGCTATAAATGTAAAGTTTCTTCTAAAATGTTATTAATTAGAAAATATTTAACCTTACTGGAAATTTAGATTGTAATACCAATTTATATGCTAATTCAGTTTAGGTTATAATAATTTTCGACAATTTAATCATAGTTTAATCTATGGGCCGAGATTAATCTATGGTGAACAGTATCAGTTCGATGACCAGTCGAACATAGATTACATGAAATTTAGTTTTGGCCTCCCCCCTCCCCCTACATTATCCTTATCGCACGCAGTTTTATACATACAATTTTGTAAGTAACGTTTATCGATTTTCGATGATTTTACTAATTGTCAAGCTATTTATAAATAAATATTGACCTTGACTTGTGGGATAATATTAAATAATAATTTAACTATAACTCTGAGTCTTATAACTATAGTTATAGTTTAGTTATTGTAGCTCATGTATCACTGAGGATGGCGACTTTGTCGTTGTAACGCGTTTGATTAAAGTAAACGTATTTTTTGTGAGATCTTGTGTTCGAGTTTTATTCTATCTGCCAGGCTATTGATAACGATTATGTTCACTTGATAGGATGAAATTTGTGGGAATTAGATGCACTAAATTAAAGAAGTGTTTTCCTTTGTCACACAGGTTGTAAATATAACAACTGAAGATTTTGACTTTGAATTTTACGATGAATTAGCCAGCCATATTTTCTTAATATTTTTCCGATTAAACCTAAAAGACTCCCCCCCCCCCGTCTACTTTAAGTCAATGAAATTTAACGTTATTTGAAACCAAGCATCGTTAAGATAAATCAAACAACCTTTGCGTAACACTCCATAGTCTCGGATATTAGGTAAAGGTACATAGATACTGCTCTTTCATCTCGCAGCCTTACAGATTAAAAGATGCTTCACTTGATACTGCGTCTCGCCTAAGGAGAAAACTCCGCCTTATTGATCACACAGGCAGTGAACATTCTCTAACTTTCTCACAATGCCTTTAACCCTTTGCTCCGCGCCTCGACAGGATTTTATGGCAGAAAATATTAATTTTACGAAACCGTTTTAGGAAGAAGCGTACTCTAGAAGGCGGTTTTTATCACTTTTATAAATGTCTTTGGAAAAGCTTACTTTAGTCCTGAGGAATTTTTATGATAATGACAAATTTATGACTCGATTAAACGTCAAGATTTACAAAGTAAAAAGATAACCTTACTTTTATGTAGTTTCATTATGAAATTTTAGTCGTGTAAAGCATAGGATGTACCCGTGTCTCTTTGTAATTTATAAATACGCAGTTTATACGCTGACATAAAGACACCCTTTTTTGTATCTGCTTGTTTGTCCACGTCAGCCTTGTCACAGACATGTAGATCACCAGAAACAACAAAGGGGCTACTTAAGAATAAACACCCACCACTATAGGCCTACTACAAACAATAGAACAGTATTGGAGGCGGGGAGGAAGAAACCTGCCTCCCACCATACTTGAAAAGCCAAGAATATGGCGGGGAAACGGAAGGAATGTTATAGGGGTTGATCTTTAGAACTATTTTTTGTGGATTTTATCTGATTTAGATAACACTACGACAATTATTCTGTTATTTTGTGTTGAGGAAACTCCGAATATGTAAAATCAGATGCAGATTTTATAACTTTACAATATTTAATATTAACGTTATAGATATAACAAGTGAGGCATTTTCGTAGAAAAATGTTTATTTGACATTTAAAAACCGTCCATCATTTTTAAATATATTTACAAATTTTTCTGGTTAACGAATTTGAACAATTATTTGAGCAAAACCGATCAAAAATTGCGACTTTTAGAGGTTTTATACATTCTACTTTGTATAACTCTCGATTTACGTGAAAGAGATACTGGGTTTGATCTCAGCGAGTGCTCAAAAAATTACGGTGTTGACCCAGGATCGTGGGAAATGGGGTGTTACAATAAGTAGCGAATTATAGCCTATTTAGAAAAGCTAAAATTACGACAACGGAATTTGATTTGCTGCCCTTCATAACTACGTTGAAAGTCATCTAAGCCTACAATGGGCTCTTGAGCTAAGGGTTTATTTTATTTTTCTAACATACATTTTATATTAATAATTGAAATGGGTAGGATCGATGAACATTTTATGGTATCAGGAGCCAGCATTTCTATGAAGGAGATCGTTGTAGCTAATTTCCTAATTTTATTATGCTGAGACATTTATTTTGCATGATTAATTAACGTGTCTTCTAACAAATAAAAATTAATTGTCTTCAATAAATCATTAAACAAAAGATTCCGGTAGTTTTAAATTGAATGCAACTTTACACAAAATATCTCCGTGTTGGATTTTATTGGATGGCTTAAAATGTATATTTAAATGAAAACAAAGAAAGTTTGATAAATTTTCGGAATAATATAAATATTTGCGGTTTGTCGTAATTACTGGATGGTTGTTGAGCTATGCTCGTCCCATTGTGCGGACTTGGGAAAGGGTTAATTGGAAAAGTTGGCCTGACAGTTTGGCGAAATTCCTCGACTTGGAGGCTCAGCTATTACGCTTTTATTTGCGACTCATCTTACGATCCTTGCATCTTTATGAATTTCTCTTGTTTGTTTTATATAGTCGATTGTAATATTTAGTATTCATAACAAAATTGAAGAATTTGTTAGGGGACATTGTTGTTAGAGAACTCCCCCCTCACACACATAATATGTATGCGTTGTTAGTTTTACTTATACGTAAATATGACGATTTTGTTCCTGTCAGAAATCTATAATTTTGTAACCAACAACAAATTTTTTACAAACGTTTATAAATTTTAACTAAATATTGTCTATGTTAACGTTTTTTTATATATCTTTGGAATATATACAATTATAATTTAAGTGGAGTGAATGAACTGAGTAGAGCTCCTTTAGAATAAGGTTAAAATCGCAATATAACAAACGCTTTTTCTCAGAAACTAATTGGACCAATCATCATGATTTTTGTAGTACTTGAGAATTTGTTTTTTTAGATTTTGAGCCGATTGAAAAATTCCAATTGATCAAAAAATTTCAAATATACTTACCCTATAGTAATTTACCAGTCAGTTGTTTTTTCAAAGTGTAAACCATTTCACCTGATTCATTAGAATAACTATAAACTCAATTTGGTTAGGTTAACCAACATGACCACATCATTGAAATATATTTCTATATTATTTAAGTTTTGTCACATACAAAACAAAAGCATATCGGTAAGTTTTCCTCATTTGTATTATAAAACCAACACAAACACTCTTTCATAAAAACTCCCACAAGGAAACAATATTCAGTATAAATAATACACTTGCTCCTTTCCAGGCTGTGTCATTTGTTTATCTATTTTTGTAAATATTTTTATAGAATGAGAAAATTCATTTCAAAGCCAGAACGTTTAGAGGAGGGTATCAAATGACTTATTACTTGGACGTTGTTTATGTCAAGGCTCTGTGGGAATAGAAAGCCTGTTTCTATTTAGGCTTGGTTTCAACCAAATGTAGTTCTGTACTGCCCATCATGTTTAATCACTAAGGGGTAGCTCTGCAATATGGAATACACGTGTATCTATTTTGCATAACCAACGCCGTAAATTAATTTCTGTTTATTTCTTATGTAATATAGGTCTACGCATTATCTAAAATATTCATTTTTTTAACGCATTGCAGAAATGAACCCTCCCCCCCTCCATTGTTTAAAGGCGAAAACCTCTTATAAAAAATGAAGAAAATGTTGGTTACTAAAAAAAGGAATACATTCACTCTCACTTGTTTTTTTTTTTCTAATGATACAAACATTCTAACATTACAAATAACATCAGTACTTTTAGTACAACTTTTTCAATTTTATTTTATGGGCGATAAAATCATTATGTTGGAGATAAATTCTCCTAAATGTTATTTTTTTAAGTACTGTCAAGAGAAGGAAGTGACCATAACATCTAAACAGTTTGTCGGCCTTCAGAGGGCCTTAAAGTCTTAGCCATTTTGTTACTAAACCATTCAATTGGGTTTTACCAAAGTCGAGATCTAGCTTAATCACTTTTTCACGCTCAAACACAGTATGTTTACTCCATTTTAACAAAATCATTAGACCCGTGTTCGAGATAAAATATACAAACATTCAATAACTACCCACTCCCCTATCGGTCAAGTTGCTAGAGTAAGAGTTTCTAAATTAAATTCCCGTGACGGCTTGAAAACGTTACGGTGTTGACCCCGAATCGAGGGCAAGTGGGTAAGCTACAATCAGTTGGGAATCCTGGTCACGAAATCTAGAATTATGTCGACGGGAACTGGATATGCTGACTCCACACTCTAATACCACAACAGGCTGTTGTAGTAAGGATTTAGTTATTGTATTACATGAATTGCAGTAGATATGTAAGTTTAGATTTAGTTTATAAGCAAGACCCTTCGATGATGATAACCAGTTATCGAAATGTACATCAGGGAATTTAGTGGAAATAATTAATAAAGAACAATTAATCAGATAATTGTGTTTTATTTTAAAGTATCTAGTGATTGTGGTTAGGGGCAAATTCGAATCATTATTACTCGTTTAATGGTATTTAGTTAAACGTATTAGTGTTTTAGCAAAAAAAAAAAAATTCTCAACTCTATGTTTGACCTTGTAATCAACGTAATAACCTGTGAAATAGACGGTGTTATCCTCAAAACCACGACCTCACGACACAAAACCGCAACTCAACGATGAAAGCTTATATTCCCAACATCCCGAAAGGATTAACACCCAATTTTCAATCTATCTCCTCCCCTTATCCTTTACTTGTTTGCTACGTTCCCAATCTTATCGCCATCACTCCTGATTTACCACACATCGATAAGGGTTTATCCTGCTTCACTTCCCTTGTCCCTAAGCCAAATTGTTCACTTAAAATACCTGGAATAGTGGGGCTTTATCTCTGCATCTGCTTTTTGTACATTTATTTGTTGTAAGCATTTATGGAATGTTCTATAAAAAGTTACGGTAATATGTAAGTTAAATAGTGTAAGTTTAAATAATCTTCAGGAAAATGTTGTATGTATTTATTTTAGTAGGCCCCTCACCATATGTTTTCGACAATTCATTATCGTCCTATCGATTTAGGTGATAAATAAATATTATATCTCATCACTCGTTCTAAGTTTTCTCGTTTTAAAAAAAATTGTCTACGCCATCTTGGAATTATACAATAATATAATTATTTTTATTATTGTATTATATTATTAACTAAATGTAAATCCGCTATTTTTGATTGAAATATGTTACTTTAAAAGGTATGACACATAATTCAGCGTTGTTTTTCTATGTCGGTTTGTTATTTTTAAATATTCACAAAAATATCTGGAATTTGAAAAAAAAAAAAAAAATAAATAAAAAAAAAAAAGAAAGAAAAAAAAGTGGCGTCTATTTTTCAATATCTATTTCTAATGTGTACAAATAGTTTAATACCATAATTAAAGTGTTTGGCGTTATTTTACACACACAAAAATCAAATTTCACAAATTTCAGATCGTTTTTCGTGAATAGCTGGAGATAGGATACATGTATTTTTATAAAACTATTGTGCCACTGAACTTAACTTTGAAAAACAATCTTTAACCACTTGTCATAAGACCATCCGATATGGCTGTTTCAGGATTGAGTTAATAATATTATATAAAAAATTATAATAGTATTCAGTTAAACATTTATTCGAAATACACAAAGTTTATTTATGTGAAATGATATATTGAAGTTGTTCCGCAAATATGATGTTGATATTTTTGAAATATGATTTGTCAAACAGCTGCAATATACGATTTCACCAAAAGTTGAATATATAAATAAGTAATAAGATAAATAAAGGAAAACCACGTGTAATCATGTTTCACAACAACCATTAAATTACCTTAAACCCAAAATGTCGGTTTCAAGATTCAGTTCATAATATAATACAATAATGCATATACGATTTTTATGCTGAAACAGATTTACACGCATGAAAAAAACAACTTTTTTTTTTTTTTTAGATTTACAAAATATACATAAAACTGTTTAATTTCGATGTACTTATATTGTTGCATTTTATATTTTTTTAAGGGCGAAGAAGATGTTTGCTCGAAGTGTAACAAGTTTTAATAATGTTTCATTATATTTTTTTTTAAATTTATTAAGTTGTTTATCTATCTAGTTTTTTTTAAAAGGAAATTTATTTATATAAGTTACAAATACTGCTAAAATACCTCAATGGGTAGGATCAGTGGACATTTCATAGACTCAGGTCTCAGCAATTTCTATAAGAAATCTTTGAAATGTTATTGAAAAGTAAAATAATATTAATAAAACAGAGTCAATATATTAACTCAAACAAAAACATCTCATTCCGCCTTTATACAACGAATAATAACCAAGAAATGGAAAGTTTTTATTGCGGTAACAAAGTTTAATCGATGTTTATAAATTTCCTTTATTGGAGTACAACATAAGTGTTTTGATTCATGACAGAGGGAGGTTTCTACAAGGAAATGATATCTAGCTGACATTGCATTGTCTTCGCCATTAGAGGGAAATGTTTTATAAAATACAATTATCTGTTTAATATCCGCGTTACAAAGATTTAATTCCGCGGGTAATGACTTTGGCGCTGGGCTTTTGTTAAGCCAGCTCAGGCACAGCACAAATAACTTTTAATAAATTTTAACTGCAATTAAGCTGGTGATAATTGTTGCCAGCGCGGAAGGAGAAGTTAGCTTGTGATGCGCCATTTATTTCTGAATTTCCTACGCCAGTTTCCTTGAAATGTCTTTACTTTCTATACAGGGTGATTCGAAAATATATTTTTTAAAAAATCAGAAAATTAAACAAAAGTAGACAAAAATTCCTATTAACACATGTCCGAAACGGTCTAATTATTCTTTTGGGGTTTTCTTTGTCTAAAAATAAATAAATAAAATGTGTGAGATATTGATTTCGATTTCCTAATTAAACCGAATGGCAGTCCGATTGCAAACACAACCGTTCTAGTTTTTCCTACTAACGCTCACTTCGCGCTAGTTATAGATTATTCGTTTTTCTCTAAATTCTAGAGCAGTTTCTCTCAGGCCACAAACCTTATAGTCTTACTTTACTCATCACTATAATTCACATAAAGAAACAAATTACCTCTTGGTTCCAGACTGCACACCCTGTAGGTAAAACGATTCCTTCTTGCACGTTAAAGTTAAAAACCTAATTTCGATCGCGGCACGCCTTGTAAGCATTAATAACAATCGCCTCAACTAATTGATATTCTCAGTTACAATTTATAACAGTTTTCCAGTTAAGCCGCCATCAATGCAACAAATTGACGCATATATTAGAAAGAGTCGGGACTCGTTTATATGCAAATCTTGGGGGGGATTTTTCTTAATATTCCCCCGGTTCGACATCTCGGCTCCATTCAATAACCGGCTCTAACAGAGAATTTATGATTCTATCTCGAGGTATTAGCATATTACACGGCTGTGGTAAATTGAGTCCCGTTTCCGTGTTTGTGATTAATGTCATAAGTTTGTGGTTACTGCACACCAGAGTGTATAGAAAGTTAACAAGTTGCTGTTGAGGCTCAAACTTTCCGTGAATCTCTTAGCTTTTGTCTAGCTCATCTCGGCAGCCATGATGCGGGCATCTACAGCTCATTGTAGTTTTCTCTTTTGCCAGAAACTTTATTCATTTATAATTTTAACCGTCGTTGTCATACTTTAGAACCAACTTGAACTAAACCGTACATTGTTTTTCAAACTTTGAACTCACAGCGTAATTATCTGATAACATTTCATATTAAATTGCATCAATTTTAGATTTTTTTAAATCAGTTTGAGTGTTGAGACTTTTTCGATATGAACTGAAACGATAGACCTCAAAATTAGTATTTAAATATTTTTGTAATCCAATCATTTGTCGCAGTCAGTAAAAGCTATATTTCTGTTAAGGACGCATCATTTATTTAACTTGTGTGGTTCTTTGGGCGGGGCTGCCCCGCCATAAATAATTAGATTTATTTAGCGATGCTCACCCGCCATTTCTCCCGTATCTCCCTTCAATCTAGTATGTACTGCACTATCTTGAAACAATGAGAAACTGCTTGCACCAAATTAAATTTAAAACATGTTATGATCAGTTTCTTATTATACTACTATAACTATCATGCCGGGGAATGCAAATTTGAGTCGTACCGAACACTTAAACTTGTGAAAAATTCTCAAGGCTCTGCGGGAGTGAAATGAAATAACCGAATTGACACCAACGCAACGCCACGGCACGGGAGATTTGTGAAGTACTAGCATCTTCATTGCGCTGCGGCCGTTGCACAAAATAGTCCTAGTTTTATTTCCAAGAGCGAGAAAACTTACGTAGACATTAGGCTAGACTACTACTACGCATATCTCAGACTAAAGAAAACCTTTGGTTGAACCAGCTCAATGAGGTTACATACTTTTTTAATAGGGTTGGTACTGTAGAATGTACCTCTTCAGACTTCTCTTCAATGGTTAAGGATCTCTAATTAATCCAACTTCTCAAGACAGTTCTTGCATCTAACCCAACTTCTCAAATCAGTTCTTGCTACCTAACCTAACCTAGTCTAACTTCTCAAGACAGTTCTTGCTATTCAACCTAACCTAACGAAGTTCTCAAGACAGTTCTTGCTACCTAACCTAGCCTAACCTAACCCAACTTTTCAAGAAAGTTCTTACTACCTAACCTAACCCAACTTCTCAAAACAGTTCTTGCACCTAACCCAACTTCTCAATACAGTTCTTGCTATCCAACCTAACCTAACGAAGTTCTCAAGACAGTTCTTGCTACTTAACCTAGACTAACCTAACCCAACTTTTCAATAAAGTTCTTACTACCTAACCTAACCTAGTCTAACCTAACGCAACTTCTCAAAACAGTTCTTACTACAGTTTTGCTTTTACCCCAAGCAGGTTCTGGGTCTGAACTACGTTCTTCGACAGTTGGTCAGGCTTCTCATTCCCCTCGCATCCTCTACGACCAGGCACTCAACTCAATTCTACAAGGCTGAAGGTTGAGAGTACCGAGGTCTGGTGACATTCCCACGCTAAAATATTACAATTAGCACTCGATTTAGTATTTGACTTGGTAGCTATTGAGCTTCAGCGATCACGTAATCACTTCAAATAAGCGTAACGTGCAAAATCCTTACGGGTTGTTTATTTAAAATTATTTTGTTCCGAAATTAAAAAAAAAAATTAAAAGAATATAAGAGTGAAATCATGTTAATGGAGTATAGACACCGACAGCAAAACTATAACAAACATTTCGACGTCCGGCATAGCTCATTGTATATCCAAATGAAATTAAAATAATTTCAGATTTTATTTAACATGAAAGATTTTGATATTTTATATTGTAACTTTAGAATTTCATCGAGTGTACTTTAAATAAACGCTTGAATAAGCCGTAGGCGCGTAGGCGGTTGTATGCTATAAGTTGTTTCTGTTTGCACATTGGGGAAAGCCAACAAGAACCCGTCAACTTCTAGGCATTCAGTTTCCGTTTTGTTTACTCTACGGAAGTAAAACAATGAGTTAGTATTGAGCAAGTTGTCTTGATCATTAATGACACTTTGATTGTTCGATTATAAAATTATTATATGTAATACGTCACTGTAGGGTAGTTTATATTTATTCTAAGAAAATTGACTACGCTAAATATAATCACCAGTTAAACTAATCTAATATATTTAGATTTAAAAAATATTGTCGTGTTAAACATCACAAACTAAATAGTTTTGTTTTTGTTATGATCATAAAGTAAGGTGGTTTACCTTGACAGGTTTGCCTGTCAGTATGAGAGAAGAGAGGAGTGGTTCGAGTATGACGTAATCACCCGAATACTTTCGATAAGAGATTATCGTCTCTGTTTAAAAAAAATGTTCACATCATTTTGGACATTTTGTGATAACAGTATATTTTAATGCGTACTAAATACAATTAAATCTGACGCTGGTCTAGTGGCTAGCACCTTTGTTTGGTGTGTGAGAGGTTCCGAGTCCAATCCTGGGTTTACAAGTTCAAAGTCTTTTATGAAACTCGTAATATTTATTTATTTTGGAGCCCCGAGTTTAAATTTTGGTTTGGTTTTGTACTTGTCTTCAGAGTCTCCATAAACTGTTAATTTCAACATTTAAAAGAAGTTTTTAATTGATATTATCGAAACTTCTACAGTAGTTTTGTTTTATTTAAAGTGCTGACTTTCCAGGTGGACATCTAAGTAGGTCAAATCTAATATGCTAATGTTTTAATAAATGGTGTGATAATTAGTTTGTTTGGTTACTTTTCGGAATACTAAAACTTTTTGATCGCACTGTACACAGAACAACTTTGTTAAGAACTTGCTCATATTTGTCATGCGTAATTGCATCGCTTCGTCTAAAATCGTTGACGCACGTATTCCAATCTGTTAAAATAAACAAACGCGTGATTGCTCTCGTCTGTCCTATACTGTTTGTTGTTTAAACTGCTGGAATTGGTTTTCAAAATGATGACACCGTGAAAAAAATTGTTATCAACACTGTAAGAGAAATAAAAGTCGAAAAGAGATTAATCACTTATAAATGGTTTCAATTTATTATAAAAATTGGTTTGTATAAAAACATGTTTAAAATTTCTAAACAAATAATTTGATACTGCTCACAGTATGTGTGTTAAAAAAATATTTACTGTTCCTATTTTGATAAAATTTTGTATGTAGGATTGGACAACTTTATTAAGCAGAATAAATATGGTGGTTTTCAAATTTCAACAAATGGTATTTCGAACTTAATTTTATGCCTGTAAATATAATAATAGCTCTTCTTTATGCAGATTTAAAATTGCATCCAATTTGAGTGTTATAAAATTGTGGAGGGGCGAAAAAAATCAATATTGACTTTCTCATAGAGTTTTGTTAGAAAGTTTATTTTTATGCCCATAAAAAATTATGAACCGATTTGTTTTAAAATTGCAACTTTTTACTAACAGTTAGTACTAAAAATAAGGAGTTTTCTTGGGATAATAAGTATGGTAGTAAATTCTAATCGCCATAATTAAAACACTTCATAACGAAAGATCATTAAAAAATACGTTATTTCAAAATAGGCTCAAACAATTTTGATCAAATTTATTATTATTTATCTCGTTTTTGGAGTAGTAAAACACACAAAATCAGCTCTACCAATTCAGTGCCAACGGGTATGTTACCTAACTGTTTTATCGGTGTGAACACCTTTTGACTCTTCTCTCAGAAGTTTAGTGTGCGACCTTGTAGTCCCATCTTGCGGTAAATTAACTGGAAAAAAATTAAGCTTTATTGACAGTAGTAAACAATTTTAATTCAGTATTTATTACTGGAGGCCGTATGGCTTTATATAAGAGGCATTAATTTTTTTCGTTTATTACGTTTCCTCCCTGTATTTTTCGTGTCTTTTTCTTGTTTTGGTTTTCACGAAAGTTTTAATACATTCGTTTTTATATTGTAAAATTGTGGCAGATGTCGGAATAAAATATATCAATAATATGATTCCACATCATTATCTAAAACTCTTAAAACAAATTTTTTTAATTTGGATTAATTTTATTCAAATCAAAATGTGTGTAATGTTTCTACAGCGTGATATCCCTCCAGGCTAATGAATAACAACCTAGACAGACAGACGACAAATAAATTGAGAGTTACAGCATCCAGTGAAGGGAGCACATTGGATTCAATCTGCAGATGAATTCAATCGTACTAACACTATAAACAATCCTCACGTGAACTCTACTGAGGAAACCTAATTCCGTCATTTCTCCTTGTTGGAATATACTTTGCAATTGCTTTATTGTGTCTCCGTCAAATGACGCGATTAATTAACGTCAATCATCGTGGTCGGCTTTTCAACCAGTGAGACATATAAACATTTAAACGTTTCATACTTAATACGTAGTGCGTAGGAAAGCGTAAGGATGGACAAACAATTTATGTTCAAAATTTATATGGATACATCCTTTTTGAAAATTACATGTTGATGATATTCGTCGACTGTAAAACGTACTACTTTGTACTCATTTTTAGTATACGACCCTATTTGTTTGTTAAAAACAAAATTACATAAAGATTTGATTTTCTCAAGGTAGAATAAACATTATACAGTATTTGTGCTGTTAGTGTTTTATTGTGATTTTAGGGAATTTTATTTTATTTTTATTTTCAGGACAATCTATAGGGGGTTAGGATTTGTATGGGGCTACGAGAAATTATTTTATATTTTTAGTCCGTTTAAAAACGTGGTTTAAAAATTATATATATTTCCTGCTTTTTAGTGTTGGTTGTGTGCAATTTTGCAATCGATTTTAAACATCTTAATGAGATTAACAAATCTCCAAACATCATAATGTTGAGCCACCGAATGGTTTTTTCCCCTTCTTTTTCAGTTGTCGCGATTTAAAATCGATCATGCAAAACATTTCGTATGGAATCATGGAAATCTTATCGATGAACAGTAATTCTATGTCCTACAACTGATTTCGCAAGACCTTCAAATACTTACAAGTAAGTGTTCCCAAATTTCCTACTATTTTTTCATCCTTCTCAACTGGTGATTTAAATAATGTGTTCAGCGTTGTTCCAACAAGTCGTGCAGCTACACCGGTCAATGCGCCAACTTTAACTGCTTTCTTACCATAGCAGAGACTGACAGACAGAGAAGAAAGCGAGTTCATATTGCATTGTCATCCAGTTCTCAGTTATGTTTAACGTTCCAAGTCTCTAGCTTATCGGGAAGTACAAGAAAACGAGTTAATAAAAAATCTGTTAAAAAAGACTACAATTAACTACACAAAAGGTATTTATTAAATTATAAGTATTTCTAAAGCTAAACAAAGAATAAAGCCTAATAATCTAGAATCGATACAAAGTCTTCGTAATATTCCAGAAATCGATACCGTGTTTAAAACTGAATTGATTTTATCCAATTTTCTAAAACAAAGTGGACTATGTTTCTTCGCTTAGGTCAGGTCGTGTCTGGCAGGTGGTGTCATTCTCATCGCAGGGGCTAGCAACACGTTGAAGTGGGCTTCAACAAGATGACTGACAAAAAATAATAATTGCTTTCAATCCAACGCGCCGGTCGATACGAGCCTTTACAGATTTCAATTCGTCATGTCCGTTGCTTGTGTAAACACATTTTCCATTTATCAGAAATTGTTTTTCTCTATTGATTTTGGTTTTGTATAAGAGAAACGTTTTGCCCATAAATATTTATATTTTATAGTTAAATGTCACCATCTTGTTTTTCTTAAATAAGAGAGAGAGAGAGAGAGAGAGAGAGAGAGAGAGAGAGAGAGAGAGAGAGAGAGAGAGAGAGAGAGAGAGAGAGAGAGAGAGAGAGAGAGAGAGAGAGAGAGAGAGAGAGAGAGAGAGAGAGAGAGAGAGAGAGAGAGAGAGAGAGAGAGAGAGAGAGAGGAGCTTTGAAAAATGAAGATCGAAGATTTGTTATTCGATTTTTTAATCCATTATTTGTGCAGTTAAAAATTTTTTTTTTAATTACAAATATTTCTAAAAAATTATCTAAGTATACCAGGTTAGGTTATGTTAGGTAAGGTTGGGTTAGGTTATGTAAATTTTTTTTTAAATCTTTGTAATTTTAAGGTGGCTTTAAAACAGTTATTTTTTTATAAGCAAATTCTTAAAGGTCGTGAGATCTTCAAATATTTTAAAAAAGTAAGTCGGATTAAAAAATGATTAAGATAAAAATTTCTCGTTTTTAGCGTAGAATATAAAGAACAAAAATTATTGTAAGTTTCTAGTTACACATTTTCGCAGTTATCTTTTTATCATAAAAATCTAAAATGAAACTTTCAAGTCTTCACAAACCCTAAGATTTAAATATTTTCCCTTCATATTTCCCTCGATTTATTGTTCAACTCGGACTAGACAAACTTTGAACTTACAGTGCAGAAAAACTTTGAAACAACTAAGCTGCAAGTTGCGAGCACAGATTTATAGACGGTTACTACTTCTTCTTCTTGCTGCAAGGTGAGAGATAGCTCGTAAATGTAATCGTTGTTGCTACGACAGAATGCCTGGAGGTGGATTTGAAATAAGGCGAGACAAGTTTTTATTTTAGTGCTTCATATTATGAGTCTACCTATGAGTGTTAAGTAATTATAAAGGTGGTTTTTAAGTAATGAACGAAACAAAATTGCACAAACTTTCTCAATCAGCCATCCACAAAAATATTCTTCAGCTTCATGGACACAGTTAAAAAAAAAAAAAAAAGTTTAAATAGCACCTAGACTTACTGTATTTGTGTAACATGCACGGCTTAAAATTTTTGATTAAATTCGAGCTTTTAATAACGGTGATCAAAGTTAATTTAAATGTCCAATTAGTCCTGGACGTAGTATTTTTTACTTGCGAATTTTCACGCGAATTTGGGTCATTAATCTTCACATTTCACTAAAACTCTAACGAAATGGGTACAATCTATTTGACAGTTACGTGTTTATTAGATTTCCCAATACAAATGTTTTGAGTTTTTATCGCCTCGTTAGCTAGTTATGACTATCGGAAGATTTCGCCCGGATTTCCGATCCACCCGGTAATTGAATTTCACAGGGCACTACTACGACGCAAATTTGGTGGTCCTATACGTTTTTTGTGATATGCAAAATTGTAATAAAATACGTCCCAAAACCGTTTATCTCTTGTAGTTTTTGAGAAAATTATTGGGAAAATAAATTTAGTCCAAAAACAATTCGACAAATTTAATCGATGTGAATAAAGCCAATACGATGTAAATAGGAACTTTTTATAAATAGTCTTATTTGATTCTACAATTTAAAAGATTTAAAATCAGAATTCAGAAAAGTTTTTTTTTAGTCTATTATTGGGTGTTCTTAACAATTACCGAGAAATTAAATTTTTGTCGATAATTCATTTATCTTTGGAGCTACAGAAAAACATTTTTAAAATATTTTTTTCTTTTTCGTTAAAAGAGAAATTCGTTTTTCGAGATATTCGGCATTAAACATTTTAAACGTCCGCCATTTTGAAAATCTAGACAATAAAGTCTTGGTTTTCTTTCATACTGTTAAAAGGTTACATAAATAATGCAAATATCAAATATGGATTCAATATATTTTCTACATCCAAAGATATAGTCTTTTTTTAACCAAAAATGGCCGACAGTCGGGAAATGAAGAATTTTCAGACCTATGTTGATATGAACTTGTTATCTTATTTCTAACTATAGAATAATTTCCCGAGAGATTGCCGTGCATTTCCGATCACCCTGTATAAACAGTAATCGGATTGTTACGCTTCCAACAAGGAATTAAATTTACAAAACCACAAGTAGACTATATAAAGTTTTGAAATAAACTCTTCCCTCGTCAACATTTAAAAATAAGTAATATATTTACGAAAGACAATAGTTAAAACTGACCAGTTGATTTTTCGTGAAACAGGAAAATCATTGTCCAGTGAAGTTATTTTACCGCGGGTTTTTCGCCGCGCAACACAATAATTCCGTCGGATGCACAACTAAGCACCACCAGTTTCGTTTATTCATGCACAGACTCGACACAATGGAATTCCTTTTGGGATTTTATGATCCTATTGTGCAAGTATTTCAGCGTACGATTTGTTCTGACAAAGGCAATGGTATCAAGGGATTGTCACTGCATTATACTGATGACAATAGGTCTACTAACAGCAAAACCTAATTATAAAATCATTTAGGCCTAGTCTGATATCTGTTGTCCGTCATTTGAGTGCACAGACGTAAAATAAAATAATATTTAAACAAAATCTTCATTTATTACGCACATTTATATTTTATTTTATCGAGACCCCTGCACGTCAACTAAGGCTTATTGCAGGACCTAGCAGGGCAGACAAGCCTTTGATCCTTCTCTTAGCTTCCAAGCTCTCACAATCCAGAAGAATGTGACTGGAAGAATCATCGGACTGTTTGAATAGTTTTACAAGGAGTCTTCCTCATTTATGCCCCATTTAAGTATTGTAGTTGCTTTCTAAAATTGCTATGCTTAAGACGTCCTCGATTGAAACCCACCAGCCAGTCGTTGGGGCGAGCACTTAGGGCTCTCACAACTCTTTTGGCTGTTTGTCCAATGTAGTACTGCCACAGATTACGGTGTTCCTCTCTGGACCAGTCGGTAATTGGCACTTGATCTGCTAATGCCACACGTCTCATGAAGGTAGCGATGCACCTTCTACGTGTCCTGGAACCTTGTGCAAATTTAAGAGAGGAAAATGTGGAATGTTTTGAAAACATTCCCACATAAGCCTTGAGAAAATTTGAGTTGAATCAAGGACGCTGTGGGCGATCTGACTATCCGATTAGATTATTATACGCTTATCAAAGAGCGCATATCTAATCCTAGATTTACACAAGGCCAAGATTGGTAAGATCTCAGATTGGAAAACTGTACAGTAACGTTAAAGTTCCACTATATATCAGTAACTATTGTCCTACATTTTAAAGCTGGGGAAACTATATAATTGTTACACTATACAATAAACTAGGCACTATATTATTGTTGCCCATATGATTTGGAACTCCATTGTGCAGGAGACGATGACTGATTGAGTGACTTCTTTGACGAAAGTCTTGGAGTAGGGTATGGACAGCGTGGCGAGAAATCTGTGAGGAGCATGTCAACCGATCAAAAATGAAGGAGGGTATGTGTAGATGACCAAAGAGAAAATGGATATATCTACTCTCGTATGTTTTGCTCTGTGATAAGACTAGTCTTTCCTCATCTCATCTTCGTTACGGTTCCTATTTTTGAATTTTGAATTTATCTCTATTGCCTTTATACTGAAATTTTACATTGTTTATGTTTATGGAGTTAAATATGTTAGCTTATTAAAAACGTCTCATTTGGACGTTCATTTATACGCGTATGGCAATCCCCAAGTAACTAGCTGGATCTACACTTTTCTCATCTTGTCTTGAGACTTATCTCTTGACCAACTCTTATTCTCTAAAAACATCAAACATCTCGTTCTTCCAACTGGATCCCTGGAAATGACAAAACGTGTTCACTGTTTATATTTTTGTTCACTAAAAAGACTTTATGATTTATGACTTTAATGTTGAGAAAATGGACGTTTGCAGGTGAGTGTTTAGAGTGGGCCACTAAATTAAGAATCTTCCATTCCACTAAATGGAACAACCGCATTCATTCCATTGACTGGGTGTCTTTATTTGATTGCACTTTTTTTTACAAGGCTATGATGACGAAAAGGTTTTCCGCTTTAAATATATACAGTAGCCTATATATTTTCAACCAATGTTATTTTATATAAAAATGCAAAAATACAAAATAATAGAGTATCGAAAAGATTAGGTAAAAAATGGTAAAAATCTGTTCAACTTATTTTGTACTGAGTAATGTCCGGATTTCAATTTCTGTTCAGAATATTCTGAATCGAAAAAGAGAATTCAAAATAGATTAAAATATTTTAATTATCCATTACGATGGAAAATAAGATGTTGGTTTATTAGTCGGAAATAAATAATTTCATTTAAAGCTTTTCTATTAAAATAATCGTACCTTAAAATACACGAACCTCTACAAGGATTGTTTTGAACCTTTTAAAACCTACTTTACTGAACTCCCCATTTCTCATCCCTTATCGTTATATTGCTTCATTTTATATATTTTCGGAGAATGAAGCGGCCCAGAACTAACCTCTGCACAGCAAAGCCGAGCAGGCAAGAATCGAAACTTGGGGTGGGTAATCTGGTTATATTATCAGATTATATGGGACTTAGCGATAAATTACGGATTATATCCCTCGTCGAAGGGAAACCATCCTCGTAATAGCTTCTAGTTTGGGAATTAAATTCTATTTGGTTTTACGTTTTCTCTAGAAACAATTTAAATATGAATGGTTTGTACAGGTTATTGGATAGTTTGTGTATTTGGAGCAGCTTCAAACTCTTCCTTCGTTGTAATTATATTGTTGTGCAACAGTGTTTTTCTACTGTTATAGTTTGATTAAATAAATTCCTTTATTTTGAGGCTCTTCGAACAAACGATATCATCTGTAGTTTTTAACGAAAATTTAAAATTGGATACAACAACTATACAATAAAGAAGTAAGTCGTTAGCACACAATTTAGGAATATCTGAAAAAATAAATCACCTTATTGATGTCACATAAGACCTAAAAAGTGGTTTTTGGAATGATTTATCTGTGGAATGTGCAGTGCTTTGTAGCCCAAATACGTTGACAGTTTTAATGAAATTTGGTATGTGTGCTTATTTTGGCCATATCTCGAACTTTAAAATATATATACAATTAAAACTTGAGGTTAGCTCTCATTACAAAAAACCAACAGAAAATTACGATTTTTCTTAAAATCGTCTTATAACGATTTTGATCAAATTTTACTCACGTTTTCGGTTTTAGGGATCCAAACAAAACGTATTCGTCGCCATCTTTTCAAAAATTCTGCTTCATCAATTACTTGAAAAAAATAAACAAACAAAATAGGCCATTTTCCAAACTGTTTTTATAACAGTTTAATAAACACAATATTAATAAAATAACTTCTTCTTTTTTTTAAATCATTTTAATTTCTATCTTTGTTATCTAATTTATTTATATTATTTAAATTTTTTGAAGATACTTATAATATTATTTTCTCTTTTATTTTATTTTATTCAGGATTTTATATTACGTATTTTAAAACTATTCATGTTATTAATCATTACTCGGATTTTTGCCATCATTTAAATCTAAAAATGTCGATAATTAACGTATAAAACGTGTATAAGAAAGTATACATGACATCAACTTGTTTAGTTAACCTATGTTCTTATATCAATTTGATTGTTAGCAATCCCTTGTGTTGGCATGCAGTGTGTAGTTATCCCAAAACTTTTGTAATAGTTTTAGTTTTTTGACGGCTCAGGCATATATCTGGATTCCTTATTTTAGGTTAGTGGTTTTAGTTTTTAACATAGACATGGTTTCTAGGCCTTTGTAGCAGTAGTAGTATTGTGAATGTGGAATGGACAGCGATACCTAGATATCTATTGTGCTTCCTCTACTTATTATAAAACAGGGGACATTTCTCTATAGAAGCAGCTCCAGCCCCAATTCCTTTAGGAAGTGCAGCATTTTAAGAGGGCCAAGATTGGGTATGTTCTGTTGGGAATTCTTTTCCTCCTTTTCCCCTGGCTTCCTCTGGTGATTTGCTCTGAGCAAGTGATTGTAGGTACCATTTTACTCCTCCTCCATTCAGGCCTCTACTCAGTAGGTTATCTGGTGACCTGTCTTCTACTCTTTAGTGGGTGCTTCTTCCATCAGACCTCCTCTGTCTCCGCTTTGGAGATTGCTCATACGGAATGTTTTCACAGAAGGCGTGCTCGTTGAGTTCATTTTATTAGCACGGTGCTATCCCGCATAAGCTTTGCTGTTCATGTTTTTCCCTCGAGCAGCTAGGATGGTTCACCCGGCCAGGGCTTGGTCGAGTAAGGTTAGAGATACCGTGAGGGGTCACAAAGTATCTCAGTAACTTCCCACCTTTACTTTTGACCGGTGCCAGACATCCCATCAGTACGTGTCGCTTTACACTTTAAGGTTGGGCTGAAAACAAGAAAATGTGTAGTCAAAGACATATCAAGGAAGAGTTAAAGTGGAAAGGGGTTGACAGAATAGATTACGAAAGATGCACCTGTACGGAAATGGGAAGTTGGAAAGTGAAATTCATAGGAAGACCTCAGAACAACATGACGAGCCAAGGGACGTCCACTGCGCTACGAGTTCCCCAACCCCGAAGTCAAATTACAGGGCCTTAATTTTCTGTTTTTCATCTTTTGATAACGAGAGTTGAAAAACATCGTATATTATTTGTACACACGTGATATCAAAGTTAAATAAACTAAACCTACAATATGAACAATCCAATAACATTAACATACATTTTCTTGATTTATTCTCATTCAGTGTCGATACATTTCCACTGTGATACGTAGCTATTACATTCTTTCTTTGATCTCTATTTGTTTTGTATTTTATTCTTTTATTTCATTCTAATATATTCAACTTGTTATCTTTGATAGATAATTTATTTATGTTAATATTTTGTTTGTACGATAATCTTTTGTCTTGGGGATATTAGTATATAACAAAATTATATTAAATTTGTTTTAGTAAATAAATGAAATTATAAATTTAAGTTAATATTGGTTATACAATTTTTAATTATTACGCAAATTTGATTTTTATTCTTTCTTTTTACAGGTGGGTTGAAAAGTTATATTTCATCGATCATTGTCATCAATATCGGGTAAAGTAAACCTATTAAGTTATTATATTTTGTTATATAGGGCTTCAATTTAAAGACTTTTTACTCTTGCAATATAATTTTTAGAAATTTATAAGAACTAAATATTTTTTAACTAGCGCTAATTAACTTAAGTTGTATAGGAGTTACCTTATTTATCGCGAACTATTTTCCGTAACATAATTTATGTGCTATTAAGACATAATTATACTCTTCTTAGTTTTAAATTTTAATAGTGTATTCTTATTAATTCTTCATGAAAAGATTAATTAAATGACAGTGTTTGTTAACAATGGTACACCGTTAACTGCTCGTAATTCTATGAACAGTAGATCCTAGATTGGAAGCATAAACAGTCCGACTAAATACACGAGGAACAATACAAAAGTTACGGAAATAATAGTTTATTACGTATTTTTATAACTCTAAAAAGATTTTTTTATTCATATAAAAAGTAGTAAGCGATGATTTCTTTAAATTTCAGGGTCAGTTAAAAACTTACTGCGGGAAAATTTTAGCAAACCAGTAAAAACGTATTTTCCATTTGAAGTTTTTTTTTCTTACGACTGCTCGTTATATTTCGTTCACTTCATTATACTATTACTTCGAAGAGCGCGCTGTATTAAGTTCATAACTTGGAAACGTGCATTAGGCTACTGTTTTTTTTTTTTTTTTAATTGAAATAAAATAGATAATCTTCTACGTATATCGTACGGTTTAGAACCTCATTCCTAAATTTCATAACGATTAGAACGGGCCTTTGCTTATAAACTATGTAACAAACTCGTAAACACGCTACTGACGAAATGCCAAATAATCGAGTTAATGAATTCGCTATTAATAATCATAAACCGGTGGCGTCAAGATTTAAGTTGTCATTTTATTTTTATAATGAAAAAGTTTTGAGGTTATGAGCAATTAGGACAAACGCCGTGTCGGAGACGGTGAGCTGGGCGCAAGATAAGAGATGCGGTGCGATGAAGCATGGAATTGAGCTAACACATTTGAATTTCAAATCGCATCCAAACTGCTCCTTGCCGGATATTAATTCATCCGCTATGGCGCACACAACAACACTACAAAATACTCACCGGATATTAGCCTTCCAACAGTTGGCCCAAGTTGTGTTTCTGAAATGAATATAAACGTTACTTACGCGTTTAAAATTAGGTGAAACGACCTTCCCTTATGCAGCTCCTTTATGACTTTGTGCGCCGGTTGTGTCTAAAGAAAAAAGGGGTTGTGTGCTTTTATTTTATTCTTAATCGGTGCATATGGTTGCGTCTAAATTGAGCTGTTTTTCAATTGTTATCTCAGTAATTTATTTTAAATTACAGCTTAGTATCATTTTTTTCTTTAAATAAATATGGTTTCATTGAATGAAAATTAAACACAATACTGCACAACAAACACTTAATTTCAAACAAGATAACGATGTTTCAATTATCAAGTCTATATCCTCAAATACATGTATACAAATTTTGTGACACTGAACCACTAGAGGCAAGGCCGATGTAGTACGTAACAAACAAGATGTTACGCCTTCATTTAATCGCCTTCTTGTTTTAATTAATGTGTTGTTTTGATTTTGTTATTTGGAGATTGAAACGTTGTTTATTTCAAATAAAATTATGTCAAGGGATCTTGTTTACCTCGCTTTAGTGCTGTACCCCCCCCCCCCCATCCTTCAGATCACTGACACATTTAGATAGTCCTCTTCGGGGCTCTTTTTAAAAATTATAACTATTTGTCATGACTCAAAAAAAGATTTTTTGTAGAATTGTTAGTTTTAAGGTTCTTTGAGTAAAAAATTGATTTTGGAATAATGTCTGTCGTTTTTTCAATATTCTGCAGCTAAAACGAGTGAACCGATTTTGATAAAATTTGATAGCTGGGATATATTTTACTTTTATAATATATATACAACTTTTAATTTTTTACGTTATGTGTAGCCACCATAAAACCAAAAATATAAATTATAAATATTTCAAAAAATCAACTATAAAGATTTTGATTAAATTTAACCAAAGTATAGCCTCTAAGAACACAAACAAATTGTATTAGTCGCCACGTCCTTTCGGCAAAAATCTCGGTTCGTAAGTGTTCGGTAGAAATTATGAAAATTATCCAAAGAAATGTATGAGACAAACATTTCTAAAAAATAACTTATATATTTCGTTCAAATTTTGGTCGTACCATAATGTGTATTAAGTACATCTAGTTGCGATAATCGTAATTGGAACTTTCGAAACTAGTATTTGGTAACAATCGTAACTGACAACTTTGTGCCACGATGTTTGGTCAACACCGTAACTTTTGAGTTCTTGGAAAGTAAATAATGAAGTAGACCAACCGAGTGTATTGCCCTAAATGGTATTAGAAGCCTCTAAAATACTGATATATTCCTACTTTAGAGACAAATACAGATCGTGTGAGAACTATTCGTGTCTGCTTGAACGAGTTCGTACAGAACCCAGGTTATTGGCCGAATTAACTTAGCTGATTTTTTAGTGAAATTTGATTGTCATAAATTTTTCCTTCTTTCTTTACTTTTTAAAATTATAATATTTGTTAAAATTTTATATTGATTAATAAATCAATCAATTAAATATAATCTTATATTAGTAATCTTAGATGTTATAAATTAATTTAGTCTTTTTAACTTTTTATTGGCTGAAATTTAATTACGAAAATATTTATCCACTTCCACAATCTTACGCTATATTTTGTATTATTTATTCCTTCAGGGATAGTGAGTACGGGTGTCACAATCCCGACAGCTCTAGCTGGATGTACACTTTTTTCATGTAGTCTTGGGTTAGATCCCTCTCTTTCACCCTTTCTATGAGGTCTCTATTAATCAACTCTTGTTCTCTTCCGATCCTGACGCTGTTAGTGACATTATGTTACGTTCTTTTTTTTTCTTTTTTTAAAGTAGCGATGATGACCGAGATGTTTTTCGCTTTTAAACAAGTAAAATATGTATTATTTATTATTCTGTATATTTCTCAGACTCCAACAGTCTATAAAACCATTAATATATTTTTTCCGCATCGCAATTCATGTTTCCTTTAAAACCTGTCACATCGCAACACCTTAATTATTATTCAAGACAAGTACAGCTGGGATTATAGTCGTTATTGTGAGGAATATTGAATTTTTCTACTTAAAATACGAAACGTAGCAAATGTTTGTTTAGACTTATAAACGTTTTATCACGTGTCAAAAACGGGGATGAAATGTGTTGCTCAAATAGACGATTAAAAGGGGCAAAATATTTGCATACATTAGGTAGACGGGGCTTCCACCTGAAGTTAGATATGTTATCAAGATAACTTCACTCAATTCCATCTTGTGTCAATACGGAGCGAGAGCTGGGGATAAAATATTTTCCTCATCATTTACCCTTCGCGAGCACAAAAACAGCCAAATCAATTCCGAAGATGGAATCGAAAGACGTCTTTTTAATAAATGCTCTCCGATAAGAAAGGATATTTATTGTATTTGATTTCGCTGTTTAAGGTCAGGATTTTCACTCCAGTATATCATTAAATGTATTTGTTTTATTAAAATTGTTTTGTTCTTCGATATTAAAGGAAATGAATTGCGATGAATCGATTTAGAACAATTCAACCGTGTAAAGTATCAATACGTCAACATTAAATCTGATTCTTTATTATTATAAAGTAATGTAAAAACACCAACTTTACATTTTATCACCTGTGTCTAGATTGTTCATACGGTAAATCGAATCAATGCAATTAAGATGCACTCAGAGGGTTACAAAGTAAATACGGCCGTGGCAATCCCGAGGTTCCTAGCTGGATCTACACCTTTATTCTTTTAGTCTTGCGTTACATCCCTCTCTTCCGTCTTTCCTAACAAGTCCCTTTTGACACACTCTTTCCGACTGTGGCGTTATTACAGTATTCAAGCCTCTTTATTTAGTATTTCTTTTTTACTTTTTTTTATAAGGCGATGATGACCGAGAGATTTTTCACCTTTAAAAACAAGGGGGGGGGGTAGAATGAGTACAAGACGACGTTTCAATAACCAAGTCATCATCCTCAGTTACATCCCTACAAACCCTCCTGATTTTAAAAACTTGACATGAAGATGACGTGGTAATTGTAATTTCTTGTTTTTGTATTGCCCAGTGTGTATTGTGGATAATTGTGTTTTTATTCATTTCGTGCAGTTCATTGGTTAGTTTCTTTTCTTTATACGTCAATTTTTAAAAGAAAGAATAATAAAAAAATAAAATAGAAAATAGTATAGGACTTTTTTGGAATATAGGGCAATTTTTCTTAAACCTCAAATCGGATTTCAGTGAACAACTTAAAAAATCATTTGAATTACTAGAGCAGTGTGGTGAATATACAATGAAAGAAATTTCCCAAAAACCGCAATAAAATACTAACACAAAAGACTGTATAGTTATGTTTATTCTACCTTATGTACATTTTAAGTTTTATTACAAAGAACGCAGCTATTTAAAGTTAAAGAAGAATGATTGGTTTTTGCATGGGAATCCCTGTAGTTGGTTTATCCAGATATATAATGATTGGAGTAGAGGAGTCTAATATACAATTTTAAGAAAATATGTCGATTGCATTTAATATCTGGTATTTATTGTTATTGATAATACTTTTATACTTTTGAAAAAGGTTGAAATAAATCGAAATAAAAAACTTCTTCTTTTTATTTTATTTTATTTATTATTTTTTATACTATATGTAAACTAAAGAAACCCTTTTGGTATTTACCTACCTAAAATTTCTATTAATATAGAAAACAGTACTGTAACCTCGATTATGTTTATTCAAAAAGGTGAATCATAATATGTAAAAATCAAACAACACCATCAATTTCACATTATAAGCCGCCATTTCGAATAGGATTGTAATTGGGTTTGAAGTAAGGTTTTCTATGTTAAAAGAGTTTTCCATAGAGCTGCAACACAACATATTTGTTTAAAACTTTATTTTAACCCCTCCCCCACCTCCAGTCATTATTTCATTATGGGTCCCAACAGTGTTCCACTGATAATAAATACACAGGGTTCTATTGTTAACAAATGTTTTCCATAATTAATGTAATCAAAATCCTTTGAAGTTTAGGTAAAAAACATGAGTACGTGCCACAATTTTTAATTTTTATCCGCTGACAATTTATTGAGCTGTTTTTTGTTTTAAGGGATTTTTCGTTTTAAAAAGAATTAACCACTTGAAATTTGTAAATTCAAATCATCTAATGGGGGAGAGGGTGTCTTTAATCCCAAAATATATCTTGTTTATTTTTTTAAAGTTTTCTTGATTTAAAAAAAAAGTTTTAGTTCAAAATCTAAAGGAAGTTGGTTGCGGTACTTTTAGGTCACCCTGTAGTTTCTTTTTATTAAATCGAGTCTACACCAAAGCATACAAAAAATAAAAGCAGGTGTTCCCTATTTCCCAGAATATTTTATTTATGTTTTAATTACTTGAACAATTATAAGAGAGCTCAGTTGACAAAGGGTGCTCTTATGTCGCTGCAGTTTGGACTATTGGTCATCATCGCCTTACATAAAGGTAGATAAAAACAGAAAATAAAACTCTAATAATAGCATCAGGGTACGAGAAAAACAATTGTTGGTCATGAGAGACTTAGTAGGAAAGATGAAAGAGAGGAGCCTAACCCATGACTACATACATTAAAAAAGGTGTAGATTTGGTAGGATCCTTAGGGATTGCTAAGTGGGTGAGTTTGCGACAAATGTTATGCAGGTTCGAGCGCGGTTGGATGATGTTTATTTTTTTTTCCGTGTGTTACCTATTCTCCCGTTTTCATTAGTTCAACGGGGGAGGGGGAAAAAAGGATTTCGATGAGTTACTTTGAAATTTCAATATGAAACGATATTGAATAATATCTCATCTGAAAAGTTTGTTTTTAGAGGAATAGGTTGGGGGTATATTTAAGGGCGATTCAAGAGAACGTAACACAAATATCGTGATGAGATCATTATTAACTTGCTAACTATCTACGTTCAACAAAATGGTGACAGGCAGACCATCAATCGAACCTATCTTAGATACGAAATCCTAAATTGATTAGTTGTACGGACCTAAATAAATCCCAACATTGACAAACAAGGAAACTATTTTGAAATCAGGTTAGTCTTTAACCGATTTGGATGCAACTATGTTTCCTTGATGTCAAAGGACGGCTTATGTTATAGATTAAACTTAACGTAATTGTGTGTGTGTGTGTGTGTACACTGAAATTAATATGAAGCTATTGATGGTAGAGTATAAAATGTAAAAGGGTACATAATCAGTGGTATATGGCATTATGTTGGGAAATTTAATACGATTAATAATGTTGTTAAGTTGGTACGCTATCTCATTGTTGCTAGTGAGTAGATTTATTTGCAGCTATATACTGTCAATTGTAATTCAATTAACATATCGAATCAGGCATCGACAAACGAACTTTTAAAATGATATACTATAATGGTAGTTTTTTCTACAAAATATATCAAATATAATATTTGAAAATTCAAATACACACATTTAAAAAATTTTAGGTGACAAGATATATTAATTGTTTAAAAAAATAAAGATATAGTTTTTAGGATATTTGCCGGTAATAATAAAATAAAGGCAGGACAATTTAGTAATGTCAAATGGCGACTACTAGGATATATTTACCTTTTCACATTTCTCATGTTTGTCACTTGATACTGGAGGTTGATTGATACTCTGGAAACGTCTTTTATTCATTTGACTTACCCAGTATACGAAGAATAGGGTAAGTTTGGTAATCGTAAGTTTTGACGTCCACTTTTTGACTTCACGTTTCATGGCCTGAGGAAACAGAAAAAGTGCTTTCCGATAGAGACCTACTGGTACACCCTTTAGTACATTCTGCAATAAAATCAAAATAAATATTGACGTTAAATTTGTAAATCCTTAGCTTTAACTATGTGTTCAATAGGAAATAGAATAATAATTTGACGATTTATTCTGGCCTTGTAAACTCAAAGTTTACCATCCAATATCGTGCTGGGGAGGGACTTCACAACATTACTGCCCTTAATAATAGCTCAAAAGGTAATTATAAAAGCTAATCTATTTAAGGATTCGCCCCAGCCAACCTGTCCGCTTTTTCCTACCGTTGCGTCAACTATTTATCTATAGAGTTTTTCGTAGAGTGGTAAAAGGGGAGGGGGAGTAAATGTATATATCACTACTGGGGAATGTCAATAGACACCAAGTTCCAATGCCTTTTTCGGAAGCATTTCAAAAATCTTATTTATACCTAACCCCTAAATTATGGAATAATCCCTTTCGAAATCAACACTGGTAAATCGTTTTTACTTTTGTAAAGCAACTAAATTTTTTTGCGATATCTGGAAAGTTTAGAAAACAGGCGCAACTACAGTAGCCTTAGACTAGGATTGTGTCCGATGTAAGGGGCGTGTCCTCCCTTCTACTTGGTTCCCTAGCCTGACTTGGCGGTACAACCCATTCCAAGAAAACTAGGTACACAAATTACTGCTTAGCTACTTTTAAATCCTAAAGTTACAACTTCATGACAGACCTTTGTAAACGTTTTATTCTTATTTACACCGATAAAAGAAACAAAAGTAGGGTACGCGTTTACACAGAAGCATTTGAGATATATATTTTATTTTGGGGGTTTTACCGCTGAAAGTAAATGTAACAAACAAAGTGTGGGGGTCCCTCTTTTCCTCTCCACCCCAGACACATTCCTACCTTGAGGGTACTGTATGTATAATTTGTTGTTTTCTTTTACAGTTTATGTGATTTAGGTTACGGTTATAAATAGGATATTTTTAAAATGATAGTAAATTTTGAAATAATATTAGTAATACACTGATCGTACAACTCCAACATCAAAGTTAACCCCAATACAGCTACATACTAATGGGGTGCTTCTGGTTTTGCAGTACTTTGTCTTTTTATTTCATTAAAAGGTTTATTATATAAGGCTTCTTAATTAAAGTTTTAGTTTTTTGTCTTATTGTTCTATGAATTATATATACATTTTAGTTTAGTTTCTTCGTTAAAACGAATTTTCTATTTGCGTATTTAAGATATTTGTTTAGGAAAAATTGTAAATGTACTTCACAGTAAAATTATTTTAAATTTAAATTGTTTGAATTATTTTTTTAAATAACGGAGGGATAAAATTAGATAATTATTATTACCAAATTTCATCATGCAATCTTCGTACAACGTGTGGCAAACATTAACACCTTGATGTTTTCCTTCACTTTACTTTAACACTTTGTATTAAATCCATTACTCTTGAAAAATCCACATAAAGCTGCCCATGGGAGAAAACACAAGGGTTTGGAAGGTAAATCCCAACGCGGTTAAAAAAGACTCTTGTTTGTCCCAGACTCTTTGGTCCAGGCGAAAACTACCCTTACTGGAAATTGTCTTCTTCGTATTGTGAAAAACATGTTTGGGTCATTAAAATGCTAAATCAATTTTTGGACGCAATACTCTTTCACCTGTAGCCTCGCCTGTAATTACCTATCCTATAATTACATTGGTCTTACAATGTCCATTAATTCGCAATGTTAAGCCAAAATATTCAAATTGAACAGACAGTAGGGCCTACAGTCGATAGTTTCAATTAATAAATGTTAAATTATTTTATTTTCGAAAACATACAATTTGAATGATTTTGACAACATAAATCACTTTATAGGTTAGTTTAGGTTAGTGAACAGTTGTAATTGATTATTGTAAGCCCTAAGGCCATTGTTGCGAGAGAAGCACCGCCTAAACTTACCAGAATTGTCCTACTTGTGAACTGGTCTGTCATGACGTCACACCGGCAGTAGGCGGCGCTTTATTCTTAACACTCACCGATTGGACTACAGACTGTCGTAAACTTGGCAATACTTAATGAATTATTATAGGACTATTTTCATGACTTATACCACAGAGAAAGATCCATGTGTGCTTATATTATAGCCATGGGGAATAAAAGCAAAAATAAATAAATATAGTAAGAATAAATAAATTGTTTTTAACCTATGTAGTATGTTTTGAATCAATCAAAATATTAATATTTTGATTAGCACTAAACATGATATCTCTTTTGGTAATCAAAATGTATTTGCTCATTTCTAGCATAACCTAAACATTTGTTCGCATTTAATCATCCATGACAAATCCCTATCTCATAGATAGGGCAGCTAAGCCTAGACGTTGTGTATTTATGTTTCAATAATTAATCATTTCTAGTAGACTTGTGACGTCATAGCGATATGTGTAATAGCATTTCCTTGTCTCTTTCCACTATGAGAAATCCATTTAGAGTAAAATTTTATTATTATAGTGATATGAACATAACCACAAACTTAAAAGAACAAGTATGGAAACAGCTAAGAAGTCAAAACATAATATGTTGTTTTAGTTGTTAATTTCTTTAAGACAAATTTGGTATTAATTTAATTGATTTTCTGAAAGTTGTTATAGAATTAAATTATTTCGTATTTTCAGACAAATTTACAAACTATTAGCTGTATTATAGAAAATAATCATATAATAGGCTCAATCTGAAATAGATCCCCAAAGTTCCATCAAATGGGTGTGATTTCCAAACAAAGTAGCATATTATTTGTATTGGAGGAAATTGATTATACAAATAAATTTACAAAAAGATTGATAGGTAATTAAAATTTATTATTTTTTGAAGAAACTAAAGCATAAATCCTAATTAAAAACAAAATTTTTAAATAGGCTCTGTGGGACTGCAGAAATAGCTGTTCAAACATTAAAATAATTTGTAAAAAGTTAGCATGATATTTCTTATGGAGGAAACTGTAAACTATCAAACGTGTAATTTTCAAAATTAATTTATAAAAAAATTAATTATATTGAAATGTATATATTTAAATTATCTGCCCTGAAATTACAGCGTAAATACTACAAGTTAAAAAAAATAGAAATTGACCAAATGAAGCTCTAATAATAGTTGATCAAAATTTTAAAACTTTGGTATTAACATACAGTATTAGGATAGCTTCTTTAATAATTAATATCAACACAACCTTGATTTGTATTTCTTTCTCTCTTTTACAAAATTAATTTTGATTCCAATGTTATTTTTTTAATAAAAAAGAGATTTTTAAGAAGTTGTCTGCTATCGGATTCTGATAGCAGACAGAAGGGGGCGAAGAGTGGGGGTAATGATTGATCTCGTACGTGACAGCTATTCTCTGAAGCATGATTAGACCACAATAATAAACATTCTTGGTTGTCATTAACCACTACAAATTAAATTCCGTCATATTGGCATCTATTGATCGCTGTTTGGATGGGCGTCCAAAAAGAGCCGTTTAATGGCTGTAAATAATGATGCACTTTTTGCTGTTAGGTACACTACAACAATAGGCCTACACATAAAATGTAGGTCACTTTTGACAAATTTTCAATATTTTGTCTTGTATTCCTTTTTTTGTTTTACATAATTATCGTATTTATTTTAACGCTCATGTTGTTTTTCCTCCCGTTTTTTAAAATGCCTCTAAAGTATCCTAAAATGTCCTGATGAGGATACTCCTTACTTGGGTCTTGAACCTGGGTGACTCGTTGAAACTTTGCTTGAGAGGCAACATTAGAGTTGTGAGTGAAAAGACATACTTAGAGCACAACTATAAGGAATAAGGGGGTAGCTATTTCTTGCGTCGAAAGCTAAAATCTCGGCGGTTCGGCAACTCAATCTGTTGACCACACGCTGCTCTATGCCTCTGGCGCTATAACTTTAAGTGAGAGACTTAGCATCTTGCAAGAGCTTCCTCCATTACTTTCCTTTAAAGGAAAAAATCTTCTCGGTCATCATCACTTTATAAAAAAAAACAGAAGAAAAGAACGTAATATAAAGACCCCTGGTCCTATAAATACTCAGCGTTAAGGGCAAGAAAGAAGAAGAGTTTGTTAAGAAAGACATAACAGAAAATATGAAAGAGAGGGATCTAACTCAAGACTACATAAAAAAACTTGTAGATCCAGCTGGGATCCTCCGGGATTGGCACACCCGTACTAACTATAGTAAGCCTTTCTGGGGATTCCTCAATTATCTTTTGTTTCACTTCTCCATTTTGTCATCCACATTCTAGGACTTCCTCCTCGTCCTCGAGTATCTTTTCCGTAGTCTTCCAGCTCATAGTCTGCCAACATACATTTTTTACAGAATTTCCTTTCTCCATTCTCTCTAGCCACGTCATTCCTATTTTTTTTAACTATTTACATCAACTCCTTTAATTTTTTATTCATCGTACACCGTTATCGAAGGTAGGTCCACATATTTCAAATACTGACCCCACACTACATGACTGAAAACGTGCGCAGTTCCTTCACGGTTCGTCACGTCTCAAGATAATTATTATGATTAGACACAAGTCACGAGCGGAGCGAATAGAATTTTGTTTAAACGTGTAAATATACAATTCTGAAGCCTAAGAATCGACTTGAACGTACTCACTTCATTTGCTTAAAAATTAATACTCATCCAGACATATTGACTCATTGTGTTATATCAAACAAAGACTCAGCGACGAAGTGAAATGCTAATATGATTGTTCTGCAGGTAAGGGAACACAGGTGGGGGAGGTCATGTCATGGTAGAATGAAGCAACCGCCCATCCGTTCCCCCGCCTCGACTGTTCTAGATAATAAGACAATATGAAACGGTAAATCAATTTCAGGAGCTCTACGTCTGGAGTTCATTAGGTAGAGCTGTAGCTATCCCATCTTTCATCATTAGATCAGGTCAAACAAGTAGAAAGTTATTTAGGCCTTTACAAATTTATTTTAGCACGGCCCATCCCCGCTGACATTCATGCTGAAAGGTTAATTGCTTCGCTTCTCCTCTTGACACCGGGTTATATGTCAGTTTTGGACAAGGAATTAACTTCTACGCCGTCTACTTTCTTTCTATCTAGTTTTATCGCTAGATATGTTTTCCTTTATTAAATTCCTTTAAACAACTAATACTTGTTATGTTTGTACATTTCATTTTGAAAACGAGATAAAAGATTTTGATGAAATGGGGTGAATCTATTATTTCCGATTGCGTTAATTATTTTAACTCGGCCCTTTTAAGGGCCGACAAAACGTTTCATAATCAATTATTTTTTATGATCACATTCTTCTCTACTCGTTTTAGTAAATCGCGCTTAGATTGTTTACGCAAGTATTTTTCCATTTTGTAAAATACATTTACTCAAAACCTCCGATTCGTTTACTATAATAAATTAGCTGTGAATCTTCTGTTTTCAGGAGCGAGAAAGCTAGATATCAAAAAACTAATTTGGAGGATAAAATAAACATTTCGTTAGGCAATTGACATTTTATAACTAATTCGTCATTCATAGACGTGCAAACATCAAAAATATTTATAGTGATTTGTTGTAAAAGCAGTTTTTTTTAACAATACATCAATTTGTTAGGACCCTCAGGGGCTCACTATAGTGAGTATGGGGTTTGGCAATCCCAAGGGAACCTAGCTGGATCTACACCTATTGATATAGTCTTGGATGACTGTCATTCATCTTTCCTATCAGGTCTCTCTTGACCAATACTTGTTCTTTTCGCACTCTGACGCTATTAAAGTATTCGAGGATTACGGGATTTTATGCTCCTTTTCCCCCTTTATTAGATGATGATAATCAAGATGTGTTTTTACCTTTAAACAACAAAGGGGAAAATCAATTTGTTAGATGTTAAGTTTGAAGGTGGTGCGTGGTGCAACTGGTAACTGCACGCGTTAAGCTCGCTGAAGCTCAGTCATGGCACCTCCAAGAAATGAAAGGTCAAGCCTAGGTGATCCCGCTGGGTTTTCAGTACGTTAGGTTACTCCTGCGTCTTCGTAAGTTTAAGGATAAATTAAAGACTATTGTAGGCGAAAAGGGGCGTTAAAACTTTGGACATGATTTCTCTCATTTGTTTAAAAATCGTTAATCTTATAAAGAATTTCTAATGTTTTCCCCGAAAATGTATGTATATAAACAATCATTTTCTCGTTATTCAGCTTTAAATACCCTGGTAATTCTATGACGCAACAACTTTGTGATAATCCTAAAAGCCTTTTAGATAAAGTGTGGTCAGCACATAGAGTTACTTCCACTGTAATTCTAGCCTTACAACCGGTATTCGTTATCAATTTTACACTGTTCCACACATTATGTTGTGTTAAAACCGTAACTTTTAGAGCCCCTGTTAACATCTTACACATCAAGCGAGACTGCTAGCCAATAGACCAACCGGAAGTTCTCCGATTTAAGTATGTTTTTATGAAGGTTAGATTTTATACATTACAAATTTGTGTCGTTTTTATTACAAAATGTACAAAGCTGTGTTTTTGTAAACGTTCTTTATTCCACTAGTTCTTGAAGTCACAGTTATGCACTACACAATTACTCCAAATTTGTTTGATAAGTCAAACAACTCCAAATTACTTTTTCATTCAATTACATACTCGCATAATCTTTTGTATATTGTATTTAAGACCATTTTAAGCCCCCACCGTCTGTGATGCATTTACCAATTAACACCGTAAACAATTGTACAACTAAACAACAAAAATAGAAAATATTTGCCACTGTTGCCAACATACACACATATCTGGCACTGGTGAATATCGAAACACTAGTGACTAGTTTAATCTAAATATTTCCCTCTGGTAGTGTAATAAGTGGAGTGAATGAAGGGGATTTAACGAGTGTTTGAAAATAACCAAGGACATCAATTAAATGTCGGGCCGTGTGCCCGCAGCCCACACGACGACGCACCTGTTCACATGTATGCACACATTTTGCACGTCGTTTCATGTAGGAAGGCTGTGGTGTTACTCGTCCAAATGTTTTTGGCAATGTACGTAGCGTAGACAACGAAAATATATCTGTTAAAGTCATTAGAAATAGTCCAGAGTTGAAAACATATTTAATATAAATAAAATTACACAATTTGTACTGTTGGTAATTAACCCAAAATAACTGATGAGCACTTTGTCCAACGTGAATAAAATTCTATGTGTACGAAACTCTTGGATGAGTCAACTACCAATGAGATAGCTTATACTATGTATTCAAATTACATATTGGTTCTTTCAACTTGCTTACGTACCGTTTTTTTTTACTTTTAAAATGTACGTAGTATAGAGAATGTTATGTAATGAGTCAAAAATTTGATTTTGAATGTATTACCGTTTTGAGGTCCCCGAGAAGAATAAAGTGGTTTTTGGAATGATATCTGTCTGTCGTATGTGGAGAGTGTTCTACAACCCAAATATATTTTATACAAATTTGTAATGTAGCCATAATTGGCTATGTCCAGAACTTTTTTTTAAATAACTCAAAATTGGATTTTAAAAAGTGTAGCCTCTAAGGACCCAAACAAAATATTGGTCGCCATATCTCTAAAAATTCCGGTTCATCTATAATTTTTAAAAAAATCGCCGGGGGGGGTGGTATAAAAACCGTAATTTCTTAAAATCGTCTCAACCTTCAAATGTGAAGATTAATGACTCAAACCAATGTACAAAAATATTAAGGTTTATGAATAATTGGGAAAAAACAAAACACAAAAAAAACAAAATTGACTTTGTTCACCGCCATTATTAACTGCCATACATCGAGGACGTGTTTATGGCACAAGTTTAGGTTAGGTTTTTCAAAGACGGTATCCATGGTTCATTTTCACTTTTTCATTAACAACTTAGGTTTTGTTGGTTTTTATTTTGTTTTAGGAATGGTTGAGGAGAAATTTTGTGCAATAATTGTGCACCCTCTACTTACTTGCTGCTTTAAACATTGGTTTACACTATAAACTTTTTTTTTTTTTTAATCATTCGATTTGGTCAAAAAAGTTGAGCTGTTTTAAAAAAAATGATTTATATTTATTTTATGACATAACTTTATTTAGATAATCATTTTCCATTGGTGGTACTTGGTATGACTGATAAGTTTCCTTCATCTTTAACGGACTCAATTATGTGGATTGCCGGCGTAGCAATCCTGAGCTAGCTGATCTACATCCACTCTTCATCTTGTCCTGAGTGAGATCTCTCGTGACCAACTAGTTTAGAATATTGGAGGACTAGGGTATGTTCTTTACTTACTCTATTAGGTAGTGATGACAGCGAGGTTTAAATAACAACCAAAAAGTTTTCTAACCTCACATGGATCTTATATTGTCCTGTACATCTTCTATCTTTTCCCAGATCTTCTTATAGTCAGAGTTGCTCTTGGAAAATATTTCCATTCTCCGCGTATCCTCCATCCATGCCTCATCTGCCTGAACCACAGTTTACTTGGTATCAATGGCGCCGTCTCCTCAAGGTCTCATTCATTTAAATGGAATAATAATAATAAGGTATACTACCTTGATCTACACCTGTCTTCAAGTAGTTTGGTTGAGATCCCTTTCTTTTATAATTCCTATCAACTCTGGTTCTCTTCTTACACTGGCGCTCTTAGAATATTGTAGAGTTGTTTGATGCTCTTTTCTAACATTTTTGATAGGTGACAATTCTCCGCGAGGTTTTTCGCTGTTAAACAACAACTCATGGACCTTATATTATCCTGTACGTCTTCAAACTATTTTTCCCAGGTCTTCCTTATCCTTGAAAAATATCTTCACTCTCCGCTTATCCTCCAGTCTGTCTTCATACCCCATCCACCCACCACAACTTCTTCAACTTTTTGCAGTGTTACTATTTAGTTACTCCACGACTCGCATACCATACGACATTAGCAGTCTCAGAATACCTTCAAACAGGTTAGATCCATCACGTTACTTATACTACGTATATATGAGGAAATAAAAATCAATACGTGCTCGTTTACGGATGACATCATCCCGAGTTAGGGTGAAGTTTGCGGCACCTCCGTAGTGTTAAAAGTTATGGGTTTTATATGTATTGGCTTGAGTGAGTGACAGCCAATTTCATTATGCACCACGTCGACCCTCGGGAGGGGGAAATAAGTTTGGGCGTGAAAACACATCCCGTGTTTAAAAGTTTAACTTTGTCGATGCGATGTGATGGAACTTGATATTTTCCCTTCCTGGATGTTGAAGGGTGGAGATTACACGTGTACCAAATCATACTTTCAGAGTATTTCGTATTCAACTTTCTGCATAAAATATTGCAGCACATCTCGTTTTGAAATTTACTGGCGTGATAATGTTTTATAAATTCTGTTGAAAAATAAATGAATTGTGCTTATCTAATATGCCTATATAGAAACAATATATCCATTAACATCTTCAAAAAGATTCAGTCGTTAATATCGAGTTGGTGTCGCGGCCTAAGTAATATTCATAGATAGAGATGATCAGCACCGTATAAGGGGCCCGAATAGGCTAGTACAGTAGCCTGGTGTAAGAGGCGTGTCCTCCCTTCTACTTGCTTCCCTAGTCTGACTTGACGGTATAACCCATTCCAAGAAAACTAGTTACACAAATTACTGCTTAGCTACATTTAATTCCTAAAGTTTGAACTTTGTGACGGACTTTTGTAAACGTTTTATTCTTATTTACACCGATAAAAGAAACGAAAGTAGGGTACGCGTTTACACAGAAGAATTTGAGGTCTATTTTTGGAGGAGGCTGAAAGTAAACGCAACAAACAAAGTGTGGAGGGCCCCTCTTTTCCTCTCCACCCCAGACACATTCCTAGCTTGAGGATACTGTAGCTAAAGCTCTCGCCTTGTGTACAAAAGGTTCCGGGTTCGATCCTCGTGGGTGCTTAAAAAGTTTCGGTGTTGATCAAACATCTTGGGTAGTTAAGATTTGTAGCGCATCTTGGTCACGAACGGTAGAATGACGGCGACATGAACTCGATGGGATGACCACACATCAACTGATGACAAACCATGCCTAAGCCACAACGGGCTGAAGCGCTAAAGATTTATTTATTTAATCTGAAAAACTCATAATTCTGTCTGAAAATTGTATTTTTATTTTCTCTTTAAAATAATTTAATCCCAATTCATTTTAATTCCTATTTTACAAACTTATTTGGTGTGTTTTGTGCGCATGAATATGTAATGACGGATAACTTAAAACGAATAAGTCAAGTCTTGATAGAAGACTTCCGGAATTATTAAAATTAAGATCCGTTGTTCATACACTTTTTTTCTGTCCGTTGTTTCTTCTTACCAACCTGGTTTGTAGTTCCAACACGACGGTTGACCCTAAGTAGTTTTAAGTTCTTAGTCTTTTTCACTGAAGCGTATTGTTTTGGTCTATTATCTAAAATGCTAATTTACACTGTAAGTTTTATTTTCCCGTCTTGGGTAAAGCCAGAAGGCCAATCCATACCGTAAACTATAGAATGACGTTACTCTTATAAATAAATAGCGTACAAACATACATTTTCACGCACCAATACACGGAACTAAATATCAATGAAGCTCAAAATCAGATTTAATTTTTGTTATTTTCTGAATTACTCGCGAGCTTTCATTTGCCGTCTTTTACATTGTTAAATCCTTATATTTTACTAAAAGTTGATAAATTTATTAAGCCGATTTTATGATATTAAAATTTGTACAACTCATAATTCAATTCTCTTTTTTAACCTTTTTGTAAATAAATGACAATATTATTGTTTTTCAAAATGAAACCTATTTCTTTTACTCCAATCTATTAATCTCTCCCTGTGGTGTGCTACCTCTGTTTCACCCTGTATACTCTAAGTGCTATATAAAATTCACTATATTATGCAAAATAGTAGATGATGTGAGCACAGATTGAAGATTCCCTCGGGAGAATCTGTCCAACTGTCGCATCTACACGGGAATGACTGCCATACTAAGTACAAACAAATCATTAATGAAGACAAGTGCCATGCCATACTAATAGACACCTATACAGACATTTACACTGTAATGGAACTAACTTCAGTATTAACACTAATTAGCGAAACTCCTTGACAGTGGATTCTCTCTCAACACAGGGAGATTTAATGTTTCTACAAAGAGGATTCTTCTTTTAAATATTTTGTCGAAATTAAAAAATATATCATTGTAACAATATTATTTAAATATGTATTTTAATTATTTTATGTTGTTGTCTTTTACAAGACTTGAAAGTAAAATCAATGTCCAGGAAGATATAAGATCATTAATGGCGTTTTCTTCTCTCAGACCATAGATTGGTTGAGGTGTGGTGTTTCATCCATACTGGTGAGAACTGTTCGTGACTTGGTCGTGTGAAACGAGTTAGTAAACCAGTGGGAAGATGAGGTTGACATTTAGTTAGGGGAAGTTATAGAGTGAAGTCAATACCCCTTTAACAACCTCGATTAAGGGTACAGTATAGTTGATACAAGATTACATATACAATGTCAAGATAATTGGAAGTGGCATGTACAAAAGATGGAACGCAAAGAGTGCAGAAGAAAATTCTTTTGTATTAACTGGGAGAAAGAAAATCTATAGGAAGTCCGATAAAGAGGTGGAAAGAAATTTGAAAAACTGTAATCACAGACAAGAGAGTATATCTGATTCTTAGTAGCAGCCTGACCCTTAGGGGCTCACTCTAGTGAGTACGGGCTTGGCAATCCAGAATTAGCTGGATCTACATTTCTTTTCATCTAGTTTTGCAATAGATCCTTCTCTTTCAACTTTCCTATCCGGTCTTTCTATCCAATTCTTGTTCTTTTCCGAGCTAGAATTTATTAGAGTAGTCGAGGGCTAGAGGTCTTTATTTTATGCTCTTTTCTTCTTCTTCAAAGGCATTGATGAAAGAGAGGTTTTTCGTCTTTAAACAACAGGGAAAAATCCTCTTATCTGTGGTGTAACGGATTCCTTAACCCAGTACAACGAATTTTGTAATAAATTGAATTCGAAACCGATAAATGAGTACCGCTCTTTTATACATATTACTCACAGAATTATTTATTTATTTTGAAATAACTAATAACTAATTATATAAATTAAAACCTCAAATATATAGGAGGATGTTTTAAAAAAATTTTTAGTCAGTTAAACACTATCTGCGGGAAGTTTTAGCAATCATTTGAAATTTCATTTTTACTACGGCTCGCTATGTCTCGTTCACAATATCATATTTAACACTCTATTCTTAGTTGGAACTGTGCAACAAATGTTTTGAGGTGCAGCCAGTTCAAATTTAAAAACTTTTGACATAAATGTTCGGCCTAATTCCTAAATTTCATAACGATTAGTAGACGCTTTTACCCGTAACTCCATAACAAACAAAATTACGACATAGAACAAAAACTCGAACACAAGATCTCACAAAAATGATGTTTTCCTTAATCAAACGCGTTTCAGCGACAAAGTCGCCATCCTCAGTGTTACATGAACTACAATAACTAAACCATAACTGCTATCTTTATCAGTAAAGTAAATAATTTTTGTGACACCTTGTGTTCAAGTTTTTGTTCTATCTAATATTATCTCACAAGTCAAGTTTAATATTTATTTATAAACAAGAATACAAACATACAGAAGAAAAGGCAATCAGAATCTCGCTTTGCTCGGTAATTAGATACAGACTTTTTTGAAATAGTAATATCGTTAATTTCCTTAGTTCTTATTATAACTAATCTAATAGTGTTTATTAATGTTTCGTTGACACCAGTCACACAGGAGGTGTTATTTTTCAACGAACTAATTAGGATCTCTAGACAGTGGCCGAAACAAGGAGACCTAATGTCATATACATATGGGGCCAGATAACAAATGACATGCACTACGCGCCACCCTGTGCAAATTGGATATCATTTTCAATTGGTACATTATTCTCTCTGTGTTGATTGTGAGCGGAGAGAACAAGCCTGATTGGATTTGTTTCTCTCATTAGCTCAGTGTAGTGGGGAGGGGGTGTAATTAATGTAATGCGATTTCATTGTATAACAATACATTTTTGTAATGTTTTGTTATAAATTGATATGCACTAGGACTTTAATATTTGATTGCTACGTTTGTCTACATTTGGGTCCAGTTTTTAGATTTTTAAATAATTAAAGGTTTTGCTTTTAGTGTAATTGATGTTTTTTCGCGACAGCCTGGGGATTTCTATTACGTGTCGTTCTGTACGGTTGGTTTAAATCTGTGAAAAACAGGGAATTTGGTTTATTACTGATAAAGAAATGACATTTGTACTTTTACTTTTTTTTTTTAAATACTTAGAATATAGAAGGTTATTAAATACCCTGTAGTCGAAAAAAATTTTTTTAGACGTGCTCTGCAGCCCAAATTAGTGAAACGATTTTGATAACATTTTTGTTATCCAGGTAGGCTATGTTTTGGTTTTCTCGAGTTGTTTTTCATAATGGGATTAGTCAAAATTTAGGGGTAGTTCAAATTAGGTGATTTTTTATCCAATTTTGCTAAATTATAGTCTATAAGGATTCAAACAAAACCTATTGAACACCTAAAAAATGTTGATTCTAGATCAGTAGGAATTAATGAGACCATAAAGATGTCAAATTTCAAGTAAAAAATTACTGTTCAAAAAACTAACTTCGACAATCATCAAGATAAGTTATTTTTACTTATTTAACTTTTTAACAACCTTTGTAGCGGGATATACAAACATAATGACTTTCAATTTTGTTTTCGCACAACAATAATTGTATTTCTAAAACTATTAATACGCACTTGTGAATTCCCAACACCTATATTTTGTCAATTTCAATTTTGTGTTTTGTGATTATGGCAGCTATGCCAAATTTTTAGTTATCAAATAATAATCTTCTTGAGATTTGTTCAACATATTTTCACGTATCAAGTTTGATTAAAATCGATCTACTCGTTTGTGTTATAGAGCACATACGACAGACATACAAAGGTCATAAAAAACACACTTTGTGTGCTGAGAAGACTTTTAAAAGGATATTGTCACCCAACACAAAACATTCTCTGTACTAAGTACGAGTACATATATGACAGTATAAAAATCTATGATATAAGAAATACTAAAACAAGTTTCAACAAAGGTTAAGATGCTTAAGTTGCAGTTTAAAGGAAAGCTCTGGTTCTATATCTTCAAAGATATAAATCGTGGATTTAGACAAGGTGATGCTTTCTCAGCAATTTTATTTAATCTTGTAACATCCAGAACTTGAAAATAATCGAAATGCTTAAATCAAAATCTTATTCGTTTTGTTAGAAATCATTAATAGAAATGTTTTTTAAAGGATTTCGAAAGAAAGTGTAGTTGAAAGATGTAAATAAACGTCATATAAACTGATGTACATGGTGCTGAATCTGGCGACGTGAATGATGTTCCAATGTAGTAAAATTTGACGATCAAAACTTGCTGTGTGAGCATATTCATTGTCCAGATGATGAAACCATTTTCTCACTGTTGTAGTCATTTATTTCTGATTCTTTCTCATTGCTGGTTTGCTTAGTGCCTTCTGGGAGCCATCCTTTACAAAATTACGCCCTTGAAATAAAAAACAAAACAAAAAAACATGCCTTTGAATTCGGAATATTTTCATTCTTTTTAATGTTGGTGGATGTTTTTTCCCCAGGTTGATGATTTTTTAAAAGGCCCTTCAGCCCTTCAACATTATACAGTCTATCGAAGTTTTCATGAAGTTTTTAGTGAAATGTTATTTTTGGACTCAGGAGACCCCAACACGATAAACAAAAATGTCCGATACTAAAGTCTCAACCGTTATTATCTCAACTACGTGATAATATAATCCTTTAAATTTTTTTAAATTGAACGAAAAATAACGATCAATTTTAGTCTATCGGATTTTTTTTCTTTTAGAAGTGTTCTTTTTATCCTTTCATGATGGAATTATATTAAAGTTATAACTCAGTTTAAATGTATCGCCTTTATATTATTGTCGACTGATCTAATAGCGTCTACTGTTAGCCTACTTATTGTTAAGAAGTTTTGCAGAAGGAACAATCTCCCAAGATGCGAGGGGGAACTTGTATTGTATCGCTAAACTTTTACCAAAAGACAGTTTATTAATTATTGTTACGAAGTTGGAATACAATCAGGGATTAAGGCTGTGGATTTATCGTCTAGAAAAGTGGGATTAAAAAGGCGTTTGTCGCGGGAATATCCTCTGATTAATGAACCTCTCGCCTGCACATTACGTTAATTGTAAGGTGCTGCAAATATGAATTAGTTCGTGTTATGAGAGTCACCCTCTCCCTTCGCGCTAGCTTCCGCGTTTTCAAAATGATTAACATGGTAATTAGCCGCCTACACAACACCGCCACTCAATTATCCGAGGAAATTAGGCTTTCTCTAGTCTCTAGGTATGGGATAATTAGAGTCATATGGAAACGTGATGTTACCACGGGTAACTAATGACGGATCAGGGTATTTCCTATGCACACTTGTTTATACTGAAAGTCTGTGGTTTCTTGTATTACTTAAACTGTATCGGAGCCAACTAATTATTAAAGTCATTTCCGGTATTTTCTTACAATAATTGAGTGGACCCGTTGAACATGCTATAGTAAACCGATGGAATATACAGTAGTTCAATTTTTTTTTATTTGGACGGATGACGTTATCTTTTGTTTTGATCGATCGCATCGAGGTCTTGTTTCACTCGACCATTTGGTTTTTCACCTTTATGTCTATGTGTTTTTTATGCACTTTCGATCAAAATCGTTTACTAAACGTTATACAGTTAGGCAGAAGTGTGTATATTTAAAATAATTGTATTTTTCATTTCAAAGTTGTGGCACTGCAACAGTTACGTGACTGCTCCGGTTAAGACTGAAACACTTTCGGAAATGGTAAATCAAAATCGCAATGTAAAGAACAAGCCACCCATAAATCATTTTTAATTTGATTATTTCTTCCTATAGAACAAAAACTCGAACACAAGTTCTCACAAAAACTACGTCTATTCAATCAAACGCGTTTCAACGACAAAGTCGCCATCCTCAGTGATACACGAGCTACAATAACAAAACTATAAGTCCTGTTATTTATATTTCTTCCTGTTAGTGTGTTTTGTTCATATTTACAGTTACTCAAAGACAGTAGCAACTTGGGTTACAAGAAAGACTTTGTGTCATTTTTATCTCCGCTAGGAATGTTAAAATTAAAATGAGTACATTGTTCTTCCTTTCCCAGCTTCGTTAATCTCACGTTTGTTGACGCGTTTCGGATATACTCCATTCTCAAAACACTTAATAGTACTGATCATCCTACGCTTGAACTCGTTATTTTAACAAAATCGCTCCTCCCACTCTTCCTTCCTCCTTTCTTCCTATTGGCCTATCTTGGACTTATTGAATGTATTACAACATCCGAAGAGCGAGATGTACTATTCATATAACCGCTAGTTGTAACTTTTTTATATGTTTTTAAGAAAATTTTTAGACATTTTGTTTTTTATCTGTAATAACTCGTACGAAAAGTGTGTGTGATTGTGTTCCTTGCTTGCTATTTTAATATAATATTTTTGTTTGTTTTATGAAGTCGTTAATTTTATCATGGTAATTAATAAAAGTGTAAATTGTAAATATCTAAAATTACACCAGTGTAATAAATAGTGAAAAGAGAGATTTTAACGAAACTAAATTTTTGAACTTTTAAACTCAAATTTGACATTACTATTATCAGTATAGTTTACTATTGAGAATCACGACGCTTTTGTAAAGCGCACTAGGCCATTATGGTCAGTGTGAGTCAATGGTGCGTGATCTTTATTTTCACTTCACTGACCTGTTTGAAAAGTTCTGATGACCGTGTTTAATTAACAATCGAAATGAAACACGATATTCTGTGGGAAAACATAATTGTCTAGTCTAGTTTTAGTTGGTAGACAATATCATAATGGTGATAGAAAATTTCGTTGTCTTTTGAAAGAGTGTAAGGATAAATTGGTTGTTGAAAGTTTTTACGAAGCCTCAATGTCTTGGAGTGTCTTCGGCACATACAAGAGTAAAAGTTAGGAACATTATTAACGAATTCTTCAGAAGGCTAACATCACAACCATGTCAACTCGTCGATTTGCTGACTACACCCGAGTGAAAACTCTTCTAGCAGTCCTAAACCCATCACGGATTGTATTAGAATTATTATGATCACCACAGTAATTGAGAAACGGGAAAAACAAAGATCATTACAAAATGGACGATAATTTACATGAATGTCTAATAATAAATGAAGATTTTTTTTGGATTTTTTATCTACATTAAATGGCGCCTTAACTTTATCTACATATGATAGACAGATATACAAGGTGATCTACATATGATTTCTCGTACATTATGTCCCGAAAAATGTGAACTGGCTATTCATTTTCTGATTATATATGTCTTAACGAACAAAAAATGCGAAATAACTTATAATCGAATTCCGGTTCATTATCTGTCTATCCGCCATTTTGTTCTTTTACAAAAAAAAATGATGATTTCAGAAGTAAATAAAATATTGAGTTCATTTTGTATTGAAACCTTACCTAACCTAACCTTTCTTTTTCTAAGGGGATGATCGAGACTTTTTCGACTTTAAAACAACAAGGCAATCATTTATCTCTGCATTATAACTCATTCTCCAGCCATCATCTTTTCCTTACTGTCCCATTTAGCTTCGTTGGTCATTTAGCTTGGTTGTGTGTTTGTCTCTACAAAACAAACACTAAAAAATTTAAAAAATAAGTGAGTAAACAACCTTTCTGAAATAGAAATTTGACTTTAAATTGGTCAAATTAAAGCACATGAGTTACGTTTTACTAAGTTGTATTAAAAATATCTCGCCAAATGCCATAGGGCACCGTTTTAAAACGCTTTCTGTAATTTCTTCTTCCTTGTAGATCCTACATTACCGGTAATACCTAATTTTCTTCTACAAATTTTATGTAGGTACTTTTCGTTTTTATTCCTGAGGGTGTGATAGATTCCTCAACCCTGCACTTATAAGTACGTCAACGAATCCTTCAAATGAAACTGATATCTTTTCCATTAATTTGTATTACTGACACAACGTTCTAATTAAATAAGAAAGTTATGAGCATGGAACTGAAATAAACACTGTGTCAACAAGTTTTAAGAGGAGGGGGTAAATTTATTGCCAGTGTCACCCTTGCGTTCCATTAGGCAAATTAAACGTTAGCCACGACTGCTAGCTGTAAATAACATTTTGCGACTCCAACAAATTAATACATTAAAACAAACCATTTCATTTTTGCCTAGTAATTGAATAACTAAAGTTATTACTGTGGAAGGCCTACGTAAAACAAAATTTATTGAAATGTTATTTCCATGGTCTTTCGAGCTAAGTTTAAAACTGTGTTCCCTGAGCAAACACTGCGAGAGGGTTGCTTCAAGTCGGAGTAACTTTGATCATATATTAATTACGTTTATTTAAATTTACGTGTTTACTTTTATACGGAATAAATGTCCCCCCTTTCCTTCATTAGCTAAGAAATTAATTTTATTAAGCTCTCTTGCGCTCTTACTTTTTTCTACCGTATTTCTTTGAAAAGAAGGAAATTAAGAAAGATCATGATGTGCTTTAACTTGTTCTAACAGAGATGGGTGAAATGTAGCTTTACTGAATTTCACACCTGGAGATAATGAAGTTTGTAAATAACTTTAAAAATTTATTTTTAACGAATTTCTAACGTTGAAATTGCAGTTGTTGCGATCAACCTGAAGGAAACTTTGTGACCCAATATAGACTCTATCGATCCTACACATTGGCATCACTTTTAACTTACCCGCGTGATCGAAGTTTAGGGATCGTTACGTCATGGGCCAAAACAATCATCGCCGAGTTTTTTGCAGATCCGTTTTGAAGTTCCTTGATTTATAAAATGTACTTTAGAATAAAGTCGTCTGTGTAGTGCTCTACTACGCAAATACATGACCGATTTCAATCGAATTTAGCATGTGGGTATTTTTGCTGTATCTTGAGACTCTTTTTATTTTTGTGATAACTCAAAATTTAGAGGTAGCTGTCAAAATAACCTAACACAAAGTTACGATTTTTTTCTTCAAATTTTACTCACGTGTAGCTCTAAAGACCCAAACATATTGTTCGCTATTTCTTCAAAAAATATTGGTTTTTGTTGGAAAAAAAGCCAATGGTGATGTTATAAAATACTTAATTTCTCAAAATCATTTGAAGATGAATAACCCAAACTTATGTGCAACCTAGTTGGATCTAAGCCTACACCTTTCTTCATCTCATCTAGTCTTCGATTAGATCATCTTTCGCTTCAAGTCTCTTTTGTTCAACTCTTGTTCTCTTCCAACTCTGAGTACTCGAGGGCTATGGATTTTTATTTGATGTTCTTTTCTTTTCTTCTTTTGATCAACTCTTGTTCTCTTCCATCCCTGTGTACTCGAGGGGTATGAGTTTTTATTTCATGTTCTTTTCTTTTCTTCTTTTGATCAACTCTTGTTCTCTTCCTGCCCCGAGTACTCGAGGGCTATGGGTTTTTATTTGATTTTTTTTCCTTTTCTTCTTTTGATTTAGGGTGATGATGACCGAGAGGTTAAGGAACAAAAAACATTAATACACATTTAAAAATATTAAATCTAACTTTGATAAAGTTCATTTTTGTGTTTTTGTTAATTACTCCTGAATCACTTTTTTTTATCGTTTTATCTATATTTTGGGTCTTTAATTTTTATGTCATTAACATTTGAACGAAATCTTTTTTTTAAAGATTTAGACGACAATGAAAAATAAATAAAGGGGGGTATTAGGTTTTCTTAACTGAGAGAACTGTTCTGAGTGAGTCTGAAGTGTTGGTTTATGAGATTCCACGTGTTTAGAAGAGCTTTTGTAATGCTTGAAGTTTTTAGTAGTATCCCTGGTAATTCTACTCGTATCTTATTTGTATACATTTCACATTATTTCCATTTAGGAGGAGGAGAAAGCACGTGCGAGTTCTTATGATATTGTATAAATATAGTTTTAATAAAATACGGACTAATAATGCAAAATTCAATGCTTTCTGTCTTTGATATAATAACTGACAGTTATTTTTCATACTCTACTTTCACACTAACTGTTTTTACGTTTTCTTAAAAACTCGAACAATTTAGACTACATCGTATCAAATTTTATAATGTTGTCAGTTTGAAAACTCGTTACAATAATGTGTGACAAAAACGCGACTGACAAGCTGACATATCAACTGAAATGTCTGAGTAGTTAGAAACCATTGAAACAAGATATCACAATTTTTTTTTACCACCACAGTACTTTTTCTTACTGTGTAATTGGAAAGTAAAAAGAGGTTTAATCGAAGACTCGTAATACTTGTTGTCTTGGAACGAGGGTGACGCCCATATGTAAGCACACGGGCGTGGCTCTATTCTCACAGGTATTATTTGGTCATTTACGCCCCAATAATTTAGCTGATTTTATGATCATATATAACACGACGGTTTTTAAATTTATATTTTATCATTTTTATATGGTGGTACGCCTGCGAATCAGTATAATCTACAACAGTAGCTACGGTTGGTTTTTTATGCAAGCGTACAAATTGGTTTAACTATTTGTATAGTTTGCAGTTCAAAATTTATCTTCCTTATGGGTGCCAGGCTGATATAATTTGTAGAAAAACATTGTTTTAAACTGAAGTGGTTGAAATCAGTCAATCGTTGTTACAATTTTCTGATAACTACGTATTATGGATTAGTTTCTTCCCGATTTAAGGTTGCTTGAGATAATATCTTAGTTGTTTGACTTGTGATTTTCCAGGCATTGTAGCTTGGAGCACCGAATCGTTTTGCTGTTTTTTCCATGTAATAATCCACACCCTTATATTTCGCTAAAACTATAGTATACTTTTGAAACCAAAAACACCTTCAGTTTTTTTTTATTATAAACTCTTAATATTCTTAACGACCTAACCTAACCTAACCCCTGACCTAACGTAACTTATAAAATACATCCAGTTATTCCATCCAGTTTATTCAACGTAATAGTCTTTGTTCAAACATGTTTTTAAAAGTTTGGTTAGGTTAGGTTAGGTTAGGTGGTGAATTAAGATATTTCTCGCAAAATAAAATGGGATGTTTTGTATTTGAAGCAGTGAACCAACATTTAGAATCGGTTGTTTTGCCTTCTAAGTCGATCTTCCGTACTAGCTTCGTAAATATAATAACTCTTTTGGTCGCCATTTTGTTTTTGGTAGTTAGAACTTAATTTTCTTTGTCATTTTTCTTGTTTTACAGAGACGTATAAAATGAGATATCACAAGCCTATACGTGTCATTTGATTTTTTGAGCAACAACTTCCCTAACTCCTACAAGTAAAACAATCTAATTTTTTGCATTTTTAGCTTGCCCTTCTCACCTAAAGAGCTTGCCGTAAACAGAATTAAAATATCTCAAATAATTAAAAATAAAAGGGTTGAAAAGTTTCTTTTCAGCCACCCTGTATTATATCTTAGTATGTACATTTGGAAACAGGCTGTATTACGTTTCTTTTGGAGTATATTTATATGTTTTTCAGTATAAATTGATAAGCCCAACAAATTTGGTTGTTTGTACAGAAATAAGTTGTGTACCATCACAATCAAAATATAACTCAATGTCGTCTCCTTTAGCAGGATAGATATTTAATGATTTGAACTTTTTACTATTTACTTTTAAAGCATTTGCAGCAAACTAAACTATAAGTCCATTTAGGTCTTTTGAAATTCTTTCAAATTCTCAGCTCTAATAATTTATCTAGTATCATCTGCACATAGACCAATACTAGGACTTATGCTGAAAGCTATGAATAGTATAAACTGAACCTAACTTGTCCAACGAACTCTTGATGTTGAGTCAACACCGTAACTTTTTGAGCCTCCGAAGAAGACTAAACCCAGAATCTCTCTCACATCAAGCTGACAGGGCTCAAATATTAAACTACAACAATTCACCCCTACGTATTTGCATATGGTTACCCCACCCGTGTAAAGCTCAAATATTACATTATTATTGGAATACGTTATTACTGTGGAATATTCATCAATATTATTCCGAATGTTTTCAGGGAATTATCTATCGGTAGAGATGATATAGTTGAAGCAGAAAATAGGACGAATGGCAACATAGGATTTGCTAATTTTTCGGACGACTGAATCTCTATATTGCAGTCACCAATTCCACGGTATATTCATATATTTTGTACCCATTCCATCCACCCTATAAAATAATAGCCCATGTCCTGATTACCTTGGATCAATATAATGAAATATTTATATGGCATAGTAATGAACTGTTCGAGTTTCAGATTTGAGGTTGAACAGTTTAGCTTGGGGGTGAGGGAAGGGGAACACATACAGCAAATTAATAAAACGTTTTACTTTGTTTATAACATTTAATATTTGAAAAGTATAATTTTTTTACTTAAAATAAGTATAAAATTTGTTTTATTCCTAAAATGTAGATTTTTAAATTAGTTATGTCCTTTTGTGTGGCCATAACGAAACAATTTAGATTTGGTTTGGTATTGTTCCATATCCCAAAGTATATAATGTTTTTTAATCCAATTTAAAAAAATAATTAACAAAATTGCCATTAGAAAACAAAAATCTACTTTAACCACAATGTTTATCTTTGACTCAATTATAGTCTCTATGGTGAGTAGGGGACGTATTAATCATTATCTCACATTTTATACAAAAACAAGTTGTGTTAATTAATTACATCTTATGGTATGATCTAAACCACCCACAATCTTTCTCACTTGTCCAAAACAGAACACCAAAGTGTTGTGACACTTGTAGGCCTATTGTTATGTTTTCCACTTTTAAATGACAAAAATATTTCTAAACCTATACGAATTCTCACAAGACAATTACAAAAACAAAATGGTGGGCGACATCATGGTACTTACCCAGTTCACTATATCCAGATCCTCTGAATGTGTTTCTTGGACCTTGTATGAACCAAGAGGATTCACCCAGTAAAACAGTTTTAACACAGGTTTTATAAACTCGTATCTGTGTCTAATATTCTTGAGGTTGGCAAGGCTCTCGTAGTTGTTAAACAATCTCCATTCGCTTCGCTCGTGTCGATGACGGGGCGCTGCCGAATCTCATAACTATAAGAACATCACATTTCAGATTGCGAAGTTATATTTTTGATATCTAATTTAGTATATTAAAAAAGTTAAATAACACACGAGATATGAACAAAAATCTCTTTAAAATGGCCGCTATTTTGAGCTTTTCATATCGATTTCTCTGAATTTCAGTAGGGTTGTATATAAGCACATTATCAGTCCCCAATACCAAATTTCATGTTTCTTTCTTAATGTTTGTGGCCGCTATCGTGCTTACGTACAGACGACAACGAACGGACGGCATTTCGAAAACAGCTTTTTCAGTTTCTGAAGCCTTGAAAAGTGAAAATCAGTCAAACTCGGACGTCAATATTTTTCTGATTATCAAACTTCTATACTTCGTATGCTGGGTAAATAAAAAAGAAAAGAAAAAGTATTGTTTTTTACATAACATACAACATAATTTTGTAGTTTCTATGCATATATTTTTCTGGTAAAGTACATTTTGCTTTCATTTAATTTCTCATCAGAATTGCAGTACAGTATATTAATACCATTTCTCTCATGCATCTTATTTTAGATGTTTCGTTTGTCCTTAAATGTGAGACAGTTGATTTCGTGTATAGTTCATTCAGAGTACTGAGAACTATAGTTTATATGAATTTTTATTTTTATCCCAAAGGCGAAATACTAAAATAAACTTTAAACACAATGAATTTCGTATTTTTCACTACCCATGCGATTTCGGTAAGTTAATTGTGTGGCCTTTTTATAAACTACATTTTGTAAATATGTATGTAAACAAATGATTCTCCTCTATAAGGTATATTTTCTTTTGTATTTGTGTATAATGTAAAAACTTATTTTAATGTGTATTGATAAAAAATATATATTTTTATGTTTTGTCTGTCCAGGTAAGAGAAACCTCAAAATTAATCAAGCAGAATCTTGACCATGGCAATACGGTAATACAAACAGCTTCAAAATTATATATAGTGTTGTTAAGAAATGAAATATTTAATTCTGTTGGAGCCTAACTTCATATAATTGAATATTATATTAATGTATGAGAAAAAGTGATGACCTACCATTCAGATAATTAATTCTAATTTTGAAGGCTAGAATTACGTCGAAGAAAACTCAATATGCTGACCACATAATACGCGACTGAAAACCCGTCTAGCATCCTTAGGTCCTACGCGATCTCTTGAGCTACGTATTAAAATTCAATGTTCACAGCAATTAAATGTACAGCAATGTTTACGTTAATTGTATCAAGTAAACGAAACATTTACAGCTGGTTTATTGGTTAATGTTGTCGCTTTACGAGTGAGAGGTTCCGAGTTCATACCCTGCGGGACTTAAATATTTACTGTCATACAGTTTTGTTGTTTAAAAACGAAAAACCTTGCAGTTAATATCGCCTTTAGAAAATAATAAAATAAAGAAGCTTAGCCCTCAAATAGTATCAGGGTCGGAAGAGAACAAGAATTGGTCAAGAGAGAACTGATAAGAAAAATAAAAGAGAGTATTGTTAGTCAAGACTACATGAAGAAAGGTGTAGATCCAGCTAGGCTCTTCGGGTTTGCTACACCTGTCCGTACTCACTATAAGCAAGCCTCTAAGAAATTATGATCAACCAAAAGAAAATTGCTAAGCTACAATTGGTTGATTGACAATGTTAGAACAACGGTGACAGGAATTCGATGTGCTAACTCCAACTGTCTTGCCTCGTCGAGGCGGTTAAACTAAGGAGTTAAGTTAACGTGTTAAAATTCATTTCGCTGTAAACACATTATGTAGAAGAATTTATAATGTTCTTGTCAAAATATGTTATATTTACATTATGTAAATTGCCTAATTATAATACCATTATAATAAGGCCTGTTGAAACTTGACGAGGGCATCATAAACTGTGTTCTTAATATAAATAAGGGTGGCTACAAGGCAACCAGTTATGTAGGGAATTGTTTATTGTGTTTATTTATTTTTATTACGTCGTTAATTTTATCAAAGGGGTCTTGCGTATGCTTGTACAACATAAATGCCAACTAGTGGCTCTTGTAAAACATACGAGCGAATTTTCATAGGGATTAAGCTATTGTAAACGTTAAGGGAGTATGCAATATGCCATTATATTGTAAATATATAACTTATACTGGACATTTTTAGTTAAATTTTGTAAAAAGTTAAATCTTGTTAATTTTGCTTGTGGTTAAACCATTTTAGCTTCTTGTCAAATATCTTTGAAATTTTCCTTTAATTGTAATTTGCACATTGATTTGGACCTTCTGTCATTAATTCTCCTAAAATTAAACCGAATTTTGTAGCATCAATTCTGAGACATTACCACTTTAACAGCATGTGCTTATTGTCCGAGTATTCAATTTTTTTACTTATAATTTAAAAGTGGGTATTTTTGGGGGATGGTGACCAATCTCTTTTATTTGGGTCTTTAAAGGTTAAATTCGAAAAAATTCTATCAAAATCACTAAAGCCAATTTAGAGTATTTTGTGGTGTAGCTATACTTCCAAATTCTGATTTATTGAAGAAAATGATGAAGAAAACAATTATTTTGACATTAATTTGGTGGAAAAAAATATTATTTTGAGTCAAATCGAATTGATTATGACATGGTTCATGTTGGTTTTACCAATAGTTGTAGATCGCCATTTTCATTTACTTGCAATTTGATACTAGGTTTGTGTCATTAAGCTTTAATAACTCATCAAAACTTTAACACCTCTTTTATGACCAATTTTTATGTTTTTTACCGATCACAACCCAAATTTCTTAGGAAATGGCTATCAATACCTTTTTGAATCTTTGTGGGTTACATTTTAGAAAAATATATTTAAAATTGTTCGTGCCGATTTTGAGAAAAAAATTATTTTGAAGTTTGATAAGAGAAAAAGTATTTCAAATTATTTTTACTCAAGTTTAATTCAGTAATATTTTTTAATAAGTTTAATCATTTTTAAATAAAATATTTCCGAATGTAGTTTAAGTCGAAAACGAGTTTATGGACGAGTTTACATCCAAAACTTAAATCATTTTCTATTTAAATCTAGTTTTTAAAAATAGTGGTTAACATTCATTTTGGTTTTCCCTAATTATTCCTAAACTGTAATTATCTTTTTCGATTTGAAACATTGATTTGTGGTCATTAATGAACAAATACTGACCAAAATTTTAATAAATTCTGAGTCGATTTTGTGAAAATCACGAAATATTATCGTAACATATTTTATTTGTCTGTCACAAAGCTATTGCTGTGTTTTCCCTCTATTTATCACACAATGCCTCGCAAGGAAAAATAAGTTGTTGGGACCATCATGGTACTTACACAGCCCCATAATTCGAGTGAATACAAGCCGATCCTATAAATGTCTGAAAGTTGGTTTCTTGGGCCTTGAAGGGAAATTTAAGTTGTACTAGTAGATCTGGTGGTTTTACCCGGTAGGGTAGGTTTGTCTAAAACATTTAATAGTGTATATCACCACTTTCTTGACGTTATTTAGGCCCTGACTGGCCTCGTAGATGTCAAAAGTCTCCACTCGCTTCTGTTGTGTCAGATTCGGGCTTTGTTGAGCCTCGAACTATTCCTATGTAAAGAAACCTCCACTCGCTACGCTTGTATACGAATATAAAATTTATAGGAGGTCAGGTTAGGTTACATTTTTGAAAATAATTTCACTATTTGTCATTGTGGAGATGTGGTGTTGGTACTATTACATACTCAATTTAAATCTGTAATTTTGTAGCTAATTTGTGTTCAATAACACACGAGGTTTGAACGAAAAACGTTTAAAATGGCCGTCTAGTTTTAGGAACTTCAACAGGAGTCGATATTAAGCACTTAGTAGTTTTATACCAAATTTCTCCTTTCTTAATTTTTATGGTCGAATTTGTTTGCGATAAGTAAATCGTATTGGGTTAGTAATATTAATTTCAAAAAAGTAGCTGTGGGATTTTTTTTATGACAGAATTCTTAATGTTTTTATTTTAAGTAATTTATTACTTTTAAACAATGCTGGAACGTGGACTGGGCCGTTGACCAACCGAATTTGTTATGTAGAACTAGATTACTCCAGCTGTCTACATTGTATTAATTAATTCTGAAAGTGGCAACTATATTTCTTACGGGTTTTTTTGTTGCATTTCCTTAGCTCCAGTTTATGATAACGACTTAGTTAATAATTTAACAAGATAATGTTCATTCAAGTTTATATTTATTTTTGTCTGTTCAGAAAGATATCCCTCCTTCGGATAAAACCATTTCCTAGTGTGGTTTATGTCTCCCACCCTCTCCCGTATTCGATACGAAAGAGACACATTTATCTGGCCGACTTATGGAGTGACATTAAGGCTTCTTTATCTGAGACGGCGCGATGCATGTTGATCGAGAAGGCACAGTCATCAATGTGTATTATATTTTGCTTTTGTGTTGTTATGTTCCTTGATATGCTACACCATTTTATTCTTCCGAAAACACTCTTTTTGCTCATTATCGTCTGTCGTCAAAAACCGATGATACTTATAATGACGTAAAATCTTATGGCTTTATCTCGACGTCTTATTATTTTTTATGTTTCTTCGTGGAGAAGCTTTCAATTTAGAATTGTGGGAAATGTTTATTGTTATTGTTTGTTTTGGCTTCTTATACGTAGTATAATATCAATATTATGAAATACTTGTTTTAAAGTTATTGGATAGTGGTGGATTGTTCATTTTATTGATATAGTCTATCCCGATATTTGCGAATATAAAAACGAATACACGTCGTTTCATGAATATGAATCAACTGCCTTTATCGAGTGATAAACTTGGAACATAAGAAAATTGAAAAAAGTTAACATAGCCTATTGGATTATGAACTATTCCACGCACGTTTCCATTCACTCGACTCCAAAACCAAATTAAAGGAAACTAAAACTAATTGTCACTAAAAATATTTATATATTTAAAATTTGCTTCACTTGTGCCATAAACACGTCCTCGGCGAAAATCGTATTTGATTAAACTCAAGCTTTTAATAACGGCGTTTAAAGTTCATTTTTTTTTTCATTTAATTCCTGAACTCTATTTATTTTTTTTAATCAGTATCGTCGATTTTGAGAAATTACATATAACCTATGGCCAACTTTTTTGATTTTTACCGATAATTCCTGGAACAGAATTTTCTGAAAAATATCGACTAAATATGTTTTGTTTGGGTCCTTAGATACTACATTTAATCGAATTGTTAGAGTCGATTTTGAAAAAAAATAGTAATTTCGTGTTTTTTTTTATAACCACCGCCAAATTTTGAGTGATAAAAAAACTGGAAAAATATCAGGAGATATGCCCACAACCCAAATTTTATTAAAATCTGTCAACGTCTTTCGGTTGTAGAACACTCTACATACAGCAGATAGAAAAAATTTCAAGAAATGTTTTGTTTTTTTGGACTCGGTAAACTTCAAAATGGATATATTCGCAAACATTTCGACACGATATTTGGGCTTATGTATAACTCGATCAAATATAAATATAAGCAAGTAATGAAGGATACTAGGACTAAAGTTAGGCCGAATATATACAGGGTGATCCGTAAGTATGGGACCTGTTTAGTATTTTTAATTTATGGTAATAAAAAAATTGTTGGATCGTATCTACCCTTGTTAAGGGAAGAGAAATCTTCAACATTTGGAAAACCCAGGCTAAACAAAACAAGTTAAACAATCTAAGTGTTGTCAGCCCTTCAAATGTTTTTTGATATCCATGAGAGTTTATCATTGTTATGTATTATTCTAATTGAGTTTTTATTAAACTTTGAGTTGCTTCCCTCGGGCTCCCCCACCCCGGGGTTGGAGTTTAAAAGGAGGTACTATTTATCCAAAGACATTCCATAAGTTTCTTTTCCTATTTCAATCCGTTAAAAAATAACGGAAGGGGTCCATGCTTTTGGAACACCCAATATATACGTTATCTATAGCCGAAAAATAGGATCAGCGTAAAGGGGCTAGATCCAAAAATTTTTGGTAGTTTGGGAAGTTGACCCAACACTGGGAGGAATGATTATTAATGAGTGCTGATCTAGCTAGATTACGTCGACGCTAACTCACTGTGCTGTTGTGAAGGTCCAAAATGGACTACTACGCTCTCTATTTATTATTTTAAAGAGTATTTATATGTCTTACCACACACGGAGTACATTTACGCCACTGTAAGGAAGAATGGATAACTATAGATACAAGGAAAATGAAGGACTTTTTCCGTACATGGTAAAACAGTCATGAGGAGGTAGTGGTTAACCGTCTCCACATTGGATTTTCTATTTTGACTCGTGGGTTTCCGATACGACACGGAAATTCCCCACACTGTCAAGGTGTTCTCGCGGTTAAAAAATTCTCTTTAACTGTGATAATATACTAAACCGGGTATTGGGTCTTCTTGAACCGCTTGAAGGTTTTTTTTAACTTTGACGTACATAGTAATAGAGAAAGTTATGTAATGGGTAAAAAAATTGATAATAAGTATAATATTAATGCCTTAATGTTATCCGTCGTGTGATTTCGTTCTTAAATGACGCGTTTCGGAACTATGCTACATTATTAGAAATCTTCTCGCTCACAAAGATCGCCAAAGATTTTAAGATGTGACAAATCAAAAGACATTACACAAAAACATAAAACCTGAAGTTTTCTATACGTGATGTTAATATGGAGTATAGTGTGCACCGTTGTAAAGTGAACTAGCTACTAAAATCAGTTATGAGGTCCCTGAGTTCAAAAGTGGTTTGGGAAATATATCTGTCTGTCAAATTTGATTTGTGAACACACATTGACCATATCTAAAAGTCCGATTACTCAAATTTTGTGATAGATGCCAAACGACATTATTAAATTCCAATTTCCTCAAAATAGGCTATAACGATATTGATCAAATTTTTCTAAATGTATCTTCTAAGGACCTAAACAAACGTATCGGATGTTATCTACTTTAAAAATGCGCTTCGTCAGTTATCAATAAAAACAACAACAAAAATCATCTATAGTGTTGTTATTAGAGGTCTGATTTCTCAAAATCAGCGCTACTAATTTCTGTGAAAGATGAAAATTACAGTAGTGATAATTCGAAAAAATGAAATGTAACTTTTGCCGGTGTTGTTGAAAACACGATTTCAATCAAAATACGACTTTAGGAAACAAGCAAGGCAAGATTAAACTCTTTCTAAAATATAAAAAATATTTTCTTCGTCACACTGCTTCAAAAACAGGTGTTTTCAATACATGCATTGAGATGCTAAAGTTATGTCTTTTAGTCCTAGGACCCAAAAACATCAACTGAGGTCGAGGTCATCAGCTGTTACTTCGTTTATACGAATTAATTAACGGTTGTAAAGCGTCTATAAAAACAACTCGTACTCTCGATTGTAAATAACCGTTATAACATTTTAGTTTTGTGAAATTGTTTTCTTATATTATTTGCAGTATAACGAAAAATAGTTCATCACTTGGACCAAAAGACTCATTTTCCATTTTCAAGTTAAACTTTAACGTGTTTTGAAAAGCTTCATTTGGTCCTAGCGATGAAATATACTATTATATTTATATATTTTTCAAAATAAATTTGTGATTAGTTGATAAGTGAGAATTACCTCCCATAAGAAATACATGGCGTAAAAGTGTCATTTTTTAAAGTAGTTTAAAGATATTTTTGGGATAATGGTTATTTTTATTTTTTTTATTTATATATTTTTTTTAGTATTTGGTTTTCTGAATGGGTATATAAAAAAGTTATCGCAAAGTTTTTCCAACGTTTCTTAACATTTTTCAAACTAATTTGATGATACATTTACAGCTCTTTATTGTGTTGTATTAGTTTTCTGTTAAAAATGATATTAACATATTATCTGTTTGCTGTTTTTATATTAATATTACTGTTATTTGGTTTGCATATTTTATTATTTGAAGCAATTTTTATCTCGTTATAAATTCACTCGCCTAAACAGTTTTCACTTATAACAAAAGTAAACTTTATAAAAATTATTCATAAACCAGTTTTGCACTGTTTCAAAATGTTAGCAGTTTCATTCCCTAACACTATACTATAATTATTGAAATGTGCAGTACCATTTTTTTTTATCAACTTTATATTTTCCATAAATTCATTTCTTCTCACACAACAAGTTCACGTTTCCTTGCGGCAGAAAAAGGGTTCCTTTAACACCTAAGTTTTAAAAAAAACTTGTCCAAGTTTGAGGAACGTTGAGTCGATACTTAAGTGCAAAGTTCGAGTTCCAAATTGTTTTAATTCCCCTCTGCCATTTTCTTTTTCTTCGGTTAAATTGTGAACTTTATACTTTCAACTGTGGCTTCTGTAACAAACACGTTACAGAGTATTGTTTTTCAGTACAATCTAATGTACAACAAGAAACACACTTAAATGTCAGAAGAAGAAAGGTAGCTTGTTACTCTAATTGACATTTACGTTACAAGTTTTAGCCTTTGTAGGTCTTTAGAAACTTTTAAACTGGAGTTATGTCTTTTTGTACGAAACTGGAACGGAGTTGTTTATTCCCATTATCTTTGCAAGTGGAATTTCGTGTTCATGGAATTCTCCAATGGTCAGATGTTTCTGCTACATGGATCAGTTTTTCAATAGGACAAATGTTTTGACACACAACTAAAGTTTAATCGAAACTATAAGACTGTCAAAAGTCCTCGCGTGGTTTAGTAACTAGCGTGCGTATGAGAGATTTTTGGTTTATCTTCATTTGGGCTCAAATTACTGTACTGTATGTTAGAAAAAGTTGGTAATGCATTCTGGCTGCGAAAACTAGAATTACGGCGACGGGAGATCGATGCGTTGACCACACATTATCCCAATAAAATCCGTTTAGCAGGTCTTTGTCCTTTACAGGATGTTGCGCCACAAAATTAATTATTATTTGGGTCTCAAATTTCACAAAATAAAAGAACTGATCGGTCGATTTCTAAATGTTGATATTAGGTTAGGTTTTCACTAACCATCGCCTATTCCCTGATCCTGGAGGACGGAGGACGGTTTAGTGACAACAAAATTTTGAGTAATTTTAATACAAGTACGCGTTTTCATATAAATTTATCAATTTTGATACTTGAATTACTTATCCCGTAAATAATTTTAATTATCTCGAAAGTTTATTTAAAAAATTGCCTTTTCTATTTAATGAAACTTAATAACAGTTTTAAATTTATATTTGGTTAATGACTTCTTTTAGTTTTTTTTTTTTTAAACAACCATACATAGAAGATAAATGTGATACTTACAGATATACCTACAGGAATAAAAAACTAAACCTTGATTAAGCTCAACATTCAATCGGGGAGACTTGAGTTGGATGCCTGGTCATTGAGCATTCGGAGGAAACAAGATGGCTAACAAACTGACTGACGAACATTATTCATTGGGCTAGTACCTGCTTGTCTAATAATCAAACCTACAGCAAGAACTGTATAGAGAAGATGGTTAAAATAGACGAAAGCTCTATAGTTCATTGTATGAAACTCTATCAAAAATATGTAAGATCAAAACATGAGGAGATGTAACAAAACTAAACATTCTGATCATTCATTCAAGACACTTTTGAATACCGTGGGTTTAATCCACGGTTGTTTAAAATACAGACTGTTTGGTCAAGACACAGAAAACTGTTGAATACTTTTGAAGTGTGAAGTATTAAGGCGAATGAGATTCCTATTATTTTGCTCATATGGAGCTCTAATAGGTGAAGATAACCTACCGAAACAAGTTCTAAGACTCATGAAGGACATGGAACTGATATGGATCGACTAGAATTAAGAAAGTGGACAAAAAGTCTTGCAGGCTGAGGTAGGTGCCAGGGTTGTAAAACCCGCTTCCGAAAGTGAAGGATAAAATATACCTTACAGATATGGCGCTCCATGTAACAATGTATAGATTCTACCTCTGGCAACTTTCCTTTTAATTTTAGATACACGTATGGAACGGTAAATTCTAAACGTCAAAAAATCATTATAACATTTTTTTCTTTTAACTACTTCAGTAATACCTTTTACTTCCTGTTTATATCTAATTAATAATAGTGGCAATTTAAAATTTTGTTTTTGTTTACAAATAATAGTTCGGATTAATTTCAGCACATTCTTCGCCCATTCCTAGTATTGTCTTAACTTTCGCTTTAAGGTGATTCGGAACTTCACGGCAGTCTCTCAGGAAATGATCCTATAGCTAAAAATAGGATAAAAAGTTCATATACCGCTTTCTTAGCGAGTTACGACTAGCAAAAGATTTCACCCGGCTTTTCGATACGGGGCATAAATTACGACACAAATTTGGTTTTCCTATACGTTTTGTAACCTGATGAACTGTAAAAAATAGGTCCCAGAAACGTATCTCGTGTAGTTTTTGTGAAAATTATTGTAAAACCCCCAAAAATGTAGCTGAAAACAGAATGTTTTACGTTTGGCGTACAAAATTTTCTTAAATTGAGAATGTACTATTTTTTACTACAGTTATATTTAATTCTGAGTTAATTGATTTGAATAAAGCTAATAAAACCAAATATGAGTTCAAGAATTCTTTTTTGAAACAAAAGATTTTTGAATTCGATAATTCTTATCTCCAAATCTTTTATATTTTAGGCCTTAGGAATTAATTAAAGTATTTTAAAAAGTTCATATATGCATCGAATTATTACTGGCTTTATTCACTCAGTTAACTCAGAAACAAATTTATTTTTTCGCATACATTTTTGGGATTTTACGATAACATTGTCGAAAACTACAAGAGATCCTAAGACCTTAAAGATCCTACTAAGACCTACAATTTTTTTAGGTCACAAAACGTATAGAACCACCAAATTTTCCGTTGAAATTCAAAATTACCAGTAGATCAGAAATCCTGACGAAATTTTTCGCTGATCGTAGCTTGCCAATTAAGCGTGTTTGTAACTACTGTATATTTATATGACCTTTTTAACTTATTTTTAGCTATAGAATAATTTCCGGAGAGATTGGCATGCAGTTGCGAATCACCCTTAACTTCCCTACTCCTCTGCCCCCTTATATCCTCTCCTTGATACAGTACATAAATAGTTTTTGAAAATGGAGTTCATCCTAAACGAGTCGAAGAAGTAAAGCCAAGCTAGGAATAGCTATAGAATATACGCTTATTATAAACACACTAGCAAATCTATAAAGTATCATAGTTTGAATTTTATGAAACATTTCCTGTCTCTTACAACGTTTATTTTTACATTTCAATAAGAAAGTGATAAGATTGGCAGCTAGGTAATGCACTCACTTATATTAAATCAATATCAAATTCGATTGTGTATCCTAACAGTCAACAATACTTTTGTATGCAAATATTTTTAAAGAATAAATTTTTGTCTACCTTCTCTGCTCTCTTGTTTTGAGTCATCTAAGCTCTAAAGTGAGTTTGATATTTATCCTTCTTCCATTCTCCTTGAAACATCTTCTAAATTACCCTCTTAAATCAGTGATACATTTATACTGAATGAAACAACCGGAAGTAATGGTTAAACAGCAAATATTGTACTTTTCATTCGAGAGAATGGAAAAATCATTGCCAATGAATAAAGATGTGGACATTGATGTAAACTATTATTGCAGAATTCGAATCTCTTGCTTCTATTTTTTCCCTTTTGGTCATATAGGCTGGGAAACTCCTGTAATCTTTTGTTTCTATTTGAGATAAAGAAACTCTTTTGATTTTGCTTTAAAGTACTCAGGAATAAAGGAGTAACTTTTCCTGAATGAAGATGAAGGATGATCATACAACTTTAAGAGGTGAAAATTATAACGTCCAATTAAATAAACAGTCGGAACTATGAATACCTCGGTATCTAAGTGAATGAATTAAACTGAAGTGTAATTTACTTAGAATTTGTTATTAGAAGATTCTTGAGACCTTTTAACTAGATTAATTAACATTTTCTGTCACACCATTCCTGTATTTTCAGATTTCAAAGAATTAAAAAAAGTGTTCATAAATTATCTAGTGTTTTTTGGTATGATGAACTCAATAAGTGTTTACCTAATTTAAAACGGATGCGAGTTAAGGTGTAAATACATATTTACAAGACAGAATTCTGGATGGTTTCTTTTTCAAATGATTGTAAAGAAATTTTATTTCCCTAAATTTTTTTTTCTATGTACTGAATCAAAATGTATGATTGTTCAGATGTGAGTATACCAGGGTGATTGAAACAGGCGTGTTTTATTCGATAAGTATAAAAGTATCAAAAAAACTTTAAAGAATAGCCCCAGGATATTTAGAGTTAAAACTGGAGATATTATCAAATTTTTCATACCACCCGCTATTTTTCCAATATGGCGGTCAGCTCTAATTTTTTTTTTTATAGAAACTCCAAATTTATACACATTATTTTAAGACTTTATTCTTGGTTATTTTTCAATATATTAAACCGTTACAGGTACTTAAAAGATTTAAAAAATTCGCAAATTCAAGCTATTTCCGGAGACGATTTTCAAAAGTCAAATTCAAGTGAAATTTAAACTTGAGATAGGGCAAAAGGGGTAATAACACTACTGTTATTTTTATTTCTTCTGTAGACTGAGAAATATCAGTTATCTACAGAAAACAAAGATCATAATTTTCTGTTGTCTAGAACATCACCAACTCTTTATTATTACTAGATGTATTACACCTTGTGAACTAAGGACAAATTGTATTATTAAGCACTGTTAATACATTTGTTTCGGCTATAATATCTTGTTCACAAGGTCTAATACATCCAGTAATAATTTTAAACTTGTCCGGATGAATCAATGCCGGATTATTTTCTTTACTTACGTTTCAATGAACACATTACTCGTTTTGGTTGTTTACAATAATATATTTCACCTTAATGAAATGAAATCTCTTTTGAACAAGATCCCATAATAATTTAGATAGAATAAAAGTAATGTTAGATAAATAATTGGTTCTTATATTGATTTTCTTTTCCTACACTCTACAATTTATACATTTTTTTTTACATTTTCATTTCCCTCTAATTTTGAATTTTACAAGTAATCAAATTATTAAAAATTTTCTATAAATATATTAAAAAATATTGCAATCAAGTTAATGGGACGTGAAACGCCGGTCCGTCCGCCTACCCTACCCGACTATAAAGATTTGAAAAGTTAATGTGAAATCCGCTGGGCGCGTCTTTATTCATTAGGGATGAATTTTTCATGTGCTCCACTGCTAAGCACAACACTCGTTGGCTGGATACAATTTGCTCTAAGTGCTCGGGTAATTCCGGTGCAAAGTTAATGTCACTGAGTAACCTCACATTCTCTTTCTGGACTTAGTTAACAGATTTACTTTAATTCAATCTTTACAAAGTTTCCTTTTGTGGACGTTATAGCTTTTGTAATTTGCTAGGTACGGCCAATAACGACATGTCAATAGTACGAGTACTTTTATATAATTTTGAAAATCTGTTAATAAAATCAGTAGTTTTATATATAAGTTGACTCTAAAATAGCAATTTTAAAAGAAAAAAGTTTTTTTTTATATTAACTAAAATTTATTTTGCCTTCTCCAGTTTGAGTCTAAGTGCTATAAGTTGTTCCTAAGAAAAGAAAGATCATAAACCTTTCGTTTGTGTATATAAAACTAATACACGACGTTTTTAGTGTATAAATCAACTTTCGTTATCAAGTGTGAAACTTAGAGCATAAAATTAAAAAATGTAATAGCCTAGGGCCATATTGAAAACAACGAGGTTATGATGGTATTTTTCTCTTTTATGTGGTGGTTTTACACTTGATAACGAGAGTTGATTTAAACCTTCGAAACGTCGTGTATTAGTTTTTACATATACAAATGATGGTAAATGATCTATTAAACCATATTAATTATATGAACTATCCATTATTATCAAATAATTTGAATACCAGAATAAAGTCTTCCATTCAATTAATGGTGAGCTTTTATTGCCGGCTCGAAACTGTAATTTTAGGATTTGGCAACTCTGATCGTAGACATTAATCCTAAAATTTCACTAAAATCTGAATAAATTCTGTATAGTCGACTTTAAGAAATTAGGTCTTTTATATGCTCTCTGAAGGATCCCCTCTCCAATATATTCTGGGTATTTTTGGAGAAATGGCAACCGGTACGCTTTGTTAGAATCTTTAGAAACAAAAATTTGATCAAAATCGTTGAAGTAAATTTTGAGAAACTCAAATTTTACGTTTTTTTCTAACGGCAACTACTTCCAAATTTCGAGTTATCGAAAATGAAAGATTGGAAGTCTTAAGATAAGTCCAAAATACGTCCAGATTGATCAAAATTATTCCAGTAGTTTGTGCTGCAGAGAACTTTACGATAAATCAATAGAAAAACCTTCTTTTTGGGGGCCCAAAACGGATATAATTACGAAAAATTCAACATCGATTTTTTCCCTATCACATAACTTTCTCTAAACCGAGAGAGATTAGAAAGAGGCCATGTCAACCAAAACTACAAAGTTTACGATCTAACACTCACAAATGAATATAAATGTTACTTAATTTTGTTACATGCAACTTGTTAATTTCTTGTAATGGACCCTGTTGAAGACTTGGCTCAGGCGAGAGCCTTGCACGTGGTTCTTTAATTAATTTGATTATATCGTACCTTTCTAAAAGTAATCCGCCCGTTTCAATCCTGGCTTTTATCACATCTCTGACAAACCTACACGATTTAAATGATGCCAACTTCAGTCTTTAGTTTTAATCGCTCTCTGGCAACTCTTCGGTCAGTTAATTCTTCTCTTGTGATGATTTTGTGAACACCCTGAGGTAATGTCTTTCAGATAAGACTTTGCGGGTGAGTCACGTGACCAATAACCTGATACTTTAGATGAGATAATAAAATACAGTACATGGATTGAAATAATGACAAATTCATACATCCAAGTTATATTTTTCTTTCTGATTATTTCTGTTGGGAAAATGTGATCCAAGAACGTTTTTATTCACGTAGACTTTTTTATTTTAAGTTTAGCCATGCAGAAAATGTAAACAGTCATTAAATTATTATAGAAAAGACTTGCAGAAAAGATATAAAATTGAAAATAAACTGTATTTCAGGTTTAAAAACCAAATTAATTAGGCTTAAATGTTTAAGGTAATATTGGAGGTCTCGTTAGATGTGTGTGCACTCCCTAGTACAATCAATACAAAATTACGTTGTTAACCCAACATCGTGAGTAGCAGGATTTGTAGCGAATTCTGGGGTTATGGCGACGGGAAACTAAATGTGCTGATCACACATCACTGAAAGCGGTCTTAAACCGTTTACGGACTGTTGTCTCAAAACATTATTATTATGAAGAAATAAGATATATTGTAGATATTCATATATTAACACAGAGTCCCAAGAAAGTTCTGGTTCGTTGGAATATTTTTTAAGATATAAAACATGTGATAAATATGGTTACAGAATTATTGATTATACTATATTTACCTATAGAAATGGAAATAAAGAAGAGAAGGCGATAATGACTGCAATGGTTTTTCGACCTAAAACCCCAATAAAAAAATATATGTAAAAAAAAAAGAAGACAGTTCGACAAATATTATTAAACCTCAAATGGACATTGTAGCATTAATATTTGAGTGGCACGATTTTCTTACCCTTATTTAGAATTTTTTTGTTTACATGTTTCAAATTTAAATCTCAAAATTTTCCTTACTTTGATTTGGTAATCGTTGATTTCTGTAGCTAACCGATGTTTTTACTTCTTTATACGCCGTAAAATGTTTTGCTGATATTTTGAAATATAATCGGCTACATTTTTAGACTTCACTGTTTTGGAGGATAATCTCAAAAATTTTAGATTTGCTGCTTTTTTATTCTTTCAACAAACGTTAGCGGAAAGTTATGCAAATGCTTATTTAACTTTGGATTTGTATATCCATAAACTTGTACTTTTTTATTCATCTACTTTGAAGGAAATGCATTAAAAAGTAAAATACAAACATTAGCTCAAGTTTATTCCGAATATTTTCCAAAGAAATTAAACGAACTCGAATATACAATAGTTAAGAATAGTCTATTTCATAAAGAATTGTGATTTATAGACTCTAACTTTGATATTAAAGTCTTACGATATCATTTCAAACACCCTAGCGGGAGACAGAAACAAATAAACGAGAGCGAATTTTGTAACGTTGACACTGAAGCCCTCTGTGTTGCGATATTGAAGCCCTCAAGTGGCGGGATTCTATGTATTGATTGCTACTCCAATGTCTATATGAAAATCCGCAACCACTTGTGACCGATACTAAGCCACTTAAAGTTTCAGAACAGCCTCAGTATGCGGGTACCAGCATGTGCTGTAAATTGTTAATTTCATGTAAGAATTAAACACACTACTCGTATTACATTATTGGTACAATTAAATTACAGTGTGGGTGTTCAATTATTTATGTTACAAATTGAAGTAATATTGTTGGTGTTTGGATTTGTTTCTGAATGACTTGTGTTAAAATATAATATGGACGTTCTTATATTCAATTCTGTACAAATCGGTTCCTGTCGCCATCTTGAATAACTCTTCAAGGTTCTGTGTTGACGAGGGCATTGCGTCAATGTGTCTTGTCTTTAGGAACGAATTAAAGTGATTTGGGGGGGGGGGCTATCCTGAACACAGATTGTAGTTCCTATTTCCCTCATTGTAAGAGAGATTCTCATGAAATGATCCTTGGATTCGTTGAAAGGACTTGATGTGAATGAGTGCAGGTTCATCAGAAGTGTTCAGTTGGCTTTTGTATGAGTAAAGAAAAATCCAGGTTATGGATTTTCGCATCTGTTTTACGTGCGCAAATGTTCCAGTTAAAGCAGAAAAGAATCTCTCACCGAGTAGACAGGACTTGCGCTGTACAACAGGTCTACTAACTGCAATCTGTCCAGTGAGATACTATCTACAAATAATCTCGCTGATAGAAAAAGACTATTGTCGGTTTTGCTCCAAAGAGATGGAGACGATAGACGATAAAGATTTTGAGTACTAAAGGACCAGAAGTATTTAGGTGTGCTGATCCCAAGCTTCCGATGGGTTTCGTTAAAACTTTAAAGAAAATCTGGTGGGAATTATAACCGGATCTAATGTTAACCCAGAGTATATTTATTTTGGTTCGCAGTGGAAAAGTCAACCCTGGCCTTACGATCCCAAAAGTAAAAAAAAGAAAAGTCTTTTTTCAGGTAATCTCCATATGTTTTAACGTCTCGAACATTAAGGCTGTTTTTATCCGGTTAATTTATTAAATTATAATTTTTGTTAGATGTGGGCTCTTTCTACATCCACAATCAACCTTTTACAAAATTTTGAAAGGAAACATACCAGACTATATGCCCCAAAAAAATGTTCCTTGCTACATTCTTTGCCACAATAAGAAGGAACGACCAAGAAGCGCTAGCTTCATGGTGTGGAGAGGAATCTGAATACCCTCGAAGTGAGAAATTGGAGAAGCCTGTAGAGAAAAATGGTGCAATGTTATCAGGTAGAATAAGGCCACTCTCGGGCTGTAGTGTTACGTACAGTATCCTCAAGGTAGGAATGTGTCTGGGGTAGAGAGGAAAAGAGGGCCCCCATACTTTGTTTGTTGCGTTTACTTTCAGCGGTACAACACCAATAAAAAATATAGACCACAAATGATTCTTTGTAGACGAGTACCCTACTTTCGTTTCTTTTATCGGTGTAAATAAGAATAAAACTTTTACAAAAGTCTGTCACGAAGTTGTAACTTTAGAAATTAAATGTAGCTATGCAGTAATTTTTGTACCTAGTTTTCTTGGAAAGAGTTGTACCGTCAAGTCAGGTTAGGGAACCAAGTAGAAGGGAGGACCACGCTCCTTACACCAGACACAATCCTAGTCTGAGGCTACTGTAGTAATTTCTGCGAACAAATCAACACCTTATTTATAATAATAAAATTACTAATCTTGAACACTGTGCAACTTCTACTTCACATAAAAGTTTGAAATTTTAAGAATAGCACTCTCTCTATAAAAACATTTGCGTATTGAAGCAAGAATTTCATTACGCAGTTTTCCTCCTGCCTCAAGCAAGTCTATTTGTCAAGTTACATCCTGAACTGCATCAACTTTGTGAAGAGGATTAGTCCAATGATATAACCTAACCTAACAGCCTACCTATTTAATTACATCAAGCGTTTTCCAGCTCCGGGCAACGTCGGATTTAAAGGTAATATTTTATATGGGCAAAGTTGCAATTTATACACTGTTTTCTCCGAACACTATATAAACTGTAATTTTGTATTTCTTTCTGCAAATCGTCTCAATGAGATGTTTCAGAATACATTTTTCAATCAATTGTTGTACTACGTTCTTTTAATTGAAATGATATCATTAAAGTAGGTATTTACTGTTCCACATTTTAAACACCAGCACACTCAAGAAAAATTGCCGGGACATCAGTTGTTCTATTGAGCAAACAATCAATGCAACAGTTTAGCCTTGCGATCCGCGTATATATTAATCATAACTCTTCAGTTCATCAAGTATGGACAGAAGAAGCGCAAATGTGTCGCCTTGCGCATGCCCAAACTGTATGAAGCAATACAACCACCATCCTTCAAAGCAAAGTCACTGGTTAACTAGATTATGGAATATAAATCTGTGATTCAGTCACTGATATTTTTACACCTTGTTAATATTTCACATTATCACGATTATTTTCAGTGTGAGTAAATTATCACAGAAAGTTGAACTATTGAAGTTATTTACAATGTGAATGGAGTTTATGAAGAGAGAAGCTGGAAATGAAAGTTTTCTGATAGATTTTAAGAAAGAGTTGTGAGTTTTTCAAAGTACTTTAGTAATGTTGTATTGCGAAGCTATACGAGAAAGGGATGAAAAAGAAGCACTTTAAACAAAAACCGAAACTGGTAATGACTAGATGATTTTGAAGAGAAGCTCTTAATAACTTTTATTTTTTTCAAAAATGTATTACAAACATAAAGATACTGCATATTAATTATATTTTGTAGTGACTAAAAAAAAATTGTTACATTTGTACATTTAATAAACACATAAAGCTCGTTTTCGTAAAATAACTGCAAAGAGGAAACAGTTTTTGGGTTATTGTACATAACCTATAGCTTATATTGTTAATGTTTAAAAATAAACAGTTTAGATAATGTTTTATTATGTGACCTAGCTAGATCTACACCTTTTTTTGATGTAGTCTTGGGTTAAATCTCTCTCTTTCACATTTCATATACGATCTCTCTTAACCAACTCTTGTTCTCTTCCGACCCTGAAACTAATAGAGTATTCTAGGGCTAGATTTCTTTCACTTATGCTATTTTATTATATTTTATAAGACATGATAACCGAGGGGTTTTTTGTTTTTAAACAACAAAGGAAAAGATCTATGATTACCAACTCTTTTTCTCTTTCGAACCTTAACTGAGAATATTTTGAATGTTAGAAGTCTTTATTTTATACTATTTTCTTATTCTTTTTTTAAAGCTAATATGACCAAGAGGTTTTTCCCTTTAATCATCAAGAAAAAAAGTTAAATGAAGTGGCCATTAGAGGGGTGGGGTTCAAAAATATTTCCCCTTACGTGGCACATTCCTATTCTCTACTTGAATATTTAGAAACGTCCGATTCACAACTCCTCATTACGTAGCAAGCAGGTCTCACACTAATACATGAGTTTTGTGAACGAAACCTTCTCACCGATTTCTAGTAAAACTGGTGTTTTAAACAATTTTTATAAATTGATTGTATTATGTTTAATAAATTAAATTAAAATTAAAGAGGCTCTTCACCTGAATAGCCGCCGCGCCTCTTGGTGTTGTACAATGAATTATTAAACTCTTGACCGCGGCATGCCTAATGCTAATGGCGCAGATGTGTTAACCCTATCGTGCTGGTTAATTATGAATCGAAGATTAACTAGGTCAAAAGCATTACCTTATTCCGTTTAACTGCGTAATTTTTTTACTGGAGTTATTATTTTTTATTACTTAGGGCAGAAATGTTTTTGTGAGTTTTTCGCTACACGAGAAGAAAAAAGTAATTTACTTTATTGCTGAGTTATGACCTTTATTTCTAAGGGGAAATAGGTTGTTGAAAAGAGTGCTTCCTCGACAATTTTTTAGTTGAAAAATGTGGAAAGATGTTTATATATTTAATAAACCCAATTTTATTGAAATACGAGCTTAAACTTTCTAAACTCGTATCATAAACTAGTCATAAGTTTAAATCGTATTTGTTAATTATACCCGAACAGATTTGGGTTATTAATCTTCACATTTCTTTAAAATGTGAAAGAAATCAGTAGAGTAGATTTTGAGATTTACGTCTTTCTTATAGCTCTATTTTGTTCGTGTTTTTTTTTTTTTTTTTCCTGCCGATAACTCACGAATTGATATTTTTGGAATGATGGAACCAATACATTTTATTTTGAGTTACTTAAGGGTAGCCACTTTAAAATTTGATCAAATTCGTTAGAGCCGATTTTCATAAAATAGGGATTTTGTGTTTTTTTTTGCGGTTACCACCAAATTTTGAGGTAAAAATATGTCCACATGTAAGTTTCATTAAAATCTGCTTCACTCGTTTAGAGCACTGGACGGACGCCAGTGCTCCCAAAACCATTTTTTTAACTCAGAGGATAGATATCAAAACTTTCTCTGAAAGTAAAAAGACGCTTTGATAAGTGGTCAAAATATTTTCATACTCAAAATTTGATCAAAATACAAATTTGGGTTGTACACGCCACAGACAATAGACAGACGGACAGAATTTGGAAATGTTTCAGCGGTTTTTTAAAACATATATTCCCGCGAAATATTTTAAACTTTTTTTTCGGATTTTTGAGAAAATAAAATAAAGAAATATCCTCTTTAATTGGAAATATGTAAGAGGCGGAAATGTATACCTAAATTTTGTTTAAATGAATAAAATATGAAACACAAAAACACGAGGGAAATTGAGGAGATGCGAAAGCGTAAAGGAAGACAATCGTGCGCTCTCTGCAAATCACTTTAGGGAAATATGATAACAATGTATTTTTATCTGAATTCTTCAAGAAAGTATGAAAACGTAAAATTAAGATTTCATCTGATAACAAACTGAAAAACGAGAGACGGGAATTAGGATTGTATTGTTTTCAAATTAAGTTGTGAAAAACATTCGTTTAAAAAACAATCAAGTTAAATTAATTTTGTAACTTTTCAGTCACCTTATTAGAGTCTTGTAAACATTTAAGGAAGTTTAATTTTTCTGTAAAAAAACAGTGCTTTGAAACTCCTTGATATCCTTGCGTTTTATATCTTGTAAAGGAATATCAACAATGTTTCATTAAATGTCTTGTAGTTCATTGTATACAAAAACTGGAATAAATTTCTCTGAATTATTTTTTTGAATTTTGTTGATTGAATGTTTTAAGGGGGTTGAATATTTCTTTTATAAAACATTTTATATGTATGAGTTTTATGAACACTTCGCAAAATCACCCTCAGAGGTTCACCTCTGCGTGTTCAATCCCGAGATTCCTATCTGGATGTACACTTACTACACCCTTCTTAATAAACACTTGTTCACTTTCCAACCCTTTAATGATATTCAAATATTCGAGAAATAATAGTTATTATTTTATGTTCTTTTCTTCCTTTTATTTTATAAAGCGATTGTAACCTAGGTGTTTTTTTACTGTAAACAAGGAGGGGGGGAATCTTCGCAAAACTGCCTTTTTCAAAGATAAAATATAATGTATCCCCTTCTTTAGGAATACTTTAGCTATACATTAAACAATTTTATTTTGAAAACAAAATATTTAAAACATTTCTAGTCCCGGGACACCTATGTTTTGGAACTTGAATTATTCAGATGTTTTGGGTTAACTTGGCTATATTTAATAAATAAAAGGTGTAAAAACAGCGCATACATTTTTCATTTTCCCATCCCCAAAATCAAATAAAACTAACCAAAAATATAGGTTGGGTAGTTGTCGCACAAAAAGTGTTAATTTATCGCACAAAAAATATATGTTAATTTACCATGAACTTTGACTTTGAGCCTAATACGCCCTCAGAGCAAATGGAAGTTGTAATGATGGCGCGGCGGTTACAGTTAATTTTTTTCATTTTTTCCCCTTATTATTCCTGAAACGTAATTCTTTTTATTTCAGATTTTAATTAGGGGGGGGAATTGTTTTAAGACTGCATTTAATGTATTTTGAAAGTTCCATAAGGCAAAGCTGAAAAATCACATTTTATGATTTTTTTTAACACACTGTATATTCTGAAAGGGAAACTAAATATGTAATAAGAGAAATGTAATAAATAAAAGTGGCCAACACCCTAATACCATTATCAAGGTTGATTACGAAGTTAGTAAGCAAATTTACCAACATTTTTTGTAAATGTCATGAACAGTATTGTAGATTAGAATTTGTTTTAATTAAATATATGAACGCGTACGGGAAAAAAGAGGGAATGAGCGAGAGAGAGAGAGAGAGAGAGAGAGAGAGAGAGAGAGAGAGAGAGAGAGAGTTATTATTAAACTTACCTTTCACTGTAAAATACCAATGATTCCTGTTTTAACTCGAAATTTTAAATATCTGCATTTATATTTTATTATTAGCCATTTCTTAATATATAAATTCTAGTTTTTGCTATTCTCCTCATGGTAGATACTATGAAATGTATACCAATCCTTCCCATAGGAGTGATTTGGTTTACTGCATGTGTGTGTGTTTTAGTAAAAAGATTGAGATTCTGTGGTTCAATTGCTAAAATTTGATAAGATGCCCAGTTTTAAATCGTTGTAACAGGTTTGGTAACTAGAATAATCGGTCTATAAATTTTATGAGTACTAATCATAAATCGTATTTTATTTATATGTTCTTGATTTTCCTGATTTTGAAACCTCTGGTTATCAAAATTTTAACATAATCTATAGAATCGATTTGAAAAATTAAATTTTAAACAAATCATGAACGATGTTTTAATTTTATTATAACGCCCTAACTGACAATTTTAGAGAGATTTTTTAATGATTGGCTACATAATACAAAATTTGATCAAAATCGCTTTAGTCGATTTTGATAAAATAGTCATTTTTTGTTTTTGCCTCATGGCAACTACTGCCAAATTCTAAGTTATAGAAAGAATGGAAAGAAAAACATGTCCGGAGATATGGATCAAAATCGGTCCACTAGTTTAGGCTGCAGATAACTGACACAGATGACAGACAGACAGACATCATTCCAATTAATTTTTTACACTTAGGGGACCTCAAAACAGATATTTGCGTGACACATTTCACATCGATTTTTGTGAGGTTCTATACGTCTGTGTGAAAAATTACTATATAGATAAATTTATCTAAAACCGCCTTACTCTCAGTTGTTTAATAGCCCCTTTTGTTAATTGACTAGTATGTTTAACTTTGTTTTTGTCATTTCTGATGTTAATTTGTACTTATGTTGACTTATGGTTTTACCTGATCACATTTTGTATAGTCTTAATTTTTTTCAGTATCTAGGCCCAGTTTTAGTCATGGGAACCTTTAATTTTCGCGTTTAACATGTTATAGTTTTTCACTTGATAACTAGAGTTGATCCATATTTTTGAAACGTCATGTTTTAGTTTTTACACATACAAATGACGGGAAATCTCCGAATAAATGTTACAATAATATGTAAAAACCAGCATTATCCAATAACTTTGGACAGATATGTATATTTGTATTAAACCCATTATTTGTCCCTATTAATATCTACAGATGCAAACCCAAATAAGATTGCAACCTGAGCTGGGATCCAGCTTTCCTCGTACTCTGTTATGTCTTGAAGAGACCCATTGTATACAATTTATTGTGTAATAACATGGCATTCTATCACCATTTAACTGTGCATTACAAGGTAGGGGCTGGGATACGGTTGCTATGATACGGGTTTGGCCTCAGAGGGGAACATCCTTTATTTACGGTGGAGATTTTCAACTTTATTATCATCTGTTAATGTGGGGTTGTTTACTTTCCGGTGAAAGGTTTCTGAGACTGTAATTATAGACATTCTTTGAATAAGTTGCAGAGGATGGTTATTGTAATGAGAGAAACTTCAATAAATCGTAAAATGCTTAATAGTTTCTTTTCAAAAAAACGTTTTTTAGGTTACGTTTTTAAATATGTTTACTCAGAAATCGCATGGTTTGTTAATCTTCTCAAGAAGCATATTTTCTTAAAGTTCATTAAAATCCATCAGTCATTTCTATACGTAGCTATTCGTTTAAAATAGATATGTGTAAACTTTGAGGTTAGGTTACAACTCACTGAGTAGTCCAGTCAGCTTGGAACACTTTGTAATGTAATAACGAACAAGTTTGTTTATAACTACTTTATTCGTAGAAACTTTAAAAACGGAAATATTTCTTTAAAAAATCACCAAATCATGTTCACTTATAAATATTTACAAATAATTTTTGTGTAACTTTAATATGTCCCGAATGATCGATTTAAGCAATAAAATTGCCCCCCCTCTCTGAAAAAAATGTTTTTTTTTAATCAGATAGTCCAGCCTTTTAAAAAATATGAAATTGTATCTTTCACAGCTTCCCCCCTCCCCTCTCCCCGGTTTATTCTAGATAGTAAAAGATTTATTATATACAAAATACTCCCATTATTGAACAAAATTGGGGAGGCTGTGATTTTATGATCGTATTGTATATATCAGTGTAATAATAAATGCACTGTAGAGAGAAATATTCGTTCGGTTTTCACAAATTTGATATGTAGGCTTTATTACGAACCAAAGAACAATTTCTTAACTCGGCAGGTAAAATTTAAAAAATCAGCTGCCGACATTAAATTAAAAAATAAAACTTTCTGTAAAATAATTTTTCACTCGAAAGTCATAAAGTTTCACAATAACTCATTTTTTGCAATTTTAAAATCTGCACGGAATGATATATAAATTTGTAAAATAAAAATGAAGGAAGTTATTACTAAAAACAAAACATAACCTAAAAAATAGAATGAAATTAGCTCTAGTAGTCAGAATTTTAGTGAAATTAGTAAGGTTATATTCGTTGAAAATATGGTTGCAAAATTTCACAATTGTGGATGTTGGAAATTTAAAACTGTTTTTGGTAGTTTCTAATCTAGCATGTATGTGAGCCTAAATAACTCTCTTTATGTAAGTAACAATTTGTATATTATATTAATGGCCAGATCGAAGCGTATACAAAAGAACTCGTGTCTTATCAGGCCAGCGTATCAGTTGCATGCCAATTACTTTATTATAATTCTCGTCTTTTGAAGGTTAAAATAAATTAGTGGAGAGAAACTAAGTACAACGTTTTGTTTATATTTTACTATCAGCAAAGTCTAAAGAATAATTTTAGTACAAATTTTGCTGTGAGAGTGGAACTGTTGAATGTTCCGGCGATGAGCCCCGAAAGGTTCAGGACACTTCATTACCTGAACATTAAAAATAATGTATGGTAATAATATTTATGGAATAGTGTGGGAAGATGTTTTGTCGCGATATTTCTGATATAAAATAATCTAATATTTCAATATTAATTAGTGAAGATAATCAATAAAGTGAACTGATTGTTAACAACTACAGTTGGAAATGGACTTTTAAAATATTCTGTTTCTATTACAATCCCGAATATAAATAACCATTGTTTTTGTAGTCCGTATATTTTACGAACACTGTTCACATTACTTCAGAATTGTTTGTATAACTATTCTAAACAATTTTAAGATTTAAATTACTGTCGTAGTTCCCTTACTCGTTGGGTGATATAGGTATGCAGCTTTTAACACTTACAAATTGTCAGTTTTCGGGGCGCTTTTAGAAAACGACTCGTGCCAACTATTTTCGTTAAAATTAACAGTTTTCTTGTTTATGTCACAGATTTGAAACAGCAGTTCTAATGAAACGTCTAAACACGATGTTTTAAATAAGTCTTCCGTAACCTCCTCCCCCAACTCCCAACTGCTGCGGTTTGTCTTCAAATAATTAATAATATTTTCGCTGTCACCTGTCCAAAACTGTCGCGAACGCTAAACTAACCTAAAAATAATCTCGCGATTACATGTAACAGTGCTGACCCTAGATCTAAATAGAATATCTTACTACTATGCGAGATGTGTTTTCTCTTGGACAGCCAGCTTAGAACGGAGATTTTGGCTGTTTGTAGAGCACTCAGATCATGGTCACATTACCACCCAGCTCACAACTCTGATAACATTAATTTGATCTCTAGCATCGAGTTCACAATTTATATTACGGTCACTCTAGCACCCAATTCATGATTCAAATTATGGTCACACTAGTAACCAACTCACAATTAAGATACGGTCACGCTAGCACCCAGCTCACTATTCAGATTACGGTCAGGCTACAATTCAGCTCACAATTCATATTACGATTAATCTAACACGAAGCTTACAAATCAAGATTAGGGTCAGGCTAGCACCCAACTCACAACTCAGATCACATTTGATCTCTAGCATCGAGCTCACAATTTATTTTACGGTCACTCTAGCACCCAATTTATGATTCGATTATAGTCACAATAGTGACCAACTCACAATTTAATATATGGTTACACTAGCACCCAGCTCACTATTCAGATTACAGTCAAGCTAATATTCAGCTCACAATTCATATTACGATTACTCTAAAACGCAGCTCACAGCTCAGATTAAGGTCACGCTAACATACATCTCACAATTCATATTACGATTACTCTAAAACGCAGCTCACAGCTCAGATTAAGGTCACGCTAACATACATCTCACAATTCAGATTACAGTCAAGCTAATATTCAGCTCACAATTCATATTACGATTACTCTAAAACGCAGCTCACAGCTCAGATTAAGGTCACGCTAACATACATCTCACAATTCAGATTACAGTCAAGCTAATATTCAGCTCACAATTCAGATTACGATTACTCTAAAACGCAGCTCACAGCTCAGATTAAGGTCACGCTAACATACATCTCACAATTCAGATTACAGTCAAGCTAATATTCAGCTCACAATTCATATTACGATTACTCTAAAACGCAGCTCACAGCTCAGATTAAGGTCACGCTAACATACATCTCACAATTCAGATTACAGTCAAGCTAATATTCAGCTCACAATTCATATTACGATTACTCTAAAACGCAGCTCACAGCTCAGATTAAGGTCACGCTAACATACATCTCACAATTCAGATTACAGTCAAGCTAATATTCAGCTCACAATTCAGATTACGATTACTCTAAAACGCAGCTCACAGCTCAGATTAAGGTCACGCTAACATACATCTCACAATTCAGATTACAGTCAAGCTAATATTCAGCTCACAATTCATATTACGATTACTCTAAAACGCAGCTCACAGCTCAGATTAAGGTCACGCTAACATACATCTCACAATTCATATTACGATTACTCTAAAACGCAGCTCACAGCTCAGATTAAGGTCACGCTAACATACATCTCACAATTCAGATTACAGTCAAGCTAATATTCAGCTCACAATTCATATTACGATTACTCTAAAACGCAGCTCACAGCTCAGATTAAGGTCACGCTAACATACATCTCACAATTCAGATTACAGTCAAGCTAATATTCAGCTCACAATTCAGATTACGATTACTCTAAAACGCAGCTCACAGCTCAGATTAAGGTCACGCTAACATACATCTCACAATTCAGATTACAGTCAAGCTAATATTCAGCTCACAATTCATATTACGATTACTCTAAAACGCAGCTCACAGCTCAGATTAAGGTCACGCTAACATACATCTCACAATTCAGATTACAGTCAAGCTAATATTCAGCTCACAATTCAGATTACGATTACTCTAAAACGCAGCTCACAGCTCAGATTAAGGTCACGCTAACATACATCTCACAATTCATATTACGATTACTCTAAAACGCAGCTCACAGCTCAGATTAAGGTCACGCTAACATACATCTCACAATTCAGATTACAGTCAAGCTAATATTCAGCTCACAATTCATATTACGATTACTCTAAAACGCAGCTCACAGCTCAGATTAAGGTCACGCTAACATACATCTCACAATTCAGATTACGATTACTCTAAAACGCAGCTCACAGCTCAGATTAAGGTCACGCTAACATACATCTCACAATTCAGATTACAGTCAAGCTAATATTCAGCTCACAATTCATATTACGATTACTCTAAAACGCAGCTCACAGCTCAGATTAAGGTCACGCTAACATACATCTCACAATTCAGATTACGATTACTCTAAAACGCAGCTCACAGCTCAGATTGAGGTCACGCTAACATACACCTCACAATTCAGATTACAGTCAAGCTAATATTCAGCTCACAATTCATATTACGATTACTCTAAAACGCAGCTCACAGCTCAGATTAAGGTCACGCTAACATACATCTCACAATTCAGATTACGATTACTCTAAAACGCAGCTCACAGCTCAGATTAAGGTCACGCTAACATACATCTCACAATTCAGATTACAGTCAAGCTAATATTCAGCTCACAATTCATATTACGATTACTCTAAAACGCAGCTCACAGCTCAGATTAAGGTCACGCTAACATACATCTCACAATTCAGATTACAGTCAAGCTAATATTCAGCTCACAATTCAGATTACGATTACTCTAAAACGCAGCTCACAGCTCAGATTAAGGTCACGCTAACATACATCTCACAATTCAGATTACAGTCAAGCTAATATTCAGCTCACAATTCATATTACGATTACTCTAAAACGCAGCTCACAGCTCAGATTAAGGTCACGCTAACATACATCTCACAATTCAGATTACAGTCAAGCTAATATTCAGCTCACAATTCATATTACGATTACTCTAAAACGCAGCTCACAGCTCAGATTAAGGTCACGCTAACATACATCTCACAATTCAGATTACAGTCAAGCTAATATTCAGCTCACAATTCAGATTACGATTACTCTAAAACGCAGCTCACAGCTCAGATTAAGGTCACGCTAACATACATCTCACAATTCAGATTACAGTCAAGCTAATATTCAGCTCACAATTCATATTACGATTACTCTAAAACGCAGCTCACAGCTCAGATTAAGGTCACGCTAACATACATCTCACAATTCATATTACGATTACTCTAAAACGCAGCTCACAGCTCAGATTAAGGTCACGCTAACATACATCTCACAATTCAGATTACAGTCAAGCTAATATTCAGCTCACAATTCATATTACGATTACTCTAAAACGCAGCTCACAGCTCAGATTAAGGTCACGCTAACATACATCTCACAATTCAGATTACAGTCAAGCTAATATTCAGCTCACAATTCAGATTACGATTACTCTAAAACGCAGCTCACAGCTCAGATTAAGGTCACGCTAACATACATCTCACAATTCAGATTACAGTCAAGCTAATATTCAGCTCACAATTCATATTACGATTACTCTAAAACGCAGCTCACAGCTCAGATTAAGGTCACGCTAACATACATCTCACAATTCAGATTACAGTCAAGCTAATATTCAGCTCACAATTCAGATTACGATTACTCTAAAACGCAGCTCACAGCTCAGATTAAGGTCACGCTAACATACATCTCACAATTCATATTACGATTACTCTAAAACGCAGCTCACAGCTCAGATTAAGGTCACGCTAACATACATCTCACAATTCAGATTACAGTCAAGCTAATATTCAGCTCACAATTCATATTACGATTACTCTAAAACGCAGCTCACAGCTCAGATTAAGGTCACGCTAACATACATCTCACAATTCAGATTACGATTACTCTAAAACGCAGCTCACAGCTCAGATTAAGGTCACGCTAACATACATCTCACAATTCAGATTACAGTCAAGCTAATATTCAGCTCACAATTCATATTACGATTACTCTAAAACGCAGCTCACAGCTCAGATTAAGGTCACGCTAACATACATCTCACAATTCAGATTACGATTACTCTAAAACGCAGCTCACAGCTCAGATTGAGGTCACGCTAACATACACCTCACAATTCAGATTACAGTCAAGCTAATATTCAGCTCACAATTCATATTACGATTACTCTAAAACGCAGCTCACAGCTCAGATTAAGGTCACGCTAACATACATCTCACAATTCAGATTACGATTACTCTAAAACGCAGCTCACAGCTCAGATTAAGGTCACGCTAACATACATCTCACAATTCAGATTACAGTCAAGCTAATATTCAGCTCACAATTCATATTACGATTACTCTAAAACGCAGCTCACAGCTCAGATTAAGGTCACGCTAACATACATCTCACAATTCAGATTACGATTACTCTAAAACGCAGCTCACAGCTCAGATTAAGGTCACGCTAACATACACCTCACAATTCAGATTACAGTCAAGCTAATATTCAGCTCACAATTCATATTACGATTACTCTAAAACGCAGCTCACAGCTCAGATTAAGGTCACGCTAACATACATCTCACAATTCAGATTACGATTACTCTAAAACGCAGCTCACAGCTGAGATTAAGGTCACGCTAACATACATCTCACAATTCATATTACGATTACTCTAAAACGCAGCTCATAGCTCAGATTAAGGTCACGCTAACATACATCTCACAATTCAGATTACGATTACTCTAAAACGCAGCTCACAGCTCAGATTAAGGTCACGCTAACATACATCTCACAATTCAGATTACGATTACTCTAAAACGCAGCTCATAGCTCAGATTAAGGTCACGCTAACATACATCTCACAATTCAGATTACGATTACTCTAAAACGCAGCTCATAGCTCAGATTAAGGTCACGCTAACATACATCTCACAATTCATATTACGATTACTCTAAAACGCAGCTCACAGCTCAGATTAAGGTCACGCTAACATACATCTCACAATTCATATTACGATTACTCTAAAACCCAGCTCATAGCTCAGATTAAGGTCACGCTAACATACATCTCACAATTCATATTACGATTACTCTAAAACGCAGCTCACAGCTCAGATTAAGGTCACGCTAACATACATCTCACAATTCAGATTACGATTACTCTAAAACGCAGCTCACAGCTCAGATTAAGGTCACGCTAACATACATCTCACAATTCATATTACGATTACTCTAAAACGCAGCTCATAGCTCAGATTAAGGTCACGCTAACATACATCTCACAATTCATATTACGATTACTCTAAAACGCAGCTCATAGCTCAGATTAAGGTCACGCTAACAGACATCTCACAATTCATATTACGATTACTCTAAAACGCAGCTCATAGCTCAGATTAAGGTCACGCTAACATACATCTCACAATTCAGATTACGATTACTCTAAAACGCAGCTCACAGCTCAGATTAAGGTCACGCTAACATACATCTCACAATTCAGATTACGATTACTCTAAAACGCAGCTCATAGCTCAGATTAAGGTCACGCTAACATACATCTCACAATTCAGATTACGATTACTCTAAAACGCAGCTCATAGCTCAGATTAAGGTCACGCTAACATACATCTCACAATTCATATTACGATTACTCTAAAACGCAGCTCATAGCTCAGATTAAGGTCACGCTAACATACATCTCACAATTCATATTACGATTACTCTAAAACGCAGCTCATAGCTCAGATTAAGGTCACGCTAACATACATCTCACAATTCATATTACGATTACTCTAAAACGCAGCTCACAGCTCAGATTAAGGTCACGCTAACATACATCTCACAATTCAGATTACGATTACTCTAAAACGCAGCTCACAGCTCAGATTAAGGTCACGCTAACATACATCTCACAATTCATATTACGATTACTCTAAAACGCAGCTCACAGCTCAGATTAAGGTCACGCTAACATACATCTCACAATTCATATTACGATTACTCTAAAACGCAGCTCACAGCTCAGATTATGGTCACGCTAACATACATCTCACAATTCAGATTACAGTCAAGCTAATATTCAGCTCACAATTCATATTACGATTACTCTAAAACACAGCTCACAGCTCAGATTAAGGTCACGCTAACATACATCTCACAATTCAGATTACGATTACTCTAAAACGCAGCTCACAGCTCAGATTAAGGTCACGCTAACATACATCTCACAATTCAGATTACAGTCAAGCTAATATTCAGCTCACAATTCATATTACGATTACTCTAAAACGCAGCTCACAGCTCAGATTAAGGTCACGCTAACATACATCTCACAATTCATATTACGATTACTCTAAAACGCAGCTCACAGCTCAGATTATGGTCACGCTAACATACATCTCACAATTCAGATTACAGTCAAGCTAATATTCAGCTCACAATTCATATTACGATTACTCTAAAACACAGCTCACAGCTCAGATTAAGGTCACGCTAACATACATCTCACAATTCAGATTACGATTACTCTAAAACGCAGCTCACAGCTCAGATTAAGGTCACGCTAACATACATCTCACAATTCAGATTACAGTCAAGCTAATATTCAGCTCACAATTCATATTACGATTACTCTAAAACGCAGCTCACAGCTCAGATTAAGGTCACGCTAACATACATCTCACAATTCAGATTACGATCACGCAAGAATTAAGCTCTATATTCAGATCTGACCACTCGAAACCCAGCTCTCAAAACATATTTTGGTCACAAATAATATCTAGATCACAATTCAGGTTATGGTCACGTATGCACCTAGGTCACAGTTCAGATTACGGTCACGCGAACACCCATCTCACAACTCGTATCGTGTCACAATATTATTGATGTTCTCTTAAACACCATTACTATAAACTCAACAAGTCGTGACGAGGCCTTGATATCGGAACAGAACACGTTATTCATTTAGTTTTGAAAGAAACCAGTTCCACAATGAAGAACAACGAATCCTCTGTCCCGAACCCTATTCTGGTTTATATGAGCAAGTCGTGTTCAATTCGATGTCTCAACTGAATCTTACTATTAGTTTTGTAATTCTAAACACCAGTCAATCTTATATTTGGTTTTTGATTACGTAATATTTGTCACAACTATAAAATGAGATTAAAAATATTAATATTTAATCAAATTCTATTAATTGGAGATTTTCCTAGTACTTTTCAGTCTACAGGTAATATAAATGATCGGAATTTCCATTTCCTATTTATTACATTCTGATAAAATGTCCAGTTACTTTGTTCATATTACTGTCCGGATTCCAATGCATCTAAAACTCCTTGTTTCCTTTAAAAACCAATCGCGTTTATGAATAAAAATAAAACGCATTTATAAGTGACTTTAATAAAACAAATATCGTTAAGCCATTCCTGTCGTAAAAATTGCTCCTCCCCCAACGGGATTAACTTTATTCCTGAAAATAAATTTACTTCCCTGTATTTTTAATTCTTTATCATTCGACTAATACGATACTTGGAGACCGTACCGTCTGTCCACTATCAGAACGACGTTACTATTTATTTATCACCCTCTTTCCTCCCACCTCTATTTTCCTCTGGGAATGGAAACGAGTGACGTTTTAATTATTGAAAAGGAGCTGTATAAACATTCACAATCGGAATAAACCCAATCCGTGTTGTTTGTTTCGATTTGTTGAAAGCTTTTGGCACGGGGATATTTTTTGTTTAGTTACAAATTGAAATTATACCTTGGTGCAACTCCTTCGTGTTTTACATTTTTAATAAGGAGTCGCTTTTTATGTATTAGTAGGGAATCGTAGTTTGTAGTTTACTGTCGAAAGAAAAACAAAACTGCAAGAATATTGCAAACTTTGTCACAAACCTATCCAAAAAATAAATAATAACAAAACAAGATTATCTCAAAAAAAAAAAAAAATCAGTTCAAAAAGTGAATATTTTGTAGATTGATACAAAGATTTTTGATTAATATTTAAATAAAGCCTAAATTATTTGCTTTACTTGTGGATAAACTTATCCTAATCCTTCATTGACGGAGGTTAAGGTTATTTTAGTTTTTGCCAACTATATTGCTTAATCGTGATTATTTTTTTAAATTATTTTTTTTACTACAATTTTGACTGAATCGTAATCTTCACATTTCACGAAAATTTCAATGGAATCGGTATAGCCAATTTTGAGAAATTACATCTTTTTAACAAATCTGTGGCAGATTTTTTCTTTACTGATTTTTTTTTACGAACCGCATTTTTTGAGGTATAGCGACCAATAGAAAAGTTTGATCAAAATCGTTATAGCATATTTTGAGAAAATCAGAATTTTAGGTTTTTGTTTATAAAAAAAAAGAGTACAGTTAATGAACTTTCATGTCCACGGCATGGACGGGGATGTTACGACTAGACGTACAAGGGGAAATAGTAAATATATATTAATATGCAGGGTGTCACGATAGAGTTGAACTGGCTTCGGATTATATACATCAAAACTAACAAAAAAAGGCAAATAACATGTTCGAATTCCGCTTCATTATCCGTCTATCCTTCATTTTATAAAAAATAAAAAAAAATCATTACAACTCCAGAAATAGATTATATATTAAGTTCAGATTTGGTAGAAGCATATTATATGTTACGTTTTACAAGTGTACCAAACACAAAAACTTTTTTTATAATTTTAAAAATGGCGGACATTTAAAACTTTTTTTTAAAGTTAACAGTTTTGGAGATATTCGACGTTAAAAGTTAACTTATTTTGGGACACTTTGTATACTCGTATATGCACCTGGAATAAAAAAATAATAAATAAAAAAAAATAAAAAAAAAAAACTACAAATAAAATAATTTGTAAAACACAATATTAAAAACTTCCTCAGTTTCATAGGGTTACAAAATGAAATAAATTAGTATTTACATGTTTGTCCCCTGCTGTTGCTTCTAAGGCTTTATATTACGTTTATGCTTACAATGAATTAGGCCCGCCAGTCAGCTTTCCAGAGGTTATGTACAGCGATTGTTTTATCATAATAATAAAACAATCGTCCGATTGTTTACGCATCCAAAGAGAAGCGAGGTTTAATGTTCAAATAACTGGTAGTATCTTTATTTAAATATGTCACTACTTAACAGATTTGATAACCATTATTTTTTCTGGGCTTTCAGCAACTCGTAGGTTGGACATTTTAATCCAACCTTACTCACTTGTTATCCCTCTTTAAACACTGTCATCCGGAATTTACACGCCCCCGTGCCTTCGCACGTAATTAAGAAATAGACCATCCATCCACCCGTGGAAAGGAAGGGTTCGTGTCCAAGAAGAACATCTGCGACACTAAACCAAAATCCCTCGGGATTGTGTCCCCTTGTTTCCCTGGGATTTGTGTTTGGTCAAAGGTGGCAGTGTAGAGTCACGTGTATGGACGGATCAATGGCGTTACCATGGGAACTAAACTCACGCAACCTTAAACTGTTGCTGTTTATTTGTAAACCTCTCTTGGATACACCCACTTGTTTAAGTTCCCCCGCTGCCCCTGTCTGTAATTAGTGAAGAAGCAAAACTTGGCAGATACGCTCTTATGATATGTCTACTGACTGATCGAGCGAAGCGAAATCCTGTTTTAACTATATCATTTGACATTTAGCTTGTATGTTTGTTATACTGAAGGACAAACGTAGGTATTCTGCCTAAAAATAAAGCGCGCGTTCCGATCCTTCCATATATATATCCATCTTATATAAATCTAAAGTAGAAACTCTTTGTCTTTATTTATAAAAACGAATATATTAAACTTGTGCAGGTTATATGAACTATTTATTTTGTCAGAAAGTTAGAATGAACGGAATCTAATATTGAAGTATTCCATAAAGAACGAATTTTCTTTTACCTATTGCTAGACGAATAATTTATCATAAATGTTATTTATTTCAAAGCTCCAATGTTATTTAATGCTGTACTAAATTACACAAATATTAAATTACTAATTCACAAAATAAAACCCTTCCTAAAGGAATTAAATGTTTAAAAAAACTGTTTAAAATTGGTGATATTGAAGAAATGCTTCGTTCTACTAGTGGTAGAAGCAATTATGAAATAAATACACAATATATATTATAAAGAGTTTTTATAAACTTAAGGGTTGTTACAAGTTTTAGCTTGAAATCACTCGTAATTTGACCGTGTTATGTGACTGCAGATCTTTCTTTTGCTCTGCATGCACTATTTATATTTTATGATAGTAAACCCAAAACTGTCTTAATCAATCGAGTCACCTAATTCCTCGATATTGTTTTGAGTTTTTTTGGAAGTCTCCCTTGTTGCGTCGAGGGGTTTCTGAAGAACCGAGAAAGAGCTGAGTTAGTCCCAGCTGTAGGATTTTTTTTTATCCAGGTCAAGTTCAGTTTAGATTGGAAAATCATTGTAGTAGATCTACTGGAAGCTTTAAATTCTGGAAGCCGTAAAGATTTGGGCTTTTGGTTTGTCTCATCATTATCACCGCTGGTGTAAACAGACTCCGGTAGGGAATCTTGCTCAAAGAATTCAACTCCAGGTAGATCAATTTCTTCATCTCGGGAATGAAGTCAACTCATGTAAACTTTTCTGGAATTACTGTCAAAATTTCTGTAGCTCTGAATTCAGAGACGCCTTATCCATCGTAGCAGTATTTAGATAGGCTATATGCGTTGTTAAAATATTTTCAAAATCTTAAATAGTAATTTTCTGGAATCACCTTGATCGGCGGTCACATTCTCTGTTAAATGCCTTCTTCAGGCCTTGAAAGGCCACAATAGCTATAGTTCATGAAATGTGTGGGGTGGAATGGAGAAAACATGAATATAGTACTTTCCAGTACAGTACTCAAATGTTTCCAACGAAATATGGCTTCCGTGGTTGTTAAGAACAATTAAAACCGGATCTTCTTTGTTTCTCTTTGTGGTTGGCTTAAAATGCACAAACCACTCCCTAAACATATCTTCGTTCGACCCAGCATTAAAAGAACACTTGTCGATAGATTCAGGTGGACAACCTTTTTCCAAATGAGGACTCGTACGCTTTCAAGGAATAAACACAGGAGGCACAAATAATCCCGATGCACTTATGCAGTTGATTAAATCTTTCCCAACTTGTAAAGCATATAAATGTAAACATTGTGTGTAAGGTATCCCTATGTAGGTTACATTATCATAAAAGTTAAAAATATATTGTGTGGAGTTTCATTTTAAACAAATGTAAAATTTTGTTTTTTTAGGGTACTATGTAATTGTGTTGTTTTATAATTTTGTATGCACTTCAAAGTAGAAAGTATTGTAACCGGCTTAATTGTAAAATTGTGAAGAAAGGAAATAAATAATATTCTATTCTATTTACAAGTCTCTATAAATAGATTTTCTTAAACATGTAAAACACACTTTGCGTTTCATAATCAGTGTTCATTTAACAACTTAGAACGAGGGCAGTGAAGGGAATTCCCTACAAAACTTTACAAGTTCAACAGCAATCTGTCGTTTATACTACCAGTCGTTATGACAGACATAACATCGCAAAAACTTATAATGCAGTCATAATACAGCATCAATCTGTTAGTTTTAAATTATGACGCGATAAAATTGAATCGTAATCACTTTTAATACTCTCACTATAAACCAGTGGAGTGACATTATTTTAAATCATTACGGGACGAGAATACCTTTGTTACAAATTTATTTTCATCAATTGTGAACAATTTAACACTGCATCATAAAATTTAAATTAACCTCATTAGTAACGTTTCTCTCCGTGTTTTGAATTCACGATTGTGTTAATACAACTGTTAATTGTCAAATTAGAGCTAAATTTAGTGAAAAAACTTTCTCATATATAAAACTATATAGTAATATAGCTTAAAATCGAAGAGGGAAAAGAATAAAACATGACGATTTTAAATTGGCCCTTATCTCGACATTCGATTACGCAATTTCGATTAAAATTTTGAAGATTTATAATCCAAAGCAATACCCAACCGTAAGTAAAACAAAATTAGAGCTAGTGAGTAATTTTAACTAGGCTATAATAATAATAAATAACTTGGAGTAAAACTGAATAAATTGCCAGACTCGTTTTGAGCTTGATAGATATTTAGTTTTTATATGAATGTTCAGGATTGTTAGCCAAAAAATATGAAAATGTACAGTTTAAATGGATTTTTAGTTCTATCAGCATTATAAAAACAGTTATTTTTGTCCGATTTTTATGTGGCCAATATTTTAAAGAAGTACAATTATTAACCTAACCTTAACTTCCAGACTAATACGGAAAATGTTTTTTTTAATGCAAGTGAGAATTATTGTTATTATATTTCTTAACCTAACCTTATCCATAACCTTCAAGATATTAAGCCACCTAACTTTACCTTAATTTCAGGATATTTTGGAAAATATCCTCTTTTTTTTTTTAAGGAAGTTGCTACAATTATCTTTTTTTTACTTATTTCTCCTGTTTATATTTCTCGTATTAAGAATATTGATTGCAGTCTTGAGTAATGAATGGAATAAATTCAGATACGCGTCCCTCGTGAAAACTCCAAAAAATATGATTCGCTTGTAATCCGCAATAATTGCAACTCGTGTCAAGGCTTTACACCCAACGCTCTCATGAAAAGTTAATGGTTTTTATAGTTGCAATAAAACGCTATAAAAATGTCATACAGATGATCAGCGTTTGTTGCGGACGGCCGAGCATTAATTACATTTTGTTCTGCTTTATGAACGCTAGTTATGTTCAGTTCAATTGGTCCTTTAACGATTTGTTAAAAAAAAAAGAAAAAAAAATGATAGTCATAAAATTCTCCATATTTTAAGTGCGGATATTGAAATTTATACTATTATAAATTATTATAAATATATGCACATTGTATTCCCGATTTATAGATTTTTTAGTGAATGGTGAATATTTTGAAACGAAACGTGCTATATATTTGTTTCAGGGTGTAAAAAAGTAAACGGTACTTTTGATTGGATCCAAACGTCAATTACAGTGTTAAGGTCAATTCAACGGCATCAATTTAAATGCGCTTTATCGATATTCAAGTTCTTCTTCGTATAGTCTTCGGTTACATCCCTATCTTTCGTATTTCTTATGAGATCTCTCTTGACCAACTCTTGTTCTCTTCCGACTTTTATTAGAGTATTCGAGGTCTAGGGGATATTGACCAAGACTTTAGTGACATCGAGTTTTTTGTAGGAAAACAAAACTTACCCCGACCTAAATCCTGCGGATGACTCTACAATCCTAAACGCTTAATCAGCTACAATATTCTCTTCTTTAAACAGTCTGGTGTTACACGAGGAAGCACAGTTTTTCAAGTTCTAGTTCATAGTTACTGATATACCCGCTGGGAAAGACACAAGCGAGTATTTTAAAGGCAGATACATTATGTATTATACAGAGATTCTATTTAACTTGTACAGTGTTGCATTATTTATTTTACTCGGAAGTTATTAGCTAGCTTCATTGTATTTATACACTAACATCATCAGCAATTTTCCTGTTTTCATTGCCATAAAGACATAATAAATATTACAATTATAGTGCCTCTAGACGCTCCACTTATGTGTGTTGTGAAATAGGTTCTCATTGCATCTTTATACAAAATCGAGTTTTTTTTTATTCATTTCGGTTATTGTGAAAGTCTGTCATATAAACAAGTTTTCCCACAGGGGAGGGTGCATAGGCAAGGTGGAGCACCTATTGAGGGGTGGGGATTATTTTGTTTTTTTTCTTATAATTAAAAGAATTCTTGACAAATTTGCTGTATTAACAATTTCAAAAAAAATTAATACTACTTAAAGGAAAAAAGGTATTGTTTGTTTTACATATAAAAGCAAATATACGTTATATTGTTTAGTCTTGGAACTACTTATATATAATAAATATTTTTTGTGTAGTCAATTGTAGTTTTTTGTTGTTATTAATACTTAGCTACATGTTTCGCTACATACAGGCAGCATCTTCAGCCTACTCAATTATCAATAAAATATCACGTAATACACAGCACTAAAACACATATGCTGCCTGTATCCAGCGATACTTGTATTAACCACACAAAATGTAAAATTTATTTGTTCTACTAAGGATAATTATTTTATTCTTTTTTTTCGTTTAATGGTTTAAATATTTAATTAGTTTCAACAACTCTATTGTGTGATTAAACGAATCATTAATTTCAGTAATGGTTATAAATGTAAATTTATTCCTAGAATGTTTATTTGTTACCTATATATAACACTAAATGTGGAAAAGTTTCTTCTTTGATTCAAAAAGCCATAAATGTAAATCTATTTCAAAGCAATATTTTAAGAGCTCTCTTTTCATTTGGTTATTTTCCTATTCAGTAGGCTTTAGCCGACAAATTGATGATAGAGAACAGAAGCATCCAATGAGGTGAGGGGATAACCCCCTCCTAAAACAGATAATGCAATTTAATATAATTTTGGAACTGACTTCACTTAGTTAAAGATGTATTGATAAATCCAAATGACAAATTGTGTATGAATACATAATAATTCTCGAAATATGTAGGTGGATTTGTTCCCCCCTCTTTCCGCGGAGAGATATACGTCACAAATACAAGAGATTTTTCTATTACAATCATCTTGATGTTTTATTCAATATTAAGAGTCAACTCAACAAAAATGAACTTGAGGTTTTCATGCACTTTACATGCACAACACTTGTGAAAACTTCAACCAACAAAACAAAATTTTCCACATACTTCAGTTCAGTGGCTTACTTTAATGAGTACAGGCTTTGTAATCCCGAGGGGACCCTGGTTGTATCTACACCTTTTTTAATGTGGTCTTGGGTTAGATGCCCCTCTTTTATCTTTCTTGTTTTGACCAACTCTTGTTATTTGCCGACCCTGACGCTATTAGAGTATTCTAGGACTAGGGATTTTGTTTTTATTTTTTCTTCCTTTTTTATAAAGCTGATGACCTTGAGGTTTTTTGCCTTTCAATTTGATCTTGTCAACTTTTCAATGATTTAGCCACCATCTTCATTTCAGTTGTTCCATGTATGCTGTTCTTTGATAGTAAAAGACAGAATTTTGAGTTGAAGAGTAATTTTAAATTTCAATTAGTGAAAATCTGGCGTACGTTACGATAATTTTAATTAATATAGCGCTAAATTATTAACTTTCGATTTCAAACATTTTTTCCAAGTTCAAACGATTTAAAGATTATTTATACTAAATTTTCTAACAATAAAATAAATTTGGATTGGTTCAGTGAAATGAGTGAAAAGCCCAATTTTATTTTATTTTCTAGCCGAAAAAGGATTCCGAACATTTAAAAAAAAACATTTTTTTTACCTAATTTTGAGGACATTGTGACAGTCAAAGCATACGAATTCGAACACTTGTCAAGATGTGGTCCATAAAAGATGATCAGTATACAGTTGGGTTCCGGCTGCAAATAAATATATTCATGAATTTTAAAATTCCTTTATAAATTCTGTTTTTCTACGCACATTATGGGCATAGTTTTGTAGGTTAGGTTACGTGTAAAACAGTAAAAGCTTAAAGACATGGTAGGATATGATCGTTAGGTATCCAAGTCCACGTCCCTTGCAAGGCGCTAAAGACGAACCACGGGAGCAACTCATCATTTTTATGTCGTTTTTTATGGGTTCGTTAGCTCAATGCTGGTCATGTTACAAAAGCGAGTTCTATCTCTGTTATGGAGAAGGCAATCATTGAATCTTGAGTTATCTTCATTTCAAAAAAATTTTCGTTAGATTATGTTTAGAAAATATTTTCACGTAGGTTAACCATGTAGAAGGCAATTATTGAATCTTGAACTATAGTCAGTTTAAAAAACATTTCCGTTAGATTATACTCAGAAAATATTTTACTTTAATTGTAGGTTAAAATAGACTGTTATAGCACCATGGAGAAGTGAAGGAACAAATAGCTGATTTATAAGTTTTTACAGGCTTGTTATATTTGAAATTTGAGATCAATCAAAACTTTTGACAGGACAAAAATGAAATACCCACCCTTCGTCGCGACCGGCTCATTGTCTTGTTCTAATTATATAATATATATAAAAAAAATAAAATAAATAAAACAGGATGATCGATTTAGTTTTAAGAAACAGTTTGTTACATTTCGATTTCAATCCTCTCCCAAAGTAATTCCGCAAACTCTGTGTTAATATAATATTTAACACAGAAAGAATCTATTGCGTTTCTGTTTTGATCTGTTCACTAAAGAATTTGTTTCAGGTAGTTTTTAAAAAAATTCTCAGTTTATTAGTAAATTTAAATGTACCTCGTGGAAACAACAACAATATCTGAGACCATGAAGTGTCCACAACCCTTACCCAATGTAGTAATCTTACATTAATTTTGGTTCACTCTCTCTTTGTAGTCTATTAGCAATCTTTCTAGAGGTAGCAAAATTTGCAACAAGTTCGTTAACCAGGAAAATCAGTTTGTAAATTTCAAAATATCGGCCGAAAATTTTAAACTGCCAATTTATTCCGAAATTTCAATAGTTCCCATCTTATCCAGGACTTAACATGTTTTGGTATTTCATTTTATCCAACAGGTAATCTGAATTCCAAGGTTCGTATAGGAGCGAACACGCAAAAGAATGAATAAAATAACGAAAAACTTAAATTAAATAAATTGAAAGAACGTACGTGGAAAAGTTTGAAATGACAATAATTGATTAGACATACGAGTATAAAGAAAAGCATAAAATCTTAACAAAAGAAACATTGGTATAGAAGCCACCTAGCAGAAGATACACGTAGAGATCAAAGAGTTATATAATGGAAAGAACAATGTAAAAAGAGTTGAAGATAACGTGCAATGATAAGAAATAAGACACAACTTAAAAGGAAAGCACAGCAAAGGCTGTATGGTCAAAAGAAACAAATAGATTAATACTGTATTAGTATTACTGGAGATTAAATAAAAAAATCCCTGTAAAAGAATATTATTTTTTATAATATATTAAAGAAAAGAAACTTTAATAACTGTCTTTATTTTTAGGGCAAAGTAAGACTGTTATTCTTTCACATCTAACTTACTTTTCCATCTAAAATATAGAGAAAGATAATAAATACACGGTATCCCTAAACCGACTAGTAATAGTTTTTTTGTGGAGGAGGGTGGTTCGGATGGGCTCACACAGACTCCTCTCCTCTGCGATGATGCTTGTGGATCTATTTGTGAAAGGTGACCCGACTAGTATTAATCCCATATTCTACTCAAGCATCGATTGAAGTCCGTAAGGACCATGGCCATCATCTAAAATTTTCAGGGCCCATAAATGCTTCACTGAATCCAGGACACATAGAAAATATTCTTACAACTCCTTCCCGTTGGAGCATAAACGATAGGTATCGTATTTACCAACCCCATTTTCTTTATGCAATATCTCTCTGGACAGTGACCTCATTTCTTATTGATCAATATTTTATGACTCTCGACTTGGAAAATCGCATAAACCTCTTGACTTCTTTAATCCCTGAAATTCCCTTCCACAGCGTCTCTCTGGCCAAGCTCCAATCACATTTCTTGGACCATCCACAGAAGTGTTCAGGAACAAGGCGAGCAGCAGCCTCGTTCCCCTGTTATGATCTAGTTTATGGTGCCATTGTTCATCATAGCCATATCATTCACCACATTAAAGCAGTACCACACTAAACTGGATTCAAAGGCGAATGATTCCGCTGTTTTTAAGGACGCTTGGCTATCCGAGACCTATACCTATAATCTAGGGTCAGAATATCTATGGCTAAACTTAGATCATCTATATCTTTGTCCAATAGACCAACTCCACTAATCATCTATCTTGTAAGCATCCATATACCATACTTGACCACTTCCTTCAACGTTTAGCACTTTACACTTGGTGATCCGTATCAATGACCTTGAAACAGTGATCAAATTTTATTGCATTCGACACTTTTATGTCCACCTCCTGGTCTTCTGGTTTATAACTAACAGTACCCTCAGGGGCTCACTTGTAGTAAGTACTGGCTTGGTAATCCCGATGGACCTAGCTGGATCTACAATTTTATTCGCGTAGTCTTAGAATAGATCCCCTCTCTTTTTCTTATCAGTTCTCTCTTTATAAACGCTCTTTCTCTTCCGACCCTGACGCTATTAGAGTATTCGAGAGGTAGTGGTCTTTATTTCTTTTGTTCCTTTTTTTTATAAGGCGATGATGACCGAGGGTTTTTTGCCTTTAAAACAACAAGGAAAATCTAACATAAAGGACGTCTACAACGCTTCACATTTCATAAAGATATGCAAAGAAGGGATATTGAATATCATGTCTATGGCTGCTATAGTACTTGGAATAGTTCGTTAACCAGAAAAACTAGGAATTAGGTTTTTTAGCACACTCTTTACAACTGCGTTTACCCAAAGACAGCTTCGTAATCCTGCTACCGTAGAATTGATTTTAACTATTTTTGTTTGAGTGAAAAAAATTCAATTTTCCAATCTAATGATTTGTTTTAGATAATTCCAAACATACCCAGTATTTATATTTGTTTGAAGGCTGTTTGTCAACAATTTGAATGTAATTGTTAAATGTAATGATATTTTACCGTTGAAAGGCCAGGCCTACCTGCAACTAACCCCCGGCATTACCGCATGACATTAACAAAGGATTATTGAAAGATGTGGACCGTTATTTATTTGATTAAACTAATGCCCATTCATACTAATTAATCGCGGAATAATCTGATAATTTCATTCATTGCTTCACATTTAACGAGGTTAGCTTTGATTTATATTCCTGTCCACTCGTATCAGATTTATTCTCGACTTCTCTGTTTCTACTTTATACACGTAATATAGAAAATGTTATGGAATTGGTCACATGTTATTGAGTGTGTCGTGGAAATACGTAACAGTGGTTTTTGAATTATGTATGTCGTCTGACAACTCAAAATTTACAAGTAGCGGCCGTAACACCAAACTGCAATGTTTTGATTTTCTCAAAATCAACTGTAATTTGTTTGTTAAAATGTACTAGGACATCTCACATCTCTCCAAAAATGACGAAAAAGTTTTTTAAAGTCGTCTTGCTCAGAACCGCAGTGTTTTGAATGTTTATTTGTTGTCCGAAGATTGTTGTAAACCGATTTTGATCAAATTAAGTATGTAGAGATATTTAATCAAATTCACGTCATATTTTCCATTTTTTTGATAAATCAACTTTGGGGGAGAGGGTAGTAGAAACCAAAACAGAAAAATATGAATTTCTCAAAATAGGGTATAAAGATTTTCGTTCGCATTTTTCTAAAAATATATCCTTTAAGGGCTGGAAAAAAACATATTGGGCCCATGAAAATTTCGGTTCGTTATTTATCGGTAAAAGACTAAAAAATGCGTTGTAGAGATGTTAAAAATTATATAATTTTTCCAAAAAGGGCTTTACCGAATTGTGGAAAAATCTGTCTCCAAAATGTCCTATTTTTGGGGCATGGAGAAATTTACCCTATACTAAAAAAAAATACATTTTTTATTGCCTAAAATGATATCCAGAATTTGTTTCCCTAGATTAACCCGTTAAAAAGGTAAACAGGATGTTCCACACTTTTGCCTAACGTAAAAGAAAGTGTAAACAAAAAACTATAGAGCATGTTTTCGCTAATATTTTATTTATTACAAACTTATTCGTAGCACAATCAATTAATGCAAAATAATATATTTATGTACAAACATATAAGATATACCAAAATAACTAGCCGCTATTTGAAAGTAACCAATCAATTTACTTTCAATTTACTCGTCGATTTCTTCCTTTATACATTTGTACTGTTATAAATATCGTGTTAATCGGATTATTTTTTCGTCAGTTTAGTTTCGTACAGGACTGTTTTTCGTTATAGTCTTTGATTTTGCTCAAACAACTCTAATTCATTTATTAATACAGTTAAAGAAAAAATACATTAAGTAAAATAAATTTGTATATTTTATTAAATATATTTTAATTAATGTATAACTATAATTTTTCTTTCGGCGGAAGTTAACATTTGACTCGGTTTTAAAACCAATGAACTGTAGAACCCGTTTCCCGATATGTTTTAATGACTTGCCCAAAGAAGCACTATCTAATTTGTTTTTAAATGGTAACTTTTTGTCGGAATTTTTTATAGCTTAGACTCTCAAGTTTTATAGCATTCTGACGTCTTTTTAATTGCTCTGTAAAGTATTTAATGTTAATTTTATGACTTGTACCTTCATAGTTGAAAGTTTCTATTTTATTTAAACTGTGCAATATCATGCACTCACTATCTTACACGCTCATCTAAAAAAAAAACCAAAAATATAGTTCATCACTGTCCCCTCCCCCAAAATGTCTCGAAATAAAAAATGTAAATTTCTATTGTCACTGATTTTTCTCCGTATTTCTTATCGTAGATAAGTTAGGTTATTTCAAACTTTGCATTTATATTCATTGTATTGTATACGAGTATAGTAAAAATATAACGGAAACAAAAAATGACGTTAGAGTAGTTAAGGCCCAAAAACTATCGAGTAGGAAATAATATTATGTGTGGGGTATCAAAATAAAACTAGAAGTTATTCTGATTACGAATATGTATGTTTATTTCACGAAGAAATTAATATGTTGGCGCTAAAAGACTTCGACTTTATAAAAAAATTACTTTCCCTATATGCACAAACTTGACCCTTTTATTGCCAATTACTACAGGAGAGGTTTTTTTTTTTTTTATGATTTGACACACTGGTTTAGGTCAGTTATCTTCACACTTCACTAATATTTAAACGAAATCTATAAATCTATAGAGTGTAAATTATTAGAAAAGTGTAAATTATTAGAAATTACATTTTTTATAAACAACCATATGGCAGATTTTTCTTTTGTTTTTAGCAATAAAACACGAACCAACATTTTTGAAGACATGATGAACAATAAGATTCGTTGCAGCCGATCTTGATAACATTTTTTTGTGATTTTTTTTATTTTTTAAAATTTGTTAACCTCCGAGATATGGGAAAATATGCCCACATACCAAATTTGATTAAAATCGGTCCGCACATTTGTGCTGTAGCGTACCCAAATCATTCTCAAAACCACTTTTTTTTTTTATTCGGGGAACCTCAAAACCGCAAAAACTCAATATCTATTTTTGTCCCATCACATAACTTTCTGTATACTACGTACATGTGAGGAACTCAAGCTTTTATTCTTTTTTTTTTTTTTTTTTTTTTTTTTTTTTTTTTTTTTTTTTTTTTTTTTTTTTTTAATTTATAAAATTTTAACGTAATTTCACAAAGATAAATGTACCTAAAGTTATCCTCTCTTTTGATAAATGTAACTGTTGTGTTGGTTATCTGAAAGTGTAGTGTGACTTGCCCCTTAACGGAAATGACATAAATAATACGCAAGTGGTGACAAGGTTGGGTTGATTTGTTGCCCCCCGGCACAATAAGGTGAACTCCAGCACTTTCTTTCAGTACGAGATTTCATCTGGAATAGGAGTCTAATGTGTTTTTATATTTCCTAAATTTATAAGGTTTGTCTTGGATGTTTCTTTTCCTTGTTACTCTAAAGAATAACAGGAAAATTTCGTGTCTTAGAATTTCACGTTATAAATGCGTGTCTTTTATAAAAGATTTGTATGATATGTATTAGTGATTTATCGTTGTTAGTCATTCAAAATACAGTTGTTTTAACTGTTGGATTGCTAAACGAAGTTCTGTATATTTTTTATATTTAGTTTATTTTTAAAATAGGTTTAACTCTTTATGTACCTGTACGTTTGCCGGTAATGGCCTTGGCAATTTTTGTTTACATGTCAATGGTTACAAAAATGAGTTCATGTCATCAATTCACAATTATAGTTCGGTAAAATACTACAATAATTAACTCATTGGGTAAGATTTTAGATAATAAAACGTATAAACATGTGTGTCCACTCACTATATTTGTTTATTATTTCTAATTACTTTTTATTAGAATATATTTTGTGCCAAAAAAAGGAAGAAGGCCTAACAAACCGGTGAGATTTTCGCCTTCTTGGTTATTTTTCTCGATTCTGCTTTGTCCTCAGCAATTTTTTTTTTACTTTCAATCACTTTTAAATTCTACTTAACGTCGTTTATCCACTTCTTTCTCCGTCTTCCTCTGTTTCTTCATCTACTCCCCGGTTTCCACCTATTATTTTCTTAATTCCTCTTTTGCTGCCCTAGTTAATCAAATCGTTAAACTCCTATAGACTACATCTGTATTTTTAAAAAAATTCAAATTGGTATGCCATAACCTGTTTCAATTATCTGCCCCATAGATGTTTCAGAGAATGCTTTTCGTTCTTTTTAATTGTCAATACATCTTACAGCAGTAAGCAAAAATCGGTCTTATCAGGGCTCTTTACATTTAGATCTTAAATTTTCTTTCATGATTTTTTGGCTGACAAAAATTAGTGAATTTTTATAAACTTAATAACATCTGTTTCAGTTAATGATACGGTTTTTGATTGCTTCTGTGATTATGTATATACGGCGAGAAAGTATTGGTGATATATTACTCCAGTGAATAAGATCAATGAGTATTTCATGGTCTCTGATTTTGGGATTTCTATAAGGGAAATCTCAATTACAAGGATTTCAAAATCATTGCCACTCGTTGGTTTAATATACTATGAGTACGGGCGAAACAATCTCGAAAGGTTCTAGCTAGGTCCACACCTTTCTCCGTGTAGCCTTGGGTCCCTATATTATCTTTCCTATCAGGTCTCTCTTGACTTATTCTTGTTCTCTTCCGACCCTGACGCTATTAGAGTATTCCAGGACTAGGAGTTTTTATTTTCAAACTTTTTTTTAAGAGGGTGGTCGAAAAGTTTTTCGCCTTAAAATTAACAGGGGGGGGGAATTGATATAAACATCTAGCAGGAGTGATTAAATATTTCTTTTCGTTTGTCTAATAACAGAGACTAAAACTATTTCTTACATTGTATTAATTCCTTGCCAACAATTTTACTTTATATTAGCCAAGGTAAATGGAGTGAAGGATTTTGTAAACTCTATTTTTAAAGTGGGTGGGAAAACACACTTATTAAGGTCAAATAGCATTGCCTTACACTACTAGGCTACTGTGCTTCTATCGACTTTATAATTATATTTGTATAAGCAACGGGCATGATTGTCTGTCTTGTTTGACTTGTTTTAAGTCATGTCTACCTTTCTTTTGTAGTATCTCTTTACATTATTCTCTCTTCGTGTAGATTTTAAACGTAACTTATTTATGTTTTGAATTTATTTAGGTTTTGTTATGCCATTTTATGTAGTGTAATTTTTAATTTCAAAAATATTCTGTATATAGCTGTTATCTACAGTGTTTACAAAAGTCTGATATATATATATTTGATTTCGGCTTCTAGTTCATGTAGAACATTTAACCAATGATTGGATAACTTCGTACTGGAGCTATGCACAGGGTGTGAAGAAACTTTGTTTAAAAATGTACGATGTTCCTAAAATTAACTAAACATAATTTATTTAAAAATTTTAATGTAATAATACAATTATTTCTAATTTTAAAATAGTATTTAATATACACTGTTTTATTTAACTAAATGTTTTTTTTATTTATAACGAGACGAAGAATTTGTCCTACTTCCCGACGTATTAACTGAGTTTTGATTCAAGATAGACACTCAGACAACACAGATTTAAAAAGCTTTGTACATATGTTACGATCTAGATTAGATGAAAATTAGTCCTCATGTACAGGATTTTAAATATTTCACTAAACAAATTCATATATATTTGTTTACATTTTAATAACGTAAAAATGGTAGGCCTATTGGGTATTATAGATTTTATTGTGATATTATTAATTTAAATCTTCTGCAATTAAAAATTATAAAACGCCTATTTAAATTTTGTATTTTACATTCGAGTTTTACCTACACACAAATTATAATAATTTTATTTAAATGCAAACAAATTACTTAAGAAAATAATTTTATGACACAACAGCCCGTGGATAGGCCTGCTAAACGACTCTTCACTAGCGTAGTGTGTGGTTAGCACATCGATATTCCCGTCACCGTTGTTCTAGCCTTCTCAACCAGAGTTCGCTGATACTTGTAGCTTCCCAGTTTTCCTCACAAAGGAAGTTTGAACGCCTACGACGATAGAACCCGGAACATCTCACTTGTGTAATGCTAACCGCTAGATGTAGAACCAAGATTGAGCTAATAAAGTACAAAAAATCAATTCTCCTTATCTGAATTTGTATTTTTATTTATTTATTTATTTTAAATCATCAAAACGACCCGTACTATTTTAAAATAATTATATATTTACATTTAAAAACGTTAAAATTGTTTACATTTTTAGAACATTCTTTATTTTCGAACGTAGTTTCTTCACACACTCTAAGCAATTCATCACTAGGTTGAACATCTTTCTACGTTATTTACCCAACCCTGTTTATAAGAATTAATGTTTAAATAATCAATTGATGGTCTCATTTCATAATCACACCATAATAACATATCAATCCGTGGTAAAAATAAAAAACATTTTACAAACACAAATAATAATTGAAATTAGTAATACTCGCTGAATCAAGTATTAATTACATTTTCAAATCGTAATGTATTATACAAAAATGTTAAATACTATATTCAGACTAATATAAACGCGTTTAATAAACGACCAATAACATTTAACTTAGAGCTATTATTTTTTTAATGTGTTTTTTAGGTTGTGTTTTTTAAATTAACTCCACTATGATTTATCTTAAGAAACACGTTTTAAATCCATTGAATGCAATTTTAAATCAATTGTCTATATTAAAACTAATATATGACATTTCGAGAGTACGATCAACTCTCGTTATCAAGTAAGAGAACATGATAAATGTGAAAATGGCCAACATAATCTAGTATCTCAGAACACTATTTTAAACTTGAACTGTTAAAATAACTAACACTTATATACAAACGAGGTATTTCACTTGATAACGATAGTTTATGTAAATTTGCGAAACGTTATGAATTACTTTTTGTAGACACAAATGATGGCAAGTATCCGATTAAACAATATCAATAATATGAACCATTATTCAAAAACTTTATAATCAGGATAGATTTTAAAGTTGTACGAAATTAACTTTTCTTGAAAAAATACCTTCAATAATTGTCACGTAATTTTTCAGTTACAAACTACAGTAGTCCAATTATTTGTAAAACAGAGCGTGTAGTAACACAAATATATTCAGTGAGGAAGAAATAATGCTAAAAAAACGTTGTACATGTAGGCCTACTGCAGAAAAATTCCCCTCGAAAAAAGTTTTAAATTTTGAAAATATGGCCTCTACTTTGAAATTCAACTACTCTTTTTTAATTGTTACGTTTTCCCGATAGTTGTAAGATCAAGTTACACAAGAAATGTACGTCATATTGGATCAAAATACAGTTTATTAAAAATTTTTTTTTCATAACTTCCAGAAATTATCAGAGACATCAAAAAGGTTTATATAAACGCTTAGTTTTCCATCTGTCCGCCACTTTGTACTTTTCAGTAACAAAATATAGCCTAACTCTAAAACAAATAGAGATATCGTTAACAAATATTTTAGAACTTTCTATAACATTGATTTTTGTTTAATATTTAACCTAACGGTTTTAAAATGCCGCACATTAAAAAATAATAAAATTATCTCCATTTTTAAACCGTCAAGTGAAAAGTTAAAAGATTTATTGGAAAACTTCAAATTAATGCTATAAAACATTTTGTAAAATATGGTATATACGGTATATATATATTCTTTCTGGAGAACACCCTATACAATGAGCGATAAATACAACCAAATTAGTCTAATTGGTAGGATCAGTGGACATTTCATTGCCTCGAATGTCAGAGTTTTCATGAGGGGATTTAGCAATAGGTAGAATGTTTTATTACAAATTCGATAAAAGTGAAATATAATGAAGTATACACATTATTTCTGTTACACAAATGAAAGAAGCCATTTCACAATTTTTCTGCTTGACATTTGGGACGGAGGGAGGGTTTTGACACTACGGCAACAGTTTTAACTTTTTTTTTTAGAATTGTCGGTCGATATCTCATCCCTGTACAGCCTTCAACAAAATGTAGACTTGTATTGCAAAATGCTTTCATCATACTTAATCACAAAGGGGGTAGTTATGCAATCGGTATACAACCGTGTATCTATTTGGCATAACCAACGCCTTTAAATAATGTCTGTTGACTTCACTCGTATTCCTTTGTAATCTAAAATATTGATTTACTTTATAATATTGAGTTGACTACATTGAATGCTTTAAGATTATACCTACTTTAGTGATAAACCTTGTAGTTGTCCTATCTCGTAATGCTGTGAATCTTTTTTTACCGATAATTCACAAACACCCATTTTTTAACGACCAGTAAGCTTGAACAAAATTATTAAGAAACTATTTTTGAGAATTTTCTTATGACAGCTACCCTCAAATTTTGATTTATCTAAAAATTAAAATAAATCCCGCAATGTGGCCAAAATATTCCCACATACCAGAATTGATTAAAATCTGTCTACTCTACAGACGAAAGACAACAACATTCTAAAAACCAATTTTTGTTTCACCCTGGAAACTTCAAGACTGGTATATCCGCAAAAATTTCGACTTTGTATTTTTGATCGCCCAAATAACTTTCTCTGTATGTGAGAAATAAAAAATGAGACCTATGTCAAAGAGACATATACATGCTCTGAAGTGTGTGATCTGTTCTCAAAGAATCTTTCATAAAGTTGACTATAGTAGCTATATTTCCTTCATATGAAAATTACCTAACAATAAATACCGACATCGTCTGGAGAACAGAACATTAAGTACTTTGAGGTTAAGATCCTGGAAACCTGAGTGTTATTGTCATAGCAAGCATAGTCTCTGGAGTCACATAAACGCATAGTTGGGGTACAAAGTTCAAATTTATTATTGTTTCAATGAAGTTAACACTCTCTCCTTGCAGTCTGAATATGCCTTTAAGATTCGAGAAATGGTTCGTTTTGTAAACATTAATTTGAATTTAACGACTTTATCGTAAAAATGTATATATTATTCAGAAACAGCTGATGCACTATAAATACTGCGTCGGTTTCTATTACAGGCTTAGATAAAAAGGATCTACCGTAAAACAATTTAAAAATTCGCCATTTTGAGATCAACAAAATTCGAATTGAGTAATTTTTTTTTTTAATAATTCTAGAATATATTTTAAACAATTTCGTTCTATATTGATCTCTTAATACTTTCTCATACATACAGATTGAGGAAGTAATGTGTTGGGACAAAAAGTCGTAGAATATTTCTGTTTCGAGAGGTCCTTTGAGTAGTCTGTGCAGTGCAAACCAGTGAACCGATTTTAATCAAATTTTGTACGTGTGCATAATTTATTTTTAAACCTCACAATTTGGAAATTGTTGCTATAAAAAACACAAAAATACCATTTACTCAAAATAGACTATATCGATTTTGATCAAATTTTAATCAAGTGTAACCTCCAACGATCGAAACAAAACTTATTGATAACCTTCTCTCTAACGCAATTCGTGAGTTGTCGTTAAAAAAACCAAAAACATCTACTATGGTACAAACTACGCAATTTTTCAAAATCGGCTCTACCGATTTCGTTCAAATTTTAGTACAATTTAAAGATTAATGACGTTAAATTCGTGAATAATATCGCAAGTAAAATATTGAGGTTCAGTAATAAACAAAAAATTAACCTTAACAACTGCCCTCGTTAATCATGTACAATTTATGTTGTACTAATATTGGATATTAGAAGAACTACAGATAAAATATTATATTCGAAAAACGATTATTTTTAGACTAACTACTGTGAAATAATTCAATTAAATGAAATGAGAAATTGTCTGTATGTAAATAGTTAATAGTTAGACCAGCTTGAAATGCTATTCAATCAATTGTGTGGATTTTTTCAACTGTAAAATTAGATTCAGCAGCTGTGTGTTTAATTGAAAATTGTATTTTAATTTAGAATTTAATTTGTTTACGATATCCTGGATATCCTTTAACATAAATAATATTAAAAATACTATCTTGTTCAGCGTTAAAAGTGCTTAACTTTATGTCTCTTGTAAATATTATGTAAAGTTTCGACGGATATTTGGTTTCAAACATTTTAAACTTACGTTATTTTACACCAAATCTGTGAGAATTATTATTTTATATACATGTTAGTCACTATGATTTAAATCTGTATACAAAAGTTTAACTCCATACCTACATTTATTCAATAGAAATTGTGTTTTAAAGAAGAATACATTCTAACTGACCGACAAACTGTTAACTAAGTAAAATTAGAAAAATGTTTACCGAACATTTGTCTTGTTCCTATTACTGTATAGAATATGTATATCCAGGAGATTTCTGTGTGTGTTACATCCTGTATGTGTATATAATTTGTGTGGGCTCATTTATAGCGAGTACGGTTGTGACAATCCCGAGGGACCTAGCTGGATCTACACGTGTCTTCATGCAGTTTTGGGTTAGATACCTCTCTTTCATCTTTCTTAACAGGTTTAATAAACTCTTGTTTTTTCGACTTTGACGTTATTAGAGTATTCAAGTGATCTCTGTTCTACGCTCTTTTTTTTCTTTTTTTTAAAGGCGATGATGACCCAGACGTTTTTCCCTTCAAACAACAAAGAAAAAAATTCATTTGAATTTACTTTTAAGGCTTTTATACGTCAATACTTATAATCAGCAATATCGTGTACAAGTCATATTGTAGCCTTTAAATTACAAATTTCCTGAACCACTCCTATATTTCTACATAATAAGCTCACCCAAGTTAAAGTACCGTTCGAGCACCTGCGTACTATTATTAGACAAAAAAAAATGACATAAAGCAAAACTCCGTCACGTGTTCGAAGCACCACAATCGACAGAGACAAAGATTTGCATTTTCCTCTATACGAAAGTCATAAAACAGGGACGTAGAAATTGTCATAAATTGTAATGAGGATAAGCATCAAGAACCTGCGTGGGCTGAGGAGCCATATGGCCGGCATGACATATAGTCTGGGATATTCATAAATAACTGTAAACTACCTCGGCTCGGCGTTCTTCAAAGATGATCCAATCACAGATGTGCAATTAGTAATTATTAGGATAATCTATCAAGTGGAACTGTGTTTTAAGAAATATAATATAAAAATCATCGATGAACACAATAACGCACGTTAGGTGTTAGAATTAAGAAAATTACAGTTACTACAGAAATTAAGTTTTTGAAATGTGGATGTAACTCGATTTAGAGATTAGATCCTAAAATATGAAATGAGGGATTAGAATTTCGCATTCCATAGTTAGAAGAAAAGAACATTAAAAAAAATTAATGAATGATTGTGTGAAATAATTACATTACTGTAGCAAAGGTAGACGGTTAAATATATTGGAAATATTCAAAATAAAATTTACAATACTATATATTATAAATGAAAAAAAAATAAATAATCGGTTATACATCTTAATTGAAATTTAACGCTATTAGGTATAGTGAACTGAAACAGGAAATTAAGGAAAATAACCAATAACATAGCAAGAGGGTGTCAAGCTATCATTTAAGATGGTTATATGGAGCTTATAGGTAGAGAAGAGGGGAGGTTTACTTGGTTCATATAAGACGACGGCCTTTATGGGACGAAGCAATCCGTAAACAGCCTTTGAAAATGGAGCTCACCCGAAACGCGTTAACAAAAAAATGTATTCTAATAATTAGTTAGTAAATCTGTGTTAATTGATTCTATCATATAGTATGATATAAAAGCTTTCACAGGGTAATATATACATTACAGAAACAAGAAGATGGGTGACATCATGGTGCTTGCCCAGCTCCATAATATAATGTAATACAAGAAAATCTTCTAAATGTACTAGCATGACCCCCAAAAGTTGATTTATTGAGCCTTGTAGGAAGTAGATCGTTTTACCCAGTAGTTTGTTTAAATCAGTTGTTATTGAGGTTTTATGAACTCGTATTTGTATATGCTATGCCCAACGGGTCTCGTAGATGTGTATATATGTGGAGGAGCCTCCACTCGCTACGCTCGTGTCCTCTGACGGATCTCGTAACTATATGAATAACATTTTCTTGAAAGGTCAAGGTTCGAAATCACATTTTTTTAATATTAACTTATCTGTCGTCTTATAGAAAGGGGGTTTGACCATTACTAGCAGAATTGAAATCTGCAATTTTTTAAATTTCATTTAGTTGAATAATACACGAGATTTGAACAAATGCTATTTAAAATAGCCGCCATTTTAACATTTTAAAGTTAATTTTTTTGAATTTCAATAATGTTCCATATTATCCCCTATTTGTGTCCCCGCTATCATACTTACGTACAAATGACAACGTCAACAGACTGACGACAAGTCAAAAATCACTATCGTATACTGGGTAAATAAAATTATGATATTTTGGGACACTAAGTTCTTAATGGCGACGATCAATGGTAATTAAGTAATAATACTTCGCTGCCAGTATGATGGCGATGGTAATAAACTAGTAAATAGTGATCAACAGATAATGATGAAATACTGGTTTAACTTTTATAAAATTCCGTAATAAATGGATACAGAGATTCAACAGATTCCCCAAAACCCAACGTTAGACACAGCGAAACTTCCCTAACAAGATAAGCCTATTTGTCAACTTGCCGTTATTATTAGAAACTTTAAGTTCAGTTTTCCATTGTTGATAATAGACATTAAAAAGTTTGTCCGGGGCCAGGTGTAGTTGATATTCTAGTGTGCGCACACTGTTGGAGAAAAAGTCTTGGAAACTTGAAGCCAAGTTGAAAATGGGATTAAAGAAGGGCTGCTTTGAGCATACCAAGTTGGGAAGTGGAAGGCTCGAGGGACTTTGTTACACAGCGTCTGTTTTCCTTTATTACCACACTGGGCACATATTTCATCCCAACTGCTGTCTAAAGTATACAATTTACTGCCAACCAATGTCGATAGTTATGTCTTTAAATGACACAAAGGTGGCGTAATAACTTGGCTCCTACTTTTATTACTGGTAATTATCCTGTTTGTTTATCAATTCTCGTGGCAGAGTTCCAATCTATGAAATCAATACTGGTATTGTACTCTCTTTTCATGTCGGAGACTTTCACAATTATTTGACAATTTTAAATACAAAAAAAAATTAGTTTTATGGCAACACTGACAACAAATTTCCCACTGATATACTGTAAGCGCCATTTACCTCAATTATGCAAAAAATGTCGACTGTAAGCTCATTTACAAACCATTGGATCGTTAATAAATAAAATCGGTCGGTAAATTTCTAAATAGTGGTCAACTATTTAAAATTTGAATAAATTGTTTTGGTGTTAAGATTTTAGTCTAATGTCCCACATTAGCTCACTTTCTGCAGACTCACAATCTACATCCAATAATACGCGAAAGTATAAAAAACTTAATAGATAACAACTTATAACGTCTGATACCAATTTGTGAGCAATGGTTACAGTTCAACCTGGCCTAGGGTCTACATTTTTGGGAAGCGATTTTTTGTCTGCATTTTACCCATGCCTATTATGAAATCTAAATCCTTTACACCCAGTCTGCCCATGCACCATAGGATACCCAGCTTTAAAAAAACGAATATAATAAATTAATAATAGTTTACCTAAATATAAATAATTACTCAAATTTACACTCACACAACACTGGCACAAGTGAAGTTTTCCGTTGGGCATTCTGAACTCACTACATTGTAAATAATTAATTAAGTCGTCCGAATGTGTAATTGGGCCTACTTTTAAACCCCGAACAATGGCCTCAAAATTAATTAACTACCCTTGTTCTAATTTCGAATAAAATATAAAAACCAAAATTAACATGCTACAGGCACCACACACCACGATTGACTCGGTGCACAGACTGCACTGATCTCCACTCATAACGTGGTCTGTTTAACACAGCGCAGACCAAGTTCTTGTTAGCTGTTTTATGTCTGCCAAAACGCACCATGCTCAACTTCCGGGCTCTACCAAAGTGTCACCGTCACAAAACCTAACCTCGAAATTTTAAAACTTACTCTTATAGTCGAATTTTAGTCAAAATAAATTTGATTAAACAATTGAAGTATTATGACTGTTACTGAAAACACGTCGTTGGATAATTCTTAAATGGAGACAGTTTGCAGTGGTTTTTCAATGGTTCTTTTTACTTTCTCACATACATGAGGAAAATTGTGTAATGGGTCAAACAATCAATGTAGAGTTTTTCAGGGATATATTCGTTTTGAGGTCTCCTGAGTACAAAAAATAGTGTTTGGAATGATTTCTGCCTGTCTGTCATATGTGGACATATTTTTATTATACGTTGGAAAGTTTGTTTCATTTTTTTAAATCTAAATTTTAAGGTAATGGTCTTACAAAATGACTATTTTATAAATCGGCTGTAATAATTTTGATTAAATTTTGCTCAAATATAGTCTCTAAAGACTCAAACAAAACGTGGTAGTTATCTCTCCAAAAATATCGGATCGTGAGATATCGGTAGAAATCAAAACATCGGGTTGTTACAAAAGATTCCTTGAGCCAAATACGTGTGGAATTCCACAAGTAAAATTAAAATACGATTCAGTGATAATTGGCAAAAGACAAAAATGAATCTTGATTGCATCGAAAAAGCTCGACACTGCTGAACTGACACTTGTGACTTAGTTTTGCTCGATTTTATTTCGTTTTGGCGATGGGAAATGTTGTGCAGTGTTTTGTACCTTTTATTTATTTATAAACGAGTAATCTAATTTATCTTTTCTGAAAATCTTAACAGTAAAAAAAGGCTTTTAAAATGTAATCATTTACTCCGACCAAATCGTAACAAGGTCATAAAATTGGAGACAATAAGAATTGTCAAAAGGAAAAAAAATATAATATAAGACAAGCATCCATCACGTTTTACCCAGTACAGCGGAAAATTGCAAGATTGCTTTGATTGAAGAATGCCTTGGGAACTGTGAATGGAGGCGAGAAGGCACGTTTTCGTGGCCTTTTATCGCATAACAATGCACTTATCCAGGCGGCAGTCAATTTTTTTTCTGATAAAAAGACTTTCCAGTCAACCATTTCAAACTGGATTCTTGATTCCCCTCAGTTTTTTCCTCTTTTGCCCTTGATATCATGAAATACACATTGCATTGTCAGAATAATGTACCAAGGTGTATGTGGCAATGTACTTTAACTTCAATATTTCGTTCACATTTTGATAGTAAAAATATTATTTCTAAATTAACAATTGTAACTATTTTTCGGATTGGTGATTAAGTTTATTTACCAACATTTATGTATATAACAATTAATATATAATCAAATAATTGAGGGACTTGGAATGAATCTACACGTTTTTCATCTAGTCTTGAGTTCGATCCCGCTTTTTTTACTTTTTCGTCAGGTTTCTTTTGACCAACTCTTGTTCTTTTCCGATCCTAGAGAATTTGAGAGTTAGCCGTCTCTATTGTATCTTGATTCCTTTTATATACCAAGTGTCCTAAAAGTCCCCCCCCTATTATTTTTTTTAATTAATGGAAATAGACAGATTTGCTTTGGGGAAAGTTTAGATAACCAAAAGAGAAGTGTTTTGAAGTATCAAAATTTTCAATTCGATTGGTCGCTATGTTGGGTAGGATGAACTTAGAGACCTCTAGTTTAAAAAACCTTTAAAATGAAGTATCACTCAATAGGGGTTGCTATTTAAAATTCTTGACTTACCCCCAAACTACCCCATTTTGGGGGTAAGGGTTGAAAATTTTGATACTTCAAAAAACTCCTCCTTTGATTATCTAAACTTTCCCCAAAGCAAATCTGTCTATTTCCATTAATAAAAACAATAATAGGAGGGTGAGACTTTTAGGACACTTGGTATATATATATATATATATATATATATAAGATGATGACCACCGTTCCCCCCCCCTACTTATTATTGTCAATAATGCGCAAACCTTAAGTGAAATTCCCGTGTTATCACGTCGCGTATCACTGCGTGCCGAGTTTTTACTTTAAATTGATGATGTAAACGAACGTACAATGAAGTTTGAAAGGAATAATTAATTTCCCCACTTGTAATACCATGAAGGTATAAAGAATTACCTCAGGGTGATGAAAAGCTTTCTTTCAGGCGTAATGTTCTCTTCTCCAATTTGTATTCTGTTTCTTGTTATAAGCCCCCTAACATTTCAAGAATATATGTAAAGCATTCTTCCTTCATACGGGGCAGATTTTGCTGGGATCTTCTTAAATTAATTCTTCTTATTTGTAAAGTTTTCCCTTAAGTTTGATTGAACCCACGTTCTTCCTTCAACCACTAACTTGGTAACACTGAGTGATTGGTGGACATGTATTTATGTTACCGTTTCTGTCTTTACGCTCGTTTGACGACCTCAACCTTGGCATTCATATATCCAAATCATAGTGACACTAAATGAGATATTACACAGTCATGACGGTTTTAAATAACAAGTAACTGTGACGCCATTTCAAAATTTCGCGATAAGTTTTGCACTCATAGTTAGTGAATAATAAAACCTAGTTTATATGGTAAATTTGACTTAAAACCAAATTAGTAAAGATTTTTTAAAATATTTTCCTAATTTTTCAAGTTTTTTTTTTTTTGTTTTAAGGTTAAAAACCTCTCGGTCATCACCGCCTTATAAAAAATGGTAGAACATAACATAAAATAAAGTTCCCTAGCCCTCGAATACTCTAATAGCGTCAGGGTCGGAAGAGAACAAGAGTTGTTAAAGAGTTGATAGAAAAGATGAAATTTAACCCAATACTACTATAAAAAGGTCTAGATCCAGCTAGACTCTCCTCTCCCGTACTTATGCCCCTGAGGGCTTTGAAGTTATGATTTCCAAAACTTTGAGTTTTAGTAGTAATGTATCTCTTATTATGGTAACTAATTTAGATGGAGACTTTAATGATCGACAAAGCAAACTATTGTACAACATTATGGGACATATATGCATAAATATTTAACTAACACTACAGAAAAACCGCCATTTTAAAATTTTCTCACAATTTATTTTGCTAACAGTCTCATACAAAGGATTATTTTATAAATTTGACTAAAATTGCACAAAAATTCCGATTTCTAAAGGCGATATTGATGATTTTGAGGTTATGTTGTTTTACGATTTTGTTTCTTAATTATAACTCTCTTACTTTTTATTGGATAAAACACGTTTTGATATCAATGGATACATTTTTTGAAACTATTCAAAATGAGCTTTTACGGAACGTTGTAGGACATTAAAATTTTTCATAACTTTTTTCGAAATTAACTTCGAAAAACTTTTTTTGCAATTTCCATATCTGCTAACATTTTGAAATTTACAGACTTATTTTTCTAATTAATAGAAATTTTCAACGATTCGTAAAACCAAATAAATCTACTAACGAAATTGAAGCAAAATCAGAATATCTCTAAACCGTTTACCAACAAAAACTTATTTTTTATTTCACCTATTTTCATATCTACGTGAATAAAACTAAAAGACAGTTCCAAATAGAGATTTTTATTTCTAACATAAATAAATCTCCACTACATTTGATATAACAAAAGTAAACACAACCCACAAATTATTATAAAAGTGCCCAAAGGGGTTGGCATAAAAACGAATCGGAAATGATAATATCTTAATTTTCTGGTCTGTTCGAGCCCAGAGGCTACGGGCTACAAATTAACGTAAAATGGAGGAAATAAAAAGCAACTGCCTACGATATATTAAACATTGTCAAAAAGTAGCTTTTCCCAATTCTTTTACCCTGCGGGCGGAATATGTGCTCGAGCAGCAAGTAGACACGAGATTTTCCCCTACGGCTTTGAACGTTCCCAATGATTTATGCAGTTAATTAAACCCAAAGCCAGCACAAAGCTCAATAATTGGACTTCACTTTGCGCGGGAAGAAGTAGTTCCCTGGAAGCCAATTTGTTCAAACCGATATTTTTACATGTCGTAACATACCTGTTCATTCGGAAAATATAAAAACAAAGATATTTCAATAATTTTGTCTCTTTATATATATATATATATATATATATATATATATATATATCTGTTATTTAAAATGAAATATTTACTGAGGAAAATAAATAGAACTTATTTTTACTTTGTTAATAAAATAATAAATAAACAGAATACACCTTAGCTATGTAGTCTGAGCGAAGTGTCTATATATTCTGTATTGTTTACGTATTCCATTTATTTTGTTGTTTTGAAGTCATAACTTTTTTGTTTTAATTTTAGTAAAGTCGTATGAACATTATTGGATGGTTATAAAATAAACTTTTAAGCTCCTGGATGTTTTAGGAGTTTAACATTTAAGGTGTTTACCCAACATCGAGGGTAAAGTAGGGAAAATCCTGGATACGAGAGATAGAATTACGGAGAATGTATAAAATGATATAGTGCACAAGTTTTATAACGTTTAGAAGCAAAATTAACTTTGAAAATAAGTTTTTTCAGTGGATTATTTCTCCCTTAGATTCCATTAGTTTTTTTAACTCTTGTTAATTTTGTGTTATTGTCCATGTTAATCGTTTACCCATAATTAAAAGTAACAAAGTCAAATTTTGAGATTAGGCCTAACCTCAAATTTATGTCACGTGATTTATTTGAATAGCAGTGTGTTATAAAACAAAGAAGTTAGGGTCACTAAAATGTACAACTTTATGACGTATAAAATAGAAGAGGAAGATTGAGCTGAAGGCTATTGGTTGTCCAAACAGAAGGCCAGGCCCAACAGGGCTACACAATTACAGCGTCCCCTATTGATTCACACTCTGGGCTACTCTGTTCTAATTTTACGCTTCCACGACTTCTTGCCTTTCTCGGATTGCTGATTTTTAACTTTTCACTCCGAGACCCTTACGTCAACGTCCGCCAAATATTATGTCCGGTTCTCAACCAACAAAGAGGAAGTCACGCTCCCGTGCAGAATAATTGACGTCAAAAAAGGCGGGTGTGGACCTAATTCAATCTCAAACGATAGCTTGTGATTAATGAGGAGAGATGGGTGTTTGTTCGTCAAATTGTTGAGCAACATTTGCTTTATTTGACTAATAACAAATTTCTTTATTATAGTTTGGATGTAGTCAAAGGTTAAAAAATATATAGGGCCTAGACGCGATTTTATTACAATAATAATTAAGAGTATATATTAATAAATGTTCTTCGCATTCTTTTCAAGCAATAATGGAAACATAACCTCAAATATGCTAATAAATTTACACAGCTGTTGTAAGAGCACCATGGTAAAAAAACATGTTTACATTTTTTTTAACTGCAAAGTTGTTTATGATTGTCATTAACATTTCGCTGATGAAGATATATTTTAAAATTAAAATTAATTTCTACAGTTTAAGACACCAAAGGGTGGTTTTTACAAATTTTTTTAACGTTCGGCTGTCGTTTACAACATTCATTTTTATTCTTCGTGGTGTAAATTTATTAATTTACTCAATAGGCCATTAATGATTTCTATATTAACAGCTAGATTTACCAACTTCCATATTCATTTAACTAAGCTTACAACTGCTATTACACTAATTTATTAATGACAAATGACACATTGTATACTAACTATTAAACAAATGTTGTTTAATGACGAGAGAATGTATGACTGGGCTACCAGAAAAACGAACTAATATTGACCATTGACGAGCTTCCCACTATGTACAGTACTAAAAGTTGAGATGAGGATGGTAAACCACATCCTCATTAGCATCTGTAAGTGTCCTGTATAATAATGCGTACAACTAGATATATTCAGTGAGGGCGTCTTTCGTTCCACTACCTCAACACGAGGTGATCTTATTAAACACCATTGATACTTTTTAATCTTGGCATTAATTCTCAACATAATATTTACAGACATTTATTTATATTGTTTTCCTTTTTTAAAATAATGAGATTTTAAAGTGTAGGGTGTGACCATCCTTTATGGAATAATCGCTTATTGGGTTTAAAGATAAGCTATTTTCTCTCTCTCTTTAATTTATAATTACGAACTAAGGATTGTGATGCTGCAAGAATTTTTAATATTGCTTTTTCAATGATTCTAGACGTTTTCAGCATCTATGATTTTATTTATGAGACTTTTTATCTAATGGGAAACGCTATCGCTTCGTGTGTGAAAGATCCCGAGGGCTCAAAAAGTTACGGTGTTGATCTAGCTTCGTGAAATTTATGAGCTACGATTGGTAGCGAATGTTATAATTACGCCGACGGGAATCCGTATCTTAAAGATGTTTTTTTATCAACAATTCTCAGATTAACCTTCCCCCATAATTACATTGAATCACCCCAAAGATTAGACCCTTGATGAGACAGTGCAATCGTCAGTTCAAGATTCAGAAGAGAAGTTTTAACATTGTATACGGGGTACCGTCTACTGATTTTTTAGATTTTTAATGCACTTAAAATAATATTAGTTCTATATATTTTCCTCAATTATTCTCTGGACATTTTCGGTTATAAATAACTTTGCAAGCATATTTTAAATAAATTTTAAACAAGGTATTTGATGCGATGCTTTTTACGGTAAATTAAAGACTTAAGAGTAATTCATCTTTACATGAAAACTAAGTATTTGATTGAGATGTTTATATAAAACGTTCAAAGCCTTTCATATCCATCAGATTTATATTATTTCTTTGATGCTCATATATCTAAACACATCAACGATTTTTAAATTAATTTAACGCTAGCTACTAAAAACGATCGGATTAAAAGATTTGATCTGTGAGGAATACAATCTTTTTATTAAATAAAAGAAAGCTTTCAATATTTACAAATGTTCAAAAATATAAAAAGTATATTTTGTTACGCCAGTTCAAATAACAGGCTACTGGTCTTTCCCTTGCCCAAAACAAAAGGGTGCTTAAATAGGGAGAGTTGGGTTGAAGCAAACATTTAAGCCTGAATAAAGAAAAAAGTTTTGTACAGGGTTCAGCTTTGAAATCCAACTTCCACTGTTTAGGAAAGACTTCTTTAAGATTCTTTTGTTTTCAAATGAAATGCCAATGGAATTATTAAATGGAGTTATTTGATTGGCGAACCTAAGATTGAAAACTGACTTAATTTATTTTTGTTTAAAGATTTTCCGTTCATTAACACATTAATTTTATGTTATATCCGAATTAAGTTGTAATTTTGGTAAAATCTATACTGTAGTTGATGAAATGAGATTAGGTTAAGTATTTAATTTTGCATTAAAGTAGTATTGAATTTGTTTATTCGAAGCGCTTAATTAGTTTCTGAAAAATCAATTTCAGTTAGAAAACATTTATAGTCGTTGATTGCAATATTCTAAACGGTGCTGGTAGGCCATCATAAAAAAGACGTGAATTTCTTCCTTTGTTTATTAAATATCAGCTCATTTGTGGACTCTGTCTTTCTTATTGATTAAAGTAGATAACCAAACTTTAAAATGTTAGTTTATAGGCTCACATAGGATTCTCTAAAGGAAATCTGGTAAAATATCCTTGAATTCATGAAGTCTATAATGAGAAACTCAACGTAACTCAATTCAATCAACTCAACGGAGGGTCAACAGAAAAATTCAATAGTTTACGTGACCCTGTCTGTTGATCTTATGTCAATAGATAAAATCTAAAAGATAAGATTTCGTATCATCTTTAAAGGGCAAATTTTTCTAAATAAAGCAAAGCAGTATCTCTCACTGTGCAGCAAGGTTAACTGATACCACTTCAAAATAAAAGAAGAACAAGTAGTCCGTCTGTTGTCCTTTTACAGAACAGTTTACAGAGGCTCGGCGTACTTGTAACGGTTTTTGCAAATATTTAATCTTTATGGGTTGCGGCTCCCAAGCTCATCATTAATCTCATATGAACCCTAGGGAAGAATTCTAGACTGGCTGTATACATTTCACAATAGATCCATTTTGAGAAAAAGAACCTTTGATTAAAGAATTTGACGTGATCAAAGGGGCAATGGTAAAGTGACCATCAGCAGATAAAATCAAAGCTATGGAATTCCACGTCAATTTTAGAATCTGACCAGCTAAAACAATACATTAAAGTATATCCGTTGGGCAAAAGTCGCTAAGTGATCACTACTTATTGAGATTACGTTTAAAGTAATGGGGTTGAAAGAACAAAACGTCTTTCAGTTTTCTTTTACAGAACGTAGACGACTGAACACTTTCTGTGTGAATGTGAGGTGTTTGCTTTACAAATTTCAGTGTAATTAGAATTACCTTTGTTGTTGGGGTTCAAGTCTTTAGGGGTGCTGTACCACGGCCGTCATGAGTTTCGTGTGGAAGATTTTGGAGGAATTCTAGTTGGAAGATTTGGAGGAATAAATTATATATTTATTTATTTACCCCAATAAATATATATATATTTATTTACCCCAATAAATCCATTTTGGGTCATAAATGCTACTCATGAACTTACGACTCAAAAAAGGACATTTATTTTTTTTCATGCTAAAAGTTATTCACCAAAGATTATTTATAAATCTAATTTAACTTATATGAAAACTTCGACCTATAAAGTAGAAACTCGATAATAATTCATTCAATTCATTTTAAATAATTTCAGAATGATAACATAAATTATTTTCTGTTGTACAGGGACGGTGTAATCGTGATAAACCACCATGCAAGTACTTCCATCCACCGCAGCATCTAAAGGATCAACTGTTGATCAATGGACGCAACCATTTGGCCTTGAAGAATGCTTTGATGCAGCAAATGGGACTGGCTCCAGGACAGCCATTAGTTCCTGGACAGGTGCCAGCAGTGGTAAGCCATCAACACCATCCATCAGCATGCTCTCACAATGCTGCAATTACCATGTCAGTTCGTAGGAGCAGCTTCCCATTATTTTTGCAATATTTTTTTTCTTTTTTATGTTCCTGACAATTTATCTGCTAATTTTTATATTAAAATAGTTGATAAGTGTATATTTTTATTAAAAATATTTTTGAAACAATAAAGTGTTAAAATATTATAAATTTTACGTTAAGAAAAATATATTTTAAGGAACAATTAATTGCAATTATGGCTTATTTTTCTAATAATCAAGTAAAAAGTTAGGGGTTTAATTTAAATTAATTTTACAGACATTTACAAATTTTATTTCTGGTTTAATATAGTTATAAACTAGCGACATAATCTTGTTCGGCTTCTCAAAACAAGGAAAATTACATTTAATAGAAATTCTTTTTTTTAAGTTAAAATTTATGATGACGAAATTTTTATTCTAGCCTAAGCTTTATTACATCAGATTTATAATTCAGCGTCCCCTCCAAAATAAATGAAATAGACGAATTATAACAAAATACATACGTAATCAATAACCTATTATTGCTGCTGTTATTTTCAATTTTTGAATGCAAATTAAAATTACGTAATTAAATTGTCACTACTCGAAAAGATTACCTCGTTAAACGACGAAACATTTATAGCTTCCATTTTAATCAATTCATATAGAATGTACTTTTATAGAATATTAATTTTTTATCACAAAAAAGTCCAAAATCGGATTTTGTATCTAATACTACACTACTTCCACAAAAGAAGATATTAGAAAACTTTATTAAAAATTTTTTAGTTGTCCGGTCTTTTATTTTTTAATTTTACTTGTACACCACAACCTTCCAGAAGTGGGAATTAATGCCAATGAATTCAATCGTAGCTAACAACTGTCTCTTTTCATCGTTGAACATAATTCCGATAGTATTATTGTAACTTAAACCAAAATTCGAGCCTGTGATTCGTCTAGTGGCTAACGTTCTTGCTTGGTGCAGGGTTTAATCATCATTTGTGCTCAAAAAGTTAGTATGATGAACTAACAAGGTTAAAGTCGAGAAGAACGATTCTCTTTGCAACGCCAAAGTTGTAATGGAAACTTGACCACTGGAAAAGTCGTGTAGTAATTATTATTTAAACCAAAAAAATTATATTTCTAAATTGAAACCCCGAAAATTTTACCTTTCATCTTTTGAACTTATTTTCATTGAATCTTAACCTTGTTTTTGTATAAAGTGGGAACAAGATTTTGTTGTTAATTTATACCTAACTTCAGTACAATTTAAATGTTTAACTGACGACATACCAATAATTCTTGAATTATACCATGTCTTTGTTTTTCTGCAGTTGGCTTTAACGTTTGTACAGTTATGTTTTTTTTCCTTTAGGTAATTTATTACTTTCAAAATTACTAGTTATATTTTTTTCTCCATTACTCAATACTAAATCCTAATACAATATGTGTATTTCATTCACTTTAATTTATTTAATAATTTTTTTTAAAGTTATAACAGTTCAACTAAAATATTTTACAATCAGAGGGTATTCCTGAAGTACTTGGAGAACTTTGGTATTGGATTGTTTACGAAAGTTAACAATAGACATATTTCCGAAAATGCTTTGTGTTTTACCACTCAATCTATTCGTAATTTTTTTTTTTTTTTTTTTTTTTTTTACATTTAAATCTTTGGAAATTCTTCATATTTGTAACCTTTTTTCAAAATGTAAATGATTTATCAATATCTTGCAAATGGATTACAACACTCAGAAGTTTATTGTTTTGGAAAATTTTAAGATATATAACATCTAGTCATCCAATAATTAAAAGAAATGTGACAACAAAATTGTTGTTGTCAGTTACCAATAAATTATGTTGGTCTACAAAAAATAAAGGATATTGTTGATAAAATAAAATATTTTATTTCTTTGAAAGAGTTTATGGTTTTCGACATTTTTTTAATATTCATCAATTTTAAAATGTACCAATTGAAGTTGTGATACAATGTATAACCCCAAATTTAGAAATTTAGACTTAATTACTCGTCCATTTGTGAAATTATAAAATTATTTAGAAAACAAACAAACAGACCATCAGACAAAAAACAAATTATGTATATATATAAACTTATAAACTTGTTTTTATTTAACAAATTCACTTTCAAAATTTTTCCGTGTATTTCAGGAACACTCTTTCACTGAGCACAGTTTAAATAAAACTATAAACATTTTTTATGTGAAGATTTGTTTTATCACCCGTCTGTTGTTCTGTTGAACTGACAGTTTTATAAATTAAAATGTTCACACTTTAGTGAAACATTTTAACATATATGATTGCTCAAAGTAATAAAAAGTAATAAATATTTTAACAGACTATTAGTTAGTAACCCATTATTAAAACTGTTCATAAAGCATATCAGTGAAGCAACCTTAATAGCAGTAAATAAACATGAGTTTTGTATTAACGAATTTTAAGAGATAAAAAAATGTGGATTTTGACCATTCAACATAAAAAGCTGATAGTATAGATGGTATATAATTCCCTTGTTTTTGAATTGAGTTATTATAAAATAAAAAAAGCTTCTTAATGAAAGGTGCTGCTTTCCATGTATTCAAGGATTATTTCTTAAATTACACTAAATCCATTTTACACCAAATAGAAGTGCAATGTTTGTCACTGTAACAGTTTTTAATAATCAATGTTTATATATTTTTTCAAGTTTACAAATTTGATAACCAAGATCTACAAAGTATTTGATATTTTATTAATAAAACAGTACTGTGTTTTTTTTGTATTGTTTTCTTGAAAAAAAAAAGAAAGAAAAAAAATTAATTTTGTTGATCTTTTTTTAAAATAAGAGCATATCTTAGCTCAATTGGTTGTCTAGTAAAGTTAGGACTTGTGAACTATCAGAGGTTACACAGGTTTGATCCCATTTAATAATGTTTTCTAAGTGTTTTGCTACTCCATAAACTTCATTAGTCTAACTTGCATAAAGTAAATTGTTAAAAAAATCAACAACAAATATTTTGAAAGTATACAATTAATGTTTTTTACTTTATTAATAAAATTTTCAGAATCATCTATTTAAAGATGTTTAAAAAGTAATAATTTTGAAATATTTCAAATTAAAATTTGATGAAGTATTTTATAGATTGAAATGGTTTTGTATGTGTACATAAATTATAATGAATGACTCATATAAATGTTCTTGCATTATTATAATTCTGTGTATTAGCATACATTTTGTGTTTCAGAATAGAATGTTTGTTTCTTATTACATGTTCAATATCCATACTAGATGCTACACATACAAATCCTAAGCTTATGTTAACGTTTTCAATTTAGAAAGCTTTTTAGAGATTTGGCTTTACAGATTTTCTGTCTTAATATAGTATGTTCCTTCGACTGACATGGTGTACTCTTTTAGTTTGGCTGATTACTTATTTTTACGCTCTTAATTTATTTATTTTATTAACTGTAAGCTGGTTTTAATAATTATTGGATGTGGTTTTTTTAATTTATCTTGTATGGTTTGTATTAAACACAAAGTTTTTTGGTTGTTGTTGTTTCTTTATTTTGTGTGTGGCAAAAAATCTCTTATTTTTGTTGTGTTTTGTTTTTTTGTGAGGTTGGCGGAAAGTTGCAGTTCCCTACCCCAGCACTGACTTTTGGGCAGCCTCATTTAGGCCTGATGGTACAGTAGTAACCCCACAGCATGCTAGCTAGCTATTTAACCACCACCTGCTGGCAAAACTGGCATTTTTTCTTACCAACTGTTTGTTTTTAAGTTTAAAAATGTATGAGCGTAAACATTAAGTATCTTTTTATTTTATTACAATTTAAAAAATGAAATTCCAGTTAAATTACATTATGCCAGTGTTTTAGATTTTAATTATTTGTTTGTTTAGGAAGGATTTTTCAAATTTTCAAATGTCAGATTTAAAAGTCAATCCAATAGATCTTTTTGATATTGTAAAATTTAATTCTTTAAATGTTTGTTCGAAATCGAACATTGTGTGAGAATGAAAATCTCAACACTGATATCATCCACAATGATTTTTAATATCACTGCTGGTTTTGACCAGTACTGGTCATCTACAGGTAACAAACTTTTTTTTTCCATTTGTAAATGACCAATATTGGCCAAAACTGGTAGTGATATTAAAATGCATTGTGTAGTAAACAGTGTTTGTTTTTCCCCTTGTCACAGATTTTTTTAAATTTTGTATAAGTTTTTAACAAAAAAATTCTATTTGCCCACAATGTGTTTAACAATTGAAATTAAATTTTAAGACTTTATGTCATTGCAGCCTCTAGCTCGGTAAATAATTAATAATATTTATTTATATATTTTGGTATAGGTCCAATTTAAAGTTTCTCATTACTCTTTTATTAAACAAAACAAAAAAAATTATCTTTATTATTTATTAAAAACCACATTATAAATTTCAAATTGAAAATAAAAGTTAAAGAATTGTTTTGATAATAATTCCAACATCTTTGATCAAGGTGAAATACTTGTTTTGTAACTGTTGCATGGCTCAAATACTTTAACTTAAATGAATCAGTTGATGGGAACTAAATGTGGAATTGCACCTGGATAATACAAGAAAAAACGTACATTGTTTAATATTTCCAATGAGACAATTTATTAACAATAGAAGAAATAGAGTTTTGAATAAGAGACGATTCTCATTTATTTTAGTTCTTTAAAAACAAAAGTTAAAAGGGTTCGATAAAACAAACTAAACGTAATGCGGAAATGTTTTATTTAAAGAAAACAAATGTTTTCTCTCATGAAAAATAATAAGCTTTTGATCATTATTTTCTCTCGGAAAAATGAGGTTGAGCATTTCATTCCGTAAGTAAAATTTTATAAATTGCTTTTATTAACTATTCTTGTTTTTTTTTTTTAATTTACTTGAAAGCATTATTAACTCCCAGATATCAATTGATCTAGTAGGTCACATACAGTCTGATTTTAATATTTAATATTAGGCCTACTATTTAGCAATCCCGACTGATATAAAAGTAATTACTTGTATTTAATCAGATAGATTGTATGACAACTATGATGCTTCGTAATACGAAATATTTTAAAACAAATATTATCATTCAATTTTTAACTTAGTTTATTACATATCACAACTAAAAGTCTATCATATTTAATCATGCATTTAATCCAACTGTCTTTATTAATTCATCATACTTTTAACTAGCAATTTCCTTCACATTCAGTTATATATTTGAAAGCACCTCAAAAGTGGCTTCTTCTTCTTAACTAAGATTCTATAATTTACATTAATGGATCATTTTTCTATCTTTCCTACTTCTCAACACCTGACAACATCATTATCTCTATCCTTTACCATTCTTCTCCATTTTTTGACCCCGATCTTTCATAAATCCTTTTATAAATCATTCACTCGTTTTCTTCTCAGTCTTGCCATACCTCCTGTCGTAACTATGAAAACGTTCTTTGCTGTCTCTCTTCGTCACACACTGAACAGTCCAGCCCATTTAATTCTTACATTTCTGTTGATGACAATTAACGTAGATATATTGATAAACATGTAAAAGATATACATACCAAAACAAAATATTAAAAAACATTTACTTTCAAACTTTTGAAAAAAACCTAAAATTGTAAAACAAAGAGAAATACATAAATGCCCTAGAAATATAAACATAATTTTGATAGTACAAAAACTTCCAAATAGTGTAAACAATAGTTCTTGGCATTCTGTGCTTCAAGGAAGATGTTTAGAGTAATCCGAAATTATGTGACAGTTTATATCTCTGAACATTTTTGTATGTATTATTGTAAGGACAGACAATCCAAATAAGTGAAACAAATTTAGTTTGATGCGAGATGAATGTTTTATGGAATAATGGGACTTTGGTCAAAATTGTTTCGTTGCTAGAGGGAGGCCGAAAATATAGCAAAATAGTTAATTAAATTTGAATTAAACTCATACTATTTTTGACCACCAAGTTTGAATTTGACATGGGTTTGTACATAATTTTGGTCCACAGATCTCTAAAATCCAAAATAAATCTATAGTTTTTGAAAAATTTTACATATAATTTTATATAAAAACACTAGTAAAAGGTATAAGTTTTTTAATATATAATACAAAATTGAAATTGTGTATAATGTTTTAAAAATTATTATTTTTAATTTGTGTTATACAGCAAAAGTAATCCACCATTATTCAAAATTAATAACAAAATTCTGACTAGACGTGTAAAATTATACTATTGCATCTTTAACTATTGCAATTTAAGCTGTTTATTATATAGGTCTTTATCATTGTATTTTTAAATCAAAACCATGTTAAATTTTATTAAACGTATTCCCATGTATTTTATTAAATTAAATATGTAATACTGTCTGATCATGTGACTGTTTCATCTCAAATTTACAACTGAATTTATCACTTCTGCAAAAAATATAAAAATCTTTCTCAAACATGTACTAATAAAACAAAATTTTACCCTGAAAATGGACTCACAATTATTTTTGTTTTACATTTCTTCACATTTGCTACTTCTTGAAAATGTGCTTGACTTACCAAGTTATATTATTTGTCTTATAATTATTTTAATTATGTACTTTTTTCTTCTTGTGCACAAAACTAACAACTTCTATTTATGTAATAAATTGTCTCATTTATTTATACATACATTAAGATATATTCTCTATCAGCCTGTATTTAAACAAAGTTAAACATGGAACATGATTCCAAAGTAGTTAGATTTAACAGTAAACTATAGTTTGGAATCAGGTTACAATGTTGTAGTTTAATGCATTGCACGATTAGATTAATCTGTAATTAGTTAAATTAGCGTGTAATCCTTACTGCTTTAAGGATAAGTGTGCTCTTTCTTCCAAATCAATTAAGACAAATTAAACTTGCTTAAATCTGTGTTTGAGGGTTACACCCAGAACAAAACTTCTTGTAACATGTATGGCAGAAAATATTCAAAGTTTATGGCTTTTGTCGATACAAGTAAATTGTTATAAATTTAACTTGCATGTAATAATGTATATAACTAACAAAATGTCTCTGGTATCATATAATAACTATGTTGAATAAACTTATAGGCACGTTTTGTATCCAGTAAAGATGTTAAGTGCTATAAGGAAAATGTTATTACTGAGTAAATCTTTTAAAATTTCTAACTTTGTCTTAAGATTGCACATTACGACAACAGAACGATACGGTTTAATCGGAAATTTGTCATCAATTGTGTGTATAACAACTATTACTTGGCATTACAAGAGTAGAAATTAAATCCTTTTATCAAGTGATAAATTTAGAACATGAAAAAAGTGAAAATACTTAGATAACCTAGTTAGCCTATGGCTAGCAACCTAAGAAAGTAACATGGTCCTAGGCTATTAGAATAAGATTAACCACAAAATGTAATTTATAATAGTTACCAAAATAGATAAAAACTCAACTTTCTCGATTTAACAATAAGTAAAAAGGCAGACAAACTTAGGTATAAAATATATAGAAAACCAACAACAACAGACACCACCCATACATATATAATCGTTTACTATCCGTTTGTATAAAAGATTACAACAGTTTTATTCACCACCTCCTCACCATACCACTAGACAATCAAGATATTAATGATGAATTTAACTCCATAGAGCGAAAGGCTACAACGCTTCATAGACAACAAATAGTTAATAAAATAAGAAGGTCAAGCATGTGCTAAAACCACACAACTCAGGGTCTGTCCACATAAAGTTGAAGTCTTAGCACAACATACTAATTTATTTGTCAAATAAACACACATATTGGTAGTCTGAATAACTTTAGTTTTATTTCATATCCCACATGTAATATTTCCAAAAATAAAAATTTCAGCTTCATAGTTTTTGCCCTTTAACTACCCCAAGGTCTTTTCTTTTTTGTACATATGGAACAATACAAAGAATATAAATGCACAGTTTAAAATATATATGATTTATCGTCTTGTCTGTGTAGACTGGTTGCCACTTATAAACTGACAGCCGGACAGACCCGTGCATGAAATTATAAAAGTCCTTGGTTTTTCCTATGGACCCTAACAAAAAAGAGCAAAGAAAGAAAGATTGACGTTTGAATTGTCAAAAAAACAAACATTGTATCAAAAATGTTTATAAATGTGTTTGCAAAACACAACTTTATCATTACATTCTGTACTAATATCAACATTTAAAGAATATTGCTACCAAAACAAGAAATATTAATGGAAAGTAAATCTGGGGTTTACAATCTAAGCTCCAATGACTATATCGGACAAACAGACCAAGAACAAGTTATGCAACATTAAATTAAATTTTGCGCAACACATAATGAGTGAAATCAAATTTTCACATCATTCATATTCAAATTTTGACACTCAATTGAACCCTCCTCACATAGGTATGAAAGGTAAACTCATGAATGCTATGGAAGAATATGAAATATATGTCATTTAAAAATCAGCGTAAATAAGCTGTCATTCAAATTTATCTGTATGACACCGCCATGCATAGCTAAACATTAATAAGAGGAGATACACCAAAGTCTCCAGTAGCTCATCAACCAGTAGTGACTTGTGTAACAAACAATGGTGTGAACCATAATATATAATGGAGTGTTTGTGTTAATGTTTTTATTTAATAAACGACCTCAAGCGAGGAACCATTCAATATATAAATGAAGTTGAGATTGCAATCTCAAAACGTGCCTTGAACAAATTTTTAAAGAACGAAATCTCACGACTGTAACTTAGGTAATATAGTATTTTTTTAAATATTTTTTACAATAGAACTTTTCATATTTATTAGGCTAACTTGCCATTTTTCACTATTTTCATATTCTAGGTTTATCACGTAATAATGGGAGGTGATTTTATACTCTTAAAACATCGAGTATTTGTTTTTAAATACACAAATGATGGAAAAACAATAAACCATATCAACAATATGAACAATCCATCATTATTATGTATCCGCTCTAGTAAATCATGAGCGAGCACTTATGATCCTTTGTCTCGCAACCTTATTTTAAATTTTATACACATCTATTTAATGGTAAATTTATAAGTATATAATAATTTGTTTTCAGAAAATTATTACGACAATTAACTGTTTTCAATAATATCAGCTTATAGTAGTGATTTCCCTTTTGTTCTTATACAAATGTCATTAAGTAATAGTTTCAATTTTTAATTTGTGTTTCCTACAAATGGTAGTTCGGATGTTTGTTAACAAATTCCTGCTTATTCCATCAGCTCTTCTATTCTTGTCGATAAGAAAGTGGTAGAAGTGCTGACAGTTGCACAAATTGATTTCGTTCTAATTTTGGGCATCATTAATATTTCCTTCATTGACCTCTTTTAGAGTTATTCTGTATCAAATATATTTTGACACTCCGAAATACGATAAGGGAAGAAGATGTTAAGACGAAGCTAGGAATGGCAAAAGATTGTACTCGAAATAATTTTATATTTCATAGCAAAAACGTTATAAATGTAAGAATATGTAAGAGTTCCAGGAGTGTTTCTTTACATTTTAAGATCACAACTTTGATTTTATCTCGCACCATTCTTTCAGCTTAATCACCATGAGTCGAAATACTTTCACTTTTATTAAAGACTCATGGAAGAAAATGATTTGTATTTTTTTATTTTCTGACAATGTATTAGCTTATGGCTAGTGGTAATATAAATGATGAACTAAAAGATAAATGACTATGGTATTGAATATAAAAATAAACATTAATTTAAATGAGTTTTGTAGCCACAGTGTTGTTATGTAGGTTGAACAATAGGAGTGCCTAACAAGGAGGTCTCGCTTATGAGTCAGACTGTGACATCATCAGGCCAATTTTTTTATTATGTAAACACATGTGTAAGCATTTATAGCAATGCGCACATTATAAAAGTATAGTTTACAAGGAATACCTACTATGATTAAAGCTGTAAGCCTAAGTCTGATAAACAATTGTTTTTTTTTTTAATTTTATTTAATACTATGAATGTTTCCATATTATTTATTGCAACATAATTCAAGAACTTTGTATTCAAATTTCATAATTAATAATATTATTTTAAATTTAATGGAACCATTTAATGTTAAATGTAAAAAATTATAGAATTTGTCGAAGTATCTAACCTTGACAGATGAATCAGTTAAAATAACTATGTGTAACCTAGAACACCAATATTTTATTTATTACAAAAAATAAATGAATTAATAAAACCACTTTCTGCCCGATTTAATGGGTCATTATTGATGTAAAATTTTTTTTACAAGAGAATTGTGTTTGAAAATAGACTTAAATATGTTGAATGATTTAATAATTGTAGGCTTATTTGTTTAAAAAAACATACTTTAAAATGTATAATATAGTAACTTTAACCAAAATGGTTCTTACGATAAATATCTTTTGATCGAGAAACAACAAATTCTATGAATTAGAGGGACAGAAATTGGTACAAGAAATGCTCACTTTACACACACATTGCTAAATGTGAAATATACTTTTGACTCATGCTTGAAGTATTTATACTAAAATGATTGTTAAGATTTATTTATGATTTAAAAATTTTGAATTAATTTGTATTGGATTTGTCATTATTTTTGGAATTAAATTTTACATGTGAAAAATCTATAAATACCGTAATGTCACTATTTTAATTCTCAATGTTTCTATTTTAATTTTTTTTTTTTTTTTTTCAAAATAAAATGTAGCTACGTTAAATGAACTAATAGTACATTTTTGCACGTTCAAGTTGTTATTTATTTTATATGAAAAAAGTTAATACTAAGCAGTTTAGCTGTACAAGTGAATAATATCACATAATGATGAGTCTGGTTATGTTAAATTAAAAATAAACTTTAAGTCTTTCGTTAAACAAAATTCTTCTCTAAAATTGACACAATAAGATGGTAAGAAAGAAAACCTTTCTCTATTATCACCCAACATTAATAAAAAATGTATTAACTCTTTTTATCCATGCCTTCATAAAAATAGCTCTATTCATCATATTGATTGCAATGTGTTTCAAAATGAAACCATAAAAATGTTTGTTCTATACCTTCTCATATTATTTTTAGAAATTACCAGATAAAACAAAATAATAATTCTAAGTTAAAATTACTTTAAAGACTATTTTACCATAAATGAGCTTCGTAAACTTTTATCAAATTGTAGTAAATTAAGTTTATGACAGTAAGAACCTGCACATCACTTAGTTTTAAAGTACAAAATTTCTTTTAGCTTAATATTGATTAAAATTGTGTTCCTTTGTTTTTTATTGATTCCTTCTTTTCAAATTTGAGTTCTTCTTTCAGTACTTTAGTTTTTAATTATTTAAGAGCTTGTTTTATTTTTATGTGGAAAAGGGTTAAGTGTAAATAAATACACACTTTTAAATGTCAGTATTATTTATCTGTTTTATATTTTTTCAGTAATTTATATATAAAAGGCTTCCACATTGTAGATATACAAATTTCAAAAAAAAAATTTAAGGCAATGGCTAAAAAAAAAAATGTATTATTGAATATAGAGGATGAGAAAGCAGAAAAGTTTATTTATTTCAACACACATTTATGTAAATTTTTTTGGTGTTTATTTATTTATACATAATTAAATGTGAAAGAAACCTTCTATATCTATTAACAAATAGAAATAAGTTCTAATTATACAAATATCATTTTGTTTTCTTCTACAACTGTCATAAAATCTACCTTTAAAGTTCTCCACAAATTTCACTATTCATTATAAAATCTCTCTCGCCCACCATAAGAGTTTAAACCGGTAGTTTATTTACTTAACCATCATATGAGTTAATATAGTGTGCACAAAACGTTATGCGCCATCTGCCTATCGTTATTCTTTGTATGTATGTACAAAAATGAAAATATTATATTTAAAATGAACTCCTTTATTTTGTACCTGCCCTTATGAAAACCTTTTGAAATAATGAAAAATGGTGGCTTCCTTGAACAGTTTTTACCTATACTTTTTAAGCTATTCAGTTAATCTAGTAGCCAATGTTTTCATCACACGATGTGGGAAATGTCCCGGGTTAAAACGGAATAGGTAAAATAAATTACGGTGTTGACCAAGCATCATTAGTCACGGTGAACTAAAAGTGGTAGCAAATTCTGATTCCGAAGGCTATAATTAAGCTACAGGATTTTTGTTGTTATCTAGCAGATGTAGGCCTTTCACAGGCTAGTGCACAACAGGTTTTTTTAATTATTACTAAAATTGTAATATTAAACCCTGACCTCCTTAATAAAATGATATATTCTGTGTGACTGAACAAATATAAGGAGTGAGTTGAGAGGTTTTTTTTACAAATAAAGCTTTGAGGAATGGGCTGCTGTGTAATATACACACATTAACCAGAGAATTACGAGGTTTAGTAAACCCACAAAATAGCTGGGTAAGTACCATAACAGACCCATTACCTTGAATATATGTGTTTACAACAAATGTACTATTATATTATATCTTCACTTATATTCACTTTAATCTAACATATTTAAATAGGATTTTAATAATATATAAAGTATTATGGGAGGGGGGTACGCTGTCATATGAGACAAGCATGCCAAAGAAATTCAATGTATGCATGACAGTAAACAAAAAGTATTATGCTTTATGCTTAAATATATTCCCAAATATATGCATGCCACTAATATGCCTTTGCTTAGTAGTTTCAATCCCATTGATATTAAAAATATCTTATGTAGATAATGATTTCTTTTAATTTATATTTTGATTTTGATTTCGTAGAAGATCTTCAGTTGTAGTTGTTATGATTTAAAAATAATTGTTATACAGACAATGTGTTAACCACTCTTTATAATTTTTAAATAATCTAAATTTTAATTATTTTATCAAGCAATACAGTTATATTATTAAATATAAAATGCTCTTTTGAGCTTTATATCAATATTTTTATTACTATTGTTAATTTATCAAAATAATGATACTGATTTAAATTTAAGACATAGACATGTTATGAAGAGTTGTTAATGTTTTTATAATGATCATGAGTCCTACTTAATAATTTATTATGATAAAGAATCATTTAAAATTTTATTCCAAGGATAAGATAACAACTTTATTTCTTCCTTCATGAACGTAAATTCAATCAAACTGAAATAAATATGTTGTTAAAATCTAATAATAATACTTTAAAATAAATTAAAATGTTGATTTATACAACTAGAAGCAAACAAAGTTTATTATTTTTTAATATTTTAAACTTGTTATAGTTCATAACCTTAGTATCAACATAGCTGTTGGTCTATGTTTAAATTAGAAAGATTTAATTTTTAAAAAAACATAATTTACGGTAGGTATTGAAAGATTAATAACAAATTAATTTGGGTTGCAATGTATAATTTTGTAAACATGTGCATCCTTAACAGTATCAGATGAATTGTAGTATTTAGTGTTACGTAGAATGACTTAGAATTATTATAATTAGCATTTGTAAATTAAAATTATAATTTTATTTAATTTTGAATAACTTTTTAAAGTGAAAATTAACTAAAACAGCAATTTAATTCAGATGTTATTAAACATTAAAAAAAATAATTTTAAATATATTCCGAAAATAATATATCTTCTAAGTATATATTTCTAATTACATATTTCTGTGACAGGCGACAACCCCCTACCTTGCTGGGATGCCCCAGGTCGGTAGTACGTACAGTCCATACTTTTCACCGGGACCTTTAATGCCTGCCATAATGGGACCTGACCCTACTGGACAGCTAGGTATGGTCCAACAGACAGTTGTTACTCAACAGAAAATGCCTCGATCTGATAGGCTAGAGGTAAGTCCCATTCCATTATTTATTATATGTTGTGCCCCCTTTCTCTCCCCTGAATTTATAACTGGTCTGTAGGAAACAGCAAAATCAGGCTTAGATTGTAGTTATTTAAATATTAAATTTAATTTGATATAGTTTTTTTAGTAAACTATCTTTTTAGTATGTTTGAATTTTTTATAACATAAAAATTTAAGCAGACAAAATGTCTGAAATTAATTCATATTGAACATATACTAAATATGACAGAATAAGTTTAGATATACATCTGTATCTTTGTATTGAATAATAATTGATTTAATAAAAAAAAAACTGTTTCACATATTTAATGAGCATTTGTTAGAAAGATAAAATAATAATTAAAAGTAGAGAAAAATAACAAACAAGATTTATATGAATAGTTATAAAAAAACAAAACAGAAAAAAGAAGAAGTTTTTCCAGTTCTTTTCAAAATAAATTGCCAACTGTTTTGAATTACTCAGCATTAAAGTTGTTGCTACCAAAACATGGTTCTAGAAATAAACTTTTAATGGTTGATATATACACGCCCCATTTCAGTTCTTCTAACTTTAAAATCACCTGTCACTCTTATAACTTTATTTTCTTGCCAGTCACGTATGTGTATTCAAAATGATTCTGCTGCTTCCTTGAGATAAACTAAAAAGTTGACTATTTTATTACCGCTCATAGATTCTGCTTATTTATTTAATTTGTTATTTTTTTAGTTTTACTCATTAAGTTTTTGTGGTGTTTGATTTATTTTGCAACAATTTTCAGGCGCATGAATTACTACCTGTGGACAACTCTAGGTTCTGTTCTTCATTTTGTTCTGTTATTTTAGTTTATATATTATTTGATTAATTTAATTTGATTTTAGCTTTTTATCCTTTATTTATCCTTTGCATTTACCATTTTTTAAACATTTTTTTTCCCTGAGATGAGAGATTTTATTTTAAACTCCCTGTGTATATACACTACCATATGAACTGAGAAAAGAAAAAAAGAAAATACTAAAAATAAAATTAGAAAAACTCTAGCGCTGTTTGGCTGAAATATTCCAGCATGTGCTAGGGCTCTCTTGCTCTATTTCTCTCACTCCCACTGTATTGTGCACTGATATTCTGTCTTTCTCTGTTTACTTGCTTACCCCTGTAGTATTCTTTGTGCAACTGTCTTTACCCTTCTTTGTTTTTCCTTACCAACCAACCATGAGCATTAGCCATCAAAACTTTACTTATAAATATATATTAACGTAACTTGTAATATTTACTACTTTCATATGGTGTTGATCATATTTAATTCTTTATATAAGTACCTAATTCTGATCTCGTGGGCACACTTAACTTAGTATGTATATTATAATCTATTTGTTAGTTTAATTATTTTTATCTTTGATGTTTAAACAAGAGTGGTAAGAAGTTTGATCAAATGTTTACATGCTTCAGATAAACTTTGGAAAAATAACAATGAAAAATATTTAAATAAAAGCTAGTATACAGGCTATGAACAAAAATTAACTGTAAATACATATCGTATTTATTTATTCTCTCCCATAAATAGTTCACATTAGTGTATATTATGATGCACTCTCCTTCCTTTATTTTCAATATTTGCATGCAAATTATTAATGCAGCAACTTTTTACTTATGTACTGGCTTTGAATATATATTTAATTAAAATATTTTAAAATTTTGTGAAGGAATTGGATTCCAATCAAATATTAAGATCAAAGTTTAAGTCAATAGTTGAATTTTATCGCAACCACAGATTATTTAATAACATATATCATGTAGTTTAAAAAAAAAAAAGGTTTTTTTAAAGATTTAAATAGTTACCATTCATATTATGCTGAATTTATTATAATATTTTAAATAAAGAAACAGTTAATCCTTAATGATTATTATTTGGGTTTTGATCTACAATCACAAGTAAGCCTTCATGTTATAAATAACCAAAAAATGTGCTTTTAAATTCAATTAATAAACTTGTAATTTGATCAATATCACCATTTTGTGTTCATGAGGATAGATACTGCTTTGTTATTTTGTCATGTTACATATTATTCTATTTATATTGTTAATATGTTGTTGATATATTTTCATTATAGTTTACATAACTTCACCACATAGTAATTTATAATTTTAGTGTCTATACATTTTATTAACAGGATGTTTATACTTTTCCATGTTTCGTACTTTTATTATACTGGAAATTTTATTTATATTATCTTCAATAAAGATTTTAGTTGTATAAATTCATTTTTCTTTTTTAAATTAACTTTTTAATGAAATAATGATACAATCCTCTGTAGTTAATTATTCTCTAATGGTTTCATGTTTTATTGGTTTCCAAATAAAACAAAAGGTTTGATTTCTACAAATTTACAATTTTTACAATTTCTATTTACAATTTTTGAATTTGAAATTATTTTCATAATTTATTTTAAATGTGTTTTAATCATTGTATAGTTTGCTACAATTTTATTTTTGTTTAACTTCAGTAAACGCCTATTCTCAATATGCAAACACACAAACATAGTAAGATATTAAAGGCTGTTTTTATGATACTCATGTAAAATAAAATGTATACATTTTATGACTTAAGTAGGGAGTAGATTTAGATATTAAGTGTGCTCACGAGTAAAATAAAATGGCTGATGACGTGGGGGGTTGGTGTGGCTCGCTTGGTCTTGCTGTAGGTGTGTCGTGAGTTCCAGCGCGGCGCTTGCAAACGGAGCGAGTGCCGCTTTGCTCACCCTACAGACCCTGCAACTACAGCCCCTGATGGTACTGTCACCGTGTGCATGGACGCCGTCAAGGGTAGATGCTCCCGCGACCCTTGCCGCTATTTCCACCCACCCCTGCACCTGCAAGCCCATATCAAGGCTGCACATTCGGTAGGAGTAGTCACCGTCCTTTTAGAAAATTATTTGGAAAACTGATATTTTTTCAAAAACAGTATTTTTTCTGTATCACATAATTTGTTTTATAACAGCACTGATTTTTGTAAATTATAATGCACGATACTATTTTTATAAATACATTTTTTGTATTCATAATTTTTGTACTATATTTTTCATTTAAATGTAATTTTAATTAATTGAAAGCAATATATTATGAATGTGTACAGAATTTCACTAGAATCAGTATTCCAAAGAATTTTCAACTCTTGCTAATATGAAGGCGGTGCTGTAGAACTGACACCGCCTACTAATGCTTCACTTATTTCTTCTTGCTACTCAAATTGACCCCAAATATCAGGCAGTGGTTGTTGCAAGCTGTGATATTGTGTCAGGTATTATCAAATCAAGGACCAGGTACTTTATAACAGCTTGTGGTATTTCAATTGAATTTTGTAAAATGTACTAAAAACAAATTAATGTAAAATGTGGCAGTAATGTTGCTCACATGCCTGTGGGGTCACTTTGACACACCCTGCTGACAAGCCTAAGCTCTATCTACACAATATTCTATTTCTCCTGCTTATTGGTCTCGTCCTGCTCTGGGAACTAGTCTTTAGATGCCACCCCTCAACCCTAAATAATTAGATTTAGAACTCCTGTTATTCAGCTAACTGTAGAACTGCAATAATTACAATCATTTTCTTGAAGTATAATTCCATTAAAGTTCTCTTTATATATCAGTTTGTGTGATCAGTTTGTTGTGAACTGTTATTTAAAAAGTGATCTTTTAACATTCACATTGTATTAATAAGAAGTCATTAATGAATTGTGTGTGTGACATATTGTAATTTAGGTTTTATGAAAGGTAACTGAATGTTTGCGTCAAATTTTTGAAACAATATAATTTGTTTTGTTTTTTCACTGGAATGGGAAAAAAAATACCTATAAATTTCCTTTTAAGAAAAATTCTTTGCAATATTTGTGCAACATTTTGGTCAAACTTTATACACGTCATTTTTAATGGTCTTATTATAAAGATTTATTGAATTTCAAAGCCTCCTCATATGAGTTACATAAAACATGATACTCAAATAACAAACTTAATGTTTACACAACTGCATATTCGATTTTTATGCTAGTTTCGGAGAGTATAAATTATATTATTCAAATTGAGAACTAAAGGGTCTTGAATTGTATCAACAAATTGTAATCAAATCACGAAGTTCTTATTTCTTAAATTAACACAATCGCTGATTATTTCTTTGATCTTTGGAACACTTTATATTTAGCTTTTGATTTTTACGATGTACATAATCGAGTGATCTCTTAATGGAATTTTAAGTTAAAGATGATTTATTATAATATTATTAACTTGAAATGCAGAACTTTTGTGTACATTCTATCATGTAACAAAATTTTGAATAAACAATTCTTCATAAATTAAAACATTTCTTTTATTTTTGAGCATAATAAAGTATAAAGTTGTGCAAGACCTCAAATTATAAACTTCTTAATTTAAATCTTTAAAATATAAAAATTTTATACATATAATTGATAAAAATCTGCTAAAATGTATTTCTGATTTTTTAATTATTTTGTGGTAGGTATTATATTTCCTTGGCCTGTGTGTTGGTAATTATATAGCAGAGTAGCCTCACTTCAAAATCAATTTTTATGGGTTTTATTCGTCAAATAAATGTTGGAAAAATATTTTATTATCGAAAAAAAGTGTCGGAAAGATGATTACATAATATAATTACACAAGTTGTTTTTTCGTGAAAAAATTAACTCTGTGTTATCTTTCATACTCATGAAATTCACTTCAATAAACGTACTGAAGGTTTGGCCAGGTGGTTTTTAGAATGTTTTTACCAAATTTGTCCCCATTAAAGTGTATATACATAACTACTTTTAAACAATTAATTAAAAGATATTCTATTTATCATGATCAATAGATATTACAAATTCTGGTTTTTGTAATGAGATCATTTTCATGCCATGGAATATAGTTAAAAATATTGCTAAAATTTCATCCAAAAGACAATATTTCCAATACTTATTCTCTGGACTTTTGACACTCAATATCAATATTGTTACATTTAAAAAAATGTTTCTAGCCTTCAATTATTATTGACTTTTTTCTCCCCCCCCCCCCACCCTTACATTACATAGTGATAGATGTAAAAAACGCTCTTTATTTATAATAGATGCAATTCAAAATGTATTTCTCTTTTAGTATTTTAATTAGTCGTGTAGATTTAAGTGATTCACAAGATCAGTGTTTCAGTTCAAACGTAATAAATGATGATCTTTAAATACAAAAGTAAACTTTGTACAATTGAAACAAAAACATTTGAAGTTGCTTTGTTTGAAAGTTAGAAGACGCTACAGTTTGCGAATATATTTCTCTCTAGGCAAAGTTTGTATCTTTTCCTACACTTGGCAAAACAATAGATTTGCATATTATTTGACTACAATGCTATTTAAATCAATATACAGCCTTTTTGTAATTACTGATAAAATAACAAAAACTTGTTTGATAAATTAATCATAATTTTGTAAATGCCATTGTTTTAGTCGAAATTTTAATAAAACTTTTACCACTGAGGAGGAGAAACTCTGTGATTAAATGAAAACAAATGTTCTAAATGAAGACTAATGTTCAGTTTTGCATTGAAAAACTTAATTAAACTAATATTTTTTTAACTAAGAATCCTGGAATATTTATTATATTAAATGTCATATTTGTTATTGTTATAAAATGTTTTCAAGTCCATGACAAAGTTCTCCTAGTTAGTCCTTATCTGCCCACCTTAACAGATCAGGGTAAGCCATCTTTGCAACTACGAAGAGTCCATACTTAACACTTCATCTTACCCTCACAGAAGGCCACAAAATAATCCGCCGTTTCCTCAATTCACATTGTCTTAATCAGATAAATCTCTTTTCCCAATAACGAAAGATATCTATTTAAAAAACAATGCCCTGTTAAAATAACTACTATCACTATCAAGCCTTTTCTTCTTTGCCTTGTGTAGCCATCTACCACTTTCTTCATCAGATCTCTTCAGAAAGATCTTTGCAATCCAATCTTTCTCTCCACTTAGCAAGTGCTTTTTGCTGAATCAGTTCCTAACCTTTGTCCTACCTGTTTGCCTCAAAACATCCATTGTAATTATGTTGATATCAAAAATTTGATAATTGATCATTCTTATTGGTGGATATTATAAAATAAAAAAATATAGCTTATTTTTTCCATTTACAATCTAATTTCACCTTCTTTTCTATTTAAAGGAGTTTCTCTTGTAGGACTCATCTTCATAATATGATTTAAAAGATTGTGTTTCATATTTTAAGACCTCTAGAAAAACAGCATCCTTTCAAATTCATGTTTATATATCTATACATTTTTTTATTAGACCACTTTTTTTTAAGAAATATTTAGCAGGATGTAATCAAAATTTCAAAAACTGTCCACTTTATTAACTAATGCCTACTGGTAAAATCAACTGACAGGAACTCATCCAAATTTTCAAAACTAATTATTTATCTAGATTCACAATTTTTGAGTCATTTTGTTAAGCTGAATCAATCGAATTGTGTCAAGTCTTTATGACGAATGGTTTTAAAAATTTAAATCAATCTCAAAATTTGTAAAAAATGTAGAAATCTGAATTCTGCAAACACATTAAATGAGTTTGGCCATTCCAAGCTAGGTAACCAAATTAGCAGGACTAGTTCGCCTCTTTACGAAAACAAAGATACTAGGCCGAACTTCACTTTGACTTTTGGTGTTGTTATAACACTATATAATGTGAGCAATTTGCAAGGAGTCAAATTTCTGTTGCTCCTGCATGCTTGTATATCCTCCCTTTTATTTTCAATTATTACACACTGTTGAAATTTTGAAATGAACAATTTTCAGACATCTTCTTTAGCTCACTGCATTTTTCATTTCAACATTGTCATTTTTACACATTTCATTTAAACACACCAACATTTTATTCTCTAAAATTTAAGAAGATTTTAAACGGCATTTTCAACTTTAAAAGGTTTAATAAAACAGGACTCCAGTCTGGCATAGTTAACCATGTAAATTAGATTTCTCTTCTGCTACTGCGAAAACTGCTCTAGGCTACATGAATGTATAACTATGTCAGGTTTGTGTCCTATTTATAAGCTAAGTTTCTATTAGCTGTAGCCTATAACCTTTGCCATGAAATGTGCTTAGGTCATGATCACAAGAACAGATTTTGTAGAGGCATTCAAATTTATATATTCAATAACTGAAATATGACTTGCAACTCCATCAATGTTATTTATAAATTGTAAATTTCTCAGAAATTGGCCAAAATTTTAATTCATTGCTCAAACAATGATTATATTCATTTGAAATCTATTCATAAAATTAATACTAACTCTATTTTGGCTCATTCAGTGGATCACAATTGGAATTTTGATTACTGTTATAATTCAAAATGTCAACAAAAGTCAAAGTTCTAACGTTCTATTTGAAATTAACATACTTAGACACTGTTTAGGCCTACACAGTAAAAAGGTATTAAAATCTAAACACCCGTTTGACCTAAGTTTAAAATTTTGATAATTCATATAATATTATATACTTTACAACCTACAAAATTTTAATTAAAGCTATTGACATAATCTATAAAAACAGACGTTTCTTTTCCAATCAAATATATCTTTGAACAGGTTTTTCCATTATTTTCAATCAGTATATTTTTTTTTAAATCTTTACGACTTTACTTGTATATAAATATATATTATATATATATATATATATATATATATATATATATATATATATACATACAGAGTGTTTTCCCAACTACATTTTAAAACTTCAGAATATGGTTCCTTGAGTCAAAATAAGTAAAAAAAGTTCCTTTGATCATATATCCTAAAAGCTTAGTTTTCCAACTGTCTGCCATTTAGTATTTATTATAATAAATCTTATATTTATGGAAATAAATAGATATCAAGTCCAAATTTGGTATACATATTTTATGTGACCTTTTATCCATGTTCCATTAACCAGAACTATTTTGCATCTTTTCAAAATGTCGGCTGTTTAAATTTTTTAATTTCAAATACCATTATCTTTAGAAAAAAATTATTTATACTCATATATTTATATTTTTAGACGCTATTACAGGCTCATTTAGGGCTTAGATAAGAAGAAATCGCCTAAAATTTGTTTCAAACTATCAAAATTTTGTGACTATTTAAAAAAATGTATTCAACAAACTTGCTAATTTGATTGAAATTCAACAATAATTTTTATTTATGATTTTTTTATTTTGAGGTTATGTTATTAATTGTTTTTATTAGTAATATTCTCTTAATTTTACTAAAAAAAATAAATAAATTAAAAAAAAAGATTGGACTTCATTGGATATAGATTTTAAAACCACATAAAATGAGTTCAATGTTGTACGATGTAAGGTTACAATAATATCCTACACTCATGGGCTCATTTATAGTGGGTACAGGTTTGGTAATCCTGAGGGAATTTAGACGGACCTACACATTTTCTTCATTTAGTCTTGGGTTAGATCCCTCTCTAGACCAACTCTTATTTTTTCCGATCCTGACACTATTAGATATTCGAAGGCTAGAGGTGGTCCATATTTTATCTTCTTCTTTTTTTTTTAAAGACAATGATCAACAAGAATTTTTTCCCATTTAAACAATTAGAAAAATCCCTCAAAAACCTGTTTTAAAACAATTTGAAAGTCTGTTTATATTTTGAAATTTACCAACCAATTTTTCTCTTGAACAATCATGTCCAGTGTAAAACTGAGGCTAATTACCAAATATGAGTAAAATCGGACTAAAATTGTGATATACAGAATATTTACGAACATAAATACATTTACATACACACACTGTGAGCCAAAATGGTGCTAAATTATTCAATGGGTAGTATCGATGGATATTTCATAGTCTTAGGTGTTTCGATGAGGGAGATAACAATAGATAGTACTGTAAATTCTTAAATTATTCCTTTGATACAAAGGAATTTAATTAAATTTGTTCTGTAACCCATCTTGAATACTTATTATTCTACAAAAATTAAGCTCATCTAGTTTTAGATTTAAAAATCTCTGCCAAATTTTAAAAGCTCTATTGCACAATTCCCTTGAGTTCCCCTAATTAGATATGACAACTGTTTCAGCAACGTGTCTTTGCCAAATTTTCATATTTATCACTTTGTTAATTTCCAAGCATCTTTAAAATTTTTAACTACATTATTAGAAACCATACGCACATCCACAGAACATTAATTTCAAATTGTCCATAACATATTTATTTTCTAACAATCTGCCTTCTTTGTATAACTTTTAATGTATTATTTAAATCGGAACATTAAATGTAGAATTAAGTATTAACACAAACGGAAGTATAATACTGCAGTCTACTGTACAGAGTTGCACGGTAGCGGAATACATTATAAAATATTTATGAAGCACTTTGACTAATAAATTCATAAGACTGTGATGGTGACATAGTTGGGTACTTGTACATCTTTAAATAGTTCTATTCAAAGAATGTTTAATAAATGAAAATGAATATTGAAAACTTAAACAGTTTTTATAACCATTATAAATGTTGTACTAGCACGACTTTTATAAGGAAAACAAAGATAGTCTTTGAATCTAAATCAATTTGTTTTGATAATAGTTGATGTGACCAGCAATTACTTTCCATCACCAAATAATAGCTCAGTGCTCAAAATACTTATTATTATGTACATTGCTGTAGGTGAAAACCCACACAGTTAGTCCACTGTAGGTCCTTTTGCCTATATGTTAAAGAGAACTACCACTTCCTGAATATTCGTGATATTAATCTACCTGTGATATTCGCAAACCTGACCAGGTCTGGGATGTCCATTCACAGAATACGTATACGCCAGTTTCATAACTCCAATGCCTCCCACAATAAGTTCAAAACCAGATCACTCCTTCACTAAATGTCTCATCTCACCTATTGCAAAATATGAGTCATTCCTCTTATTATGTTGATATGGTCAGGGAGTATTATGTCACCAGCACCAGTCTACTAATCTGTCTACAATCTATCCATGCATTCCACATATCCTTTACAAACCCATGCCACAATAGTCTCTTTCTCGTATCCTCTGATGTGTTCGAAATCCTAGACGGTTTTCTCTCGTAATCAAGTGTACTTATCTCAACCACTTCAGAGTGACCCAAAGTCCAAATGAGATTCATCTTATTGCTAAATACACTTTGGTTTCTCATTCTAACCGATACTAGTGGTTTCAAGACTGTCTGACTGTCAGAACGAATCACTAAATAAATCGCTATCTCCATTTCCCGAAGTTCATTTAACCATGTGCACTGTATGATTGCATAAGTTTTTGATTGGAAGACACTAATGTATTCCTACAAATGGACATAGCCTCAATGTGTACATCACACTATATAAACTTCCTTCCCAGATAGTTCTGATAACATTCCCTGGAAACTGGTTGTTCAAAAATCTCTTCATTCCTATTCGCAGTTGTACATCGACCCATCCCTCCATCATCAAATGAAAATACCAGTACATAATTATTATGTAGTTTATAAAAACTGACAATAAATTTAAATTGTACAAATTTAGGTTTTATTTTGGATTGTAAATGACCAGATACAAACTTATTTCATTTCACCACACAAATTTCTGTGTTCTAAAATATATAATTGTGAGTTTTATCGAGACTGGACAATTAATACAATCCTTTTTAAATTTTGGTACTACCCATACTGTTGATCCTCCCCCCCCCTTCTCCTTTTTCAGTGATATAGGCAAATTTTTTAACATTCCATGAAACATACTCCACAACAAACTTCAATCTTTATAAGGATATGTGACAATCATTTTTAACCCTTATGAGATATGAACCAAAATCAATCTTTCCTTAAGACAACCACTCCGAATGAAATTTTAAATTGTTTACTCAACTGAAATTTGGATAACTTATAAAGTGGTAAACATCATTTTGAAACGTTCTTAAGGAATCAAAACATTGAAAAGTGTTAAAAGAGTGTTCAAATATTTTATCATTATAATATTTTCCTTATGAATTTGGTATAAAAATTATATTTTATATTAAAATAACTAATAAATTCAAACTTTTCAAGTTTATGATTTTTATTGAATTTACATGCTTTTATTCCCAAGGCATAATAACTAGCCTTTTAATATATGAGTTTAACAAAAATTCAATTAATTACTTCTTTCATATAGTACATGTATTTTTTTCAGTGTTATGTGAGCCTGTTTATTTTAATTAAAGAATAATTAATGTTCCTTTTTTTAATTATTGCTAAAACTCTATAAAGTACTTATAATATCATTAAATTGCTTAAAATTTATTGTGCAATTATTAATTTTGTTTGTATAAAGTTCAACTAACGATCTAATCTTTCTGCTAATTTGTATTAATTTAAGGGCCAGTCTTAAATTCAAACTACATGATCAATGTAACTAATCTGAAACAAATTAAATTATAATTTCATCCATTTAAATATATTGAGTAAAATATATATTATGAAAAATTCAAAATGATAGATACCTTTAACAAGACTGTGTTTTGTTTTAACGACAAAGTTATCATCCCCAGTTGTAATCAACTTACAATTTGAAACATCATCGAAAGTTCTTTTCTTGTTGAATTTGTTTTTATGAATTATTAAAATTTCAATTTATTATAGCCTGATGTTCAAAAACTAATTGTGAGCCTTGTTTATATTTATTTGTTTCACATGGATGAAGGATCTTTTTGTGTCCAATTAAAATTTAATTGTTATTTAGTAGGATGACGATCCTGAAATAAACTCAAAGATCTAATATTGCAAGGCATCAACAATGAGTCAATATTTCTAGATTTCATGACAGTTTAAATTTGTTTCATAAATGATATGGCCTCGGTTGCTGGTGTTGCTTTTTGCGTATGTTATGCTACTTCCCTGTCTTCATTAATCTACAGCAAACGTAAAAATGTTAAAGACAATAACTATATCATAAATATGCCTCATTAGCTCTAAACTTTGCATTCATATGTTGATTTGTTTTAAAAAAATTGTTTAATAGTATTTTATTATTATACAAATAAAACAATCACAATTGAAACTGGTAAAACAAAAATAATTAAAAAGTTTTTTTTTTAAATTAAACTTTATACTTTAAACGTTCCTTTAAGTTTTCCTTCCTTTATAATCTCATATAGCATTGAATAGTTTAATTGATTTTTGTTTTATATGTTGGTCAACAGCATGTTGAAAGTAACACGTTTATAATATATTATTATAGGTTATGATTCCATTAATAATATTAGAATAAGCAATCATTTATACAAACTAAATACTGTTCATGAAATCACTAAAGGTGAATAACTAACTATACAAAAAAACAAAGTTTTATCATCTAAATATAATATCACAAGGCATATGTAATAGAATGTAATCATTTTTTGTTTTTAAAGATCACCAGTAATTTATTGCAGTCTCATAGCTAGTTCCTAGAGCAGGGAGTAGGGGTCTCTTGTCTTTCAGAATGATAAATGTATCTCTGTGTTCTTGTAGTATTTTCTCTGTTCTCTCTCTCTCTCACACACACACACTCTCTCTTAGGTTCCTGGTTCCCCCTTTTACCCCATAAATCCTTTTCCTAAGCCTAAGATAATAATGCACAGGATGGTTGTCAACATAAATAAGTGGCAAGTATAGTCTAGAATATAATTACGTTAGCTGATTAGTTACCCAGAAATATTTCATGTTTAGTCAAACTTTATTTTAAAATGTAATTCAAATTGATTCTAGTAAGTTTCACAAAGATTCTATGAAAATAAACTTAATAAACAATTTTTTATATTAATTAAAATCTTAAATGATTACAGTTAACTTTTAAATAGATAATTGTAATTTATTACATTTTTAATATGTATTTATTTTCAATTTCTATATTTTAGTACAGTTTGTAATTATACATTTTCCTTTCAAATCTTTACATTTGTTTTAACTCTATGTCCTTACATTTATATTTTACAAAATTCAGGTGTGGTTAAATTAAATGTTTAACTTTAATAGATATGTAGTCCACAATTTTGTTATTGCATTTTAAAATTATTTGAATATTAAATTATTTGTATGTTAGCCTCTGAATTTCTTATATTTAATATTATTTATATCAATATCTTTAATTCTGTGAATAGCAATTCTCTTTTTAAAATTATAAACACAAACTCTGAAACATAATTGATTTTTATGTTCTTATGGATGTAGCATAGCCACTGGCAGCGTGAATACAATTTTAAATTCAAGGAGGTTGTTTATAGTGAGAACATAAAATGAACATTGCATTTTAGATTTGTGTGTATAAACATAAGTTGTCCTTGTATTTGGTGCAGCTGTTCCTAGGGAAACAGATGTAGGACAGGAAAAAACGAAGAATTGCTATTTTACCAAATAAAATGTATTATATACACAATATTTTATATATTTTCAAATAGACTAGTGCTATTGAAGAACTCATTTATTCAAATGTAACAGATTTTTCTCTCTCTACTAGAAAAACAAAAGGAGGATAAAACAAGAGTTAAATAGTGGAAAGAAAGACAAAACCAATTTCAGATGAGAATGTATTTTTTAATACATTTTTAATAAATCTACAATAAATTTATCTACATCAATTCATCAGTTTTTAGGAAAAATACCAATTTTGATATCTGTAATGTTTATGGTATAACTTTCTTAGCTTTGTCATATATTTTTTCGTGACATGTTTCAAATAAATTCTGAATGTTTATAACAAGCTACTGTATTTTCAAAATTCGTCTTGTTCAGTGGTTAAGGAGTACAGACAAACATGTTTGGAAAACGGTTTGGTATAAATATATAATTTGAAGATTGAATCTACACAAAACGCGACAATCAATTAGCTGACAAAGCTAGCGAAGGCCATTTTTTCACATATATTTAGATAATCTTAACAGGAAGAATGATCTGTTATATTTGTTTATTTAAAAATAAAAATTATCCTTCGCATCTATTTTTAACCAATACACCTAGTTAGTTTATTTAAAATAATTGTAATGTTAATAAATTTTATTAAATGTATTGTTTATTGATGTTTTACATTATACAAAAAAAAAATGTAAGGACATATACAATATCACCAATTAATCATTGAAATTTGTTTTATCTTATGTATTTACTTTTTATGAACTAATAAAAGTAACCAATTAAATGTGTATATAGTAATTACAATGCAAAACAATATAAAAATTGTAAAATGCTTATTTATAGGCTGTGATATATTATTGTAACTTTTTGTGGCAATTTATTCTGTAGAGTATTTATTACATTTCTGGGTAGCTGTAATTTAAATTATAATAATTAGAAGCAGCTAGCTAGCTAGCATATGGCTTGTTAGCAGAGGGTATTATATTTTGATGATATCTTTAACTTGTATTTTCAGCAAAACAAAAAAAAAACTAATGTTTTGATGTGTTCTGCTTGCGACTGGTGCTTTTATTGTCGCTGGTTTTGACCAGATGCATGATGTTGTAGTAGATTGTCATTGCCTTGTGCCGTGGATGTTGGAACTTTTTTTAATTTATTCACTTTGTAAATTCACTAATTCAGCTATCCATGATTGCTTAGCCAGTAAGTAAACACGCTATAATTTTAAATAAATGTAAGTCACACACAGAAACAGATTTATTTGTTTTGTACTACTTTAAAATCCTACAGATTTTATTTTATTAAAATATATACAGGATTATTCAAAAGGGAGTATACAGTTTCATATGTCTATAAAACATGATATACTTTATTTAATTTCCTCATGTTGGTATCAAATTTTAACTCCAACTTGATTGTAGTAAGATGATCCTATTGTTTTATCAACATGGCCAATACTCCAACGAAGAAGTCTTTTTGTATGCTTGAGTTTTGAAAAAAGTCAATCTGTTACTGTTGTACCCTGTCATTTTAAGTCTTGTTATCATAAAGATCTTTCAATTAGGAAGTCAATCTACGCCTGGTAAAAGAAGTTCAATATAGGGTGTTTGTGTAAAGGGTAAGCCAGAACACCTGCAGATCAAGTTGAACAAGTTCGATTATCTCTCTTACATAGTCAGCAGAAATTTATGACTAAGGTGAGTTTGTAACTTCAAATACCGCAGCCCCCAGTTTTCAGAATTATGAGAAAAAGGCTTAAGATGATCCCCTATAAGTTTCAACTATTGCACAATTTAAGGGATGACTACAAGGTTAAACGTTTTGAATTTTGTAATGATGTTCAGGGACTTAATGAAGAAGTTTTTTTTAACGAATCAAAATTTTTTGATGAGTCAACTTTCCATATTAGTAGAAAAGTCATGAAACACAATGTCATATTTGGGGAACTGAAAATCCTAGAGCTTTTGTACAGCATGGGGGAGATTCTCCTAAACTGAATGTTTCTTGTGTTGTACCAGCTACAAGGTGTATGGTCCATTCATTTTTCAATAAAATACAGTCAAAGGAGTAGCTTACTTGGATATGTTGAATGAGTGGTTGATGCCTCAACTAAATGAACACAGTGACAACTTCATTTATGTTCAAGATGAGGCGCCACCACACTGGCTAAGCCATGTGAGAGATTACATCGATAAAAATCATTTACAACGCTGAATTGGTCGCGCAAGTGATGAAAACGTGTCAATTTTGTGTTTCCCTCTTCGAAGTCCTGATCTAACTCCTTGTGATTTCTTTTTGGGGGGATTTGTAAAGGATATAGTGTTCCTCTTGGAGTTTAGACAACAGATAACAGGAGTAGTACAAAGTGTTGATGTGGACTCTTCTCAGAGTTTGGACAGAACTCTATTATCGTATTAATTTCTGCCTAGTGACACGTAAGGCCCACATTGAACATCTGTAATACGTTAAACAAAACTAAAATATGCTCTTATCTGTGTAAATCCTGTTATTCTGTTAATTATATCTTGGATGTTCCAGCTAACTAAACGTGTATACTTCTTTTTGAATAACCCTGTATTTGAGAAATAGAAATAGACTGGTACAGGTATAATAAACTATTTATAAATTATACATTTCCAAATATAATAATTTTATAGTTAAATTTTATTTGATATTATGGGACTGATTATACCATCATTACATTTTTATAAACATATTAACATATTTATTATATATATGCAGCCAAAATAAATAAATAATTCATTGTCCTACCAAATATGTGTTTAGAATAAAACAGCTAGATTAATACACACACAAAATCATTTATTTTTATTCTAGTCCTCCTAGAGTAACTTAATATGTAAAGATAATTTATTTTCCCTCCTGAATATTCACTTATGATGTTTAAATGACCTTTTATTCCTCCTTAGGATTCATTTATTTAAGCTAACTAATTTACTGTTTCTACCAATTTGTCTTTAAAATTATTTTTCATGCCTCTAGTTTATTCACCTATTTGTTAAATTAATTTATTGTTGCTCCTGGTTATCTACTTACTGTGTTAAAATAACCTATTATTCCTCCTAAGCAGTAATTTATTTAGTTAAAATAATCTATTGTTCCTCTTAATTATTCATTTAATGTGATAAAGTAAACTATTGTTCCTCATTTTTATTTACTTATTTTGTTTAAATACTTCTAGTTTTCTCCCTGAGTATTCATTTATTTTGTTTAAATAAAAAGTGTTTAAACAACAAGGATGTATCTATGATCAAATAAATTTATCTATTTTCCTTTTGCCTAACCTATTTAATAAAAAGAATATTGTATCCCTTAAATATTTACTTAGCCGTGTTCAAATAATTTATTATTTCTTCTAAATATTCAATTACTTTGTTAAAATAGTCTATTGTTTCCTTTAAAAATTCATTAGTTTATGAAAGTTATCTGTTGCTGTTTTTGAATTTCTCCTGCATAATTCATTAAAATATATTTTGTTCCTTCTGAATATTTACAAGGATGTATCCGTAACCAAAGAATCCATTTAAAACATTAACTAGAACGGTCAAACATTTGGGTTTATTATAATATTTAACTAACTCTGTTTTTTAAACTATTAGATTAAATCAATAACTTTCTTTATATACTAATTATTCCAAACAATTTATACTTTTGTGTATGGTTACTTTTATGAAAACAATAACAATTACTGTAGTTTTTAAAAATCTTTTTTTAGAGTAGGCAGAATCGAAATGTGTACTTAAAATATCAACTCGAAAACTATCGAGTGGTTTACATAATTATTGCAAAAACACTGGTTATTATGTTTCATACTGTTTTTAAAATTAGAGTAATAAACTTTTGTTTATAAAGTAATATATTAATTAATAAAATTAAACAAATTTCAATTAAGGAATACTAATACTTGCACACATTATTTTAACATAGTCATTTGTAAATATACACATCGTAGATTAAAACAAATAAGATTTCTTGTAGTAATAAAGAAATATTTTTCATTAATTTTTAAATGTATTTATTTTTATAATATACTAACAAACCACTGGCTGTATTTTGTAATCATGGATAATCCATTTTACATTAATATTAAAATAGAGAACATTTTATCTCTTAAAAAAATGTATTATACACAAATCGTTACTAGCATTTAAAAGCGTTCTTTATAGATTGTATTTTGTTTTGCACTGCACAAAAACATCCACGACATTCGGACTTATTGGTACTCAAAACAAAAGTTCAATAGCATCCAACTGTATTTATAATTAGTAGAACGCTGTAGTGTTGCGTAGATATTATTTTGGGGTTATTTCCAAAATGGATTAAATTGAACAGTAGAATGATTCCAAGAGTATGACACTGTGTCATACTATTTAGTCAAGGGTAGTTGGTGCTGGCTTCAGTTGGATGCTGTTGCTTTTCCTCTTCTCTTCCAGGCATGTCACCACACTCTGCTGCCGCTGTCTGCAGATTTCACCGGTACTACTTTATTATATTTTGTTTGATTGTTACTTTTTTTTTGTTTTCCCTGGCTTGCTGCTTCCCTGCTGTTACTAATAGCCGAGTGTGAGTGTTGGGCTGGGGTTGGCAGCACCCTCCGCTGCGCCCGACCTGGCCAGGAAGCGACCTCGAGACCCTAGCGATGACCTTCTACTGGTACATCTTGCTTTGCACGATCTTAGCATTCTGGCAGCCAGTTTTGGATTTTAATTTTTAATTTATATTTATTTGTTAGAAATAAACACTGCCAAAGGTTCATATTCAGATTTAGTTAATATATAACAACAAAACATGATAATATCAGGTTGAAATACTAATCAAAACTAAACATAAAACCAAATTTCTTCAAACTTTATTCAAAATATTACAATCATTACTAGAATAAAAGTATTCAATGCTTTAAAGAATAAACTGGTATAATTATTTTATAAGAAATACAATAGTATCTAAGTAATAATTTAAAATCTGTGATGTGTCTTTGGCATTTTATATTAGCTTATTCACTCAATAAAATTATAAAAATGTAACTAAAAATCATAATTTATTTTACAGTTTTGATTAATTTTTTTTATTTCATTTTTACTGATAAACACTTTTTTTATGATTAATTACTTCAAAAAGCATTGTAAATATCAATCAATATTTTTGTAAGTAAATAATTAAAAAATTTACAATAACTTGTCTAATTCTGGCTGCCATGCATTAGTATCAGGGTACAGTAGTGCCACTCTTAGTCTAAAATATGAGTCATATTAGTTTTTCTCTTGTCAGCTAATTAACAGATTAATACAATTCAATTTTTTTTAACTGTATAATTATGTTAACAATCAATTAACAATTATGTACATTTTGTAAAAAAAAACAAAAAAAACAAACAAACAAACAAACAAAATAAAGAAATATAAAATTAGAAACAGAACTAACATTTTACAAACAATGTTTTATAATAATGTAAAGAATAGATTTGAAATCTAACTAAGCTGACTGACTCACTAGTTTAGGAAGAGCAGGGTCACATGGCTTAGCACACCCACTCTCTATCTTTCTCTCTTTCGCTATCTTTCTCTATTCTGTATGTAGTTTGGCTGATTATGAACGCTAAAATTGATTGTGTTTTAGGTCTCAGGTTGAACTCTTCAGCTTTTAAAAAAAAAAAGTAGTGTATTTACGCTGTCTTACATATTTTCTAATTTTTTTTATTATTTTGAGTTTTCTTTGTTAACTAAAGTGGTGCTTAAAAAGAACTTGTTTATGATATTAACTTTGAATGAGCAACACTTTTGAAAAATTCAATTGTGAAATGAAAGAAACACACAGATTGGCATAATAAACACTTTTTTGGTTGTTTGCCAGTACACCTAATTTGTGCTACTGAACTAAAAAGATAAAAGCCAATGGCTTATGAAAATAAAGAGTTTGTTATGTAAATTTGTATGTTTTATTTTATGATGTTTACAATAAAATTAACTGCTGTTGTTGGTACATGTTGTTCTCATCACAACATAGTATTCTCAACATTTTCCATTAAAGTAAAATTTCTTGATTATAAAATATTATTCTGCTGTATCGCAGACAATGACATTTTGTGGCCATTTCTTTAAGCACACTTCAGGTAACGATTTCTGTTTTAAATTATATTCCCTTGACTATAATATTTGATTAACAGTTTTGTATATTTTGATTTGCTTCGTCATGTGACCGTGCTTCTTAACCTTATCAAATACTTTAAAACATTAAACAAGTAGAATTTTGGTTGTTAGCATGTTGTGCCAAACGCTTCCGCAAAGACTAATCTTGCACTCTGGTCTTGCCACAACATTCTAATCAAACACTTCCAAATATATACATGCCATGTGTTGACAGTCATCTCGTAATGCGTTATTTTGTCTATTTTTACCATTATTATTCCTGTTTTGGTGATGGATTTACGTTGTTGCGCTTGTTGATATCGCACTTGTAGATTTGAAACACAATTTTTGCTGATTGCTCAGATGTGACTGTCAAACCATAGCATGGTTCAATACTGTTTCTCTCTTTCCTTACACGCGTCTTCCTTCTCATTGTTTCAGATGGACATGAAATCTGTCGGTTCGTTCTACTACGAAAATTTTGTAAGTGGAAAAACTCTCTCCTTCATCTCAGCACATAATTTCTTTAATCACTCCCTCTATGGGATTTATCAATCATAATAATTCTAGTTTTAGTATATTTCCTCTTTAAACAGTTTATATTTTGTCTTGAAAAAAATTGTTAAAAAGAGAGAACAATTAGTTTTAGTGGTTGTGTGCATGGTGTGTTATTAATATACAATAAATAACAGGAAGTAATAACTGATACTTAGGCCTATTGCTTGCGCAGTATTTTTTGGGTTTTATAGCTTTGTAATTTTAAATCTTGCTAGTAATTATTTACGTACATATTAGGCAAGATAATATCTATGGGTTAGAAAATAAAGTATTATACTTTTTTTAAATGCTTTAGTAGTATTTTGTACCTCTGTTAGCTGGTATACAATTTATGACAGTTCTACAAATATAATCTATTTGATTTGAAAGTACTTAAAGCAGTTTTTAAAAAAATAGAATAAATTTCAAAAATTCAGCATCAATTTTTTACTTCTTGTTACTCCTTAGATCATACAAGTCTAGCATTTGTATAAACTGTAGATATTAATTCCTTAATAATAATATCTCAATTTGATAAATTCTATTATTAAAGGTATTAAAGATATTTTGATATGTAATGTTATTTAATACAACTTTTTTGTCATTTTTCTTTAGCCAAAAAAAAGGACATCCAATTAATTTTCAATTATTTTTGAAAAATAATGAGATATTTTCTAACGAAATATATACATACTAAATATATTTTTGTTAAACTATTTAACAATGTCGACCATTGTTTGCATCAACCAAAGTATATTCAGATAGGTATCGTAAGTAACCATTATTGAAAAATGTAGTTATTGAATTGATTTCACAATTTTTAAACCTTTGTTGAAGTTTAACCAAAATGGTCTTGCTCCTACGTAAAGATTTTTAATATTGAATCCTTCATAAGTTAATGCGACAATTGAAGAAACATAAGATGTAGGCCTAAAAGTGGAAAATATTATAAATTACAGGTGAGACTAATAATGAAGTTCTATTTGTGATTTTAAACAATACCAATAAAACTAAATGTTGTACAATTAACTTTGTTTAAATTTGAAAAGTTGTGCACTCTATTAGTTTTTTTTTTTTTGTCTTTTTTATAAGTTTTCACAATACAGATATTTTTTTATTTTGTTAACCAATAAATGAAATACTTTTAAAGAAGGAATTTGTTAATATTAGAGAAATATGGAAATATCCCGAATGTATTTATTTATTTTATTTTTTTGTAGCTGCTCATTTACTGACTAAATCTTGGCATAAATAAATGCAGATTGCCAGTTGGACAAAAGAGCTATTACAGGCTCATGTAGGCTAGTAGGAACTAATGGAAAACTGCTTCAAATATTCCTCTATTTTTAAATTTTGTGACCATTTTTTTCAATCATATTCAGCAAATAAGTAAAATTTTCTTTCATGCTAAATTCAACAAAAATGCAATTAAAATTACAAATACTAGAGCTATTATTGCTGATTTCTTCTAATTTTTAAGGTAATGTTTTTAGTTTTATGAGTTTTGTTCGTTACATATTTTGTATGAAACTCATTTGAACATCAATTAATGAAGATTTTAAAGCTTCACAGAATTATCTATTTTCAAGTGTAAAGTATGTGTAAAAATTAACATAAAATTTCTGAAATTTGAAAAAAAAATCGTTATTATTTCGGAAATCAATTGCCCGATTTCCTGATAAACAAACACATCAAATGGTTTGTTAAATTGAGCCTGTATAGTAAATTTAGGCAAATTGGATCAAATTGTGATGTCTAGAGTATATATATGAACTCATATATACAGAGATCCAAGCACAGTGCCTAAATTAGTCCAATGTGTAGGATGGGTGTACATTTTATGGCTTCACATGATGGTGTTTTTATAAGGGAGAACAGCTAGGATTTCTATATTAGAAATTCACTAATAACAGTGTCATTTCAGATAATAATCAAGTCACTGTTTTGACATTTAAAAATATTCCTGTTGGTACTTAGGAATTTTCTATTATCCTTATTCGTATATTCTGGTTAAAACTGTTGTTTTATAAGGATGTTTCAGTGATCCTCTTTAAGCAATTTTCATTTAATATTTCCCTAAAAGGTAAATATGCCATGTATAACGATTGTAGCATTTTATCTTTAAATAATAAAAAATATATAGAGAAGCAGTATTAATTATTACTAATCCATTTAACACCAGTCTTAATATAGATTCTTTATGATGCACTCACCTAATCATTTAATTAATTGTTAAAGCATTAATACAACATAATTTATTAAACTTATATTTGCCAAGTATAATAATTTCTCTCTTATTAACCACTGCTTACCTAAACAGTTTGTTGTTTGTTACCATAATTTTATGTTATATTATACTGTTACTAAACATATTAAACTTTTTTATTATTACTGTATAAAATATCACAAAACCTTGGAAAACCATAAAAATATCGTAAAGTGTCCTAAAATATGATAGTTTATTTTCTATTACAAAAAAGAAATATGTTTTTTATTGTTATCAACTGTTTTTAAATGTGTGTGCGCATAATTTTCAGGTATTTCATTTGTCTTTTTTTTTTCCTTCCAAAAATTTACTGGAAATTATAAGCAATGTTTTAAATCTATTTAGTTGTGAACCATCTCAGTTGCTATGTTTTGAATTTGAGAAAAATGATATTTTAATTTCTAACATAATTTCTACAAGAAAATAATTGTTATGAAAACCGAGTAAATTAATATGTATTTTATACATGTGTTATTATTTTTCTAATTAATTCAATCTTCATGTACAAGGTGTTTGTGAAGTAAGTAGTGACTTTATCTAAATGATATAACCGAATGCCAAGTGTGGTATTTATACTTTTACAAAATGGGTGTTATTATAAAATGAAAGAAGTTATTTATAGTCCAATTTTGAAGAAGTATGAGTTATATTATGTAATTATAATCCTAAGATGCAACCACCTTCCTTGACAGCTTTTCAGTCTTATGTGGTCAACACAATAACTTTCTGTCACCATAATAGAATTTGTTACCAATCGTAACTATCCACTTTTCATTTGATGCTTGGTTAACACAGTAAGAGGAAATTAAATATGAGAACTCCACAAGTGATATTAAATATATTTTTAAAAGAAGTAAATTAGTCAAAACCCATCACCAACCATCATGTTGAAATAGCTATTGAAGAAACATAATTTATTGAGTAATGAAAATACAGTTGTTATTAGTATGCTAAGTAAGTAGGAATGTGATATCATACCTTTAAACCTTTAATTAATGTAGGCAACTACTTAATCAAAATTGACTTTTGAATTGTAATTAATTATTTAAATATAATTTCTCAAATCATCTTAGTTCATATTTTTGTATAAGCCTTTTGAACAGATGATTATTTTTTCAATTATTTCAAATTTCTCTTGAACAAAAATGAAAATTTTTGTTAATAAATTTTATGGGTGCCAAAAAATTTTATGTAAATTTTTTTAACAAAAGAATATAAAAACAGGAAAAAAAAAATCATTTTTTAGAAAAGAATAAGTTAAATTATTTATGCATTCATTTAAAAAAAAAACACTGTATTTTAATGATGTCTGTTATTGATAAAAGAATATTGAATCTTTCTTGTGTACATTTATGTCAGTAGGATACTATATTGAATGTATTTTAACTAGTGATTGAAATTTAAATAACCATTGGTAATTATTGTAATTTTTTTTAGGCCTTCCCGGGAATGGTCCCATACAAGCGTGCAGCGGGAGAAAAATCTGGTGTTCCTGTGTATCAACCAAGTGCGACAGCGTACCAACAGTTACTGCAGCCGTTCGTGCCAGTCTCATGTGAGTACAGGGCTCCTCCGCCCGCTACTCCTGGGTTGGCCGCGTTCACAGGTGTCCCCCTCAACAAACAAGCAGCTCCACAACAGCCTTCCACTTCCGCTTTCCTTCCACACCATTTTGCAGCTTTAGCAGCTTTCCGACCTCCACCTCAAGCCTTATCTATGAACCCTTCTTCACATTCTCATCAACCCACTACCGCTCCTCCTCTTATATCTGACCTTATTGCTGCTGCTGTCAACAACAACAACAATGATGATGACCTCCAGCCTTACAAAAAGATGAAAACAACCTGAACTGTGTTGTACTTTAAAACATAATAATATTTGATATGTCATTCATTCTGTGTGTCTAGTGTTGTTCCTATAGATCAGATCGCTAGTGAAACTATTTGTTCGTTATTGACTTGTTTCACATTTTCTTTTCAAAAATGTTATCTTTTTATGTTATTACAATTTTTAATTTGTTGTGACAAGATTAATGCATTTTGGAAGTGATGTAGTTTTAGCTTTGTAGGTTCGTTCTTTTAGGTCAATAGGATCGTGGACGCTTGCTTGCACCCTCACTTTAAGTGTATATAGTGGGCTGATCAGGGTTTTAAGCATGATTGTTGTATTTAATACCCTGTTGCCTTTTGTTGTTTCTTACTTAATTTATCCCTTCTGCTTTGTGGGATTCGGTGAAATTGTGCTGTTATTTTTATGCAATTTAACAAGGAACTTAGCTAAGCCTACTTTTAGCATTGTTTGAAATCAAACAGTTCATTATTATTACCAAATTCATCTGTGATTATTATTGCTTTATTTTTTGCACTCTACCAAATTTGTTAATTTTAATTGTTATTAAGTTTTAATATTTGTTATTAATGTAATTAATAATATCTTAGTCACTTTTGCTTCAAAAGTATAAATTTTAAAATAAATAAGTTTAAGTACCTATATTTATAGCATACTTGATACTCTCTGCATATTTTAGGTGTTGGTGAAGCTTTATTTAAAACTTTCCTAGTTATATTTCTTCACTATATAGACATTGTTGCTATGTAATGTTGATTTACGTATCTGTTTTCTATAAACTTGTGTTCAGTTATAATGCTACTTTGTTATATTAGTGCTATTATTACATCGAGTGCCTGTTTGATTTCTTTCTTTGCTTGTTGAGGCTCGCTAAAAGAACGGACCTAACAAAATTCACTGGTTAAGTGCCTTCCCAATCAAAGCCGTTAGCATGCCTAGGCTGCTTTTAATATTTAAAACTGTTTATTTTTGTTTTTTCTTTTTAACACATCAGTGCACCAATTTTTGTTTATGTTTCCTGTTTTTGTTCGTTGAGAGTGTGAATGAGAGTCGAGTGATTGCATAAATTAAGAAAATAATGTTACTATAGTAGCCACATAATAGTCAGAAAGTATGTAAAAGTAAATGGTGTATATAATCGACATAAATAACAAGACTTTTAAAGACTTTATATATTTGTGATGTGAAGTAAAGTGTTTTTAAAGTAATTGTGTATTTTGAAACATTGTAGATAAACAATATGATGTAAAAATACCAATTTAATATATTCTATATAATATCGTTTTGCCACTGAATACAGTGTTTAATTGTCTTATATATGTATATTTATATAACCTGCATAGCAGAATTTAATGTGTTTAGGCTTGGTAGGGCGTTAAAACGCTTAATTAAATGAAAGAATGATATGACAAGTAAAAGCAATCACAATATCAGTGCTTGCGTGTAATATCAAACCCAGTATTATGTATTAATGCTACCAAGTATAAGAAATGCATGATTCATTGGTTTTAATTAATACAAATGCTTTCTTTATTTCTTACCCCTGATCCTCATCCAGTGTACAGGTATTATGATTGATGTGTAGCCATCTTGTCATTCTGTTGCTTACGGCTTGATTTCTTCACTCAGCGAGACTGCGGCCAAAGTAAGTCTCGTCGAAGAGCACGCTGTTTGATTGTTTTGTGCGCATGCCAGCTTGACTTATTGCACATTCGCTTTATCAGGTAGTACACCATTCAGTTAAACAATTAGAAGGAACGCAGTACTAATACTAACATCAGTGTAGTTGGAAACAAATATTTTCAGCATGAAAAAAACTTAATGAAGAAATTTTTAAAAGCAAACTACAAAGAAGTGAAATCGAAAACTGCATGTATGTTAAAATCAAAATTTTCCAATTATGGCTGTGTTTTCTATGGAAGTTTAGGGGTCAAAACAGTATTTGATTTTGTTTTTGAAAGTTATCTTATTTTCTAAAGTCAAGATAGAGTACTCGTATATTTTGTCCTACTCTAAAAAAGAGTTTGAACTTTTATTCATGCCATTAAATTTAATTATTGATTTTTCTCTATAAAGAAATATATAATTTTACAACATATATAGTTCCTTGGGCGTATAATTCTGAAACATTATTATTATTTTTTTTTTTTTAACAGAAAAAGACAAGCATTATCCTTTAAAAAATTAATGGAATTTTAAGATACACAAGACACAATCTCAATTATGTAATTACTACTAACATCAAGATCTGATAAAATGTCCACTTTTTCATTGGTTTTAATTAAAGACAAACTTTGAATGGTTAAAAAGAAGATGTTTCATACTACTCTATACAATAAAAGCAAACAATATGCTTTAGATTTATGAATATGGCTACTTTAACTTACAAACTTGATGATAGTTAATAATTATTATTATGTCTGATGATTCCCCCCCCCCCTTTATATAGCAAGTTTGTTGAATATTGGTTATCATTATCAGGAATGTATAAAATGAATGTATAAATGGATAATTACATTTGCATCAATATCTAAGATGTCTAATACAATCCATTGTTTGGAAGTTTGTTATGTATGTTTCATCTAAATTGTGACTTCTTCAGATTTTGCATATTAACATATGAATATTTTTTTAAACACACACTTGAACACATAACAAAGATAGAAAAATATTTTGTGGTAAAACACCACTGTTACAAATATAAAATGTATTTGATTGTTTGCTTACTTTAAAAAACACTACAGTAAGCAAAACAGAAGAATGTGGCATTAAACTTTAAAGTTTATCGTAGTAATTGAAACATTTTAAAAATGACAGTGAGTGTTTTACCACAAAATATATTTTTTATATTTATGTTATATGTTGAAGTGTGTGTTTTATGTCCGGTTTAAAAAAAATTAATATGTTAGTATGCAAAGCCTGATGATGTCTCGTAGAAGATCAAATTGTTGTTGCAAACTTTCAGACAAAAGACTCTTATAAACGTCTTGAAAAAAGTATTTATCCATTTATATATTAATTTTATCAGTCCGGATGGTTTCCAACAAAATTATAGAATCAGATTTCAAACATATTCCCCAAAATATAAATTTACCAGTTTTCACATTACCAAAATTATATATATTTTCCTAAATTTATTTCAACAGTTGGTCTACATTTGGCAATCAATTTGTAGTACAATAAGTCTTGGAAAATGTGATATTTTAGTTTTGTGCTGTGAAACACAGTTGATGTATTTAATGTGTGTTTTTGTTTTTATTAATAACGATCAACAAGTGCAGAGATATAAATATTATTAATATATTACATAATACATAAAGCGAAAAATTTATTGAACCATGTTGGATATAAAGAAAATAGTTGGAAGGAGTTTTTGGATGCAAGTTCTAATTATTAACAAACACATATATATGCAACATATTAAATGAACTTGTGAATAGAACTTGCAAATCATTTTCAAACTTACAATTTATTTTATACTAAAGTTAAAGTCTTTTATTTTTTAAAGTTTACACAATATTGTAGTGACTATATTTTTTAAAAAAGGTAGTACAGCCCAATACTTTTATATAAGTTATTAGATAAAAAATATAATTTGCTACGACTAAGCAAAAATGTTTGTGATGGTACTCCGAACAAGTTGAACTAAAAATGTGTATATGAAGGACAGAAGTTTTCCTATTAGAAGAGAGTCAAAGAGATCCTTTCAGGGCTAACCAGTGAAGTTATTGTTCTTCTTTTATTTCTTCTTTTTTCAGCATGCCGTTTTGCAGGGATTAAAAGCCTTTCATTTACAGTATACTGTTTCAACACCTTAAGTTGTAAATATTTAGTCCAATATAACGTTACAAAATAAAGCTTCAAAAGTTTGTATCACTAACAAATGTAGCAGACCAATGCTTTTGAAAAATCTTTTTTTTGTTTAAAACATTTCCAAATGAAATAGGTGCTAACTAACTTCACTAATATAATCAATGTTACAAAAGTGAAATAAAACAAGAAGATAAAATTTAATAACAACAAATACCGCTTTAAATTTAGATTAAAAATAATATAAATCTATGTAAATGATGTTATCAACATTTTAAAAACTGATTTATTTTGAAATTAGATTCCAATACACTTCATACTTCAGTTGTTTGGAAAACTATAAGAAAACTCAAATGATTTCAGCTTTAATAATGGGGCTACATTAATTTAAAATTTGTAGTCTTTGTTGCGTTGCCTGCTGTTATGCATTTTCTGTAGTATATAACTTTGAAGCTTCAAACTTTTAAGGCTTGATAAGTTTAGGAATCAATAACATAAAAGTAAGCAAATCAAATAGAAACTGTTTACAACTTCCAAATAGAAGTTGAAACCGTAAGTGCTTTGCTAATATAGATTCAACATTGATATTTCTAAAATTGTTATACAATTATTAATTTAAAGTCATAGTTTTTTTTTTTTTTATATATATATATATATATAAAAAATAAAAGTTTAATTTCTTAACCTCAAAATAAAAAACCATTTTTCTCAAAAAAAAATAATTATAAAATCACAATTAACTGTATAACCTACATCCAATTATTTGGAAACACTACACACAAAGTAAAATTTCACAATAATCAGGTGTGAAACAGTATTGTTTGATTTTGGGATATCATAATGCGCTTCATTTATGGCCTAGTGACTTTATTGTTTTGAGGTAAGCGGTACTGCTATTTTATTTTAGTTTAATGGAATTTTGTTTTCTTTCACTGAGTAGAACACTAATATTTGTACGCCTAATAGGCTAAAGTAACCAGCTCCGTAATGCGTTGCTTCTCATTGTACTGCTTTAAATTAGACAATAGATTTATTGTAATTGCTTATATTTTTTAAAAATTTATTTGATATATTTTAAGTTTAAAGATATAAGTTTAAGAGAGTATTTTTATAATATGATGATATGTTTGTGACAGTATTTTTTTGTGTTTTAGTTACTGGGCACCCTCCCGGTGTGCCAAGATTTTAATCGTTGAGTATTGCAATCGTCCAAGCTGCAAGAATGTGCAAGCGGAACCAGGTGAGTAACGATGAAGTTTCTTTTTAACTTATATTTAACATTAGTTTATATATCACATTGTGGTCTAGTCTCCTTTTAACTGAATATAATTTTATAATGATTTCTAGTGATGATTTCTGCTGCAGTTCAATTCCCGTAAATAGACGATGCTGCTTGATGCCGTATACTTCTTTCCTTTATTGTTTACCACCGATTGTGATTTTCAAAAGATATTGTTTGGATTTGAATTAATTGAAGTAACATATTGAAAATTATTACAGGGTCTATAGTAGTAATACATAATATTGCAAAAAAAATCCATGTCTTGAAAATGAAAAGAGACTACACTTTATTAGAATACCAATTATAGAATTTTTTTAATGTTATATGTATACATTTGTCTGCAATTTATTCTGTTCTACATTTATTACATAGATCGTGTTTGTGCGTTATACACAATAGTATTGGAAAGCAATAAATAAATATAATAAAATTTCTTATTGTCATAATTTAATGACATTCAATAACGTTTTTGTTCAACTGCAGTCATAAAAATCAATAAATGATTACAGGGAAATGTATTTGATACTACATAAAGCTAATTATATTGTTTCTTGAAAAAATTATCTAGAAAATTTCAAAAATACAACATTAAACTCAATACTGTATATTTATATTTGACATTTCTATGTTCTTTGTAGCATCATGTCTCGACTTTTTCAATTAAAAAAAAAAAAAACATAACTCTTAATATCAGAATATCTAAGACTAAAAGGACGATGTCTGGATGTATTATCTCTACACCCCAAATGGTTAAATCTATTTTATGCCATTTTCATTAAAGCTTTTATTCTTTTTAAACTATGAAAAATTTTAAAAAAATATGTGTGTGTGTGTGTGTGCATGTGTGTATGTGTGTTAACGACCTCCAACAAATGAGAAAATTCTGGTGATGGGATTACGATTCTGAAACATGTAATAAGAAAAGAAATAAAGGCACACAATGATAAAGAAAGGTAAGTTAGAATAATTAAAAGTGACTTGAATACCAAAAATATATGATTCCAAAAAGAATTTATCATATAATTTTTATAGTTCTTATTAGTGCTTTATATAAGAAATAAGAAAATAATCTCAACCTTTTGTATAATAAAATTTGTAATGTTCAATGAACAGTGGCTTATTACAGATATAGTCATGTTATTTATTTCCAGACAGGGTTTTATAGTATACCACTTTTTTTTTTGTTTCAAATTGAGAAAAATGACTCCAAAGAAATCATTAGTAAAAAGTTTTATTATCCAGGAAGCGAGACCAAGCCGCAGCCGTTGCAGAACGTATTGTGTGTATCAGTTTGTCACACAATCAAGTACAAGTTTGTCACAATCATCTAACAAATGATGTCAATAGGTTAATGTCATAGGTTAATATTAGGTTCAATACTCAAGATATATTATATAAATTATTAAAAAACATAAATCCTTAAACCCTTATATTAGAGATAGAAAAGATTGACTTCGATAATTTTTTGATATATCATTTAAAAGTTTTGAATTGATTGGAGCAAAAGTTTTAAGCTATTAGAGATTTTTTTCTATTTTTTTTCCTACTTTATGCCAGAAAACCATGGGTGCTACTCAATTTACAACACATGACCCTGTGAATCCTATTCAATTGTCTATTTTAAATGTCTTAATACACATTAATTATCAGAGCTTAATGGCCTACCTCATGGATAGCTAATGTGAAAGAATGTATATTTTTTAAGATTTTGGAAACCATGTACCGTTTTCTGGTAGTTGTATAAGATACACAAACTGAATCTCGGTTCCTTAATTTTTTTATTTTAATGGTTGTTATAAAACTGAATACAAAATTTTACTTTTCTAAAACATCTCCAGATAACTTAGTGAAAAAAATAGAAAACATTTCCTCCAACTCTATGTCTTAATGTCTCACCACCCTGGTTTTCCAACATTTCAACAATATAAAAACTCCCCCCCCCCCACTTTTAATTATTATGAGCTACCGCTGCCCATAACAGTAATTAAGACATGCTATATTAGCGATATAATATCTTCACACAAACCACCGTAGTCCGGTAGACAGATGGACCAATTAAATCTGCAAATCATACTTTCTTATGAACGTTAAATAAAACAGCTTGCTTGTTTCTTACGTAATGATCTAAAATCTAAACTATTCAAACAATTTGTATTAAGAAAACTCATCTTCGAAGAAGAATGTAGATAAGGTAAAAGCTATCTAAGCTGTTACGTTCTTACAATATTAATTAAACAAATGTTTTTCCTCAATTAATAAATTTAATGAAGAAATTTATTTTGGTATTTTCCTACCAAGTTAAAGTTATTTATGTAATTCTTCGTGGGAATGATTAAGATAAAACATCAGTTTTCTTGAACTTTAACTCAGAGATTAATACAAAAGTTAAATATAATTTATGTTTTTACTATTGACATTCAGTTTATGGATCAAATATTTATCTTATTTTGCAATTATATATATTTATTTTATTTTAATGTAATTTGATACTACCACTACTTACAATTGATACTTGTTTTCATCTAACTTGAGCCACTTTTTTCTTATCCTTAAATGCTTCTACATATCGTAAAAAGACGACATGTCTTCCTGTGAGTAACACTCCCGGCGCATCTGAAACCATCAACCTCCTCCGTAAATCCATTCCGAGTCAGGTTACTGTATTACTTCAGGGTGGTGCCTTTTTATACACCCTATTTGAGCACCATCTTTTCTTGTTTCTTTTGAAATCTGACATCGTGTTGTTGTCTTCCATTTTCTTTAATCATATCCTCATATTAGAGAACTCAATATTAAGAATGTACTCTGCAACTCATATGGAGACATGATAAGATGCAAATTGCTTTCGTATGTTGTTTTATGGCACTCAGGGGCTCACTATAGTGAGTCAAGGTTGGCAATCCAGAGGGGACCTAGTTGGACTTTTTTCATTTAGTTTTGGGTTAAATCTTTCTCTTTCATCTTTCCTATCTGATCTCTCCAACCAACTTTTGTTCTTTTCTGACCCTGACGCTATTAGAGTATTCAAAGGCACTCTTGCCTTCTTTATTTTATATTGTTTTTCTTCCTTTTTTTATAAGGTGATGATGACCAAGAGGTTTTTTGCCTTTAAACAACAAGGAAAATGCTGCTTTCTGTGTAGCCATGTGATTGCCGCTCATGTAAGCTCTAGATAAGAACAAACTATTGAAAAACATGTTTCACATGGCTGTCATTTTGATTCAACTTTTAAATTCATATTTAGTTAACTTTAAATGTAGAACTTTACGTACAGATTTTTCTGGTTTAAGAACTTGTCCAGTGGTTTTTAAATACCAAATTTGACCAAAATCAGACTAAAATTGTGACTTTTACAGTGTATACATATCCATGTCCTAAACAAAATTGGTGCTAAATTATTCCAGTAAGTAGGATCGGTGGATATTTCAACATCTCAGATGTCAAAAGTCTCTTTGAAAGTAATCTCAGTAGTTATAATTTCAATATCAATAATATTACACTATGTCTGCAATCATAAACCTAGCATAAATATGATTATATAACAGGATGTCCAAAAATGGGTTTTCATATGTATCATACAAATATTGTTAAATACCTGTGATCATGATTGTAAATTATTAACCAAATGTTTATCTGAATGTTATCCATAGATTTATCTGTTCATCTAAACCTAAATTATTTATTTGCAAATAATACTAAACATTAACACACAATTACTTTTAAAACACTCTAAATATTTAAAGACTTAAATTATTTTCAAATTCAATCTTTTCAATACACAATGCTTCATAAAATAAATATCAACATCTTGAAGTCCAGTATTATTAAACTTAGTTTTATTGACTGTTACATTGTTAAAACTTCCATGGGATAACGATGAATATTCAAGATCATATTACATGAGTATCAGACTAGCTCGTAAGCTGATAAGCCCTGAAGCATCTAAATAGAGCAGACATGCTAGTGTAATTTGTTTGCCCATTTCTGCATTATTGCTTCCTTCACTTGAGTAGCCTTTCAAGTTTTCAACATCAAAGTTATCTTTCAACGAAGGAACATAATTCCTGCCAAAGCAAAGCTCTTGTGTTTTAAATTAAAGTATATATCTTCAAAGGAATATTAACTTATAAGAAGCAGGTATTTCAACAAACTTTAGAAACTTTTTTTTCCCCTATAAAGTTTGTATCAAAACATGTTCTTTTGAATTGTAAGCCTTGTTTAAATTATCGGTTACAGTAAGATATTTACTAATGTCCATTATATATAAAATACTGACATATTTGTAGAATTTGTGTTACTTAAAAAGTTGTGTCTCAATTACTCTTGGTCGTACAACTAGAATTTGATTTTTTTTTTCTTTTACATAAAGGTAGTTTGAATTATAATTAAGGAGACATTATCATTTTCAAACTTGTGGTTGACTGTAAAACATGTTCTGACTAAATAATTCATTGCAATCATTTCTGTAGCCTTCTCACATTCTATTTTTACTGATCACTTTCCTATGACAAAATGGGAATCCTTCCTACATTTTGTTTAAATATCGTTACCATTCCTCTTTATTAAACAAATTTAGTCATTCACTGAAAAATATCAAATTCATCTCTTTTGTTCTCATTGCACTATGTGTCCTCTGTCTTGAACATCTATTTACCGATTACGAAAATATCATCTTTACTTCTTACTGTTCAACTGCCTCAAATGTGGAAGAGGAGGAATTCCTAACAGTGGAGAATGGAGGAGAGCCTAATGGACTGAAAATCGTGCAGGCTTAGTTGTGATAAAAGTAGTAGTCAACAACAATTATCTCCACAGCTCGTAACACAATTGCGGGAATTCTAGTTAGGTCAACAATAGTCCTTAACAACTGAATATTGGAAGAGGTGTCTTATTTTTGTATCTAGACTGTTACGTCATGTATGAAGATACTAATAAATTTGTTTAAGCTATGTGTATACCTAATATATTATATTTATTTTTCTTTCATGAATTTGGTGTTTCCAATGATTAAGTGAGCAACATTTATAATCAATAGTTAGTAAAACACGCCTCAAATAAGATGGTGTTTCCAATGATTAAGTGAGCAACATTTATAATCAATAGTTAGTAAAACACCTCATAATAATATGGTGTTTCTATTATTAAGTCATCATCTTCAATTGTTAATAATGCACTATTCAAAGGATTCAAACTAGTTTTTAAAGATCATGATTTGGTCTTTGATACATTATCTATTTCAAATCTAATATTATTTGTTTGCTACAGATGTGTATATATTTATATAAACACGGTAGGCTCTTCCATATTAATCATTTCTATAATAGTATAAATCCCCTCTTGCAGCTGCAAAATATAATGAAGTTATAAAATATTCATGATCTCAGTGATTTGTCACTTTCTTCCATTGCTAAAATTTGCCCACTTTAGAAATATATTTATCTCATCAATTTTATTAAATTTTCATTAGAAAAGTTAGTTTTAAAAGAACCTATATTATTTTTAGTAGAACTTGTTTAACCCAGATTGGTTTCATAATTCAATGCCCAAGAAAACTGTTAGTAAATTAGATTTTTACTTTTTACAAATTTCATATTAGTTTTCAAATATTTTTTGTACTTTTTAAATATTGATTATGAATGATGAAACTTAATACTTATATGCCTTTAAGAAGTTCCAAAATCTAATGACTTAGGTTAGTTTTAGAATACAACATAATTATAAATTTGAACTACCGTTTCACTAGGAGCTGATACTCTACAATTGTAGCTTCCCCTCCCTCGGCCAGCAGTAATTCATTTCTATCTGCTCACTCCCCTCAAACAACAACTCAGTTTGCTCATCTATTCATTTTTTCACAGGGGGGGGGGGGTCATTTCGCTGCCAATTCCCTTTATTCACCACTCCTCATGTGTACTATGATATTCTTCACATTTAATGTATATTACCATCTTAATTAAACATAATATTGTTCATCTTCTACATTAATCCAACCAAAAATTTTGAGGTGCTGTCTAGTGTAAGAAGATCCTTCATTTTTATCCAGAACGAATGGTTTCTTCTAAGACAACTACATCCATACGAATTTTAAAACAATCCTCGATAAGCTATTCCACTTAATGACTTCACTTGTGCATCTATATTCCCGACATCGCAGTTTCTCGGTTGACTTTTTCCTAAGGAAATGTATCATAGTCCTTCATTTTTATAGCACTCCATTCTACCAACAAACCTACAGAATTGCTCACTTTTGACATCATAAGTTTCTATGACGTCTGTATTTATTTAGGATGTAATTTTGTCTTATTCAATCTCAACCAACACATATTAAGAGACCTGTCGTCATTTTATCCCAGCATTATAAACACCATATATTTATATTGGTTTATGTTATTTTCTTTCCAAATTAAGTGTTGAAAATACATTACATAGCTCAAAGTGCTGATGAGAAAGAGTGTGTATTTATTATTATTTTTTTTTAATTTTGAAAAAATTTACAGTTTCTCTGAATACCCAAACTGGATCTTAGTTATTAAATGATGTGACAAGGTAGTAAATTATCACATTTTTACCATTCTACAGAATGTACTTTAGTCCAGTTGTTTGTACCCAAAACAGACTCAATATTGACAAAAACACAAATCTTACTTAGTCAATATAAATCCTAACAAAGTTTTTTTAGATGCCTAATTTGACCAACTGCCCATTTTAAAATAAACTGGCATCATTGAATTTTTATGAGCTGTGTTTAAATGACTTTATTTTGTTGATATTTCACGAAATGAGATGAACTTCCAATCCTCCATCTCCCTCCAAATTTGAAGTTTGTCCACACACAAAATCAAATATCAATAAAATTAAAATTGATTGCTAAATGCTTTTAATATTTTTGCATTAACTCAAATGGAAAATATCAAACTTTGCTACCATTGTAACTGCTTTTTAATCCCTCCACTTAAAAAAGAGGATGGAAAAAAAAGTGTATGTATCTTTAATAATGTATAATCATTATTTGTAGCGTACACTGAATAAACAAAATTCAGTACAAGAAAAGACAATTTCGCTAACTTATTAAACATAACATCTGTTTAAAAGCTGTAAGTAATGATAATCCTGTTTTACAAAATGTTTGTAGGAATAACTAAAATGTTGGACCTAAATTCAAATATATCCTCTGCCCTTAAAGTATTGCACCATACTACAGTAATTACAAAGACTCTATCTACTTCCAATAATCTGGTTTTCCTTATAAAGTGGCAAGCAATTCAGTTAAGTGGTCCAACGAGAAACTTAACAACACTCTTAGTTGCATCATTAGACTTGATATTCATCCCATTAACAGATCTAACTTTATTATTGCACTCACATTACACAAGTAGGATTTTAAAATTTAAAAAATTTAATATTGTTAAAATGATAAGATAAAATTTTTAATTTTAACGTCTAAAATATTTGTTCGAAGAAGTTAAGAATACTAAATAGTAATTATTCGTTTGTTTGTTTGTTTTTTTTTGTGACCCAGGAGTCTTCATTTTATCTTCTTTTTTATAAGGCTGATGATAACTGAGAGGTTTTACATCTTTAAACTACAACAAAATCAGTTTTAGAAATTCTTTGATCCACATTAAGTAGAAGGTGGTTCTTGTTTATTATTAAGATCCTTTCAGGGCACACTGTACATTCCTCAGATTCTAAAATTCTTACTCTGCTTAGGTATGCTGCCAAACACTTATTGTTGCGTTTAGCCAAAACTTAGCCACTTGCCCCTATTGTCATCCCATAAATTGTCAATGTTATTCCATGGCTTGAACTTGGAAACATTATAATATAACTTCCTCAGTGTTTCTGTAATTACTTTAGTTTGACCGACGAAACTTTCATGATAGATTTTCTTTCTTGCAGTTGTGTACATTTTTTTGCTAGTGTGTTATTTTGTCCCCTAATAACTAAATGTATGGCGATACCTTTCAGAAGAATTGTTTTCGCAATCCTTGTAAGCATCTTCTGACTATAATCTATAGTGATGTTATTTAGTTTTGTATTGGATTATAATGCCAGGATTGCTGCTTTATAATCCACCATAAATACAACACATAGAAGGATCTGGGGCTATACAAAAGTTGTTATAAAACAATAGATATTGTATCGATTTCTGTAACAAAGCTACTTTTCACACAGAAATGTAGGGTGAAAAGTAATCTATAAATTCCAACTCTTACTTCTTTTTTATTGCTCAAGAGAGGTCCATCCATATAGAAATAGTCATTCGGTAGAAATAATCTACCTTAGTTTTGATTGTGGTCAATAGATAGTTTTGATAGTGGTCAATAGTTTTTAATGACATCTTCAGTGACGAGTAGGTAAATGTTGAGTTCCAAAAACTCAAAGCTGTTTTTCTATGCACAGAAAATATCAACCTTAAGCTTTTTAATATATTTAATACTATAATTATATTTTTATGTTCCTAATATTCCTCTTTTTAAATGAGATAAACAGATTAAAGCATAGCATTGAAGTTCTGTTAAGGTTTAAACAAACTAAAATTTTAATTAAATCAAGTATAATACCAAATATAAGATCTATTGCTTGTATTTCTACATGCAATATTATGTTACCATCTCCTACCAAAATAGAGTGAGAGTGCATTAAAGTAATGCATAAATTCAAACTTCTGCTCGTATTCCAATGATCAAGAGGGATTAATTGAGATATTCGTATGGAATGTGTAATACTAAATCAAGATCAACAACTCAATTGTCAAGGATAAAATAAAGCAAAAGCTTAAAGTTTCAAATATTTAATAGTATAAATGAGCTACAATTGTTTCGCCTTGCAGCATCGTCGTCGGGCAACTGATAATTTACAGGTATAGACAACTATTAAACATAAGTACAGGAAACTGAAAAACAATAGAGAAATCGGGAAAGGTAGGGGGATGACCTAGCAGGTAGATAAAGGTTAATGAACTATGTTACGGATGGGTTTTAGAAGAGGTGACGAATTTAATACAATTTGGTCATTGAAGTTGAGAATAGGCCTAAGTGAAATAGATCTATTTATTTCTAAACATTCTAAATTATTTAATCTATTGCTTTTATTTTCTATATGTAAAAGTTTAACATTCAATTTCGGATCAAAACTATGACCCGAGTCCAAAAGGTGGTTAGCAAAGTTAGAGTTTCTTTAGCCATGTTTCCAGCTATTTACATGTTCTTTAATTCGAATTAAAGCTGGAAACATGGCTATAGAAACTCTAACTTTGCTAACCACCTTTTGGACTCGGGTCATAGTTTTGATCCGAAATTGAATGTTAAACTTTTACATATAGAAAATAAAAGCAATAGATTAAATAATTTAGAATGTTTAGAAATAAATAGATCTATTTCACTTAGGCCTTTTCTCAACTTCAATGACCAAATTGTATTAAATTCGTCACCTCTTCTAAAACCCATCCGTAACATAGTTCATTAACCTTTATCTACTTGCTAGGTCATCCCCCTGCCTTTCCCGATTTCTCTATTGTTTTTCAGTTTCCTGTACTTATGTTTAATAGTTGTCTATACCTGTAAATTATCAGTTGCCCGACGATGCTGCAAGGCGAAACAATTGTAGCTCATTTATACTATTAAATATTTGTAACTTTAAGCTTTTGCTTTATTTTATCCTTGAATATGGAGTTTCAACAAGAAATATCTGCTATTACATTAAAGTTAACTCAATTGTCTTCTAAATAAACTGTTACACATTTTTTTAAATGTGGTCTTATTTAAAATAAAGATTTTTGTTGTAAAAATAAGTGGATCTTTAAAAAACTCATTTTTGCCTATATGCATAAGAATTTGTCTGTATAACTGGCATTTTATGTCACATAGGTTAAGAAGAGGTAAGCCAATAGAGTCGAAGTTTTATAGTAAATAAGACTTAGTTTGATTGTGGTAAATTCAGTTGAGGAAATAGTAAACAAGTAATGGAAGATTCAATGTTTTACATACATTTTTTTAAAGAAGAAATGAAGATAATAATAACTTTATATTTATAATCTGAATTAAGTTTAGTCCTTGTAATTGCTAGATTTTGCTAAAATTTGAGACGGGAAAAATAAATGTGTCTGTGACGAATTGAAAAAATCATGTGCTACCAAATCTACTATTTTTATTACTATTCTTTTTTTCTGGTTTATAATATTTATATATTATTTATTAGTTTATTTATGGTTGATAAATATGACTATTTGAAAACCATTTCGAATATAGCTAAAATTATTTGTATTGTTTTTCATTTCCCAAGCTAATATTATTACCATAAAGGCTGTAAACAAATAACAGAAAATTCCATTTAAATATATTTGCATGGCAAGGCTATATTGTGGTGTATGGAATGCATGTATGTTTTCAAGTGCTTGTATGTAGATAGGGTGTGGCTCTCTAGAGTCCAATAAGTAAAGCAATATATGAATGAAGGGTGTTACCCTTTTACAACATGGCTTCCAAGTTTCTGCTTTGTATTTTGTATCAGTTTAGATTCAAATAAAAACTAGAATGTTTGTATTTTAGTTGTGAGCAGAAAATGACTAAATACCAAATTTCTGATTTTATAATAGATTCAACAAATATATAGATATTATTAATAAAAAAAACTTTAATATGAAGACTTGGGGCCAAAGTAATTTTTTTTTTAAGTTTAAGATGAACATCCAATAAAATTATTAAACTACAAACAATGGTTTTGCAGGTTTTCCAGAAACAATTCCCTATAGAATTATCAAACGTTGAGCTTGACTTATGAGAAAAACTATACAGTATAACAAACACACAGAACACAATTCTCATTAAAAAAAATACGCCTAAGTATCAGACGTGTTTCAACGACAAAGTCGTCCTCTTCAGTGATACACCAGCTACACCAACCAAACCACAACTCATCCTATAGAATTATTTACAATTACAGCCTATTTTGAAAGAACTTTTTATAGTAGTACTATAGTTTAAGAGATGAAAGTGGGAAGTTTGATATCTTACTTTATATTACAAATCTATAAATTAAAACAAACATACTAATAATACCAACTTTTGTCCATCATAAAACATAAACTAAATATTTTATTAAAGAAAAATTATGATACAATTTCTTTTAATTTAAAAAAACTGATCTTGTTATACTTTTTTTTTTTTTTTTAGTTGAAACCAAATTGTTTTTATCAAACTTTCTTTCTAAGTTAATTTAAATTTATGTTACATACAGTTTTATACCATTTCACATTATTACCAAATTTAATAATTAGATAGATAATTTTCTTTAAAATACTAAAAATATAATTATTACAAAACAATTCTTCATCAGTCAGCAAAATAGGATGTTTGTTTATTGATGACATTCAAATAATAATGCTTATTTTTTCTAGTCATCAAATACAATTCAGTGGCTGATACTAGCTTGAAAAAATCTTTTTGAACTATTTCAGGACATCGAAACAATACTTGAGGGTTAAAAATATTTTTTTGGGTTTCAGGTTTAATTCTAATTTTTTAAACTAATAAATTGAGCATTCAGGATATTGTACTGAAATGGTTCAAATCGGTACTTAAGTTAGGATTACGGACAGACGAATTTTTAAAATTTTCATTTCTATATTATACAGATAAAAAATAAATAAAAATTATTAGTGTTTTTATAAATAGTAGACCTCACTTCTCATTGGAACCATAAATGATCAGACTTGTGTTTATAATTTACTTTAAGTCATTGATGGATATACACAAGTTACATAAGAGTTATATCAAATCAGAGGGAACAAAACAATATAACTGTTGAGTTTTGTCCTGGAAAAAGTTTAAGAGAGGAAGTTTTTATTTTTGGCTCAAATAAAAACTGCCTGCTGAAAGTATTAGAAAGCAGTTGAAATTTCATTTTTCATATGAAAGTTTTTTTTACAACTGTTCATTAATCCTCATTGACACCATTATTTTTAATATCTCACAGCAGGCTTTATTCCTACCCCCATGCCTTGAGACCATACTGTTATTTATTTTTTTAAAGTGGACACCATTTTAAAACAGAAAATAAAATAAAAATACTTTACATACATCTTCATAACTATTATTAACTGTCTAAAAATTGTTTGACCATAATTTCATAACAAACTAAGAGATCCTAAATACGACCTTGCTTTGTTCAGTCAAAAAATGTGTAAACAATTTTAAGTCAAATGTTAAAGCTGTAAATGGGATTAGAAATATTTTTAATGTTTTTTGTTATTACAGTATATATTTTTAATATACAATAAACCAATGCCTTTTGTTTGTTACCTCAAAATTTTGTTTATTACACTATACAGAAGGATAACAAATTTGTTTGAAAATAATAAACTTATCTCACAATGTATATTATGTTTAAGTCCTTTAGATATTATATTACTCCTTTGAAATCTAATAAATTTTCTTACAGTAATATAAATTATTAGTTTAGTTAAGAAAATTTATTAAGCACTGTTATTAACTAATAACAAAGACAAAGGAACAAAGGTGAATGAAACTAACATTAAAATCCACACAAATCAAACAGATTACTTGACTTGGTCGTCCACATCACCTCCCAGATGCAATAGAGATACTATTTCGTAACTTCCCATAAAAGGTACTGATAAGGATAGAGATTAGAGTATGAGGAAATAAATGTGACATAATCTGGAAGTGGTGTAAACAAAGAAGGAAGCTTAGTCATTGACTCGACAGAAAGTATCTGAAAAATAAATATTGTCATATCATTTGTTATTTTCATTTAATTATAAAATTTGTCAATATTAATATTAGTACTAGAAAGACATTACATCTTGCTTACAATTCTGATACATTTAAAGTGTACAAAATGTATTTATTTACAACTTTATTAGTAATATCACAGACAAGAGAGTATATCGCTTGTCTGTGGTAATGTTTAGTAATGCTGACATATTTATTTTAACTTTTTTTATTTTAACGGTATAATTATTTCCACTGTAATCATATTATTTATAACCCAGTACAAAAGTTAATATTAATTTTTAACTGAAATTTTCCAAACTTACATTTATTTATATAGTCAAAAAAATGTTGTTTTCGTTGAGAAATTTGTTTACAAGGAAGGAAAGCAGCTACGGATGTATTTCTTTTTTTTTAAATTGTTCGTTAAATTATGCTCTTTGCAACTGTGATGCAAAATGAAATGCAGTATCTATGATTTTTCCTAGCGCCTTAAGTGAACGTAACAGCAGAAGAAACATAGGGCCCAAATGCTGTCACAGTGAGGAAATAAGTTGGCAAAGTTGCTGGGTTTCTATTGGTTTCTTCAAGGTCAGGCTCTATACAGACTCCTCTCTCAATAGACTAGATTCATGGCAGCTTATATAATCTTTTTATTTTGTACTATAAAGAATTTACCAGTAGTTTTTACTCTTACAATGTTTGTTTATTTCAACCATTACTTTTTTATTGTGTTAAAAAATAATTATTCTCATTTAGTAATGTTGTCATTTTTCCAAATCTATTGAGAAGCTTAAAAGCCTTAGTTTCTTTCAGTGAAAAATTTGTTTTCGAGATCATAACTTGAACCCATTAAAAGTGTACCATTCCTAACCAAAGCTCGCTGATCACAACCAAAGACTGTTCAATTTAGACATAGATACTGCCTTAAAGTTCTGGCCACGGAAAATGGAAATTTCATATACGTAGGTACAGACTGAAAAGTTCAGTCCACAGGTTAAAATAGTGTTTTCTAGATTTAAAATGGTAACATTCCTTACCTGTCCTTTACAAACCAATTTATTGTTTAGTGACTAAAGAAAAGAAAATATAATATGAGCATTTCATAACATCTGGTTTAAATCAAACAACATAAAATGAATTAACTTGTTTGAAAAATTATTATGATCAAAAACATAAAAAGGGTTAAGAGAACAATAATTAATTAATGAAATTTGTAAGTACTAATATGTTTGTATAGATTAAATGTATATATACACATGTTGTTGACAAGTTTGGTTTGTTCCAGGTGTGGAGTGGTCAGGGATCTTCCCATTGCCACGCTCCGGCTAACATTGCTGCAATGGCTGTGATCAGGATACATACACACCCAAGGAGTATTTATTTTAGTATTACAAACACAGTCAAAGACAGACACGAGAGATTTGATGCAACTGCCATCCGGATTTACTGGCAATTCTCTCTTGTCTCTCTCTATTACACTATCTACTATACTCTCTCTATCTATCTATCTCTCTCTCATTAAGTGCCACATTTTTTAAAGTAATGAAATGAAAAGATTTTTAAAATATATTTAAAAAAACTCGTGAAGCAAATGTTCCTGTACAGCATACAAAGAATCAAAGTTTCTAGAGAGTGAAGGTGGGGTGGGGTGGGGTGGGGTGGGGTGGGGTGGGGTGGGAGTGCGAGTGCGTGGACGTGTAGCACTCACATGGTTTGTTATAAACAAAGAAAATGAATGTGATACAATTATCAACTCTGTTTTCTGTTTGTTGTTTTACTGTTTTTTTTTTTTTTTTATTAGATAAAAAAGAAGAAAATGTATTACTTTTTTAGTGTGTTTTTTTTATGAATACTCTTGTAAAAATCGGCAGGATTTTACCATCTGTTAAGAAACCTAACTAGAAAATCGTATAAAAGATAATTTAGTTGTTAATCGGTTTGTTAGTCGTGTCTGAACGGAGGAGTTGGTGTTTGTTATTGTTATAATGTGGGACACAAGCCAGCATCAAGAGTGAGTCCATTCGCTTTGCTGCTAGCTAAATCGCTTCATGACGTTCCGTTTATGATAAGGCCTAAAAGTCACTTCTTAAACCCAGTGATGTACATTATTAGTCTTGTATCAGTATCAGTGTTGTCCTATTTATTTATTTTGGCACAGTCAAATTGTAGAATTAGACCATTTCTTATTCTAATCCATAATAATATTACAATTGTTTGCAAGCTTAAATGTTAGTCTAGCAAATAAAAGCCCTGCGTTTATGTTGCTTGCACTTTAGAAGCCCCTACTAGACCTAGGCACCACTCTTGTAGGCTGGGCATTGAAGTCTTCAACACGACACAGTGGCTCACTTTCAAATATTTTTTATGTATTTATTATTTTTTTAAATATATTTTTTATTTTATCAATCATTTTGTGATATTTTTAGTGAACAAAAAAAAATATGAATTATTGTTAAGTCTCACCTATTAATACTTATATTATAACCTTACTGTACATGTACCTTGTTATATTGTTAGGGATGACTTTAGTGAAACTTGTAATTTGTTCATCAGCAAGGAGAAAACTATTAATTATTATAAACTATTATTATTACTATTATTTTTGTATTTTAAGAGATATTTAGTTAACTTATTTGTGAAGTAAATGTATTTCTCCTTGTTATTGAATGATACTGGTGGTAAATGCCCCTTACATGAGGCACAAGTGATCTGATAAGCAAGTAGTTAATAAACAAATGATGTGAATTATTATTTAAATGTATACCTTTTATTATATTTCCTCACTTTTCCTTTTTAACTACTTTCTTCAATTAGCACAAGCAACGCTTGTCGAAAATCAATTAGTCAATGAAAGAAACACATTTCTACAATAAATACTTTTTGAAAGAGTTGATGTTTCAATGACTACATCATCATCTTTAGTTTACAGGTAATAGAGCTTTGTGTAACTGAACTGTAAAGGCTAGACCATAAGTTTTTGAGTTTCACAGCTATTAGACCCAGAACCATTTCCACACAAAGCAAGAACATTAAACATTAGTCTTAACAGAAGATCTACTAATTTTGTTGAAGTATCTGTTTAAATTATGCTAAACTACTGAGTACACAATTAATTTGGTTTTCTTTTTTACTAGAAAAGCTTAACATATTTTCATTTTTCTTTTAATATAATATATCAAGAATCTGAGAAAAAAATTGTATTTACAAAGCTGATCTAATTCAGGAAATACGCTCAAGGGAAATCCTATGGTGAGTATGGGTGTGGCAATCCCGAGCAATCCTAGCTGGATCTACACCTTTGTTTATCTAGTGTTAAGTTAGATCCCTTTCTTTCATCTTTCCTCTCAGGTCTCTGTTACTTTTGTTCTTTTGTAACCCTGACGATATTAAGTATTTGATAGGAGTCTTAATTCTATGTTCTTTTCTTTCTTTTTTTTTTTTTTTTATAAGGTGATGATGACTAGACACAAGTAAAATTATAAAAACATTTTAACAATAATAAATGATAAAATTAAATTAAAATCTGCAATTAGTACCAATAAAAATGTCTCATAATATATGTTCAAAAAATCAACATTATTTTCTGGAGGAATTTGGGTTACTACAAAGGCGAACACGTTTTGGTGTAAACATACAGTAAAACAAAAAATATTACAAGGAAAAAATACATAATAATATAGTACCACTTCATATGTATAAATATTTCATTATATGAAGTTATACACACACATAACATGTCCAATACATACAAAGCACACAAATACTCACACATCCAATGTACAGTACTTGCTTAAAACAAAACTTAATTATTTCTTTTTTTTTTTTTTTTTAATTCACAAAAAAAGAAAGTAAATTCAGCATATCATGGCAATATCCTCTTGACATTTTTGTTGCAATGTGGTTACAGAGACAAAAACGCAAGCATTAGTGTATACTTTATATTAACTGTTGATCATGTAATAATTTAGATGAAACCGTTTATTATTATTATTATTTTTTAATGGGAAAGATATAAGAAATAATGTACATAAAATAAATCAAATCCCCCATACAAATTTAATGTAAAAGCATATCAAAGAACATTTTACAAATAATTTATTAATACTAACAATCAAAACAAAATAACAAGATTAGTATGTTAATGCCCATGAAATTAAAATTAATTTAGAAAAAATTTAAATTTAAAAACGACAATGAACCATGTTTGTGAAATGGAATGTAAACATTAGTAAATTGATTATAATTAACAAATAGAAAATGCCTTTTTAGTTTTTTAACCAATTACTTTGTATTATTTATTTTATTGTTACCTGAAACTTTACGATTCCCTTTGTTTTTTAATCATCTTAGGATTATAAATATATAAATAATTCACCCTATATTATTTACTAATCCCTAGACTATAATTTTCAAATAAAATTACTTTGATAAAGGAATTCAGGTATACTGATTAACCAAAGTTCCGTGTGTTATTGAATAACAAAACATGTAGTTATTCAAAAGTAACCATGTAAAGGTATATCTTTAGATTTCTTGTAAATAAAAACAAATTCTTTCAATAGATGGGTCAAAATAAGAAGCAGAATTGACAGAGGAAACTTTTTTTCCATTTTATTTTGTGACATTTGTCACATAGAGAATATTTTGTGGTAAGTTAATTGATGTTAAATTTTTGTGGAATTTTCTTTTTCACATACGCTAAACCCAAATAAATGTTTTTTTTAATGATGTATACTATTTTCTATATAGCTCAAATTAAATGAGCAACTCCTTGTTGGTTATATTTTGACAATATTGCAAGGTTTTTTTTAAAATTATGAGTACCTGCAATAAAACTAAAGTTCAAAATTCTGATTTTTCTGTAATGATTATTAACTTAGCCTCTAGGAAAAACCAAAATTGGTTCAGCAGCTGCCTGTAAAAAGAGGAATTGCGATATGTCTGCTGTCATAAAAATTGTTTTAAAATATGGCCAATTGATTTCAAGTTAATTTTAATGAATTGTGAAGATCTGTAAACCACTGGAGATGACAGCTGATATATTTTGTTTATTAGGTTTTAGTGAAAATATGTGTGCAATAATTTTACAACATTTATTTTTCTAATCTTCATTAAATATATTAATTTTAACAAAAAATGTTAATTCAAATTCTATTTCTATAATTTACAATGGTCTTATCAAATGAAGAGCTATGTGAAAGTCTTGTCAGCTATCCAGACTGTAGAGAAGGCTGTATTTTTGAAGATACAGGTTTTTGGAAGACTAGAGAAGTCATTCAGGTTGTAAAGAAAACACCAGATTTATAACAAACTTTTAAGATGCACACTAGAACATCAATGAATGCAAACATTAAGTTTTCATAGATACCTATGGACTGAAACATTATGGGACCACTAGAAATCTAAAACAATAAAACCTCTTTAATTTGGATAGATTATATCCAGTTGCAGATCAAGCTCACCATTGATTGGAGATCAGTCTAATTTGAGTTCCATAAACTACAAAAAAAAAGGTATTTTTTTTTGACTGCCCTTGTTTCTCCAATCAAGGTATTTGATCAGAGATCAATGAGAATATAACCTTTACAAATATAAACTTCTGATTGTATTTAGAATTGTGTTTATGTTACGGTTAAGAATAGAAATAATTAAAAAATAATGTAGTTATGAATTCCTCTGATGAAGAGTATGTTGAATTATACAGCTTACCGTTTAGGCCCAGAATTAAGTGTTAGAGACTGAGATGAATTATTTTATACATACATTGACACAGAATTTTTAATGCGTTTTAGGTTAGGTAAGTGTTGCATTTATTTAATAAAAATTTTAGATGACATAAGGCATTTAACAATGAAAAATTTACCATTTTCACCTATAAATAAACTACGCAGCATCACCATTTCAAATTGTTGTAAGACTAAATAAAGCAACTAATAGTAGAAATTACACATAGAGTTTCACCAGGAGCTTGTTAAACTAACTTAAAAAATTATACAATTTCCTACTGAAGGAATAGAGGTTGAAAATATTACACAGAATTTTTTTAGTATATCTGGCTTTCAGTGATTAATTGGAGGAATGTTGTAATTTGGTCCACGTTAAAATTTTTGTCTTCGGTAAGTGCAAAAATAAATCTAATTCTTTTATTATCAAAAAAAAATTTTTTTTTTTAATAGATGTGAGTCAGCTGCCTTATAATTTACTATGTTGCCAAGTTGTTTCTTCCGCCAAATCTCTTATCAGTTGACCAGAGCTCATTGATCAGAGATTTTCCTTCATGCAACCCAACAAAATTTTGATCCGCACTCAAGTTGATTTTGCCATTGATCAATGTTTATGCAGCTAGCTGTATGTCTCACAGTTGTTTGGATAAATAATATTTTATAGAATAAAATCAAGTAGTGTTTATTGCATCAAAAGAACTTTACGTTAAAAATTATACCAAAAACTATCCACAGTACGTTTGATTTGCAATCTCTTACTGTACACAAGTGATCCTCTCCAATGTTCAAGTTACGTTACGGACAGTTAATCCTAAAGAAAAAGAAATTTGTTATTTAGTATATATAAATACAAAATGCAGTATTGTACAGAAGAATTACAAAATTGATATACTGAAAGTAAATACACCATCAACTGTGAATAGTTTGGTAGAATAGTAACCGACTTCTATGAGACTGCAACAAACATGAAGATACTCGTACAATAAACAGTATAGTACGAGTTCAGCCGAACACGACTCACATCTCGATTAAATGACTAACATACAAGGATTGTTAGATAATTTAATGGTAGTTTACTGCAAGAAACCATTGTTCATTATAGATATTTTCATTAAATTTGATCTACTTTCAGCTTTAAAATAAATTTTATTTTCAAACAATTTTACATTAACCAACAAATTGACTGACATTATTGTAAAACATTCATTTTGTAAATGAAAATTAATACTAATTTAAGACTGCTTTTATTCTCATAATTTCATTTTTATTGTCACGTGTAAGTGACAAACTATATAAATTTGTATATTGGTTTCATTTTTTTCCCAACTATAGTTAAATCGACACCATAACTGTTATGTCTTGGCCCCACTTCTTGTCTGTAGAGTTCTTTAAACTTTCCAGTATCTGATTGAGGGTTTTCTTTATGATCCACAACAACTGTAACAATTTAGTCTTTGATGTTAAAATATAATATTACATTATTAAATATTTTCTACTTAGTTTAGGTAATGTACAGAATAATAACAATAATAAATAGTTAATAATAATATAAATTATTAGAAGCATCACTATCGATTTTGGGTAAAGTATGTATTAATTCAGAAGTGTCATTTTCCTTAGAGATTTCCTAAACTTTTCAATATACAATTTAATAAAAGATAGAAATTAATAATTTAACATTTTTTTATTATTATCAAAATAATATCTCATATATGACAAATAATTATAACTTAGTATTGTTTGACAAATACTCATAGCACTATATATACATATTTAATCCAATTTTATTATTATCTATGGGAACTCTCTCCGGGCCAAATTGTTAGTTTCAATTTTTACAAAGTATCTTTTTCTTAATAATTTAAAACAATATCAATTCTAATTTTGTATAAATTTATATATCATTATAATTTGTGTTCTTATCTTTAAAAAAGTGGTTTATACTGTATATTACAGTAGAACCCCTCAAACTCGACCCCCTCAAACTCGACATTCCGTCAAACTCGACAAGGCCAGTGACAAGGAGCATGGGATTTCCAAGGTCATTCACTGCATTGTTTTACACCATGTGCGTGCCAAATGCCCGGAGGTTGAGGCTTGTTACTTTTGTTTATACAGCTGTGAGGGATGCTCCTTTGTCTAGCCACTTTCTAATCCTACTGTAGAGGCCAAAGTTAAAGATAAAGGGTCCAGGTAGACCAGGACAGCCCTAAACATTTGTTGTCAAAACATTCATATTGTTGTGAACCCAAGCGCCTAACCACCCGGATGCTACCGGTCATTAGCACCGATTCCATTAAAGTAAGCGGCAAGTCTTTTGTCATAACAATTCAACGGAGCGTCGTAGAACTATGATTCAAGTTTTGTAATAAAGGTCTTAACCATGTGAGAAAAATGATCCGACTCTTAATTATATGCGATCAGCAGTTCAATTTATAGCATTTGTATTGGACCGTGTTTGGTATGGACATTCTTTTTCTTCGGCGACTTCGAGATGAAGCTGCCAGACGTCCAGTCGAAAATGAAAAACAAAGATCAATCAAAAGTTTTTTCAAACAATGCTAACTTTGCTCTAATGTTTTTTTTTTATATAAAATTGTTTTTCTTTAAAAATATTTAATGGACTGTCTGTTTTTTACTGTAGACTTTACTGTAAATTTTATTACAGCATATTAGGATAGGTCTTTTTAGTTTACTAAACCTATTGTACAAGGCCAACACTTTTTAAATCTCATTTGACCGATCGATAAATTTAATTTTAATGTGTGATTGAACACACTATTTTTTTGTTGTCAGGCAGGGACTTTTTTGCAATAAACGTTTAATCATTGATAATCAATAAATGTACAGTTATTTAAAGTATTTGTTGCAAACCTAAACATTAAATACCAAAGTTCCCTAAAACTCGACAACCCCCAAACTCGACAACCTTAAAGTCCACATTGTGTCGAGTTTGAGGGGTTCTACTGTAGTTTATAAATGTATTTATTTATTTAAAAAGATTGATCAGATTTGTATAAGTTCTTTTTCTAGTATTGTTAGGCTACAATATTACCTCATCTTGAAAAGTCAAATTTGGATGTGAATTATTTTGATACTATTATTTTTTTGGATTGAATTTTATATGCTAATTTATTCCTGCAATGTCTCCTTCTTTAAGTTAGTGCTCCTTCTACTGCTAAATGTCAGTAGTAGGCCTAAAACATGAAATAATATTTAACTTTAGTAGTGTAACTACCGATACCTTTAATAATATCTTCAAGACATGATTTGCACATTTCTTTTGTGACACTGGTTGTATAACGCATACATGGACCAGAGTTGATTTCAATTAAAATTGTTGTATAGTCTTCTCCTATCATGAAATCAGCACCATACAACTCAAAGCTCTTGGTTCGTGGTATCAATTCATTCTGAGAAGATAATACTGCTCCAATAATTCCTTTACACATTCCCGGATAGATAGTGTCATCCCATTTACTCAGAAGTCCTCTTTCACTATAACATAAGACAATAGAAATTATTATAATTAGATTGTTATTACAATAATGTACTATGAGAAACTGTTGCACAGAACCCCATATTTTTTGTGCTAGTGAATCACTGGTCAATTATTAAAATTTACTCTAAATGGAAATACAAACTTAAACTATATAACATAATTAAATAAACCTAGATCTATTATCAAAAGCTAATAGTAATGCAAAAATTGTTTTGTGGAATTTCTTCTAAATTATAAAAAACCAGATAGAATAAAACTCGAATGCAAGATCTCACAAAAGTTATGTTTATTTAATCAAACACGTTTCAACGACAAAGTCGCACATCATCAGTGATACATGAGCTACAATAAATAAACTATAACTAACATTATAGTTTATATAGATTAACTAACATCAGTTAGTTATAGTTTAGTTATTGCAGCTCATATATCACTTGAGGATGGTGACTTTGTCGTTGAAACACTTTTGATTAAGTAAACATAATTTTTGTGAGATCTTGTGTTTTAGTTTTATTCTATCTAATATTATCTCAAGTCAAGCTCAATTTTTATTTATAAAAAAACCAAACACATTACAAATAAAAAAATTAACTCAATTTTCCAGACAAAAACAAGAAGTCATTTCAATGACCAGGTCATCATCTTCAGTTGTACATGCACAATGTGTATTGTATAGTATTGTATAATAAATTATACAATTGTATATTGTGAAAAACTGTGTTTTCTTTCATTTAATGATTGAAATTTCCACAACTATTGCTCTTTACAATGAACATTACATGAGCTTCTAACATAACCTACACCATAGCTCAATTTTTTGACTTGAGCTTCTTTAAACAAATTGTAACGTAATCTCGACACTTTATAATTAAAGACATGTTGCCTTTCAACTAAAGGGCCACACAAGACCCCGGATACATACGTTAATTATTAATGAAGTACTTTAACAGCTTACCAGTCTTTGCCTATATTTTGTCATTTGAAAAACAAGGTAAATTGAGTTTTCAACTTTACTACATCTAAAACACTATTGGTTGGACAGATCATTTTATCTGTGCCACTTCTGTGTATCTTGTAAACTATTAATTTTATTTAATGTAACAGCATAATATTTCTTGTTAAAACTCCATATATAGGATTAAATAAAACACTAAAGCTAAAGTTTATAAATTTAATATCATATCACAAGTTTTGAAATTATTTATAAATATTGATGAAGTTTCCTGTTCCTTGTTTATGTATAAATAGTTGTCAAAACTTGTTAATTATCAGTTCCCCGAAGATGCCGCAAGGTGAAACAATTGTAGTATATTTATGTTATTAAATTTTTGAAACTTTAGTATCAGTATTTTATTTAATCCTACTTTAAAAAATGTCTGTCATTAACCAATATTATGGCCAACTTTAAAATGTTTTATGAAACTCCTTACATGTTATGGTGTTTTCTGATTATACATAAGATTATAAGACTTTTTAATTTTTGTCATTATTGATAAACCCACTCGTTTAGGAGTTAAGGCGCTTAAAGTTTTGAAAAATTGATGTGTGATGTAGTTTTGGTAGACAATTTTTTGTACTCCCCATTGTTTAATCAAATTAAAACTTAATTAGGCAAAGTATAGAAAGTATAAATATCAATGCTCGTCTAACGTAAAATAAATAATTTGTGGAACAAACAAAAATGCTTTTCTTATGTTAACATATCACGGTGAGAATATCATTTTAAGTTTTAAATCAGTAATGTAAAGCTAGTGTCAGGTTCCCAAGAGTGGGGACTAAAGTAGGTGTGCCTTGACTTTCAACACAACCCATTTAAGCAGAGTATACTTTCTTGTAGTGATACATATGTAATACACTTTGTATAATATTTTAGAGTGTAAACTACAGATTCATAGCTTACCTAATACAAATTAACAAGTTACAAAGTTGTCTAACAATTTCATTCTGATTTTTTTTTGTGTGTCAGCTCAGCTGTATTCATAATAATAAAACGGGAATTAACAACAATTGTTTACAGCATAATTTGATAACTTTTTAGCTTTTATTAAAATAACTACTGAATATTATTTTATTCTGCAAATTTTAGTGAATAACGTTTTAAATCCATTTCTAACCAAAGAACATATACCATTATCCTACATAACCTTTGATAGTTTGTTATATGTTTGCATACATTTTTCAACTTACAAGAAATAAATTTTGAAATATGATAGAATTGCAGTTTTACTTTCTTACTTTAAATATCTTCTGAAAGATTCACAGTGCCACATATTTTCCTTGGGTAATTCTTCATCACGTTCACCATTAGTATAGTTGCATTGAACTGAATTGTTTGTAAGATGTATAGATTCATGAAGGTCTTCCAAAGTAAATTGCTGAGAGCTGAATCGTAGATAACATTCACTGTAATATAAATAATTTTATAGTAAGTTTATTGTATAACAGGTGTTATTGAACAAAATATTGAGAGAACAACAAAAAGTTTAAAACCCTGTATTTTTGTCCCCATGCATATATTGTATATTGTCTACAAGCTTTACATATGATAAATGTTAAAATTTGTATTATTACTGTTGCAACAAAATATCTGCAAAAAAATGGACTATTTCTGACAGAAACCATTAGTTATTCACCTTTGAATCCATACTTTTTTAATCTAGTGAATGATGTAGCAATAAGGTCATACTGAAATGAATGCACCTTTATGCATGTAGTGAGAAAACAAGATTGTTGATCACCTTGTGCGATATGGTGTAAGCCACTTTTTTATGGTACAGACTTTTTGCAGCCGAAAGACCATTGAGAAACGTGATTAAACTTTAAACTAATAAATACAGGCCTTCCACTGTGAGAACATCACAAGAAAAGAAGTTCTTGGAATAAAATATTTCTCACTGAACAGCAGGCCTGGTAAGGATTAGGCTTGCTAACTGAACATTACTCAATAAGTTCCCATATAAAATAATGAGATTGGTAGAATGAGGTAGCTTTCTGTTCTGCTCCTACAGAACAGAGATAACAGAATTTCTCTTATGCGAGTAGGGCTGAATTTTTTAGGTGTGCTGCTCTCAAAGTTCCTCTTTGGTTTCATAAGGAGCTTTATATATTGTTTATATATTTAAAAAAGACATTTCGAGTAGCAGTGGAGAAAAGCTACATATGACTTAAATATCTTGAAGGAAAAATTTAATTCCTATTTAATGACGAAACAATATTTTACATGCTACAGCCACCTTAAATAAATCTACAACTTGTTATGTTGAAAAGCTTCAACCCTATTTGTCCTACAGCCCCGAGAAAAACAAAGTACAAAAACACCAATAAAAAATGTAAAACAAACAATACGACAGAGGTAACAAAATTCACATTGTTTAATGTTTTATATCTAGATAAATAAAGGATTGTTAGTTCAAAATTCATGAACTTATTTAAGATCTAAAACTCCCATCTCAACAACTAAACATAAAACATAATCACTACTAAATAATTAGGTTCAATTAGTAATATACGTGGTAATTTATAACCATTATGGAAGGTAATCAGTTTTTACTAACCTGTACATCCAGATAATCAAAGGGTAGGCACTAGTTACCAAGAACCACTGACGAATATCAAACTTTGTGTTGAAAATTAACAAAGGACGTTCTGTGTAAAAAATAATAATAGCATAATTCACAAAATGTAATTGAATTTATTATAAATTCAAGAAAATTCAAGTAAAAAAAAATGATACACAATTATTTATTTTCAAAACTAAAGTAAAAGTAAAAATTATTGTTACAATTTCCTTAAAAAATTTGGGTTAGATAATATAATTGTTCAAAAAGCATCAATGAACTATCAATTTCAATATCGATGGTTAAGTATAAAAAATATATAAAAAAACTATTTTTATCATACTGGGTGTTCACAACAAATGGAGAAACTTTGAGCCATATTCTACTGGTGAAAATAAAGAAAAAAGTTCATATGAATATATGCCCTTAAATGAATAGTTGTTTAAAACTAGCCACCATTTAAAACCAAAACATTTACATCTTTTGAACGTGAAAATGATATAGAGTAGATATTTTGATGCTAATTATTGCTATGAAGACTCAATTTGAGAAAAATTATGAACCAATTTATTTTAGTCATTTCAAAACAACGTACATTTAAAACTTTTAACAACAAATATCTCGAAAACCTATAATTTTACAAAAAATGTATGAAACAAAAAAGTTTGCTCTTTTAACGACAAATAAAAATTTGTTTCTGTATGTCAAAATATACGGTAATTAAGTTATTGATAAAAAACATAATTTCTTGTTAGTTGTCTTCATACCCAATTTTTTTGTGATTTTTTACAATTTTTTTATTAAATTATGAGTAGATTGATTTAAATGAAGTCTATAAAAATTAAACACAAACTTTAAAAAATCGATTTTTTTATTAAAGCAAAGCTGACCAAAAATAGGCAGAAAATTGTTTTATTTTGTACTTTATAAACTTTCTTTATAACATCGTAACAACCAATGTTAATTACTGAAAGTAATTTTAAAAGACACTCATATTTCATAAAACAATGTTTTTAGAGTGTCTAATCAATTTACACATGTGAAACAAAATAATACCCTTTTAAAATGTATTGAAATATGATTTTAGAATTATTTTTAAGAAATTTCATTTTATATGTTGGCAATACGAATAGCTGATCAATAATTAAAATTGTGTACTTTGTTTGAATGTGTCATAATAAAGTATCGTACAAATAAAGAAAGCGTAGTGATCATATAAAAATATATAATGCTGTACCAATTTTCCAAACAAGGAATATAATATATACAAATATATTTTTTTGTTTATGCATTTTGTAATAGAAATTCTGAAACTGCTTGACTTGAATATCAGGAATGATACCTGAAAGTTGGATTCCCATTACAAAAACTTTTTCTTCAGTGTATAAGTATTTACTAACGAAAGGGTCATTTTCTACATGTTCGTTTTCTGTTGAACACCAAGTAAATTATTGTGTTAATGAAGAACATCATGTGATTCGGGATATTCAGCGTAGCCCAGGCAATAGTATAAAGTGAATTTCGTATTGCACTAGTTTGTCAAAAAATAAAGTCTAGCACATTCTTCGGGCATCCTTTCCTCTTGCAGAATGCTCAAAATTTAAGAATGTACATCATTAATGGCAAAATTCTGGAACCATTTGTCCTCAATTAAAAAATCACAAGAGATGCATATGTACATTTTCGAAAAATAATTTGTTGGTTCTTTTAGAGGATGTACCTTTTGCAAAGAAATTGCAAATGATTTTCCAGCACAATGGTTTAAATCTACATTTTTCTTTGTAGCCAGAAATCAATTGATAGCTAATTTCTTGAAATGAAATAATCTGAATAATCTAATAATTTGAATTGACCAATCAATTTGCATCTAACTTAATGTCACCAGATTACTTCATTTGGGGCCATGTGAAAATGATAGTATACCAAAAAGAAGTAGTTACTCATTAAACTCACAATGTTGTTGAATTTATATGAAACGATACTGTCATAATACAAAAAGCCACTGAAAAATTTTACTTCAGACAAGGTGCTGTTTACATTGTGAAGGAGAGAATTTCGAACAATTATTGTTACTGGGGCTTGTTATTTTGTTAGCATTTATAGTTGTTTTTTTTCTTGTTCGATATTACAAAGAATCTTTATTAAGTACAAAATAAAACAATTTTCTCTCTATAAATAATATAGGATCTGTTTTGCTTTAATAAAAAGTCGATTTTTTAAGTTTGTATTTAATTTTTATAGCCTTTATTTACATTCGTCTATTCAAAATTAAATAAAATGTTGCAGAACTCAAAGAAAATTTTTGTTCCAGGCTAATATTGAGTATTGTATATAAAACCAATACATTATGTTTCAGATTTGTTGATAACTCAATTATTTTTCAACACAGAAAAAAACTAAACAAATTTTTTTTTGTCTGTAAAAGAGGAAACTTTTTGGCTCGTGTACTTTTTTTGTAAAATTAATGTTTTCAAGATATTTGATGTTAAAAATTTTAAGTGACCACCATTTTAAAATGAGTAAGTAAATCAGTTGATATTTTTTCTCAAATTGGATCTTTAAGCATTAAGTAGCATCAAAAATTTGAATTCTGTATATCTTCATTTTAAAAATATGAATTTGTTTGTAAAAACACAAAATTGAGCTAGATGGACAACTAAACCATTTTAAGTCATATGTTCATATGAAACTTTTTCTTTATTTTCACCAATACAATACACTCTGAAAGTTTCTCTGTTTCTTCTTGGGACAAATAATCATGAAATGTAATAGTCAAAATCAACAAATCAAACTGTATGTAAAGTAAAATTACAGTTAGCGATTAATTTGAAAAATACTAAATGAACACTAATCATGATTATCCATAAATTAAATTTGTACACATTTTATCATCTGCATATAATTTATACATCCATTGCTAATTTATGACCTGTGGGTCTTGTTTCTGTTATTAAAAGTGTTTTGTTTTTTATCTATAACTCTTAGATGGTTTTAGCAACTTATGTTTCTGTATTTCAGAGTTTTAGAATGACTATCTTATTTCTTTAAATTTTTAAAAAAAAAATTAAAATAACAAACAACAACTAAAAAAAGTCATTACTTTTTTTATCTAGCCTATTTGAGTTTGAAAAGTGTATAGAAATTTACAATAAACAAAAGCAGATGTGTGTGTGTTTCAATGATTATATTGTTTGTTTTAAAACTATAAGTAAATTATAAATATAACAGGAGCATAAAAGTTGAAACAGAGTCAGTGACAAAATCAACCAAGATTTCATTTTACACCAAGAAAGCTTTGCTTTGATTAATTATACTTTTTTCCTCCATATTCTACCTATACTTTTATTTAATTAAGGCACAAAATACTAACCAATATATTTTTGAATAACATAGCGACCAAATTGGGTTTCAGATCTAAGCTGAACATGTTCCACAATATCTTTTAATCTCTTCATGACATAAACACCTTTGCCACAATTGCTATTTGCCGGTTTTATTATCCACAGATTTTTGGTTCCTTCCAAATGTGCCAGATCCCAAAATGGGAGGACTTTCCTCAATGCAACTTTACACATGATATACAAAGCCTGTAAGAAGTTCATGGTTATTTCTTAGTTTAAAATGCATAAGTTTCTATAAAATATATTAATAAATCATTACAATTTGGCCCTAGTTCTAGTGGTTAGTGCTCTTGCTTGGGGTTGAGAGGTTTCAATTTCATTAACTCTCACATATATAATTATACACGGTTCTACAAAGAGGACTTATTGGTTTTGGTGTCATTTTATAGCAGAATAGTACCAATTAGCACCACCACAAGTGCTAGTGACAGCTTTACAAAGTTGAATACCTTCACTGGTCGTGAGCACAGTTGCTGTGTGTTTTAGTTTCTAAAATTGAAGTTGTGACAATTGTGCAATAGAATTTTCGTACACCTGTATGACCAAAATTCTCCCAGTAACCCTACCATTTATGAGTGGTATAAATGTTTTGTTGAAACCAGGTGTTCAATAAACCATAAGAAATCCTTAGGGCATCCCCGTGTGTCTGATGATGTTGTAGAGCAAGTGAGGCAAAGCTTTGTTAAGAGTCCTACAAAATCAACCCGGCGTGTTTCTAGCGAGCTGGGAATTCCACATGTGTTTGTTTTACATTTATTGAGAAAACGTTTGAATATCAAACCATACAGATTATCAATGGTGCAAGAATTAAAAGACACTGATATGGTTGCTCGTAAGAGGTTTTGTGTAGAAATGTTACATTGATTGAATGAAAACTAATATTTCATTGCAAACATAATCTTCTGTGATGAGTTGACTTTCAATGTAAGCGGTAAAGTGGAATCACACAACTGTCAAATTTTGGGTCATGAAAATCCACAACTATTATTGGAACATGTTTATGATAGACCAATTATTAATATCTTTTGTCCCTTAAACAAGGCTACAGTTTGAGTTGTCTATAAAATGACCAATGAAAATCACATTGAACCTTAACTAACTAAAAGGTTAAAATGTGATGTATTTTACTACAAAAAATTATTCTCTTTTTCTCTGTTCTTAAGGATTCCATTCTACTGTATTAACCTTCTTGTAATTTTTAATTCATTTTTTCTCAGCATGTGGCTTAGTTATTTCCACTCCTTCTCTTTTACGTTTAATTTCAAAAGTTTTTGATTGGTTACTACTGACCATCTCATCCCCAATGAAGATCTCAGCAGCTCTCACAGTTGTGCCCAAAGACAGATATAACATTTGTCTCAAACGGTCTCAGGTTAACCAGCTCAGGTGAGTCAACCTGCATCATATTGCCATGAGCTGAGCAAAGGCTACAAAGACTATATCATTTAAACATTCATAAAGACTCCATTGAATACATCTTCTACCACCTTTATCGTCACCTGGTCTTGTCTGGTTACCATTGTAAGGAGAACGTGCATTCTCTGGTCTACCGCAATTTTAACTACAAAAGAGCATGATAATTCGCCCTTGTCTTCAACAACTCAAAATTTTCATATGGTCTACCTGGTTATCAACCACCCTGTTCCCTTATAGTTCTGTCAGATGACCAAATATTATCTCAGTGAATACTTTACTTAAACCTGACAAGAATGTTATTCCTTTGTAATTTTCACATATATGTATATATTTAAAATATACTTACGTGTATAACTGGGAAAGTCATGGTACTAAAAGTACCCTTCTCTTGAGTTATTTCATAAAACCAAGATAGGAATTTTGAGCACTCTTTGTTTTGAAATCTTGATAAATTTAAGGTATCGAGTTCATTATGTTCTCTAAAATTTACGTAAGATTCAATTTGCAAAACAGCAAAGTCAATAGCTTCAGAAGGAACCTGTACAGATTTATACATTTTAATTACAGGTACAAACAAGTACTTTTTTCAAATTAGTTAAATAATTACACAAATTTCTATACATCTTTTTATGAATTTACTTAAGATATTTAAAAAGATCTATTTCCCTAAAAATATCTGCTACTTCTTATAAGATACATTAAAATATACAATTTTTTAAAATAATTTATGCTAATAACCATTGATATATGGTGAAAATAATTTCCAAAAGTTTTAACTAGGCTGGGGTTTTTTTCTGCAAATCTATACTTATTAGATTATGTAATGAAAAACATATTATTTGTTCAAATTGAAAATAGAATATTAGAACTTTTTATTTACAAATGGATGTTAGAGTCCTCTTTTTATTTAACCTCAACAACAATTGACACAATATGATTTTAACAAAAATCATTTACAACTAAAATAAACTTAAATCACAGTAAAATCATTGATTTTAAAACACCAATACACACACAAATTATCACAATACAAATAAACAAATATACCAATAAATAAAAAAATATTTATTAAATAAATCAAAGTAACTAAGTTATAAAAGTTTAAAGAACCATCAAGGAACTTACCCAGCCCTATCATACAATGTAATAAAAGTAGTTCCTCTAAATGTAATGTCTAAAAGAAGGCCTTGTAGGAAATGTTAATTGTTTGGTAGATCAAGAGTAAGTTTGTTTAAAACAGTTGTTACACAGGTTTTCTGAACCTCGTAATTGTGTATATCACTAATTTCTTGATTTTGGTTAGGGCTTAATTGACCTCGTAGATTTGTACATATTTAAAAGTCTTCTCTCTGCTCATGTCGATGACAGGCCCTACTAGATCTCATAAGAATATGAATATTAAATTTTTTGTGAGGTTTAAAATTACACTTTATTATATAATGTTTTGTTGATTTTAGTTTAAAATGGCCACCGTTTTGACATTTGCAATTAGATTGTTTTGAATTTCAATAGAGTTCTATAGAAGCACACTATAGTCCCCTATATCAAATTTCCTGTTCCTAATTCCAAATTTCATTTTCCTATCTTAAATTTTGTAATCATGATCATGCTTACATACAGACGACAATGGACAAATTGCATGTCAAAAATCACTATTTCGTATAGATGAGGCCATGAGACGTGAAGATCAGTTAAAAAACAAAAGTTGAAATTTTGACGATTACCAAGCTTACCTAATACTTTGTATATTGGGTAAGTAACACAAAATAACAACTCCACAAATAATATGGATTCAAACTTCTGCTTTTAAACAATCCAGACACCACAAACTATTCAATACTATCACAAAACCAGAACCTTAAGGTCCTTCCAAACAATGATCCTTGATCCTTTTAATGTTTTCCACCAATGAATTACAAAGCGTACATATGATGTGACTAAATGATTTACAAAACTTAACAGTTCTGTGGTTTTGCTTATTAATAAAGACACTTCTTGTTGATTATTTTTCGAATTGATGTTTTATTCTATAAAATTATATATTTGCTATTAGAATCTGACATAAAATTTCAGAAATTGTGAACATCATATTGAATTAATATAAAGAGTGGGAAATACATCCTGCACCCTCTGAGTTAAGAGTTAAAATACTTACCGTGCCATTTTTAAATAGTTCGTTTGAGTTTGCTGTGTTGACATTATGGATTACTAATTTTACGAGGCTAATGCAAGCAGATAACACATAAAATTGAGTAACATAAAAGAGATCTTTTTCACTAGCAATATTAAAAGTACGAGGTACTATTGTGTCTGCCACACCAGGATCATAAAACCAGTAGAAATTTTGTAAAAATGTGCAGAGTCCAACCTAAAGTGATTTAAACAAATACTGTATAAATATCTTTTGGTAATGTACAAAAACATTGAGTAAATCCTATTATTTTAGAACTATTATCTAATAACATATTACATTTAATTAATACTTTATTTTTATTTTACAGCTCAAATATTTGTTTAGCTCTCATTTTTCCACATTTTCATATCAACAGGAAAGAAATCGATTATATAATTATTGAAAGTTAAGTTCAATATAAAAATAAATTAACACTTTTCAACTGCTCTAAAGAATCCTTCATCCTTAGTTTCTCTCTAAATCCAAACTTTTATATTCAATAAACTAAATAGATGTTTGAAATGGAATTATTTGACATTATTGTCCAAGTCTTTTTAATACAAAATGTTAAAAATAATTATAGACAATCAAAGTTTAATATACACTATATTAATTAAGCATTGTGAAAAAGTATGCAGTTATATAGTTGCAAAATAAGGAAGTATAAAAGTTCGATATTTTGTTAAAAGACCAACTAGTTGGCAGCTAAAATTTGCATTGCATGAGCTGCAGCTCATAGTGGTGTTGATATTTTGAATACTGCTTCTAACTGTAACGAATCAAAATGTAAGATTTAAAGTATTCAATTAAAATGTAAATGATGTGAAGAAATACAGACACAAAAGAAACAAAGCATTAAATCTGATTATAATATTTCAAAATAATTTCCTTCAAATTTCTAAAATTTCAAATATGGAAACATAACACATATAACTTGATTTAAGTTCATCCGATTATTTTTAAGAGCTTAAGGAGTCACTCAAGTAATTCAATTTGTTTGTTTACCTTGGAAGTGAAGTGAATGTTTTTTGGAAATTTGTTCACTATTATGTTGCTTTTGACTTTACTAAAGTCAACACCCGCTGAAGACCACTCAAAATTTGCAGGGGTATCCCTGAGCAGCTTCATTGTGGTCTCTGAATTTCGAGAATGTATTCCTGGTGGAATGACCTCAGAACCTAAATATAATCAGAAAGTGTAATAATGAAAATAACTTTAATATTATTTAATTTAAAATAGTTTTCTTATTCCTTTAGGCTTCTGTTATGTTTAGATTTTGAAGAACTGAAAACTTTTCAACTCCATTGAAACAAGAGTTTTCATTGGCACCTTATGACTTGTACATGAATGGTAGATCCAAGGTGATCTAGGCAGCCTATACCTTTCTTGGGATGGGTCCCTCGTTTTTGTCTATCTTAACCAGCTCTTGTTCTTTTCCGACACAGATGCTATTAGAGTAATAGAGGGATAGGAGTATAATTATTGTTATTTATCTTCTTTTTTTTATTGATTATCATCGGACAGCAAGAAAGTGTTTAAAGTTACGGTGCAGGAGGTCGAATCTCCAGTTCCAGAGGCTGTTGTTGTAGAGCAAGCGAACACCAGGATGTCACACCAGCACTCATAAGAATAATTAATTTCCTTTAATATGGTCTTTTATAAAAAAAAACATACTTTTGCACAATTAAATGTAATAATTTTATTTCATTTTCTATTATGAAAATTGTTATTTCCAAATTCCATGAAATCTATAATGTCTCCTAACCTCTTTTAGATAGATTCACAAAGGTTTTTTCTTATAAATTGTGTAATATACATTTATGTCTATATATAAATAAGTATTTGTTATTTATCTTACCACATTTTTCCAACCAGCCTCTTATTTTCAAAGCAGAACGTATTGCAGGAACAAGTTTTGGATTTTGACTGTTTATAACGAATATTTTTTGTTCCTGAAAATTGAAGCGTATTTTTTTAAAGCAAATTTTGTTATAATGAATCATACCAGACTACAGTAGAACAAAATTAAATTCATAGATTAATTACCTTTTTTATTAAGTATTTTAAAGCAACTTACAGACTCGTATTAACATCAAAAAGATTAAATCCTTTAGTACCGTATATTAAAATATAGATAGAAGTGAGTTAAATTATCTTAGTTCTAGTAAGTTATCTTCTATTTAAAAATTGTGTTTGTTGGTTTAAGATTTTTTTCTTTTTTTTAAGCAGAGTTTTTAGTTTAGATAACTAAACCAGATATAGTTTGACTGGGTATTAAATAAGATCTAATAATAAAAAATAACAGGTAATTTTACATGTTGGATCTTTTCCCTTTCCAAGTCAAGCTCACAAGTAACATAGAAATTACAAGAAAAATATGTATGGTAATCTGAACTAAATAAACTAAGAAAATAATGCACAAAACATAAAAAAAGTTATATACAAAAAGATTTTACGATAAAAGGCAATTTAATTTATAAAAAATCATTAATCCTAATGTTAAATTACATGAGAATCAGACTATAGTTGTTTGTGCGAATTTTGTTATTGAAAATCTAATTTTGTACCCACCCATCCAACTCTATACTAATAACTCATCCTCTGTACCTAATTATTAACATGCAGACATATTTTAAATGGTTTTAATTTCTACTCCATTCTAAACACAGTTCTTAGCAAAAGGATATCATTTTTATATGTTCAGATTTGTAAAAGTAAAAACAACTTAAGCCTACTGTCTGAAGATGGCCAATTACAATTAAAAGGTCCTAACAATAAGAAATACATTATTTATAGTAATTTATTGAAGTATTGTATATTAGGGGTTACCACTGCACTGAGACCTTTATAGACCTATTGTTGCCCCCCTTTCTTTATTCCCGAGGTACTCAGTTACACCATTTTCAATCCCATAGCTACCATAAATGAATTAATTATAACTATTTTACTTATACGCTATTTAATAGAAAAACAATTATTTACTTTTATTGCTACATTGACTGAATTGACCAAGTTTCTTCGCCTTCTATTTTCCAAAGCTGCATTTATTTTTTTTCGCTTTGCTTTCTTTAGAGCTTCTTTTCTTTTTTTATCTTTCATTTTACTCTCACTTGATTTTGCGCTGCAAACACTTGAATTGTCTTCTTCTGAAGAAGTGTCTTCTTCTGAAGAATTACTTTTTGAATCATCAACAGTATTAATTGTTGAAATGTCTACCTATACAAAACATTAATAAATTATTAACTGTAACTGCATGATAATTAAATCTGTATATATAACTTTAGGATGTATACTCACCCGAAGTTGTTTTCTCTTTTGCTTTCAACACAGTTATATGTGATTTAGAAGAAGTGCTATTTTTGTTAGTAGAATTTGACGTAGAAGCTGAATCAATTTTAGATGATGTCGCACCACCACTTATTTGTTTTGATTTTATGTTTGATTTCTTGTTATCAGGTTTTAAATTGGTTATTAATTTTACAGCACTACTCTCACTTTGTTTTGTTAGTCTTGAAGAACCAGAATCTTGTGATTTTTTTACTGATATGACTGATTGTAGACCATTAGACTGCTTTGACTTTTTATTTTTGGTACATGCACTCCTTGAACAAGTCTTTTCAGAAATAGGTGTTGAGCTTTGTGAACTATTGTTTTCAAGTTTTTTAAGAATTTTGTGTGGTGGTGCCATTTTGGATGAAAATTTTGTATGTAAGTAAAAAAAAAAAATACAAATAGTTATGTTTTCATTGTAACCATAGTTACTGTTTTTTAACAATATCATTTCCAATTAAAATTAATTGTAAGTTCTTCAAAAAACTCCTATGGTGGCTCTTATAAGAGATCTCTAAAGAGTTTGTTTCATTGTAACAACAGGCGATTTTCATGGTATGAATAATACCTGCAGTATGAATAAGAACAACCACTGCAAACAACCTCCTCAGATCTCTACTCTTCATGTTGTTCTGAGGTCTTTCCTGTGCACTACTTCCCACTCCCTTACAGGTGTATCTTTCTTGATCAATTCTGTCAACCCTTTTTTTCATTTTAACTACCCTCTATTAAGTCTTTATCCCACTCTTCTATTTTCAACTCAACCGAAAAGTGTAAAGCGACCCTTGCTGATAGATTGAATGGCACTGGGTAATATGTGTATTATATGGAACTGTGGAATTCTTAGTGACATTTTACATTATTTAGCTTTACTCTTCCAAATGGGGGTCTGACTGAGTGGACCATGAAAGCCAGAGCAAAAGAAGCTACAAGAGAACACAAGTCTAAAGAGGAGATCAAGGAAATCACCCCACAAAAAGAATACCTACCCTTGACTCCCTAAATGTATTGCATATCCTAAAGTAGTTGGGCTAGAAAGACTTCTATAGTTGGGACTTTCCCATCTTAAAAAAACTGGAGGACCACAATAAATCTCTAAATATCACAGTCCATTTCAATCCACATAACGACTACTATGGCGGAGTCATTTTCAACCCTGTTTTCAAAGTATGTATTGGAACTTCACTGCGAACAAACAGAATGGTTTCACTGGTGATAAGAGGCATGAAAGGGTAATTTCAAAGTCTCCTGATAAGTCTTGCCCATTCTGTGTAACAGTCTTTACTTCTCTTCCATTTTATAGATGATGAATGAAAGTATATTATACTTTTACTTTTCTCTTTCTAATCTATTGTATGTATGGGCTTGTAGATACTTCAAGACATTTAGGAATATGATCATGATATCAGTGTCAGATAGTCTATTCTATTATGCTACTTATGATATGTACCACATTGTAGAAAGCCAAACAGAGACTCATTGGGAAAATAACAAAGATACAGCTAATACTTAGTATATAACATGAAGCTAAGTAAGATACCAGAAACAAATTATAGACATAAAATGGATACAATTTCTCACACAGTCGTTCAATCACTTATCTAATACTTTCACTTGAAATGAGTAACACTTGTGGTGAAATTGAATCACCAAGTGGAAGAACACACAATTTTCCACAATAAACTCTTTATTTTTTTAAGATGACATTTCAAAAACTAAGTTATCATCCTTATTTGTTACATGTACACAAACCATATTGATACTGCACTACAACTGGCAAGGAAATGATTCATACATTTAACAGTATAGAAAGAGGTGCCCACAAATGTAACATTTCTAAGAAGGCCATGCTTCATTTCTAATTTTTTAACCGATTACTCTCTTATCAGCATTTCTACTTACATGGCCACCAATACGTTTTGTTAGAGTTTATGAAGCAAAATTGATCAAAATTGTTAGACTCGATTTTGAAACAATCAGAATTTTGTGTTTTCGTCTTATAACTGCAATACATAAATTTTGAATTATTGAGGGGAAAAGGCCTCGAGATAAATGACCAAAAGGTTGTGGAATTTTGATTTTCAAAAATTCAATCACTTGTGTAATGATTGGAGAAAACATTTTTGAAATGTTATACATCGAATTTGTTTTGTTGAACTGAAATCAGTCTGTTGGTTTAAACAGAAAACTGTTTATTGGAAAAACAGTATTGTATATTTAAAATATGTTACATCAGATTTATTTTCGTTTATTGAAATTGGATTATTGTAAAAGTTATCATGGTTCAAAAAAGTGTCCCATCAAAACCATCTTATTATGTTACAATTGAAATTTGTTTCTTTTTCACGAATTATTTGCATTACTGTAAAATCTCTACACATCATTTAAGCAGAAAAAGGGGGAAAATATACCACACTGTTGAGAAAATTATGGATAATAAGACTGTCATATTGGTCGCTTATTATTTTTTATTTTATTTCTTTTTCATCTTCTTTTTGTCAGAAAATGTTTATATTGGTATCCAAATTGGAGACATTTTGAAGTAATTTTGAGTCTATACAAGTCAAAATATGGATGGAAGCCATCTCAAATTCTCACAAAGTATCCATTTTGAAAATAGTTAACTGATTGCCAAAGTTTAGTAGCGATCGGTAAAAAAAAAATCGCATACTAAATTGGATCAAAATTAATTGTTCCCTCATTGAGCTGTATTAGATTGTATAGAAGACAATCATCATTTCAAAAACTATTTTTTAGGTTGAAGGGATTTTCAAATAGATATTTATATGAAAAACTCTACAATCAATCAGGAAAAAAGTGATTAAATTTAATAATATTCATGTACAGCAAAAATGAATCCAGTAAGTAGTTTTTTATGAATACTTACATTATTATTTAAAGTATTCAGTTAGCCTAACACCAAGTAAATATCCCAGAAAAACAAAGATTTATGTAATGATTGGGTTAGTGGTAATTAGTAGGGAAATTTTGGCCTGGCGACACTGATTAGCCATGAGTGTTTGCCAGAATGTTGGAGACTGTACAAATTATTGTGATATTGTAGTAGCTGTGGAAACTGATACAGTATAGTGAATTTAGGATACCAGTGAATTGTAATATTATTCAACTGTGAAATAGGAAATCAATTTTATTCATGGTACTAAACAGATATGGTCAACTAAATGACCATTAATTATATTTTATATATTATATTTCACATGTTAAAAATCCTATGGAATTTGAATTAAAACCTATTATTTCTTCACAGGAGTAAATTAATACTAAAATTTGTTTCATAGGTTAAAAACTAAACCGTTGAACAATTGTTAACTATTTTCTTAAATTAAAAAAAAAAATGACTATAGTTACATTTTCATTTCTTTTCAGTTGTAGAACAAACTGCAAATAGAGTATACAGCTTCCTGTTTTTCATTATTTATTTATTTTTAAAATATGTTTTTCTTTTTTCTCTTCTTCACAAGGGATAATTTTTAATAAAATAAAATCAGTGAAACCGATTTCGAAAAATGACTTCTTTTATAACAAAATAGGCCATACAGTGTCCTATGTTTTACATTTATTATTATTAATTTATTTTTAAATTATATTTTCTTTCTCTTCTTCATAATGGGAAATTTTTAATAAAATCAGTGGAACCGATTTCGGAAAATTACTTCTTTTATAACAACTCCATGTGAGATTTTGTTTTGTTTTTACCGATAACTTGAACTCAGGAATTTTTGGAAAGATGGCGACCAATACTTTTTGGTTTGGACTACAATTTTAGCTAAATTTGATTAAAGTCTTTAGAGCAAATTTTGAAAAATCCTAATTTTGGGCCTTATTTGTGTAGGTACGGTAGCCCAAATTTTTTAAAAATTCCAAAATATACTCAAGATATGCCCACGTTTCAAATTTGATTAAAATCCCCAAATCACTTTTTTGGTCTCAGTTGGCCTTCAAAACGACACTAGTTTTTATGTTACGTCAGAAAGTAACAAAAAATGTAGAAATTTGCATTTCACGGGCTATTTGCGTTCTAGCTAGACGATAGCGACTCTAGCGAAAAATTAACAAAACCGGAGAAAGGAGTTGTATCCACATTTCAACAATTAGTTACTTCTAATTATTTATTATTTCTAATCTAGTCTTAAATAGGTATACCGGTGGAATGGTAAACATCTTGACACATTATAAAGATCCTCCATGATTATTACTTGTTTATAATTTTATATACTCCCCTTCATATATTACATAGGTTACTATATTAATTTCGTAAGTCAAGTTATATTAAAAGTATCAAATTAAAAACAATATTTTTTATTGTGTTAAATTATTGTTTCATTGCAAGGGACAAGTAGTATTTTGTAACAATTAAAGATATAATATTTTACGTGGAGCTGTTGGCGTCACTGTTTTTAATAGACGCCATATTGGCATCGGGTTGTCTTTGTGTTTGTTGTAAGTTTAAGTAGTTAATTGTAATTTTTGTAGTCGTTTGTTATATATTTGACTAAAGGCATTGTTTTTACCGTGTTTACTAAATAATGGTAAGTTGCAAAAGATACAATATAATTAGGTTTACGATATTTTAATCTGATTTTATTAGGATTATACAATGTTTTTGGATCATATTAGCCCTTGGATTTCCTGTATAACATTCCCTTAGCCCCTTGTAATCATTATTATGTTTTTTGTTATGCTGGTTTATTAGTTTATTAAATTAGTAGTTAAAACCGTATAGGTTTGTGTGTTAATTTTTATAACATTTTAATTTGGCTTACAATAAAATAATACGTTTTAATAAAAACTAATCTGCTATATCTAGCTTGGACTAACTTTATTGGTCTAAGCTAAAAGTGTAAGTAGGCCTATAAATATTAATCTTTGTCCTGTTTTCGACTATTGTAGAAAACTTTTCATAATCCTCTAAAAAACAGTTAGGTAATATCTAGGCTAAAATGTCTGCTTTTGCAACAAAAAAAATAGGACCTAGGCCTATGTTATTGAAGTCTAGATATATCTAGGTAATCCAGTCTAAGACTAGGTTTAGGCTAGGTTATATCAGTTATACAGTTTCTGTTCTAGTCACATAAAAATACACCAATTTATTTCATATAACATTTTAATAGCCTCAGTTGAGGCAGCTACCATAGGCTAGATTATTCGGTTAAGATGAGAGGTTATGTGATTGATTTAAATGTCAAATCTCAGCAATTCCTCTCCAGAATAACGTTTTATCTACCATTTCAATACTTCTTTTCGCCTCATTTCATTTTTTATCTTTCACAATTCATTATTTTTGTCGGAAAACAGTGATTTAAAATGACTGTTTTATGGCATTTTGAGGTTATTTCGATAAATATATCATCAATCAACCACACCTACTTAAAGAACTACAGGTCAAGGAAGGTTATTATTTATTTATTTACCTTACTTGACCTATAGTTCTTTTACTAGATCTGGGTTTTAGAGACCTAGTCATCATGAATCTTATATCATAGTAGTGTAGTAATATCAGTAGAAGTGAATGAAGTGTGCATGTGCCCCACGAGTGATTTCAATATGGCTATACGATTGAATATGTTATAAATTTGTCAATTTCAAATATTGTTAAGTAAATAATGAATTGTGAGAGATAAAAAAACCATATTTACATTGAAAATTAGTATTTACTTCATGAGGAAAATGCTATTTATAAGCGGAATTGCTGAAATTTTTCACTTAGGCTTATTGGTCAGACAACCTCTCTTCATATTAACCGGTTTTTCTACTATAAAAATTAAGTTCTAGAATTCAAAACAGTAACTTCAATAGCCTTATTTCTTTAGATATGTTTTGGTATTTTTAGACACATGGATTGTATTTTTATGAATATTTGGACATTCCTAGCCTACTGATATTTATTTAATATTAATTATTTAAGTTGATGTTATGATGATTACTTTAAAAAATTTGTCTAATCTACTTAGGCCTACCTTATTTTGAAATAATATTTTAATGTGGAATACAAAAAGTATGAAATTCATGTAATATGTAGGTTATGTACACAGCACAGAAAATTTGTAACTTCAAAAATGACCTGACTACTTATATCAAGACATTCGTGTATTATATGATGCATGTGCATTACATGTCTTTTGTCTTTTGATATGTTAATATTGAAACATATTTTTCTATACAATGTTGTATGTGTCATTTAGGCATACCGGGATGTTAACGTTATGGATGAAGGACTAAACACGTAGACCTAAATCATCATTTAAGTTATTACAAATTTGTTTATCTCTTTGTGCACTTATCATTACACCATACCTTATTTACAGTAAAGCCACAAAAACCATGTGTGTATTTTGACGAAGTAGCCTATCTAATGGAAAAGTATTTAATTATTTTAGATTCATCACCAGTAGGTTAGATGGCTATATCAACCATGCATACTCATACATAAGGGATAATTAAATCAATATAGCCTACAGACAATGTAAATATGTATAGTAGCCTACTTTAGTATTCCGAACATTTGTATTAAGGATACACAATTAGTCTAATCGATACTACTCTGTACGCAGTTTATTGTGTAATGTCTAGTACATGTTATCTCTGATCATAGATAATAAGCATTACCTTTTGTTGACTATGCTTAGATCTATCTAGTAGCACATTTTAAATATTACTTCAGTAACAATAAATTCAATACATTTTACATAACATAGGTATTAGGTTTGGTATGTTTCAAGTTTTTCAGTTTGTAATTTTTTAGTGAAAAAGTGTATTCCGCATTAAAATATTACTTGCAAACCTAAAGGAACAAGTAATCACAACATTCACTGAATTGATGAATGTAGTTATCAATATTAACATATTAGGCAGTCGTAGGCCTAACCTAAGCTGGATTTCGTACTTTTATATTTCTTATTTTCTACTAAAATAATATATTTTGTTACTTAAAAAGTGTCTTCCGACAAAAAATATGAACTGATTGTTTTTGAATACAAGGTAAATATTTAACGATTTCATAATTTGTAGTAATAAAATCTGATGATAATGTACTATAGATATTTACCTAAATAAGTACAATAGATTTAATAAATGATAAATTAGGTAATCCATAGGCTTTGCCTGCATAGGATTTACCATCTCTGTATGTATATTACTGTATATTAAAAAACTCACACATAAATTTGTAGCTTTCATTTCAAATTTTATATCTTCCATGTTTTAACATTAATAACCACTTTTTTACAAGTTTTAAAAAATTTTTTGATAATACCCGATTTTGTATTTGTTTTGGTTAATATCTTAATACATTTCCTACAAGCTATACGTAACATAGCTTAGGCTAAAACTTCTAAATTTTCCTTTTGGAAGAACAAAAAGTTTTTTCCTTAGCATATTTTTTCTCTGATAAATTTATTTACTTCCCTATTAGCATTATAAGATTCTTTAAAAACTTGTATACCGGTACATAAAAATGTATTAATGATAATATTCCCATTCAATTTTAAAAAATGAAGAAGGGTTTATCTTTAACTCATGTAACATAACACATATTATGCATTTTAGATATAAGCCTAAGCATACTTTTTAGGTCTATTAACCAAGAAGTCTTTTGCAATTAAAATCAAATTTTTCCTTTGATTTTATAGTTCAGCTTATAAGTTAGATATTAAGCTTAGGCCTATTACTTACCAAATTTAGAGCCTACCTAATTATTTATTTAATATAACCAAATTATTTAAAAACTGAAAATATGTTTTGATCTAAGGTTTTTACTTATCATTATAAGCACAGATTTTGGAGGATAAATTTAGTCTTATAAAATAACCTACTATTGAATATCAAACAACAATTTGTTAATGCCTCTATAAATGAATTAACACATCAGATGTATCTTTTAAAACAAAAAGTGCAGTACCGCAGAATCTTTAGTTAGATAAACTTCTAGAGATAAATCAGCTGTTTACATTGTTATAGGCATTCGATTTTGACTTTTAACGTAGGGCCTACTTGCCAACCACAAATATCAAAGGCTTGGTTTTCTCACACTTTGTTCAAACCTTCTAGGGAAGGATTTATGTGAATTAGATTTTTGTTACAATAGTGACAAGAGTTTATAGGTGTTATATACAACTACCCCTTCCTTTGTGTGGGAAGGGGACTAAATTATATATTTAGCTGAAAGGAAGAGGTTACATAGGCTAGTAGTATAGTACCTTTCTCAAACCCATTTATACGAACTAAAGGCCTAATAAAATAAAAGTATTTGTCATAACCTTCAAAAGAATTTTTTTAAGTAGATAAACCCTTAGTTGTAATAGGTCACACAGCACTTTCCATTGGGTGATTGTGTGTCAGCACATATTGAAAACCTGTCGCTTTAATTCTAGCTTTTGGCATCCGGATTCGGTACTAATTGTAGTTCTCTAGTTTTTATCACAATGCATGGTCAATATTGTAGGCTAAATATTTTGGAACCTCTTGCACTAAAAATAAGAGGATTTAGACAAAAGGTTCATATAAAAAATCATTACATCAACCTTCTTCTTTGGTGTGTTCATTTCCTTGAATTATACTTGTCTTGTTTGATCATATTTTATGCCAAATTATTTCTGTATCTGATGATCTGCAACCGGAGTAGTTATATCAAGTATTTCAGCAATTGTCACTTTGAAGTACCGGTATATGGTAGGAATCTGTAGCAAGTGGCCATCTTTGAGGCTTAGGGCTTATTGACATGTTGGATAACATTTCACCAAAAACATCCAGAGCCCCTTTTGTTGCATTGTAAAATTACACAATTTCAGGCTTACCAGACTCGCTAATTGTTCCTTGCTCGTGGGTTGTTGATAGTAAGTACACAAACTTGTTTTTCTTTACCTTGTAGGATAACAACACGAGATCACTGTGTTAGCCAAACATGTATGAATTAATTTTTCTTGTGTCTCTTACAGCCATTTAGAGAGGAATTTCTTTTATGTGGTCGAAGAGTTCCTACAATTGTCAATTTATAGTTATCTAACATATTTTTGGCTAATGGTACTGACGTGAACCAATTATCCATCATCACGTTTCTTTGAGAACCATGGATGGTTTTAGTTAGTTGTTTCAGAAAGTACGCCATGAGGAAGTCCAGAAGTATTTATATTTTCCCCTAAATAAGGTATGGCATCAATCATATATTATGTAGTTTTCACATCACACAGAATCACTATTTTTATTCTGTACTTGTTTAGTTTTGATTTATCCTCAAGTCTACGAGATGGTCGAGTTACCTTATCATTGAATCTTAGACAGTTTAGAAGAAAATCAAACCGATCTCGGCTCATAACAGTAACATACCTAGAGCAGCTATATGAGGAATCAAATAACTCTGTGGATGTTACATGGTTATCTTTCATAGCATCAGACAAAACTAAAAGCCCTAATAAACCGTAAACCTTCTCAAAAGTTGTTTCACTGACAGTAGAAGACTCAGGGTTTTAGTATTATGTTTCTGATGATTTATCTGAACATTAGTATGGGTAATAATTTGATCAACAATGGAAGGAGTAATGAACAATTTAAAAGCATCTTAAGAAATTTGAATGTGTCTAGCATTATTATTGAGTCTTTGTAGTGAATTTTGTTTAGTCTTGGTGTCCTTGCAGATCATGTTTTAGATTTGATGACCACAGATTTTTACCCCTCATATTTCTTTTCTTTAAAAGAACAATGTTCTTGTGATGAGCTATAAAGGTAAAGTAACAACTTGGTTTAAGCTATCATTACATGTGATATTAGAAGATAATCTAAAACGATCTGTCACCTCTTCAGGATCTACTTCTATGTCAGAATTTTCGCTCAACGATAAGCTTCCTTCTGATGAATTATGCAGGATCTTCCTCTTTAGGATCAATTTTGATTTCAAAAATTGTTTGGCCTGTGTCTGGTTTGTTTTGGACGTCATCAGTTACATTATTTTCAGGGCTAGCCGTTGGTATATTTGGATGGCCTACTAGTTTCACACAACTTATTGTCAAAACGGAAATTGTCAAGTATACTGTTATTATTTCAACAATATGCATTAAAATTACTGATACTTGGTCTATTAGAGAGGTGGTCCAAATATGTATATGTTTGGTCTATTGGTTCACTATAGGATTCATTCTGATCACAATTGGCTAGTTGCTCATAAGAGATACCTTAATTTTCTCGAGAAGTTGAAGGACGGCCAAACACAATAGAATACAAGTGCAATTTGTCTGAATCTTCTTGATAATCAGGTGCTTGGAAAAAACTGGTTACTAACTTCATACTCCTTAGGGCAGTATTCAGAATCCTCATTGTACTGAATCCGTCTATACCTACTGGGCATTCATTAGGTGTTCAGATTGCACATTGACTTTATCTTCAATTTCACTTTCATTTTCAATGTCAGTTACATAGTTATCTATTTTGTACCGGCTTTTGTCTAGTTCACTTAAACATTTAGCAATGTCTTCATTTTTGAAAAAATCGGACATTATATTTTTTACTATATATGTAAAATTTTATAATCTACTTGGAAATATATATGTGTTATTATCAACAAAAAAATATACATTTAAAATACCAGTGAAGTACAAAAAAAGATACTACCACTGTTCATAATGTTTTGTACCAGATGACGCACAGAAAAATGATAGTAACACTACTCATAAACATTCGGCTGTCAGACTACAAATATAATCTCAAATTGCACCAATACCATATCTCGTGCCACAAATCTTGGCCAATACTGATTGCATAATGGCCTTGAAGATTAGAGAAATTGAGGGCTCCACGCGCTCCACCCCTTCACACTGAACTTCAAATATTTGGAATCTTGCATCGTGTCATAAACTAATGATTATCAAAGTAGGGTTAAATAAGAATAATGAAGTATTTGAATAAATTTAACTGTAAGTAGAACGTTATTTCTTCCAGCAGGATGTGGCCCACACAGGCACAAACCCAATTATCTCAAGTAACGAGCACACAACAAACACAAAACAACAGCCAGCGTACTCTGGGCATGACATCTGCAATCACATTAGCTGGGCCTAAACCTGTTGATTTACAACGTACTGTAGAATTACAAGAAGCGTTAAAACCTTTCAATGTCTGTGAAAGTGATCAAGAGCTCAACCACAGGTACGCTTTGCACTTATTATAGATATAAAATGTATATAGATAATAGCTGGAACTGGTGGTAGTTTTGGATAAAGTTATTCAGATGATGAAACATGTAGAATTTTTGTGTCTGAACTTTTAAAACACATTTCACAATAATGTAAATAAAAAGAGATTCTAGGAATAAAACTATGAAATAAAATAATTAATAAGCAGTTTATTTAAAAAAACTCAAAGGAAAAATATTAGTACAGTACAAAGTAAATTGTAATAATGAAATTTTAAATTACAAATTCAAATAAAAAACAGGTAATTGTTTACAGTTTATAAAGTACTTACAGACCTTACAGTATAAATAGCCCTTCTAGCCAAAGAAAGTTCAAGGGAAAATAATTGCTAATTTTCAAATAAACTATTCAAGTATATTTTTTGGCAGATTGATCTCTAGGTCTTTCAGTAGTTGGGTTGGGTTGACCTCACTATGTTTGCATTTTGTACCAGTTTCAAATGTATGTACAGAGTAGCCTATGTAAATTATTTCATTTGTACTTATACACAAAACTTATTTTCACTGTCAAATAAGTGCTTTTATCGATGATATCGCGTTTTTATTTCCACAATAATTTGAACAATTGTGGAATTTCATTAATAATGATTTAATCACTTGAGAGGCTGGTGTTCAAGAAACAAAATGCAAGTCAGTATAAAGAAAACGAAGTATTTAAATTTTGATTTTAGGGCTTTTGATTTTTGATATTCTATTATCTGACATGAAATGGACTGTTTGAAAAATCACTCTAGACAAAAAACTGAAGTGGAACAAGCATATGTGTAGTATTCACAAGGAAATTAAACTTTGTCAGAAAATTTTATTATTTACGGAATGTCTGTGATACAACTTTGTTAAAAATGTTGTACTTTGCTTTAATTCAGTCTAGATTGGATTATAGTATCATATGTGGGGGGGGGGGAGTGTACTTATAAAACACTACTTGAAAACACTACATTAAGGGCATCCCAAAAATCATTTTATACAGATTATTTAAAAAACAAAAATGGAACATTCATTTCCTCTGTCTTGTGAATTAAATATATTACCAATCAATCGTCTTTTTGAATTTAAAGTCCCAAGATTGTTTTATATAGAGGAAACAAGGTAATACAAGTTCTCTTTTACGACACTACCAAACAAAATTTTAAATTCCGAGAAATAAAAAATATGATTTCTGCACTGTCTTTAGGGTGTTTGTGTTTAAAATAACAATAATTAATTATCAGATAATCTTTAAAATTGTAAGTTGCAAAATCTTTCTCTGCCAATGCAAAGTGTTGGTTATTTTCCATAAAAGATATAATATGCTACTTGAATATTGTTATGTGTTAGATTGGGCGCCATAATGTTATTTTTGTTATTAATTGTTTTTTTTAATCAAACAATTTTTTGTTAACTAGTGGAGGGTTGGTTGTTGACAGTAGGGTAATAGTTCTTCTTTGTTATTGTTGTTTATTTAGTTATTATTTTTTTAATGTTAATTTGTGTACAGTATGAAAAGCTCTGCTTAGGAAATGTTATTTTTTATAAACTAGACTATAATTTCTATACTTATATTTTGTTTATATTTTATATAGTGAACACGTTACTGGAAAAAGTGATCAGTAAATATTCTTAAGTCAGTAATATATGGAAGAAAAATTTGTATTTCAAGAATGAGAAGGTTTATTGTACTGTACAAAATGTTGTACTGTAATTTTATTTGGAATAAAAAATTTTTTATTTACTATTAGATTGAGTCCATTTACCAAGACTTGAAAATAATACTATCAAACAAAAGGTTGTAAAACCTAAATATAAATCTTGAAAAGTTTTTTGTTTTTAAAAGCTAAACAATATTTTGATCAATATAATAACATGTATCATATTTAATTAAACAAATTCTTTTGCTCTATAGGATGGAAATTTTGAGCAAACTAAATTGCCTCGTAAAAGAATGGATCAAAGAAATAAGCATAAGTCGAAATATGCCAGAAAACGTGGCTGAACAAGTGGGAGGCAAAATATATACATTTGGTTCTTATAGGTTAGGAGTTCATCACAAAGGAGCTGATATTGATGCTTTATGTGTTGCACCCCGACATATTGATAGATCTGATTATTTTTCTTCTTTTTATGAGAAACTTAAACAACAGCCTGAAGTTACAGATTTAAGGGTAAGTTATATATGCTTTCTTATTGTTCTGTGATTGGTTTGTATTAAAGTAATAAAAGTAGTACTTACTCCATTAACACGTTAGCTGCCGAGGCCTAATACGATACTCTTGCCTGGAGTGCCACGATTACCAAATTATTTTTCCATTATTATTTTTGCATCTACCTATGTAAAATAATATAAAGCAATAGTATTTACAAATTTTATTTACATTTATGCATATATAGTTTCAAGACCGATCGGACCGAAATGCAATTTTTCGGCTTTAATTTTAATCATAGTATAATGTTTAGGTCCGGTCAGACTGAGGCAATTTTCGTGTTTAAACAAAAAAAATCTAAACGGGCTATTTCATTTCTTTATGTTGGCAACGCTCACTATTTTATTTGTCTAATACTTATTTTATAAATACATATTTTCATTTTACAACTGTATTCTGTATGAATTATTCAATACTAAACCAAAATGTTTTTGTAAAATTTTTAATCGGTCCGATCGTGCCGACAAAAAAGTGAAAATATCCACCAACTTTGTTATTATATTGAGTAACCATGGTAACGGTTATTAAAGCATACAATGTACTATGTCCAACACACATCCTTACCCAATCCAGAGAATACCAAAATTGGCCGATAGGTTGCTGCACTATCGAACTGTGAGCCACAAAACATTACATCAGTGACTTTATCGGTCCAATTGTGCCGAAACGCTGCATGTACATTCACCTTAGTTTCAGTCCGCTTGGACCGATATGGCAGCTAAGGTGTTAAATTAGTAAGAGCAGTACTTACTCTACAACAACTATATTTATTTATAGTAAAAAGAAATTATGAAAAAAGGAACATAAATGTATTTCATTTTTAAAAAGGTCTTATACATAGATGTGGCCTTATTATTTAACAACTGTTAATGGTCTAATAACTAACTTGACAAATCTATGCTACATGGCATAAAAACGGATGTTGCTAATAATAGTCTACTTCCATAGACTCATTACAACTATCCATTTGTGTCCTTACTCTGTAGGAATTTTTTTATATTCTAAAACATACCTTCATAAACAAAATCCTCCAAAGCAACCATAAACAATTTATAGTTTTATAATAAATCAAACCATTGGTTTTTATTATGTAAATGTTTCGTTTACTAAAACAATTAATTACTGTTGTGCGCTAATATAAATATGTATATTAAATAACTGCTCTAACTGTTGATAGATGCTCTTCACAACAGTCTGTATTTGATTTATTTCATTATTTACATTTACAGAAAATTTATAATCTAATAAAAAAGTTTTTAGCAACATGAAAAACATTTACAGCAAATAAATATTAGGGATCCCTTGAGGCAAAACCTGTTTTGGGGATTTCCATCCTTTAAATAAAACAATTTTTTGAATAGCTAGGTTCTAAGAGCATCTGCCTCTTTCAATCTAATACATCACTTGAAATAAAATGTACATTTTTCCATAAATAATTAATATACTCCCCCTCCCCCCTTAGTGAAATTAACAATACAAAAACATAAATTCAAACTATACTTATAAACCAAAATAACCAAAGACTTGACATGTCTTCAAAGAGCTCTCCTTTGCGTATCAGCCAAAACATACATACTCACCCCCTTACGTTCACCAATCCTTTAGCCCTACATTCCCATTAACTCGAAATCTCAATTTAAATATGCACTATAATTACCATGTACACACAATTCCTTATATCATATTCATCGCTTAAGCATATAAAAATTTAAAAAAAATTTATTCTCTCCAAAGAAAAACGAGATTTTTAATTTTCTCAAAAACATTTGTTTTGTTTTGTGGACACAAATATCTGTTTGCTTTGTCTGTCAGATAAATGAAAGTCTGGAGTTTTAAATAGTCTTGATAAGTTAAAAAAAAGAACGTTAATATTTCTTACATTTCAACCAAAAACCGTTTTTATGGTGCACGCAACTTGACTTTTGAACAATTCTTAACATTATTATTGAAAACATATAAGACCTGATAAGAATATTTTCCTTTTAGAGTGTTTTCTTAGTGTTGAGGAAATTTAGGTGAATATCTTTGCTTCTAAAAACTACAATCATTATTTTGTTTTAATGAAGTCATTATTCTACCAGATATTTATAGGTCAATATCTCATCTATCAAAATTTTAAACATCTTTGTCACAATGGTTTGTTATCTTTAGTAGCATTTTATTAATATTAGAATTTTTTTAACAAAAATTAATTTGATTTTATTAATTGTAGGTCTATGTCTACTTAATTACAAAAATACATAATTTGTAATTTGACCTCCATTTGCCCGCTCTATGCCTTAATGAAGCTTGTACTGTTTATATTTAAATTTGCTTCTTTTCGTCTGTAACTCTGATCGAATGGTCTCATATTTATCAACATAATTTGAATAAAATTAACAATCACCATAAAATCAATATTTTGAAACATTAAATTTTATTATTTTAGTTTCCTCACTGAAATCCTAATGTGAATTGAAAGTAGAAATAAATGATTATAAATGCTTTCATATTGAATTTATATAAAATAAACCATTACTAAAGTATAAGATGATTTTATTAGTTATAACAAAACCCTTTATGTTTTAATTGGTTACTCAGAGGAACAACAATAAAACTTAAAACATGATTGTTACGAACTAGTAGATTAAACTTATCATTGTAGGCTTCTTATCCAAATAATCAGTTGTTAATTTGTGTTAAACTGATTGGGAATAATTTTTTTTAAAATTCATTTGATCAAGTTTACTATTTTCTTCTTATTTTTTAAGAACTTACCTTTAAAATAATACTAATTTCACGGATACAGTGAGTGATTGCCTTCCAAATATGTCTACTGAATTATGTACACTATAGGTTAAGTTTACCTACAACAGCCAATTGTTTGTATTTAGATGGTCAAGTAGACCTTTGTTCAATCTGTTACTGTTCCCTCAATTTTTATCCAATTAGGATATTTTTTTATTGATTAGGATATTTTCGTAATAATGTTTGTTAGTTACAAAAAAAAAATTCATATGATAAACGTGTCAAAAATTGTTTATTTTTGGGTTGGTAGACCTGTATGAAAGAAGCCATTGTTTTTGTGCACCTAATTTCTATTACTGTTTTACTGCCTGTTAAAGGTTGTTCGTAATGTTGTTTTTATTATTTACTGTTGTTTAATATTATAACTAAAACATAGCAAACAAGTACATTAAAAATGTCACAACATAAAAAAAATGTACTGGCATTTCTGTCTTCCTGATCATGTACTGTTTTATAATATTGCGGAATATTTTGTTTAATTTTTAAAATAACTTTAAAACATTATATATTTCTTTATTTAATATAAAATTAGGCGACATTCTCCCAAAATCAATGTTAATTATGACAACATTAATGCACAACTCCACACCATAATCTCAAAAGACAAACAATGGGTGCAAAGATTGAAACCGAATGAATAAAATTCCCGCAGGAAATAATTGGAACAGGAAACAACATACTTAAATTAATTAGGTTAGGTTAATGATAAAATTGATCTGTTTTAACAAACTACACGTGGATAAGACATTATCTTACACATTACAACTCATGATTAAAAAACACTATTAAACTGACGATATTTTAAATTACTACAATACTATTAAAACTACTAAATACATTGAAATATATACAAATTCAGTAATAAACGACTTATTACTGAATTATATAAAGAAGTAAAGGATAAGACCCTAAATATACCTGGAAAATACCAAACCTGCTTGACATTTAAGGAAATCTAACTGGCAATTCTAAGAGTATACTTAGATGGGGAGTCTAGTCATTGTGGAAACTCTGTGAAATGTTTAAACAAACCAGTCTTATATTATTACTGATTTATTTTTTATTTTAGTTTTGCTTATAAAATAAATGAATAAATAAATATAAATTTTGTTAATTCTTCAATCTGTCAACCATATATTTTTAGATAGCCATATACCATTCTGTATTATCATCAGTTATATTTAGACCGTCATAACTTAATTAAAACCGTATGCCTTTGTTCAATCTGATGAATATCCCTCAATATTTATATCTGATTTGACTATTTTTAATAATGCTTGTTAGCTAAAGAATCATATGAAGCTTTCATGTGATATACAACAATGTGCCAGAAATTTAGTTTTGCGTGTTTGATAGATCTATTTTAAAACAAACATTGTTTTCATACGCTGATTTAGATTGATATATTCATTTTTGTAAGTCTACTGCTTTTCTTTAATTTGGTAAATAACTTGTGGACACTGTATTTTCTTAGTCTATGTACAATTTTACAGCTTTTTGATCTAATAGAACTGAATTTCAATAAAGTCTAGAATTAAGACCTTTGTTAACCCTCCAACCGGCAATGTTAATTGTCTTGAAAATTCTTCGTTTGTTTAAAAATTAATAAAATATATTATTTGTATACAAAACCTAACTTATAAGACATCATTTTTCTCAGGAAGATGCATAGAATTCATCTATGTTATAAATTTTTTTTTTTTGAAACGGTTTTGGAGTAAGTATGTTAGATGTCAAAAATGATATTAACCTTTTTTCAGAAAAATCTGTATCACCCTAAATCAATAGCTTACTACCTTTTTCTAAGATATACAAAAGTTTTGTGTAATATTTTTGAATATATTTAGAAAAAAAAAGGAAAAAAATGTTACATTTAAAAAATTAAAAAAATTATATACGAAAAAACTGAATTTTCTCTTTATTTTTTTCAAAAAACATAAAAAATAGTAAAATATATTTTATACAGAACTTCTATATATCATTATGTCCAGAAAGGTGCATAGAATTTAGTTGTGTAGTGCAAAAAAAGTTACATGTATCACATTTGGAGTTTTTTGGTCAAATACCAAAAAATCTAAGAGTAACGAAGCAGAAATTTCACAGAAATGGTGATCAAAAACATACTAATACATTTTTTGCATTTTTTTTAACCATTACTTGAGATTTCTAATATATTTGTGAATATATTTAGGGGGAAAAAATAATAATATGTTACATAAATATTCTAAATAAAAATGACGATTTTTCAAAAATTTGTATTCTGGCGCTTGAAGGTTAGGGTGACATGTCAAACTTTTAGGCATAATTAGTATTTTTCTAAAGCTAGGCCTAAAACAAAAGCATTAGATTTTACTAATACAATATACTTTACAAAGAATAACACATAATATATTCACTTGTATACTCATATAAAACACTAAATATAAGAAAATATGCTTATAGCCTAAACTTACCATTGTTATTTATAGGTTATTCCATAACACACTCGAAATTCACTCAAAAACAAACTTTAGAAATAAAAACACATATATTGTAACTTGTATACACAATTTATATACAATTTGTATACACAAACCTTCAAAATAACAAAAATCTAATCCCAAAACCAATATTTGCCACGCCAAATATTATAGTGTTCACGTCAGACATTTACTACGTTTGGACTTCAAAACAACAAATTATTAGTAAGCAATTCCTCAACTCAAGTGGTACCAACTTATAGAATGGAATTTCCCCTACAACATAGAGTAAAAAGAAAAATAATTTTAAAAACAGAGAGATATCAACTTCGTCTTTTTGTAAAGCGCATCGAATGCTAAATGAATTTCTTGTTGTCAGGTTTGTTCTATGTTCAAGTACGAATATCTCTGGATCTGTTAGACGCAGAACAATTTGTAATCTACGGTTAGAAAGAGAAACATGTGATCTATATAACAGTGTTTTAGTTGACTTAAATGACAGAAAAATAGAGTTGTAATCATATCAGGAAAATGGAGCCGCGCTATACGAAAAGGCGCAGAGTTGAAAATTACGATTTTACGCATCAAAAATACTCGAAGTTCACCAATTTTTGGAATATTATTTATAACGTTTTGTGGTAATTTTATTGCATGATATGCATCTACGGAACATTAGCTTTCCAACGGTATTTTATTTATTGCGATGGGACAATTTTAAGTGGGCGTAACGTTGAATGGCAAAATACGTGATTAAGAGTTGGTGAAATCACTTGGAAGCACGTGGGCGACCTACTGTAGGTCGCCGTGCCGGTTGGAGGATAAAAAACTATATAAATAATATAATGAGTTATGGAATAAATACATATTATTATAATATATTCAGTTTTATTGTTTACATACAAAAAACTAAACAAAACCAGTTATTATAATCAAACTATTTTAAATAATAAATTATGCGGGATTACAAGAATATGAACTACATTTTCTACCGTTTTTGTTAGACTATTTCTGTTGATCGAAAAACAACAAAACAATCTGTACAAGGTGAAAAGTACATGATAGGAAGTTATTAGGGAGGTGAACCATCTTAAGTAAATAATTGTGGTCACCCCCAAAACCAAATTACTGCTGGTTTCAGATACCGATAGTTCGGTTGAAGTGTTAAAATATTTCATGTCCATAAGAAATTGATAGAACTGGGTTTTCAATATTCAATTCAATAGAAATAATATAAAGTTTGTTTAAAATATCTTTTCAATGTGGTTAGTTTTATAAATAAAAAAGCTAATTTACCCCAAACAACAGCTGTTTTGTAATTATAAACATGATAATGGTAAATATTAGTTTGACATTAAAAATATTATGAAAATTTTCTCAATTTCAGGCTGTGGAAGAAGCATATGTACCTGTTATTAAAATGAACTTTGACGGAATAGAAATAGATATGCTGTTTGCAAGATTAGCATTAAAGGAAATACCAGATGCAATGGTAAGTTAATAGATTTATGTTTCATATAGAAGATTATCATTTCCTATTTTGGGCATAATATTAGCAAATGAATATTTATTATTTTGTTTTAATTAAATCTTTTTTGTAGATCTGATTAAAAAATGTAATATTAATTTAATCTATTTTATTTGATAGTCGTTATTTTATTTGATTGTAAATCTGTTAATTTGTAGACAAGCCACAGCCAGTAGTTCTTGGTTTAATTTTTTCCTATTTGTTTAGGATTTACGTGATGATATGTTATTAAAGAATCTAGACCAAAAGTGTGTGCGAAGCTTGAACGGTTGTCGCGTAACTGATGAGATACTCCGTCTTGTGCCAAACATAGAAAATTTCCGTCTTGCTTTGAGAACAATCAAACTGTGGGCTAAAAGTAAGTTGTATACACATTAATTTAGTTTATAAAATGTTTAAATATTGTTGAAATTGCTTTTATGTAAAGAGACAAATTTTCTACATCAGTTACTGTCACAAAGTTCTACAACATAACATAAAGTATATAATAAATGTATACATTAGACCTTAAACAAGCTACCAATGAAATAGATACAACGCTTGCTCATCTTGTATATATAATTTCAACGTCATTTTTACAACTAGAACCGGCTAGGTCATGTACTTGGATTTTAATAAAAAACACCAATATAACCTGTCCGAGATGCCATATAATCATTATGTATTCATATTTCCTTGGCTTGGCATTATTATTATTGTTCAAAAGTAGCAAGAAATGAGAGAGAAAAAACCATTATAATAGAATTTACCAAAATATATATATATTTGTTCAGTAATAAAATTGATATATTTGAAATATTTGTATTTTAAAAACAAAATGTTAGAATATTTTATAAAGCTCAACAAATGGATTCCGATATAAGATGAAGATCGTCCAATTAACATTTACTAAGAGGTCCATCAAAGACCTTCAAACCCTTTTCATTGATGAATCTATCTTTAATATCAAACCAAAACTAAGTTAGGTATCATATATATATATATATATATATATATATACAGTAGACTCCCGTAAGTTCGGCCACCTCGCGACTGGACCCTAGGCCGAACTAACCAATCCCTATCTAAAAAATGCCTGTTTATTGTTTGTAAGAATCGTTTTGTGAATCGACGTGTATAGGAAAAGTTACAATAAACAAGTTAATGTCGCGTCTGGCTGGCGCGCGTAAGGATCGTGTTGTGAATCGATGCGTATAGGAAAAGTTACAATAAACAAGTTAAGGTCGCGTCTGGCTGGCACGCGTAAGGATCGTGTTGTGAATCGATGCGTATAGGAAAAGAATACAATAAACAAGTTAGGGTCGCGTCTGGCTGGCGCGCATAAGGATCGTGTTGTGAATCGATGCTTATAGGAAAAGAATACAATATAAACAAGTTAAGGTCGCATCTGGCTGGCGCGTGCCTAGTGCGTGACTCATGCTCAGAGAGCCGGCTGGACTAAGCGGAGACCGAACTAACTGAGGCCGAACTTACGGGAGTCTACTGTATATATTAAGTTCTTTTAACAAATTAACAATGTTGATATAATTCTCAATTGCCTTGGATTAATTTCTTTTTCTATTAAATGTAGCAATATTCGAATTTATTTATTTTATTTTTTTCAGAACATGGTATATACAGCAATGTTTTAGGCTATTTAGGAGGTGTGTCATGGGCCATGTTAGTTGCACGGACTTGTCAGTTATATCCAAATGCTGCAGCAGCCACATTAGTACACAAATTCTTCCTCGTGTTCTCTCAGTGGAAATGGCCACAGCCTGTACTTCTTAAACAACCTGATAATGTGAACCTTGGCTTTCCTGTTTGGGACCCCAGAGTAAGTATAACAGCTATTGCTATCATATTTGCAACATAAAGATGGATAAAAATTAATTTGATTTGTTTTAAAGTTGATTTGACTAATAGATATGCTAGTTGGAATTCACCATATAGCCTACATTTTTAAGAAACATTTTAAAACCCGGAAATTTTCCAAATAAATAAACTTTATATAAATATATTTTACATGTGGAAAACAAATTCAACAACACTGTTTATTTTGGGGGATATTTTTTATACCAAAACTCCAAATTTGATCAGTGCTTACGAAAAATATACACATCAGTTATTTGTTATTTAAATTGTGTACAAAACTCTTGTTCTTTAGAGTATTATTTAATGTATACTTTTGAATTAGAGTCTGTATATTTTGTTATCTGAAAATTAATCCAAACATGTTTGTATTGTAGAGGCTTTCTTTTTTACCCAGAATTTCAAATATGATTGAATAGTTGGGCAAACATGAGTTTATGCATCCTAATTTAAACCATATAAGGGAAATTGTGAAATTTTATTATTTGGAGCAACTAATTACTATTTTTTTCCATTTTACCGTAACGTTAGAGAGGTAATTCAAAAACAATAATTTATGTTTTAACTCTTTGGCGACGCCTCACGAGTGTTACTCGTTCGGCAGCGGCAGGCTCAATTACCGACTCACGAGTGAGCTCGTTCGCCGTTTTCATACGCCACTAGTCCTAGTAGTTTGATGGATATTCACTAGATAACTCCTAAGTTCACTTTTTCACTCATTCAAGAGTACAGCTGATATATTTTCATAATAAAATTATTTGTTTTAATCACGTAAAAGTAATAATAATCCGTTTTTGTCGGCGACCAAAACTATGTTTTCGAATGTGATAAGCGCTGTATTTGGCTGTATTATAACAAACTGAAATTAATTTGATTTATAAATTATATTCTCGTGAGAATATTTCGTTTTTTGAGTTGGCAACATTGTTTTTTTCCTTCTAGAATGTCATTTGAGTATGTTACTGTCAGAACATACTCAAACTTTCCATGAACTGTCCTTTCATTGTTTCAGTAAACAAGTTGTACCAAAATCAACCTTTGTAAGCTTTTATATAAATGTTATTTTTTAATTTAAAAATTACCTGCAAACATTTTTGTGTAGGGAATTAATGGTGCTATACAAGGGAATTGTATTTTTACATCTTATATAATTCTCATAATTATAAATAAGATTACTTTCAAAAATTAATTTTTGTAAATTTTATTTATTTTTATTTTTTATTATTACAACAAAATTTTATATATATATATATATATATATATATATATATGCCAGTTGTTGTTTTAGGTAGTACATTTCATAACAAAAATTTTGGTAAAAGATTTATTTGGATATGTCTTAGAGTTTTGTTTTTATAAGACTCTAACCAAATTCATTAAAATCAATTGCTGGCCGAAGGTCCAGTGGCATGCCGTTTAACACCTTCCCCAATGGGTTAAAAGTCCTCTCTAAAAAATAAAAAGTTAATTGCACTGATTGATGTCCATTTTGTTGTTAAAATTGTTTATCTGCCTACCAGTATCCTAGGCTTGTTGGATAAAGTTTTAAACGATATAGATATTTAATCTATACTTGAACATACCTTTTATAATATTGTTTGTATAACTTTTTCTCATATCCTTCAATACAAAACATTCTAAACTTTAAATATAAAATTTAATAAAGAACAATCAGATTATACAGCCAAAGACCAGTTTATTGTCTACAATAACCACAACAATACGTAAAATATATTACACTAGCCCTCTACTAGTCTTGAAATTGTTTTAATAACATGACTAACTTAGAACATATTTATGTTTTTTCATTTCAAAAAAGACTCCCAAATCCTGGGGCACTACGGAAACTATAAAAAAAAAAAAATAATAAGAGTAGAGTACAAATTAAATATGTTCTAATAATTTTGACAGAGTCAAACATTTCAACAATTAAGTTTATTAAGTTACTGAACTAATCAGTGCATTTAGATATAAAGTAGGCCTAATTAGAAACATAATAAATTTAAGAATTAAATGTTTTATTTTTTAAATTAATTTTTTTAAATACATTGATTTTTCTTCGTCGAAAGTAGTTGTGTCGTTTTTTGTAACTATAGCTGTTTCACCTCAACATGAGGCATCTTCAGGCATAGTTTGAACACTATATATATACATATTATATTACATTTTACAACAAAAAACGACAAACTACTTTCGACGAAAAAAAAAAAAACAAGGTATGTTTAAATATTAATTAATTAAACATAGTAGTTCAATAAATCTATAATGGAAACATGGATATAGTTTCAGTATAGGTAAAAAAATTGAGTTTTTTAATAGAAATATCCATTTTGCAATATTAGGTTTTTGTTTTTTTAATGTTTTCATCTGTCAAGTGTACTTGACCCATTTTTATAAAAATTTATGTGAGGGCATATTTTGACCAAATCGCAAAATGTATATTTTCTTTTTTGTTGATATCTCAAAACTTGGAGGCAAAAGAAAAATGAACCATGGGCGCTGTCGTGAGGTTAGAATATAAATTTGTAAAAGCAATTTCTAAACCAGTGAAGAAACCATAAGTAATAGAAAATTATGGCGTTGAGTAATATGCCATAATATCAAATTAACCCTGAATGCCGTCTGGTTCATTATAGCAAATTTTGATGAAATTAGGAGTTTTAGTTTGTGTCTTATTGCCTCTTCCCTTGTAAATTTAAATTATATATAGGTATTCAATATTGTGTATAAGTTTGTAATTCATTTATTTTGTGAAATATTTGAACTTTGTTTATACAGGTGACTGTAGCAGACAGATTCCATTTGATGCCAATCATTACACCAGCTTATCCTCAGCAAAATTCAACTTTTAATGTGTCTCTTTCAACACGAACCGTTATGCAAGAGGAGTTTAAGCAAGGCCTAGCTATTACAGATGATATAGTTTTAGGAAAATTAGCATGGGAGAAGTTATTTGAAGCTCCCAATTTTTTTGTCAAATACAAGTAAGTGACTATACATTTTATCACACATTTAGTTGCTATTTGTGATATAAAAATTTAACATATTTGTATCAAATGTAAATTTATTGAAAGGTTTCTCAATTTATTATTTAAAAGGTTCAATTTAATTCTCATTCTGGAACATAGTTTGGGATTATTATATAATAAATTGTTAAATAAAAATAGTTTGATTTAAAATTATGAGGTTTATAAATATATAGAATATTTTATAATAGTTAGAAACCTCTTTCTTTCTGTTATAATTATTTATGTGTTTTGTATTTGTGAATACATGAATCGGCCTTATCTATAGGATGTTTATTATTGTTCGAAACTTTTAGAAGTGATTTTAGACTTCAAAATAAAGAAAAAGTTGTTGTAAACATACATATCATCAAAAAATGCTAAGTATTCAATCTTATCTATTTTTTTCTATCTAAGAATTCATCATAATGTTTTTGAAAATGGTATTATCCAAAAATTCATCAATTAGAAAATATATAGGTAGGTAGCAAAGTCAGAATCAAGATACTTATTATCATAACAACTAAAATTATATTTTATACTTTTTTAAATTCAAGCTTAGTTTTCTCTTGAATGATATACAATGTAATTTTGATGTGTATGAACAATTTGTATTCACTCTATGTCTCTAAATTTATTTTCTATTATGGGAGAAACAAGAGAAGTATCTTTAAAAAAAACACTTTAAAATAAAAGAAATTTTAGCATTGTTTTGTAATATATTTTCGTTCAGCAATAAGGTTCATTTCGGGCATTAATATTTCACTGTTTGACTAACTAGATATTTATAATATTTAAATTGACCTATTTTAAAAATATAAAAATATTGAACAATTGTAATTAATATTTGTATTGAAGCTGTAAATGCCAGTAGAGTCTCATTTACAAAATCTGTTAGGCTTATGAATTTAATCAGGTACAAAAACAAACTACTTCTTGCTTTTTTTTGCTGGCAACATTGCCATAGATGTTATTTGTCTATATAGATTTTTCCCTACTTTATACCTTGTGTTTGTGTCTAAAGTCGTGTGTGTGAAATTATGATACTATTTTTCAGATGATTTAGACACTACTAGGCGGGTGTTTTAGCATAAACTAACCTTAATATCAACTAAACTGTCTAATTGTGTGGCATCATAGCTGTGATTATACAGTTTGTATTAATTTTAATAACTAACTTTCTCTGTATAAGGCATTTCATAGTGCTGCTAGCGAGTGCTTCCTGCGCAGAAGATCAACTGGAATGGTGCGGTTTAATCGAATCTAAAGTAAGACATCTAATTATGAGCTTAGAACGAAATCAACACATCGTTCTTGCTCATGTCAATTCAGAATGTTACAATGGTAGTCCTCCTGCACCAGATGCGCCCACCACACCAACATCTATGTGGTTTATAGGGCTAGTTTTCAGAAAGTCAGAAAATCTTAATGTAGATCTTACATATGACATCCAATCGTTTACTAATGCAGGTATATTTATTAGTCATCTTAATGTTATATGATAAATAAAATGTATGTGTAGATTTGAGAATAACCTATTTTATGGAAATTAGAAATAAATAAAATCCGTTTCAAATTTAGTTTTATGTGCTGCTTTTAAATAAACGATTCTGTATTTTATATTATGATTACTCTATATTATGACAAATTGAAGAAACTTGAATTTATTGTTCCATTTCTTATTGTGAACTTATTAAATCCTTAGGTTTTGATCTTATTAGATCCTTTTTTCCTCTCTTTTTACGGTCTCACATGTACGTAGTATAACTATAGTTTAATTTGATATTAAAGATGAGATTTGAGCGTGTTTTGTGGTTTTGTAGATTTCATACTGTTCTAAAATGTTGAGGACATTTGTATAAAATCTTTATTTAGTTAGGCATCTTGTATATTTTTTTATTAATGGTTATGCTCTATGTGTTTTTCAAAATCGATTTTAGGGTTTTAGGGATGTTTTGTTTCTATCTATGTAAGATGTTAGACAATCTACAAGTAATTAAACTTTGACATGACTTTCTTTGGTTCTTATCTCCCCCCCCCCCCCAAGCTAAATTTTAGGTTATTTCCATATTCAGAAGACATTAACAGGTTTTATTTTTGAGGTACTAACATGGGTTTTCTAATGTTTAGAAAACAGTTTGTAAATGGTTTTTTACAGGTAGCTATTTGTTTAATGATGATTAGGTTTTTGTGTGCTTTGAGAAATACTGGTAAGTTTGAGAATAAGGCCATGGTAGACTGTAAAGTTTTGTGTTTTTGGAGGATTAGATGAGGTGTGAATGGTTATGTTAGTAGTTGTATAAGTTGCTGACAGTAGGACATCTACTAAGCCACAAAAACGGTCGAATTATATCTTTGATATCAAATTACACTATAGTTCAAAATAAATATTTAATTTGGTCATTTCAATTCAAATTAAGTAAAGCTGACTACACAGGAAGATCGTTTTTTCCCCAGCGAGAAGACCGTCAAGTCTAAGTATTTATACGTTTTGTATGTAACTTAATCGACCCATCGTTGATTATAGTCTATTGAATTGCTTTTTTCCCCCAAATATGTACTTGGATAGATGTATAGTAGTTATTCTCTGAATTCTAGTAAAAACCAAAATTCGGAATCTAAACTTTCGTGTTCGAAAGAAAAACCTTTTTCTGAGGTTAGCAAAAACAGAGTATAATGCTTTAACGTTTCTGTTATTACATTTATTATTAAAATAAATTTTGAGCGGTATTTTGAATGGTGCTTTTGACTGATCATGAAGTAAATGTTTATTATTTTTATGTTTAGTTCATCGTCAAGCAAGTCAGAGTAAAATGGTTAAGGATGGAATGAAAATCGAAGCAAGGCATGTAAGAAGGTAAATAATAGCTGTGATTTAGAAACGTTTAAAGTAATTATAATAACTTGTATCGTTTAGGGAATTGGAGTCTTTTAGGCCGAGGTGTCTAGTGATTAAAACCTGAAAATACTATCCAAAAATATCCTAAAAATTGTATTTGTAATAATTAAATTTAAACTTTTACAGTTTCCAAAATATTTAGGAAAATGATGGTATTTATTGCCCTCCTCTTCAGCAATTTGTTAAAATAATTAGAAACTGGAAAAAACTGTCTTTATGTTATAAAAAATCATTTATCAAAAAAAAATACCTTTTTGTTTGTTTCAAATTAATTAGTGTTTAAAGTATTTACAATAATTAATCTTAAATATTATTGTTGTATTCTGTCACTTTTGAAAAATATACATTTAGTGTTTCTTTACAAATCATTTTATAAATGAATCAAATCGTTAGTATTATGCTGTAAAGTTCTTTTATAGTGAATATGGTTGTGACAATCCCAAGGTAACCTAGCTGAATGTACACATTTCTTTTGTGGGTTAGATCCCCCCTCTCTTTAGTTTTTTCTGTAACAACCTTTGTTTCTCTTCAGGCCCCTGACATTATTAGAGTATTCAAGAGCATATGGGTCTCTAATTTTTACCTTTGTACAACAAAAACTTTAATATTGTGTATGTGCTACACCTTAGAAAGCCAACAATGTTTGGTAAATCAATGCAATGCTATGGTATAAAATAACAATAAGCTTAAAAATAAAACATTTATAAAATGTAATTATTTTAGATTACTTGCTACTGTAGATACTTTTAAACAAGAAAATTATATACTTAAATATTGCATATTCACTACCTTTTATAGACTACAATTTAAAATATTTTTGTTGTATCGTTATTAAATTTTCTTCTTATATTTTTCAGGAAACAGTTACCGGCTTATTTGCCTGCAATCCTTTTGAAAAGAGAAAGAAAAGTAAGTTTACAAAATATTGGTACTTATTAGATTTTAAAAGTTTTTTGCCAAAATAGAAATATTAATATTTTTTGAATAAAAGTTTATCTGAACGTTTTATTTTTTGAACTTTATCAATTATGTTTGTGTATATTAGGAATGGAGATGATTTATTTTCCAAATGTCAATAGTATTATACGATTTGTACTGATTAAGATGTATCCGTAATATTAATAACCACTGATTAATTTTTTAGAAAAATATTATCAAGATAGCATTGTACCTGAGACATATATTTGCGAGAACAAAAATATATATTAATAACACTATCATAATGGTAATAATTACTATAAGTGTAATTGCCGAGTCATACTTTTCTAACTAATTCAGGCTTGACAATTGAGGTCACCGTAAAATAAAATAGGCTAATAATTAACAGTAAAATTTGTGTGTGTGTGTGTGTGTGTATATATATATATTCCAATAGGTAAAAAAATATAATGTATATATAATATGATGCAGTTAATAATTACCCAGCAAATTCAACATTGACAGAGTTTATTACACAATTATCTTGTAGAGATTATAGAATAAATAAATTGATAATATTGACAACCATTTATCAGAAAAAGATTATCAAGCATACTATTAGCATTGAAATAGTATTCATGTTATGATTTTAACGATAAAACAAAAAGCAGGCATTTTTACAAAATTTATAATTAATAACTAGTTTGGTTATTTAAAGTGTATCCATGATAATTCCATTGCACATGTCGGAGGGTCCTGATTACTATTGTATCAGATTATAATACAGGCTACTTGGGATTTATTTAATTCTGTTTTATAACTAAATAATATATAAATAAAAAATCTTAACCATTTCTGTTTTTTTTTTTTTTTTTATCTAAAATATTAATTAAAACGGGGGAAACACGTAAGTAAGACTTAGTATTTCAATTCCTAATCCAATTTTATGATTTAGAACAGAAGATGCGTAACTTCTGTGCAGTTGCACTTTGGGAATGCAATCGCGGGTGTTGATCCATGCGTCATGCGTCTAGTTAGTACTTAGTTATTTTATTAAAAGTAAAACTGCTAATTTTAGACACCTCTCCAGTTGAGTTATTGTGTCTCTGTTTAATTTCTTAGTAGACTGCTTTATATTGATTTACTTTATAATGATATGTGATTTGAAGAAAAGAGAACCAAAAGATATGAAAATGGCTGTCATTTGCTGTTCTAGTTTCCTACTGATATAATTACAAAAACTTCCGTAGGATTAATTGTCAAAGCCTATAGAGATAGCAAAGTGGTCCTTGATATTACCTAGTAGTACACAAATAGGCGGGGGGGACACTAAAGTTCTGAAATATTTCGTAAACACTTTCTCAATCAGTAAAGAGTAAAAAAAAAATATTGATACCAAGACTAAAGACTTTATACTATCTACTGATTGAGAAAATGAACAGTGTTTACAAAATATTTCAGAACTTTAGTGTTTTCCTATTTGTGTACTACCAGATAATATATCAAGTGTGAGCCAATTTTCTATTTTTTATTTGGTTTTTCATCTATTTAGCTTAAATGATATAAATTTTATGAATGTAAAAAATTGAAAAAATAACTATGTACAAAATTGTATATGTAATTTATAAGCTTTGGACTTTAAAAAAAATTTAATCATACAAGTTACATTCAAGAATTTCTTAAACATCCACATAAATTCTACATTTTATCTTTTCAAATAGACCTTAGGGCTTATGAATTCATCTTTTTGTTAAATACTATCACATTAGAAAGTTGTTATGAATCTAAAATAATTGAGCACATTTTCTTTCATACAATATCTTAATTTTTTCTCTATGTCTTCATTTACTATATGTAGAAGTTTCACTGACTAGATCATCTCCCCATAGAGTTCAATTTCACTCTGACGATACACAAAAGTTATCTTCTATCTATCATAACCTCATTTATTCATAGATACATCACTTCTATTTTACACTTTCATCATGATCTGTTCATCTTTCTTTCATATCTTTAAACATCGCAATAACATAACTTAGACTTTCCAATAGATTACAACTATTTGAAATTTTTATTTTTTTATTCTGAAATGTTATTAATTCTCAATAAGAGTGAAAACAAAGTAAGTACAAATTATTCATGAAGTTAAAATAATAATTGACAATTATTATTATTTTCTGTAAATCTATTGCGATCCTATTCTCAAGTTCAATATCACTTATGTTACAATATAAAGAATTAATTTTTTTAACATTAAAAAAGGAGGAACAAATAAAATTAAAATCACAACTTTCCTCTCCTATTTGAGTGGTGATTATAAAATAATATATACAATTTTACTTTTGTAACGGTTTATTTTTTTTAATTCTTAAGGTTTCTGGTAGTGTAACACCTCCTCAACACAGAAATGGTTCAACATCACCACAATTATCTTCTGGAAATGGACAAATACTAAGCAGGAAAAGACTTTCTGATACAAATATTGAAGCCCTAGCCAATAAAAAAACCAAAGTTGTCGATGGTCAGGTGAGTACAAGCAATTATAGTCTAAATTTTTTAATTTGTTATTTTATTAAAAATACAAACTTATGTGGCTGTGACTGCTTAAAGTTGTCTTTTTGTAATTTTTGAGTTATTTACATAATGTTTCAAAGAATATATACTAGATTTTGTATAGGAGGGGAAGGTATTATCAAACTTCAGGATAAGGTTCATGGCAATAATGGAAAAGTTCCATTAAACTTACCTCCTAAACATTTTTATTATTCCGTTATTGTTATTATTTAACAATAACTTATTGTGTAAGTATTTAAACACACATGGTATTTGCCAAAAACTTTCAAATTTTTAAATATTTATTATGAAACTTATATGAAATATATCAAACATCTCAAGGTCATTAAATTCAATTTAAACCTTCATTAAATTGGAATCACAACAGTTATTGGTATCATCAAATTTAACTTAAAATAATATTGTCATGCACCTTGAAAATCTAAAATTAAATACAGTTTAAATACTATTAAAGTTACACTAAGAATTTTTGTTGTAACATTGAACTTAGATTTTCATTACAATTGGTTATTGTAACTGAAATTAAAGGAATTTAAACTAAGAAATATGTAGTAATGAAGTATTAATTGTGAAACAATAAATAGATTAATGGTTTTCTGTTACCTAGGGAGATGATTCACCAAACAGTTCTATTATAGTTCAATGTAGTACAGATGATTCAAACTCTGCTCTCTCTGTGGAAGATGTTAGTAGAAACAACTCGATAGTAGACTCCACAACTCAGGTATAAGTGTTCTTATTGTCATTATAGTGGGGAAATCTCCTAGGTTATGGAGAAAATATGGATTGGGTAATATATTGACTTTATGTTATTTTATACTCTTATAATAGCAAGTGGCAATTGTTTTCTCCATTTAACAATGTAGAGATGTGAAAAACTACTTAAGAGAAAACAATAATATTTGTTTTCTACCGTAGACTGGTCTTTTGAAAAAATTCTACACATTCGATTTCACGAAGAAACCCTGTAACATTTCATTTCAGCAGATTTTAATACTTTAATTGCATTTAATATCCATTCCACATCTTCATCGAGTGGTCTGGATTATACGGCTTCATTAATTCATAGCAACACTATGGTTTTCTATATAGGATCATGACTCCATCTGTACCGAATATTCAATCAACGACATCACATAGAAGCCTAGTTACCTTGACTGACAATCTTCCCAATCTATGATCAATTCCTGTTTTTCTGTTGTGAGTTTTACCTAACCTAAAGGATCTGGAATGAATCCTCGATTTCATCACCATCCTTTGACATCTTAGAAGCATTTGTTGGGTTATTTTCCATGTGTGCTATAGCTTTTTTTGATTCCTTATTTTTTATAGTCAAGGTAAAACGTAGTTTTCAGCTTATACCAACCAATACCACAAAATAACTTGGTAGTTACATTGCTATTGCTTTTAACACACGAGTTAACACCTGGTTTGTCATGGATCTATTTTATTTTTATCCTAGAGATTAAAATTAATTCCTTTATTTTCTTTCGGTCTCAAAGCCACTCAGTGGCCGTATATAGCATGTTGCTTGTTGCTTCCTTGCACTTAGAGAGTAAATATACTATATTAAATGTTGAGCTTGAATTATGAGAAAAATTATACAGTATAATAAACACACAGAACACAATTCTCACAAATTTTTTTGTGAGAATTGTGTTCTGTGTGTTTGTTATACTGTAGGAAATATACTGTACTAAAATTGTCGGGGTAAACAACCTTTTACCTCTTCTTTCAAGAGTTTAGTCCATAATCATGTCATTATTCCCATTTGGAAATTTAACAGCAATATTTTCAGTCTTATTTAAAGTAGAAGGTTTAATTATATCAGATTTTTAATTCAGTTTTTATTAACGGAAATCATAATGGCCTTATTTTTACACTGGTTCGTATCAACAGATTACCGTATTGCTTTATATAATTATGAAACTTCAGTTAGTTTCCGTGTCGCTAAAACCCCAGATGGGAATAATAACACGATCTCGGAATAATGACAACTCATAAAAGAGAGGGCAAAAGGTTTTTTTTTACCCCTCCGATAAACAGATAGGACAATTTTCTCTTGTTTCCACCTCTTTTACAATCAATTGCTTGTCATCCTTTATGTATTGTAAGCCTGTGTGGTGGTTTTATATTATCATATTTGTATTTAGTCTTAGCTTCGACTGCTCAGTTCTTGTTTTAGTCTCGAGTTCTTTTCTTTAGGTGATAGATTTAGTTTTAATTTCTAACATGGCCTTAAACTACTAAGGTATGTTTGCGTTTTTCTCTTTTATCCTCTAGGTTTAACACTTAATAACGAGAGTTGATATATACTCTCGAAACGTGTATTAGTTTTTTATATACACAAATAATGGCAAATGTCTGAATAAACCATATGAATATTATGAACAATCCAACATTATCAAATAACTTTAAAACCTTAAAAAACTTAAATGACATGGTGATTTTTATATGAAAAAACTAAGTAAATGACGATAGTTCACAAAAAGAGGTCACACGTCATTGAAATGTTTGGTGACAGCAACAAACATTGATTCAGACAACGTGTTAGACTATGAGGTGCTGTCAAAGTACTGTAGATACAATAAAAAATACTAGAATCAACATATGAATAATTACTGTGAAGCAAAGTATTCAGGTGTGAGTGGTGGCGTAGAGGTGGAAGGCGTGAATCTATTTTTGAACGCTCCGTTACTCTACACAATTAGCGCTACACACGGTTTCTTAGTGATGGTGATTCTAAGGCCTACAGTACAGTTTCTAGTTTGAATGTTTATGGTTTATGTTAATGTTTGTGTACTAATAACAAAGTAGGTAAGTTTGGGCTGAATAGTACCATCTTGTTTCGACTGACGAGAAGCTGACATGGGTTTTTGTAATATCATGCTTAGTTTTAAAAATAAATAATGCTAAAAACATAGAAAAAAATTACATCTAAAAATACTCTATTTTCAAAAAGTAAATGGATTTTTTTTTTTTTTTTTAAACCTATGTCTAAAGTTGTAGGAGATATTGAAGAATATGGGGTAAAATTATGAGGTTGCTAAGAAAAGAGTACATAAAAATGTATAATTTAACATTGTGGAGATAGAACTTGCTGGACCCTATTAAAAGAGATATATTTTTAATTCATAATTTATACCAATAATATGAACAATCCATCATTATCCTATAATTTTAAAATCAAGCCGCTGAAAATATTTGTGATTGTTAATGCTAAATTCTTAAACTAATTTAAATAACTGAACCATGTATTCTATTATAAAAATTGTATATAATCTCCTTTATTCTGTAGTACAAAGTATATCCAGAAAGTATGTTCCAATTCCTAATATTGCTCATATTTATATCTTGCTTGTGTGTGTTGAGTTAATTGATTTGTCGACTAAGTACTGGTGCCATGAACAGTGTGTACATATTGTGGTGTGTGTTTAATGTTTATGAAAATTGAAAATGGCCTTGTGAAATTCATGGACGGAAGTTTCACGAAGACAACAAAGCCAAATAAGGCGTTAACATGTCGTTCTACTGTGAATGAATATAGCACCTGGTGCCTTGCTGTGACTAATACATCAACAATGGTGGAAACTATTTGACTATGAAAATAGCAATAAAAATGGTTTAGAAGTATATTTTTGTTTTTCCTTAATACCCCGTCGGAACGTTTCTGAATATTCCTCATTCTATAGATTATAATTCAAATCAACATCAAGTGAAATCATAAATACAAAACAAAAATAATGTCTACCTAACACAACTAATTTCAATTTTAAATGAATTTACATGTAATGTTGTTATACAAATTTTAAAGAATTGATAAAAAATATATATATAATATTTTTGAAAATAAATTAAAAGGGTTTATTATTATTCTGAAACTAAGTGTTCAATAGATGTATATTTTAACTTATGTATATTAACATTAATATAATTTCTATTTCAGGCAAGCAGTAATACTCTTCAAGAAGAATTCATATGCACATGACCTATTATCCACAAATAGTCTGGCCTTCTGACAGTAAGTAAACTGCTGAGAGGTATGATTGCTTTTATTTATCTGTTTCCATAACTATTGTATATTTATTTTACATATTTCAATTTTTTTATTTGTAAACTCATAATCAGTATTTGAGTTTTGTTTAATATCTAGTTCTTATTTCAATACATATCTAATAATTTGTTAATTTACCATTTTTGAACCATTAACTTGACTTGATATGTAAAAATAAAATCTATATTTTATTTAGGTTTTTAATTTTTTACTTTCTTTAAAATTGTGTAACTACTATCAACTTTGTATATGATATTTGCACAAATATGATTTTGTGTGTATGATAGTTTAATATATATCAGGTGTACAATATTTACCTCTCCCTCAATTGAATTTTTTGTTGGAAAACTTTGTACTGGAATTATAAATTTCGTTCAAATGGAACTAGTAGAAAATCTGTTGCTGAAGAATATTTTATCCAAAATTATTTTATTATTGCGAACTTGTTTTAAAACACTGACTATAGAATTTTAAACATTTTATCAATGCTCCGTGAGCCGATCCAAGTGAAATTCTTACTTGTAGGTTTAATTTTCTCAATGACTAACTTGGGAGAATATAACAAATGTTTTAATTTTTCTTGTATAGTATGAGTAATTAGCACAGAAATACGTTTTACGTTCTGGTTGACAACTAAACTGGTTGGTCTATATTTTTTGTTGGTTTTTACTATATGTAGTTGAAGTTTTTTTCTGGTACTTTTTTCATGAAACCTAGTTTGATACTACTCATTTAAGTATGTAGTAGTACAAAACAAGTTTGATACTACTCATTTAAGTATGTAGTAGTACAAAACAAAGGTTTATGAGAACAAAGGTGTTCCTCATTAAATAACAAATGCCCATTTTTTAGTAAATATTCACAGTACATACGAAAGATTATAAAATAGATACAAAAAATAGATACAAATATCATCTTTATATAGCGGTAAAGTATTGAAAGCAAAGGTGTATCTGGCGATACAAAAATCAACTGCGAATTGATTATTATTGATTGAATTTGGACTAAATCATAGGAGTGCGCGCAGTACTACAGTCATATTAGAATTGGTTATACAGCGTTAAATGTAGACAAACCATACAAAATTCAAATAAAAATTAATGATAGTAAACTTTTATAGTGAACATCTAATATAATATAATGCAATCATAATTTGGTTACATATCTCAACTGAATGTAACTTATTGGGAGGGGGGCAATATTGGGAATACCCGTTTCTAAAATGTTTTACTTTGTTAAATAAATAAGTTGATGGATGGTTCACAGTAACATTTGAACAAAACACATATAGTTAATTTAATTAGGTTTGGTTAAATAATTAAATGTTTTAATTTTTCGTTTCATTATTTGCAAATACCTCATTTACATTTCCTCTTATTATTCCATTAATGCTTGCGTCAATTTTCCTGTATGTACGTGTTTAGGAACTGTTATGTAATAACAATTTGTTGATATTAGGATAGTGTCATTATTATGTTTTGTTCATGTAGAATAAACTAACACAACATGTTTTCTATAATAAGTTTAATTTAATTTTTAGGAGAATTAAGTATTGATTATATAATGAAAAAACAAACACAATATTTAGTAAATTCTACAATTTTAAAAATATTTTAAATAAAATTGTAGAATTTACTAAATATTGTGTTTTGTTTTTTCATTAAAATGGAGTTCTACCAAGTACCTTCGGTCAATAGTTTAAATCATATATTGATTATATATTTAATCATGGTTAAATCAAGGACGTTCTACTTTTTTCAATCTGCATCTCTATAAATGTGTAAAGCAGAGGAACTTTTTGTCTGGTCAAAGAAATACTCTATATAATTGCAGAAGTAAAATTCTAGTTGTAATCAGCTGTCTATACTTGCTTGATGAGACTAACTAAACCTTTTAACGTATATTGGATTTATTCCTTTGATTTTCTATCGTAATACTTATTGCTTACTTCTTGTTTCTTGTATCTGGTATCAGGTGATATCAACCTCATAGTGTTTCTAATAAACAAGGGCATCCAGTCTCCAAAGTTATTGTCTGTCAGTCAGTACTTTGTCAAGGGTTCAACATCTCTCTGGCAATATTTTCTGGATCAGGATTCTGCAGAAGATCATGCTAGAGGTGTTAGAGTGTTTTTTTTTGTTCCTGGTGAATCAGCAAGTCCAAAATGGAAAAGTTACACCTGTGTAACAATTATGTCAGGTTCTTCCTGTAAATGCAAAAGTGGAAATCGATCGAGGGATTCCTTTGTAAATTATCAAGTTGTTAAGGGTTTTTTGTATTGAGTGCAGATGATGACTGTTCCTCTCGTTATTCCATTGTTTGCCCATTTTGTTTGTATAGCTCTTATAAAGAGCAAAACTGGCATTCAGTGATAGACTACTCTATGGGATCGGGCCCAGGTCAGGAACAAACCTAGTTATTCTGCCTGCTTCTTCATTACCTCGTAGACTACAATTTCCAGGAACTCATTGAAACCAAATGCTGTCTTATCATGATGAGCGAACTACTAGTTTAGAGTGGAATGTATTGTCCATACAGTATTTTTGTTTCATCTCATCAGGCAATATAAGACACTATATTGTAACGGTCAGATTTAGGGAGTTTCTTTCAGCAGAAACAGGAAACTTAGCTAATGATATCCGAAACCATTATAGCATTGAGGAAAAATACTATTAAATTTTAATAATTTTTTTTACAAATACTGAATAATTTTCTTGAATAACAGTAATAATTCTGTGAGATTAAAAAAAAAAAAAATCTTGTGACATCTAAAAAAGCTCTGACTATTACTTAGGATAAGGTTGTCAAATTATTCATTAATAAGGAACTTGATCTGTTAAGAGGTATAACATTTGATCCTCTGACTTGAATTATGTTAGCATAGAAAAGAGTATTTTATCAATTTGTCTGTGACAAGATTTAAAAAAAACTATGAGATTTATAATATTAACTTACATTTTTTGTAGTTAATTTTTACTCTGTGTCCCTCTTAGCTTTGAGCTTTAAGCAGTGTAAAAATGAACCGGAAAAAATTTGTTTCATCAAATGAAAGAAAAAAACAATTTTCTACAATAAACACCTATTTCTTTAAAGAATGAAAGATAGTCATCATCTTCAGTTGTTACATGTACTCCATTGGCAAAAGGATTGGTTCAAATTAAGTCATTGAAATATCTTCTTGAATTAATAGTGTTTATTATGGGAAATTGTATTTCCTTTCATTTGGTGATTGTTACAAGTGTTGTTCATTTCAAGTGAAAATTTAGATTATTTGGATTAATAACACAAATATATCTTCTGGTATATTATATGTTTTTGATCATCAAAATCTGTAACAACCAAAATATTATTTTTTTCCATATTCTATTAGAGAAACAAGAAAGACAACTGTGACATAGAATACCTTTGAAAATATGCTAAAGGAGGAATTCTTTCCATTCATTTTTGATTCTTTTTATAATTTATAAAAATTGTGGAGTAATATAATAATTTATTGTATATAATGACAATTTTAAATTAAAAACAAAGTATAACCAAATTAAAATTCCTGGACGTAATATTGAATTGAAATTGTGTTGCAGAAGCGGAATTGCAGCTGATGAAAACGGCATTGAACAAACTTGCAACATGTTTAGTTGTTATTAGTGAACTGTTACTACAATTTTAATTATCATTTTCTATTTGTTGAGTTTAGCACACTGCCTCCCGTTTTATTTCAGAAAGTTTTTGTATTTTTAATTGTGGATGTTAAGGTTTATGTGTATAAGAAGAGCCGTGAGGCTGGGGAGTGGACCTCCCTAGTCATTTACATCTGTTCTTGGCAAATTCTGCTTCCTGCCTGTGTCCTTCGATACTGCTCAGGTAACGTACTTCAGTTTTATTTGGAAAATATTCTGCTTGTTTTTTGAAAGCCGAAGGAAGCTGTTGCTTTCTAAAAGTTTTGTGCATATTAGGTTTTTATCAGAAAAAATTTATGATATTTGTAAATGTGTATGTTTTAATATTTATTTTGTAGGTTTTTTTATTTTATTTTTTTACTTTTCATAAATTTAATGTTATAACTTAATTTTTACATTCTTGTGACATTTGAAGACAATTACATCTTATCGTATTTTCAAAGAATAAACAATTATTGTTTTTTTAATTTTAATTAAATGATCCTAAATACATGACAGTAGCTTTTGTAGAAAATTATAAATTTCTTGTATTTAATATAGTAGATACCTATGTCGTTGTTTATTTTATAGAAAGGTGATTTCATAATTTACTTAAGGAATTACATTTCAAAATTCTGATGTTATTGATTGATGCTTAAATTCTTATTTTCTCCCTTTTTATCACAAACAAATCATAATTGCTTTAATAACTATTATGTATTTAAACACTGTTCGCTCCTTACTTCATCAAGCTATCATTTAAGCTAGGTTTTTTTTTCCTTTTCTTTTTGTTTTTTTCCATACAGTGTAAGAGAACACAAATTTTGTATATTAATAAGAAATATTGTTTTTAAAATTATTATTCTATTAGAGAACAAACTATTGGGAACCAAATTTAAAGAGTTGTATCCGAGATATTTTGCTCTAAAATCTCAACAATCGCCAACATTCTATTTTTAAATGAATCTTTTTAATATAAAATTATAATATATTCATATTTAAAATTGTTAGGAGTGTGAGAACAAAAAATGACAATAAATTCATTTCAAATTATATAGAGCATAAATTTATTATAGATTTTGAGAAATAAACAAAATCTATCATTTATATTTTTCATGTTTTCTAGAAAGGAAAAACATGTTTCATTACTATTTGGCTGATAACATAAGTTTATATAAACTGTTGTTTTACACATTAAGTTTTCTGTTTAATGTTCTACATGTTGAAAATTAATAGTCTGTTAGAACGTTACAGACAGTATCTTAGGACAAGCGAGGAAGGAGGATTTCTGCAGTTCAGTCAAGTTGTAAGTATTAAGGAGAAGGGGGGAATACATATATGTATTAGTGTAGTTTTAAACATTTTATATTCACTCTTGTTCTCCATTTAAAGACCGTTTTCCAGTGGAACAGGTGTATTTCAATACAAACAATAACAACAATATAGTCTTCCATTGATTTTTGTTTTTAGTTATCTTTGAATTTTAATATTTACTTTATGAGATAATATAATTTGTACATTATGTAATATAATTTTCAAATTAATCTTTGTTTATATAGAATATTTGTGTAATATTTTCTATCCCATTCATTTATTTGAAATATATATTAAAATTTAAATACTGTAATAAAGTTTTGGGGTGAATATTAAATATAGACAAATTTATTTATTAACTGCAGCATTCCAGAGATTTAAAAAATAATATATTCATCTCAGTTTATGCTATAATAGAATATTTTTTGTTATATTTTGTTTTAATTATAAATATTTGTATCTTGATAGATTTAGTGATATCAATGTGGTTTAGCACATTTTTTTTTATGACGACTCAACATTTCAAACCTGTTGGTTGTTATTTATTTTGTAAAATTTTTATTCAAAGCAAGTGTTAGCAAATTTTTTAGTAGAAAGTTATTACGATTTCCCCTGTGACAGAAAATAAGGGAACATCTGTATCAATATATAGATCATTATAGTTTTAGAACTCCAAAAATATCATTGATTAAAAATTGAAAGTATGTTTGAAAATTTTTGGTCTTAAAAAGCTTTAGATTTTCTCCAAACTTTGTGTATAATTTTATCTTTTAAATCATGGTTAAGTTAGTTAACCATCAAATTCCGTTTCAAACTGACGCCTGTTCAAAATCCTTAAAAGAAGTGCGATTTCATAATAATTTATTTGTTTGTTTAAATCATAATAAATTTCAAAAAAAGTGAAATTCCAAATAATGGTTTTACATGCATCAATAAATGAGAATGATTTTGTTTACCATTTAATAACTGTTTTTGTAGTCATTGGTGTGAATGTGTATTGTCAATAGTGTATTCCATATACTCAAAAAAAAAATTCTGATTTGTTAAAGGAATTTTTAGTTCTGCAGGAGAGTATTTTTTGACATTCTATTTCGTATTGTTAACCAATCAACTGACTTATGACATAGTTTTATACTCTTTTAAAATTCTAATTAGTTATCATTTTCAAAGTTTAGATTTTTTTTTTTTTTTTAAACTTAAACTGTTTATCAAATTTCTCTTAAAGAATTAATTGTTCATAAATTATGATATTAAAATATGTTTGTGTACGCTTCCATAATTGAGCAATGTTTGAACATTTTGTAGTTTTGGGAGTTATCGTTTGATGTTTTTTAATTGAAATTGTTGGTATGTTATTTAAATTGTTTAATTCAATTTTATAAAGATGTGCTAAAATATTAACAACAATTTTTTTTGTCAGTATTGTAGCATTTAAATAATAAGAGTTCAGTTTTTTTATAGTATTTGTATAGAAATTTTCATCTAGGATTAGGCATTAACAACTTATCATTAATTGTTCTAAATGGAAGGAGTGGGGGGTGGAATAATACAAATAAGAAAATCATTTCTCCAAGGTTTAATATAAAATACATTTGGAGTGGAAGAGAAATAAATACATTTAATTTAGATTTAAAATTGGGATGGTGGTATAGAATACTTAATTCTAGTTGGAGGGATTTTCAAACTTAACTCACCAAATTATTTTTACACATGTAAGTTAGGAGGGTATTTTATTATATTAGTGTTATTTGATAAACATTTATCTATGTATCAAATTTTGGTGTAACTATGAATATTTTTTAAAAAATAGTAATACTTTAAAATATATTTTAGGTGAGGGGGAAATTTGGATCAATTAATTGATTACTTATATTGAAACTTAAAATTAGTTATGAGAATATTGATTTTCGTATATCTAATTTTGATTTTCAGTAATTATAAGTTTATGACTCCTCATTCATTTAGTTTTTATTTGAATTCAAGAATTCAATGTGACTTTACGATTTTTTATTTAATTTGTAACAGTTAATATTAAATTAAGAATCTTTTTGATGGGATTTATATACTCATGTGATCAATTAATCACAGATCCTTTAATTAACTGTAATTATGTGATTGTTAATTTTGTAGGGGTCTTTCTTATGTAAAGTAATATAGCATAACCTTCATGCTATTGATAAATAAGGCTCAGCTCTAAATACATACTTCTTTAAGGTTGAAACTCTAGGAATAGAAATATTGTAGTTGTTAGGCTATTGTTTCTTGTCATTCATCATTGCAGAAATAGGGCGAGAGACAGTTCTGTTGTTATCAAGTGAGTGTAATTGAAACATGTCCTAACAAACTATTATGAAGTTGATTTGTTGTCATCATCTTGGTAGACATTATTAGATTTATTCATTCATTCATTATTGATACTCTTTTTAGATTTACTGTCTTCAAATTCAACATGTGTTTTTAGAAATGTCTCATCTATTTCCAAAATCCTCTTATTATAATTTTTCACAATTTTACAGGAGGGGCATTTTTTAATATTTTAACTTGGAAATATTATATTATTTCATATAAATATTTAGTTTAAAAAGATCCAAATCCTTCTTTAAGATTTTAAATAAAATATTTAATTGATTTAATAATTTGATTGGGTTTTGAAACTCATTTCCGGTATGAGGCATTAAAAACTCATGGCAATGACTATTATTTGAATAAAAAGACCTGTTTGAGAAATCTATTTTTTAAATCGTGTAATTGTGACCAAAAAAGATTAGGTTAGGTGATTAAAATATGTAAACATACTATAATTATTTGTATTTAAATTTGAAATATTTAGTAGGAATATGCAGTTGAATTAAAAAAAAAAGATATTCATTTTAAAACACTGAATTATAAAAAATATAAAGAAATGTATACAATTTCCTATAAAAAAAGTTAAACAATTTATTTTTTAACTGGAAAATAAGTCAATCTTTTCTAAAGGAAACTTATTAATTAATCAAAACTTAGAAGAACATTTTAAAAGATAATTAACTTAAAGTTTAATAAAGCACATCGACTATAAGTTAAGATCTTTTTTTAACTGTGTTTTTTGTATTTTCCTATTTGTGTACTACTACACAAGGACCTAAGACCACTTTCCAACATAAGCAAAACAAAATTCTAAATTAACATATAGAAAACAATTTAAGAAACATTTTATAGATGTTAGGTCTAGACTTAAAGATGTAGATCTTCATCTTCAAGGACTGGTTCACATTACAGATTTTTAGTTGGTGGTTCTGTCGGGGTGTATGTTTAGCTTTAGTTGATACTAAATGTGGATAAAAGATCTTCAATCTTTACCATAATGTTTTTCTATGAGTTTAAAAATGTTTTTTAGCATTATTTATTGGTCTTCCCATTTGTAAAGGTAATGGAATGTCTTGAACATGCTTTCCAACCTTAGTCACCATCCTAGCAGCAACTATGTTGCTTCTGTATAAAATCTGTCCTCATAGTTTTATATTTCTTGATTTTGTTCTCGTATAAAAAAAAAAGAAGTTTTGTTTAGGTTTCCAATCCAATATTGTAACATCCACTGAATATTCTGCCAATTCCAAATATTTTGAGCAAATGTTTTCTATGTCTACTAAAGCCTAGGTTAAACTTTGTATTAAAACGCTTTTGAAATGGACTTTCTTTGACTTAAGGGATGTGGTTAGTTTGTACATTGTACATTGTACACAGTAGTTTTATATTAAGCTTACCAGACAAATACAAACATTGATTATTTTTAGAGTGACAATAATGCATTTCGATAAATTTTAAGGACTGTAAGTTATGGACAACATATCGTCTATCACCATATCTAGCTGAGTGGTGGTCACCACCTCTTGTTTTTTAGAAATAATGCTTTCACCGCCTGTAAAAGAACGGTGAAGAATACTTTGTATTCTGTCTTTTTAAATAACTAATGATCTTAAAACTGTTTCCTTTCACACAGGAATAAGGTCAGCAGACCTGGCATCATGAATATGGTACTTGTAGGAAAGATTTCTGCAAGTATTTTGGTCTTTGTTTCATAAGCTTTGAACTATAGCGTTTAAGAACGAAACAATCTTGCTGTAATTTGTTATGAATTTTTTTTAACTCTAAAATCTTTGGAGATCAGAACAATCTGACATATATTTAAAATACTGTGTATTACGACTACATATTGGTGGATCTGGAAGGGCAGTTGGAACATACCTTTTATCTTTTAATATATTCTTCTCCAAAGTTTTAGATGATTAAATACACTTCCTTGTATTCTTTGGGCTGATTTCTACAGGATTAGTTTCAATTTCCGACATTTATAATAAACAAAAATAACCTCCACAGCTTAGTCAGTTAGGGACTACATCTGATTTGTCCTAAGGTGTGTCATGTGACCTTATTCCAAGGATCCTTTAGGTTGTTAAATAATAGAGTATTTTTGGACACTAATTGAAATAAATGTGTAAAAATCTCGGTTTAAAAAAAAGAAAAGTTGAATAAAGGATTTTGAAACTAGATGACTCGAATATGATTTCATTTTCACATTTTTCACATCATTCTTAAAACACATTAATTATTCAATGTTATGATTAACATTGAAACACTTTACACAATTACATTATTCAGTTATTAAAAATGTTGTTTATTATTAAATATAAAACCATTATTTTTAAGTGTTAGGAGTATCAAAAAGAAAATACAAATGTAAACAGAACGTAGACCCCACTACACAATAACATTAGACTTTCTTACAATTTATAAAGAAAGTGTTGCGAAGTAAAAATGGTTTGTCTTTAATTTTTATGTGTTTATCAGTATGTCCATCGGCAGGAACTATTTTGTTCAAATCCTTTGGCTTTTATTATGCTTGTAATATGTAAACATTGTAACTCACAAGATTGTAACATTGTAAACAATAAACATTGTAACATTTGGGGATTTTTGCAACAAGGAAAAAAAAATTGAAAATTGGGGTTTTCTCAAAATTGGTTCTGACGATTTTGCTCAATTACCCACAAATAAAATCCCGAGCAAAGTGTAAATATATTTTTTTAAGAGGATATTGAATTGGAGTGGACAACAGTAAATAATTATATTAAATCTGTTTCTATAGAAGCTATGGAAATATCTTGCCACTTATAAGGATCAGAAGATCTGGCCTTGGTAATAGGGAGAGTTGTTGGATTAAAGGTATTTTCAAAATGTTTGTACATATATATATATATATATAAGAGTGAAAATTTTGTCTGCTATTTTATTAATATAATGACAATGAATTGAATAATACTATGAATTGAATAATGTAGTTGTGTTGTCATATTTTAATTGTTATATTAATAAATTGTGAATTTTGTTAATTTCGAGTAAGAAATGTTAGAAAATCGAATCTCATTTCTAAAACAATTTCAGAATAAAATAATACAGATAGAAAGTGTAAAAATATTTAAGTTAACATTTGCATTAAAATAAGTCAATTATTCTTTTCCTTAATTCAAAATACACTTTAGCTTAGGCTGGTGTTCTTCAGAACATTATTTTTGTAATAATAAAACAATATTGTTGATGAATTACAACACTGAAGTAAAAACATGTATGTTAACTAAGAGAGCTCTAGTTTAGTTTTACATGAACAATTTTTTTTAGGATAAAAGTGTTGTTCAAAGGAATAGTTAGTTATGAAAGGTCTAAATCTGTAAGGAAATGTGAGAATTTAATGTATTTCAGGAGAATTTTATGTATTTCATCATTTAAAAGAAATTCTACAATAACAATGTATTCAGAATGTTTTTCAGCTGATAATCATACTTACCAACTAGATCCTAGAAAAATGTTAATCACATTTTTGATACATTATATATATTGCTCACATTTTCTTTAAATAATGCAACTTATTTATTTTTCTGACACACTTGGTCTTTATGCAATATCAAGCGATGGCGGTCAAGATTCTTTTCAATTAAGTACTATTCTTAAATTGGTAACCTCTTTGTATTGTATAATAATATATATGGTTCTCTTTAATTTTATTGATGAATACAAGGACCACCAAGTTACCGCCACAAGCGAAGCAAGTGGAATTTATATTTAAACAAAGTACAATGAAGTTTGTTATGGTGAAGTTAGTAACACAAACAAAGGCAGTAATTAACTTATAGAATTACAAAATTCAACAAAGAGTCGTCACTGATTCAAGTGTAGGACTTTGAATTTTTATAGATAACATGTATGGCCTATACTCCATATGAAACATTTATAGGAACACTATTATTAGTACTATAATTAAAACTATCATCATAATCAGTTGGTATCTAGTCATCTTAAAACCCCCACCCTCAAACCTGCTTATTCATTTCAATATTAATAGAACAAGTTGGTTGGTCAGTTGAAATTAATAATTTTATGATCTGGCTATCTCTTTAACATATCATTTAGCCTTGAAATTCAAGCTGCATTATTAAATTATCACAAACAAAATCTGTTCGTCATTATCTTCCCAAAAATTTTGAGTCTGGATTAAACAATTTAAAAGTAATCACCTTACAAGACTTCAAATACCAATATACTATAGGGTTTGGTTTTTTTGTGTAGGTGTATCAGATTATTTGCAATTTTCATGTGTTCTATATTTAAATTTTATTTTAAATCAACCCTCGGAACGGTTAAACAATAATAATATCAATTGTTAAAAAATAGGATAATATTTTAAATTTGTATTTGGTAAACATTCCATAGCAAAAGTTATAACATAATAATTGTAGCTTTGGATTTGGTTTATTTGAAGGTTATTGTCTTTAAAATTACTAAAAGTCTTTAAGAAACATCTCTTTTGATGCTTTCCCAATGCTGAAAATGTAAATGTTTGTTTTAGGTGAGAGTTAATAACAGTTGTGTATTATACTTTCATTAAATTTTTTAAATAGGATTTAAAAATTGAGATTTTTTTAAATGTATATAACTTCACAAGCTATAAATCTATGTTAAATAATACTAATGTTGATCACAGCAAAATGTGCAATAATCCGTCTTTTTTTTATGTATTTATTGTGCCTAGATCTATAATTAATAGTTGATGTTAAATGTAGATCATTAATACAGCGTACCAGGATTAAAAAATATGATAATTCTTAGTTCTATTAAAAAGTAATAACAAGACTATAAAAGATAATTTTGATACAAGTATTTTTTCTATTTCGAAAAGTATAATTTGGAGAAAAAAGTCTATTGGTGCCACATTAACGAAGGAACAAAATGATGTTAGTGATATCAAAATTTGTACAGGTTTATCTTTTTCAAAAATTAAAAAAAAAAAAAAAGCTTTTCATCATGTTTTATCTATGATAGATTTCAGTTGAGACAAAGTTCCATTCTGTTTTGAATTTTTTCGTACAATCGCTTGAACTTGTTCGGTGGCAAAAAAAAAGTGTTCGTAAAAGTTCAAACTGGCGGGTATTTTATAGCCACAATAACTCATTGTGGCAGCTTTTAAATTCTGCTTTCAATGAGCACTTCAATTTGTTTTTGATATTAAAAAGTAAGAGTTATTGATAAAAACAAATTTTTAATCATCCAACCATACATTTAGTAAATACAAATTCTGTAATAATGGAAAGGAATATTTTAATTTTTCTAACATGTTTATTTAAATGAAGAATGTGTATTTATCATTGTTTTTAACAGATGTACATTAAATATTTATGCCCAATCATTCACCATTTCTATGACTATTGCACATTTTGTAACTACAGTATATTATAACTTAAATTTCATATTTAAATCTATAGGTTTTTTTAATGTATAACAAACAGTTTAATTGTAAAATTGTTTATTTTGAATTGTAACACCCATAGATTGACTACTCTGACTTGATTGTATGTTGCAATATTATTTCTGTGTTTCCATTGTAAACGATGTAAATGAGTTTTAAAATAAAAATAAAAAAGATCCCTTATTCCTAAAAAGTAAAGTCTTTTATTTAATTCCTTTTTATGTAGAAACAGGTACTTTTTTTAACAGAATAGTTATATATTTTTATAAAAAATGTATTCTCTCTTTCACTTTTCAGTAGGGAGGGGGAGGGGTGTTTCAGTACTTTGCAGTCCATCCACTGGCTAACTTCCTGACTGTATATCTGTTGAAAGTCTAATTCACAAAAATTAAAAAATAGATACAGATCTGAAAATTGGTAAGAATAACACAGTTGTTAATTCTTTATAGAGATTTTTCTAAAGAAAATAATAAAATTGAGTTCTGGAAAAAATTGTTAATTTTTTTTTTCTTTTTACTTGGCCCTGTTTCTTTTAATAACATTTAATATTGGAGAACAAAATGGCAGATCTAATAGTGAAAACTGATTACAAAACACAATTAGTATGACTTCACTGCATTCTAAAGTCAGAAGTTTGTAATAAAAATATGATTTATAAATCCACTAAGCCATCCTACTAATTTAATCTTTATTTTATTTTTTCTGTATTTCCAACAATACCAAAGCAATTTTAAACTGATAATGTTATATTTTCCTACAGTTACCTAACAATGTACATGTTCTCTCACTGATTTGAGAAAGCAAAGTGGCCAATTCGCTCATCAGTGAGACAATGTTAACATTGTCTCACTCTAATTACTTTGTCTCACTCCAGATTTGCAACGTGAAGGCACGAAATAGTGAGCGCGTAACATGCAGACAAGGTCGTATGCGCGCGAAATACGTTGGCAGCACTGGCTGTAAATCAGCTGGTCAACTGTTGTATTTGTCACAACACTTCCGGTCACGGCAGAAGCCACCATTTCATTGATTTGCCATTTGTAAACATTGAAGGTGGTTTTGCTGTCGCAAAATGGACGTTAATGACGATTTTAGTAATAATAGTTCACCAGAAGAATCTTGTACTCCAGAAGAATTAAAAAATGTGGCGAGGAATGTGTCTCTAAATCTTCTTCCAGAGAAATCAAAACATAAATATGAAAAAAGGTATGAATTGTTTACTTCCTGGTGTGAAAGTAAGAATGTAAAAAGCCCAACGAAAATGTACTTTTAGCATATTTTGCTGAAAATTCAAAGATTAATAAATCTTCTACTCTTTGGGGCGTTTATTCAATGCTTAAATCCACAATTCAAACATAACATTAACATTGGCAGTTATAAAAAACTTATAGCTTTCTTGAAAAAAACGTCCGTAGGGTATGAACCTAAAAAATCAAAGATTTTGTCTAAAGATGAGGTTGAAACATTTCTTAAGACTGCTCCCGATGACATTTATTTAATGAAGAAAGTAGTTTTAATATTTGGGATAGCTGGTGCCTGTAGATATGATGAGTTGACCAAACTGCAAGTAAACAACATAGAAGACAAAGGCAGCCTGTTGATTGTTAAAATACCAGACACAAAAACTAACAAAAGCCGCACTTTCATTGTTACTAATGACGATGGAAACGGCATAGATTATTTGGATATTATTAGAAAATACATGAAATTAAGACCTCCAGGCTTATCCACTGGTCGATTGTTTTTAAAGTACTGCAAAGGTGTTTGTATTAAACAAAACATTGGTCTTAATACCATTGCCAAGGTACCAAAAGACATAGCTACATTTTTGAAATTGCCTGATCCCCTAATGTACACAGGCCACTGCTTTCGACGTACTTCAGCTACACTTTTAGTTGAGGATGGAGGTGACATTTTGCAATTGAAGCGGCATGGGGGTTGGAAAAGTTCAACCGTTGCGGAGGGATATATTGACGATTCTATTAGCGGAAAAGTAGCAACTGGCCAGTCGTCGACACAAGCGACAGCATCAGTTGTTCATTCAAGCAACAAGTTCCAAGAATCTTCCTCTTCAGGGATTGTGAGAACTGTACATTTAACATTAATGTTACAAACCAAAAGTGACTTCTTTTTAACTGTTTGCTTGTGTTATTTGTCTTTCTATAAGTAATTCTTTGGTTAACAATTCTTTTAGGGTGTTTGTGTTCATTTTTAAGGAGATTATTTTTTGTTTCTGATTTATTAATGCTACTTTCACATTAAATGTCATATTAAAAGTTCACTTCTGTGTAAAAATATGTTACGTTTCTTTACCAATTTATTTGTTTCATGGTAACTGTAGGAAAAATATAATGTGCAAAGTGCAATCGCCTCACTCTAGAAACCATTCCTCACTCGCCTACGACTCGTGAGTAAGGATTTCTCTCGAGTGAGGCAAGTGCTCACTTTGCTCACTAGTTGCACAAATAACTATTATCACAGAAATTGCTTCTTCTTTTCCATGGTATGTAAAAATCAAATTTTAATTTTGTTATTTTCCTATTTTTTAAAGTACTGTATAAATATTTAACACTTTAAAAAAAGTATAATTGAGATTGGTTCAGGATACGCAAATTTAAAAAAGTATGTATGAAAAAAATTTGTTTTTAATTTATTGTTTTCAATAAGGAAACCGAGGATTCCCTGAACCACAAAAACAAGAAAAAAATCTTTTTATGTTCATACTTTTCTACATACTATTATAATTTTAACAAATGCAAAGTTTATAAATTTGTTTAAGGTCAGACACTACTTGGAATAAAAAAACTAATTTTAGGCAAACTTTTCAGTTTCTTGAAATTATTTTGATGAGACTAAAATAAGATATTCCTGTAATCTATGGCTTAAATTAACTAATAATACATCTTGGGGTTGTGACTGCTAATGGTGTGCTGTCATGATATTTCAAACAGCACCATGACTGGACATAGGGTATGAACAAGTTTTTAATCTACAAGTACTTCCTTATTTAACAGTTGGAAATGAGTAAAGGTATTTTCAACAAGATGGTGCTTTGCCCCACTATGCAAATTCAGTCAAACCATTACTAAATAACAATCTTCAATTGTGTTGGATTGGTTGTGAAAATAAATTTTTAGATTGGCCACCCTGGTTTCTTGTTTTAGCTGCATGTGGCTTTTTCTTATATGAGGCTATTGAAAGGAGCAAGTGTACACCCATAGTTTCAACAATGATGAAGATTTAAAAAGCGGTATCGAAGAGGAATTTCTTTGGATCCCATATAATTACTTTACAATGATCAATTGTTAGCCGTTGCTGTCGCTGTGGAAAGGTTTCAGTTTGAATAATTTATCAGTTTTAAAACAATTATTTGTTTTCCAAAAGCTCCACTTCTATTCAACAGCTTTTTTTGTATTGTCACCATTTTTTTTCTTTTACATTTTCACATATGGTAACTTTATTAAAAAGTATGTTAAGTTTCAAAAGCATCAGTCGAGAAATAGAAGCAGCCCTGCTACAGCTGTGGATTTATTATGGACTTGACACTCCTCCATCTAGTATTAGACCAGGCTACAAAGGAAGCACTCCTCAGAATAGTTAATATTAGATTAGGTGGAAACCAATCAATCTACAATGCATGAACTGCAACCTGAAATAACTTCTTACCTGTAGATTGTACAGAGATTTTGTGTTGCTTATTTTTCAATTTTATAAGATGATTTACAACAATCTAAATTTTAATCAAATGTTCCAGTAGATTAGAGGTAACTTTTTAAATCCAGTTTAGTCTTGTCCAATGCCACTAATGATAACATTATTCCCATAACTATTGATACTAAGACTATTACACTCAATTACGTTTTCATTTCTACTGAAAAATCTAGCCATGTGAATTTTTTACTCCCTAAAACTTGTGTAAACAGTTAGAATGGTTTTTAATATTTAAGATTAAAATCTTTTATAAAAGTATGACTTCATAAAGAAAGATAAGGGAAAGAAAATTTAAAAAAGTTTTCTAATTACAATTTATTTACTAGAAAATAACAATCAAATAAGAATATTTATATATCTTGTTAATAATAAATAAAATTAAAATCCTAACTTTTTACATTGGTATTGCTCATTCACTACTCTCCAACACTTCTTTATATGATTGTAAGACATAAAGTGCATGTAACTAGATACCCTATAAATTACAGAAAATTATTCCAGTTTCTGCAATTGGTTATTATTTTTTAAAATAATAAAGTTTTAACTTTTCAATTTAGATTTGATAAAAACATGTTTAAATTTACTCAAGTTAGCCTGAGTAATTAATACATCTACAAAAACAAACTGATTATTATTTTCATCCACTTGTATATTTACTACAGTTGCTTCTTTGTATAACCAACTTAATTCTAATCCCCCATTTCTAACTCTAATTTTTATCATAAACCGGCCAGTTGCTTTCAATATAGAATTTTCTATTTCTAATTTCAGTTCTTTTAACCCAAGTCCAGTAGTTGCTGACACTAAAAATTGTTCATGTGTGTTTAATGAATCTAAAAGATCAGCCTTATTTCCAACATTAACAATATTATTTAATAAATCTTCAGGTAACCGTAGTGATTTTAACGTATTAATTACATGCTCAGTTTGAGCTATAGCATCTGGGTGGCTTACATCTTGTACATGAATAATTAAATCTGCAATCATAGCATCTTCTAATGTCACGATAAATGACTCTATCAATCCAGTAGGAATATCAGAAATAAATCCAATAGTGTCAACAAATAAAACTTCTAACTTGGAAGGTAAAATTCCAGCGTGCACGGTAACATCAAGTGTTGCAAAGAGTTTATCCTTTGGTTGCAAACTAGTTTCTCCAGTAAGAGCTTTAATTAAAGAAGTTTTTCCAGCATTTGTATAACCGACTATAGCTACTATGGGCAATTCTAATTTTAATCGTTTTTTTCTGAGTAATTCTCTATGAGTTCTAAGTTTTTTAAGAGCTTCTTTCAATTTGTGTTCACGTGTAGTTAACAAACGACGTTGAACTTCAATAAATGTTTCTCCTTGACCTCCAATTGCTGATGTGCCACCACCCAACCTATCGGTTGCTCCTTCATGTACTCCTTTTAAACGAGACCACATATAAGGAATTTCGGCCATAGCAACTTGTAGTTTTGCTTCTTTTGTAGTTGCATGTTCTCGGAAAATTAACATAACTATTGAATATCTATCATATACAGGAACTCGAAATAATTCTTCCAACATTCTGTGCTGAACTGGTTGTAAAATATTAACGCTTAGAAAAATTGCTGTAATGTTTTTATTAGATCTAACTGTATTTGAAATAAACTCCAAATTTCCTTTCCCAAAAAATGTTTTCTTTACAAAGTTTGTGAGATTTATAATCTTAGTATCTACAACTTTCCAGTTTGGCAAGGTTTTTATAAGAGTAATGGCTTCATTCAACTGAAGTTGTGGTGTTGTATTAATCTTTTTAGATCGACCCCACTTGATCAAAGGTTGGATTATAAACACCTGATGGCCTGTTTCTGGTAAACGTAATGTTCTATTTACAAAATCGTTAAAAGATTCATCCTGTTCATCATCTGAAGAAGAACTCTCTTCAATATCTACCAAATCATTCCTTAAAAGATAGCTTGTGTTTGAAAACTGATGTCTATAATTTATGTTATTAAATTGTACACTAACCAAAAAACTATTTGAAATAAAACAACTTGTTTTTGTTATGGAAGGTCTTGTAATATAGTTTAACCTCCTTATAAATAATCTGGTTAAAATGAGAGGTATCATTTTAGCAATTAACTTAAGATAAAATAAAACTAATTTGTATTTTCAGAACTCAACACAAAATTAGTGGTTAAAAAAACTATTTTTCTTTCTGAAGTGAATCATTTTGTGTAAAGTATGTGCTTTTATCTTCAGCAGCCATCCAACCTGCTTGGCATGCTGATGTACGAGAAGTACTAACTTTATATGCTGCTACTGTTCCAATAGTACTTGATATCAACACAAACAGTTTATTTTTATATGGTATATGCTTTTTGAGCAAAGATTGTGTAATATATGTTGAGGAAAAGGCTAATGTAAATGTTGCCAAGCCAGTGAAATATGCCCTTGTCATGCACTCTAAATATGAACCAAATGCTGGATGATCATCACCATATAAATTTAAAAGTCTTTGTTTTGAACTAGAACTATTCATTTTAAGAAAATAAATGACAAAATTGGATGTTGGTAATATCCATTGCACAATACAAACGCTATCTCATTCTTTAAAACTCATGTAAATCATATACCATATAATTTGATTAATCCTCTTCCGAAATTCACTTGATAAACCTTTATTTTATAAAAGAATCACTTGAGGCAGTAAACACAACATAAGTAGTATGCAAAAACCAAGGTTGGACTAACCTTTATGAAAAAAAATAGTTTATGTTAAATGAGTACATGTTATTACATAACACTGATCCTTAAAATAATATTTTTTTCTTTTCGAATTACTTCTACGCCCTAACCTATAATCAACTTGAACGCTGACCTAACCTAAACTCAAACCCCCAAGTAACTAATTTGTAATTTCAAGCAACTACAGCTAAGAACATACATCTAGTCAGCACAAACGGTTACTACTATTCAGTATTCACTCAACATAACATAATGATACACTCACTATCAAATAAATTTTGGATGTCGATATTTGTTTAGATTTGGGTTAGATGATATCTGAAGTTAGACTTTCTCATTAATTTTCTGCTTCAAAATTTTCACTTAAAACGGAAGAATAAAATTGAGCCCAAAAAATTACGTAGGTTTTTTTGTAATTGCAGAAATGTGTTGACCTACAACTTCAAAGGGTTGACCGATTTAATCAAAATTGTATATAGGTATATAAGGTCAGATACCTACGTAGTGGTTTTAAATTATTTATTTCATAACTTAAAATTAGAGAGTACTCTCAGGACCAGAACAAGAACTTTCGATTGATTTAAAATAAATCTCTATTTTATGTTATAGCTCCAATGCAAAGATTTAGACGATGGACATCAATATAATTTTATTTATTTTTTTTTGTAGTGAGGACTCTCAACAAAAGTAGATCAGAAAAAATATATTCTTTTTTTCCCACCACAATACTTTCTATTTACTATGTATTTTGAAAGTCTAGAGAAAGTAAAGTTGTATTCTTATATTAATTTTTAACTAGAGGGAGCACAAAAGGAACAGATTTGAGAAAACTGAAACAGTGTGAAAATCTTACTGGACGTATATCGAGTTGTGTATGGTATAATATATAACACCGAGATACTCCATTTTGTTGAATTTTTAAATTAAATATGTCTAAAAGAAAAGTTACAAATTTTGTATATTTCTCGAAATTTTGTTTGAAGTTAATAAAGTAATTTTGAAAAGTGATACTGTAATATAAGATAACCCATTTTTTTTTTATGTGCAAACACTATATCTAAAAATCTGACAACACTGTCTGGATCAGCTGTTAGTTGTGTTTACGGTTAACGTTAGAAGTAAGTGTGTTTTAATCTTGGCATATTGGTTTAAGGAGAATTTGGTCTTATTTTGTCAATTGTAAATGTGCACATTTTTGTAGAGTAAATGATATTTTTATGTTGCATCAGTTTTTAAAGATCAATTTTTAGTTGAAATAAGTGTTGACCTTTCTTTAAGGAGACATTGTCTTCGCATAACCTAACAGGTCTTACGTGACCTGTCATTTTATTTTTATAATAAACTTCTACTAGGTAGGCTACTTTTTTAGATATAGGTTAATTTGTATTCTTTTATATATTGGAATGCAGTAGGCTACTAGAATTAGATAATTATTTGTTAATTGTGTGCATAATCTTAATTAAGACTAGACCATCTTTTTTCTTTTTTCTAGTTTGCCTTATCCTACGTTATACAGACTAGGGCATTTCCGAGTGTTCTGTTATTAGAAATTATAGGCCGTTATTTTTATATAAATTTAAAGAGAATAAATTGTAGCCGTGCAATTAAATGAGGCGAATAAATTTATGAGTTGTACAAAGATAAATTCATTTATTTTCTAGCAATTAGTCTTTTTAGGCTATATTGTTTTCAGAGTTTAGATAGTGTATTTTTTAACAATTCACTCTAATTATTATTGCTTAATTGTTTACTAACTGTAGGATTAGGAAGTAGGTGATACAATTAGAAGGCAAACCTGTATATTATATATTTACTAAGCCTAGCACATTACTTTGTAGGTCAATAATGATATTCAGATTAGGGTTTTCCATATTTTGTTTAAATTTTAAAATGCCAATTTATAGACCTAGAATACCTATTTCACATGAAAGTTTAGACTCACACTTCTACTGTAAAAATGACCAGAGCCCAAACCCTAAAAAAAAAAAAAAGAAAAAAAAGACTACCCTTTTTTAAAAATTACAAGATGTAATATCAATGAAGTTTAATTTGATAAGTTTAACATTGATAAGAAAAAGCTATGTCTACTCCATATTTCCCATCCTCTTGGACGACAAATATACAATTAATTAAATAATTACGTCTGGAATTGAATCAGACATATTTCATAAAATGTTCCCTATATTTTGCTAAAAAAAGTCAATACCGGTATAATATAGATAAGTTTAGAAAAATTAATGGAAAAATATTTGCTGCTTAATGCTTATTATTACATCTCTGTATTTAAATCACACCATATTATAAATAATTCTGAGTTAGTGCATCACTCTATAACATAATTGGACTGATGTTTTAAAATTTTGTACTCCACAAATTCATAATAAAAATGTTATCCCCTTCGTTATATTCTCTACTATAATCCCAATATCTATTAAAAGGATGTCACAGGCATTTTCTTATATATATATATATATATATATATTGTACTATATTAATAAATATAGTAGTTGATTATTATTGTAAAATCTTTGAAAACAGTCAAATTGACGGGAGTCCTTAAAGGGTTAAGAATACATGCCAATTGTGCCTCTTTATTAGAAATACATTAGTAGTTACCATAGCAGGAAGAGAGCTATATAAAAAGAATGTAAAAGCAGTCTAACTTATATCATTTCAAATTAGACCTATATAAAAGATAAGACCCTAGTAAAAATCAACTATGTCTTATAGTGTGGCAGTAGTAGAATTCAATTTCATAATGAAATCTAACGAGGATCAGAAAGGTAGCAAGTATAGATTAAATCTCTAATATAATTTCTCCCTGTCCAGATACCCTTTTTAAGTTCTCTCCCTCAGATCTGCAATTGTTTGCCTACAGTTTCATAATAATTGGAACTTGGGTACTTATAAAATATCAGTCTTATAGAATAATGAATATTTTTGGCTATAGAGAAAAGTATTAGGATTATCAGTTGAGAATCTTAACTCTCATAATTAAAAATAACAATTAAAAAAAGTGAAAGTTTAAAGCAAAGATTTTGATTGTATATTTATGATCTAAGAGAATGGGGCTATAGCCTCTTTAAGTTCTCACCCTCAGATCTGCAATTGTTTGGCTGCAGTTTCATAATAATTGGAATGTGGGTATTTATAAAATATTAATCTTATAGAATAATCAATATTTTGGGCTATAGGGAAAAGTATTAAGATTATCATTAGAGAATCTTCATTCTCACCACTAAAAATAGCAATTAAAAAAAAAGAGAACGTTTAAACCAATGATTCTGATACCAAAATTTAAAAAAAAAAACTTTTATATACTACAATTATATTTCAATGATCAATGGCGGAAAATATGGTGGGTCTACTAAAAAGTATTGGAAAGAGTATTAAACTGGTCAATAATAGTAGGCTATGTAGGGTTAAGAGTTAGGTTAGATTTGTTCATAAAAACTTAACCTAATACTTATAGTAAATTTTAATTGTGTATCAAAGTTGGCAAAGTATTACAACAATTACATTAATATTATAGTTGGCAAAGTATTACAAAGAGCTTAAACTTACATTCTTAATTATTAGTATGTCTATCACTTTTGTAGTCCAACTCATTTTTTGCGTTTGATTGCTACACAATTTTTGTCTTACTATGTTAGCCTATACACTTTACAAACAATTATAAATATATATATACTTGTTCTTTTGTACTTATATTTTTTATTGAAATTTACAAATATAATTTTTTTGCACAATAACTACCATTGCAACTAAACAACTGATACCACACTTCTCAGTACAACTTAGAACTTCTAGACTATGATCTTTATTGACAGATTCGTGTAAGCCATCGAAGGTTTCGAATTTTTGAGCCCAGTTGCCGTTATTGGTTTTTCTGTACTCTAGTTACGTATCTTGATTAGTTTAATAGGTATAAAGTTCAAATTATAATTTATAAAAATTTAGAAATATAGCAGTTCAAAATAACGGTAGACTATATTGCTTGCATTCGTTGTATTATTTGTGTGGGTGTGATAAATGTCTCTATGTAAATAAAAGTAAGAATTTATATATATATATATATATATATATATATATATATATCTGTATATGAAAATTTGTTCTTAATTATTGTTTTTACAGATAGCTATGAGCTATAATGGATACAGAAATGATGATTCAGGTCCAGGACCACTTCCAAATAGGTGGTTGAACTGCCCAAGAAAATCATCTTCCCTTATAGCAGAAAAATTTTTAGCATTCAAGACTCCACTTAGTGATAAATTCAATGATCAGGTTCCAGAAGAATGCCGCTTTACTCCTTCAATGTTATTCTCATCCATGAAATCACACAAGGTAAGCATTAGAAAAGCTTATATGTTCAAGAGTTGTTATCTGTTAACATGTTCACTGCGGGGGATTTGGATGCGAGTAGTGATGGAAGTATTTTTCACATGCACTACTTGCTTCTGATTAGCCATTCCATATTCATATCGATTGTTGATTTTGACCTTAGCTCTTGTAATAGATGGGTTTTATGTTATTAGCATGTCTGGTTGGTGTCATGTAACATATCATTATGGTTAGTTTCACACCATTGTGTTTTTTTGTGTAATTGAAATTCTGTGTTTTTGTAAAGTGTGAATGAATATTATAATAGTGTATTTACAATGGAAGACAACCATAATAGTAGTGATGACAAAATGTTGTTTTCAGAAGGGGAATCAACAGACAAAAAGCTCTGAAAGTGAGATTGACGATGTCACAGTGAACTTGATATGTTCCAAGGAGATGCAGGCCTTAGACCTTAGCATTATGGAACTGATTACTGTCTAGTTTTTAGCAGTGAACATGTTAAAGTTAAAATAAGAACTCTGGGTGTATACTAGATTTATCACTGGTATCATGGTGATTCGAGTTCTCAGATGGCTTAATGGATAGTTTTTTGCTTGGTGTGTAGGTTCAGTTCTCATTGGTAGCATTGTGAGGGGGTAAAGTGGGGGAATTATGATTAGTAGAGAATTTTGGTTGGAAGCCTAGGCTTTTCACAAGGTGTTGCTGCATATGATTACTATTGTGGTAAATCATAATTAATAAAATTCCGTTCTAGGCTACTCATGAGGTCATCCAGAAAACTGCTGTACTCTCTATCAAACCTATCTATTCTTTAAATATACTTCTTCCAATCAGGGATGTTGATATTTTTACCACCATTTATTGCACGACACCTGTTTTGTCTTTTTGTTCAGTCATTGTTAACTTTTAATTTTGGACAAAGTTTGTGATTTACAACTACAACTACCAGCATTTGACAATGACTGAACAAAAAGCCGAACTGGCTGTCATGCAATAAATGACTGACAAATACTAAGGATTGTTTGATGAAAATTCAAAGTAATATATTATTAACAATCCATGCTACCACAATAAATATATGATTTAAAAAAAAAATTTGTAACTTGATAGGAATATTTTCACCAAGAGTATAGTGAGTAGAATTTTTTTGGCCTTAGTCTTTTTGGAATGGATAAGGTAGAGACTTATGGATGGACTCTGGATTGGTAGAAGGTTAAAATGAAAAAGTTAGTAATGACTGCTGTATTTTGAAAACTATTCAACCAATCATTTCAGGTTTTTGCACATAATTAAAATGTGACAATGTGTTTCGAAACCATATTTTTAATTGTTGACCTTAGTCAAAAGTTTTGATTCGCCAGAAATTTCAAATATACCAAATCTATAGAAACTTAAATAAACTGTCTATTTTTTGAAAATTTAAATAATTTCAACATTTGTTATCATAACAACCAATTTTATTCATTTAATAACAGCTGATTTTATTCTGTTAGGTTTTGCGATTAGGTAAACAAACTTGATCCATGAAAGATTATCATACTCTGTATTATTTTTGTTGTGTGTCATAAAGACTTATAGTTTTTTCTTCTTTTAGATGAAACACTATCACAAAAATTTTCTCGTACAAATGTATTCAAAAAAGAAAGACAATAAATTACTTCATGTGGCAGAATGTTAATCTTTATTTTATTTTTTTAACCCTTCGAAGACCTTATATTGGAAGTTAGAATTATCACTAAAAAGACGAACTTTCTATACATTGGAAGTTCAGACAAAATGTGTAGAAGTATTTTTTTGTTACAATATTTGGATTGTTTTATTTTTGTTTTTACAAATGATAAACGAGAACCATATTAATAAAAACATATTATATGTTGAGCAATTTGTGAAAATAAATACACCGAACACATTTGTTAATTTTAATTGCAAGCAAGTGCATCAGTTGAACATAACCGCTTGACAATTGCCAGAATATCAGCTGTTATAATTTATTATATTTTTCTCAATTTTATTCTACTTCCTGAGGCATTTAATAGAGGAAAATTCATGTTTCTATCTTCATGTAATTTATTATTTAAGTGATTTCATGTAATCTAACACTTCAATTTTGCCAGTATTTCAGCTTACCAATAGAAACTACATTACCCAACCAAACAATTTTCATTTACTTAAAATCTTGTGTACATGTGCAAAAATAACAAATATATGAAGCTTAGACACTCATTGTTTTGTCATACTAAAAAGATATTCAGAAAAAAAATATATTTGTGTGTGTGTGTTTTGTGGTTTTTGTACAATAAAAAAAAAATCATTTTGATATTCAATTGACTTCGATATTCTGAGTATTTAGGCGCCAGTCTCCAAAAAGTTAATTATATAAAGGAAATCTTTAGTTTTTAACAGGTTTTTTGTTTTGTGTACAATTGTCTGTTTGGAAACTTCCATCACCTGGCTTAAGCCATCTATGGCAAAACAAATTGAGGTTGTTGAATTACCAATTGTCCTACAAAACCTGCCAGGACACCAATACAAGTATAACATTAGTACAACTATAAGATTTAATATATGTGTAAATTATAGTTTGTAAGACAAATAACCATCATAGACCAGATAGCTTGTTAAACATTATATTTAACTCAAGTGAAGAAGAAATATTTTTTTTCAAATTTGTTTGTGTTGTTAAAACAACAAAACCCTTGCTGCAACAACAGTCTCTTGTAGGTCCGCTAAATGCTAAATGATTTTTTTTTTGTTGGGTGATGTTGGTTCACCACATCAAATTCTTGTCTTTTCCTCGTGATACTGGGCCAACACCATCCATTTTTTAGTTCAATAAAACTCAAAGCAAAAGCTCTAGCCACTACACTAAGTAAGGAAAAATCTACTGTACAGTGTTAATTAAAAATGTTATTCAACTAATATTTTCTCTAAATGTTTTAGGTTCGAATTGGATTATGGATTGATTTAACAAACACAAGTAGGTTTTATGACACCAAAGAAGTGAGAGAAGCATATCGTGGTGAGAAGGAAGTGAAATATGTAAAATTACAATGTCGAGGGCATGGTGAAACTCCAAGTATTGATCAGACTCGACTTTTTGTTAATTTATGTGAAAAATTTATTAGAGAAAATCCCTTAGAAATTATAGGTAATTTGTAAATAATTAAACTTCAGATTTTATTGTTTATTAACTATGGATGTGATTTATTTTTAATATTTAATATGTTATTTTAAACTGTTATATATATATGTGTGTGTGTTTTTTTGGGATTGTTTTTCAACCTTTGAATATATTATTATGTTGAGAAAAGTAACCATCCATTGCCTTCTGTGCCATGCTATTTAGTAGCATGTTATTTTTTAAAGATAAAATTATATTTGTACGCAGAAACAAATGTACGAATTGTATGTACAAATAGCTTTTAAAAGACACATTATTTTTTTATTTTTTTTATAAGATTAATAGGTAACAAGAAACAAAATGGTTTATTGATTGTTTAAACCACTTTTTTACCATTTATTACCTTAGCAACCCAATTTACAAATTTATTAACAGCTGATTCATTACATTTCAAATCAAATTTATTCTCGAGAATATTTTAACCAAATACATTGAACCCCTCTAAGTGGGAGATATTCAGTAAGAATTAATACCCACTGTGGTACTTTTTGGAGGTATTTTAGTAAGTGCTTGCAACTGTTCATTGAAATTTTATATATTTTTCATTTATAACATGAGCCATTGTAAGACTTCATCACTAAAAACACTTTATATTTGTGAAAAAACTATTAAAAGAAGTATAAACAAAAATAATCACAGAACTAACCTATAGAAATATTAGCTGATACACTCACTTAACTTTCAAAAACTCTAAAAACATTACTTCAAAATGACAAAACCTTCTTTTTAAATCATTTAAATGCAATGGTTCACTTTTATTTTTCAAAAATACAACAATGATACTATAAAAACACGAGAAAACACCACAAAAACATTGTGTAAAAGACGGAAACTTTTTCATATTTAGCACAATAACACCTTACAGCTGATGCTGAGACAGCCAATTAGCAAAGAAACACTTGATTTCAAAATTTATTTCGAACTAATAAAATTCACCTTTCAAGCAGATTTTTAGTAATGATAAAAATAGTTTTTTCTACATGTTCTGTGTATTTTAGTTTCTTGAAATAGTCTCAAATATAGCTAGTAAAGATCCTTATCTAACATTACTGCCATGCGAGCAGCACTCTGCAATCCGCAAATACAACGGGTAAAATCATTCGAGTGCTGCTCGGCAAACCATGTTGAGGGGTTAAGAAATATGCTGACCATTGAGCTATATACTGATAGGCTATATAAAAGAAATTCTATAACTAAAATTAATTTGTCAAAAACTTTCTCATATAGAAACATTATTAATTACTAATAAACACAAAGGGGTTTTTGGTTGACATCGAGTTATTAATTATGGCAACCAAGCCTTAAACATTAATTAAAAAAATATATATATATATATATATATATATATATTCTCTAAAAAGTCAACTTTGTTTTTATAATGTTATATTTTATGGCAATTTTTAACTTTTATAAATTAAAAGACATTTCAAGCTTAAGATTAAAATAAAAACAAATATTGCATTATTATTGGCTGTTAATAACTTATATATAACCTTAACTTTTATAAGTTATGTCATTATGAATAGCTCATTTCTACCTACATACAGTAAATAAATTACCATTATTTTGCACAGCGAGCATCAAATGAAGTGAATTTTCTCAAACTCTAAAATTCATTAAATTTATTAATAATACGAGTATATTTAAAATTTCATTTTTGTCACGCTTTCAGTTGGTAAAATCAAAATTTTCAATAAGATAACTAAGAAACAGTTATTTAAAGATTTTGAATAACCATCATCATTATTATTATATTTTCTTTGTGGCATGTAAAACGCTGCACAGTTAAACCACTATGGGTCTTTTACCTACATATTAAAGTTCATTTATCTCCTTCTAAACCTATCTGCGGTTCATGGGACTCACCAGAACTGGAATGACTATATACTGAAGCAGTGGCGGCGATAGCGGGCCCGCGAGCCTTGATCGGGATTTTTCGGGAAATTTTACCGGGACCCGGACCCGCGACGAACCTTGCCACACAGGCCCCCCCCCCCTATATAACAATATTTTTATGAGTATTGTCAAGAAATTACTAAAATAAGTTAAAATTACTTTTGTAAAATGACAAGATTTTGCATCGTGCATCCAAAACGGCAATAACCATTATTTTTTAAAGAGCAGTATTTATTATTTAATGTCATGATACAAAGTATGTGTATTGTTTACCGTTGGCCGATAAGTAATGCAACTATCTAATCTCATTAATACTATATTACTGCTACATTTAAGAGGAATAAAAATCTTATTACCATATGTTTTTATGACGAAAATTAGTTACAACCAGTAAGAGCACTAGGACAAGTAGTTTACAACAGCTAAACTGACACTTGACCGATCGATAGAAATTCTCTACTAACCTAGGTCAAAAACATTGTCTGCAGTCATGCGGGTTGCATCAACTGTCCTCGCAGCCTGCGTGAAGGCGCTAGAATAGGTGAAATACGAAATTCTATTAAGTGATGTCTACATCAGTAGTTAAAACTAATAAAATTTAGTATGTTGTGAGTCAGTAGTGGAATGTTCGCAGAAAGATCTTTGCCTAGCATCCACCCACCCCCGCCAACACTGCCGCGCCAAGCCCAAGTGCAAGCTTAGGTGGAAATACCCGTAATAATGTTTTTAAAGATTATTGGGAGAGGGGGGGGGGGCGATGAACAAACTTCCGGGGGGTCCACGGGTTCTTATTGCCGCCACTGTACTGAAGATCCTTATATATTAATTTCACAGCCTTCCCCCTCCCCCCTTATGATATGCACTTAGCCAGAAAATACTCCTTCAATAAATAACTTGGTATTACAATCTTTGAGAACCTATCACAAGATCCATTTACTTTCTTGTCTATTATGTTCATATAAAAAAGGATAGAATAAAAAAACCCTTTCTTTAAGGGGAAAATTAAAACTTCTTCCCAATTATCTTAACCCCAATGTTGTCAGATAGACCAATCTCCATCATAATTTTACATTTTTTCAACCTGATTAGTATTCTTCTATTTATCTAATCGGGTGATAGCCTGTCCAAAACTTACCCTTACATTCCATCTATCTTAGTGCTATAAGTAGTCCATGCCATAAGTATGTAATCGCCATCCTAAGTGGTCTTCCTTTCATAATCATGTTAAACCATCTCCCTATTCGTCTTTTTCATTCCTGAATGCCTATAGTCACCGCTGTTTCTTCCCACTAATATGTTGAATGCTTCTTTGCTCTTACACAAGCAAGGTTCCCAACTCTTGTAATACTAGAAAGTAATACCACTTTGAATCTCTACAGCTGGTCAAACCTGTGTACAGCCCCCATATGGATTCGGCATATTTAAATTCTGGATTACAGCTGCCCTTGTATAATTGTGTCCACTTCTATGATAGCTTCGTATCTACTAATCTGAATTTGTTAACCTTAATGACTGCCATTTTTGAAATCTGAGTGGCATTAGCATTTTATCAATCTAATCAAGTACTATGATGGAATTACCACAAAGTTTGAAGAAATTGATATTTTTCAGGGAGGTAGAGAAGGCTTAAACTTTAAGGTAGAGAGGTGACAGGGTGATTTTTTTTTTTTTTAACTTACCACCTCTATAATTTAAAAGATGTAAAGAAATGTGGACCTTTAAGGGAACTAGAAAACCTATTTACAAAAAAATCTCCTCCTACCACCCCCATGCCAAAAGTGTATAATGGACATATATGGCTTGTGATCAAATTAAACTCATTTAACTAGAATTTTATAAAAATAGGTTTTCATGTTAAGAAAATAGTACTTTATGAAAATAGTGGATTTAAGGAAAACGGATTTCTTATCTTTAATAAATTGAAATGGAACTTTCTCGTAAAAATAAAATTGTTATAACAGTTCTGACAACCTTAATAAATTATTGTTGGAGTAGTACAAGAAATAATATTTAGGTTAATTGTTAGAAATAAAAGTTTGGACTAAATGAGAAGAATTTCTCAGAAATTAAGATGTGTCATAATAAAATATAATAGACTTACTTAAATTTTCCTTAGGTTCTTGTCCATTGCATGCTGTTGACTTTGTCCAATTTAAATATTTAACTTTGTAATAAATACTATTTTCTTAGTGTGATAATCTACTTTTCTAAAATTCTAGAAAATAACATTTTTGAGCATAATGAGCGAATGTGTTGTCTGATTTTTATTTTTTTACCACAGAAATCAATGATTTTTAAAGGATTTTAATTTGAGGTATCACAATCGATATATGTCCATTACACATTTTTGAGATAGGAGTGGTGGGAGGGAAGTTTTAGTTTTGTAAATAGGTTTTCTAAGTTTCCCTCTAAAGGTAGATTACTGTCTCCAAACAAATTTTGCACATCTCCTTGTGTTTATTAAATAATAGAGATGGTAAGTTTTACAAAATCACCCCGTATAAGGTTATATATAATCATATAAGGTTATATATAATCAGTCCAGATGAGGTATTTTACTTCAAAGAGTAGTGTCATTGGACATTTCATGGTCTCAGGTATAGGTGGTTTTCCTCGAGGTTGAGCTAGAATTTCTATATTCAAAATTTACTAATAAAAACAATTAAACGATCAGTAGATGTATGAAATTAATCTTGAGTTGATAAATAACATTGATCAATACCAGCTAAAGGCGTGTAATCAAGAATAGATCTGGTAAGAGTTTAGGTTAATAGACCTGGAGGTTAGGTGTTTTGCTATATATTAGGTGTTGTGTATTCCTAATCTGCGTATATTTTCCTGTAAATGATGTCTGTGAGTGCTGGTGCGTGGTTCTAAAGCCATTGTTTAGTAGTTTTAAAATTTTAAAGTGAAAAAGTACTTGAACTTTGTTTTTATAACATATAAATTAATGTTGTTCCAATTATTGTTTTCACATAGTTGTAAAGAATGTTTTTAATCTGGTGGATATTTTAAAATTACTCAAATATCTGGATTTCTCTTACCAGGTCCATTCTGGTGTGCTAACATCTATATAAATTAAATGATAAAATTGTGGAGAAAATTCAAATTTATCAATACTGTTAACCCTAGAACACTTATGTCTGGGTTTAGTCACACTATCACTTAAGTATCGTAAATTTGACTCTTTTTTTTTTTTTTTTACTTCACGGAAACCTAATTTAAAATTTTTTTGTTGCTATAGTTATGTTTTAGTACTCTTTAAATTTAGGAAAAAAATTGTTTTAAAAACTTATTAGTGCAACTAGTAATAAAAAACTATAAAAATGAATGACTACTTTTTTGAAAGGAAAAAAACAAGGGTTAGAAAATATTTTTATAAATTATGTATAACAGTATTTTTATTAAATGAAACACATATTTATCTAAAGTATACAGGTTGTACAATCTTATTTTACTAATTAAACAAGGTTATAGTAAAACCTTAGTAAAAACAATGGTTTTTCCCTCTACAAAAAAAGTAACACAGTCACTTATGTATCGTCAAATGCACGACGCGAGCACAAATAAGTACAGACACATGTGGCTGGTAGGGGTGAAATTCCGCGACTGGCCTTGTCTATTAGAGTAAGGAAGGTACTGGGAAGGGGGGATGCGCGGTCACCACTCTTCTGTCAAATACGCCGATTTTGGGTTTTGCATGTCGTCATTTTAACGACACAAGTGTTCTAGGGTTAAACAATAGCATATACAAATATTATATAAATAAATAATACGAGAAATTTAATATTACTGACTTTATCTATACAAACACTTTCAGAGCATTTCATTGAGCAAACTTCGTTCTTTTACATTTTTCCTGAAAAATTTGACCACAAAGTCTTAACTTCGTTTTATAATAATAATAAATTATTAAAAAAATTATGGTTTATATGATTAATGATCTTTACATGTTTTATAGGAGTTCATTGCACTCATGGATTTAATCGCACAGGATTTTTGTTAGCTGCGTACATGGTAGAAGTGATGGACTGTGGTATAGAAGCTGCACTTCAAACATTTGCAGCCGCCAGGTAAGCAAATGATGTTTAGAATATTTATTTTGGGTTTAAGTTGCTTTCTATATTATTGAAACAAGATATTACAACAAAATTTATGAAAATATTTACTTCTATGTATTTAGAAACTGTTGATTTTCACTTGTAAATAACAGGCTCTTACATCAGAAACATTAGGTAATGATTTTACTAAAGTCAATATTATTTATAAAATGGTTCACTCTCAGCCAATCAGTCTTTAATTTGTTTTTGTCCCAGTTTTGATGATGTAACTTAATCTAAAATTCAAATTTATTCTGCATTATTAAGATTTCATATCCTACAGAGACCCTTCCAAGTTTGTTGAGTCTCCTTTGAGTAAACTTGCACAGGAAGTATTCTGTCATTTCATCTTGTAGGAGCAGAACCGATAAATATCTCATTCTATCAAATTCATTGTTAGTTAATATTTCACATTTAGTTAGCAGACATATTGTTAGGGACATATTTTCCAATTGGCAAACTATGTAGGGCACTAAAATTTTAAAAACTAGAAAGCAGAAAGTTAAGAAATATTTATTTTAAAATGTATATTTTCCTAGTTTCAAGAGGAGAATATACCCGAATGCGAGAACTAGATTTGGGGAAAATAAGGCACCTCTGTAAACTTTTATCTTGTGTAAAAAATGAAGTACTAAAATAAATAATGGACTTACTAGCAATTTATAACATTACAACTTATTACTTATTTCATGAAAGATAAGGGGAATGATTTTGAAAAATAATGTGTTGTCTTTAATACGATAGGTTAAGAGTGCAGTGAAACATTGCAGATTGCCACTGAAGGAAGTACACTCTAAGCAGTGTTCAGAATTAATTAATGGTCACTAGTCTTGCAACGCTATGATCATTTTAGAATGTGACCACAAGCAAGACATATAAGAAGTAATGAATGGAGGAGAGGGGGAGGGAAAAAAAAGTTGATAGGTGCCATCATGATACTTAACCAGCCTTATTATATAATTAATACAAACAGATTCTGCCCAAAAGTTAGTTTTTTGGAACTTGCAGGAAATGTTAAATTATATTGGTAGATCAAGGGATCTTATCCAGTAGAGTTAAAACCGTTGTTAGTTGTTACACAGTTTTTCTGAAACTTATAATTGTGTAGATCACTACTTTCTTAGCGTAGATTAGATACTAACTAGCCTCATAGATGTGTATATTAAACAGTTTTCACTTGCTTTGCTCGTGTCTGTTTCTTGGCCCTGTATAGGTATGTGGCTTGGTCTAGGCTGTATATTTGTGAAGGAGTCTCTACTTGCTATGCTCGTATCAGTGATTCGGGTCTGTTAGACCTCATAATTTTAAGAATATCATATTTTCTTGGGCAGGTCAGTGTTTGAAATTACATTTTTGACAATAACTTTGGTATTTGTCATTGTAGAGAAGTGAGGTTAAAACCATTAAATGCAGAATTTAAATCTGCGAATTTTGATCTAATTTAGTATGTTATAAATTTAACATCATATGAGATATAAACAAAACACTGTTTAAATTCGTCATCATTTTGACATTTTCAATTTTATTTTTATAAATTTCAATAGGATTATATATTAACACACTATAATCCTTTATACCAAATTTCATGTGCCTATCTTAATTTTATTGTTGGGGCCGTTATTGTGCGTCCCTATATACAGACGACAACAGACGGACTTGTAGAAAATCATTTATCAGTTTCCTGAGGCCATGAAATGTGAAAATCAGTCAAAAGAAAAGGTCGAAATTTTTGCGTAACTAAAAGAAATGAAATGGTTAATTTTATAAACTTTCTTGTGTGTTTACACTTTAATCCAACTTCATATTTTATATTAACCTGATATTATTATTATGTAAGGAAAGTTATATAATAAATTTAAATGGAATTTTAGGTTGTGGGCATCTAATAGATTATTTCAAATATAAGCATAAAATAAGATATCAAATGCTTTCTTGAATAAAAGACCAGTTATGAAGTCAGACTATCTAGTCCAGTTTTTACAAAATTGTCTCACTCAATACTTACTTCACTTAAATTTTTATGTAGATTGTGAAAATTCAATCCCAATGTAGTTTTTAACACCTTTTTGGTCTAAAAATGCCCTTTATGGCTAATATTTTTGAAAACCCATGAATTTGAACAAATCGAATCAAACAGAAAATCAAATTACACAAAATGTTACGTATGTTAGGAATAATGCAACGCCGATAATCGCTGAGGTTCTTTCACCACATTTTGGGCTTAAACCTACCTCAAGTTTACTATTTTCAAAAATTCCACTTTTTACTAAACTCATTCAAACAAAAAATAAATTTACAGTGAAATTTCATATTTTGAAAAAAGCATATGTACATTAATTTTGTAATTCATGCATACTTAGAAATGCTTAGGACCAAATATTTTTCGGGGTGTGTAAAAAATGTAAACTGATTTTGGATGAGAGGTTTTAAAAACTGCTTACTGTAAATATAGACATATTTTGCAAGCGTTTGTTAAAAACGCCACAAAATGTTTATTTATAATTTTTTGTTTTTAGTATTTTTTGAAGATAAATAAATTGATTTATTAATGAGTGAAACATATAAGCTGAAATAATTTATATTTTTATTTTATAATGCCAAAATTGGAAAAACATAAATTATCTATTGAAATTTTCCTATTATTAAAACAAACAAAAAAAAAAATACTGCGGGAAACTTGATTTTTATCATTTTTATTGTTTTTATTAATCCTGGAAATTTCATAAAGTACTGATATATATCTGTAGCCTAGTTACAAAGATGGCCAACTCCATTTTTTCAGAAATTTAGATATTGATTGTTTTTAATACAAAATAGCATGGGGAATCCAACTCTGAACAGTTCTGGTGACAAACACGACCAAAACCATGTTAAAATTGCATTTGAAAAGTAGCCTTGGTTACATAATCGGCCTGCCCTCAAATATGTTGGTGACAGAAACGACCAACTCCAACAAGAACCAATCAGATGGCTTCATTCTGTCACGTGACCTGGCAAAGGCAATCTCATCATTAATGTAATATTCTAGTGAGAAGCATTGAGTTTCGCCTTAATGTTATTGTTTAATATTTTAGCGTTTTAATTAGTAATCTGAAAAGATTTATTACACCAACAGAAACAATGGAAGGAACTAATGTTAAAGAATCCCCTTTGTTCAAAGGAAGGAAGAAAGAACAAAATAATTGTAAAAGAAAGTACAAAAATAGCCGAAATTGTAAGACTCGGCTATTACAGATGAGTTAGTTAGTTATATTCTGTGTTTATTGTTTTCCGTCAAGAAAGTTTTACTGGACAATAAAACCGGTATCTTAAGACATCTTTTGTAATTTTAAAAAATATCTGACACGTTTTGTGTTATTAATTTTATATTAATTCCATCGTTTGGGTTTTTTTTAGTTAACCTGGCAAAATTTAGTACAGGATTAACCCTGATACTTTACTAAATTAGTTAGTTACTGACTATCAACTCATCACGAGCAACAGTTTTGGTGACAAAAACGGCCATCTCCACATGTTAGTTACAAACACGGCCAACTCCATATTTCAATGTTAAATATCTAGTTTACCTTAGTAAGTAGAAAAAAAAATACTATTCCACAATGTTCTGTATGTAATTGGTAATCAAGAAAAAAAAAATTTAACAATACAACTTGTGGGGAAGTAGTTTAAACAGTTTTTCGCCTCTCGTGAAAATTTTGCTAAATGGAGTTGGCCATCTTTGTAACCAGGCTACAGATATATATATATAGCAAGAAATACAACCTAACCTTTTTTTCTAAATTTTACTTGTAACATAGTTTAGGCAATAAGTGTAATTTGAAATGAAATTATTATTCACATTATGTTTTAATAATAATAATTATTTATTATAAATTACATTATTAATCTTGAAAAATAATAATTTCATTACTTTTATTTATTTAATTACAGTGTCTTTATGCATTGAAATCTTATGATGATATTTCGTCAGATTGTCTTTTTCACATATTTTTAAATTGACGAAATATCGTCAGATGGTCCCAAAATGGTTAAGAAAAAATGACCATCCGTTCTAGAGTTAAGGTCATCACTATATTATAATTAGATTCTTTTTGTATAGAAAATATTATTATCACTAATAGATTAAATAAATACAATGTACAATTTAAATGACCTGGCTTTTAGATACTTGTAAATGTTTGTTTTGATCAGGGGATTGTGTCTGGGTGCTGCTTTCTGTGACGCTTAGAGTCTTTTCTAACCAAAAATTAATATTTCGGTCAGAGAAGAAAGTAAGTTAAAACCTTCAGTCCGACATGAAACCTGAACAGTACTTTCGGTCAGAGAAGATGACTCATTGTAAAGCCTGTTGATGGTGCTTGGATATGAAGGGGCATATTATTTATATGAGTATGTTTAATTGCCAGAATCACATAGTCTCATCTTAGAAAACTTTTGTTCACAATTTTATGACAAATTAATTGTATAGAGATTAAGTCAATATATTAAAAATACAGGAGTTTCTATATAATCTGATTTATGTTTAGAATCCCAGGAATCTATAAAGGAGATTATATAAAAGAACTTTTCCGAAGATATCATGATGAGGGTGAAACATACGCACCTCCGCCTCCACCATTACCTTCTTGGCACTCAGGCAAGTGTATTCTTCTTCTATTTTTTAAAAAAATTATTGGATTAATTAATATTGTTACTGGTGTACAGCATAATTCTGCAGCTATTATAAAAAGGTTTGGTAACAAGATCTGATCAGGAATTCCGTGATGTTGTGGTGGTGGTCATAAGTTTCAGTGGCGGGGATAACTTGTTACTGCTAGAGTACGATACATTATACCTTGGATAACTAGATGATTGATAGGTTAGATCGCTCATCATGGAAACTATGTCTATTATTATTAAACAAAGTTTTTGTGAAAATTATGAACTTTGAGACACACAATCACGTTCATTCTCGTGATTCTGCACTGTTGTGGATGATTTCTTTTAATATTACGGGTAATATAAGTTTATCTTATGTTGGTGGTAGCTGAACGGTGCGAATGGCTGAGAACATGAACAATGCTTTAACTAGCGAAACCATGGTCGGCAAGTTTCTATTAAAACATTGTGGTTGATACTAAAAAAATTGTTGTTTTAATTTTATTTAAAATGGAATACCACCAAGTACCTACGGTCTCTAGCATAAATAGTTTAATTAGTGAGGTTAACTGTTCAGCAAAGCCAGTGGAACCTGCAATGGACCAAAGCACAGGTCTTCGTATTGTCTAACATAAGTATAGGGAGAATTTTGAGATATGATTTGCATTATTACCATTTTTACAAATTACAGGTAACTTTTCAAATTATCGCTAAAGATATTTTGTGACTGTACTTTTCTAATCAGATTATTTATAAAATAAACAAAACTAAGTTATTCCATTATTTCATATCTGACGAGGCCCATTTTCATACTTTTTTGTTGTTGTTAAAAGGCTAAAAAACTGTCAGTCATCATTGTCTTATAAAATAAAGACACCTAAGTCCTTGAATAGTCAAATAGCAACAGGATCAGAAAAGGATAAGAGTTGGTCAAGAGACCTGATAGGAAAGATAAAAGTGAGGGAACCCCCTAAAAAATGTATAATCCAGTTAGGTTCCCTCGAGATTACTTACTATAGGTGAGCTCCAGAGAGTACATTTTTTCCAAGTAGATATGTTAATAAATAAAATTACGGCTACTAGAGTCATGCTAATCTTCCAGAGTTTCAGGACATTTCATTTTGAAAGAGTGAGTTTAGTTTAGTATGCAATTGTAAGTCTCAATGTAGTATGTTGGACCCTAATTTTAAAGCCTAAATATTACAAGTTACATGTAAACTGATTGTGATTTATCTTTCTTGGCAAAAAAGACCAGTATTATGTTTCTTAACGTATGACACAAGATAGTAGAGTAGATTATATCTTGGACTGCTGTTGTTTTTTTAGAATAGTATTAAAACATCAGCAAAATAATTTATGTGTTTAGTTGTAAATTTTTGATGGTAAATCAAATAAACTTATTTATGTTATGTTATTACAGAGTGTGATGATGATGATGACCATGATAGACCTCCAGCCAAGAGACCAAACCATAGAAAACATGAACATGATTCGCATGATTCAGGGTAAGTAACTATATGTTCCGTAATATTCAATTGTAGATTAACTTGATTGATTTAATAAATCAAGGAATTTGGTTACATTTGAATAAAGTCCTTGGTTGGTCTAGTAGCCAATGCTTCACTTTGTGGGATTAGCTTCCGGGTTCAATACCTATGTGGCATCAAAAATGTACAGTTTTGGCCCAGCGTTGTGAGCTAAATGTGGGGATGAAACCTCAAAGGAGAGTAATTCTGATTATGAAAGCTAGAATAACATCGACAGGAACTTTATATGCTAACCCTGCATCACTTGATGAAAAACCTTGTAAACAGGTTGAGGCCAACAACAGGATTTTACGCTAATGATTTATTTATTTACATTTGGAATGTATATTACAAGTATAGTGTCTGACTATTTTGTTAATTATAATTATTTTAGTTTAAAATTACTACAATGATTATGTTTTTTGTTTATCCAATTGTTTGCTGATTTTAACATTGATATTAATATATGGAGATCAAGAATTTTCAAAAAATATACTATTATTTGTAGTTGCTAGGTAAAGAGGAACTACAGAAAATCAAGTGTCCACTATTTTGAACATTTATTTTAAGTAACACACAAATTCAACGAAAAGTAAAAACTAACATATTAATTACTAAATTTGATTAAAATCCAACTACAATTTTGGCTAGTAGAGGTATTATTATTAATTTTTATCTAATTTTGATTTCATGTTGTAACAATTTTTGAATTAGTTATAATTTTCTGTATTTATACATCATTAGATTTTAAAGTTACACAAAATAAGCTATTGGGTACGTTATAGAAATTTTTAATAATTTCAGGATAAATAATTTGTTTTATGTTGTTTTATTTGTGTGATAACTAATCACAATTACCTCTAAGAATATTTGTTTTTAGTGTAAGGATATCTTCAATTTCTGCTTGTTAAATATTTTCTATTATGATGACGTCCAATATAGGCTTTTCCTTAGTACCTCCTAAATTTCTCTTGTGCAATTTTGTTTGTGTCAGTTTAAAAAAAAATTTCTTTTCTTTTAAATAAGCTATTTAGAGTATTGTATTATATTTTTATTTGTTGTGGTATGTTTTATTGTGAATTTTGTATTTGTTATAGTTTATAATCTTGCACATGAGAAATAAAATAAATTATTATTATTATTATTTAGCGTCGTCATTTATTATTGGATGAGTTAGTAAAGAATGACAACTGAAGTTAATTAAACTGTGTTCAAAGTGACTTACATTTGACTCGTATGTTCCTAAACTAGAAACATTATTTGAAAACTAATTATGTTTTTTTTTCACCAGGTATGTATTATTGAATGCAAACTATTTATGATAGTAAAAACAAATACTCCCATTTTTGATAAGGTTTAAGGAGATATTTGCCATAATTTGTGTATATAAAAACTAATACACAACATTTCAAAATCAAAAATCAACTTCAGTTATCAAGTGATAAGTTTAGAACATTGGAAAAAGTGAAAAATACCAATAGTCTACTAGCCTAGGGCCATGTTGGAACTAAAACTAAAACTAGTAATTTAAGAAAGGAACTCACGGCTGAAACTAAGCTGAACAGTTAAATTAACTAAGATTAAATACAGACGTGATCATGAAAGTTGCATATTTCTGTAGAAATATATTACAGAAGGAAAGTACTCCTTTGTGCAGAGTTACTTATAACAATAAAATTTTGTTAAATAATAATTGTTTTTAATTGTTGTTAAGACTCTACCAACTTTGTTAATCTTGAAAATGTGTTCATTTGTTAGATGGTTATCAATTTTAACTCAATTATATTTTAGTTAATGCTATTGAATGAAATAGGGATGATTTGACCATGTAAAATACACATGACTGTCGTACATTTTAGAAAAATTGTAGATATAATTCAGTTGTATTGAATTGTATAGTAATTTCACTGTTTGAATTAGTTTCTGTCGTCAAGTTCTCAAAAGTAGGGTATTGTAATGTTTCACATTTTTGCACTTATTGTTTTCAAAGTATAATAGAAATCGTGTGATAATTGCCCATTGTGATGTCAGTAACAAGTAGATAATCCCAGTTGTGATAGAGAAATGTTAGCGGTTCATCTGCCGTTATAACAGTATATTAGCGAAATATCAGACTTCAGATTGAAGACTTAATATGGAACAAGAAGTGAGATATTCAAAGTAAGATATATCGATCACATAAAATTAACTCATTTTATATGGTTAAAATTAAAGTAGTCAGGAAAATGTGTATACACTCAACTCTTGATTATCCGGGATAATATAGGGTTAAGGCTTCCCGAATAAGTAAAATCGCGGTTAACCCGCAAAACGGTAAAAACAATAGTAAATTTTAAAATAAACAGGTTAAATGAGTTTTATTAACATACATACCTCATAAACTGCAGTAAAAAGAGCATTATTATTATTATCATACACAAAAATTAAACAAATTATTTACACACACAAAATAAACACACTTTTTTAAAAACTACTTCACGGGAAAATATTTAAATTACTGTACTGCAAAAGTAAAAAAAACATATTTCGAACAGGCTTAGTCTAACTTTACTGTTTCTGAAAATAATCAGTCATGGTTTTCTGTTTTTGTGCTGAGAAACACTTTTTCTTTATTTTACTTCTTAGGTTTCTCAAAACAATTTTATCAGTGATGAGAGCATCGTCCTGGCTCTCAATGTACTCGAGCAGTGACTCAACGTTTGCCAAGGCCATCCCATGCGAAACTGACTGCTGTGCGTGTGCGGCGGCGCGAGCAGCTGCCCCTCCCTCCACCTCTTCATCACTTTCACTTTCACCTCCCTCCCCGCCAACACCCTTAACTTTGTCAACAATTTGTTGGTCTGACAACAGTTCGTAGCCTTGGTCTTCCATGTCACAGTTCAACCACTGATTAATATTGTCATTGTCCACATCCTCTCCCCCTGGGACTGTTTTTACTGCTTCCGTTATTCTGCTAACAATATCAGCTTCATTAAATTCGAGAAATTCATCCTCTTCACAAATATGTGCAGTATCTGGCATGATTTTCTTCCAGGACCGTACAATTGTCAATGGTTTTGTTTTTTCCCAAGCAAAATGTATCTCGTAAATAGCATCGAGAATTGTAAAATCTTTCCAAAAAGTTTTAAGGTCATTGACCTCTTCAATCCTCCTTTGAAGAAGAGTTGAACGATAGTTTCTCTTTAGTGCAGATATTACGCCCTGGTCCATTGGCTGTATTAACGCAGTGACATTGGGAGGCAAAAATTTTGCATAAATGTTACCATCTAATGATTTCAAAGTTGTTTCATTCGGGTGCGAGGGCGCGTTGTCTAATAAAAGAACAGCTTTTTCCGGGAGTCCATTTGACTTTAAATATTTACGTACTTGAGGCACGAAGTTGTTGTCAAACCACAGTTTAAAAATCTCAGAGTTCATCCACGCAGACTTACTGTTGTAGTAATGAACTGGCAAGTTTTTGGCCTCTGTGCCTTTGAAGGAGCGAGGTTTTTTTGCTTTTCCTATGGCGACTAAAGGCAACATATGTGTACCCTTTGCACTTGCGCAGGTCATTATCGTCATCTGTTCTTTAGAGGCTTTATATCCTGGTGCACATCGCTCCTGTTTGAAAGCTAGAGTCCGGGTCGGTAGACATTTCCAATACAGGCCTGACTTGTCTGCATTGTACATTTGTTCTGGGAGCAAACCCTCATCCATAACAAATTTTTCAAAATCTGAAATAAATTTTTGAGCAGCTTCGGTATTTCCACTTAACAATTCACCTTTTACACCAATATCACGGATACCGTGTCGCTGTTTAAATCGCGTAAACCATCCAGATGACGCGTCAAAATCACCCTCCATACCAAGTGCATCATGGAAAAACTTGGCTTTAGTCATACATATTGGCCCCGATACTTGCGTCCCTTCAGCTCTTTTCTGCGGGACCAGCACCACTCTAACCACTCTAACATGCACTGGTCAAGCTCTGCAAACGTGGATTTTTTCATCGTTTTTCGGTTTGCCATACCAAAGTTTGTATCAGACGAACAAGCGAATGATAAAAGTTTATCTTTGTTACGCACAATATCCCGCACTGTAGAATCACCAATGTTATATTGGACACACATTTGTTTCACAGTAGAACCTCGTTCTATATTTTGTACAATATCCAACTTATTTTGAATCGATCAAACGACACGCTTACGTTTGGTTGCCATTGTTGCGCACTGCGAACTGAACTCGAGCTGAAACGTACTGAACTACGACTGGTGGCGGGTAGGTGGGGCGAGGGACATGATCTTGGCCGGCACCACGTGACTCACAGGCTATAAATAACTTGAAGGTCGACACGCACCTGCTACTGTTCCGACCCAACTACGAATATTATCGCAACACAGCTGCACATTGTACATAATAAATATTGGAATATTGGTCAATATTGATATATATAATGGTATAGCGGTTAAGCCGCAATGCGGTTGATCCGATTACGATTAATCGAGAGTTGACTGTAATTATAAGAACATTTTAGGTTTAAGAGGTTAATTATAAAGAACAATATGGTCGATCTGATAACACTGTTAGTTTGAATCATAGAAAAGAAATCTGACAACACTGTTCAGACCAAACCCTTTATATTGTTTCTGTCGACTAAAGTATAAATCTTCTAGAAGCTTCCAAGTCCAAATGATGTAATGCTAAGTCAGCTCGTTGATAGAAAAAGTAGGAAATTCCCACCTTGGAGAGAAGCGAGGCAAAAGACACTTCTCAAGAAAACTCCAACCAATGCAGTCTTTCTAAGTTAAGGCAGGTTACCACATGGTTGATGGGCGATTATTTAAAAATCTTAGAATAAGAACACAAGTTGTTATTCTATGATAATATCCAAGTTCAGTGTTTAAACTTCAAACTCAGAGCATTAAATTGTATTAAAAGTGATAAATTCAATGAATGTGTGTTATAGCACACTATAAGTTTTACAATTAACTATATTCTTGCAAATATGAATTCACACTTTGATTTAGAGACAATAATTAAAATAATTAAAGGAATCGTGATGTATATATTGACTTTTGGGAAATTTGTGTTAGCTCTTTACAAATAAAAAGAGACTTTATTGATTGATTAAATTTTAGGATTATTGTATGAATGTTTTGATTTGGTTAAAATTTTAAGGCTATTTTAAAGATGAAGATTTTGTTTTGGTGTTATTTTATGAACATACAATATGTTTTAGGTTGAATTAATGTTGTTAATATTAAGTATTTATTCTGTTCTAAATCTTATAATAAATGTATGCATTCAACTATGTTTTAATTGTACATTTTTCCAAAGAGTTTGTGCCCCGGGATCACATGTTGGCAATCTATATTTAGAATTTAAATAGTTTAAGTACAGATGTACAAAAGTAAAGTAGTGTAAATAATCTAAAAATCAGTACATTCATGACCGGAAGATTACAGTATGAAGCAAGAACATAATTCAGGGTCTAGCAGATTGATACATGTTTGATAATTAAGAAGCACCATGTTCATTTTAATGACAGCTTGAATTAATTTTTTAGTGGAGGAGGAAGCCGTAAAAAACGAAGAGAACTAAACAACAAGAATCCTGTTTTTATGGAAGGAGTTCCAGGAGTGACTCCTGTTTTAGACCAACCACGATTAAGAGAGATTCAGACAACTGTACAAAAGATGTGCGACTGGGAAGAGTAAGTGTTTTATTAATTGATTGTAATCTGTATAATTATTGTCCGAAGTTTTAAACTTTGTATAAAAACATAGGTATCATACTTATGGTGCCACAATTACTAAGGATCCACTGCCGCAGTGAAGAATCACTGGTCAAGGTTTCTCGCACTATTTAACTTCATTTGCAGTTTATTTATCTTTCTCACTTGGTTACACGGTTCTGGTGATTTTCCATCCCTATTAATATCATATGCATAAAGTATGAACTTTAAGAAAAAACATTTTTTTAGAAATGGCATAAAATATATGAATATTTGTTTAATAACAGTTAATTTTTAATTCACTTAAATTTGTCTCTTTAACCATAGTTTTAAGATCTAAAACACCATAATTTTAATAATTATTATTCAGTTTTATGCTTTTAAATACCTTGAAACATATTTCGATTTGAGATGAACGATATTTCACGGACCTTGACATTATCACAGGTATTTTAAAATCGTAATAACCATCCTTGACAAACAATAAATTATATAAAACAAACCATAAAAAATTACCACTTATCCTATAATGGCATCTACATTTAGCTATATGTATATATATGTAGGAGTTCAGCATGCATACACTCTGATAGAACCGAAGTACTCTGGTAGCTACATTTGGATACGGTACTTACTTTTTGAAGACATTTTATATAATCAAAAATGGTTTATAAACCAATAAACAGTAAAAAAAAAACAAAACAAAAAAAAAAAAAACATGTGATTGTAGATAGGTGGTGACAAGTCAAAAATATTGGCGACTGTGATCTGTAAGTGTATGCTGGTGTTACAAGCTTGTGTTGATATATTTGTTAACAAATTCTGATTGCCACAGTAAGTATGTGCGAAAGAGAATGTGTAAATAATGTTTTGTAGCATATTTAAAGAGATAATAATAAAGTAATTGTTATTACAGCCATAAATTATTATTTCTAAAATAAATAATGCTTTTTGTTAAATATATTTTATTCATACTTATTAACATTGTTAATCAAAAACATAATCCATTTCACATAAAAACTTTTATTATTCTGCATTAAAATAACAAAATCCGAGTAGAACCAGTGCTAATAATATATCCTACGATACTGTATGGTTAAAAGTCACTGTAATTGCGTAAGAAATACCGATTAATTTCCTGTGACAAGTGGAATGTAATAGACTATACCAGTTGTGACAAGTCACAGATATTTTGTGTCAATCATAGTAGTTATAGATATTTAAAAGTGACTGAAATTCCAAATTCTAATTTCGATAACATAATTTTAATCTTTAACGGGTTCTAATGTTAAACCAGAACTCTATTTTACGTCACTAAACAAGTTTATTTACTTTTGTAAAAATATTTACCTACCAATGTAGGTAAATTGGATGTTCCAAATTAGCAATATTATTATATTTTTTACTGCTGAGGGTTGGAGAACAAGGGTCTCTTTTATTATCAAATATGTATGTATGTTTTAAAAATATATAAAAAATTGACATATGTAGCTTATAACATATGAAATGATTCTCAGTTTCCAATATTTTATTCTTGAAATAGTTGTTCATGTAGTAGCCTTTTTTTGAATCCCAGTTGAGAAAGATTCCTCCATGGCCTTGTGATACCTGTAAAAAAAATCCAGTATAAAAGAATTTTATAAAAATTGCACACCTTTACGAATAGCATAATTAATTTCAAAATGTTTTTAATATTGTTTTTAAAATTTAAGGGAAATAAAGATTTTACCCTAAATTTCAAGGATGGCTATTTTTGTTAGTTTTACTTTCTCCTTTTTACTGTTCTTTTAAAATTAATTTAATGAGTAAATATTGTGATTGTATTAATAGATGGAATGTTGTTTAGTGGTGGATTTCCTGGATGCCAACCTGTTTCAATGGATCTGAACAATATAAATCTATTGCAGAAGAAACCATACAGAGTATCTTGGAAAGCAGATGGAACCCGGTATGTATTGAATCAAATACAGTAGATTTATTGTCACATATAGAGCATCAATTTTATCTTAACCCTTTTACCGCTGACATCCTTTTAAAAGGACGTTTCGTAATATGATTATATTTTTGTTATTTAAGCAGATAGAGACGCCTAATATTGTTTCTAGGATGATTGTGAACCTCTACATTCCTTATGAAATTAACTCAGATAATCCTCTTTCTAGACTAAAATTTAAAATTTCAATTATTGAAGCGATCACTGAGGAATGGCTTGGCGACCCCTACCCGGCACAACATACAGGTTTTGGTGATGAGCCTCTTTACCTCTTAGCAGAAAATAAACAGCTTAATTGTTCAGTATGTAGTGCTCTAAGTACCAGTTCTTGAGGCAAAAGGAAAAGAACTCGTTATGGTTGCAAAAATTGTAACAAAGGAGTTCATCCCATGTGCTTGACTAAGCAGAGGTGCTAAAAAGAGAAAGTGTTTGAACACAAATAATGTTGTACACAATAGTGTAAATATTTTTAGTTTCCAGTTTTATTATATGTTTGTAGGTTACTTATTTATGTTTTACATGTGTTAAAAAGTGTACAAACCCATACAACTAACTGTCTAAACATCTACAGAGTCTGCATTATTGACTCTGTATTACATAAGTTAAAAATACGTTGTAAATAGATTTTTCCCCGTTTTAGAAAAAATTTAATTGCTTTGTTGTTTATCATTATATTTTCTTGAAATTATTTATGTGTCTCCAGTAGTACATTTACTTTAATAAAAAAATAAATTTTATGTATAAAATATTTTTTGTTTATATTGATTTTTGAGTTCAAAATAAAAATTTCATTGTAAAAAAAAAAATTGTCTTAGGTTTTAGTTCTTTTTGAATATAAAAAATTGAATGAAACTTTCTTTTGATATGTTTATATCAAAAACATATATTATATTATAGCTAAAAAATATATCAAATATACCTTTGATATATTATAGCTAAAAACAAAAATTTAAAAAAAAAATATTATTCTAACTTCAATAGCATGTTTTTTAGAACGATTTATATAGAGTACTACAAAACCGGTGATTTCGGCCTCGGCTTTCTAGGCTAGTCTGGCGCGCTGGACGCGCAGTGGCCAAAGGGTTAATATCTCAAATCTAAGTAAAAAAGACATAATATGTATAAATCTGTTAATTAAAAATTGTATTTTTAAACAAGAAAAAAATAAATAGTCTGACAGATGACCAAAGAAACATTTTTCAATTTTTATTTAGGCCACCTGAACATATCGAAAAGTTATTGTCACTTCCCCTTCTATATATAATCATGTTTTTTTTCCAAATACCTATAGTCAAATTTCTGATTTTAAAATGTGATCCACATTTGTGACCCCTTTCCAAAAAAGTAATGATTGAATTGTTATGACCACTAGGTACATGATGTTGATATTAAAAGAAGGTGAAGTCTACTGTTTGGACAGAGATAACAGTGTCTTCCAGGTCTCAGGTCTGACATTCCCTCATAGAAAAATCCCGCAAAGACATCTCTGTGATACGCTGATTGATGGGGTGAGTTGAAGTATTAATTTTATTAAAAAGTTCAATAAGTTAAATTTAAGTGTTGACATATATAATATAGTTTAATATGCAAAGAAATGTATAACATTTTCAATTTTAGTTTGAACCGAGTAGTCTAGAGGTTAGATTCAAACTTAAAAACCATCCCCGGATTGTTAAAGGGTTTTTAGGATAAAATAATCTTAAGCTATTGGAAAAATTAGACAATATATTAAAAAAAATTGAATGCATGCAATAAAAGATAGCATTTGAATGTATAGTAAATTAGAAGTAGAACTTATGCACCTAGCGAAGAAGAAATGAATATTTTACAAAAGATAAAACGGGAGTTTTAAAAGATTAGGTTGCAACTTTGCAGGCAGGGTTAGATCTTCATGTAGAGGTAATTGTAAAACAGTTTGATAAAGTTGAGGAAAGGATTTTAGAAGAGGAAAATATACAAGTAATGTTAGAATCACAAATAGTAAATATTAAAAAAACTATTTGAAAATAAGAGATAAAATAGAGGGATATGAGATAAATAAAGATTGTAAGTTAATTAATAGGGAAGATAATAACCAATATAGAAGAACTATTTTATAATTGCATAATGAATGTGTATCGAACTAGATCCAAAAGTATTTCTAGAGTCATTTGGTATATAGAGCCAACAAAACAGATGAGAGGAAGGGGAATTGGAATATAAGATTAATTATGCCTACACCTTACCTTATTAACTTATGAAATTTTTCAAGCAGAAAGCGAGATTTGAAAGCACACAAGGAGTGGAGTAGTTTTTGAGAATTTTATGAAGCATTTTGGGATATATAATTTTCTAAAGTAAGTTGTTATTTTTAGACCCACCAATGTAGATGACCGCCTTTGATAGGTATATTAACTGGAAATGATATAAACAGTTTTGTTAGCAATGGAGCAGATTGAGGTGTTCCCTCGATTGGAGAGGGTAATATAATATATAACCAAGAAGTTTATCATTATCAAGCATTAGATTAGATTAAATTGATAAGGTAAGGGTCAAATCTGCTCCGGGCACAACTAAGCCTCTTAATTCTAGATTAGTAGATTAGTCACCTTTAAGACTAATCCACTCACTAGCTCGTCTAATGTGAGTTCACTAGGAGTTTGATTACCAAAAACCCTATATCTCTTATTGGCAAAGCCTCACAATCAAAAGATTATGTGGCCTGCGGTTTCTTCATCCATCTTGTACAATCTATACACAATTTCCCTATTATATGCTTCTATCCTGTGCAAATGTACGCTCAGACCACAGTATCCTATAATAAGTATCGTGATTTGTCCAAGTTACTCCCTACCCAAAGTCAATACTGTCCCTCCAGGTCTACCTGAAGGGACTTCTCTTAGTAGTAATTTGCTATAGGAATACCCCCTAAGACTATCCCATATTTCCTGGTGTTTTCTCTGAACCCACGTAAGGCCATCCTAATAGGTATCCCTACTGCCAGCACAGGTCCTATGAACTCTGGTACAGAGCCCCGATTAGCCAATATATCTATCTGCCTACTTGTTTTCCTCAACTCCTTTATGCCCCGGTACACAATGCAAAATTACCCGGTTTTCCAAAGACAGAGCTTTGAAGTTCTCTCGGCATTCTTAGATCAAACTGGATTTTATGTACTGCCTGATTGTCATTGTAGATATGTATTCAAGTTTTCTTAAAGCCTGTTTCATATTCTCCTGACATGCAGTTATTTATGGCTGTAGTGTATTGAATTTAAGAATTAACTACAACAAAATAATAATAATAGTATTTTTGAAAGACCATTCTACTAGTAGACATGAAATTTAAATTAAAAGTGTCGTTTTTTCATAAAACTTTTGTTTATAGTAACTAGTGGTATGTTTAAAAAAACATTTTCCAACGTTGTTGTACCATGGCTGATGAGACAATCTAATTCAGACACTTTTATAAGTTGTTAGCATAATTCACAAAGTTCACACAGTGAAAATTTTTTTGTAGCGTTAAGAGTGAATATTTGTGGAACGTATTTATTAAACGTCCACATTTGGCAAGCGTGGTAAAAAGACAGCACTAGCTTCCTTGGTTCATTTTTGTTGCAAGGAGACATTGAGCAGTCGGAATATAAGAACTATGACGAGCGTTGATTGGACATTAGATATCAACTTTGACAACTGTAGTCCTTTTTGAAGCGGGAAGAAATAGGTTACAGCAATATAAATACCCAACAGTGGCCATTAACTCAGCCTGAAAAACTGTGGCATACTGCTCCAAAGGAATCTATGTCTTTTTTAGTTTTGAAACCATCAGCTACTTGAAACACCAGGTCCCCCTGAGTTATTTAACACACAATTTTCCTACCATTAGGCCATTTTAATCCAACAACCACAGCGCTGTAGCACATGATAGCTGGTCTTAGTCCCCAAGTTTTTCCCACGACTTCCAACAGCCATTAACTATTTATTGGCTTTTTCATAGTGTGGATTCCAGGTTAATTTGGTGTCAAGTACCAACTCTAATATTTTACCTCATTCGGGCTTGGAAATGTCTTCTCAGAAAGTTTGATATCACGTTTAGAGTGATCCTCTTTCTTGTGAATAGAATCAGTGTCGTCTTTCTTTATTTTACCCTTAGGTTTTCCTTGTGACACCAGCCTTCAACTAGCAAGGGCTATTTTCATAAAATTCACCACTGTATTCCCACACCTTCTTCAGATAAGCATCACCACAATATCCCTTGGTGTAGTATCACCTCCAATGAGAGAAAATCCAGAAGTGTGTCAGTCACCAGGCACTACAAAAAGAAGATAAAACTTCCCTCTATGGACAACCCCTGGTTACCTCAATCCCCAGCTTATCTCCCAAGACTGTAGCTATAGCTGTCCACCACCACGGTTGTGTAAACCCTGTGTCATGACAGGATGTAAACTATGATGGTAAGCATTGTTAATAGTTCCCTCTAGATGAAGAAAGACCCAGAGCATATTCCCTTTTAGCAAGAATTTTTTCCAGTCCATGTACTAGACTATATAGTGTACTTTCACACACTTTACCTGATTGATAACTGTGTTGGCTTATATGGTGTAGCATCATAACACAGTGTATACTGAGTGAGTTTTATGTCCTGGCACACCTGGATATAATTTAAACAATAATTCAATCATTTATTTTCTTGTCCTGTTGTTCGTTACATGAGTCAACACTAACCAAATTCTTAAAACAGTTACCTGTTTTAATGCAGCAGGTGTTCAAACTGTTCACCTTCGGATGTTTGAAAGTGTGCTAGCCGTGTGTAAAAAGCTGAGACAGCGTTCAAGAAAAATTCTCTAGAAATGGTTTGAGACAAGTGCAAAAGTCTTTCAGTTAAGTCATGGACGTCAGTTGGCTTTGTTTGGTACACCAGGTATTTCATGTAGCACCAAAAAAAGTAGTCAAGTGTATTGAGGTCAGGAGACCTTGCTGGCCATTCCACAGCGCCCCTTCGGCCTATCCACCTTCTTGGAAAGATATTATTTAAATATTGCCGTACTTCATGGCCATAGTGTGGTGGTACCCATCTTGTTGTAACCAAATGTTCTTAGCTTCTCGTCCAAACATATTTTGGAGTACAGGCACAATCTGGTTTTGAAGCATCTCTAAATACATCACAGAATTTAAATTTCCATCAATTATAAATGGACCGACCAAGCGGTTATCAACTATGCCTGCCCAAACATTAACTTTTGAAGGGCGTTGGGTATGAGCCTCTACATACCAATTGCCTTCCACACTTTAGGTACATATTGGTCCCTAGACTAACCCAGAACAACCTACACAAAATTTGGGCAATGCACTCCACCCCATTCTGTAATAAGGCCAGAAAAATCTCACCTGGGCCCGGCGAATTGAATTTGTTAAAAGAATTTATGGCCCGCCTGAGTTTGTCAATATTGAATATCTGGTTTGCGATATGCCAGTCCTCCATAGTTGGATACCTACAGGAAATGTCTGACCCTCGTTCCCCATCTACATTCCTGGCTGCCGAGTCAGCAGTAAAACTTCGACTGTTTCTTTCCCAGTTTCTGTATATTCCCCATTTGAACCTGTAAGACTCCCCATTGGATTAAGAGGATTAGAGGCAAGAATATTGTGAAGTCATGCTCTTTGAGGAGCACAATCTATCTGCTTCCTTTAAGACCCATGCCTTACCCTTTTAAAAGTAATGCTGTACTCAGTGAGGCCGGTTTGTAAGCTTCCTATATACTGTAACATTTAGCTACATAACTATAGTACTAACTACTGTGGTGTCCCTAGAACAGAAATAACACAAAACCAGTATATCAATATTATTCTTAAAACTTATGTAAGTTCTAAGATTATTAGTAGTTCTGTCATAAATTCACTTACTACCTTCTAAACACAGCACTGCGATCCTGCCATCAGTCACCATTGATTCTTGTATTGGGTGACATTGGCTTGTTCATACTTAAACAGCCTTCATAAGATAACGGTTGCTGCCTTACTCTGATGAAGGTTGATTTCCCATGCAGAGCCCCACATACATAGGTAAGACTAAATAAAACTGGAGGTCGGGTGGTATCTAGAGTCGGCATATTAAAGAATAAGGTCCCCTTTAGCCACGCAGCCCTCGACATATTTTGTTCTGCCTTGGTTTGAGATAAATAGTCTCTAACACTTTTGCCACATTCCAAAAAGTTCAGATACTTCAATATGTTGCCCACCCTGCACAACGTGAAGGCATGTAAGTCATAAGTCCGGACTTGAAACTGCACACAGATCCTCAGTCTCGAAAGAATGAATAATATAAGGAAAATATGTACAGACTCTTCGCAGAACTATCAAGCATTATATAAACAGAAATGTGATTAAGGGAAGAGAACAAAACCAGGAAAACGACAATTTTAATCAATAAATCAGCCACCAAATACTATGAGGAAAATAATAGTGGTATACCAAAGTGAAGAAAATAAGCGAAAGGAAAACAATTAGAGAGATAGTGAAGGTAGTAAGGGGAAGGAGTAATCTATAAATAGGTAGGAACTAGGAAAGGTCCAAGCTGGAATCAACGGACTGCATCAGAACCTAGTGTTGTTGAATGATATAGCTTGGGATTTGATTTCAACCAAGTTGGTTTGAATATCACTGAAATGTGATATATGGTATCTTTTTCTAATGTGGCATGAGTATCCCAACAGGTGATCAAATTAATATTGCAAAAATATAAACATTTTAATTGGAAAAACTTTAGTAAAAAACATTTAATTGGTCAAAACTTTGAGAAATGTCAGAACCCTTCGTAATTGACTTAGGTAAGTACGAGCCGAGATCAAAGAACCAGTGTAACATTGATATTGTATTTTGTGAGTTTAAACTGAATTTCGTATAATTAGATCACAATTTTTTTGTAGGAAAATTTTTAAAGTTAGAACTGTGATTTCGATAATTTCTAATAAATATGAATTAGTTTCATATTTGTATTTATTTGTTTTCCCATAAATGTTTCTAATTGCAGTTGCTAAAAGTAATTTTTTGTCCTTTACACTTATCCTGAAAATCCACGACCACCAAGTTCTGATATTTTTATTATTGAATTTTCTGCTAACTGGACTGATGACCAACAAATTTATGTAAACGAAGTAAATAAATTTAATAAAAATTGAAGATGAGGATAATACTAGTACAGCATATTCTATAGAAAACTGTATATTACTGTAAAGCACAGCTGAAAATTTGAACTTTTTAGTAACAACCTCACAACTTTCAATATATTTTATTTAATATTATAATATATTTATTTACAAAATTGAAAGTGTTGCTTGAAAGTGTTATGACAAATTATATCTACATTAAACAATAGTATAAGTTTTTTTTTCAAATATACAAACATATTTAGTCTTTTGTTTTGAATTTTTCTTTTCAGAACAAACCGTCTGATCTTGTTTTGATTTTTTTTTAGGAAATGGTAATAGATAAACATGAAGGAAAAGACTTCCCTCGCTACTTGGCTTATGATATTATTAAGTGTGATGGAAACGATGTTGCAAATATGCAGTTCCCTGTAAGACTGAAGTATATAGAAGTAAGTAATCATTATGTGTGTTGTTAATTTAAGTATTATTTTTGGAAAGTAAGTTTATAACTAATACATATTAGAATACATGTTATATTGAAATATTTATAAGGCTGTGTAAACTGATTGGATGAATGAATATAACAAAAACAAGAATGTGTTTGAAAAGATGAAGAAATTGTTTATGAATAATATGTGTAAGGAATTTGTACATTTTTGTCAGGTTTATTTACTCGTGGCATCGATTAAAATGTTAAATTTAAGGACGCCCTAATTGCAACTCAAAAATAACAATGTTTTTGGGAGCTAGACAATTACCTAATACGATGGATTTTGCTGAATCGTGACCTCACAAATCACTCCTAGTGAGTTAAAGTCAAGTCGATGAAAGGGTTAATTGTTTAAATACATTATTTACTTTCTCATTACCTACAAAATCAAATGGTTAACTTAAATTATGGTATAGAAAATTTTAAATCGTTCACTCACACACTCAAATTGGCAATGTTCAATCTACTAAGCCACTATTACCATAAATAAAAATTCCTTAATCACCAAATAGAAGTTATTGTTTACTGAAAATTGTCTATCATTATTTATTTATATTAAGAATTAAATTAAGTTGTTAGTTTGGTTTATTTAAAAAGGTTTATGTAATAAAAGAATATACTGTTATAATCACTGTAATAAACCTATTATACAGTGATCATTCTTGTAAATAACAATTTGTTTAGCTTAGATATTAAAAATAAAGGATGTAAAATGTGATAAAATACACTCCAACAACCTAATACTAGAAAATGAAGTATGTAACGTGAAGGCTGTTACAAGAGTTGTTTTAATTCTTAACAAACACGTTGGATGAGATTTTACAAGGAACTTAAGTATACTTACTTATTTTTGATTGATGTTATGTTGTCATGGGTCCTTTATCTCTGTACTTCCATGAATCACCAGTCCAGATGCTTTTTGGCTAAACAGGTGTTCTTAATAAATTTTTTACTCAGACATTTTTAGTTTTTTAACTAAATCGTCATAAGTGGCGGATCAGAGTATGGATAAAATAAGTAGGTGTTCGCAAGTAGTCCTAGGAGTACTTACAGTACTACTGATGTCAGGAGTGCCTATTTCGCTTTATGGGTGTTTTCTAGATGTGCATTCCAAGTCAGCCTTTGATCCAGGATTATTTCAAGGTATCTAACCGACGTAGATGTTCTCAGTTGAAGATTTCCCAGAGTATATCACCCTAACGCAGTTAAGTTCCTTTTCTTAGTGAAAGGAATAATGGTAGTTTTATTTGGATGCTTGGATTTGATCTTGAGGCCTTCCTTTACACGCCAAATTTGACACAGCCTTTAACTATTATTCATGTCTGAGACAGTGTCATTATATTTACCAATTATCAATATTGCTATGTCATCTCTATAGCCTTGGGTGTATGTTCCTGACGGGTTGATTTCTGTCATGAGACCATCCACTACCAGGCTTCACAGGAGAGGTACTCCTGGTACTCCCCACTGTGAACAGACCCTTATGGCTATGATCTCAAGCGATTCACCTAGTAAGACAGATTGGATGTGTCTGCTGCGATGAACGGAATCAACCCACCTGGAGACAGTGGACTCCACTCCCCACGCTCCTGCATTCTGTAGAATATTGTTTCACAGACGTAGTGTAAAATATGCCCTTTATATTTCTTTATATAATGCGCATAATGCTATTTCTCTTTTCTTTCCAGAACATCCTTAATTTTGCCTACAAGTTGATGCAAAGCAGTTTCGCAGAATCTTCTCGGTTGCTATGAGGCCATTCCTTATCCAGAGCATTTAGTGGCTGAGTTTCTAGCAGGTGACTGGTTCTCTGCCAGTATATTGGTTTTTTTTCCTTCTGCAAATTCAATGTATTTCCCACGAGTAATGATGGTTCTAATAAAAAGTCTACCACTATGTCCCACAAAAAACAGCAAAAATATTTCCCTTAGAGGTTGCTTGGTATCTCAGGTAGCTCACATCCGGTTAAATGCACCTTAACTCTGGTACCATTCATCCTTTCGGCACAGGTGAAGAAACCACTTTAGGATTGGGGATTTTATTTCCGGGCTTTCAGCCTAGGCAATGTCTAGCGTGAACGAAGCATTTCACTGAATTGACACAGTTCTCATATGTGAATACCATGTCAACTGTCTTGGGTACAGAAATCTCTCGCATTTCTGAGAGCAAGTAAGTGTGTCATGTCCTGTGTGGACGAACCTCCTCGATCTCTCAACACAGAGTGTAGGCATATAATATGTATATTATATATATAAATATATATATATATATATTCTGTTGTTTTTCATCAGGAGCTTGGCTTTTCTCTTGATTTACTTTGGTTGGGATATTGTTTTAGTGTCACTTGTTTCATTGAATTAGTTTATCATAGTTTTCCATAAGTAGATTCTGCTCTTTTTAAATTGAGCCTTAAACTTTTTCTTAGATTACATGTCATCCAAAAATTTAGAATGACATATTTTTAATTCTTAGTTAGGCTCATTTTTGATTTATATTGTTCAAACAGTAATATTAAGTTCAGTGTATTTTAAAGACAGTGGTTTTATAAAAGTCTGTTAATAAATGAGAAGGTATTCATTTTAATACTTGTAAATACCTTTATCTTTAGTGTTGTCTGTTACATGCAAGCATACATACATGTCTGCCAAAACAATTTCTTGATAAAACAGAACCCAAACAATTGCATAGAAATTAGTAATTTTTTACAATTTTCAATGATTATAATTGTTAATATAAATATTTGAGATTTTTATTTTAAAACTTTATAGGTAGACATTGTAGGTTCCAGAAACAAAGCTATTAGTGAAGGCCGTATTCGTAAGGAAATAGAACCATTTAGTATTCGTCTAAAAACATTTTGGCCCGTTGAGAAAGCAGGGAGCTTATTGGGTGAAAAGTTCAGCAAGCAACTTAGTCATGAACCTGATGGACTGATTTTCCAACCCAGTAATGATGTAAGTAATAGTCATTGAAAAATACTGTATATTGTTATTACTATAACTTAAGTCTCGAATATAGTCCACATTTGATTCATTCAACAATTGACAAGTTTATGATAGCTTACTACATATCAATCGCAACTGTTTGTTAACTGTATTCTAATCTAATAAGTGATTTAACTTATCACAACTACAAAAATTGTATTTGTACAATGATTAAATAGCTTGTCCTTTAAATTTCAAATTGAAAACATAATATTAATAGATTCTATTAATGTCTATTCGATTTTAATATTCTGGTAAAATATTAAGAATAAAAAGTAATTAATGAAAATTTAATCCGTGTTTTCTTTTAGGCTATTATTGGTCACATCTCACAAAATCTTCTTTTAATACTATGTATTTCTCATTATTCTGAAAAATTAGGTTGTATTTGTCATAACAAAAACTATAATATAAGTCCAAATTATTTAACTTGTTACTGTTGAAAATTAAACTTTTGACTAGTACAAAATTTAAAACTGCCTTAAAACAACTTTTAATTAATGGTGCATGCTATTCTTGTCAGGAATTTATATCAAGGTTGATGACCCCTTGGGATTGGATTGATAAATTTCATTTTGTTTTTGTGGTTTTGGGTTGCTTCCCTGTTTATTATATGTATTTGATTGTGTTCTATTTATTCTATTATTCTATATTCTATTATTTATCTATTCTATTTATATGTATTTTTTATATTATTGTAATATCTTTGTCGCTGTGATTAAGGCTGATTTATTATATATGTTACGTTTTATCTTGTTTATTATGTTTTGTTTTGACTTTATGATATGTACAGCTGGTGTGTATAGGTTATTTTAAACTGACTTTTTTCATGAAGCTCATCATGAACAGTGTATGAAAATAAAACTTAAATCAAATCAGACCATTTTTGACTTTAGCCATATGCAGTTCTTGATGCATTTCATTAGGATTTGCTGTTGCCCAATACCAGAAGTTTTCTTTATTCTCATATTTACTCAAGTGGAAATGTGCTTCATCACTCGTTAGCATATTGTGAACAATGTCTTCATTATCGTTTATGTGGTTAAAAAAATGGCAGCAAAAATTACGCGGTTAATTTGATCAGGTCTTTTAATGCCTGCAACACTTAAATTTTATACAGGTGCATGTGTCTCCTTGTGAAGAATCCTGCGAATACTGGTATTTGTCAAGTGTAACTCATTATGATGGGGAGACTGTTTAGGGCTATATAGCAAAATAACTTTTACGTCGTCTATGTTTTCAGGTGTACACACATTCCTTTGTTTACCAGCAGGTTTCTTCTTTGAGGGTGAACTACTCGCTTCTAAGTTCTGCACCCAGGTTTTAATGCCATGCTCTGATGGCACCATAAAATTCCGATGAATATTGAAGTGACGCCTAAACAGTAACTAAGGCGCCTGTGCAACTATATAACTATCACCATTTTTGTAAAATGTGTTAATTGCAAACATATGCTGTTCACTCTTTTAGTGCTCCATCTTAAATAAATGCTAAACAAGGAATAATTTGTTGTTTCTAGATGTTACTAATCATACCATACTTTTACTAGACACCATTAAATAAATGATATTAGATTTATTTTCTATTAGTAGTGAAAATTCATTTTTAAATGTATAACTAAACAAAAAAATATTAATTGATAAAATTGGCTGTTTCATTGGCTCACCCTGTATTTGTATATAATAACTCCATCAAAGTGTGATAGTGTTCTGTGTGTTCTAACGTTATAAATCTAGTTTTAGAAATAATCATATCAGTTTATTATTATTATTATCCAAGACAAGTGTTAACTTTTAAATTAATTATAAGTTAAACACTTCAAATATATGTGCAAGCTATAACTTATTTCAACAGAATTTAACTGGTTGAAATTTATATAAATTTCATGTTTTTTTTAGGCTTACAAAACTGGTCAGTGTATGGAAGTTCTAAAATGGAAACCATCGAGTCATAATTCTGTAGATTTTCGTCTAAAAATTGTCTTAGAATCAGGAGAAGGGTAAGTACTGTTTATCTATATTATTAAAATTTGAAATAGAGTACAACCTCGCTAGTCCGGCTTCATGTGGCGGCTGGATTTAGGAAAAAGCCGGACTACCGAGAGTCCATTTAAAATTATCCTTCACAGACGAAATAGCGAATTATTTGTATAATTGATTGATTGAGAAGGTGGAGGCTAAACTTACGAGTGAAAGAATAATTAAGGCAATAAAAATTACGTGTTTTTGATTAATTTACTTTTATTTTAAAGTAAACGGTAAAATACACTTTACAAACACAAAAAAATTTCATTTCCTAAATGAAAATTTGAAGTCTTGGTTTTAAATCTTTTAAAAGCATGTTTTTCTTTGATAGGAAAAAACTAAATCTTAACATTAAAATTCATTTTTCTTTTTGTAGAATCGGGTCGGATCACAGGGGGGTCCGATCGATCGAGGTTGTACTGTATGCTTTAAAATTTGTCATTAGTTATTTCATGATGGATATAATTATGGTTTGAATCCGTTAATTGTATGAGGATTATTTTCTAAGTAAGAACTGTTTGCATACCGTAACCATACAAGTCGCAGACCAAAGCAGTTTCAAGGTCAGGCGCTATTTACACAGGATGGCCAAATGGCCATTTCACTATTGTCAGGATGTGGCTGTCTTAGTTTCATGATCTATAATGTATGACATTGTTTCTTTTAAGCTCCAGTACAAGAATATTTTAGTGAATTCCAAGAATACTTACAGGGAAACAAGAAAAGTGTATGGGCTCTGCTCTGCTATGATGGAAATCGTGATGAATTTTTAACCACATCATGATTGTAGGTGAAACTTGGATCTGTTATTATACAACTATAATAAAGTATCACAACATTCTAAATCTCCAACAAAACCAAAAAAAAAAAAAAATGAAGGATGACTCCCATGGCTACATTTTCTGGACGGTAAAGGTGTCTTTTTACTTGAATTCCTGCCTCTTGCACCAACAATAAATACAAACGTGTACTGCACAATATTGAAAAGCTCAGGCAGTCTATCTAAAACCGCTGGCAAGGTGAGCTCATAAGCTCAGTCACACACTGCAGTACTGACATCGTTGTTGTAGGATAGGTTTGATTCTGATAAAAATTATCATCTCCCTTCCTCCATGGTTCACCTTTTTTTGAGGAAAGGGAATGTCAAATGATGATGAGTTGAAAAAAATCTGTTGTGGATTGGCTAAATGGACAAACAGCAGACTTCTATGAAAAAGGGATCAACAAAATTCTGTTATGTCTCAACAAGTACCAAGATCTTCATGGAGATTATTTAGAGATTATTAAAAAGAGATGTTGTAGTTTGTATTGCCAGTTGAAATTTTGTTCATTAATCAAGTTTTCTGTGGTCTGTAACAAAACGGTTCTTATTTAATAAATAACCCTCATATAATTTTCTTACAAATTGTGAACAGTTTTGAATGTTATGATTTTGATTGTGAACCATAAAAGTGTTGCTTTATATCAGTTCATGCAAAATGATCCTATCAATACCAGGCATTCATTCAGGATAAATCATAACCTCTTGCTATATCATTCACCACATTAAAATGGTCCCAAATGATTCTAATATCTTTAGTGCACCGATTTTTCCGTGTCTGTATCTTTTATTAAGGATCTTTCTAGTACAAAGGTTCTAACCTTACCCTGAATTGAATTATTGATGGGGATGACCTAGAGCCTTGATTGATTTATTCATGGAGATCTGAAAGTGGTAGGCCTCGTACACATTAACTAGAGGTTTATTGTTTGGCTTAGCCAAGCCGATTGATTCCCGTACCTTCGACTAGTTAAAAAGCTGTCGCCTATATTAGTGTCTTTTTCATCCCCTAGCTACAAGAATCCTTCTTTGTGCTTTAACTACTCACAATCCAAGAAAACATGTTTTGTGTACAAATTTTCCCACATCACAATTGACAGTTTTTGTTTCTGTGGAAGAGACCCATTATCGTTCCATGTTCCCTGAAATATCATACAGATTATGAAAGCTGTTAGAGCTGAGCTCGGTTCCTTTATAAGGTGTTGCATATTTTTGATTCCAAGAAAGTCTAGCCATCTTTGATGTTGCTCTTTTCTAGCCCATCTGTTGAACTGTTGATACCACTCATCGCTTTGCTCCTTGTTTTAGGAATGATCTCAGTCTTCTGTACATATACTGTGTTAAGACATGACAACGTTGTTAGACATTCCCACACCAGTATGGTGTTAGTAAAAGCCTTAACTCTTATCTTGCATGGTTTTTTTAGTACAGTATTAAATTAATATGTAAATACTAAAATTAATATGATTTTTTGAGTATTATTTTTTGATATTTTCTTCACAGGATTGTTTCAAAGAAAATTGGACATTTGTATGTTGGAGGATTGGACAGACCATTTGGTTCTATGAAAGTTTCCAGGACTATTAAAGAGTTGGACAACAAGATTATTGAATGTAAATATGATAACAATTCTTGGGTTTTCATGCGTGAACGAACTGATAAGTCCTTTCCAAACAGTTATAACACAGCTAATTGTAAGTATATTGTATATCATTTTTAATACTTTTTTAACATTTTGAATAATATTTTGAGCACAGCTCAATTTTACAAGCCTGGTATGGTTTTTTGAGCAAGGGTCAAACTGATAGAATAATACTGCAATGTAACCTCGATAAAATAAAAAATGATAAAATGAGGGGGAAAAACTCTTATATAAGATCAGATTTGAAACAAATGAAGCTGCTTACATCTAGTTGTTCTTCTTATGAGATAATAACAGGTTTATATTAACAGTGTGAGGGGAAAACTAATTTACTTTGAACATGTTTGTTTTTATTTCTGTATTATTCATCTTACTGCCACAAAAACTTTCAATTTACTCACATTTTAGTTTCTACATGCTGTGAATTTATATTCTCACGGTTTTTGGTATGTTATATTTTAATTAATCATAATCATAGTCTCTCTTAAAACATAAGACTTCCCTCTTTTACAAGAAGGAAAGGTACGACGTTGTTATCCGGTGATATTGACTGGTGGCAGATGTTTTCTGACTCATATGTACACTACAAGGTTTTTCTCACCATGGTCTCCATTCACACAGTTAACATGGCCAAATTTTATATAGTACAGCAAGGGAAGTAATTTAAAGGTTTTCATTATGCAGATTATAAACTTTAAATTGTAAGAAATGTGATACTAGATACTAGTAGTTTAATCGTTTTGAAGTTACAAACAAAAAAACCCTGTGTGTAATGGTTATTTTTCCATAGTGTGATTAGCTTATTGATTCTTAAATAATTATACCTACCAGACAATTATTTTATTCTCCATTACTTTTTTTTAATATAGTATTGTTCCCATTTATTATGAATTATTTATAGTTTACAAACTAAGTCGATTGGGTGATTTTTATAAATTAGAGCAAAAAATTGGTCACAAAAATCATTGATAAAAAGCTTTCATAATAGTTTGCTGATAAAACAAAAAGGAAAAAGTAATTAAAAAATGGCAAAATTTTTGACAATATACTTAATTATTTTTGATTTTGAAAATAAAGATATCACATAAATTCGGTCATAAACCATACTTTCTCCTTCTATAAGAGACAGTAAAATGTGTGCAAACAGGAAATTTTTGTGCTGAGACGCATAATCCTGAAAATAAATCAAAACGAACACTAGTTCAAAGCCAACTAGTTCTCTCACCTCATTTTTACTAGGCTTAATTGATTGAGGTGATAATATCTTTCTGATTATTCATTGTTAGGTAATACATATGCACACACAAGATGTTCTTTTATTAGTTTAACTAATTAAACACTATTACCAATCTATAATTTCACTCTTTAACAAAATATTTTTGTAAATTTTGGTGTATATAACCAAATTATTTTCTGAATTCTAGGTTGATAATTTTACTCTTTGATAATATTTGTGTAATAATGGATTAATTCTGATATATATTTCAGTTTCGTATAAAATAGTTTACAACCCCGTAGGGGGGGGGGGTTGCAGACTAGTTGCACCTAGTAAGAGGGAGTTGGCGTCTCTCGCTGTCCCCAGTCAAACACTCACAACTCATAAACTGACATCTACACAGTTCACCTTTATACAGTATCTTACATTCGCCTTTACTTAGGGTTTTCATCGCAGAGGGTGCAGACTATCTGCACCTATTAAGAGGGGTTTAGCGTCCTTCGCGAAACTCTAGCTATACAGAGGTGGTACAATAAAATATCTTCTCCGAATATACAGACACATATAACACTCATACATATTTTACAATTTGTAGAGGCTGTTACACTTCACGATTCACGGGGATACATAAACACTCTACATTATATATAGGCATTAGTTTTTTGACCGTGCAGAGCCGTAGTGCGTCTGGGAGTATTTACCAGACCAAAGTATGACAACCTTTGAATCTGGTAAGTTGATTTGAGCTTGCTCTGCCGAAAACGTATGCACAGATTCTGTTCAGTAGCCAGCCCCTTCGTTCTTTGGTCAGGAAGTGTTCGCGATGGGAGAGGTGTCGGATCCTTCCTCTCCAGTTGCAAGTCTGGACTAATACCCTTCCTGTCTGCTTAAAGAAGATACTCTGGGCCCCAGAGTTCTGGGGTTTGGAAATGATCGAAACTAATCAAAGGATATATCCCTTCTCAGAGTCTCATCTGCAACCGCTTAACACTATGTGCTGGTTAACTCATCCTCTATTAAAAATAACGTCAACCCGGGTTGTGATAAGAGACAACTATCGGCGTCATCCGAAGAGTCTGTTTTCGAAGCTAAAAAGAGAAATTTGGATTTAAGGATTCAGGGACCTGCTCCCAGACTTTTATTGTTCAAAACAGTGTCGAGGGGTGAGATCTATCAAAGATCTCCCCCTTTGTGATTAATAAAACTGACACTGGTGCTGCAGGTAATGTTAGTTCAATTCAAAAACTCCGAAATGGTACTTTATTGATACTGACTGACTTTGATAAACAGAGTCACTCTCTATTGAAAATGAAGTCCCTTTTTGATCTAGTTAACACGTCTGTTGAACCTCATAAAAGTTTAAAATCATCTAAAGGCATTATTTCCTGCAGTGACCCATTGAAAGACAGCACGGAGGAAATATTGAAAGAACTTACTGAATAATGCGTTATTAATGTCGAACATATTTATAGAACCAAGAATGATGATAGAAAACCAACTGGTTCTATTATTCTAACGTTTGGTGCTCCAAATGTTCCGGAATGAGTGTATGCTGGTTTCTACAATCTAACTGTTAGAGTTTACATTCAAAATCTAAGGCGTTGTTTCCGATGTCAAGGACATATTAGTAACACAACAAATGCTCTAAAGAGGAAGGGTGTGGACAGTGTGGCATTAAAGGCCACAAATGTGAAGGATATAATATGGAGGCAAAGTGTGCAAATTGTGATGGTGACCATCCTGCACGTTCATCGAATTGCCCAAAATATAAAGTTGAGAAGGCTATTTTTAAAATAGCCTCTAAAGAGAAACTTTTTTTTCCCGAAGCTAGGAAAGTATATAGACAAAGAACTGCTCTACCTCCAACCATAGTTATTCGTACGCAAATGCAGTATCTGCCCCAGGCCAAAATTCATGTTCATCATGTAAGGAACTGGTTGAGATGGTTTGTATACTTGCAGACCAAATAAAACAATTAATTGCAGTTCAATGTCCGGGGGTTCATCTGTTAATGTCCCATCTAGTTCTGAAATTGACCTTCTTCTTAAATCTACTAAACCTATTATGTGCAAAGTTAAATCAGCACTTTCACCACCGACAACTGGACAAATAATTAAACAGAAATCTAAATCAGTATTTGTTCTTACTAAGTCTTCGTCTTTTGTTAAAGTACAAAACAAAAATTCTATAGGCAAGCCCAGTAAACCACTGGGTGTAACAACCAATTTTATAGATACCAAAAATAAGGGAAGGGCTGGTTCTTCTAACCCCCTCCAAAAATCACCTCAGGTGTCTCTGAAGCCTTCAACACCTGATGTTCTAGTCGTTGAAGTTGCTATGGAGCTTGAAACTGAGACTTTAAAAACTAAAATTAATCCACGTGATGGGTTTTCAAGTCAGGTAGGTGGTAAGAGTGATACACGTCCAAACCCTTTTTGTTAATGAATCCATTATTATTATTTTTTATATTTTCACCATAAAATATGGCCAGGAACTTAAACTTTAATAGTGTGATACAATGGAACATTGAACAGCGTGAGAAGTCACATCGAAGATCTTAAGGTTCTTGTACGTGATACAACCCCTTAAGTCATTTACCTGCAAGAGACGCACCTCCATTAAACCCACTCCTTTATTGTGAGTTGGTTTTCAGTTTTTCGAAATGACTATGTCACTGCAGACAGAGGTGAGGGTGGAGTAGCAATACTTGCCCACAACTCCATCTGTAAACCTCAGGACTTCATTGCAAGCAGTAGCAATAACGATCACTGCTCTATATAAAATGACAATATGTTGTTTTTATCTCATACCTAATTACGGGTTTGAAGAAGTGGAACTGGTTGCCCTGATCAGACAGTTGCTTGCCCCATTTCTTTTGATGGGCGATTTTAATGCTCATCCCTATACATGGGGATCAAACACCTGTAGCCTCAGAGGGAGCCGTATTGACAGGATTCGGTCCAATTTGGATTTGATTCTGCTCAATGACGGTTCACCAACTCATCTGGCGGCTTCTACAGGTGGTTGGACAACTGTTGACTTGTCATTTTGTAGCTCTAGTCATGTCACTAAATTTGAGTGGTCTGTTCTATCTGACTTAGTGATCACACTCCTGTGAAGCTTATATTTTGTAACTTCTCTTACTGTAACGATCGTCTTCCCAGATGGATTTTCCAGTTACTATTTAATTTTGACAGTTGATTTCGGCTAAATCTTTCACAACATTTTTTTCTTTTTTCTACTAAGAGAAACACTTTCTCCGGAACAACCTTCTTCAATAAGTCAACAACCAAAAAGACCCCTTGCGCTTCTCTTCTACCCTTATTTATAATTTTTATTTTTAAACTGCTTTATTCCGATCCTCTGCCTTCATTGGCTTATTTTAAATCTTTTAAGTTACTTCAGAAATGATGCAATTCCTTTCATTGGTCCTTTTCAAATAATTTCGGTTGAAGGCATTGAAATTTTGAATGCTTTATTTGACTCCTTGGGGTCCGTGACTGACTGTTGTAACATTAAATTATGACTTTAGAATTTTTTTTCTAGTTGACAACCCTTTCAACTCTTCACAATTTATGGCCTGCAGAGCACTGACCTTTTGGGAGCCCTCTATTTCGTTACATTACATTAGATAACACATATACAAACCTTAAATTTGATATATACTTGGTATCTGGGGAGAGGGCTTCTAGGGCCACATTATGTTAGCTGTAATGGTTAAACAACTCTGTATTTTAATTTGTAACAATGATGAATTAATCAGTCAACTTTTATTAATGATCAGTTTTGGTATTAAAAATTCATCACCAGCATTAACATTATCATAAGATTTAACACATTAATCTAATGATCGTGAAAATAAGTTTAGATTGTTTTATTAAAATATTATTGTTATATAGTATATTTCAATAATGCTCAATATTACACAATGCTGTTACGATTTCAGCTGTCTGTAACACAATTAAAAATCCAGTAACAATGGAATGGCTGCTGAGTTTCATAGAAAGACACAGGTATAGAGATGAAGAAGAATTAGCTATGCCTCCACCAAAACAAATCCCTAGAAGATAACATTCTTTGTAATAATTTCATTTAATATGTTAAAATAAAATATGTGTTGGTTTTGTACGTTAATTAAGGTTCTAACCCTTAAATATTTCTAGTTGATATTATGTTTATATTCTTCCATCTTAAATTAGATGTTGATATTACTTAAAATATCTTGTATGTAAATCCTAAGCAGTTTTTGTTTAATACAGGTCATTATTTTTTAGAAAGGTATTAACTTATATCAAAAGTTATTTATACTAGTATTTTTATATAGTTCCATTACAGTTTGAAAATTCTTTTGATTTTTGTTGTTGTTCAAGGACAGAAAACCGATTTATCATTGACTAGCTTATAAAATTAAATAATAAATTTGCTATAATGAACTGTAATTGCTTTCCACTTTATTTTGTGTACAAAGTAATTATTTAATGAAACTGTTAATTTGCAAGCATAAAGGCGGAATGGGACTTCACTCTAAAGTACTTATTATTTTTAACCTCTTTCCCCTAATTACAACCTCCTGGTTGATCAAAGTAGTTAAAGTCTAAAAAGACTTGGTCTTGAGCAAGCATTGTGAGAAAAAATAAAGATGTATGATTATTAGTGAATTTTGGTCATGAAAGCTAGAACTATGGAGACAGTAATTGTTTGCTATGCTTGACCCATGAAAAGCCGCCTAGCAAGCCTAGGTCCACAATGTACACTTAATTTTATTTTTGAAGACTTGTCCGCTCTTTTTTTATTGGTTACCTTGAAATATTCCTCTCCAAGTAGATCTGTTCTGATTGGAACTATCGTCCAAGTCTCAATTTTGTATGATTCTATTAACTCTCCCTGTCTACATATGCCCAAAGTTGTCTTTTTTCCTCGTACCAAGAAATGACTATTTTATTACTAGACCATCATTCTTGGGACATCTTTAAACTATTGTTGTGTTCTTATCTCAACTGCCCCACCACACCACTAAACAACTTTTCTTCTTAACGTCTTGTTAAACTCCTTTACCATCCTAATATAACTTCCTTCACATAATTCCTCTCTGATAAAAGTATATTGATTCCATATCGTTACACTTTTTTATATACAAGTAAAATTAATAAAGAAACATTCAAAAATCTACTAATTAGTATATTTTTCAGTAGAAAAAGTTGTTGCTAATATTTATTCTGAGTATCAGTAAACATGGAAATACAGAGTTTTATCAAAATATACCCCAAAAATAATATATATAACTTATATAATATATTTTTTAATATCACAGTTTTTCCCCATTATTGATGTCTTGTGGTTGGTCTGGTGGCTAACACTTGTGCTTATTGTGTGAAGTTCAACCCTTATAGATCCTCAAAAGTTATGGTGTTGACACAGCATTACGAGAAATGGGAAAGTACGAGTGGTAGTGGTAGAGAGGAATTTATGGTTGTGAAAGCTAGAATTACTACAGGAACTCGATACACTGACCTGACCACACATTACTGTCTAGGAAGCCTAGGCTGTTCACAGGCAGTTGTGCCACAGGATTATTTTTTCTTCTGGGTGATAGAAGGATTTTTAGTATTTGTTTTTATAGTGGTCTCAGCACTCCTTTCCCCACCACTGCAGAGAAACGATTATGTCACCCAGAATCATTTTAAGATTCTTAGGAAGCTTAAATCTTGGCTGGGACTAAAACATAATTAGTTGGGTAGTCATAAAAGATCCATTTGTGTCCCAGTGACAAGACTAAATAGCCTCAGACCCCAAAAAACACTAACTAGTGGTCTGGGTTATAAAATAACTAGATTATTACATAACATTTGCTGATGTAAAGTGGCAGAGAAAACAATCCATTTTTTATTAAGCCTATTTTTAAATTTCTTTAGATTTTAAACAAGATAGTTGCTCCAATTATCTCCTTATACATACGTAAAATATCCTTATACATATATTTATACAATTATATCCTTACTTTTATTGATATCTTGTTTTTTTTTCTCCTTTTACTAATTTCAGTGTCATAACACCTTCACCTAATATTGAAAATATTAATAATCAATGTAAAATTGGTGGTACTATGAAATAAATTGGTTTGTACACAATGAGTGAGTCAAGTTTCGGAGTTTTCATAAGTGAAATCACTGTAGCTTGAATTTCTACGTTTAAAAATTTCATAATACAGTATATGGTTATAATAAAGATTCATTGATAATGGAATTTTTTTAAATACAAATTTGTACATTTTTTTTTTTTGAACGCATTACAATTGCCATTTTTATAGCAAATTTTCTAATACATTTCAATATTAGCATTAAGATGCTACGAGATAAGAATAAAATTATGAATTATGTTTTTCTGATTTTCAGCAGAAACTAATTCTCAATTCTCGAAATAGACTATGGATTATTTATTATGTTGTCATTTGAGCTGTTGAAAGCTGAACCATATTAATTTATGCAAACCTTTAATAAAACACAGATTATAAAATATAAACTAATTTGTTTTATTTCTCCTAGTTTCCTTTAATAGTTTGGTAATATTTCTTTGTACCACTGTATAATGGGAATTAAAAATAGTTCTTATAGTGTACTCGTTAACTGATTGTGAACAGGATACGTAGAACTATATTTTGTACTAACTATTGTTGACGGAAGGTTACATAAAACAGTATTGGAATACGTTATATCCCAACTTTTTTCAATGAGTATTTTTTCCCTGATAGTATGATTTTTCTGTTAAACTAATTTTGGGTCTTTTCCATTAAACATCCATTAATCTTAAAAGCTATCTTACAATATTACTAACATTGTGTAGACTTGAATCTTGGCTTTCCAGAAGTTCCCAATAGTTATGAATATCTTTCCCAAAAATATAAGAAGTTCACAGATATGTATTATAATTAATGATTGAGAACTTGTCTTGAATACTTGTTAGTCACATAAAATGGACAATATGAAATATAAAATGGATGACAAATAATAATAAAGCTGGATTAGGTAAGGTTAGTTTGATTTCAATTACATTTTAAAGTTAGTGATTAGGTTGGTTGACGGTTAACAGGGGAAAAAACCCTAATTTGTATACCGGCTGTTCAAAAAGTCTGGATGTCCAGGATATTTTGTTTGTGAATAAGCAGAAACAATCAAATTCTAGGATTATGTTCTTACTCTAGTTAACAACACTTTGATACACTTGTCTTTTTTCACTACAGGACTTGACATACTGCAGAGAAAGTCGGGAAAATCTCTAATGTAAGGATAGGTCGAGTAATACCTCATTTTAACTTTTAAGTATTTGTTAGTAGAACATATTCCCGCAAATATGACAGATAAGTGTATCAAAATGTTATTAATTAAACCCTAGAATTGCATTGTTGTATGTTTATTCATAACCAAAATATCCTGGGGTATCCATAATTTTTAACACCCATAACTTGGTCTAAAAGCTGCAGGTAAATTAGAAATAAAACTGCTGTTACTAGATTCTTGTAAAATATGTTTGTTTATAGTAATATTGACAGTAATCAGCTCTTCATGGTTACTCGTAAGATATGCGCTTTTATATACACTGTGCCCATTTTATAATTTGTTGTTTTATAAATTAACAATTTTAATAATTGAGTGGAATAAAAAATGATAAAAACTTGTATGAATCATAACTGAAAATTATCAGATAAAAATAATGATTAGTTTGTAATACCTAAAAAAGGTTAATTTGAATAAAATATTTAGCCTACTATAATGGAAATCGTATTGAATAGAGGGTAATAGAACGTAGGTCAAAAACATGACTTATGGCTCTTAAAGTTAAAACAAGGTAAATTAAACTAGAATTGATTTCCAAACACAAGTAAATAATAATGTATAGATTTTAAGAAAATTTAGTTATAAGAAACTTAATAATTTTGTGATTGTGTCATTTTGTGATTGTGTGATTAAAATTGTAAAAAGGATGAGTTGTGATTTGGGTAGTATTTGAACAGTGCATTAAGTGAGATGCGAGAGGATTTATCACAAAGTCAGTGGGAAATGAAAAGACAATCCTTGAGGCGAGCTATGTGATCCCTGTAGTAATGGAAGTAAGAATTCACCATGTGTTCTTAGTCAGTCTTGGTTGAGGAGTTAAGATGGTTAGATGTGTTCTAATAGAGTCTTAGTTGGAATCTTGAGGTGGTAAGATGTGTTTAATTCAGTCTTAGGAAGGTGCTTCTAGGTTTTGTTAAAAATGTAATACATTTAATTTTCAGTCTCAAGTAGAGATAAGCAGTATATAAAAAGATTAGAAAAGTGGTAAAGTGTTTTTCAATGACAATGTCACGTGATTAAAAGACTTATAGACTCAGTGTAGACGATGGACAGACATAGTGAGACAATTGGTATAATGTGAATGACTGGATAATTAATACCAATAGTTTAATGAACACTAGTGTTTGCAAGATTAATAATAAAAAGAGACAAAAACTTATTAATAAAAACCAAAACATTATTTTTAAGAGACTATGTTCTCTATACGCGAGTCTTAAACTGATCGTTTTCCGCGTGGCGAAAATCGTGTGTTAAGATGAACATCCTTTAAAAAACCATAAACGCTATGAACTATTATAAGAAAAACATTTCTAGAGTGCTGTGCGAGTATATGTAACATGAACTTTCCTGAAAGTAACGATCGCAGTAAACTGCAAGATACTGGACGTCTGAACTACTATCTTCGGACAATTTTTATAAAAATTGGTGTTGTGGTATAGACACCTTATGTTAACTTTAGATTAAGGAATTATATTATGTTTTAATAATTTTTGCTATATTATGTTTGATCGTTTTAATCTTCTTGAAAATATTTCAAGAAAAATAAATAAATAATAATGATATTTTCAATGTTTAAAGTAAATCTCCTTCAGAGATCTACAAAATAATTTAAATTTAAAAATTAAAATCTTGTTGCAACATTTAAAGTAAAGATATAAATTCATGGAATAATGAATCAGTTCTCCTTCAGAGAAAATAAAAAAGGATAAATTATATTAACTAAGATAATATTCATATTTACTTTCATGATAGGTCTAAATAATATGTTACTGTATCAAAATAATTTGTTTATAATAAATGTATGTTAAAATTTCAGTCTACACAAGAGTTATTCATTCACTACCAAGAAATCACTGTGAGTACACTTACAAAAGAAACCATGCCTCGAGATCTTTTTAATAAGTAAATTCATATTTTTCAAAATTGATGTTCACAACATCTGGCGCCCAATAAGCTGAGCAATAACTTTATAACTATTAAAATTATAATTAAAAATAAAATAAAATTCATAAACTCATTTTTTTTATAATAAAGTAATAATTCAATAAAACTGTAAAAGGTTTTATTTTCAATTATCACAAGTTGTGACTAAGAAAATGATAACTAGGTTTCATACATGTACCTCAAGTTTAATAATACATATTTATTCTAGGTCTAGACTTAGAAACAGTGGCCTCTCTAAGTATTAGTAATATAATACATAAACCTAAATTTTAACTCGTACTTTCATGCGATTTTTGTTGCAAAGAAAATAATTTTTGTTTCGGTATTTATAATAACTTATGCATTTTTCACCAAAATAGTCTAAAATCTGGAGCAGTCAGCTATTTGACATGTCGGTAGATTGTGTAAAATGTAGTCCTACCAATTCAGTTTTCAATATGAATTAACAGAATTCTGATATGACTATTATATTTTGACAAAATTCAAAATTATTTTCATTGCCTTTAACACACTGCCCCTAATACTAACAGCTGTTCTATATTATTACATATATTTTATAACAGTTTCCAGCCCTCAGGGGCTCATTTATAGTGAATAAGTATGGCAATCCGAAGGTGAATCTATATCTGTTTTTATATAGTTTGATCCCTCTCTTCATCAGGTCTTTCTTGATCAACTCTTGTTCTCTTCAGATTGATGCTTTTAGAATTATTGAGGTCTAGGGGTCTTTTTTCTTCTACCTTATTTTCTCAATTTATAAATCTATAATATAAATAGCGAAAATAAAATAAAATTGACTACGGTAGAGGGGGTCAAAAATCTCCTGTACAATTAAAATTTTTGTCGGTTGATTTTATGTTGAGGAGCATTTTATGCTCTTGTTTTGTTAAGGGGATGACCATTACAATTCTTTGTGTCTTTGAACCACCTTTCATTTATTTTCCTTTTGTACCACTTTTACATAGGGTAAAACTTTGTCTTATACTAAGAAACAACATCAATGGCAAAATCAGATTTGAGTTGTCAAAGGCGTTCACTTCAATAACCAAATGATACAAGTTTTGGAAAGTATGAAATAATAATAATAAGGTTCAATAATATTTAAACAATTCAGAAAATAAAATATTTATTATTACAATTGAATTTGAATATATTTTATTTTGTGCTACACATTTTTTAGTTAGGTATAATACAATAAAATTATTGCTATGGAAGACTGATTATATTTATTTATAACATATTTAAATATTACGCGCTAATAGCTTCCATTTGTTTTCTTTTTTTACCACTTTATTCTCCTTAAGTAATTTGAGTAAATTTTGTCGTACATTGTTTTCTGCTGCTTTTTGTAGTCTTTCATCAAGGCCCTGTAGAACAAAATAAAATATTAATACTACCATTACCTGTTAAGTGTGTGTCTTTTTGGCTTTATTAAATACTAGAACATCGTCATATGACACAGATAGAAGCAGAACGAGTTTCTTAAATTTATTTATAGATTAAGTAATTACATATCTTTTGTTGTTGACAAAATATTGTGTTATTGATGAAACATTAATATTAGTCAACTAAAATTATAACGAAAACACTAAAAATAAATATATAACTACAACACAGTAAAACAAAACTTGTAGTTATATAACATTTCATCTCAAGTATTCAAGTCATCAACTAAATATAACAATTTTAACTTTAGTTTAAATGAGATCTCTTCCACTAACTTCCTGGGACTAAAGATTGATGAAAATCTGAACTGTGAAGGGTCACATTGAACTAACTTCAAAGAAACTTAGCAAGGCCTGTTTCATTCTAAGGTCCCTAAGCTTGGTCATAAGAGGGTATGGTTCTTGGAGGTTTAAAAAATGTATATTTTGCACACTCCATATTGTCATATGGAATTATGTCATATGAATTATATTTTGGGGAAATTCATTATTGACTATTATTATCTCAGTCAATAATAAGGATAAAAGAGACTTATTTGATAATAGTGGTGTCTACAAATAAATTGTCATGACTGTGATTGTGAATATATTGGTCAAACTGGGAGATCTATCAAAACTAGATTAAAGGAATATGTATATTGTTGGAAGCATGGTAAAACAGATTCCAATTTCGCAAATCATTTACTAGATTCAGGCCATACATTTGATCCCATTGATAATGTCAAAGTTTTACACATAGAACAGAAAAGTAGGAAATTAAATAGTTTGGAAATTTTAGAAATTAACAGATCTGTTTTGAAATGCCATGCTTCTAACCTGAATGAACAAGTAAATAACCCATCCCCTTTGTTAAAACCTATTGTTTGAAAACTTTCTGTTATCCATGTCCCTTTCAGGTAATACCAGGTCATTGCCCTACCTCTGCTTTCATCCCCACCTTCATTCCTAGATGTTAGTGTTAAGTTGACCTGTATTTTAGTTTTTAGTTGTCTGACGATGCCTAATGGCGAAACAGCTGTAGCAATAAATTGTTGTTTGTGAAATTATAAGTGCTTTATCATTTTTGTTTTGCCTTATTATGGAATTTCACCGAGTACCGACTGTAGTCACACTCAATATAATGTTATATTTCAATATGTCCCCTCTGTTTGACGTTCTAACAAGAAGTGTTGAGCGGGTTAAGCCAAAAATAAGCGTTCTTTCATCCCTTCTCTCACTCAGTTCCAGAATCTTCCATGATTCTAATCAAGCAGAAAATTATATTAAGTTCATCTCTTTATGGAGATATCACACCATATGCAAGACACGCCTTTGTTCTAGAATGTTCCATTTACAAAGTATGATGCAATTGTCTGTTTCTTTGTTTAATTACAAAGTATAATTTAAATAATGTCTTTCTTTTTTTTTTTTTTTATAACCACTTTTTATTTAAAAATTCACTTTTGTATTTATTATTTATTTTATCACTTATGATTTCCTTAAATTAACATGTTATTTACAATTACATATTATTATTACAAATCATTTATTATTAAATCCCATGCTTACAAAAGTAGTATAACACAATGAAAATTACAATTTCGTCAACCAGGCTTTCTATTGCCTTCCTTGACTGCAGAGAAATAAACTAACTCCTCTACCAACTCAATCATTAGTTATCTCAACTCGATTCTATCCAACTCTGAAGAAATTACCTTTGCTCCGTTCCACTCAGGTATCAAGGCTTCCTATAAGTGAACGTACATACAGTAATAAAGTCTATTGATACTGAAAACATAACGAATGAAAGAACTCACATTCATTCATACTTTTTGGATCTGGATATAAATAAGGTTTATTTATATCCAGATCCAAAAATTCTTTCTGAACAATATAGATTCATTGAAAAAAGTGACTGAGATTTCAGTTTTAAATAGCATGAGTAAATTTATTGTTTGCCAATATTCTTGATTGCAACTGCAGACTGTTTATAAACATTTGGAGTTTTTTCCCCCGTCTTTGTGATGATCTTGAATGTGATAACTCGCAACCTGACAGTAGTCACTATAATAATGGTGGATGTGCAACAGAAAGATCAATGTGTTTTATAGTTTGCTGAATTTAAATCAGTGATTATAATACAACATAATTTTGCAAAAAACAGACAAGGTCATTGGTATAATAAGTTTAATGAAACTAAACCAGTGGATATCAAGAAATAAACAGACAAACCGTCATATCTAATGATAATGAAGAATATTTAAGAACAGCCAGGGTTGCATAGTCCTAAAAAATGTATTGCAACTTGACATTAATAAAACAACTATTCGGAACTTGTTTCATAAATGTTTGAGATTACATGCTTACAAAATCCAAGCTAAAACATAAAATTAAGCAACCAGATCACCCTAAATGAGTCGAATTTGATAAGGCCATGGTGAATACAATAATAAATTATGAAAATTACCTTAAGCCAATTCGTTCCAGTGATAAAGCAACTTTCCACTTAAATGGCTGTGTTAACCACCACAATAGTAAAATTTGCAACACCAAATGATATTTTTCAGATGTTCGTGATTTTCGTGAACACCATATTCAAACTTATGAGGGAGTGTATGAAACTTTATCATTTTCTGTACCTTTTGGTGTAAATATAATAATTTACTGAACCATAAGCTTAATTACTTTACCTTGAAATCACAGACATCTTTTTATGTACAAATTATTCCTAATAACAATTTTCATATTTTATACAAAACATTACCTTGTACAGTATAACAACTATGTCAGCTTCAGATACAGGATTCTCAGAGGTTGATAATACTGTCAATACTTGGTTTTCTCGCTCCTGTCTGTGGTCTAAGTAATACTGTACAACCTCACTTGGATTCTGTAAAATAAAATAATATTTATTTCAGTTGCTATATAAATCAGTTAATATATATAATTTCTATAAACAAGTTTTTATCATAAGCTATATTGTACCGATGGATGCAAGAAGGGCTTCAGGTCACTAAGGTAGTTTTTGTATAAAATTCATAAATCGATTCTCTATGGTTTTCTATACTTGCCTGCTAAATCTGGTTTCTGTATCTTTAAAACTGACTTATAAAAATCTTTGTGAAGCAGGGTTGCTCATCCTGTATGTATGTGAACCGCATATTATTCACGTTTTGTTTTGAGAGTGTAGTTTAAAGGTTGTATTAATATTAAACATCGAAGTTAGTTTATTTATTTGAATGTTTTATAATGAACTCTTCGAGTGAAGCAGACTGCATAAATTCGTCGTCAGATTTTGATGAACCGATTACAAAAAGAATAAATAATCCTGGCCGAAAATGGATTCGCCAAAAAACAACTAGAAACGTAACTATTGTAAATTAAGGAAAGTTAAAGTCGTATGAAAATTCAGTAGGACAAATTATAAAGAAGAAATCATTTAAATCTGTTATTACACGTTGTCCTAAAAAATGTCATGAACAGTTCTATTCTAAATGTCAAAAGGAGTTAACTAATTTTTATAAACAGGTTGATAAAAATCTTCAGGACTTATATTTATCTAGATGCATATATTCAAAACATATTCAATTGACGACAGTTAATCCTTCAAAAATACCTTATCAGAATTTATGGGAATATTTTGTCAGTGTAAATGGGATTAAGGTTTTGGTTTGTCGAAAATTTCTTATTGAGCTTTTTCAAGTATCTGTAAAGAGGGTCTATATTATTCTGCAGAAAGTAAAAGGAAATGCTCGCTTCACAGAAAACAGAGGTAAACATGAGACGAGGGCTAACAAAATTTCTGTTGACATCATCTGGTTGTTAGTGAAAGAACACTGGAACTCTATTCTTCATGTTGATACTACAGATGAAATGATACAAGCTGTCTTTATTTTTTAGGTCCATCTCTAGATGTAAAATCCCTGTTTAATTCTTTTCAAGAATTTTGCTATGAAAAAAAAAACAATTCTAAACCAAACATGACATATTCAATCTATTACAACTATTTTAGAAACATCTCTCCTTACTCTTTTCATTGGCCAAGGACTGACATATGTGATTATTACGAGAAATCGTAGTTAAAGTTTGAAGCTGTTCCTACTGATAATGCAATAAAAATTTCACTTCATATTCACAAACGAAAGGTTGCCGCTCATAAGAAGTTTAAAGATGAAATTTTAGAGAAAATGAACGGAGGTGAGAAAAGTCTTGTGCTAGAATTTATGGGCACATGGGAGTTTGTGTGTGGATTTATGGGCAAAATTTGCCTATTCCAAGACTGAATGTTTCGTCACAATTTTATAAGCGCTTATTGTGGTATAATGTTTTCAACGTTCACTGCTACATTGAGAAAGATAGTGTTATGTATTGTTTTGTTGAGAATGTTGTGTAATTTCTTTGATCCACCACTTAATAGAAACAAAGCTGAACTCTACAGTTGAATACAGACATTATTTTATTGTCAGACAATGCGGATGGACAAAAAAAAATTTGGCAATGTGTACATTTTGTTCTTATTTGGCTATAATACACAATAAACCAGTTCACCAGTTGTTCCCTGTATGTGGTCATTCATACTGTCAATGTGACAGAAACTTTGAAATACAGTATACTAAAAAAAAAAAAGTGAAAAAAGTAAGCAGGGTTGCAACTGGACCAGACTGTGACAAAATATTAATTAAATCAAATGAAGTTGTTCATGGCAAAGGGATTATTAAAGTGTGGGGGTGAATGTTTGACTCATTTTTTCTATAAAAAGCTAATCTCAAAAGGAAAAAGGTTTACTATTAAAAAATATTGCCGAATGAAATATTCTACACATGGGATTGTTTTGGGTAGCTCAAACTATTTTGGAGTGGATGAACCATTTTCATTTTTCGTGAACCAAAATAAATTCCCAACAGACTTTGTTACAAATATTCCTCTTGCTCCAGCAAACCGGGAAAAGTGCAAGATGTTAGGAGTTAGTTTCAAAGTTAACAAAGAGAAATTCAGTGGTTTGAAATTGCTTAAACTGAAGATAACAAATTTGCTGGTATTGAAGATGACGATGACATTCAGAGTGATGTTGATGTTATAGAGCAAGATCCACAGGAACAGCAGCTAGATGGATGATTTTTATTTCTGATAAACTTTAAAACATTAAGTTGTAAATTTTATAAAACAATAAAAAGTTAAAATAAATCAAAGTATTATGTAGGTTACTATGCTATTTTATGCAAGTAACCTGAGTGGGTTGTATTTAAAACTAATGTTTTTGTAAACCACTTAATATTATTTTATATAATTATTTTCCAATTACAAAGTAAGGAAGGTTTATGATGGTAATATTTTTTAATGTGAAAAATTCTTTCTTGGTACATTTCAACCATAAAGTCTTAAAACTTCATCTAACTTCAGTGATGTATTTAGAGTTTTACAAATATGTATATCAAATGTTTCCAACTAATAGAAAATTCTTCAATAATAAAATAAGATTATTTACCTTTTAAATATTAAATAAAACTCTACCTTTATAACTGGTCCATGGCCTGGATATATCACATTAACTCGTAACTTCTTGATAGATAATAAAGACTGTATATAATCATGCAAATCTTCAAACACTGCAGTGCCTTCTCCGAGAATAGTGTCACCACTGAACAAGGTGTTATCATCTTGCATGTTAAGAACAACATGGTCTGTTGTATGTCCTGGGGTGTAGATAACACTGGATAAAACAAAATTCAATCAATTATTTCTACATAGTAGGCCCTACTATAATGTACTAAAGTTTTAAAGTTTAAAACTGTCTTTACCGAATAGAAGCTCCAATGGTAGAAAGTACTTGTCCATCTTTTAGAAATCCAAACTTTATGTCATTTGGTAAAATATCTTTGTGAACATCTGATCGTCTAAATTTCCATACTTTACAATCTAAAAAGTACAACAAAGTAATGAGAACAAAAATAAACAACACTAATAAGCAAGTTTTATAAAATTAAAATATAGGCCTACACAAATTCAGGTAGTCAGTTTTAACACTAAAAAGAGCTTAGTATTAAAATTTTGTATTTTGACGTTTAAAAAAAAAACTTGATTTATTTAAATTGTATTATTTGAATAACTCGCAAATTTTTATTTTTCGCTCACACAATCTGCTGATTGCACTAACTTGACACAAAAGTAATACAAGTTGATTTTTAAAATCTGTTATAAATATAGATTACAAAAAGAGTTAAGGGGGTTAAAAACAACTGGACACTGCAACTTAATACAGCTGATTGTACAACTGAGCCCCTAGAACACAATTTAGCAGTCCCCTCAACAAGTTTAAATAGTTCTTTAATTAAATCTTATTATGAGAGAGCTTTAGCCACTTATCAGTAAAAGTCACAGTCAAAGATTATGTGACCAACAGTTTCATTATTTAACTTGCATAGTCTCCATGATATGTCTTTTTCATATAGGTTATCCATATTTATTTAAATGATAAGATTCTCTTGAATTATTGATTATTAGCTATTATAATAAATAAATGTTTAACTGTAATGGTTACCTGATCCAGTTACTCCAAGAACATCTGGCAGTCCTCCAACATGATCATGATGCCAATGTGTAAGCACAATTTGTTCAATATCACAGTTTTCTTCCTTTAAAACTTTACTTAAATTATAAATGTATTCAGGAACAGACGCATCTCCAGTATCCAGTAAAATTCTCCTTCCAAATAAAATATAATGAAAGTAAAATATGTAACACATTAATTAGTCCATAACGACTAATCAAACATTATAATTTATGGCAATTTGCAGCTTTAACAGAGGTATAAGCCAAAGACATTTACAATAAATTTCTAAACAACACAAATTTCATCCATACGAAATACTACATATTCTAATAAAAGAACTAATTGAAGATGACTTTGATCACCATTTGGACTTTTATGGATTTACAAGGTAACAAATGTTTAAACCCAAATTTGATTCTTGACATTTGTTTTTGAACCAATGTTATTTTTTTTCTTAAACTGTAGTTAATTGTTGCTATTAGTGTGATTCCAATCTCAGGATTTTTTAGTCTGATTCAAACACCCAAAAAAATTCAATCTTTGGGGTAGAATTTTTGGTAACCATACTGATGCTCCTTTTTCTCATTCCAAGTAATGTTACTGGAAAAATGCTTTTTAAGTTGTTAGAAGACAATATTGAGCCACCCCTCCCCGCAGGAAGGGTACAGACTAGCTGCACTTAATAAGAAGGGGAGGGGGGTTGGCGTATCTCACCGTCCCCAGTCAAACACTCACAATTCATAAACTATTATCAACATAGACATACACACAGTCCACCTATATACAGTATCTTACATTCATCTTTACTTTTCTTCTCATTGCAGGGGGGGGCAGACTATCTACACCTAATGAGAGGAGGTAAGTGTCCCTCACTGAATCCGAGTTATACAGGGGTGGTACAATAAAACATCTCCTCCGAATATACACAGACATACAACACTCATACATATTTTACAATTTGTAGAGGCTGTTACACTTCACGATTCACTGGGGATAGATAAACACTCTACATTCATATATAGGGATTAGTTTATTGACTGTGCAAAGCCGTAGCACATCTGGGAGTGTTTACCAGACCAAAGTGTGACAACCTTTGAATCTGGTAAGCTGATGTGAGCTTTGTCTGCCGAAGACGTATGTGCGGTTTGTCTTCAGTAGCCACCCACTTTGGTCCTTGGTCAGGAAGTATTTGCGATGGGGGAGGTGTCAGATCCTCCCTTTCCAGTTTGCAGGTCTGGACTGATGCCCATACAGTCTGGTTAAAGAGGATAATCTGGGCCCCAAATGGGTTTGAGTATGATTGAAAGTGATCAAAGGGTGTACCCAGAGTCTCATCTGCAACCGCCTAACACGATGCACTGGTTAACTCTTTTATGGCCTCTACTGAAATAAACATCAAACCGGGAAGCGATAAGAGACAACTTTCAGCATCGTCCGAAGAGTCTGTTTGTGAAAACAAAAAGTGAATTTGAACCTAAGGAACCTGGGACCTGCTCCTAGATTCCTTATTTTCTGTAACAGTGCTGAAGGGTCAGATCTGTCTAAGTTCTCACCCTTTGTGATAATAAAGCAATTACTGGTACTGCAGGAGTTGTATATTCCATTAGGATACTCCGAAATGGGACTTTATACATACAGACTGACTCTGATAAACAGAGTCACTCCCTATTAAAAATGAAGTCCTTTTTCGATGTTGTTAACGAGTGTGTTGAACCTCATAAGGGTTTTAATTCATCTAAAGGCATAATTGACAACATCTTATCAAAATTCATATCAATGGATTGGAAGGAAAGGTTCTGTAGAAGTCCTGGTATGGTCATCAGATTTGTCTTCACTATATTTCCTTTTGTAAGATTACTTAAAAGTCAAATTTACTCAGCCCAGCCAGTCTCCTTGGAATATTACCAGGGGGTCCCTAGGTGGATCTACACTTTTTTCATGTAGTCTTATGTTAGATCTCTATCTTTTTTATCAACTCTTTCTTGACCAACTATTTTTCTTTTCAAAACTGACACTATTAAAGTATTCATAGGCTCAGTGCCTTTATTATTTAAGTTCTTTTTTTCTTTGTTGTACAAAACGTTGAAGATGATAACCCAGAAGTTTTTGGCCTTTAATTCATACACAAATGTGATCTAATCACTTCTGAATGTGCATCAAAGTTTTCAGAAAAATCTGTTCTATTACAAGTAACCTACAGGTCGTATTTAAAAAAATGTTTATTAAACTAATTTATGCTATTAGTGCAATAAATTGATTAAATTCAGAAGTCAATTACTTTAATTTAGAATTCAAATTAGTTTACTAAATTTAACTGATCATAGACAGCTGAAAACAGATTTTAAGAAGCTTTAAAATGACCTGTTGCTCAACCTCGTCACCATTAAAAATTTGAACAGCCAAATTCAACCCCGAATGGAGGTTGAAGTGGGAAAAACAGTGTTCAAAATAAAACAAAAACAAATTTGTCATCCTTGAAAATAAAATTAACAGGTTCATGCTATTTTAGAAAAAAAATAAAGTGTTTAGTTTTTCGGTCAGTTACCCAGTATAGTTTTTGTGCCAGAGTTGGTTAATAGTTTTATCTGATTAAAAAAAAAATGAATGATCATTATTCTGCTCTTCCCCATATCCAAAATTCTGAAATCTTAGTTGTCTTCTAAATTCTGCAATAGGAGTAATATTAAGGATAACACCATATTATGTCCCTAAACAATTCTTCAGAAATCATCTTCCCTGAGCTTAGCACCACCTATTTTCAATAAAAATAACAAGGATAATATTAGGAAAAGAGAGTATTACCCAAATATTATTTAGGCCTACTTAAATGAGTTTACTAACCGGGGACAAGTTCTTCAATAGTTTACTATCTCTACACCAATTTATTAGTCAATTTCAATTTCTGTCAAGGTGGCCAAATAAATGGCCTGAAGGAAATTACGGTAGTGGGAAATTGGTTTGGGCCTTTTCATTATTATTTAAACTACAGGTTCCCGCCCATCTCCAAGACTGATACAATATTCATATTGCCCATAATGAGTATATATAGAGGAACTTGTCAAATTATATACATAAACCTAACCTATCACACCTTCAGAATTAGTACTGACTTAGTAAACTGACATGAAGGCTATGTCTATTATTTTATTAACATTAAAATTACCTCTTTCCTGTACCAATTAAATAAGTGTTTGTTCCTTGCAAAGTCATAGGTCCTGGGTTACATCCTAAGATTAGAATAATATTAGAAGACAATCTTGATATTTTGGGAACTACAGACCTTAAACTAGCATTCATTTTGATAAATGATGTCACTAATTTTATTATTTACATAATATAACCTAAAAAAGTATGGGAGAAAATTATGCTGATAAAAAGATAACATAACACCAAATCTGAATTTAAATTCTGAATCCTGAGTACTTGCAGGTTGAGCAAATATTAAAAATTCAATCGATCAACCTAGGCATCATAGAATATAACGAATGAATTGAGGCAAAACTTCGTTTAAAAATAAACTCAAACTTGACCACTACAGCTAATAAAAAATTAAACAAAAGTTTACCCAACCAATTAAAAAATCTGGAACGATAGAACTCTGAAAATGTTTGAACTCAAAAAATCTGTTTGAAATTTCCCATACCATGTGTTTCTTCAAGAAGTCAGCTGTTTAGAATAATTTGTCAGCTGTTCGGTTTTAGAAGACGGGAAGCAGAAGAAGAAGTTTGACTTAATTTCTCAAAATGGCTAGCCCACTTGTTTTGGGACGGTTTGTTCAGATTTCAAAAACTAACATTGGTAGGTCCGTGTGTGTGTGTGTGTGTGATTTGTGTTTACTAGAGTTATAATTAAGTGCTTCTTTTTTTATAAATATAATCGGTTTTTTATAGCTAAGTGTTATTAGTTAAAAAACCTAATTGAAGCACTAGTGACCTGTAGTACTGGATGAAGGTCTCTTATTATGGACCTAGGTTTTTAAAGGGTTAATATGAATTATGTAAATTTTAATTTAAAATGATGTCATATATGTTATGATTTGTTTTTAATTAAACAGTATGAAGTTATTATTATGATTTTTTTTAAATATTTAGTATGGTTTTAAAAAAAACGTAGGCCTATCATAGTAAAGGTAAGCTATGAAATCCTATTCTAAAACCTATTCAGAAAAAAAGATTTTAATCTTTGAACAATGGATATTATAAATTTATACAACCAAGCACTGATACTGCAGACATGTTGACAAGCTATTATCTGGCTAAAGTACTAGACATCGGAGCTTTTTAAATTATAGTGATGCAAAGATAATGATTATAATATACCATCAACATTATCTTAATTTTATTTTAAAATAGAAACTTTTACTGCGTAGATATTAAAGCTTTCAAAATAAATAATGATACTTCAACTAAATCTGAAATGACCCCACTTTGTTTTTACTTCCATCTTGAAGGGCTAATAAAACTAATCCTTAAAATAAAAGCAAATTTGTATAACAACATATCGTAGACACAATTATGTGTTATATATGTTTTCACCACTATATTCTAATGATTCATGATATAGTCAAAAGTTAACCTAACCTTAACCTGTATTTAGTCAATTTTATTTTGCACTTTTTGTGCTAGTGACGAGAAGTAACAATGGTTTTTTTAGGTTAAGCGGTAAATATGCATTGAAACATAGTGTTGAATATTTGCTTCTATTTTCTTAAACCGTTAATTATATACCTTATTATGTACAATTCACATCTTAGTGATTATGACATTTGTCCCAACACCATTTTCAGTGCACCCAATAGCCTACATTATTTATGTTAGAAAATAACAATTTAAAACAAGGGACTCTTACTTTGGTTATGTTAGTAGGCCTACAAGCAATTACGTCAATAAACTATGAACTCCTGAATCTGTGAGCCCGTCATCATGTCTCTACTTGACCTTCATGTAAATATTAACTGTATACATTTTGTTAACTTTTTATATATTTTGTGGTAATTGTTTACTTAAAAGTGGCTCCTAATTTTCGAGATTTTTTCTTATAGTCTACTACATATCTTACTTGTTAGGAATAAATAATGTTTTCATTTTTATGCAGAGTTCACTTTTTTTCTCTGAAAAATCTCAATCTAAAAACTGCCAAATCTGATGTATTTATAGTAAAATATAATGGCAATGTTAATATCATATGGTTTGACGCATGCACATTACACAATGACTACGCTAGATCGCTATTTATGAAAATTGTACTAAATTTTATTTTATAATAATACATGTCATTTACTCGTAGGAAACTTTTGTTTTTCATGTCTTGCGATATAAAATATAATCATAGTTTATTTTTTTTAAAACAGAGGTTGAATTTTTGTGATTACTATACTTTTCGTATAAGATATTATTACTTATAAAAATAATTTAGAAAATATTTTATCAATTGTTAAACTTTCGCTATAGAATTGTGTAATAGAAAAAGTAGATTGTTGCCTTATTTCAGATTACCGTACTTGAATCTACAATGCTTGATTATTGTTTAAATTTAGCTCTAACAATAATAATTTATTTTTAATTAAGTGTTTTTTTTTTAAGGATGTATAGGAGCGCCAGTTTTAAGTTGCACACAAATTCGCAATAGTGGTTCTGCTCCTCCAACTAAAGTAAGTTTGACTTCTAATAAAGTTTAGGCCTAAACAAAATTATTTTTCATTAGGCTATATTATTTATGTCGTATATTTTTTATTTTCTCTACTTACAGACAGAAAATATTGTGAGGTGAAGGAAAAAAATCTATGTTCAGATATTTGTGAAGTTTTCTATATTGTCAAAAGTAATTTCTCAGAAACTGTCAGACTCGTTTTGTTTAAAATTGGTAATTAGGAGGTTTATTTGTTCTTAATTAAGGCAGATTATCGCATCGTTGGAAGCCGATTATTTTGAAATCTTAGCACAAGTTATTATTCTAAGAGAATACCCAAGTTCAGTATTAAAACTAAAATAATCTTAAATTTGGAGCAGTTAATTTGCATTGGATGTGATAAATTCAGTGGATGTGTGTTTGGTAGAGCACACACTAATTTTACAATTGACTATATATTCGGTCATATGAATGATGTATTAAAGTTTTGATTTAGAGACATTAATTAAAATAATTAAAGGAATCATTGGGATATATTGACTTTTGGATTATACCAACGTATTAAAACCTAAGTATAAATGAGAAGGTAAACTGAGAAAGGTTGAGAAATGATAAGGCAAGTATTTAAGACAGAAAGGACAATGATCTGACCTGTGAAATAAGAGGAGAGGGGAAGTTAGAAAGCAAGGTTTAGACAATACACTTCAATATTGAGTTTCCTATTTTTTTTGTTCCATGTGAAGAAGTATATTTGACTTAGGATTAAAATTGTGTCCTATTTTAATAAATGATTGTGGCAAAATTTGAGTTAGATTTGTCATACTTCCAACTTTGTACATACTCTTTAATTCTATTCTTAACTCACCTATATACTCGGAATTTGCAATCATTACAAGAAATCACATACAGCACTATTTTCTAAACTATATCTCTCATATCTGTATTGTTAATTAATTTTGCTGCTACATTTATAAAGTAGTAAAAGGCAAGTTTATAATGATATCTATTGGATATTAAATTTCCAACTTTATAACTAATATTTTCAATAAAATTAACTCTAATATATTTGACGTTTTCTTTCTCTTTTTCATTGTGCTTAGTATTTTATATAGGGAATCAAATATTTTATGTTAGTTTTTTAGTTAAAATAACAACTAATTTGACAATGTACATGTTATTGACCACAATTTGTATTGATAGTATGCAATTCAGTCTGGAAATTTGTAGGGAATACTTATAAGTATGTGTATCACGCTATGGAAAATGACATATTTATGTTTGATGGGGTGGTTAAAATATGCAGGAATAACTCAATCTGAAATATGAAAATTTTGGCAAGGAGGGGTAACAAAAGAGACCCATTCTTAATCCCTCTACTTGTTTATAAAATTGATTGTTCAATTTAACCCTTCAACGCGGTGAACCGTCTATAGACGCGGCCAAACTTTCACCTTCTGGCGCGGCCGCCCGTCTAAAGACGCTAAATGTCGCTGCGGTACGTGCTACATTCTAGCGTCTAAATAAATAACTTTTATGAACTGAGCGTATACCCAGAACATTGCCAAGAGAAATGCCATCTGTTGAGTAATTGATTTTTATTTCTAGACCACCGTGACCTTCAGAAAAGGAAACAACACGTGGCTATATACAAACAGCTGATTTACTCAGTCTGTGTAGCGGGATCGTGAAGGGCTCTCGTGTGTTATAGGTTATTATAACCTCATTTATTTATAAGTGTAATATTTTTAACAGTTCGACAGTAGATCCTGTGATTAGTTCTAGTGTATATTGTGTTTTAGTGATAATGTGGGAACCGCAAAGTGATAATATTCGCGAGTTGTTGGCGGCAGAATGGAGTTCCATTGTGATCCAAATATTGAAGGTAATCATGATAGTGGTGATGAAGTTGTAAATATATGCAATGTGGCTAATGATACCGCAATAATCTTAGATAATGAGGAAGTTACAGTAAATGTAAATACGTATAATGTCCCGCCAGACAATCCACAAGAGGAGAAAATGTTAGTCGACGATTTTCACTACCGCACCAAGCGCTCAGAACGGCTTACCGCGTTGTAGGGTTAAAATAATTATGATTCATGCAAGTGTATACAGCACAGTTTAATTGATTTATACAATCTTCCTCAATGGTGTTCTGAAGAATTTCATTAATGATGCCCTTACATTCCCCAATTGGTATACTAGTAAAAAGTTTCTTGGAGTCAAAGGAGACAATCTTAGCATTTAAAGGTACATTCATATTACTAATTTTGTTACATAAAATTAAGAAGTTTTAGTTGAATTTTTGAAAAAAAGTGTTACATTTTTGTGCTAGTTTGTAAGTGGGAGCATTATTAAAAACTACAGGATGAATGGGAACGGAAGTTTTGTGTAACTTGGGAAGACTATAAAGTCTAGGCAGTAGAGGGTTCATATCTGTTGTAGTCGTGAAGGTATAAAATAATGTTGGTTCTTCGTAAATTTTTGTGGGTTAATTTGACCTACTAGAAGGTTAGATTTGAGCCACGATTAGTACAGTATCTGTCCTTTTACTTTCATTCATCTAATCTTGCAAATAATCAGTAGGCCTAGTGTTAAGTGTTAAACACATGGCTTTGGCTCTCTTATGAAAGTTCAAAAATTCAATAGCAGATGTCAGCACTTGTTTAGTGAAAATATACAAGTCTTCTATAAGAGAGGAACTAACTAAAAACGCCCGTTTTGTTAGGACCATAATAAATCTCCTTAAAATATATCTTTGTCTGTACAGTAATCTAGTTAAAGGTTAAAAAATTATACGTTTTCAAAAATCATTTGTTCATTTTTTTTATTCATATACCTTCAGAGACTCACTTTTAATATGTACAGGTTTATCGATCCTGAGGGGACTTAGTTAGACCTTTTTTCATGAAGTCTTGGGTTAGACATCTCTCTTTCATCTTTCCTACCTGTTATCGCTTGACCAATTCTTGTTCTTTTCTGACTGCAGCTATTAGAGAATTCGAGGACTAGGGGTTTTTATTTTAGGTTTTTTTTCTTTCTTTTTTTATAAAACAATGATGATTGAGAGGTTTTTCGTCTTTAAACAATAAGGAAAAGGTCGTTATTCATATGATTAGACATCGAACATATGTTAGAAAGTGTTTTGTGATGTTTAATAAACAATAACAATTTGTTATAGACGAAATTTGGGCCATTAAGTGATGCAGATAGAATTTTCACAAATTTGTATGGCCGCCACGATTGGCGGTTGAAAGGCGCTTTAAAACGTGGAGATTGGTATAAAACTAAGGAAATTCTCCTTAGAGGTCCTGACTACATTTTAAGTAAGTTGATCGTTTAGTTTTATCTACTTAAGAAAGATGTTAGTATTAGTGCTTTAGATTTAATTATTTATATAATTTTTAAACACCACAGAATGAAACTTAGGTTATATAAATTTTGAACTTTGTCCAACTCCCAATTATGTAAAGTGGTAGGATTTTTCAGATTAAGCTTGTCACCGACACAATTGAAGTAAAGAGTTCATCCCTGCTAATTACTAAATAAATTTTGATTTAAACACTATCCAACTGCAAGTGCCGAGTGAAGGCTCAATTTAGGAATGCAACAGAATTCTACCTGTCCGTACATTTAATTTTTGTTTTTCCCATGCATAAGTACGAATAAGAAAGTTTGTGCACTATTTAAAATTAAATTAAATGTGGTAGTATGTTGATGAAAAAGTAAATGCATTATAATTTTTGCAGTAATTACTATATTACAAAAATATAATTATAAGTGTAATGTTCATGATTGTTTAGAAATATTTTATTATTTTACAAAATCTCACTAAAAGTAAAGATACCATCGAAACTGTTATAATTTTATGCCAATAATCCTGTTTATAAAATGAAAACGTTGAATAATATATGTTTTTTAATTTGTTATTTTTATTTGGTCATCAAGATATTTGAATTGATCCCCTCAGAGAACGGGATAAAACAAAATTATTAAACCATGAATTAAGGTTATACCCAAACTAAGATTCTAAACTTTGATTCCAGTTATTAATAAAAATAAAGAGAGGCCTGGGTCTGTATGATCACACAGTGTACAGATCATCATGAAGACCAAAATGAACTATTGGAAGTTCAAGACAGTCGAGCCTAGAGGTTTCATAAAACTCCTAAAACAAATAATGTGCTTGCCATTATTATTAACATTATTTTTATAATTTTGAGTGTTACTCATACCCAGGATCAGAATAGGTAGTCGACATTGGTGGAGCAGACAAATGGTAGTTACTATTTGTTAAGAAAACTATTATTGAATAAATAAACATGCACCAATGAAGAAAAAGAAACATAATTATACAGTTACTAATTTTTAAAAACATTAATTTTTGCTAGTCCATTTGCAATTATAATATATGAGTACAAAGTGTTATAAACTAAACTAAATCATATTTAATTTTAATAAGTTAGGTATAAATGAATGTACTGTCTACTTAAAATAAATTTTAGGTCTGCAGGTCACTCTCTCTCCTCATCTTAGCAATGAAGTGGCAGGGTCGAGACTACCGGACAAAACCAATTTTATTCGAAAGTATATGACCTGTGAAGCTTTAAATTCAAGGTTACCCAAAATTACCCCATCGGAAGACGTTTTAAAATGGGGAAACTTGTCATTTTCAAAATTTAAAGTTTAACTTGTAATATCTCGCCTGTTTTGGGGTATTTTAATTTGAAATTTTTACTGAATCATCTTTAAGCAATCCACTAAATATAGTATTGACTAGAAACATTATGATTCAATTAAAACAAAATGGTGGATTTGTTTATAACTTTAGTTGTCAGATATCTCTTTTTTAAATTAAAAAGTTGTTACAAACTTTGGAATTTTAATATTTTACAAATGCTATATTGTAGTTTAATAATTAAAGATGTTTTCTGTAAAGTTTCACAATTCTAAATTATTTTGTTAAAAAGTTATAACGATTTATATTTATGGGCTTGTACGTATCAGCATGGGCACCTGGGTGTACTGTGGACAAATAAAGGCTCGTTATTAAGATTTTTCGGGCTTACATTACATCAAACCTATATATTATGATAGAGAATTAATACTAAAATATTTTAGTACATATCATGGATTTATATATACCATGTGTCCATAAAGTCCCCCCCTCTTATTTGTTTTATTAATGGAAATAGGCAGATTTGCTTTGGGGAAAGTTTAGATAACCAAAGGAGGAGTTTTTTGAAGTATCAAAATTTTCAACCCTTACCCCCAAAATGGAGTAGTTTGGGGGTAAGTCAAGAATTTGAAGTAGCAACCCCTATTGAGTGATACCTCATTTTAAAAGTCTTTTCAAAATAAGAATATTGGTGCAAACCAGAGGTCTCTAAGTTCATCCTACCCAACATAGCAACCAATCGAATTGTGAATTTTACGTTAATAATTAGACCGGAAATGTACAACAAGCTTTTGAGTCCAGATTCTATTTCTGCCAAAAAGTAAATGGTAGCCATTTCAAGAACTTAATATGAGCTAAAAAAACAAGGTAAGGCTCTTACCATCATTATACCAACATAGAGCAGTTTGTAACATGGGCATACCCAGCGAGGGGCAAGGGGGCAGCTGCCCCCCTGCAAGCAAAAAAAAACTGTATTATACATTTTGTTGCTGGAATTTAATACGATTCGTGAAATGACTATTTTAATAATCAATTGTATATTGAATGACCATTGCTTGCCCCCCCCCCCCTAGTTTTGATCCTGAGTACGCCCTTGGTTTGTAATGTAAAAAAAAACAACAGGAGTTTGTAGTTTAACATTCACAATTTGATTGGTTGCTATGTTGGGTAAGATGAACTTAGAGACCTCTGGTTTGCGCCATTATTCTTATTTTGAAACGACCTTTACAATTAGGTATCACTCAATAGGGGTTGCTATTTAAAATTCTTGACTTACCCCCAAACTACCCCATTTTGGGGGTAAGGGTTGAAAATTTTGATACTTCAAAAAACTCCTCCTATGGTTATCTAAACTTTCCCCAAAGCAAATCTGTCTATTTCCATTAATAAAAAAAAAATAAGAGGGGGGTGGGACTTTTTGGACAAATGGTATATTGTTTGTTTTAAAATATACATTTAAGTATATATGAATATACAAATATGATAGGTAATCTATTTTTAAAACACATCTCAAGGGGGGAAAAAAATTCATTTATAAAATTTAATTCATTAACATTATCATTATCTACTTGCAAATCTTTTGCACATTCTTAATTACAATTACATAATTTGCAATGTGGTAAATTTACTGCATAACATGTACAAGATTCATTAGATTTACAAGAGTTACTTCTTTCTCTACAAAAGGAAATATACTTTTGCAGTAATTCCAAACTTGTAGGTCCTTCAAAGTAAAATGACGAAAGTTCTTCATTTTCTACATTCCATTCAAAGGATTAGGTTCTAATGTATTAATGGATGGAAGATCTGCATTATACCAAATGTTTCAAATGTTGCATTAAATCAGGTTTTGGTGGAGGAAGGCTTTCTACAGAAGGTTGCTTTGCTACTGATAATTGTACTTTTATTGCATTAATATCATTATGCAGATTTGGAAATTTCTTTTTTGTATCATACAATGTGGATACAAATTTTGTACAAGCAATCAGAAGTTAAACCTTCTCCTAATCGGGATAACTCTATTAGTTCTTGTTCATTTATTTTGGCCACAACTTTATAAAAATGGGTTTTTTATCAATTTTGAACATGGATGACGTTACGTCACATCCAGTGAGTGTGTGTATAGCTGGCAATGCTTTTTTCTTTTTTTTTGTCTTGAGATATGTTTTAGAAATTGATTACCTATCATAATTGTATATACAATACAGGTACATATACACATATATGTATATTTTTAAACAATCATATTAACCCATGATATGTACTTGTATAATTTAGTATTGATTCCCTATCATAATATATAGGTTTGATATTATGTGTCCGAAAATCTTAATAACACGCCGTTGTTGCGTTCAGTACACCCAGCCACGCGTGCTGTGGTATGCATACACCAAATATAAATCGTTACGACTGTTGAACATTATAATCTAGAAATGTGAAACTTTTCAGAAAACACCTTTAAGTATCCAACTACAATATAGAACTTGTAAAATATTAAAATTCCAAAGTTTGTAACAAAAAATATTAGTTTGAAAAAAAGAAAAGATGTTTGAAAATTATAAACAAATCCGCCATTTTGTTTTAATTGAATCGTAATGTTTCTAATCAATACTATTGTTTAGTGCATTGCTTAAAGATGATTTAGTAAAAATTAAAATACCCATAAATAGCCGAGATATGACGAGTTAAACTTTAAATTTCATTAAATTTTGAAAATGACAACTTTCCATATTGTAAACATCTTCCGATGGGGTAGTTTTGAACTAAAAGCTTCAAAGGTAATATATTTTCGATTAAAATTGGTTTGGTCCCAGTAGTCTCAACCGCCACTATTTCGACTTATAGAGCGTTTTTTTGGGGGTGAGCTGCAGGCCTATTTTATGTTCAGATTTAAGTTTACTTTAAAATTCTTTTTTGAATTTTTTTCAGTAACTACTATTTTAAAGTTATTTTTACAAAAACAAATTGTTGAATGAGATGTGCATAATAAATTTCAGATGAAGTCAAAACATCTGGTCTTCGAGGCCGTGGTGGGGCAGGTTTTCCATCTGGCATGAAATGGAGTTTCATGAATAAGCCTTCAGATGGCAGGTAGGTTTCAAGTTTTATATTCAGTTTGAAATATCTTGTAGTAATTCGATGGAATTCATAAAATCTTTGTATTGTAGTAAAGTGTATCTGATTCAATGTAATAATTATCATAGCAAAACCTTTTTTGTTTTGTGAAAAAAATCCAATGCCATTTGGGGCAATCTGTAACCCTCCTTTAATTAAATTCACTAAAAATTCGAGCTGTTAACATAAAATTTGGCATGCATTTGTAAGTTGTTCGCCACTCTCCCTAAAAAAGTTTTCCTAAATGTTTTGGTGTTTTGGAACAAAATAAGAGGTTTAAAAAATGTTTTTGAACAAAAATTTTCTAATGAAATGGTTAAATCAGCCTGTATCTCTTGAGACAGTGTTTTTCTTATAATTTTCTTCTTTTTTTTATACTTTTGAAAAAGGTTTTAATAAAGCAAAATATAAAATAGTTTTTTTTTTTTTTTTTTTTAATTTTATTTCCTTTATTAGAAGCGGGTGACATTGGTATCCTATGTTCCAAAAAAAATATAGGAACATAATTCTGATCTCCAGTATGCACAATTCGGATTTAATCGATGAGAGAGGAGATTTTGTTTGCCATTTCATGTTGTATTAAAAAATCTAGTAGGTTCCAGTTAAGGATTTTAACAGTTTTGAATAACCACACTGACCAATAAATCTTTGACGGTTTCCATGCAATCCTATGGCGGGCTTTTTGTTTTATACTTTGTAAAACTTAGCATATCTATGCTCCCATGCAATTGTCACACATTAACAATAATCCATGTAAACCGTTAACTTTTGTGAGATGTAAGCAATACATCACAAATAACCTAAACGCTATACAGTATTTACAGTTATGTAGTTAATTTTTGTGAGATAAAAAATTCAGACCCAATTGTCACACTTTAACAATAAGCCATGTAAATTGTTTATTTTTATGAAATATAACCAATCTATCACAACACAATGTGAATCCCCACAATAAAGTAAGCTCTATGTAAGTCAACCTAAAAATAATTTTAAAAAGCTGTTATAAATTTTCAAACAAAATAAAACATATTTAAGAATTTAAACCGTTTAATTTTGCGAGATGTAAGCAATCAATCACAACACAACGTGAATTAGCACAAATAAAGTAACCACTATATACAGTAAATTAACCTAAAAATAATTTAAAACGCCTGTTTGTAATTATTGTTGTTGTGAAACATGTTATTTACCCTTAATTCAAACGGACCATTCCGCTTGAGTTTTATTATTTTATGATCTTTGTGTCTAGTATCCAAATCTACATCCCATATTTTATTAATTATGGGATATTAATAAAAATAAAGCTTGATGTTTTACAGTATGAAATCAAAATTAAAAAAAAAAAATGGATTAATGTGAAGAAGCTTAATCATATCTCTGTTATAAACACATATTGTATCTTGTTAATTTTATTCCCTATTATATGATGGTTAATATAGTTTTATTTTCCAACTGTTACTACTTTATATTGTAAAAACTTAACGGTCATGTTTTGTCTGTTGTATTTCATTTAAAATTTTTTTTTTATTTTGAAAACTTTATTGTTGTAGGCCAAAGTATCTTGTTGTAAATGCTGACGAAGGTGAACCAGGAACATGTAAGGATCGTGAAATTATGCGACACGATCCACACAAGCTCGTGGAAGGATGCCTAATTGCAGGGCGAGCAATGGGAGCCAAGGCTGCCTATATTTATATCAGAGGAGAGTTTTATAATGAGGCTTCCAACATGCAGGTTGCCATTAGTGAGGTAGGAATATTATCAAAAATTTTAGTAAAACATTTTTGAATATTGGTAAAAATATCAAAATTTCCTTTTATTTTTTCTTAACTTTTTAATTATAAATTTTTTTTTTAATTTAAGGAAATTAAAGTGATAGTAGATGAGTTTTGTTAAAGAATAATACTATTTCATAGGCATATCAAGCTGGATTGATTGGCAAGAATGCCTGTGGCTCGGGATTTGATTTTGATGTGTTCATGCATCGTGGTGCAGGAGCTTACATCTGTGGAGAAGAAACTGCTTTGATTGAATCCTTGGAAGGGAAACAAGGTAAACCTCGATTGAAGCCTCCATTCCCTGCTGACATTGGTGTCTTTGGATGTCCTACGACAGTCGCCAATGTAGAAACTGTTGCAGTATCACCAGTAAGTTTTTAAAAACTGGTAGGCTTACTCAGTTAATAATTGTGGATTATATATTTTATTATGTATAAAGTTTATTTTATACATAGGACCTAAAAAGAATCTACTTTACAGAGTCATAATTTTACCATGTATCATTAAGATTACCATTTTAAATATCCAAATCTTTCAACAGATTAAACATTTTTTTACGGACAATATGATTACAGTAGACTCTCATAAATCCGAACTATTGTGGCGGAATGCCGGTCCGGATTCCGAAAAATCTGGATTTCCCGGAGTCGGAGATAAGTCGGATGCGGGCCGATCCGAGCGGTGATAAGCCGCACATGCAGTCGTTACCGGCCCCAACCCGATACCCAGCGACACTTGTTACACTTTGACACATTAACTAGTAATTAACTCTAACACATTACAGTAATGGTACTGTTACTGTAATGTACATAATACAGTACTGGACAGCAATTAACACATTAAAGCCTTAGCCCGATTATAGGTCGGGCAGTCGCGCCAGCGCTCGCCGCCGAACACCGAGTATACGTCGGGCCGCGCTAAATAATTCTATATGATTGCAATGTTGGCATATAATCGGGTTTCGGCACTTTCGTATAGCTAATTGGTTATTTATCTTTGTATGTCTTTGATTTTTGAATAGTCTGTGCTGTTTATTTGAACTAAATAAAAATATTACGAAGCTGGGCTCGCCGCAGAACCCAGAGTGTACGTCGGGCCGCGCTAAATAATTCTATACGATTGCGATGTCGGCATATAATCGGATTTCAGCACTTTCGTATAGCTAATTGGTTATTGTATGTCTTTGAAATACGTAATTCATGCAATGCGGAAGATCGTGTGAAAATTGAAGGCGCTATGGCGGCAAATTGTTATTTAAAAAATTTTACCGTCCGGTCCGAATTTATGAGAGTCTATTGTATTTGTATATGGTTATATCTTAACCTTTGTCATTCTTTTCAATTCAGTCAATTTAAGAAAATTAACCTAACTGGTGTCATATTTTTAAATTTGTAATTTTTATTAATATTTTTGATACCGAATTACATGAAGCAAACAAAACATTTTTTCTCTGACAATTGTTACTTAACTCCTCATATCCACTCGCCTTAAGATTGTAATCAATTTTTAGGCTGATAGTGTTTTGTTTGTTTGTTTTTGTACCTTTCCAAGTTTGTTAAAGCTACCATTCATTCCTTTACTGGCTCTTTGAGAATTTCCTGGCCCAATTCTCTTGGACCTGAATAAGTTACTTTCTTGACCCAGTATCGTGGGAGAGTGAGTAAAGAAGTATGATTACAAAGCTAGAATTATGATAACAGATACTGAATGTGCTGACCACACATTACAAGTATGAATTTCCATCTTTTCAATTCATTTTATTTATTTTTCATGATGGGAGACAATAAAATTGTATTCAAGTCGTAATTCATACATACATTATAAGACACTAAACAATTATACATTTATAAACATATTTTAAACTTTCACAATAACAAGTTATATATCATTACAATCAAAACAATCTTGTATGGCCTACGTTCCATCGTGATCTGTTGTGCCACAGATATTTTTTTCTATTAATCAAGATAATATTAGAATTGTCTTTTGTGATAACACAATCTTAAATTTGAATAAAATCTGAAATATAGTGGATATGAACATTTTAGTGACTTGTTTTTTTGATTAGCTTTATTTAATATGTAAATGATTGGTCAAAAATTTCAAATGTTGAAGCCATTTTGGATAAACGAAAAAGAACTAATGTTGATAATAGTTTCCTAAGATGTAACCAAATATAAATAATCATATCCCCAGATTAGTAGTTTATTCCATTAAGAATTTGTATATTTAACTTGGAAATATCTATTACAAGGTTAAATAGTCACTCTGTATATAAATTTATGTACTGAGAATTGGAAATTTTATAGCTATATTAACTGAGGAAGTGAAAATAAAAATCTTGTTTTTTTTTTTTTTAAAGATTATGTTCATGAACTGTTCGCTACATGAAAGTCTTTTAACTTTAAGGTTAGATGTTAAATGTTCTTAACAATTCTAAATATTACATTTCAAAAATAAATTCTGAAACTAAAAAATAACAAATATTCCTAAGCTGAATATTTTGAAATTTTATTTTAACCTACTGATTCATATTATATTTCTTTGATTAGTCAATCTGCCGACGAGGAGGAACCTGGTTCGTAGGTTTGGGAAGACCCCGTAACTCTGGTACCAAACTTTTTAATATTTCTGGTCATGTGAATTCTCCATGCACAGTAGAAGAAGAAATGTCGATTCCTATGAAGGAGTTGATTGAACGCCATGCTGGTGGTGTTAGAGGAGGTTGGGACAACTTGTTGGCTGTGATTCCCGGCGGCTCATCTACTCCATTAATCCCAAAGAAGTAAGTTTACTAGCCACTGTGTGGCTGGATAAAATGGCTGATGTGCAGTCTTTGTTTTAAAATGATATAGATTTTTAGACATGTATGAAAGTCGTTGTGAATCAAAACTTACGTTATATCACTTTATTCATGAATATCAAAATCAATGTCTTCAAAATTTTTAATTTGTATTTAGATTTTGTATGGATAGAAGACACAGGTTTACCTTGAAAAGTGGTCCTTAGTACCCTAGTAATACATAAATAGAAAAACACAGAAAACACTAAAGTTTTGAACCACTTTCTCAATCAGTAGAGAGGATAAAGAAGACTAAATTGTTGTAGTTTGTCTAACCTAAATTTAAAATGTATGAATTGACTGTATGTATAACCAATCTATCAGGTGGTATTATAACATTATAAGTAAAATAACAAGACAAAATAAGAATTAACAAATATAGTAACAATAATAACAAAATATCCAATAATACAACAAATTAAATTAATAAATATGCAAATACATTCCCAACAACAAAATAAACTTAAATTATGGTCTTCAGGGGTTCACCTATACTAAGTATAGACATGGCAATCCCGAGTGATCCTAGTTGGATCTCTACCTTGTCTGATGTTGGCGGACCTCCCTCCTAACTGCGTAGTGGGGACGATTGATCAACCTCGTTTCATGTTCGTACTGGTCGCTCAAGGTTTTTTAACAATTTTCTTCTAATTCACCATAACTCTTTTATTGTTTGCGAATTTGGAAATTCTGAAGGCATCCTTTTCTTTCACTTGCTTTGTAGGTAACATTAAAACTCGAACAGTGTTTATCGAAACATGACTTTCGAGTTATTCGAGTTTGAATGTTTTCGTGTTTTTCAGATGACCACTTTTGATCCTTTCGACATTTCGACGATTTTTCTTCAGTTCCTTGTTGCCCTTGTCCTGAAATGAAAGAATCCTCTTGGTTTATCCTCGTAGTCCTTTTATTTAAGACGTTTATGCAAGCTCCAAGTTTCGTCGTTTGGTGTATGCTTTCTTGGTGTTAGAAAACCCGTCCATTTTAATAAATACATGCTGCTCATGATTCAATTTTACAATATTACCTCTTGTTAATCTAACTGTATCATAAAATTTATCTTTTTTAACTTTTAACATGCTAACTTTTGATTTAACCAAATTAACCCTTTCTTATTTTATTTCTCATTGGTTTGGCCGATTTTGACCAAACTTACCAAAAGTGTTTCCCTTTATGCCCTTTATCAATTGTTGTTTTTATTATCAACACTTTCTTACATTTTCTTATATTTGAGAAAAACGTCTCAAGAGTGATCTTTGACAGCGTTTTTCTCACAGAAATCTTTATCAATTCAAAATTTTTATTTTGCAAAATGAATTTATCCCTGCTAAGCTTTATTATACCATGTTTGGTTTTTTGGAATCTCTTACTTTTTAGTATTTTCATCTTTTGGTTTTTTAACTCTAACTTTTAAACTAACAATGATACTAAAATTCTTTTAATACAGTTAACTATATTTAGGTTCTCTTTAACATTTATAATCCAAAATAATTTAAAATTTTTACAAAAATTAATTTTACTATGTTATCTTATTTGGTCGAATGTTTCATCTCTCCTGTACGGACAGGTCAGTTAATTAATAAGTCCCTGCAGGTGCTTGCAGACGACTCATCATTGAACACGCTCGCCCTTGAATAGAATTGTATAGGCTTTGTCAACCTGTCGATACTGGTTATTTTAACTTAGTAACAAACTTATCCTTATAAAATCTTCCAATTTTTCATTTTTTGGATATTTTTGAGACGAGCTGTTTGGGTATTATCCCAAACCATCTCAGAATAGAGGAGAAAGATTTTTTTCTCCTCTAAAAGGGAAAAAAAATTTCATTGTGTATTAGATTGCTATAATTTTTTTAAGTAAGTAAAGAAAACCATAGCTCCTAATGAGAAAATTCTTCTCCCTAAGCAGTTTTAAACGAACCATCCATGATTATAATACATTTTTTCTTAACTTTTGTTATGTAGAGTGTGTGAAGATGTACTAATGGACTTTGATGGATTGGTGCAAGCACAAACAAGTTTGGGTACGGCAGCTTTGATTGTAATGGATAAAAGTACTGATATCGTTAAAGCCATTGCTCGTCTGATCATGTTTTATAAACATGAATCATGTGGACAATGCACACCATGTCGAGAAGGTATTTCATGGATGAACAAAATGATGTACAGATTCGTTGATGGTAATGCACAGCCTGCAGAGATTGATATGTTATGGGAACTTAGTAAACAGATTGAAGGACATACGATCTGTGCTTTAGGTGATGGAGCAGCATGGCCTGTTCAGGTAAGATTTAGTGGCGTTCAAGTTGTATTTTTTTAACAAAAAAAAAATTTAATTTTACTGTGTACAATGTTGTGTATTGGATGTAATGTATTCAAAAGCTTTCACTGTATTGAAAAATATGTATGTGAAAATATTTATGTCAGGGGAGCAGTATATATCTGTTGGACAATCATGTGCTTTTCTCATCGCAACTCGAACTAGTGAACCTTCGCAGATTCTACAGGTATATATATTTGTGTCAGACAATTTTAGAGTCATTGCAGATTTACTACCTTTTCCCATGGTTGATAACCATTTTTTTCTCCAATATCTATTCTAAAAGCTCTTAGGCTATCCTCCTCTCTTTTCCTACCACTATTTTCAAATTAAATTAATTTTCTGTCATAAAATTATTATCAAGTGTAGAATTTCAAAAAAATTTCCATTAATTTTTTTAAGTTTGTTATTGTAATGTATTCTTCAGTAATTTAATTTTAGCAAAGTTAATTATTTAAGACAATATTGATAATACTTATATTTTTGTACAGGGTTTAATCCGGCATTTCAGGCCAGAGTTGGAAGAAAGAATGAAGAGGTTCAATGAACAACATGCTGTATCTGCTCGAAACTAGATCAATTTTAGATATCTTATATAGATTGTGTTAGGTTTTGTATTATTTGTCATTTAGTTGGCAATTGGTACATGACCACTCAAAATAAAATGGTGTAACTATAATTCCACCGTTGTTACGCTTGAATAAAAGAAATATATATTAAACGTAACAAGGTTTTTATTTCAGTAATAATAAATTAGATACAAATACTCCTATCTGTAAATATTGTAAAAAAAGAAGACAATTCAACCAAAAACATGTTTATTTTTATCTTCCTCTTCATTGTTTTTAATTCTTGTTTATGGATATTAGTGAACTAAATAAAATCTTCTAACTAATGTATTTAACATAAGAAAGTAGTATGAACTTTATTGCTGCCGTTGAATTCAGTAAAGATGAACAGGAATTTATCATAGCAACACTTAGGACTCATGTAGTGAATATGGGCTTGGTAATCCCCCGAGGGTTCACAGCTACTTCTTTTTTCATGTTACAAGGTTATGGAGAAACTATTATTTAAAAAATCTGGTGTACTATAGAATGTACCTTAACTGGCATACTTCATGGATTAATTGTCAATACAACAAGAGTAAATTTTACACTTTCCTAAAACATTTACCAACATATATTTTAGACCTTGATTTTTGAATTTGTTTAACCTGTAGCCATACAGATATTATAGTATATTTTTTTCAATAACAATGATCATGCAGATATGGCAGATATCATTGTGCCAGATATGGCATTGTATTTGTTTATTGTACCATGATTTCTACAGTAAGAAATTAATTATGATTGACACAAAGGCAGCATTGCAGTTATTTGATTATTTTACAAATAACTAAACTTTCTGTATTGTAGAGATTTATGATCTATAGAACATCAATTTCTAATAGACTCTCTGGTTATTTTGATGTGCCAGAAATGAAATAACTGACAAATCTGCAATATGAAATTGTGGTTTAAAATCCTGTCACCAATAAGGCAATCATCGCCAATCGGCCTCATGTGTTGCTTGTGAAAACCATATTGAACACATCCAGTTGCATTGTATAAATCGCCAAGAGGCTCCTGGGAAAATTTGAAAAACCAAAAATAGTGGATCATGATATCCACTTTAAAGTATTTTGAGTTTATTTTTACACTAATTAAATATAGTGTCCGTGTGAAATTAATAACAAATAAAGTAGTAAGTGGTGGAGGGACTCATTTAAATATATGAAAGTATGTATCATTGTCGAAAGTTCTAGAGGATCATTAGAAACGTAATCATAATTAGGGGGAAATGAATATACCATAAAATTGAAACTAAATCAGCTTCTCTACATAAATAGAAAAGTAATGTCATATTGCAAGAACCTATTTTTTCCGTTTTTATAGGATTGCCTTTATAAAACTTTAAAAAAAAACACCCTCCACTTACAATTAATATTTTTCTATTATCTTATTTAAGTACAAGATATCTATCTCGTAAATATTCTAGAGGTTTATCTTAATTTCTTCAAATTTGATAGACATCATAATCATTAGAATTGTTTGTTGTGAAAATAATAAGTTAGTAAATTTAATAGTATGTTACATTACAAGTCCAGAAAATAGGTGTTTTCTGGGCGAGTGTGATTGTTCCCGTGTGAAACGAAGTCGAGCGTAGGATTATCATGCGAGTCCAGAAAACATTTCGGACGAGTCTAGTACGATATTTTACATCATACTACTCTATAAAAAAAAATTCAAAAGTTAGAACAAAGTTTTTATTTCATAGCAACATTTTCCTTTCTAGCTAGATCCTTTGAAATAGCTAATTACTGAAGTGACCAGTAATAGAAATAGCTGATTTCATTACATGCTAGTAGCGATGTTACTAGCACATAATGAAATCAGGCGTTTCTTAGGAGCATTTGTTTATAACAAAATAAACTAAAAGTAACCTCAACACTTAAAAGTTTTCACAAAGGACTATTCAAGATGCATTTTGACAAGAAGTACAGTATAATAACATGGAACTTGAAGAAGACAATGTAGAAATGGAAAGTATTGAAATATCGTTACACTTATTGTCTGATAAGTCTAGACACAGGTATGAAAAAGAATACTCTGATTTTTGTAAATGGTGCAAGGAAAACAAAGTTTAAACAGTAATTGACAATGTTCTTTAGTGTATATATACCTACTATCAAAAAAATTTGAAACTTACTTCTTTATGGGCTAAATATTCATTGATAATGAATTGTTTAGAAACAAAGGAAAATGTTGATTGTAAAAAGTTTAATCAAATGATTGCTTTTTTCAATAGTTACTCAACTGGGTACATGCCTGAAAAGTCTAAACTGTTGTTTAAAAAGGAAGTTATACAGTTCATACTTCATTTTCCAGATAATAAATATCTAATGGCCAAAATCATTTTAATTTTTGGACTTTGTTGCAGGTATGATTTGACACGATTGACTGTAGATAATCTAGAACATTTTTACAATAATAATAGAAGGAAACCCTTTCCAACCATGTGCGTTATATCGCAAATATGCTGCCCTAAGACCTAGTAACATCAAAAACCAAAGGTTATTCATGGCGAAATAGTATATTTTATCCAGAATGCTGGTGTTCACACAGTTAGCGGTGTACCAAAACAAATAGCAGAAGTCCTTAAATTGAAAAATCCTCAAGAATATACCCGTCGCACATTAATAAGGACATCTGCTTCAATGTTAATGGTTAGAAGATGGAGACAACTTACCCTGAAAAAACATGGTGGATGGCAGTCATCGAGTGTTGCTCAAGGATATGTTGAAAATATTGTGTATGGAAAACTTGCAGTGTCTATAAAGTTGTTCAATAACTTCGCAAAATCTACAGTAATGAATAAGAAACTATTACAGAATATCCCTAATGTTGGCCCTACAGTAATGAATAAGAAACATATTACAGAATATCCCTAATGTTGGAGTATAACCACTACTTTTAGAATTTAGAAGGACAGGAAACCTGATTCTAACAGCTTTTGTATGAAAATCGACTAAAAATAAATTGTTTCTTTTTAAAGTGTGAGTTTAAATAATATTACTATATAAAATTGATTTCAGATAGCTGCACCTGACAGTAGTTGGTTTTCAAAAATAAATATTCAAAATTTGTGTCACCTCACTGAGAAAAAAGAAAATCATTAATACCTTCATTACACATTTCATTTATGTTGAAAATAATAAATTACTCTACTTACCTGCACCCTAACATTGTTTACATGAACTAAAAGATTGTGAATTATTAGCAGATTTAATGTTTCAAAACAAAAATACTTCACAGTATATCTGGCGTAAAAAAATTGCATTATAACTTACATTAATGCTGAATTTATCTGGCGATAAAAGTTTGTACTATTGAAAAAAAAGAATAAATACATGTTTCATAAAGTGCAGTTTTATGGCTATAAAATTTTGTTCTATTTGACATATTTGGATTTAATTCTCCATTAGATAATGCTTTTTTTCGCCATATCTTCTCGACACATCCATGGAAAGAGCCACAAGCTTGATACATGGAAAATCAATCCTGAATCCTTGTCCTAGGCGATAGAGGTACAACAGGAAGGAAGGTGGTTTTTAGTGAGTAAGAACCTCACACTATTGGGAAGATCTGATGTCTCCCTTTGTCTATTGAAGATTTTCCACCTCTCCTACAAAATAAAAAAAGTGCTGACAATTGGTTGTTACAAGTTTATACTGTTTTACTACACTTTTTCAAATAATATTACAATTTTATTCAAAAAAGGACTTGAATTCACAGTACTTTTAAAATCAAATTAATTGTCATAAATCATTAAAAATCGAAAGAAACTTTAAATGATATATAATAAAAACGTTATGCACAAACTTCTTGCTTTTTTGAGAACATATTGTAGGTTATATTTGTTCAGATACACTAAGAGCTCAATCTGGGGTGTAATAGGAAGTGATGCGCAATATATAGCCTCTCCTATCCAAGTGTCAACCTCACCTTCTGGCTGGTGCACCCTGTTTTAACTGACGACCAAGTATGGCGGTATAACCATAACCCAATCCAAGGTGGAACAGCATATGCTGATGGATGGATGGCTGATGGGTAATCAGTCGCTAATATGCGAACTCTGGATACCAGGTGACCTCCAGTAGTACATAACCTTATCCAGTAAGAGGCTCTGCTGGATGGACTGTTTAATTCCTCTTTTACTCGTGGGAACAAAATGGACCCTAATAATAAAATAAAAACGAAAAATACGGAGGGGAACAAGCCCTTAATAAACCAAACACCCAAACCTGTGGCAGTGGAGGCGGGCGAAAGCAGCGCCTCAAAGCCAGAAGGTGGGGTTGAGAAATTGGTATGGAGTGCGTGCAGGTGAACCTCCACCATGCGAAGGCTGCTTCTGCCACCTTATGCAAAAGGTTTGCCCAAGGCACAAAATTGTGGGACTAGTTCAGGAGCCCTGGATCAACGGGGGACGAATTTGAGGACTAAACACAAAAAACTAAGTTGATTTATGATAGATCTACCCTGGTACCGAGGGCGGCGATTCTGATCAACAAAACCATCAATATAATAATTCTCTCAGAATTTACAGATGCTGATACAGTCACTGTAATGGCAGAGCTGAGTGTCCCTGGAGGTAAGAAGGAGGTAGTTTTGACCTCGGCATACTTTCCTGAGAAGGAAGCGCCACCAGAAACGGTGAAACGACTCATCGGCTATGGCGAAGCCAACAGGAAACACCTAATCCTGGGTGTCAATGCCAATGCCCACAATACCATCTGGGGGAGCACCGACACCAATGATGGAGGTGAGTTATTCTATGAATACTTACTAACTACTAACATGATGGTGGCTAATAAGGGCAATCGCCCAACATTTATAAACTCTATTAGGCAGGAGGTACTCGACTTAACCTTAGTGTCTAGAGGGGTTTCAAAATTAATATGTGATTGGGAAGTGTATGGGGACGCTTCTTTCTCTGATCACTTCATGATCATGTTCAAAGTGGGGGCTTGTAGCGTGATTAACCAAACATATAGAGTTCCTAGCAAGACCGATTGGGTGGGATACAAAAGTTCCCTACAAAATGGTGTGAAGGATATACAACAAAAAAAAAGATCCATAAACGACCTGGAGAGTACAGCTAACCTCACAACGGAGGCAATATTGAGGGCCTTTGAGGATAGCTGTCCTCTCAAAACCAAAAAACTAACAGTAAAGTGCCCTGGTGGAACAATGAGCTTAGTAAACTACAAAGCAAGGCCAGAAGTGAATTTAATAAAGCGAAGAGAAAAAATAACTGGGGAGAGTCCCGTAAGGCTCTTACTGAGTTTAATGTAACACTTCGTAAATCGAAGCGTAGCTCATGGAGGACCTTCTGTGAGAGTCTTAATGAAGCACCTGAAATTGGCAGGGTGCAGAAGGCTCTTTCAAAGGGTACTCAAGTAAACATTGGTGCACTTAAACGTGAAGATGGCACCATAACACAACCTTCCAGGAAACTGTGGAAGCTTTATTAACAAAACATTTTTCTGGTTGTATAGCACCTGGAGAAACAAGGGTGTACAATGGTTCCATAAGGAGTAGAGCAGAACTCAAGATGGACTGTCCCCTTGTCAACAAGATTGTATCGCCTGAAAGGATTAAGTGGGCCACAGGGTCCTTTAAGCCTTTTAAGGCTCCAGGCCCTGATGGAGTGTTCCCAGCACTCATTTAGAGAGGGCAGGACATCTTAATCTCAATACTGATCAAAATGTTTAGATCCAGTTTGTTATATGGCCACGTTCCTCAAGTATGGAGGAAAGTAAAGGTCATATTTCTATACAAGGGGGTGCAAAACCCCTAGACGACCCAAAGTCTTACCGTCCAATTAGTCTCTCGTCGTTTATGCTTAAAACAATGGAGAAACTAGTGGACCAACACATTAGAATGGAGGTTTTAACAATTGCATCTCTTCATAAATACCAATTTGTCTACCAAAAAGGCAAATCAACAATATCGGCATAGCATCAACTTGTCAAGGCCATAGAGGAAGCATATGAGTCAAAGGGGATAGCCCTATCAGTCTTTATGGACATAGAGGGCGCCTTTGATAATGCTTCCTATGACTCAATGCACAGTCTCTCAGTAAAAGAGGGATTCACAACTTTATCATTCAATGGATAAATAACATGCTGATGGGTAGACATGTATCCACCAGCATTGGTAGCGCTACACATGAGGTAGGTACCACAAGAGGCTGCCCACAAGGGGGAGTTATCTCCCCACTGCTGTGGTCGCTGGTAGTGGATGAACTACTAAACGACCTGAGCAGGGCAGGGTTTGACGTTCTTGGTTATGCTGATGACATAACCATAACTGTGAGGGGCCAGCATGACTCCGTTATAGGGGAGAGAGTGCAGAAAGCCATTAACATGACAAAAAACTGGTGTCTCAAAGAGAGCATGAATATAAACCCATTAAAGACCACTTTTGTTCCATTTACTAAACGAAGGAAATTAAATTTACCTAGCTTTCACCTAAGTGGAACCACCATTCCCTCTCTAAGGAGGTAAAATACCTTTAGGTGACACTGGACCAAACGTTATCGTGGGAGAGTCACCTATCTAAAACGACCAACAAGGCCATTAAAACATTATGGTCGTGCCGCCAAATGGTTGGCAAAACGTGGGGTCTGAATCCAGAGCTAATAACTGGATCTACAAGCAGGTCGTTAGACCCGCTATCCTCTATGCGTCAGCAGTTTGGTGGAGGAAGGTAGACCAAAGTACCGCGCAAGCAAAGTTGGCTAAAGTGCAAAGACTAGCATGTCTAAGCATCATAGGTGCCATGAAAACAATACCCACTGCCGCAATGGAGATCCTTCTAGGCTTGGATCCCCTACTGGTTGCAATTAAGGAGGAAGCTATGAAGCAGGTCTTCAAACTACATGAGGAATACCATTTCAAAGTAGGAAACCTCAAAGGGCATCTGTAAATTCTCAGAGCCACTCCTTTATTGGATATGGCTGCTGCAAGTGACCAGATGAAAGTAAAAATGATCTTTGATCACAAATACAAAGTTCGCTTCCCCATTAGGGAAGACTGGACGGGAGGCACGGAATGTGTGCCAGCGGACTCCCAAAAATGGTTTACAGACGGATCCAAAATAATGGAAGGTGGTTTGGGGGCAGGAGTGGTGGTACCAAGGTTCAAAAGATATGTGTCCATCAGTGCTGACGCCACCATCTTCCAAGCAGAGGTACATGCCATCCATTTGGTGGCAAATCTTCTGATCAATAAAAACCAATGCAAACAGAAAATTAGCAATATGTCGGATAGTCAAGCGGCATTAAAAGCACTTCAAAGTAACAACTTGAGATTAAAGATGCTTCACGATTTCCATCAGGCCCTAAACCAGCTGGCGGACAAGAATAAAGTTGAACTTGTCTGGGTGCCAGGGCATGAGGGAATAGCAGGCAACGAGGAAGCAGATCAGCAAGCTAAACTTGATGCATCTAAACCCTTTACAGGGTCATTTCCTATGTATGGATTTGGCCCTAGGGATTACCAGGAGGTTATTACCAACTGGGTCAACAAAGTAATCAACAGAACCTGGAATACATAGCCGGGTCTAATACATTCCAAGAAGTTCCTTAGCCCTAATAAAAAGAGAGGGAAGGAAGTGCTAAACCTAAGCAGAAGAGAGCTAAAACTCCTCTGTGGTATACTAACAGGACATATCCATTGCAGGTACCACTTAATTAAGATGGGCCTGGTGGACGATGATACTTGCAGGTACTGTGTTGAAGAAATGGAACGCATGGAACACATCATCATGGAGTGCCCGGGCTTATGTCATAAAAGACATAAATTTCTAGAATTTATCTTCATTTCGGAAGAAGAATTACTAAACCTCCCAACCAGGGGTATTGATCAATTTTGTCAAAGACATAGATGTCTCCTGAGTCCAACAAGAGGGGGGCACAAAAGATCTAATTAGGTAGCAGTGCAGGAGGCGCTTTTAAAACACTCTCCCCAGTCTTAATAATAAAGAGCTCAATCTAATCCAAATTTTCATTTTAAATCTTATTTCAAATTTTAATTGTACTTTTTTTGTTGCTTGAAATTTTACAGTCTTTATAGGAAAATATTAAATCAAAAAATGTAGGTTAAAGAGAATATTTATACCTAATTTTTGTGTGTACAAATAAAGGGTTATCTATAGCATAGGCCTATAGCTTATCGTTAACAAAATAGTCTTTTAGCCGATTACTGAGCATTTTCAACTTTAAACAACAAGAAAATCCGAGCGTGACGCTCAGAATCCAATTCACCCTCTGCAGAATTTGTGCGCGGTGCGTCTATAGAAGTTTACACTTCATAAAAGTTTTAAGTGACTGAATTATATATTAGTATAGTACTACAAAAGTGTTTGTCTTTTAAATATAAACTACATGATAAACGAAAAATGTTTAAATATTCAAAAACCTAAAACTACTTGTGCGTGATCCCCGTGATCTCTCTATCGAATAGTAATCTAGCGAATAGTTAATAACGCAGTGGTAAAAAGTATTCACTATTTAGATAAAGTATTCGGGAGTACCGCTACGAATAGAAATTGATTCCTTATGTACATAAGTTGTAGAGCATTGCAGCTAGCCAGAAAAAAGTATTCATTAGAAAGTGTTCGAATACTTTTCTTACTATTCAAATAAAAGTGAACTATTCGAATATAAGAATACTTTTCTATTCAAGTAACCCTTCACTATTTTTCAGTCCGTTAGTCCGTTGTCAGTAGGGTCCGTGTGCATTTGGCGGCTGAGGATAGAACTTAGTCATTGAAACGTCTTCTTCTACTTGTTTTTCACAAATAAAGTGATTTTTTGTAGAAAAAAATGTGTTTTTATTCATTTGTTATATAACTTTTTAGTTGTAAGTTATAAATTAAATTATAATTTCACTGTGTAAAATCTACATCCAATTGTCCTAGATTTGGTGTTTCTACAGTAAAAATAAGACACAGATGTGTACTTTAAAAATTTCGATGTACCGGTTACTATAATTTTTCAAACTAAATGTAAAAATCGAGAAAGTCTGTGGAAATATTTATTTGTTCAATAAATTAATGTGAAAATAGCAAGATTCATCGTTATAAAAAAAAACAAATCATGGATTTAAAAAAAATCATTCCAAAGTAAAGATATACATAAAAAAATCTTTCTTTGTTACATTATTTTGTTCCCTTATACAAAATTATCTCAATAATTAATTTATTTGAATTAGTAATGATCAGAGATAATAGCTCTAAAAGCGGTATATTCAAGAAATACCACAAAGTAAAAAAATAATGATTTAAAAACTCATGTTGTCTATTCAGAAGGACCTACCTACTCTGTGTTATGAAAGATAAATGACTTTTTGTGTTTTGACATTAATTTAACCACAAAGTCCAATATGAAGGCCTATAGTTAACCTGGACAAATGGAAATTACGATAAAGTAGTAATTAGTTTCACTTACTACTGAGTACTGACAGCTGACAGATTGAACTTGTTTTGTGCTTGTGTAATGTTGACAAGTTTTACCATTTTGGCTTACTAAATCAAAGGTTATGTTCATGTAAGAGTTCTTAAAACGCCTTTACCAAAATTTCCAGTGTTAGTAAGTAATGTTTGTTTTCTCTTACAAATAAATTCTATTTTTAAAAAACCTTGATATACTGTTTTATTTTCTAATGTGTCGATGAAGTTCAACAATGAGTACATTGTTACAATAAGGTTAGCCTACTTGTAAAAAATGTCAATTACCACTTTCTGTTTTTGGAGTTTTAACCATATTTAAGTTTATGAATTGGTAGAAAAATGTACTAACTTAGCCTATATGGTACCCATCCAGATCCTATTTTCTCACTGAGTCTATTATTATAGCCTATTGTTGTTCTTCCTGGATAAAATTCACAATTTTGTGTACATCTCTGTCATCCCATGTTTTTATTCTTATAAATTGATGATGTGGTAGAACTTAATTTGTTATGTTTTAGCTACCCAAATTATTTGGGTGAATATTTACCTTGTAATCAAAGGATCAGATCATATTATTTGGCGCAATAAACATTTCAAGTTCCAAATGCATTAGTTTAATAGAAAATGAGATTTATCCAGCTACATAGGTTAAGAATGCCAATGTTAATATTAATAACTATGTTCATCAAGTCACTTCATCTATGATTGCTTGTTTTCAAGTCATATATATATATATATATAATATTAGATACCTTACTTGACCTCGCCTATGTAATTTACGTCCTATTTTGTAACTTACGCAACTTAGATGCTACTAATTGTGAAGTCGATTTCAATACTTTAATATTCCTATTTTCTAATAAAATAATACATTTTATGACTTTAAAAGTGTCTTACAAAATTTAAAATGACCTGATTGTTTTAAAATTAAGGTAGTCATAACACATAGGCCTACACTAACTTCACTAACATAGTCATACATAAATTAACATTGGCTTTCATTATTAGACTTTAACCTAACAGCTGTATTCACTTGTTTTCTATGTGTTATTATAATTTTAACAGTGAAGAAATTTATTTTGGGACTTGAAATGTATATTGGGCCACATAATATCATCTGATCCTTTGAATACAAGGTAAATACTTTGTTTTCATAATTTGTTATAAGCAAATAGTTTTTGTGGCAGAAATGGTTTGAAATTATGAAACAGTGTTTGGTGACTACATTGATTTACTGTAGTGCTAGTGGATTTCACTGCATCTATGGGGACCTAACCTACAAACATTTTGGAATGTGGGAGGGCTGGTAATAAGGGAGTGATGAATAACAAATTGCACATTTGAAGCTAAAATGAGAAGAGATTAACATGTATATTGATATATAATCATTGAGTTTATTGAAATATGATGAATGAATCATATTTCAGATATTTTTTGATGAAAAATATTTCAAGACAAAAAAAATATAAGACTAGAATACAAGCAACTAAAATAGTAAAACATTCAGGTAGTGTCAAAAATGTTTAAACTGTATCTTGTGATACACCAGGGCTGTAATTTATTACAAGGGTGCTTGATATGGACTATCAAACTGTTGTGGAACTGGAGTTAGGTTTTTCTTTAAGTTGTTATAACAGAATGTTACCCCCATGTCATTTTCATATCATAAACAATTTAAATTAAAATGTATGACTTTCTTTTGCAAAAAACATGTTAAGTTACATGCTCTCTGTTAGCTAGTCAATTTGTTCAACGATTTAGGCGTACACAACACTTACATTCATACAATGTGTTCACACTTTACATTATCCTAATTCTAAGAAGTCTAAAAGACTAAGTTGATAGTTTAACAAAAATTAATTAACATTGTTTTCAGGTTTACTGAATAACAACAAAAATGATGTCCTCCATATTAAGACTGTCTAGAGGAGTGTCCTCAAATATGACAAGTAAGTTTTGTTGCATAAATTACAAATCACAGTATTGTACCTAGTTAATTCCATTCTTATTTCATACTTATATGTATGCAATATTCTTAGAAAATTAACATGTAGACCTAGTTTTTGAACTAATTTTTTAATAACCTATTCTTTTAATTTACTTCCTCATTTAAGGCCCATACTTATTTATATATATCAACTTAACCCAGAGTGACTTTTGTACCTCTTGAATCACCACCAATCTTGTAAATATCACTATAATGAGTAAAGGTTTTTTATCTCTAGAACTGAGGTTAAAGTAAAGGCACTTTATAACATAACTTATTCAAAGATAAATAATACATTTTCTATATTGATTCTTCCTAGTGACAGGATTCTTCCTAGTCCATGTTTACTAATAGAATTTTAAAATTTTGATCTCTTGACATTTAGCATGTTACAAAAACATATTATATATTAAACACATATAAACATTTATGGCTCCGCTGCTAGGAGGCACTTCAATAATGTTCTCTGGGTATAATAGGCAATACACATCCCTTCTCTCTACCTATTCTAACACAACCAATTTAGATTATTCTGGATTCAAACCATAATTAACTTAGTTACAATTTTTTTTTTAATCTAAAAAATATATGGGCTTAATTTACACACACACACACACACACACACACACACACACACACACACACATATATATATATATATATATATATATATATATATATATATATATATAAAGTAATGATATGTTTGCTCTGCATTCTCCAGATTACTGAAGACTGCACAAGACCATAGCAGTAATTATGTGGTTTTCACTGTATATGTTATTTTGGTAAAATATAATAAAAATTATATATGTACATATATTACTGTTTGCTAGTCCATCAGTAGTATAGATAGAAATTTTAGAAAAAAAACAATTGTTTTGAAATGAAACCAATTTCAGTCAGGATTTATTATTGTTTATTAATAAACAAAGACCAGAGCACTGTGGTGACAATATATACAGGTACACTTTCAAAAGTCCCTTACCACACCTGGGAATAAACAAAATAACAAAAAACAAGACAAAAGTAATAGGAATAAACATTTTACTTTTGACAAAAAGTTTGTTTTTTGTTATTTTGTTTATTCCCAAGTGTGGTAAGGGACTTTTGAAAGTGTACCTGTATAGTTTATTGTCAGGATTTTATTGTTGATCATAATCCTGCACTCAGTTACAATTAAAATGTTCATGGGCCTAGTACATTTATTTGGTTAACAGTGTTTTTATTTTACCATAATCTGATAAAAATATAGCCATCTATGTCCAATTTTGGGAAATAAATACCTATGACCGGAACGTGTTGGAACAAGATAAATTTTATTAAAAAGGTATGTCCACTTCCAACTTGCTTCAAAGCAGCTAGAAATAAACAAAAAGAACTGTCATTTTCGTTTAAATTTAATAACTTGACATACTTGGACAGAAACCAATTAGGTGTCCAGTGTTTGTGTTAGTGTACTTATATGTTGATAATGTTCTGTAATTTTCTTCTGATGATGCCGCATTGATTAGTGAAACAGCAGTAGTAAAAACGCAACAAAAGAATTGCAAAGACAGACGTAAGGTATTAATACGCATGTATAAATAAAAAGATAGATATGTTACACCTCGACTTTTTAATTAATTATGTTTTCCAAATTGTAAAACAATGTTATAAATATGTAAATGTGTAAGTAAAAGGGTGCAAAACCATTTTAAATAATATTTTGTAACTTTACCTAACACAGTGTAACGGACCTCTATTGTTGGACATTCACAAGTATTTTAAGGCAATAATTAGGCTAACGAAAAAGAGCAGTATGACATTGTAGTATTCTAACCACACAAAACAATGCCTCTGTAACTAACATCAACTACATCGTAAAATAATTTGTAGTTTGTAACACATACACTCTGCAGTCATATAAAAAACATATTTTTATAAATATAATCTATACATTGTAAATGATAAATAATCATCTGCACATAATCTAACTTGTCCCTTGCCAATATATATCTAATTTGTCAAATATTCAATATGTAAATTGTAAACACAATATAATATTACATGGATTTTATAATAGGCTACTATTATAAGCCAGCCCCACCCTCATAAGTGGCAATATCTGTCTCATCCATACCTAAAACACCATAATTCCGTGTATACTTTGTATATTAATAACAAAAATTCTCCAAACCTCTCTTACATATGTCAAAATCAACAATAAAATATCATATCACAAAACAAAATTAAACAAACAAAACTAGAAAGAGAGAAAGGAAAAGAAAAAACTTATTGAAAAATTATTTGTCCTTTTTAAAAAAAATACTACGTTTTCACACTATTTTTATCAAAATCCAAAGAATTATTCGGAAAAAGTACAAACAAATTACAAAACCAATTCCTTCTTACATGACATGTTTTAGATTGCACGTCGGAGTCACAAATATACTTGACATTTATTTTATTATTGTTACAGAACAGAGTCTCATGGATTTAAAGATTTGTACTCGGAATCTAGCTTCAAAACCAAAAGAAGCAAAAGAAGAATCTGCACCTCAACCTTCTTCGGTGACTCAATTTAAAACACTTGCAGTCTCAGTTCCTGAACCTTTTGTATACCATGTTAAGTTGAACCGGCCAGATAAACTCAATGCAATCAATAATACTATGTGGTTGTAAGTAACTCCGTAAATTTATTTAGTTTGGATAAGTTTTTTTTATGTGATAGATTAAGAGTAGGTCCTATTATTTAATGTAAATTAATCCCTCACTAACTCATCAATGAATATTCGATTTTATAATAATTAAATATTTCTAATACTAACAATTCTGTTGCTAGAAATATAATCTGATAATAAAGGAAATGATTCAAGACATTATACTCTGCTCAACGTAGGTTTAGAGATGAGAAACACATGTTAATAAAGGCCAGCAGATTAATGTTATTGATAATGTTACAATAGCTACATTTTCTTTTTGGAAAATAGTTGTCTAACTTTGATGAAATGTAGTATAGAGATTTTTTGTAATATTTTGAACTAGAGCAGTTTTGTTTTAAAATGGTTAGCCTACTATTTTTTAGCAAATTTTTCACTTTAATGTTTATATTTTTTGTCAGAATTTCAAAATTGTATGTTAAAACTGATGTAATTATATAGAATAGCTGGTGGAGCTAATTTTGGTTATTAAAAAAAAAAAAAAAAAAAAAAAAAAAAAAAAAAAAAAAAAAAACCTCTACTACATACCTTACGTCTTAAGAATAAATTATTTTGTTCAATGCGGAATTTACTTTTTCACCGAAAAATCACAAAATCCACATATTTATAGGTTACTAACAGAGTACCCGTCCTTCGTACAGGGTTGATGTACATTTAAGCCAAGTATATAATTGAGTGTTAAGGGAGTTTTCAAGGTCAGTGGGGTGGTGCCCTGATGGAATTTCTAAATAAAAATAGGCCTATGTGTTAACCAGGGACCCTAAGAATGTCCATGTACAATTTCAGCTCAATGGGTCCAGTAATTTTTATGTGATTAAGTACACACACACACACACACACACACACACATACACACACGCACACAAACACACACACACACAATTAGATTTTTATATAATAGTATAGATGTATATATAGGAATGGAAATCGCATATGGTTTGACGCATGCACATTATATCATTACTATCACAAATTCACAAATAACAGATTTGGCCTCATGACTATGTATATAAAACTACAGGTTTGGCCAATATATATATAGCCACCTGGTCAAACCTGTCATAGGTTTGGAGAGGTCAATAATTTTGCTTATCTTAACCCTTTGGGTGCCACGGTGACGATCTATCGTCACAATTTTTTCGTGCGAGAAATGCCACGATGACGATCTATCGTCACCATTTTTCCGTGCGAGAAATGCCACGGTGACGATCCATCGCCACTGCGTATTTCGTAGTTTAATTAATTTATTTGTAATCTGCTATATAGTATTTCGGTGTTTTAAAATACTTTGTGGTATATCCAGTGATATTCAGTGGTGGAAAAAATTTTGTTTTAGCTAACTAAACAGATGACAACAATTACTGATGCACAAAATCAGCTGTTGTCATTTTCACTTGCAGGTTAGAAGTGTACGGTACTGATATTATTGTGTGTTGATATTATTTTCTCACTACAGTCATCAGTTTTTTTTTTGAAGTTTGTTGTTCGTGTTATTTTATTATTTGTTTGTTGAAGGTTATTATTTTAGTTATTACAAGTTTAAAGTAGTATTTTGGATAATATATTGCTTTGAAATGGCGGAAGAAAATCTAAGAGGTAGCGAAGTAGACAGATTACTTTTAGGTTATTCAGACGATGACTCTTTAGCCTCTGAAGATGATTTGTTACATTTATTTGGGGATGACAGTGATCTAGACCCGTTATATCAACCAGAAAGTGATAGTGATATTGATTTAAACTTAGATTAACCTAGTACATCAGGTAAACAAAATAGGCCTAGGATAGGTTGGGATAGGTTAGTTCTGAGATAAAAGTTTTTTGTTTGAGTTTGATTTCCAACCAAATAATTTAAAAATTTGGTCACTTATAGAAAACAGTATATAGATAGAAAATAGCACACTTCCCATATATAAAATATTTTTGGTTTGTGAGGTAAAAAAAAAAATGTAAAATTTTTTTTTCTAAATTAGGCTATTTAAAGTTTGGTTTTTAATAAATAATTTTTTTTTACATATAGAATCCAACTTATTTACAAATATAATTGTAGCCTAGGTAACACTGAACATTTTGACACTAAATTTGTTAAGATATCTTGTATACAATTTAATCTGTGTCAATTATAACAAAGTTCTCCAAAAAACCATTTATACCTGTGGCATTTTTGGGTGAGTCTGTGCATTTTAGATGTGTTACCGAATTTTCCAGTTATGAAAATTTTCTTGTGGCACTCAAAGGGTTAATATGTAGGGTGATATAATTTCGCAGCAGCTAGGAAGAAATGTTGGAGGAATGACATCATTTCACGTTACCTGTGATCACAGATATAAACATTGCAATTTCTTTACTAACATACATACGAATGTGAAGAATTGCCATTATGTCTAACTTATAAATACATGGATTTCATAATTTTTAAATTGTGATTTTTCGGTAAAAAATTGAAAAAATAATTTATCTTAAGACATAAGGTATGTTGTAAAGAAATTTTAAAAATAACTAAAATTAGCTGTACCAGCTACTCTATATAATTACCGAAACTGAGATTATACCAGGAAAAATTGTAGTACAGAACTTTGGTTCTGTATATGACAAACCGGATCAATTAAACTGGAAGGAGGTTCTTTCATCACACATTATGACAGGCAACCTTTAATTATTTCACATGTAACTATTGATCAGGTTGTGGCTGCAATTAAAAGGTTGCCTTCAAAAAGATCGTTTGGTCCAGACCTTTTTCTAAATTATATTGTTAAAGCCTACTTGTTCAGAATTCTTACTTGAACATCATTGTTTTATTTTTAATCTAAGCCTTTCCATGAACATTTTTCCGAATGATTGGAAATTGTCCAGAATTACTCCTCTTCATAAAGGAGCTAACAAATTCGATATCGCCAACTACAGACCTGTAGCAATATTTTCAACTCCCGCTAAAGTATTTGAGATTGTAATTCATTTGTCTGTACTATCTCATATGAAACCGTATTTGTCTTGGGCAGAATGAAATTAACATGGCTTTATTCCTGCTAGATCCATTAATAGTAATGTCGAACTTTGTAAATTATACATCTCGTGTATCCCTATATAGGGGCAAGTGGATGTAGTATACACTGACTTTGCGAAAGCATTTGATAAAGTCAATCGCATAACTTTGCTTTAAAAAATGCATTTTTATGGGTTTCAAATGATCTACTCATATTTTTCTCTTCCTATCTGTTTTTTATGTATCAATATGTAATGTATTGTGGTTTTAAATCTAATAGTTTTATAACAGGGTTCGGTGTTCCTCAGGGCAGTAATTTGGGAACTTTATTGTTTAATATGTTCATTAATGATATAACATTGTGTTTTGATACTTGTGAATATTTAATGTACACAGACGATTTGAAAATTGAAAAAAAAATTTCAACTAGGCCTAGTTATGATTGCCAAATTTTGCAGGAAAATTTAGACAGATTATTTATTTGGTGCGAAGATAATAAACTTCAACTAAATATTAAAAAATGTTGTATTATGTCATATTATAAAGCATTATATCCTTTAATTAATAATTATAACATTGAGTAAATATTGCTTGGATGAAAGCCCAACTGTACTACACTTTCAACTGTAAAATATGTTTTTGTAAAGCGTGAATCAACACTAATTTTTGTTTTCCTTTTTTATTGAAGGAGAGAGTATGTATGCAAACCTACTGTCGGAAATCTATACATTTCATGTTTTGTACCATTAGTTCAGTTTGAAATTAGGTTTAAAGATGGTTTCTGACATGCATTGTCACCATACTGTACTTATTATTTTCACCAATAATGTGTTGAACTAAATATTTTTCAAATAATGCTTTGAAATAATCACTGTATGTGTGGGGACTTACCATCATAAAAATTTTAATCTACCATCGAAAAACTAATCTCTCCATTCAAAAACGTTTCGAGATCTGTATTCATCATGTTGGGAAGAATTAGTGGACATTCCAAATCAATCTTGTCTGCATTATCATCATTCATAAAATATTTACAAGGAAGCTAAATACAAATTACTCTATGATCACCCATCGTAATAAAACTCGGATTGATAAAAAAGCACAACATTGTAAACATTCAAGTAGCCCCGCCATCTAACACCATCTAAAGCTATGAGTCTCATCACCTTTGACATTTAAAAACAACTAATTGTATTAGTTTCAAGTATTATCAATAGGTTGTGTGAAGTTCTAAGCTATCTACTTAGGAATCGCAACATTCATGTGAATACTTTTTAAGGCATGATAGGCAGAATCGATGTGTCATGAATACTTATCAAAGTGATAATCAAAATTTCTAATACCAGACCAGTTTTTGTTATGAATTTGTTTACAGAAGGTCTGAAATGGAAAAAAATATTTTTTTGTTACAAAAATTTTAATGTACACTCACACTCTTCTGAAGTGAGAACTTAAGGTGTTAATTGCAATTGCATTTTACCAGTAATTTGTAGGTATTTATAAAATTATTTGTATAGTTTTCAATGTGAAGTATTCTTTTTATGATTACAAAAATTATATTTGTAATTATATTTATTTTTTACATAGAACTTCACATTTTCAACAAATTTATACTGATAATATTGTTTTGTTTTAGAGAGATTGGTCAATGTTTTTCCGAGCTTGGTGACAACGTGGACTGCAGAGTAATAATACTTTCAGGATCAGGAAAGCTTTTTACTGCAGGTAATTTTTGTTATTATTGTTTTATGTAATGAATTTAATAACAACTTTAAAATAATAGGTTATGTCTATTATATTTTAAGTATACATTGTTCTAAACAACTTAACTCCATTCACAAAAGAATTTAACTGCTACTGACGTCTGCTGAGCTGTACATTGATGAAGACTTTATTAGAGTACTGTAGTTTTGCTTTTTTTTGGAGAGATAGAAGTACCAATGAAAGTAGTGTTTATGCTATATATTTTCGTAGATAAATTATCCTGATATTTTGTTCTTTTAGTCAGTAGTTTTTAGTTTATAAAATATTCTACTCAGTTGACTAACTCATTGTTAACATACATCATGCCTCGTTGTGAGATATTGCAAATATATCGACATTGATGAGGTTTTACTCGGTGATAATGATTTTTCCAACAACAATAATTTTTTGAGTGAGTATAATTTTAAAAGTGAAAATAAGAATGAACTGGTGATGGCTTAGTCTTAATTGCTAATGGGCCTGCAGTTAATGAAAATGTTGTTTTTCACACAATACCGGTATTACCAATTGACAGATTGACAGAATAGAGGAAACGTTGTATTGTATTGTATTTTGTATTGTTCTTTATTAGTCCCTTAGACAAATTTACTTTTGTATAAGACAAGTCAACCTAATATACAGGTAGTAACTAAAATAAAATAATACATAAATATATAAAAATAGAAGAGATAAAAAAATTTGTATAAGTGTAATTAAATTACAAATAGCAACAACAAAATTAAATTTAACTTTAAATAAATGTATAATAATTCATAACATATGCTATATAGAGCGATTCAGAATTTAAATTTTATATCTTAATTACAAAATTCATAATCTAGATTTATTTATTGACTGTCAACGATAATTTTTAATTGAGTCTCAGAGTCAATAATGTCATTGTATGACTCGTCATAACACACAATTATCACACACATTATCTATAATAAACACCCACGTTAAAAAAGTGATGAAAATAAGTAGACTCAGTGATGGCTTAGTGTGAATTGATAATGTGTCTGCAGTTATTGAAATGATATTTTTCATACAATTACGGTGATTACCATTTGACAAAGTAGGGTAAACGTTTAAATAACCATAATTCACACTGAAATCTAATACGGTTAAATACTATTCCTGGATGATGTTTTGACTTACTACATGCTCATGTGACACAGCTTATCAGTGCTACCATCACAGGTATTTTTCAGTTAAAAATTAACCTTCTACTGTATAATATTTTTTTAATCATAATTGGGGGTGCAGCATCCCATGGATTAGTCTATGTTTGCAGTATAATATTTATATAGTTATGTGTTTTTTTTTAATTTGATTTATTTTCATACTGATGTGAACTATTTGTCCACAGGTATAGACTTTAAAGATATGGGAGTTGTAGGAGCAAAACTGGCAGAACATGAAGATGTAGCTAGACGTTGCAAAATATTAGCTAATATTATTCGTACTTACCAGGATTCAATAACAACATTGGAAAAAGTTAGTAAAGCATTTAAATATATACTTCATATCCTTCATATTGTGGTTTATTGAGTAATTTAATTATTTTAAAGTTATAAATATAAATATATGTTGGTTATTTGTGCATAGATATGAGAAAAAAGAGAGGGAGAAAGTGACGAGAAGGAACTATATTTTCTGCAAATTGTGATAAGTTGTATTTTATAAGAAAAACATAGAAAAAAAATGTAGGTTGTTACTGTTTGATATTTGTCTATCAGTTAAATAAAAACAAAAGGACACAGAAATTCAAGAATGAAAATTAATCTACGTTTACAGATCTTTGAATTCAGAAATTTAAATTTTCTAAAAATTGACAAACGATTTTGTTCAAACAAAACCTGTTACTACCTAAAGAAACTTCGTTGTTCACTATTATTCTTGAGAATTCAGAGTTAGGATTATTATTTAAAAAATGAAAATTAAGCTTTGAAGTTACATTTGCAACAAATTTGAATCAGTTTTTTTGTGAAATGTGAAGAGTATAACAATTCAGAAGTAAAAAAAGATATATTGACTGCTGTCATCATATATTTTGATTAGATTTTTTGATACTGCCAAAACAATGTATGGATATTTATCATTTAGACATGTGGAATATTTCATTTATTTCCAATATTGTTAGTTAACACAATTGAATTTATATATTTATAAGAAGAGGTCTCATAGCGTACAATAATGTGACCCTTCACTATGTGGGGTGAAAATTTGTAGTTATGTTTGAATCTCTATTATTTTCCTTTATTTAGATTTTGGCTTTAGATGTCAGATCTGTTAGCACTGTTACTCATTTAGAACCGATAAATAGAGTTTAAGGAATGTTATGGATGCGAGCAACTCAATGAAAAAAACATTAGAAACATCTTGGACAAAACTACAATATATCCAGAAACCAAGCAGTGGCGAACTTCAGACTAAATACCAATCATGACTGCCTTGCTGAACATCTCCAACCTATAAAGATTTACAAATCACAGCAGCTGAATAGAATAATTAATAAGGAACAACTTTCTTGTCTGTTCAGTACTAGAAATGTATCAAAACTCTGTTAGGATGCCAAAAGACAAGTGGAATGATTCAATATTCAACCATTAGAAAACAACAACAACAGTTGTAGTTTTGTGGGTTCAAGTTCAGAATGCGGCAGTGTGGCAGGAGAGTAAGAGAATGTAATATCAACTTAACTTAAAGTGTGCCGTTAGATAGCAGCACTAGAGTATCTAATTTCTGAGTTTTAAACCATACCATTATATCTAATTAGTATCTTAAATCAATGATTTAAAAAAAAAATCTGGCAATCAACTATGTATCATCTATAAGAATACTGTTCTGTTATGGTATCAACGGTTATGTAATGGATTATGGTAGGACAAAGTTAACTTCTAGCAATATTGAGATGCGCAGTTGACGAGTTTGTATATACTTGACATGACTGTTGGGGTTAGAAAGGCTTGGAGCAAGTCTTATGGTGTAACTTAGAGAAGGAGAGAAACCTTGACTGACTCATTCTATATCAGAACAGTTCCACCTGATCTTCGTATTATAGAGTCTAATAGTTAGTGATATTTAATTACTTGGTAGGTTTTTTTATAATGCCTCAACCTACTTCAATTAATCGAATAGGCCAGGGAATATCATTATGAAGTCTTGAAGTAAGTATTGTAAATGTGTTTAAAAAGATTGTAGAACAAAATCGGGAATTGTCAAAGAATGTTGTTAAAAATAGAGTTGCTGACTGTGGAATACCTTTAAGTACGGTAAAAAAAGTATCACAGAATTCAAAAAATGTGGACAAAATAAGACTTTTTTTAACACCTGGAAAAACCCGAAGACAATTAATTAAAAAAGAAATATATAATAAAGTACTATACCTTAATTTTCCGTCAGTGAACTTCTTTTTAAAAAGAAGTTCACTGACGGAAAATTAAGGTATAGTACTTTATTATATATATTAGTGACTTGGATACTGGAAAAATGAATTCATTAAAAAAGAAATGTTGATAATTTCAGAAAAGCGGATTACAAAATATAGTTCATAATTTCAGTTTAAAACAACAAACTACTGTGTTTGAAATCACTAATGACAATTTTAAGAACCAAACAAGCAGAACTGGAATTTAATTTCACAACTGAAACCTTACGTAAAATTCTTAGAAATATGGGTTTTCAATTGAGAAAAACTGAAGACAATAGAAGAATTTTAATTGAAAAAAATTAATTATTTAAAAATAATGAGAGACTTGAAGGGCAACCAATAATTTTTTCTACAAAACCAACGTTCTCACTACTCACATTAAAAGTCATTCATGGTCTGACAACTCGACAAGTGGTTATAAAAAATAAATAAAAGGAAAAAGGCTAATCATTATCTATGCAGGAAATGAATGCGGAGGTGTTTCAAACGCATTGCTTGTTTCTAAATCGCTAAAGTGAAAAAGTGATTATCACAACGATATGAATACCAAAAATTATGAAAAGAGCCTTGAAAATTATTTAAAACCACAGTCGGTTTTGGTCATAGACTTCAGTTTTTTTATCATTAAAAAAATTAAATCCCTGTCCAAATTCAAAGAGCTAAAAGCAAATAATGTTAGAATAGTTATGAAATAAAAATATCCCTTGGAATAGTGAAATGTATAAACCTGAACTTTATAATTTAATATTACAAAATAAGAGATTATATGAAGACTATCTTTTTGATAAAGTTTTAGAAAAACATAGTCGTTTTGTTGTCAGACTACCTCCGTATCACCCAGAACTAAACCTGATTGAACTTATTTGGGGACAAGTAAAAAATGCAGTAGCAGTTTCTAACGTAAACAACAATATTAGTCTAGTTCAACCATTGAGTCAAATAAAAGTTTTCAGAGATGACTGTAGAAGAGTGTTGTGAAGTGTAATTATTTTATATCATACAGAATAATTATAAATATTATTCAAACGGAAGAACTAATTTATAAGTATGGACAATAGTAACGATAAAAGTGACAGTGAATCTAATTATTCAGAAACTACAGACAACATTGACTGTATTAGTGGAACTGAGCCGTTGGAGTGAAAAAATTAAAGTATTTTAGTTTTATTTTATTATTATTCTTAATATCATTACAAAGATTTATTAAATTTTAGTCATAATCGAATTCTCAATTAATTTTTTACTGTATATTTATTATATTTGGTTAAGGAAGACATTAATTCTTCTTCATGCAGTGACGTATCTGCTAGCAGCCTATTACCCCCATTACATGCCCCTCTTTTCCCCAACCTGCACAAAACTTGATCGAAGTTAACTTTGCTGTACTATACTAATATCAATACAACATTAGTAATAGATTACTAATGTCAAAACAACTGCTACTAATTTATTGTATTGTGTGGATTTAAAATTAGTACTAATGAACTATAACACTGTAATGTATAAACTTACAGCAGTATAATCGATCGCAGAGTTAATTATTATTTTATTATTTTTATATTTTGTATAGAAGTATTTGATTCCTATATAATAGGAATGTATTATATATTGTAAAACGTACGCCCATTAGTTTTTCACTTGCATAATTTAGTCACTATTTATTGAATGATTAGTTTTTGTTAAATATTTACTTCAAATATTATTACTAAAATACTTGTATATCTTGAATTTCTAAGTGTTTGAAAAACAATAAAAAAATTGTTTTCCAAATCTCTTATTTATTTATTTTTTGTACTCAAAAGTTCAAACAGTACCACAAAATTTATATATTATTTAAATATTTAATTTACATTTTCGATATTTTTCTGATAAATAATTGTTATCTATCTATGAGTTTTGAAACTTAAGTTTGTAGACTAATACAAAAAAGCCCTCTACAGCAGTAAAAAAAAAAATCATTAGTTCTAAGGTTAAAATTTGAGTTCTGTACAGAAGTTTTTGTACTGTCAACTTTGTATTAAATATATATACTCGTACTATTTGTATACCGTATGTGAAAAAAACTTGAGATAAAAATTTAGAAATCCAAACCATATGTATAAATGGACAGGTTTCATCTGAGCTGTGGAGTTTGGGTGCACAAAGGGTCTAGGCGTGGTCTAAGCAGCAGTGAGGTGGTGGGGAAAGCGGTCGCCTCAGTTTGTGTTGGGTGTTGGTACTAACAACGATGTCTGCAAGACTGCTGGATCGTGGACAGTAGTCGGCACCGACTGTTTCCCCTACAATGCCTCTGTCCCCACACGGCTTCGAACTACAAACTTGTACCTCCCCTCCACACGCAGCTCACAGCTCAGATGAAACCTGTCCATCTATAACAATTATGATAATTTTTATATTGTAATATTTTCTAAATTGAAATATTTTTCTTTTTTTGTTTTCTGACTGTAGTGTACAAAACCTGTTATTGGTGCAATTCATGGTGCTTGTATCGGTGGTGGTGTAGATCTGATTGCTGCTACAGACATACGTTATTGCACATCTGATGCATGGTTTCAAGTGAAAGAAGTTGATATAGGTTTGTAAAAGTTTATTTAGACATCTTAGTTTAACTTAATAGATAACATCTCATAGAAGTTAGTTAGTTCTTGAAAGTAAATATGCAACAGAAAGCTCTTGCTTGGTATGTGAGAGAGGTCCTGGGTTTTATTTTATGTTCTTGGGGGCATAAAAAGTTACAGTATTGGTCTTGCATCATGGGTAAAGTGGGAAGCTACAATTTGAAGCAAATTCTGATTGTGAACATTAAGAATTATGGCGATGGTAACTAGATATGCTGACCACACATTACAAAATTGAAAAAGCCATTTTGCAAATATAGGCAATTCACAGGTTGTTGCAGCAATGGCTTTATTATTATATAGTGTTCACAAACACTTTAAAATTTTTATATTATAATTTTGTTTGTATCAATTTCATTGAAAGGATTAAGACAATAAATCAGACGTTTACTAAGAACCACTAGTATAGACGTTTTGGAGTGACTTATGATTTCTTCAAGTTTTACCCAAGAATTCCATAACTCATTGAACTTGTAGGTAGCTTGTCTTAATCTTTCATTTGCAGACTATGCTGTTTGTTATCAGTAGATTTATTTCAGATAATGTTATGGGTTTTACCGTAGAATTAAATTCTTTTTCATTCTCTAAAAAGTTAATTTCTTTGAAATTGGTAAAGAAACCAAAAAACATTAAAAAAATGTATCAGACAATCATTATTGATGAGGCTAATAATTAGGGGGGGGGGCTAACTAATTAGATGTTATAGTAAATCTTTTATAATCACTTGGTAATAGCATTTTACATAAAATACCCATCTTATAAACGCTACAAAACTAAAGCTAAACTGGGCAAACCATTTTCTAACAAAATGACACAACTTTACATTATCGGTTGTAATTATTTTAATAATGCACTAAATGAAATGAAAAAAATTATCACTTACCAAGGAAATCCTGCTGAATCTGTTGGTGTTTCCACTTTATATATATATATATATATATATATATATATATATATATATATATATATATATATATTTAGTTTAAAAATATATATATTTAAGTAAAAAAGTTTAAAGTCACTTGCAAAATCTGACCTTGAACAGTTAATTTAATTATAAGATAACACACTTTGTTTTTATATGACTTTAAAGCCCAGTTAATTCTGACAAAAATACCAAAAAAAACCCCCACTGAATTATGTTAATATTTACAAATTTTATTGCCATTTATATTTCATGTCAGCACATAATAGTGTACATGTATCTAACCTATCATTGTTTTGTGGGCCTAGCTCACTATTACCACTAGGAATTGTGTCATTATCACTATTGACAATAGATTCATCACAACTTTCACTATCAGATTCAGGAACGAAATCACTGTCACTATCTTCCAAATATCTGGAAATATCTGAATTACTTATACTAGGTCCGGCCATTTCAGTGTCTGTAATGTTAGCCTACAGTAGGCTAAAACAAACTATTAACACTATTATTTACAAAACTAATAAAGACCATTTACACTATTTGAAAGAAATGATTATTGTTCTTATAATAAAATAAATAGCAACTTGAAATATAAATTAACAGATACAAAATCAACATACACGCACACAAACAACAATGTGTCAAGAAACATAACCTCTAAAACTAAACACAATACTTTGTGACAATGTGAAAAATCAGAGTTATTGTATGTTTAAAAATGCGCGGTTAACAAATATAGAGGGAGAAGCTGTTTAAATAATATTTAATATTTGGTAAATTCATTAATAAGAGAAAAATAGATTTTCAAAACAACAGAATAAGTAATGATGTTAAATTTTAATATAATTTGTTTAATAAATAGTGTATGTAAATTTTAGTGTTTTATGGGGTGTGTGTGGAACTTTGATAACAGTGACCGGAAAGAACACTGGCGGAAGTAAGATATACCTCATGGCAACACAGTTAGTCTTAGAGGGAGATCTGATGAAGTAAGACGTGTTTTGTAGTCAGAGAAACTTTTTTAGTAACCTCTAAAACTAAACACAATACTTTGTGAGCTCATAACTCGATTGGTTCTTTATAATATCGATATATATATCGATTTAGATGTGTTCCTTTATTCATTAGGAATGATATATCTGCAAGCCAATGCCATCTAGTAGAGAAACCCATAACTACATTCAGTTAAATATGGTAACGACAGATTGTTACGTTGCCCGTTCTCACAATAGTACTGGGTAACAATAGATCGTTACCTTGCCTGCCAAAGAGTTAATTTTGCTGTGTTGATTTTACATTATTTGAATTTTAAATTTCTACAAATTCAGGTTTTGTTGGTTATAAATCGAACATCTGAATAAAATAATGAAAAGAATATATTTATTACACATATAATAATGTATTAAAATTTAAATATCTGCAGTAAACATCTTTTTGTAATTTAATATTTAGGAATGGCTGCCGATGTTGGTACTTTGCAAAGATTGCCTCGTATAATTGGGAGCTCAAGCCTTGTCAATGAGTTAGCCTTCACAGCTCGGAAAATGCATTCAGATGAGGCAAAGAGTTGTGGACTGGTTAGCCAAGTCTTTGAAACACCTGAAAGGTAACCACTTTATTTTATTTGAATGTTAATTTCCTGTGTTTTGTGATAACACAAAATTACCTTTAATATATTCTGTATTCATTAATAGCTATAAATTAAAGATTTAAAACAACGACAATTCAATTCATGAAAAAATAGTTGTTGAGGCAATAGGCCTACATAACATATTAAAATTCCAGAAAGAAAAAAACAGTTTAATTCTTAAATAAATAGTTGATGAGGCCAATTTACAGGTTATTCTAATTCAGAGCTTTAAAAAAACATAAGTTACATCAAATTTAAATGGTATAATTTTGGACTTTTAGGGTATATGGGGACCAGTGTTAAGGTCTTAATTTGTTGAAACCATAGCTCCCAATGTGGTTACACGAAGAATAACAAACAAGAAAATATAAATGACAAAATAAATAACTCATTTTGCAGTATCGATTAATATAAGAGGTATTTATTTTAAAATTTAGTTATGCCTATACCATATCCATATAATTAACAAATCACTATCAAATGTTTATGTATCCACATAATTACTAAAACTATTCCTTACTTCTAGTTTAGAGAAAGGAGGTATCAAATAAATGACCCGGCTGAGCTTAAACTTTTACAAAAACTCAAAATATTATTCATTATGATTCTACGTTCAAAAAATGAATTATATTTTCTCCAATTTAGAATATTAAAAACTCAATTTAATTTTAGAATTTGTTTTACTCTGAAAATAAAACTCAAACACAAAGCAAGTCTCCTTACCTTCTCCCCTTGGGATTTCAATTAGTGTCTCGGAAATCTCTAATCTTCTGTCGCTACACCAAAATCCACTCTGTGTCCCCACTTGACTGATCACTCAGAAAAAAAACACTTTTTTGTACTTTTTGGTTATTTATAACCTTACCATCTCCCCTCCCCAACTCTGTCATTTTCACATTGTAAGTGTTAACTATTTAATTTCTTTATATATATCAATCATTAATTATTTAGTTTGTGAATTTAACAATTATTACATCATTTTCAAATCTTAAATAAAAGAATTTAGGGTTCAGGATCCAATCTGTACTTACCAAGCGGATATCCGTGACACGTGAGTGTTAGGATGTACTCAATGATTAGTTTACACCTTCATTTTAAGTTTCTAAAAAAAAAATCTTCTTTTTTATTTCAGAAATAACATGTTTCATTACTTTGGTCAAAAACTACGACAAATATTAGTTCATATTTTCTAAAAATACAAATCAAACAAATTAACCTGCTTATTTCTATGAGCAAATTTCAGTCCAAGTCCCTACACAATTACATCAAAGTTATTACATTTTTTTTACTCACATTTTTTGTCCAAAAGATATCAATTATTAACACATCACTTTTTATTTTTGTTGTGGACAGCGATTTTCTATAATTACTAATTTTTTAAAACGTTCCATTTTGATATTTTTGTGTGGAGCGATTCGAAGACACGTCTTGTCTCGAAGAACGCTAAGCTGGAAGAGAATTCGGTTGTGTATCCGAAACGGCACGCCCACTGCTAAGCATGGCGAGCATTGGGCAATTCCTGGAATTGTAATATTTTTCCGTTCCTAATTGCACCGTATTTTTAGTTGCAATGCAACCCGCACTTTTGTCAATTGTACCCTAGAGGGTGTTACATTGTATTCATATATATAGCGCTTAATTTAATTTTGTTAATTTTATTTATTTGTTTTAAATGTTTTTTGATCAAAGTCTATAAGTTTGTTACTTATCATTTTAATTTTTATGTGAGCTTCTAATTATTAATATTATCAATCTAATTGCTTAATCACTTAAATTATTATTAATTTGTATTTTTATTTGGTTGGAGATGTCCCATGCTTACAACATCAAATATTGAGTATACCATGTAATGTTTCACATTTTTGTGTTTACCTTTTTCAAAGTCTAAGTCAAAGTATAATAGAAATCCCTGATAATTGGTGATTGTGACATTAGTAACCAGTAGGTAATCGCGGTAGTAATCGAGAAATGTTAGCTGTTTATCTGACGTTACATTGGAATATCAGGCGAAATATTAGATTTTGGATTGATAACTTAATACAGAACAAGTTGTAAGATAATCAAAGCGAGATATATAAATCACATAATAGATGATTTTCTATAAAATGGTCAGGAACAAGGGTATAATATAAGAAATTTTAGGTTTAAGAGCTTAAATATAAAATGACCCATCTGACAACCCTGTTAGTTCGAATTATAGGAAAGAGATCTGAAACCACTGTTCACCAAACCCTTTACATTGTTTCTGTTGATTAAGTTAAAACCTGCTAGAAGCTTCTATACCCTACTGATGTCATCATTGATAGAAAATGTAGGAAATTCGTGCCTTGTAGAGAGTCGAGGTAAAAGACACTAACGGAGAAAACTCCAGCCAATGCATGATTGGGAGATGATTTATTTAAAATCTTTGAATAATAACACAAATTGTTATTCTAAGAGAATATCCAAGTTCGTTTATCAACTAAAACAATCTCAAACGTGGAGCGTTAAATTGTATTGAAAGTGAGAAATTTAGTGGTGTGTTTGGTATAGCACACACGAAGTTTTACAATTAACTATATTCTTGCAAATGAATTAATTTATTATAGAAACTATATGAATTCAAGTTTTGTTTTAGGGACATTAATTACAATAATAAAGGAATAATTGAGATAATATGGATTTTTCGTCAATTTGGTTTAGCTTTAATTTAGGATTATTTTATGAACATTTTGATTAGGTTTTATTTTATGAACATGTTTAAGGTTGGATTAATATTTTTAATATTAAGTATTTTTTGTCTTCTAAATCTTATAATAAATGTATCCTTTTCAGATATCACGACTGTTTTTTAAAAATTTAAATACATTCTTCCAAGGAATTTAAGATCCGGGATTAAGTTGTTTTTTTTTTATTTGTAAAGAGTACATGTGTTCAATCACTTGTTGATGCCCTATATTTTGAATTTAAATAGTTTGAGTACGGATGTACAAAAGTAAAGTATAGTAAATTATCTTTAAATCTACTATAAAAACACTGGAGAAAGTTACACCCAAACTCAGTATCAAGTATGGTTGCCGAACTGCTTCAAACAATGTTGCCTTGATAATCTATTTGGTGCTGGAATAAAATAAAATGTGTATTTACAGATTTTAAATCTTTGATAAAACAGTAGATCCAGTCAACTACATCTTGCGCAGCGTGAAATTAAGCCCTGCTGAACAATCTGATAGGCAAAAGAAAGGAGGTATTTTTTTAGTGGAGCCTAGCCTACTATGGAATCATGGTTAAAACCGATCGAATAGTAAATAAGACCACCAGAATGGGCCTCTCCTACAATATATCTCTTTCACTACGCAAGAGGCCAGGGGAGAGCAGGATCAGGAGCAAGTGTATCAAACGATGGAGTGGAGGTTTGACAGACCATTATCTCTTCCTATTTCAGAAGGAGCTCAGATCCATCCTGATGCCGAGATTTTGGAAAAAAAACCACAACCACTTTCACAGCAAGAGCAAGGATTGGCAATAACCATAACCACTTACACAACAAGGACAAGAATTGGCCATGTATCACAGGTACCTCTATAATAATAAAGGCTTGGATATATGTGAGACAGAAGAACAAACTCTGGAGCACATTTTGCTGTGTTGTCCAGCTCAGAGCAGACTTAGTTACGATTGGATGAAGGCACGATTCTTATAGACAAACATTACTGAGCGCTCAGCGCTGCTATGTACTACTATGAGCATCAGGGTCTAACAAAAATAAGTAAGTTTTAATATAATTTCATACATCAATGTATATATCTGGAACACTGAGCTATATTTTCTGTTTATAAGTTTTTCAAAAAAATTTTGATTCAAATATTTGTGTTAATAGTTTTACACAACTTTTTTTCTTTTTTGCTGTTTTTAAGCTTGCTGGAAGAAGTTGTAGAAGTGGCTAAAACTATTGCTGAAAAGAGTCCTGTTGCAATTCAAGGAACCAAACGCAGTCTCATATATTCCAGAGACCACACAGTACAAGATGGTCTAAACCATATAGTAAGTTTTGTATAGGCTTTATAATTTCTTTATGCAGTTTTTAACTAACCTGCAAAAAAAATCTTTAATAGTTGGTTTTCAAATGCTAACCAATCATTATCTTGAGAGTTAGTATTCCCAATAGGTTGAAACCGGAAATTTACCGTTTTAAGTTTGGCTGTAGACATTAGTTTATTTCACTGCGGCTCAGATTTGGGAGGATTGCCAGGTTCGAGTCGAGTTTGGATGTGGTTTTAGGTATTTTATGCTATTCCTTTGTCTTCATCAGTCTGATATATAACTATTAATATAGATTCTATTTCGATATAAATTATTTTATTATCAATAAAATTGATTACAGTCTTTTAGTTAGTTATCATAAAAGCTTTGTCTTAAATGACTTCAATTGAAATTATAAATTTTATATTATAAAAAAAAGTTAAATGGTGTAAGAGTTTTTAGATATATATATATATATCTCGAGTAATTGTTATAACACACATATAAATGGAAAACACAAGCAATTATTGGAGTCCATATCTCTGGGAATTATTTTATCAACACAATAGTTCATATACATATCGTAGGGTATTATTGCAACACAAATATCAATGGAAACACAATTAATTAGGCTATAGTCTATATCTCTGGAATTATTTTATACATATAATAGTTCATATCTCTTAATCTCGGGGTACTAGGTTAGTGCGGCTTTTACCAAGGAAATTAGGTATAATACCATTTAATATAAAGGACATAAAAGGAAAACAAAATGAAAGAATTAATTTTAGTTTTAGTACATGGAGAAAAATAAAAAAATGAGATGAATGAAGTTGACAATTTATAACTGTTCAAAACTGAATAAGCTAGGTTCAAGTTTGTTATATTTTTTTATATAGATGTTCGTATTCAGTTTTATGCTTTTATTGATTCCACTTTCAACTTGTGAACACTAATAGTTATGAAAAAAGAACAGGCCACCTAGGGTTTATGATTTTAAAAAAATAACACAATGGAATGCAAATGGAGGATCTCACCAGTTCATAGAATCTGTCTTGTCATCATCTTCATATCAGACCAACTTTAATATATATATTAACATTCGAAATTTTCACTCAATATTATTTCTTCTTATTATTTTCATGATGTAGGAAATATATTTTTAATTTATGTAAATTTCTTCAAAATTATTGTAGTAGCAGAAACTTGGAATGCTTCTTATTTGCCTCCAATTTTTTAACTCTCTCCCATTTCACTCTCAATCATTGTTCGACCATGTACATAGAGGTTCGAATTTATATTTGTATTTCTTTGAAATGATAATGTAGGCTATATTTGGTTCACTAATGATATGAATATATGATTCTAATTTATTAAATGAGAAGTTGTTAATAACTTCATTTATATTTATTTCTTCTAATTTTGTAAATTAGGTTGTTAAACTATATTAAGGATCCAAATAACTTCTTTTAAAATAATATGTTGTCTTAAAACTAATATACATATTTTGATTTTAATCTTAAATTTATCGTAAATTCCCGCATCTCAATTGTCTATGGAATCTATTTGAATCACGTGATTTAGTTGTCGGTGGGCGTGTCTTTTAAAATGTCAGTCATTTGATTTCTTTCGGCCGCCATTTTGACTATGACTTTCTGTCGTAATTTGAAAGATTTTACCTTTATTATTGATTTTAAATAAGGACTCAGGTGACGTTTTATATTCAGGGATATATGGATTATATCTAGGCCTGGTTTGTTTGGTCTCGAGGCTTTCTGTATTTCTACAATCGGCGAAATACTGACACTATATTTCAAACTGGCAATTTATTTGATTGACTTTGTCGTCTTGATAAAAGCAGATTATTTTTATTTCCATATCTCTGCCTTTGAGTTGTTAATTTTTACGGGTAGATCGAATATTTAGACTTAATTTTTATATAGGTCTTCCTAGGTTTAAAATTTGGTAAGTTACGTTAATTAATTATTGTCCGGTCGAAAATCTTGAATTTGACATTGTTTTGGATTGGCGTTTCGCATTCTTGCCGCTAGGCGCGTGTATGTCGTCGTTTGAAATGAATGGAATTAATATAAATTTGCATGATAATTATTTATTGACAACATCTTTTTCGAGTTGTTACAAGTCTAACAAGAAAAAAGTAAAGACATTCAGAATTTTTGTTTTAAATTGCAGGTTGTGTAAATGTGAGGTTTTACAAAAAAAACTAAATATGAAATTAAAATCTTAGCTATATTTTATTTATGAAGAAACATAAAAAATCTTATTTCCTCATATTTGACATTTTGACAAATATAAATTACATTAAATATTTTAGTATACATCAAATATTTAAAATATAATTGAATTTAAGAATAACAAAGTAATGGAAATGTTTTTATTAATGAGAATAAGTCATTTGAAATCAATTAGATTTATTACCTTGCTCTGTTCCTCATTTTTGTTGTTTTTCTTGCACTACATACTGTTTTAATTGTAATGTAATATAACCAACAGGAGAGAGTGAGGGAAAAACTATAATTCCAAATTATGCTCCTAACAAAAATTAATATTGTTTTAAAAATATTTAAATTAAACAGAAAATAAAATAACAATGATTATAAACGAGAAAGGAGTATCCAGAATTGATAATGCTAAGTTAGATTCTAAAAAAGTATGGCCATAATCCCTTTTTAAAATGCTTACTATTTTGAAATTTTACTGAATTCCAGGAGTTTCTGAATGTAGATAATATAACTAATGCAAAATTGTAAGCTTTTTATGTTTATTTTTTAAAGCCATTATTATCATGATATGAATCTATGTGATAACAATGTGGCACATGGATTTATTAATATGGTTTAATCGGACATTTGCCATCATTTGTGTACTGTACTGTAAAAACTAATACACAGCATTTTAAGTATAATAGATCATCTCTCGTTATCAAGTGCAAAACTTAGAGCATGAAAGAGAAAACAGCAACATAGCCTAGTAGCCAAGGAACATGTTGAAAACTAAAACTAAATCTAAAAAACTGAAGCCTAAAATTAGGCCTAAGTCATCAAAGCTAAGACTAAATGCAATCGTGATCGGATAAAACCACAACACACAGGTTCTTTTCTTAGTTTCCAACATCTCCCTAGGGTATTAGGCTATATTGGTGTTTTTTAAATTTTTTTATTAAGTTTTACCCTAAATAACAAGAGTTAATTTTGAACTCTTGAAATGTATTAGTTTTTATATACACAAACGTCAGAAAATAATTTGACATTAATAATATGACCAATCCATCATTATCAAATAATTTTAAAACCAGAATATGGATTTATATTATAAATTTCCACATTTCATCTAAATTGTTTTATGATTTTTGGATATCCAATCACCATTCAAAATAATAGCATCCTTGGTTCCTTTTCCTTCTTAAATAATTTGCAAACCAGCATTCGGGAACCTATGTGTTTTTTTAGGGCCTTAGAGCAATTTTTGAAAGAAATTTTAGCAATTTTTTTCCTCTAAAATGTATGAGCTTGACTGGTATTTGGTTTTGTATATGGTATGTGGTTATGAGCTTGGTATATGGATATGTAAGACAGTTTGTGTACCATTTATGTTGTTTAGCATCTACAATGATAATTATATGATGTTTTTGTTCTTGTCGCTTTCTTCTTTGTTGAAATCGGGAGGTCCAAATTCAGTCCACCTGAAAATAGTATATATGCAATCCATAAAATATTATATAAATTTCACATGTTCTTAAGACTATTTAAGTTATTCTGTTTTACTTCTACAATTTCAGGAAGAGTTCCACGATATCAGAGAATAGCTGATATTTTTGTTAATATCATTTTGTTTTATTTTGATTAAGTCTTAATGAGTAAGAAAGCATTATACTTGTAACATTTTATTTAATTCTAGTATAAAGCATAAAATTAATTCTGTATGGGTTTTAGTACCCTATTGTGTATTAAAAAATATGAACATTTATCTGTATACATTTAAAATATAATGTTTTCTATTGTAAAGTTTACATACATTCTCTAAAAGGTAATTGTAAATAAAATTGTTTTTGATTCAGGCTGATTGGAATCAAACAATGCTTCAGAGTGAAGACTTTATGAATGCAAGTGTTGCTCAAGCTACTAAGAGTGAGGAGCCACCAATTTTTGCAAAACTATAGTAAAAATAAACCCATTTTAAAGTATTTCCCTTTTTAGATCATAAATAAAACTAATAATATAACCAAGTATGGTCCTAAACATCTATTACTGTATATTTTAAATTGTATTTTTACAGAATGATGTTTCGGTATTGTTTGATAAAATTATTATTTTGTATAATAAATTTTATTATCTGTTAATATTCTATCTAATAATTTTTATTAAAAAAACATATTGGATTTTGTTAATATTTATTACACTGTATCTCGTAAAAATTGGAATGTTTAAGTAAAAGGTACATTTATGTTATATACTGTGTTGAATTTAATTTAATAATGGATAAAATATAATTTAATGTGACAACAGTCGGTGCTTGATGGAATTCCATAATAATGGAAACAATTATTTAATGACATGAAAGAGCTTTATTGGCAGACATATGTCACTCAATATATATGTATGCCAATAAAGCTTTATTGTGGAATTAAATAATTGTTTCATTATTTCCATGGATAATAAATCTTGGCTTGTGATGAATACATAATTAGAATATCCCTAGTACTATTATTTCATTGTATCTCTAGTCAGGTACAGTTTGAGACATAAAAAATAGACCATGTATAATAATTTTAAAGTTCAATTTAAATTTAAATTTCACAGCTGTATTCAGTATTCATGGAGCAGACTCAATCAAAATTACATATATTATATTTCACATAAACATGATCTACCCCCTAAATTTTAAATTACAGTGGCAATTTTTTACTGGAAAAGATATAAAATAGAATGAGGTGAATTTTTATGAAATTTGACATCTGATCTAGTTGTTCCTTTGACTGTGAAGAAAAGTTTCTGGTGTCCCTATAAAGCTCAACCAAAGCCAAAAGGCTTTAAAAATTGATGCATCACAGAGTGTGGTCAGCACACATTATCAACTTATCAGTATGACAAATGGTTTCGTATGATGCATATTAGTTTGAGACGTGCTGAAATACAATCATGGCTAGTTGTCAGTCTGAAAATTGCCACAACTTCCTTCTTAGGTTTCATTCAGTAGAGTTTCCAATCTTCCTGGGTTTACCCATTTTATTCCCTTTTGTTCTACTGCTTCTCTCTCTCTCTATATATATTTTTTGTATTTAACATAAGTTTCTCAACAGAATTCACCTCCAGAAATCTTTGTCTGCAAGAACTTCTGTGCCCTTCTTTACCGGTTTTTCAGTTATTTCATTTCCGTCAACTCCTACATGAGCTGAGACCCATTGATGCGCAATAGTTTTCTTAAGGACTGAACGTATCATTTAGATATCTTAGGATCTACTTGATGTTTTGTAGTTTCACGATTGTGGATGTTTGTTGAAAGATACCTCTTGAAGGGCAAGTTGATCAAATTATTGTAGTTTATCAGACTCACTAATCTAACGGTTTTAGTGGATTTGTCCTTGACTCATTGCAAATTAATAAGTGATGTCAACCTTTTCTTAATGAATCAATGTAAAATTCGTTGGTTCCATCAATGTGTTAAATTGGAACATGCCTATAGTTTAGTAATTTTGAGAACAACCATTATATAGCAGAACAAATAAATAGTGTAATACTTTGAACTATTTATTTTGACACAATAGGCTAAATTATAATTTCATTATAATAAAAAAGAAGTATTACCTTTAATTTGTATTAATGCTCTTTTAAGAAGTTTTATTTCCTAATATAAGTTCCCTAGAATATATTATCTTTTTCAGGATTATTAAATCTTTTTGTTAACCTAATATTTTACAGGCTATATAATTCATAGGTTAAAATAAACAATAATGTTATCACATACAATTACTAACTGTAAGCCACAATTTGTAGTCAAACTCAAAATTGAACTAAACTACGTATACATATTTAGTTTTTATAACAGTAACAAATCTGTGGATGGTCACCTCCAAATATAATTGAAATATTATTTCTTTTTTATGGGACCAAACTAAAACCATAATGTTGTTTTAGAAACTTTAAAAATATTTATTATTACAGAAAGACAATACTTAAACTGAACCCTTTTTCTTTTTCAATAATTGGAAATATTTATTTCCTTAGTAGAAATTGGTATTGGTATATATACTAAAGTTATTGTAAAGATAAGTACAGTAAATTAAGAACGATTTTGTATGTAGTTAACTTCGCAATTTATACTTTATTATTGATTAAGAAATGTAAATTTATTTTTATTAAACATATTTTATATATATATATTCTTGAAAATTTGTTTACAATAACCCATCACCAAGCTTCCTTGTTTTGATTTCTTCTTTTGGTGGGACTAAAGAATAAATGTTTGGTTCCACATTTACCTAGAAAATTTAATATATTGTTGATATTTTAAAGTTAGTATTATATTTGCATATACAATTTTAAAAAATTTACCAAACAAAAATTTGTTGAAATTAGATATATGATAATATTAATAGTAAATATTACTTGTAATTAATACGTCATGTGACTTTTGATTGATATGAATTTCTACGACGTGTTTCGGGACTGTATTCAAGTTATTCACTTCATCTTGTACACATAAAATACCTTTTTAAGTATAGGTATTATTACTGTTTTAATGTTGTGTTTTAGTGTATTTATATGTAAATAACGAAGTGAATAACTTGATAATGGGATTACGGTCCCGAAATGTGTCGTAAAATGTGTCATAAATATTTACTATATTTATGTAATCTCTGTAACATGTGAGAAAACTAAAAACACTGCCAAGTCACTTTTTTGTGTGCTCCATGGTAAGCATTTTTGACACACACCATGGAAATAACTATTGATAATTTAAACAATGTGACACAATTTTATATAGAATCATTCTTCAAATTTGTGGAAATTGACAAAATCTTGAACCATCTGTTCTCACCAAGTTTTTCATTTACAAGCTGTACCAAATCATTAGTACAACTGGCCACCCATTCTGTTTCTCACCATGCAAATTTTCACAACTTTTGTTAAATTGTCTAACTTACTTTTAACATTCCATCACTTATTACACGGTAAACTTATTTTGACGGTAAATTTAACTAATCTAGCGATGAATAAAGTTTGTTTCACATGTTTTGTATTAAAAAAATACTTAACAGTCAGTGTATTTTTCAATTATCCTAAACATTTTAATCGTAAATAACTGCCTCTCCCATTCTCCCATAATGGCATTTGTAGTCAACTAATATGTGAAGAAGCTTAGCATGTATGCAATCAAAACCTTTTTATTGGCCTTACTAAAAACAGTATTTACAAACACGCCTTGTTTTACAATTAAAATCTGTATGTATTTATAATAATGCAGTATTATCAATTACACTTACCATGATCTGATTAATATAGTATTCATATGGGATATTTCCAGTTTCTGGGTCTACAGCAACAGCCATCATTTCATCCACTTCTTCTTGAGTAAATGGTTCTCCTTCTTCCATCATAGCTTTAGTCATCATCTCTCTGTTTAGTTGTCCTTTATTTTCTTTATCTAATGTTTGAAATGCTTTTAGAAGTTCTTCGGGAGATGCAGGTTGCAACCTAATCACAAAAGGCTACATTAATTTACTTTATTATACTATATAAAAAAATATGGTACGGTATTACTTATTTCAACTAGGCCTATCTTATTGTTACCAACTATTCTACACTACATGATAGTACATGAGTTTATTACTAACTATTAATTTAGACTGAAATGCTTTTAAAATAATGGTACTACCAGCAGTTTTATAGTGCTGATCTTTATCAGTAAAGTTAATCCTAAATTTTTAAAGTTTTGAAAAAGTAAGCAGTTCTTACATTATACAATAAACTGGGCAGAGTATTATAACGGATCAAATAAAGTATGATTTCTTTGTTTAACAAAAGGAAAGTCTATCTGAAGCCTTTAATGGACACCTGAGAGTATCTCCAATGAAGGGTTTTGAAGTAAAGTATAGGTCAGATAATCAGACTCCTGTGCTAAGTGGTTGAGGGATGTGTCACATTGTATTTGTGAACGTGGATTTGTAAATAAATAAAGTGGATACTATGGATTTCGACTTTACTTTGCTCTGTACCCTTGTTTTTAGTATTATTTTTCTTGAGTCAACTACATAACAAAGATACATTTATCAGGTATAATGGACTCCTCAAGGTCTCTATTTCAACCAGTGACAATGCAGAGTAGCCTATTGATTATTATTTAATTACTTTATCCTACTAATATGGTTTTAATGTCTTAAATCCATCTGACTCATAAGAAATAGAATTCTTGACTTTGTGTTGGATTCCATTCAATCCAAAAACTTCTTTTTGTTTCAAAGTGTTTCTTCCCTTCAAACTACTGCTATTTAATTATAGTACTAAGTAGAGAAATTCGTTCTTTTAAAATATTCTTACTTGAACTCAGAAATTATTTGAGATGCAACTGGTAAGAAATTTGTTAAATGAACACTACCAGAGGTTTCTTGATCTTCAACACGAACGATAATTTCTTGTACTTCTGCTTCACTTGGGCAGCAACCTGAAATATTTCAAAAAAAGATATATTTATATTATAAACTGAAGTTATGAAAATATGTTAAAATTTAGCCGAGAAAACAATTTATTTTTAATTGAATTTAACTATAGGTTTCATGAATGTAACAACTCATTTCAGATTAACAACTGAAATGAATGTATTAACTTATCTGTAAAAAAATTCATAACCTGCGAGTATTTTCAACTCCTCGTTTTATAGAAGTCTCCGCTAAAAGATTGAAAAAAATTATCTTTTTGCACAGGTTGAATAGTAAAAAGTATATATCTTTCAAAATGTTTAAAAAATACAATGTGAGAAAATAGTACTATTAAAACACTTACAGAATTACCAAGCCAATATGACCTAAATTAATATAACAAAGTCTAATGCAATGTTAGTTTATGAGATGATTTTTCTAAACTTCATTCTCAATTTATTTTGGAGGTTATGTTTACATCACTACTCAAAACAAATACACAGAATTTCTGAGCTATGGGTGTGTTTAGAGACTAAATTTGTTACCAGTTGACAATGTAAAGATATTTTTCTTTGATTTAAATAAAATGTTTTTATAGAGAGTTTAGTCAATGTTACTCCTCAAAGAGAAGATTTAGTTACTTTACGATTGTGAAGTATTTAAGGATGATGAGACTTCCCTCCAATAGGTTTATATCAGTAACAAACGTTCACCCCAAATTTCAAAACTGAAGTAAAGTAAATAGTTAGGCCCTCCGGGGAAAGAGATGGAAACCATCCTAGACAACCCTATCGGTAGTATCTGTTCCTTCATTAGGATGACGGGTATTACTGAATGGGTGTAGGAAGGAAATTGGGGTGGCAAAAGATCGCTAGGTCGACGCCGGTGAGGCCTCTGAAGGAGGCTTTCACAGCCCAGAACGGAAAAAAAAGAAAAGTAAATAGCTGTTACTCCCTACAAAAAACTGGGCAGTCTATTATTGCTGGCCAGATAAAGTATAATTTCTTTGTGCAAGTTTCAACTGATGGAGAGAATGTCTCCTTTCTTTTATCTTTAGAAGGTTTCTTCGACAGAAGTTTCTGGTGTATAGGATATGCCGTATAGCCTATCCTGTGAGGGGCATGCCAATCGATCAGAAGTCATATTACCAGGCTCCTGGAGCCTTCTACAAACAAATAAGAATAATGGCTTAGTTTTCAAATTTCATTTTGTACTAAAGCTTATAGAAATCAGTGTTATTATTTTAATTTATTGACTATTTTTCTTATGTTTCTTACTTCAAAAAGTAATAAACTGTTCTTTTAACTATTTCATTAGGGACAACTTATGTTCCACTGATATACTAATTACCTTAAAGCTATTGTGGCTATATATTATGAGTTTTACCTAAAGAGCGTATAATGGTTCCGACTTCTCTTACATCCACAGTTTTATTTCCACCATGATCAAACACTTCAAAAGCTTCTGCAATTCTCTTTTCAAAGTCATTTGTAATTGAAACTAAAAACATAAGTATTGTTATTACTTCTAATATTAGGCCTTTCAATAATTAATAATGAAAAGTAGGCTATATATTAGGATTAATAATTGTACTTTCATCTTACAATGACAAAGTTATAGCTCAGTAGATATAGTAATATATCTGGTTAGATGGGACATGCATGTCATACCCTTTCTAAATCCGCTGTATTATACTATTGTAATACTATTTTCCTTACCCCCCACAAACTTCTTCTTTCTTTTGTTTATTAAATTGTATATTATATCCTAAACTTTATGTCATCTAAAATATATTTTAGATTTACTGAACAAAATAATTTAAAATATAGAATACACACCTTTATACAATAAATATTGTTTTCTTAAACACATAAGAATAAATTGTATTATACTAAATTTTTTAAGATTTTTGTTGTCGTTATTGTCATATGCAAATCTAAGGTGTATATAAATACATTAATTTTTCTCATCGAGTTAACTCGACTATGTTGTAGCACTCTAAATGTTTAAAAGGAGTCTCTCTGAAACTGAAGGGTACCAGCGAATATATAAATCCAAAAATTAAAAGAATAGAATACAACATAAATCATTAAAAACGCCTTTATTTATTCTTGGATTAGATCTCTCTCCTTCACCTTTTCATCAGGTCTCTCTTAACCAACTCTTGTTTTCTTTCAACCATGACAATATTTAGTTTATTCAGGGACTCGGCACCTCTATTTTTATGCTCGTTTATTAAGATGATGATGGTTTTCTGTCTTTAAACCATAGAAAAAGTCATATAAGAGAAAATAATTAATATTACGGTTTATAAGAAAAGGTGGTATACAATGATAGAAAATGTTGGGAGATAGTTTTTAAGGAAAAATGGACATATTGCCAATTTTATATTCCAATCCCGAGCAAAACTCTTTATAGTATGCAGATATAATTAGGATTTATTAAGCATCAGCTGTTATTTTAATTGCTATTTTATTTGTTGCCATAGCAACGAGTTTTCTCATTGTTGACTAATTTCAAACAGAGGAAACTGGTAGGTGATACACTTGTAGTAATTTACAAATTAATTGATTTTTCCATCAAAGCTTTACAAACATGGATCACAATAATTTTTCAGCGTTATTATGAATATGAATTATGCAACATTTTGTAATTTTCATCTTACCTACAAATATAAAATTATCAAAATATTTATCATTTAAAAAAAGCAGAATCTGAATGAATAAACTACCACAACACCTAGCGATAAATACGAACAACACTATATCAACATTCCAATCCTATCAAAACCCTGACTTTCAACCAGAAAATAACGAAACAAAAATATTTCCCAATAACTATAACCTGTGTTTCCTATAACAGAATTATTCTAAACTATCAAAACTATCCAAGAAAATTATTAGATAAACATGACATGACTATTCCAGGTTTATATTTAAATTTTAAAGTATGAGTATGTAGGCTTAAAACCAGATAAATCTTAGGCAGAAGGCTTTAAAATAAATTAGATTGTTAGGAAATGAAAGCCTAACTAAAGAAACAAATGCTACCAATATATTAAATGGAATATTTGACATCTAATTGGTTGTTTCTGAAAATGTATAAGATGTATAAATATTTCAGTAGGACTCAAAATTAAACGCAAGTAATGATATAAAGAAAGGCTGACCACAAAGTCACACATTTTGCTGCATTTGAAGACACATGAGCTGATTGGTTGATAAAATTCTATTGAGATTCAATTTTCATTAAGCCACACTTTTTTTGTATAAGTTGAATATGTAAATTAGATATTATTTTTAAAGTTGTCTGAGAAGTTATTTTATCCCCTTTAGTAATCTTAATATAATGTATTTATTCTCATGAAATTTGTTTTCTAAAACTAACCATTAAAAAAATTAATAAAAGAAATAAAATCATCTCATGTTTCATCAATTAAACCATAAATAATAAAGTGATATTGAAGGCAACAAATTTGAACGTTTCTGGACAACAATGTACTTGGAAAGAACTGTTAGGAAGGCTTCAGGAGAGAAAGAACGCTTCCCAAACTCAAGAAGTTTAAATCCAAAAACAATCGGAGATTCCAACAGTTTAGTAAAGTTAAATGTGCCTCAAGATTGTACAAATAGTACTGCCTAATCCAGAGTCAAAATATATAGTTAATCTATTTTTAAATGAAAAAAAGAAGTTTATTTCTACGTTAGCAGTGATACTAAACCAATAACATATTCCATTTTAATACACACATTAATCAAAGACAATAACTTTTAAATTTAAACTTTCAGTCAGAGAGGCTATAATTTGAACTAATTGTTTTAAAATGATGTAAAGAGTAGCAGCAACCAATAACTTGAACAATAACTGTATTCATTGATACAGTTTTCATCTCATTCCATTTTGTTTTATATAGTAACTTTGATTTTGGTTTCCTATCAACTATTTACGACTTTGTCCAGACATTTATTAAATAATTTTATGTTCTTGTTTTCCCACTAATCTTGGGAGAAGTTAGCACCCACCTGCCCTGAGTCTTGTGCTCTCTATATTATTCATACATGTAAAGGCAATGTTATAGTTCAATCAGCTAGATAAAATAGCATATCTCAATAACCACTATTGAGACCTATAAAACTAAAATGTGTTATATAAAATAAAACAATGACCTTTTAAAGACAATATCTGTTTTTAAAATTTCGATTTTTTTTTTTTGTTATTTTATGTATTGTACATTAGAGTGAAAACGAAGATTTCTGATTCATAAGGATAAACTAACAAAGACCCTATAGATAAAATATGTTTTAATTGTAGTAACTTAATTACCAACTTGAAACCAAATCAAGGTCTGAATAATTCGTTCGAAATATTTTAGTTTTAGCTAAGAAAGGGTAACAGAATTGTACATCATAGTTAAATACAATACATTAATTTATTGCATAAAAAAGGAACAATGATGAAATCCACTTACATTCTTGAACCTGACTTCCAGGAACAATACTCATTTTAAAATTGTTCAAAATGAAATTACCAATAATTTAAATCAAAGTTAAGATATTAGAAAGATTACTATAATTTTATCAACAAATTGATTGTCATCGTTAAGACAATTATTTTAAAAGCTCACTAACCTATTAAATTTAAAAATCCTTTGTTATGGCAACCCTACAAATTATCGGTGATTCTAACGAGATCGTACTGCCTTCTTATTTTCATTGAAAATAAAGTTCATTTGTGCGGTAGTTGCGACGTTTTAATATAAATAATCACTAAGTGAAAATATGTATAACATGAAACCTTACTAATCCTAACTGTAAATATAGTGGTTTAATTTTAATTTTGAGTTTTTAATGTATGGAAATATACTGACCATGTTTGCTAAGCGGTGATTGTAGACTAGAACTTGGTTATTATAATATTAGTGTAATAGTCTTCAAATTGTAATGTACATAAAATATACACATATTAATGATTTATGCAAATCTGTTTATCAATATATTTATAACGCTTATACAAATCGTTTATGAACTTATATGATTTTTCTTTCTATATTAATCAAATACAATTATTTTGTAAATAAATGGTGCAAAACATTGAACAAACGTTTCCACTCAGCCATCTCCAAAGCCAATTAAAATTTATCAAATCTATTCTTAACCATGTGGGTTTTGTAGTTTTCAATCAAAAAGTGAAAATGAATCGTGAACCGTGTCTGAAAGAATATTTAAGTAGGTCCTAAACTTACTTTGCAGATGTTATAAACACATTTTTAACTTAAATAATACATGATTAATATTGAGCTATTTAAGTAGGTCCTAAACTTACTTTGCAGATGTTATAAACACATCTTTAACTTAAATAGTACATGATTAATATTGAGCTATTTAAGTAGGTCCTAAACTTACTTTGCAGATGTTATAAACACATCTTTAACTTAAATAGTACATGATTAATATTGAGCTTTTAATGATGGAGATCAAAATGAATTTTGAGTTTTTGTAATTTATTTCTAAACTGTAATTTTTTTTAACTTGTGAATCTGCACACGGATTTCGGCTATTAATCTTCACATTTCATTTAAATTTTTCATTAAATCGGTTATGCCGGTTTCAGGAAACCAGTCACATGGTCGATTTTTTATTTTGTTTTTTATCGATAACTTGAGGATCAATGTTTGTGGATAGATGGTGACTAATACATTTTGTTTGTATCTTTAGAAGTTACACTTGAGCAAAATTTGAGTTGAGAATCGTTAGAATAGATTTTGGGAACTACCACTAAGTTTAGTTATCAACAAAATAAAAAAAGTCCTGTGATATGGTAAATATGCCCACATCACATTTGATTAAATTGGTCCACGCTTTTGGATAAATATTGCATAGACGACATACGGACACCATTTCAAAAATTGCTTTTTTGGATTCTTGGAACCTCAAAACAGATATATCTGCAAAAGCTGGACAGTGTAGTGACCAATTACATAACTTTCTCTATTTTATGTATACGCGAGAAAGTAAAAAGGGTAAGCAACTATAGTAATCCTTCGCATTATTCATTGCAGCTAATTAGACGCTTTGGCATAATTCTTGTCAAGTGTTAAAAGTGTGTTCGTTCACCAGTGTTTTGTTTTGAGTTTACGTTTTATGTTACATTGCTCCTGCTCATCTACGTTTAGTTTTGCATTTTAGGTTAAATTGTTTTATTTTACACTCAAGAATAGTTCTTATTATAATTATAAGAAACCTCATTGTTTTGGTGAAGTTTATTGTTTTAATGTGAAGAGACTGTAAACAAAACGAATAAGCTAATTCGACTAAGCATACTTTCTATCTTTCGTTTGCATTACTATTTTTAAGGTTAGATTTTATGTAATTATCCATTAATTAATAATTGTAATACATACATGTAGGAATATATAAAGAATGTCGATAAATCCAACATTGACGAAATTATTGAAATATTGGATAATGACGCCATTGATTAATTTCCAATTCACTGAACCTGGTTATGGGTGAATCTGGTGAATGCAATATTGTTGCATTGTAAAATCATCTATGAGTTAAGAGATAATATTTTAGAGGAATTTTTTAATTGAGATTTTACCATTGATTTGAGAATGGTTTTAAGTGGATTTTTGATTAAAGCGATAAGTTCCCTGAAAAATATACCCATTTTTCTAAGTAGTGAGGTCTTTTATGGTATGACTGTATAATGTTTAATCATTGCACAGAGAGATTCATCATCATTACATCTTGCTAAACTGAAGTAAATGACAACTTTTGATAATTGGCATTTTGTATATTTCGTATATGATAAGAAGCTGAGAAAAGAATCTAGGACTACCTATTTTGAATATCAGTTGTACCACATCCTTGGATTATTCTATAAAAAATTATGAAAATGTAAAGTATTTAAATCAAAGGATCAGATCATATTATTTGTTGGAAGAAACGTTTCAAGTCCCAAAATGCATTTCTTCACTATTAAATAACATATAGAAAACAAGGTAATACACATGTTTTTAGCTTAAGTAATAACAGAAGCTTACGTTATATGTAATATGTATGACTACATCATTCAAGTTAGTTTATGTATTATTGCTATCTTATTTTCAAACAATCACATCATTTTGAATTTCGTAAGACACTTTTAAAGTCACAAAATGTATTTGTTTATTAGAAAATAGGCTATATTAAAGTATAAAATCGACTTCACAGTTAGTTGCCGTCTAAGTTGGGTAAATTATGGAATGGAATATAAGTGACATAGGCGAGGTCTGCATATAGATACATGTAATCACCTAGGCGAGGTGTGGTCCGGTGGCTATATACATAGTCACCTGGCCAGACTAATATAGTAATTAGTATTTAACATTAAAAATATGTTTTTATGTTACAAACAGCAATGAAACACAATTTGCATATACCATTGTAATAATAGACATGATTCTTCAATCATACAATGTCATAATATTAAGCCATAGTATGCATGCCTTAGAATAGATATTGTCACCTAACCAGACTTAATAAAACAAGCGATATCATACATTCAGTGACTTGATGAATATAGTCATTAGTATTAATGTTGGCATTCCTAACCTACATAGCTAGATTTCGTACTTTTATAAATCTCATTTTCTACTAAACTAAATGTATTATGGGACTTAAAACATTTCTTCCGACAAATAATATGATCTGATCCTTTGATTACAAGGTAAATACTTTTCGTTTTCATAATTTTTTATAGAAAAATCTGAAGACGGGGTACAATTGATAATTACCGTTATTTCTTTAGTATTAGTATATTTGACGAAAGTAGTCATAAATATTAATGTAGGAATTCTTAACCAGAGCTGGACTTGCATTTGTAGTAAACTAACCAGATCTGGATTTCGTACTTTTATATTTCTTATTTTATACTTAAGTAGTGGATTTTGATACTTCAAAAGTGTCTTGCGACACTTACTATGATCTCATTTTTTTCAAAATAAGGTAGGTAGTAAACGACTTCGACGATTTTCATAACTAAATTTCAGGACAAAGAAGATTGCAAGGTAGGTTACATAGCCTACTTATCTTTACCTATGCTGTAATCATGTGTAGTCACACCTTGACACAGATTTAGAGATCTCTCTGTTGAATTAGCCATTATTTAAATCAGCATTGGGATTGTGGAAACGTTTTTCTTCCTCACACAAGTCTTTGTAAAGACTCTTTTAATAGCCTATTTATTTACAGAAGTCATCATCAGAAATCTAATAATCTATTTGGTAATAGTGATCATTCTACACTTAGTTCTGTTCTATGGGAATACAAATTTCAAAACTAGATAAAACATATTCAGTTACTAAACCTCATTAAATTATCTAAATTTTGTTTAAGAGCATACCTAGCTATTTTTTGACTTTGAGTTTTGTTTTATATAAGAAAGTCATATGAAATGGGTGTTTGAACATAGTAGGGGTGGTAATAGGGTTGTTATTGTATCCTGCTATCTTTGAGGTGTATACTTAAACATTTCTTGTAATAGAAGCCAATTAAATTTTTAATAATATTTCATGCACACACAAGATTTATCCCATGTGGGATCAAGTCTCGTAATTATCAATAATTTATTTGTAATTATTGTTTAATTTTAAGTTTTTTTTATTCTGCATTTTCTATGTTCTTGTTGAACTAATAATGTGAAATTCTTGCACATTATAATGATTACAGGTTTTTGCATACCCTATGACTCTCATTGATTTTATTTACAGATGTCTGTGCTTTCACTAATAACAAGTTATATAATAGTTTAATATTTCAAACTCTTTATGTTAGGCAGTGTTACATGCTTACTGAATTAAATGAAATATCTTTAATAACAATACCCCAATAATCATAAAAATTGGTTGCTGTGTTAGTGGATACAAATCACTATTCGTTGATAACATAACCTTGATTTAATTTGATATATTTTAATTTATTGTCAATCAGCTATTTTGCATTGTCACCTGTTATTCATTTGTGTTAAATTTGTTGTTAATGTAATTACTTTAGTGTGTTATGTTTTATCTCTATTTATTTTAAATTTATATTTAAATATGTGTATATTATAATTTTTATTGATAGTTTCAAATATAGTTGATGATAGTGATTGTATGTCAAGTATATTCATTAAGAACTTAATTTGTTTCAGAAGCTTAAAATATGGGAAAATCAAGTGATTCTGATAGCAGTGATAGTAGTGAAGATGATAGGAGGAAAAGAGATGAGTTTGCAGAACGACTTAGAAAGAAAGATAAGGAGAAAGTTAGGAATATAGCATCTCGTTCAGGTATTCAACTAACTAACATTTTGTATGGTCTTTTAATTGTACTGGTAATTGTTATATGTAATATCTTCTGTTGACTGTTTTTGTTTAATCTATAATGTTTAAAAGTAACATTAAAAAAATTACCATCTACCATGTACGAGGGACATTTAATTGTAAACAGGATTTTTCTTGCTATGTTCTTGCTAAGAGATCAAGGTAATCATTGACTTATTTTTTCAGTTGTAATTAACAGTAATGTTGCACAGTGAATTATAATTTTGACAAATGAAGGTGTCATTCCTTCTGAAGTTTATTCAAGATTTCAAAATCAGTTTGGAGATGAATGTCTCTCTTAGTCCAGAGTATATGATTTAAATAATTTAAAGAAAATCGGGTAAAAGTTGAAAGTGAATCAGACTCTTTTTGGCCGAGAACCTCAAACAGGGTGATGTTGATGCACTAATTCTATACAATCACCACCAGAAAAATCACTGAGAAACTTTAAAGAAGTGTTGGTAGTGTGAAACAACAGATTTTAAATTTAGCAAGGTGAATGGCAGGTAGATTCTCCATCATTTGAAGCCTGAACAACTTTGCCTTTTTCTTTTAAAATATTTATTGCAGTCACACAACATCTGCAGTGTTGAATAGTGACAGGTTTTCAGACTTCCTATTGGGAAGTATGACTAAGGATGAGCCAGTCTGAGCCACTGAATAAACTAAAGCAGATTTCAGACTCTTTATTAACCTGTGATGAAACAATGATGCACTAATTACCTCCAAAATCAAAACAAACAAGCATGCAATAGCAATATCTACGCTCACTTTTGTCATGGAAAGTGAAAATCACATTTTCAATTTGAGAAAATTTGGCCACTTTCTTTTGGGATCTACATGAAATTCTTTTAATTGATTTTCTCACAGAACAAAGAACTATGATTGTTTTTTTTTTTTTTTTTTTTTTTTTTTTTTTTTACAATTTGAAAAAGAGGAAAGTTGTTCTTTAGGACATTGTTCGCCCTCATATCGCCGCTTTTACAATAGAAATGTTATGGAAACTAAAGTGGGAGCTCCTATCTTATCTTATAAGGTTCAGATTTAACACCATCAGACTTTTCACCTCTTCGGCTAACTTGAAAAATTTTTAGAAGGGAAGAAATAAAATTCAAATGAGAAGGTTATTGATGCAGTCATAGGACTTCTACTCTTCTTGATTTAAAAAACTTCCTGAATGCTGAAAGATGTACTGTAGTGGCAGGGGACTTACATAGAAAAATCTGCAAATCAATAAATAATTATAGTACCGGTAATACAAATTTTATTCTATTCAAGAAATCAAGTTTAGCTGATAAATTCCTGTTTATATTTGAATTTTGTTGTGTACTTACTGACTGCCATCTTCCATATGAAGATATATTTTTTAAAGTATAACTTTATAGACTACACAAAATAAAGTTATTTGCAATTTAGATATATTGTAAAATCATTGTAAGTTGTTAAATGAACTAGTAATATCATATTGGTATTTATCACAGACTCAAATAGTGTTTTTATTTAAAAGTTTTATGTATATAAAAAGTATTTGGTATTTTTGTTGCTGTACTGTTAGGCGTATCAACAACAAAGAAGTTATTTATTATTGTCATTTTAGGCTGCTATTTAAATCAACACCCACCAGAAAAAGATTCCATTTATAATGGTTTTCAGCATCTGATCAGTAAAGTCCTCTTTTAATTCAATATCATTAGCACATTATTATTGTATTTTTATAGATAAAAGAGCCTACGAAGAAGCTGCCAAACGATTAAAGCTAGAAAATCAAAGTCGAGAAAGAATTATTCCAAAGTTACGTGTTGAATCACGTCGTAAATATTTGGAGAAACGTAAAGATGATAAAGTTGCAGAATTGGAAGCTGATATTATTGATGATGAATACTTATTTAATGATCAAGAGTGAGTATTTAGTGTAATCAGTAGAAATAAATAAGGTAGTCATTTTAGAAATATTCTACAATAGTAAACTATTGATTTTAAAAAAAACTTTCTGTTTTATTACAAGATGTGTGTATTCTAATTTAGATTCATTTATCCTAAATAAGTAGGTTCAGTATTAAGGTTGTATCAGAATCTTTGCACAAGATAAAACATATCTGATGTAGACTATAATGAATTTACATCTAATTTTTAAATTCATTAGTTTTCTTGTATTTCAAGCAAACGCACAAGTTTTTAGAGTTTTCTCCATAGGTTCAATTATTTTATTTTATTCCAAACAGTTGTCAATTGTGTTTATAGTCTTAGTTTAAACAATAATATTGTCTAATCCTGCACTCAATATATCAAGAGTGTAATATTACTCTGTCTATCATAACATTATGTCGTAGGAGGATAGGCTCATTTATGGTGAAGAAAATCCAAAATGATATTAATTATATACCATTTATTTTTATCTTCATTTTGTAGACTAACAGAGAGGGAAAAAAAGGATAGAGACCATAAGAAAAAGTTGCTTACACTTGCTAAAGAACATGAAAAGGCGAGAGAATTGGAAAAAGTTCAGCGTTACCATATGCCTCAAGATTCTAAAGATGTAAGTTGTTATTGTAGTTTTAAAGGGATGAATTAATATATTCCTTTTGTTGCATTCTTTTACAATATCCTATACTAAATAATACTTAGTTTTGTTTCTTGCTATTGTGGTTTGGGTAATCATTGTTTCCTTATTGTGAACTTCGCTACAGTGCTCCTTGGACATTTGATATATTACAGTTCAGGAATAATTGGCAAAAAACCAAAATATGAACTTTGATTGTCATAATTAAAACTTTAATTTTAATCAATATGATTTCCTTGAGGACGTGGTTAGTGAAACATGTTTAGGCCCTTATCTAAATATATAAATATTTTTCAGAGTCATATTTGGCTCATTTTCACTTTTGTATTGACAACTACTGAATTGACATTTTTGGTGACGGTTAGTTTTTATTTGGTTTAGAGTATGGATGAATGAGAAAGTTTTTGCACCATTAATTTATTTTATTTTGCTTTACCTAATGCTACAGTCCTTGGAAGCTTTGGCTTCCTCAACGGATCTACTTACTCCAAACATCTGTATTACTTGCCAGTCTCCTCCGTCTCTCACCACCCGGTTAGTCGGGTCTTTCCTTCTTCTTCCACACAACCTTTCCTTAAAAATCATCCTTATCTTTCTAATTCTATTCATTCTCTCAATTCATCCTAGGTAACTCTTCTCTAATCTTATGAATCTTACATTTTTTTATCCATTTGTCTTTTTCTGTTTGAAGTAAACTTCTAAATTTGTTTTCAGAGTAAAGATCATTATGAAGAAGTTGATGATCGTGAAAAGATGCCACACTATGAACAACGTAAGTGGGAAGAAGAACAAATGTCTTCGGCTGTGTTTCATTTTGGTGCAAAACAAAAGGATCAGCAGCAAGAATATGATCTTGTACTGGATAATCAGATAGATTTCATTCAGGCTCTCAGTTTGCCAGGCAATAGAGACAAGGTAAGATAATGAGCCATTTGAATCAAAGTTGAACAATAACAAATGCTTTAGAAATAGCTCATGCTTTTTTGGTCTTTGAAAACATGAATTTTAAAAATTAAGATATTTTGATCTTAAAATTTGAATATATATCTCTTGTTTAAGACTGGAAATTACATCAAATATCATGATATAATATTAAAAACTATTTGAATTAACCTTCATGAGATAACATTTGATACAATGGAAGTCAGAGTTTTGGTAAAAAAGACAAAATGTCAGTTTATCAAAAGTTCGGAAGAACATTTTGTTCATCATATTAATTTTTCCTTTTGTTTTCAAGAAACATTTACATTTATAGATAAATAAGAACCATTAGGGTAAAGAAAAATATTCATAAGATGAAAATATTAAAAATAATAATGTACCAATAATTTTTATTTCAATATCTTGTCGAGCATTAATAATCATCTTTTGCCGTCGATTAAGTCGGCAGCGTTAGGTGGTCCTGTACATAGTTAATATAACTTGTTTCATCATGTTTTGTACGCATGTTTATTTTTGAATTGATTTATAATTTGAATTTTGTTTCTAAAATATATGTCTGGCTACTTTTTGAATTGTTAAAGTTAGCTTTTATATTAGGCCTAAATTACTGTTAAATTGTAAATTTAAATTAAATTATAATTAAATTAAATTGTATATTGATAAATGTTTGTTTGCTATTTACTTTTTTGCAAATATATAGCAAACTTTATTTTGATAGCCCAAAAAATGGTATTTTATCTATTCTGTATGCTCCTAAAAATATACAAATAAATAACTGAACAGTTTTTTAAATGAGTTAAAACTATGTTGATAAGGAAAACCGTCTAAGACATAAATATATGCGAATTATTGCAAAACATTTGTTCACTACAGTAAATATACTTTATACTAATATAATAGTAAATCACTGTAGATGATTTAAATGTAAAATTTTTAAAATACAAATTAGTTTTATTTTGTATATATATTATTTGTACCTTGAAATAATATTTTATTTGTTGTTGTTTCCTAAGATATCTTTGAGTACATACTCACCAGCGTTCTGCCATCCCAATAAAGTTTAGTCATGTTCTGCTCTCTCTGGTAGTTTTCATGCAGTCTTGGATATAGCAACAGTTGATCACAGTCCATTTCGGTATTCTCCTTATTGCACAAAACACACATGTTCAAGTAAAAATACCAATCCTGCTGAGATGAGCGCTCACACAGTCATGGATCATGTTCAGGCGAAAATCTGGAACGACTATTCTTCTTGGTTTGCCTTTATCCCTCCCCCCCACAGGTTTGTCCTTTATAGACCACTGTTTGGTTTGAGTTGATTAAGCAGCGAGCTTCAAAATTGTTGTGTAACTAAGACTTTTGGCAGATATCATTGTTGTTGTCTGAGAGCCTCTAAAGTATGTCTTGATTATTTTCTTGACCAGTGTATCGCCTTTCTTATTTCCATTAAGCCTCCTCAATGGGAGAGTAACCACTGGAAACAGATTTCTTTTTGTAGTAAAATGTTTTAGTAACCTCCTAATATCATGTATTTAGTTTGTGTATGGAGTCTTGTTAAATTTTACAGCCTGGATTCAATCATTTGAACTAATTTTATGAAAAACAATTTTTTCTAATGTGGAGTTATATTTGTATAACCCTAAATCTGTATAAAAGTTAAAATACAGATAGTTAAAAACTCCACTACATAAAATTTCATCAATATTATATGTTTGTGGTTAAAAGATGGGTGCATAATGGCCTCACTTTAGTGCTATCATTTGAGGCCTTTGGTGGTAAGAATATACTGTAATTTTACAATAACCATATGATTTGACAAAAATAAATTCTTAATATTGCACTATAAAGTCTTTTAAAAAAAATATTCTTTTCGTAAAATAGAATGCATTTTTTGTAAGACAAGAATTCATAAAGTTAGTGTTAATGATATTGTTCTTTAATTTTCACAGGATAAAACAGAGGAAGTAACGGAAGCACAACGTAAGAAAATGAACATTGAAGAAACCCAAAAAAGTTTGCCAATATACCCATTTAAAGATGATTTAATTCGTGCTATTCGTGAACATCAAGTAAATATTTTAACTTAATCATTTAATTTACAAATATCAAATAGCTTAAGTTTTTATTGGCCTCATTATGGAGTTAAAAATTATAACATTAAATTCATAAAGTAGTACAATACTTGTTAATACTTTTGAATTATTGAGTGTATTTATTTATTGAGTAGGCTTAACTTTTTTCTTTAAGGACAACATCAATATAATTTAATGAAAGAATGTTAGTAGATTGGAGGAAAATCATGAGCAGTGTTTGCTAATTTTATACTATTTATAGTATCTCATCCTGTAAGCTGCTCCGTCTTAACTTACAACTTTTAATTAATTTAATTTATGAAAACACTAAGGGTCAATTTTGAAGAAAAAGAAAAACAACTTAACCTTATAAATTAGGCGTCCATTTTGTGGTTGGACGCCATTTTGCAAGCATGGGAATTCTAACTTTTATTTTATAACTACTTCTGTATTCATTTTATTTCAAAGATAACCGTACTATTATAGAAAAAGAGACAAGGTTCAGATTCTGATCTGTGCTTACCAGGTTGATTTTATGTGATACGAGGATTGTGGTTTATACACAATGAAATTTAGCCAGTCATTATTTTCTTATGGAAATCTTTCTTTTTTAATTCCCATGTTCTTACAAGTTACAAACATTAAAATTCTTATTTTTTGTTATTGAAATTACTTTTTACTTATTAACACAAATTTATATCTTAATCTAAAAATGTTTGTTAAGACGCTTGAATAAAAGTTCTTTAATTATAGTTCAATCTAAAATGTTTTCAATTATGATTACTCTTTGTTTTTATATGAATACTTTTTTCATCATTACTCACGTGATACAATCTTATAGTCACATTTATAACACAAAGTTTATCTTTATTGTCACTTAACAACACCTGTTCGAATGTACAACTTTTACTTGAAGCGTTCCATTTTAGACACAGTACAGTACTCACGTCTTACTTCTCTGACTACTCCTGCTGGACTGGTAAGCCAAGCTTTGTCCACATTGATGACCAAGTAACGCCAACTCCAATGCATCTAGGGATATATCACGTGATAATTCCGTTTTGACTGAGACCCATAGTTTTTGAGTTACTTTGCCTTTCTCAATTCTATCCTAGAGGGTTATCACATATTCAACCTGCACGCATGCATTTCAACTTAAAAATTTTATCCACAGTATTTATATTCATAGTTTTTTGAGTAATATATAATTCTAAATGATAGTTTCTTAATTAATTACATAATCAACATCCTTATATTTATATTCATTTAATTATTTATATTTTTTATTGGTTGGAGGATGTCCCATGCTTACAATCCTAAACTTCACATTCTTTACAGAGATTTGAGTGAAACTGTTTTGATTGTTTGTAATGTGACAAAAGTACATAAATATAGTTTTGTAGTAAATTATTTAATAATTTGTCAAACTTAGTTATTTGTTTGTAGAACTTATATATTTTTAATTGGAAAGAAGTTGGTTTTATATCTGTAAAGGTTGAAAAGTTTTTCATAAATAAATGTTTTGTTTTTGTAAAAATAAATATTTACGAAAGCTCGGAAGATAGTTATTTTTAGTAATTGCTGTACAAAACATTTCCCATGGTCTTTATTTTTTAAACTATGAATAAAACAAGTAAATATCAATTATTATTTTATTACATACAAAATGATAGAAAAGGGGGGGGGGAATGTTCAACAATTAGGTCTGTTAACAGTGTGGTGTTATTGATTGACTGATTGATACTTCCACCTTGAGATCTGGAAGCTGAAGGTGGAAAACATCAATGAGGGGTACTATTGTACTCCCCTTAGGTTTAGCTAGGCCGATCGATTCCCATACTTTTAACTAGTTTGAGAATTTTGTTGCTTATACTAGTGTGTTATTCATCTCCTCAGTACAATAGTCAAAAGTTTTCTTCTCATGTGCTCTGGTGAGTCCATGAGGATGTACTTTGTGGACTCAAATGCCCACCCACCCGTTTGACAGTTTTGGTCTCAGAGACCCACTTTTGTTAAGTGTCCTCTGAAATGGCCAGGTCGGTTATGAAATCGACTGCCTGTTTGAGGTGGTCTCGTTTAAGCCTGATCAGTGACTGTTAAGCTGAGCACAATCCCTTGATAAGGTGCTTGTACATTTTGATCCCAGAAGTGTGCTGCCCTCTTCGATGTTGATTGACTGTGTCCGTATCTGCTGAATGGCTGTTACCACACACTGATTCAGGTCTCATAAAGAAGATCATTACTTCTTGTTTTGGATGGATGTCCGCCTTTTCATTCTCCTTGATGTCTAATACACATCTTACCTGTACTGTGTTAAGACATGATAGGATTGTCAGGATTAGAAGGCACTTGCACTACAGTCAGGAGTTAACTTCAACTAAATCAAGTGCTCTAAGGGTAGATATACAATCCAACAGGATCAGAATTCGTCTACAGTGGTAGCCTTTTTCCAGTCCCATATTAGCGCAAGCTAGAATTTCAACATGGGTATAAAACAGTAGGCCTACATCCTAAGGTCAAAGCTGATACCAATGTCAGGTAAGGCACTGTAAAAACTAAGTCCAGATCACCTATAAGTGATCCATCAGTCTACCACACCAGATCACTCTTGGCACATCCCAGTGTTTTGGTTTCCTCAATCATCCTAAGAGCTAAGGGTTACAATAAAGGGTTTGTTAAATACATTGTCAGCATGACATGTAGTATCATTACTTCAACAGTATTGCACTGAAACTACTGTTAACTTCATAAATTGATATGGTGGCATGAAAGCAAAATTGTGTACCTACCTTACTGGCAAGCATAATCCTGCAATGTTAAATTTGTATTAACTAAAATTATATGTCTAGTACAGGTCTCAGTTTGCCATCAATAAATTAATAATGCTGCCATTGAATTAAATGACTAAACCTGCTGTCTACTAAGCGTTATTTATTTTAATAATCAAAATAAATTATCATTGAAATAACAATGTTTTGTGTTAAATTAGATTCTGATTATTGAAGGAGAGACTGGTTCAGGTAAAACTACTCAGATCCCTCAATATCTTCACCAAGCTGGATTTACTGATGATAAGCAGAAGATAGGATGTACTCAGCCTCGAAGAGTAGCAGCTATGTCAGTGGCTGCTCGAGTTGCAGAAGAAATGGGAGTTAAACTTGGCAATGAAGTAAGTTTATCTAATAATAAATCAAATTAATACAAACAAACAAATTATAAAAATAAAAATACATAATAATAAAACTACTCCACTTTCAGGTTGGATATAGCATCCGGTTCGAAGATTGTACATCCGAACGTACTGTTATAAAATATATGACTGATGGTACATTACATAGAGAATTTCTTTCTGAACCAGATTTACAAAGCTATAGGTGAGGTCACTTCTGCAATGTTATTACAGGTACATCCATTTGAATTGTAATGAAATGTGATATAAAATCTAATAATAACAATGAAATAATAAATAGTACAACAATCTGTGAGTGACATTGGTCCCCTCCCTCATTTTCCTTTACCCTGTCCATAAAGTCTGGACATTAAACGACAAACAAAAATTATAGGCTATCAAGATGAGAGCTAGTTTTTATCTTCTGATTTCCAATATTTTTTCACCCCTGTTTTTGATATTTATTAACTCTTTTCTTCCATTAAGGAATTTACCATATTATACAAAACTTATTTTAGCAGTTAATTCTAGATAAGTTTTTTTTTTTTTTAATTTTAATTTTTTTAAATGATCTCTAGATTATTAATGTAATTGTTATGTATATATTCATTTTTGTTCATTTAAAAACAAAATACTTGGTGGTGTCATTACTTTTAGAAATTAAATTGAAAGTGATTGGAACAAAACCAAAGCAAGTGCAATAATTCTCCTCTAATGCCATTTGATCCGTTTTCAAACTAGTCAAATCAATAACATAAACCACAATCAAAATGAGGGTAAAAATCACACCGGAAATCTAGATGAACAATGTTGAGAATCTCATCACCATTTTTTATCATCATTATTATTTTTTAAAGGTGTCTGAATTAAGCGAAGTCTGGCTTAATGAGGTTTTACTGTATGTATTCTTGAGATATTAATTTGCCAAACAGCTTCAATAAATATGATTTTACCAAAACAGGAACATATAAATAATATACAATAGATAATATTGTCTATTTTTTGTATTTTAACCTTTTGTTGATATCATACATATAATATTTGTGTTCTATATAAATGATTTCAGTGTGATGATAATTGACGAGGCTCATGAAAGGACTCTTCATACAGATATTTTGTTTGGTTTAGTAAAAGATATTACCAGATTCCGTCCAGATGTCAAGCTGCTCATTTCAAGTGCTACGTTAGATGCTCAAAAATTTTCAGATTTTTTTGATGACGCACCTATTTTTAGGATACCTGGTAATATAATTATTTATAGTCATACTTTTATTATAGAGTGAATTTATTAACATAATATTTTGAAAAGACATGGTTATGAAAATCAAATAGTTCATTTAGTTGCATGTACACAGAAACGTAACAGTTTCCTTTTTATATTGCATTTTTAATTTAAAATTTGTCAAATTTGTTCTTTTATTACGTCAAAATTTCATTAATAAAAGTCAATGCTGATTTCTGTTATTTATTTTTGTTTCCCTTTAATTCATTCAGAATTGTTATTTTCTTTTGTTTGAGTTTTGGTACATACATTAATTTTGGATTATTAACCTTCACAAATTTGATTGAAAGTGGTAGAGCTGATTTGGAAAATATCCTCCAATTATGTTGCTGATAGACTTTTAGGGGGAAATTTTCAATGATAACACTTAAATATGGATTTTTGAGAGGATAGTAACCCATATGTCTTGTTAAGGTTCTACATATTTGAAAAAGAAATTGATCAAAATCTTTAGACCTCATTTACGATAATTATATTTTTCTTACATAATTAGAAGCCAATAACACCCAACAATTTTCTGAACTTTTATTGTATTTTCCTCTTTCATCAAGAATAAGAAATTATCATCCAAATCTTTCATGAGTTTCTTTTAATGTTTTGTTATACTTTGTCCAGGACGTAGATTCCCAGTTGATATTTACTACACAAAAGCTCCTGAAGCAGATTATGTTGATGCATGTGTAGTGTCTATTCTACAGATACACGCTACACAGCCGTTAGGAGATATCTTGGTATTCCTGACGGGACAAGAGGAAATTGAAACCTGCCAGGAACTGTTACAGGATCGAGTGCGTAGACTTGGTTCAAAAATAAAAGAGTTACTCATTCTTCCAGTGTATTCTAACTTGCCTAGTGACATGCAAGCTAAAATATTCCATCCAACACCGCCTAATGCTCGTAAGGTAAGTCAGTTTGCTCTTGATTTTTTTTATACAAGAATTAAAAGTTTTATATAGATATTTATCTGATATATAAGTGTTTATTTTTATTTACTAAACATAAATATTTTATGGCCATAGTGCATATAAGGAAAATCCTCGTAACAGAGAAAGAAAAAAAGATTTGTATTGTTTATACTGATGACCGACGGTACTTGATAGAATTCCATGTTATACAAATAAAACACAAAAATTCTTTTGTTAAATTCTACAATTTATTGGTCTAGTCAATAAATTGTAGAATTTAACAAAAAAAAATTGTGTGTGTTTTATTTGTATAAAAAGATTTGTGTTAAACAAAAGTTTTCTCTCATCAAAGGGATCTTATCGCACAAAAGTTACCTTGAATTTTTATTTTTTTACTCTGTTTTTAAATTTGTACATTTATTAGAAGACAATATTTTTCATCAAATTTATACAATTAATATCCATTAGAAGATTGGAATTTTAAGAATTATTAATAAGACCATTTTATTATCTTAATTAAGGTTTAGGTTATCAAAACTAGTGATGTAAGTATTCAACATCTCAAAGACATTATTTTTTATCTCTAATATATTGAAATTGTTTTATTATAACATATATGTTAACTTTCTTATATGATGCACAATGTATAATTTCTATTTTGTTTTTAATGTTTCATGCAAAATTCATACACAAAATTAATATTTTTACCACAAAAATAGTAAAAACTCAAAAAAGATATGAAATACCTCTTAAAAATTACTTTAGCCTTCTAGGTTATAAAGATAAAATGCATGTTCTTGTACTACAAAACCCCTTTGGGGTTCAAATATTAAAAAAAAATTACAGTCCACATTTATGATTTATAGGATTGTTTCTTTAAAGATTTGATAGAATGATTAAAAAAAAACAAGTTTTGTTAAGTTTGTATCAGGTCTACTAGACTGCGGGAATAAAAGGGCTTGTACAATACCATAACTTGTTATTGGGCTTATTTAAAAATATTGGTTTAGCGTTTTTAAACAGTATATAAAATCCTGTTTCATTAATTTCGTGATGGATTTCACTATTTTAATAGGCATATTGTATTAGAATAATATGCTTTTCATCGATACTGATGTCCTGATTTTAATATTGGTCAAATATGATATTAAATAAATCATGTATGTAGCCATACATTATGTTTAAGTAACAGAATACATAAAATAAATAACTTATTATTTCATTTTTAAATGGAACACAAACCGTTAATTACTAACAGATGTGTAGTAATCTGTAGTAATTATTTTGTTGAATACATTACAAATAATTTCATTATGTTCAGGTTGTGTTGGCCACAAACATTGCAGAGACGTCTTTAACTATTGACAACATTATCTACGTTATAGATCCTGGATTCTGTAAACAAAACAACTTCAATTCTAGGACAGGCATGGAATCTTTAATTGTTGTTCCTATTTCAAAGGTAAACATTAATTTTATAGATACACAATATGTAAAGTATGATATTGTGTATCAAGTATTATTTATATTTTATATAATATAGTGCAGCAGATTTAGTAGAATTTTATATTAAAGTAGAATGAAGTTTAAACGTAGATTACAAGACAAAATAAGAATATTCTTGTAATTTATAATATAGTTATGTTATTTTCTGACCTGTACATTTTTTCATTTATAAATAACTATTTTTGTTTTTTTACTAATTTTAATTAATGATTGTGATTTAACTCTAATGTTTTCAATACGGTGTATTTGATAAAAATGTTGGCTGAATTGTTCAACTTGTAATTATATTTTAAGGAACATTGTTTGGCCCACATATAGAAAAAATAATAGTAGTAATTTAAAATTTGTGCAAATATCAAAAATAAACGCAAATATGTAACATTTTTAAAGGGTTAAAAACAATTTCAGTAGTGTAAGAAACTAAAACTCTTCATTTTTAGAGTTATAAATACTCTGAATTTCATAAAAATGATTATTTAAAAAATTTTTGATGTATTTTTTATTTTGGTAGGGTCTGAGACAAGTATTTATAAACCGATATGAAATGTCAAATTTCAGACCACCATAAATCCTGTCTGGCCAGTTTAAATACTTTATTGCTTTAGACTCAGAAAATGGGATGGACTTTTTTTACTTGTCTGATCTCTTTAGTCTCCTCCCAGTCGAAGGACTGACCTGTTTTTATTTTACCTAACTTGATTTAAATTTTAAAACCCAGTTGTTCATAATCCAATTTGTGATCGATTACATTAAAATGATTGATTCTAGGCTTCAGCAAACCAAAGAGCTGGAAGAGCAGGTCGAGTAGCAGCTGGTAAATGTTTTCGACTGTACACTGCTTGGGCTTATAAACATGAACTTGAAGACAATACTGTGCCAGAGATCCAACGCATCAACCTCGGCAATGCTGTACTCACATTGAAAGCTTTAGGCATCAATGATCTTATACACTTTGATTTTCTTGACCCTCCGCCTCATGAAACTTTGGTAAGTGAAATAACTCTGTCATAGACAGATTAGTTAAACTATTACCAGGTGTCTTATAATTAATTATCTCATCATTAATTAATTGTTACCAAACAGAAATTCTATACAATTAATAAAAAATACTCATCTAAGGGTTACAATATTCATACATATATTTAGGCATATGTAAAGGGATATCAAAAAAATAGGTTCTGTTTCTAATTATTGCATATGCATGTCGAGTTAGTAAATTTATTGCCAAGACACTGATGTTATTTTCAGACATTCGAGCAGCAAGTACACATCGTTGTGTGTATTGTTAATGCTCACTGAAATCGAAGTGCTCGCCACATACAAAGTGCAGTCTGTGATCTATTCCTTGACTGCGAGGATTATTAAACCGGCGTAAATCCAAATTGTGTATGTTTGTGGAGAATATGCAATGAGTGATTCAATAGTGCGGTGATGACTATTTCTGTGAATGATGTAAAAATGTGCACGATGTTGCAGAACAGGCAATCGTCTTTGCTGAATGAAGATTAGAAAGAACTGATGATTACATCACTTTTGCTAAATTTTTCACAAATTTAATATTTATTTCATCACGAAATTGTATCTGATAAACCGCAGTTTTGGAAATTTTGTGCATACTGAGTGCTGAAAATACTTGGGGAACAACACAATATGTACATTGGTTTATCTGTCACAATACAGTAAGCAAACCGATGATTTCTTGAGACACTGGGGACAAGAAATGAGCATCACACACAATTCCTGAATTGAAGCAACAGTCCATGGTGTGGATGCACACATCATAGGCATTAAGGATGAAATTTAAGCAGATGTTTTCCACTCAGAAAATCATAGGGAGAGGGTGTTTTGCTTGTGAGCTTTTAGCCTCAAGGCAAGTGTGTTGACCCAGAATGTTATGCTTGTTCATGACAGGGCCTGCCTATATACTGGTGCCACAACTCTATCATTCCTCCTACATCCCAGATCTGGAACAAGTGATTTTAACGTGTGCATAACAACTGAAATCCTTCCTTCCTTGTTGGCTGACTATTCCACAATGATGAGGTCAAACAGGCTGTTAACATGTGGTTTGGTTCACATCTTTCTACGATGAAAGGATAGGAGCTGGTGTCCCGTTATAACAAATGCCTCCTCAACAATGGCGGAAACTATGTTGAAAAATAATGCAAGGTGTGAACATCAAATAGTAATAAAAATGATTTGGAAATATGTTCTTGTTTTTCCTTAATAGCTCAGAATTTATTTGATTTAAATAGCTCTGGTATATATGTATATACATAGAAGAAATGTTTTTAGAGTCTTAATCCCATAAGGATTAAATATTTATTATTTAGATTTACAAGCACAGTAATCGGATATTGTAACAGCTGTTTCATCATAGCCCTACAATAGCTGATAATTACAATGTAACAGCAGGTTACTTACTAAAAAGGCTGTGAATTGTATTATTTTTTTAGAGTAATTAAATGAAATATGGAGGATATTTTTATTAGTACTAATGATATTATGCAATTATTATGTTAATTAGCCACTTTATGCAAGATTTATTGAACACAATTCAATTCATGCATTTACTTTAGTTACGTTCCATTTATGGTTTCACTTTTAGTAAGCTATATACATTTCCTGTCATATTGAAGATATCAAAAGATCATTTTCTGTTATACAATTCACTAATATGATTCTGAGTATGTCTCATAAAGGTAATCCATTGTTAGATTTGTTGTGGAAGAGTTTTTGGATAGATTTGTTAAAAATTTTGTATGAATATTGTAGATTTGTATTCCGCCATTTGTTTGTATGGAAGATATTTACTGGAACATTCTGTGGTATACTTTTCTACATATCTACAACATTCATGCAAAATTTTAACCAAAAACAAATTTTTTTCCATATATTTTATATTGTTAACAAAATTTTTATAATAATAAAAAAGTGGTACTATACTATTTCGTATTATTTGTTTTTCCTTATAATATTTTTTTTTCATCTTTGTTCGCTTAGTCCTTGTTTCATCTGTGGTTACTCCTTGATATAGGTTCACCTCTGAAGTAACCTGAATTCTTTTAGAAAATATATTTTACTTTATTCATTGTACTTCATTATTGTGTCAATATTATTATAAATTTCTATCTGTCTCAAGTTGTAATGTAGTTAATTTCTTTTCAGGAATAAAACAATTATTATTATATATCATCTATCTCTATTTGAATACATATAACAAATAAAAGTAAAAATTTTAAATCTCACTCAACAGGTGTTGGCCCTTGAGCAGTTATATGCATTAGGTGCTCTGAATCACCACGGAGAACTTACTAAACTTGGTCGACGAATGGCAGAGTTTCCATTGGATCCCATGATGGCCAAGATGTTGATTGCTTCTGAAAAGTAAGTTTTCTGCCTAATATAATAATGCATTTAATTTTTTTAGGTTTGAACATTCCGATTCCCTTAACAGAGATTCACTTTCTTAGTGAAACTAATACTCAGTCAGAAATATTTCCATCCATAATACTTGATCAAACTATTTATAGGTTGGTAAAGTCCCTTTTGAAATGCGCCTAGTAGTTCCATCATTCACCAAACTGAGTAGTTTCTTTTGAGTAATTTATTATTACTGTACAAAAATAATATATGTTAAAAATAAATGGAGTGCAGCATTTATTTTATGCAAGTAAATTCGGGAGTTCCCCATCTTTAATAATTTTAGATAATGAAATGGTTGTGTTGTTTTTGTATGAATTGAATTATGTTCAGGTATAAGTGCAGTGAGGAGATTGTGAGCATAGCCGCTATGTTGTCGGTCAACAGTGCCATCTTTTATCGACCTAAGGATAAAATAATTCATGCTGATACAGCAAGGAAAAACTTTTTTGTTCTTGGAGGAGATCATCTTTTGTTGTTAAATGTGTACAAGCAGTGGGGGGACACAGATTTCAGCACACAGTGGTGCTATGAGAACTTCATACAGTACAGGTATTATTATAGCAATTTCTAATATAGAAATTTTAGCTCTTGCATTGTCTTATAGAAACACTGATATACTAGACCATAATTTTCATTTAATTCACTGTTTAAAGTGTAAGTACAGATTTGCTCATAATTTATATAGAGTAACAGTTGAAATAAGTCATTTTCTTATTTATTTATTTACCAGTTAGGAGACAATTTTGTACATTGTATATTATATACAATTTAAATACAACAAACAACAAAAATAGTATACACATTCTAAAACCCTTTTGTCATTCAATAGATTATTATATCTAAAGAATAAAAATTGTTTTCTCTTCAATATCTTAGTATTTTATAAGTTAGAGTTTATAGGGCACATATCATATTAGATTAGATTTTGTAGGAACAGGAGACAGACTTACCTTGGAAAGTATTGGTCCTTGGTATTACCTAACAGTATACAAGTAAGAAAACGCACACATAAACAATAAAGTCTGAAATATTTCGTAAACACCGTTCACTTTGTCAATCAGTAGAGTATAAAAAGAAGACTGAATTGTTTTAATCTGGAAGTGTTGAACCACAGATTTTTCTTTCTTATTTCTACTGTTAGGTAAATACCAAGGACCAATACTTTCCAAGGTAAGCTTGTCTCCTGTCCATACAAATCTAATCTTAGTATTTTATAAATATGTTTAGTTATTGTTATACAGTAGAGTCCCGCAAACTCAGCGTAATGTGGACCGGAAGTGTACCGAGTTTGTGAAATGCCGGGTTATCGGGAATAAGGGCAAAAAATAAATTGTAGTTTAAACCCAAAGCGGCGGCGATATCAAACGACTTTGTTGATAGCGGTATCCCATTGTCGGCAGTGTAAAAACATCGCAGCACCAAAGCGGCGGCAATATCAAACGACTTTGTCGATAGCGGTATCCCATTGTCGGCAGTGTAAAAACACCGCGGCACCAAAGCGGCGGCGATATCAAACGACTTTTTCGATAGCGGTATCCCATTGTCGGCGGCATAATAACACCGCAGCATTGGCACCCGTCCATATAGCAGACATACACCTGCAAAAACGTTTAATGGGCCGCTTTTTTTCCACGAATCAATTTAGTATACATTATGGAAAATATAACATTTCTTTTCAGTTTTCGGAAGCGTGTGTTGGTTTCGTTTGAGACGCTGTTAAATGTGTCAAAAGACTTGACAAAGGGAAATCTGTAAAAGAGCTTTGTAGTGTTTAATTTTTTCATGTTTGATGTATAATATACATAACATAATATATACGATACATTTATGTACAATAAAATGAGTTGCAATAACACCTTAATTGCATAATTCTTAGCGCTACCTGATTAAATAAGCTTTCTTTGAACGAAAACCGATTTTTCACGGGAACCTCTGATTAACCGGCCAAACGGGCAACCGGCCCGGGTGTCAGTCCCGACTGGACCGGTTAAGAGGGGTTCTACTGTAAATCAAAATTTGGTGGAAAAAAAAATCCTTTCATTTCAAATTTTTTTCCACGAATCAATTTAGTATACATTATGGAAAATATAACATTTCTTTTCAGTTTTCTTTGACAGGTACGCACAGTATATACAGTAAATAAAAATGAGCGAGTTACGAAAACGGAAGCGTGTATTTGTTTCGTTTGAGACGCGGTTAAATGTGTTAAAAAGACTTGACAGAGGGGAATCTGTAAAAAATCTTTGTGACGAGTTTAACGTGGGAAAAGTACCATCAACGATTCGAGCGATCGAAATTAATGCCCGCTTTGGGATCTGCCGAACTTTTACGAACATCGCTGTTTTTAGAAATATATATTTTTTCCCGTCGGGGTCGCCGAGTAATCCGGACTGCCGGGTTATCGAGTGCCGAGTTTGCGAGACTCTACTGTATTATAATTTTAATAACAGATTATCTACTATTATAAAAAATATATACCATGATCTGGGAATCAATTTAGCGTCGTCGTAGATTGACACAATCTTGTAGTCTTTCTGGAACAGAGCTGCACACATGACGACAAAGATCTATGTCTTTGTCGAATTCATTCACTAAACGTATCAGAGATTAATTGTTTTATGTTATTTTGTGTGATGGCTTTAAAGAAGACACTTTCTCCTTGACAAACACCCAGGAAAAACAATTCATAGATGTCTAATGAGATGGTCGTAGAGGCGAGTTGTTGAACTACGACTATTTACTGGGAAAATCCTGATCTATTAATTATCGGACAAAAGTGCTATAGTGAAGTGAGCTGATGTCAATAACATCATTACCACAGTGCTGTCTAATTTGAGAGATAACAATGTTCTCCGATATATTTTTGTACACATTACCATTGACCATACCATCAAATAATACTCAACCAAAAACACTGTTGCAAGTCAGACCACCCCAAACATTGAATCCCTCAGCTGGTTAAACTGTTTTCAATGATTTCATTATGGTTATCCAATAAATAGTAACCATAGAACTGGAGAAGTGTCTTATCTATTCAATCAATCAGTACATTTTAAAATGGCGCCTGATATAAAATTTTTAAGAGGGTGTGGAGGATAATTTTTTAGCCGGACACAAAACATCTCACAATAACTCATTTTGAGCAGCTTTAAACTCTGCATTCATTGATGTTCAAACATGCTTTCTGTGATTCAAATAGGTGTTATTACTAAACAAAAATTGTTAAGAATATAAGTTTAAATTACAAAACATTAACAGTAATAGCTTTAGTAATCAAAATGTTAGTCAAATTTTATATCCAACCATTAAATTTTTGGTCTTTACTATTCACCATATAAATGAAAACACAATTTTCAACAATATATACTTAATTTTATCAAGACGATGCTTCAATGACGTCACTATTTACAAGTCTTATGATAGTGTTGGACTCCTGACTAAAAACATTTCTCCTTACAGGCCTCAATTACCTGTTCCCTTATGGACTATTTTAAATACTCTTTCGTAATAGGTCATTCTGAGGATCTGTTTATCTTAAGTCAAGGTCAAGATAGGCAAACAAATGGAGAGACAAAATAAGCTACAGCAATTTGTGTTCTATCATATCAGGATATCATCTGCATCCCAGGTATTATCATTTTAAACCTTATAATAATCCTGCATAAGTCCTTCCTGTCTACAAATATTAAAATCTACTTATCTCTTCCTAAACCTACCTGTGGTTCTCGCAAACCTGCTTTGGGATCTATGCTCGGAAGAGCTTTATGTGTCAGTTAAATATCTCTCAATTGTCATACTCTTCATTACTGCTTCTCAGGTTAATGGATCAATCACCTACGATCTATCTCAAAATGGAACTCCTTTCGTAACTATTATTATTATGTTGAGATATGTGGAATTAAAAACAAATGTCATAGTATAAGATTTCAGGCAAAATTAGGCTGAAAAGGCAACTTGGTTTAACAGTGACATAATAACTCAACTGCTATAGTACGTAAGACTTTTTCAGTCTAGATAATCTCTCTTTTTACTGACCTTGGGAGAACTAGCTGGATCTACACTTTTCTTGGTGTAGTTTTGGGTCAGATTCCTCTCTTCCATCTTTTTTTTCCCTTTCTTGATCTCTTTCGACTGCATTAGAGTATTCAAGGGCTAGCAGTCTTTATTTTATACTCTTTTCTTTTTATTGTTTTATAAGGTATTTTCCACCTTTAATCAACAAGAAAAAACTAACATTGAAGGAAACCTACATTTTGTTCATGTACCAACAATGTAACTATACTTGTGTGATTGGACTATCAAATTCACGTTCAATGTCATGAAAATAGAAAACAATCATTAATATGCCATGGTTATATTTAGAATTTTAGGCTTAAACTGGGATAAAGCTAATAAAAACAAACAAATTAATCTCTTTTTACAAATTTATTTTAGGTTAGACTTTCAAGAATATCGGAAAAACTTACAATATTTTTGGATTGCAATTAGATTATTTGGTTCTACTAAAATATTATTGGGATATCCATTATTTTTCATAAATAAAATATTTTTGTCACAGGTCTATGAAAAGAGCTAGAGATGTGCGAGAACAATTGGTTGGCTTAATGCAGAGAGTGGAAATGGATATAGTCTCAAATCCTACAGAAACTATTAATATTAGAAAGGTAATGTTTAACTCATAACTTTATTTAACATGTTATTTCCAAATTAAATATAACATTTTTCACAGTAAATACTTTATTTGTTCAATACAACGTTACATTTCAATGATCAGGTCATCACCCTCAATTGGTACATGTAGTACACAATCCTTCTTGGTGCATCAAAGTTGTTCTTTTTTGTATGCAGTTAATAACTGATGATGATTTAGCTATTGAAACATCATCTTGAACAAATAAAATGCTTATTGTTGAAAGTTGTGTTTTTCCACAAGTGTTTTTATTATTTGTTTACAACACATGGTCAATATATTGTTTTGTTTGTTAAAGGCAATAACATCTGGATATTTCTACCATATTGCTCGATTATCAAAAGGAGGCAATTATAAAACCGTAAAACACAATCAAACCGTTATGATCCATCCCAATAGCAGTCTTTTTGAAGAACTTCCACGTTGGGTCATTTATCATGAACTGGTTTTCACTACCAAAGAATTTATGAGACAGGTAAGGGGTTATTTGTTTTTTATATTGTGTAAAATTTCTTTTTATACTCAAAGAGAAGGAATGTCATAATAATTTTCAAATTCAAGGGCTGTTCAGAAAATAAGTTCTGTTTTGTTATAAAAAAATATTAATAGAATTTTAGAGGTTTTTCATTATACACAAGTTACAATCTTTACTATTTTTTTTACATAATGTCTTGCTACATTTAGGCATTTTACATATCGGTGAACAAGTTTTCTAATTGCGTCGTTATAGAACTTTGCCACCTGAGTTAAGCAATGCGTTCTTTAATAACACTGTTCTTTAACTATTTATCATTTTCAAACCACTGTGACACTAGCCAATTTTTTCATGTTAGGAAATATGTGTTTATCATTGGAAGCGAAATCGGCTGTATGGAGGTTGGTCAAACAACTCCCATTTGAAACTGTCCTGTCGGTCTTGTGTCCATGGAGCAGTATACGGACAAATGTTGTCATAAAAAAAGATACCAGAACTCATTATCTTACATTGTTTGTTCTGAATGGCTCTTCAAAAATGCTACAGTAAACTGCAGAGTTTATAATTGTGCCTCATTCCATAAAATCCTTCAGGAGTACACTTTTTCTGTCTCTCCCAAAAGACAGTTTTCTTTCAGATAATGTTTGGCTATAATTTAGAGAATTTCGTGGTGAGTTAGTGTAACCCCATTCAATTGACTGATTTCTTGTCTCAATGTTGATACCTAAGTCTCATCACAATATAACTGAGGAAATCATTGCCTTCCATATTGTATCACAAAAGGAAAGTTAGTGCTGCACCCCCTCCTCTTGGTTTGTGGTCATCAGTGAGAAGTTTAAATACCCAGCACGCAAAAACTTGTGGTAGCCAAGTTTTTCAGTTGCCACTTCATATACATTAATTTGTTGGAAATAAAACACAAAAAAGGCCCTCTATCAATTTTGTCCAGAGTAAGACGGATTGAGATGCGGTTTTCTGCAGGAAGTCATATAGAAAGTTTGTGACCAATTTTGAACATTCAGAAATTCTTAATTACTTCATTCTCAAAAGTGCATTTTTAGAGGGGATAGAAAAAAAATTTAACTTCACAAATAATGACCTAAATGAGCTGAATTTTGTTAATCGGGCGTTTTAGGGCTCATTGATCCCTAATATGGAAATAACCCCCCCCCCCCGACCGGGGAGGTCAGGATGGCTGGTGTCTGTCATCTTCCAGGAGTTTTCCTGAAATGTATTGAAAATTAATTGAGAATCGGTCCTCAGAGGTTTTTGGACCGCATATTAAGAATATGCCATTGGAAACCATCCCTCGAGCACCTGGTACTCTGGGGGTCCTGGTTATGAGCATCATTCCCGGGAGTTTTATTGTAATTGTTTCGGAAAGCAATTGAAACTTGCCACTTGGGGGTTTTCAGGGTTCTAATCGTGAATATGCTATCGGCAACCCTCCCCCGAGTATCTGTAAGCTCCGGGAGCCCTAGTTATCACTATCATCTTTGGGATTTTTATATCGAAACTTGTCACTCCGGGGTTTTTCGGGCCCCTGATCGCGAATATGCCATTGGTAACCCTCCCCTGATCAGCTGGTGCTCCGGGTGCCCTGCTTATAAGCATCATCCCTGGGAGTTATATTATAATTTTTTTGGAAAGCAATCAAAACTTGCCACTGGTGGGTTTTTCGGCTTGCTGATCGCTATAATGCCATCGGCAACCCTCCCCAGAGCACCTGGTGCTTGGGGTAACTTGATGATCAACATCATCCTCGGGATTCATTCAAATTTTTTGATGCCCTAATTTCATTAAACTAAACCAATAAGAAAAATACCGAAAGTAAGAAAATCAGCACCAGGTGCTCGGGGAGGGTTGTCACATATTCTTGATTAACACCCCGAAAAACCCCTGAGTGGCCAGGTTCGATTGCTTTCCAAAACAATTACAATAAAATTCCCTGAGATGATGCTGATAACCTGGGTGCCCAGAAGATGGCAAAGGGTGCCAGGTGCTTGGGGTAGGAATTCTGTTGACATACGTATGACATATGCACCCCAAAAACACCCTGAAGTCAAGTTTCGATTGTTTTGCGAAACAATTTCAATAAAACTCCCGGGGATGATGCTGATAACCAGGGGGCCCAGAGCACCAGGTGGTCGAAGGGGGGTTCTCTATGCCATATTCGCTATCAGTGCACCGAAAAAACCGCATGTGCCAAATGTTGATTGCTTTCTGAAACAGTTACTATATAATTCCAGAGGATGATGCTGATAACCAGGAGCTTTTGAGGGAGGTTTGCCAATGGCATATTTGCAATCAGCACCCCAAAAAAACCCTGGGTACCGATTCATTTTCAATGTATTTCAGGAAACCTCCTGGAGACGTAGACATCAGCCATCCTGACCTCCAGGTCCATGGGGGGTGATTTTGAATGTCATATTTGGGATCAGCGACCAGAAACCTCTGAGTAGCAAAATTGTCCTCATTTACGACATTATTTGTGAAGTTAGGATTTTTTTTTCATTACCTCAAAAGATGCACTTTTGAAAATGCATTTTTCAATGCACCGATGCAATTAAGAATTTCTGGATAATCAAAAGTGGTCACATACTTTCTAGATGACTCCCTGAATTGAATGCAAAAAAACACATCTCGATCCATCTTACTTTGACAAAATTGATAGTTGAATGCTTTATTTCCTCAACTAATGAGTAATTCTGAAGTGCCAGTTTACGTATTCACCTTTAGAACAATACAGTAGTAGTATTGGCATGAGAACAGCCTGCTTGATTTGTGCTAACCAAACTTCACAACTGCGCACCCACTCCTCTGCATCAAACAAAAATGCACTTCCTATACAGCCTTTTTTAATCCTGATCAGTAGTTATTAAAAATGGTTTTGTTTGAAACGTTTACTGAATCTAAAGGTTTTTACAAAATATCTGTGTAACATTTCAGTTTTATTTTTCAGAGACATATGGTTCAAACATGAATTTTTCAAAATAATTATTAATTGTTAAAATAGTGAAAATACAAATTAATGTAATTAAACCTTTCCCAAATATTGTTTACAAAATATCTCTCAGGAAAATGTTGTTTAGCATCTGGGCTCATTTCTCAGAAACAGAATTTTTGGTAAAATCTCTCTTCAGATAAAACATCCAATGAGCCTTGTGGTTAATAACAATATAAAAGAAGTGATTCCCAAACACAAATAAAAGACTAACACAATTAACATGTTTCTTCAGAGTGTTTTGTCCTGTACTGATGAGGGTATTCAATGTGTATTCTCTTTGGGAGATTTGCTCAAATCCAGACTGGATATTTGTAGGAGAAAAATAATACATGGCACAGATTGTGGTTTTCTATTTTCCCAACTATGGTAGAAACTTTATTGGATCCTTCGACGAATTATTGACAAGAATAGCTGCTGTTGGCTGTACGTCAAAAGAGAACTTTAAAGATATGATTACCCCACCACCTTTAAGTTCGAAAATGTTACTGTTAAAGCAGTATTGTACAAATATCACATTTTCTTAGAAAACCACAGTTTGAAATTACATTTTTGACAATAACTTCACTATTTGTCGTCACAGAGAATTGATGTACCATTAAATTCAGAATTGAAATTTATATCTAATTTAGCGTGTTAAAAGTTGAATAATACATAATATATGAATAATAAACTGTAGAAATAGCCGCACCATTTTGACATTTTTCATTTGATTTTTCTGAATTTAAATAAGATTCTACATGATCACACTTTCCCATCTTATTTTGTGTGACCACTATTGTACTTAAGTACAAACAACGATGACAGACTGACAGGATTTTTTAAATCACATTTTCTGTTTTCTGAGGCCATAAAACATGAACGTCAGTTAAAAACAGAGGTCGAAATACTATCTAAGTATAATTAGGTTAGATTAGATTTTGTATGGACAGGAGACAGGCTGTTTTTGAGTGTGTTTTCTTACTTGTATACTATTAGGTCTGTATACCAAAGGCCAATACTTTCCAAAATCCTGTCTCCTGTCCATACAAAATCTAATCTAATAGGCTTGTGCCCTATTAAACTCTAACCTAAATTAAGGTTAGTAGAAAGGCCGTGAGAAAATGTATGTAATGTTTTAGCACCATTAATTTTAATTTAAAGTAGGCCTATAGAAGAAAAAAACTTTTTTTTTATATATAATAAAAAAATTGGCAAAAAATCTATGCTTTAAAAATAATCATGTTAAATGATAACAGTCTGTTTTGAAATTTATTTATTTTGGTAGGTTTCTGTTTTAAGGAGGAGCTGGATTAACCAGGTTTTACTGTATACGAATTTTAAAACTCTCCCTTATGGACATGAGAACAAATATATTATTATAGATATCTAGAAAGTAAGTTCTTACGAGCTAATAAGAATGTATTTCCAAACTATGTTAATTGCTATTTGATGTATACATCTTACATTACTTTGCAACATAGTTGAAGCATTTGTCATAGTAGGCACCATGTGTAAATCAATAATTGGTGTGACGTTTTCGCTTTAGGAGAGTTAATTAAATTGTTCCCATCCCAATCAAAGGCCATGACAAGATGTGTTATGGTGGCACTGTGATTGTCATGAATCAGTACAATTCCCCAGATAAGCATGCCACTCACTTATGCTGGATCATACAGTGCAATTTTGTTTCACAAGAAACACTTTCATTGATTATGGGTCCTCAAGAGAAGAGTCTATGAGGAAAACTCCATGTTTGTCCCACAACACTGTGCACATGAGCTTCCAAGTAGAAAATGTCTCCTTGAATTTTGTCGTTGATGGCATGAAGTGTTATTCCTCATCTCCTCAAAACGTTGTCTCCTAGTTTACTATGTTGTGTCAGTTTCCGATTGTAGCAGTTTCTCTTCACAATTTCATGAAGAACTGAACAATAAATTTGTGAGAAAAGCAGGAAAAATGACGCAATGTTAATTGTCTGTTTTCTCTAATCTTCTCTTCAACACCATGGACAAAATCTTCATCCATTGTTGTAGACATTTTCACGTCATTCATTAAAAAGTAGCACCCACCTTCATACCAATAAATCACTGATTGCCCATAATTGTGATTTAATGTTCTCTTTTCCCAATACAGTCGAACTTCCACAACTCGAATTTTCTGTATCTCGAATTGAATTTCAGTTCCCGTCAACCTTCCGTGCATTTAACATGTAAAAATCCTTCTATAACTCGAATTCCGCCATTTCTCTAAGTCGAACTATTTATTTTGTTTCTTTAGACAATAATAGTTCTCGAAATAGCGTTTTCAGTCTTTGAAAAATCTAGGTACAGTGCTGATTCTTTCATTACAAGAAAAAATGTTTGACCATAAAAGCATGCAGTAGTCAATAGGACTAGAGGTGTAGACAGTGAACAATGAATTTCTTAGAATCTGTGGTCGGCAATAGAACAAAGCCTGTGCAACTGTAGGCCGACCGGATGTATAGCTGAGTTCCAGGAAGAGTAGCTCGAGTTCAATTTTTACCCGTAAAAATAGTGTAGACAATGAATAATGAATTTCTTAGAATCTGTGGTCGGCAATAGAACAAAGCCTGTGCAACTGTAGGCCGACCGGATGTATAGCCGAGTTCCAGGAAGAGTAGCTCGAGTTCAATTTTTACCCGTAAAAATAGTGTAGACAATGAACAATGAATTTCTTAGAATCTGTGGTCGGCAATAGAACAAAGCCTGTGCAACTGTAGGCCGACAAAATGTATAGCCGATAGCTCGAGTTCAATTTTTACCCGTAAAAATAAACCTTCAGTCTGTAAACAGCTCTTCCATAGTGCACAGTGATTTCATGAGTCCGTCTTTTCCGTTAGCGTGTTGTGTGTCTAATAAAGTACAGTGCGTGTTTCAATCGCTCTTTTAAATTCAGTACAGTATTCAGTTAGACGTTTTCAAAGCCCGGTATTTGTAGTGTTTAAGTTTTAAGTAAATTAATAACTGCTTTGTTGTTATTTTTCCATAACTCGAAATTTCTTTAACTCGAATTTTTTTTTTATCCCTTGATGATTCGAGTTATAGAAGTTCGACTGTATTATCATAGGCTGCATTTCAAATGCAGTGGGTATTTAAATTTTGTAGACATAATAAACACATACCACGATGGGTATGCACTGCTCGACTGTTTGAAAATAATGTCTCTACCTTCCCAATGAATCAACTAACTGGCCACATATGCACAATGCAACAGCAGCAATATTAATTAAAACGGACCTTACTTTTAGGATATTTCTCTTACATACTGCAAGTAAAAGAAAACTATGATTCATGACAACAAAAATGTCAATGTAAATTTCACAAAATATCATACTTCATCAAGTTCTAATAAATGTTTGTGACTATATCATGATTAAAAGTTATTGTGTTACAGGTGTCAGAGATAGAAAGTAAATGGTTGCTTGAAGTTGCGCCTCATTATTATAAGCCACGAGAACTTGAAGATTCTACCAATAAGAAAATGCCTAAAGTAGTTGGGAAATCAAGGGCAGAATTAGGAGATCATTAACATTTAAAAACTATTTTGTAAATAGTGCTTTCATTGTATTTACTTGTAAATAACTTGTATATAGATATATTTATATAAATGCAAAAATATTCATTTTATGTGCATCATTTGAATTGAAAAATGTATGTTTATGTTATGTTCATGGCTTTTAAAAATTTGTAATTGACATCTCAAGTTAATTTTTTTTCCTTTACAGAACTATCTAAGCCTAAGTTAGATAACATAGATTAACATAACATAATCAGAGAATAATAAATGGCCAGAAATTTAAACTTGAATAGAATAAAATAATTACCTTCAGACAGAAATAGATTAAAATAATTACCTTCAGACAGAAATAGATTAAAATTTAGGAAAGGTAAAGTATTACATCTATTATTACTTTAAAGAAAACAGACAGCTTGAATGTTCAGTAAATAATACTTAATATAACTTCTTAATACTTCATAAAACAGCTGATTATTAATAGCAGCTAATTCATTTGTAATCACTTGTTGTACATAAATGTTCTTAAAACAAAAAGATACCAGAGTATTTTCTGTTTTTACTTTCTTGTTTCATAAATAAATCATAATAAAATAGATAGGTGGTATTATGTCTTAGTTTAAAATAATCCAAGATACATTTGTTGACATTGACAGATTAACATAGACGCCAATGGATAATACCACCTACATTTGACCCTTCATAAACATTGATTACCTAAATTCAACCACAAGTTGTTTTGGGAAAAATTATTGTTTAATATATTTTTACGTATATATGATACGTAGGGTGTTGTCACAACCCTATATTCTTGAAAATAAATGTAAATACAGTCTTTCACAAAATGTCCAGTAAAGTTTCAATAAAGCTGTAGAAATTGTGTTTGATCTAAAAGGTCTTTTATATTTACAAGAAAAATAGATATACTGAACAATGGTGTCTTTGCTGTAAGATATTAGATGACCTTTTATTGCTAAAGTTTCATGCCTGATACTAACAAATAATGTGTCAATTTTAGATAAAAATAAAACATGAACTTTGCTTTGTGTTGGGAATAATGTTAGCATAAATTATGAGATTTACTGAATGTCACTCTGTACATTATCATTGTACAAGGTGATTAAAAAATTGTACATCTGATGATGACAATACAAAAAGTTGATTTATATAGTAGATTTAGATAAATACTTTGTACAACTTGTTTCAATATACCTCCAAGCTGTTAAAATTAGAGATAACTTTTGGGGTTAGTGATAATAACGACTATAACGAATCAGCTAATTAAAACTAATTTAATATCTGTTGAGGTACGTATTTTTCTAACACGTGCTACGATATGGTGGAGAATATATAAGAGATAAGCAACAACAAGTATTCTAGCTTTTGACAACAGTTTCCGAAGACCAAGGTGTCACATAGTAATTCAGTGAGGTACCTGATTTCCATCTGTAAATCACAAACCAGTAATTATTGACAAACAATACATTTCATTTGGTCGTACTGAGCTTAATTTTTTTTAAATTCAATAAAAATCTTTGGTTCAATGTTCAAATATAGGAATTTTTTATATTCACTGTGTAAAGGATCTTTTGAATTTTTTGAGTTTGATTGGTATCTTAATTTTTATATAAATGGGTGAACACCTTTTTGTGTTTTCAAATTTTGAAAGATTTATAACATGGGATAATCAAAAGTATATGTGCAAATGTTGTATCTCTAATAAAAGAGGAAAAACTTTTCTTGCGATGTCATTATACAGAGAACACAGACTGACTGAGTATTCAATGACCGATCTTGCTGCCAAGAATCAAATCAAGTTCCACTTTCTGCAATGAATAGTGTAACAGCTGTGGTTTTGTCTGATCTAGTTTTTAGATAGTTTTAACTAGAGGTTCTGTCCACAATAAATCTTAGTCCTTAGGAGTTAAACATATTGAATAAAAATTTCTTGCAAACACAAAATATCCAAAGTACTCTACACTTGAACAAAACACCACGATAGGGATAAATAAAAAAAGTTTAATGCTTTAAGCAAAGCATCCTCCTTGCTTTGTGGGTCGTGATTAAGCCATTCATTGAGTTCTCAAAATTGTAAAAGTAAATGTATATAATTGATAACCCCAAAGATTACATAATATACTACTGGTGGATCTCGTTGGCTGGTGTGAAATCATTAGAAGCGTAAATAATCCGACCACTGTTTATTTTATTGTAGTTATATGAAAGTTAACGACATAACAAAATAATCTTTTTTCAAAAAACAGTTACAACGATTTTTAACAAAGTTCACTCCCATGTATTTTATTTTTTGTCAGTATGTCAATTATTCTATTCTATGTCCGAAGACAAATTATGTTCCTGTATACATTTATCAAGTAAACAAATTTATTTGAAACACTTTCAACACACCTGTAGTGACTCACCCCCACCCCCTCCTCTGTCTTCTCAAAAAGTTATGTAGCCTATCTATGAAAATTCCACAAAGAATTTAATCACTAAATGTAAACATTTCGGCTTAGCTTATACAGAGCTTTTAAAAATTTTAATACCTATGACAGTTTCTTTCATGGCTGCAAATAGGTTTTGGAGGCAGCTTTGTAGTTTCAAATATCTGATTTCAGCCATGTTCGACAAAAAAAAAAATAAATAAAAAAAAAAATACTGCTATTTGAGTGGCCAAAATATCCTTAATATGTAGATCTTGTAATTGTAAAGCGTAGAATGTAACTTATAGTGTTTCTCTATGATAGTGGTATAGTTTCTCTTTTGAAAATTAGACCCAAACGTTCTACCACCCTAACAAAACCTAAAGTTCTCAATTTCTGTGAGAATCTCAGTATAAACCAATGTGGTTAAAGATTGAAAATTATCAAAAATGTAAATTATTTTTGTATATCGCTCATTATTCCCAAAATTAGCGGGTAACCCCAAATGGTATAAAAGAATTTTGAATTAAAGAACAATTTTAAAATAGGTCTTGGTAAAGATAAGGAAAGAACTACTTGTTCAACTCTGCCCGTGTGTAGTAGGTACATAAATAACCTCAGTTTTGACTTGAGAACTTCTACTCAGTGTTGATGTGTTGTTTAGCACTACTGCTATATTTTGTGTAGTTAGTTTTACAATATGGACAGTTCAGAGGATGAAAACCTGTCAAATACCCCGCCTAAATTAGTAGAAAAAGCGGTACTTACGTATTAACGCCACCGCAGCAGAAGTTGCGCTAATGCGCATGCACCAATAAAGAGCGAACTGGTTTAAGGGAAGCAGAATTCCATTTTTTTTCAGCTTTGAGATTCATATACTTTCATTTTATGATTTGTCGCAAAAATTTTAGGCGTAGATTGGCGGCACTTCACTTTTAAAGCTCATGTTTATCCATGATCTAATTTCAAATTATTAACTTCAATAAACTTACGAAAGGTTTGACAAGGTGATTATATTTATATATATAGCTACCTGGCCAAACCTGTCGTGATATATAATTATATCGCAAAGTAAGCAAATATTGGCGCATGCGCATTAGCAACTTCTGCTGCGGTGGCGTTAATACGTAAGTACCGCTTTTTCTACTAATTTAGGCGGGGTATTTGACAGGTTTTCATCCTCTGAACTGTCCATATTGTAAAACTAACTACACAAAATATAGCAGTAGTGCTAAACAACACATCAACAGTGAGTAGAAGTTCTCAAGTCAAAACTGAGGTTATTTATGTACCTACTACACACGGGCAGAGTTGAACAAGTAGTTCTTTCCTTATCTTTACCAAGACCTATTTTAAAATTGTTCTTTAATTCAAAATTCTTTTATACCATTTGGGGTTACCCGCTAATTTTGGGAATAAAGAGCGATATACAAAAACAATTTACATTTTTGATAATTTTCAATCTTTAACCACATTGGTTTATACCATTTGGGATAACTCCTTCCAAAATGTTTGGGAATAAAGGGCGATAAACAAGAAACTTTATGTTTTTGATCATTTAACCACATTGGATTACTATTTGTGGTCACTCCCAAATTTTTGAAACATTTTCTTCATTCTATTAGGCAATCGATATTCTGTACAATCTAAAATTGGGACCTTTTCTCCAGAATTTTATATTTGGAATAGGCTGATTGTTAGATCATTTATGCATATTTTTATATTCACAAAAGATGAAGGGTAATCTGTTGAAGCGATGTTTGAGTTTAAAAAATAAAAGCTTCATGTTATAATCTTCTTTAAGGACAATTCTGTCTGTATAACCTAATTTGTAACAACAGTGTTGTACAACTCAAACCAGTTCAAATATAGCAATCATAAATTAATTGTACTGTAATCTCATATTGCACCGCCTATAAGGTTTAAAAAAAATTAGACCTTGACAATTAATTACGAAATCATAGCTATTCTTGAATTGAAAGAGTGTTAATTGGGAATGGATTCAAATTATTTTTCTGTATTTTCTTTTTTGCAATTATCAGATGCATAGAGAAGGTTTGATCATTATACTTCAAACAATCATAAATTCCATTCAGTACAGACAGATATTTGTAAGCTAATGAAAACAATTATTTATTTAGAAAGTATCGTACATATTTTATTTATAAAATCACACAACACATTGCTAAGTAGGTTAATGCAGTTTCAGTAAAGGTCTGATTGCATCACATTATTTAATAAAAAATTTTAATACAAAATAATTAATATGGAAATAAATAGTTTAGTATGAGTTTTTATTATACCCTGTTCCAATCGGGGTATAATACAGGATATATATGTCCTTTTTGCGTTGTCTGCAAATTTCCGATTAGATTATTGCAGATCCTCTTTACAGCTGTGTAATATTTTGTGTTGTATAATTAAATTATTTTTTGTTAAAATTCTAACTTTCATAACTCGTTGCAGGGCCATTTTACATCATTGTAATATATTATGTTGTTGATTATTTCATTCATCTAGTTTTTGTATTGTTATTGTTTTTAATGTTTTATTTCTATGATTTTAAGGTAAAGCATCTTCTTGCCATGGTTTTTACCTTAAAAAAAAGGGAAAAAAGAAGAAGAATATATAATATCGTCTCTATACTTCAAATAACTGAACATATTTACATAATACTCACTTGGATGATCTAGCTGTGTATTGTGAAGTGCAATTTTTGGAAAAAGGAAAATTAAATATAGAATGAAACTGTGCTTTTAGAATTTCAATACTGCTAATAGTTTTAAAATTATGCCTATTTTTATCAAAATATTTTTAAATAATGATATATAGGTATATGAAGATTGGAAGGAAAACATTTTCAGTAAAATTATCTGTTATTAGGTTTTAGAATTTGATGTATGGTAATTTTTCTAAAAAGAATTGTTGGTTAGATTTTTATACTAAATCTACTTACAGTATTTGGAATATAAGGTCAAAACCACGTTGCCATGAATTATTCTAGTCAAATAATTTATTTAGTTACAGATTCAATCATGAGGTAGCAGTACACATCCATTAACGTAATGATGTTTACAAATACTGTATGAGGTTTTAACTATATTTAAATACTATTGTCCAGACAATTTATTAAAAATTTCTCCTTGTTATTTAAAAGCAAAAACCTCTCAGTATCATTGCCTTTAAAAAAAAAAAGCTAAAAAGAATATAAATTAAGACCCCCTAGACCTCTAATAATGTTAGGGTGGAAAAAGAACAAGAATTAGTCAAGAGAGACTAGAAGGAAAGATAAAAGACAGGAATTGCTAACTCCAACCTGCATGAAAAAAGTTGGAGATCCAGCTACGTCCAGGAGATTGCCAAGCCTGTACTAACTAAATTAGCCCCTGAGGATTGTTTAGTTGATAATTATCACCAGGTAGTACTTGTTAATGTAATAATATTTATAAATACCAACATTTTAATCCTTTAAAAATTATGCATTATTGAAATGTAAATCAAAAGTCACAGAATTTGAAAGATTCTGTGGCAAAAAAATTGTTTTGATATCTCTATCTGTTTAGGAGAAATATAATGAAAACTGCCTGTTTTTAACATTTCCTAGTTTGTAAAAATTGATGTAGAAATTAAAGGAGACATGTTTTGTTATTTTTTTGCTTGAGTAATTTATTAGTGGCTACTAATTAAAAAAATAATGTAAACCACCATAAGGATTTCTTTAAACAAGTTTAGCATAACATATTTGAAAAAAATACCTAAAATTTATATACCTTCTCGCAGAAAAAAATTGCAACATATGTAAGCTGACACGACGATTTCTCTGTACATTAAAGACACGTCTAATTTTCCATTTCACCAAATGAATATTGAATCCTAATATTACTTCTTAGTTAGATCTCCAGCATCAATTAATGGCAACAATCCGATGTCTCCTATAAATTTCTGGTGTAATCCTGATGTTTTTATGATGATTAGGTAAAGGTAAAAATGAATTATTCAGAAAAATACTAGTTAAAATAACGTTTTTTATTTTATTAGAAACTCGATATACTGATGCTGTATGAAGACAATACATTACAAATGAGAACATAAAATTCTACCGCTGTTGGAGTAATAACAACAGTATAGGTGGAAAGGCATATTACGCTCCTCGCTAGATTAGAGAATGAAAGCTTCTATTTAAATTCTAGCCTATTTTGAAACATATTGTCTGGAGCCAATAATTTCTTTCCCCTACGCCAATAATACTGATCCAACAATCTTAAAACTTTTTTTTTCAAATTAATCACTTTATTTTTGTACTTAACTTATACATTATGGTGTATTCAATTATTATATAACAACAAAACGTGGAAACTTTACACAACCAATCGATTAAAATACCCTCAATCAATAAATGGCATTCAAAACATGAACTTAACAATTTATAAATCACAAGTCTATTCCATTTGGAAGAAAGAAAGAAGCTATCATCCTTTTCACTATAAAATTCGTCCTGTCTTCCTCCATTTCTGCTATCTTCTGTAAAGTTAGTTTATATTCAAAAATTTTAAAGTTTAGTTTGCCCTAGTTTTAACAACGACCTAAACCCAAAATATATATAATACCAATGATTTTCTCATCATAATTACTATGTACAATTCTAAAAAAATACATTTTTTTTTTATTATCAGACCAAAACTTAATACATAGACAATGTAATAATGTAATTCCTAATAATACATGTACATATATTTACAAGCATCTCATCTCTTAGATATAAAACTATTGCCACTTTCTACAATATTTATATGTTTAATGATAAGTACAGTCCAATAAAATAACTATACTATCTGGGAAAATCAAAGCTGTCTAAGCCACTGGTGACATGATTAAGTGAAACTCCACTCTTCAGGTTATAACCAAACATCAGTCAATGTGAAATCATATAAAGAATATTTACCAAAAGTTAATCTATTTTTGAATTAAATCATTATCGAACAGTATGTCACTGGAATTAAAGTTGTAATTAATTAATATATTATTAAATCTTCAGTGAATTCAAATTATTCATATACAGAGTCAAACACAAGGATAGTGACTATTAAAATTCAATCAACTTAGTTAATTTTTCAAATAAACGAACCCATAAAAAGCCTACGAAAAGTTTCTTGTATATCTTAAAATTTTTAACTGTGATTATTACATTTTATATCCAACATTTTCTCCTTTCAAGAGGAAATAACTATTTTTTAAATATAATCTAGCATAGATAGTTTTAGTTTTGAAAGGAACCATTATGTTATGTATATAGAGTGGGAGTCATTGCAGGTTATTTGAAAATAAATAATTTATTTCTTAGTAGAAAAGGAGACAAAGTTACGATATATTTGGAACTATTTCAGATTAGTAATGATTTCAAAATGAAATTGATTCTTGAAATATATAGTTTCTAACTATTAAAAAGAAATAGTCTCTAGAGTGAAGAAAGACGATTTACAGAATTTGAGGTGTAATAATCTAACAACTATTTTTATTGATAGTGATCGATAATTTTGGGGGAAGGAAGGAAAAATCAAGAGATGTCAATAAAAAAAGACTTCCTTCTCTTCACAAACAGGAAGAGATGGCTTGTAGGAAAAAGATTTGTATCGAATGAGGAGCTTATTAATGAAACAAACATCTATTTTGTAGAGTTTGAAAAATCATATTTTTTGGGAGGCTTAAAGAGGTGAAATACTATTGGACAAAGTGTATCAACGTAAGGGGAGACTGTTCCAAAATACAGTAGAACCTCTGTTAACCAGCCTCGGATTAACCAGCCTATATCGTAGTGTACTGGTTGGATGAGAGTTTCCGAAAATAAATTGTAATTGAAACACCAAAGCGGCAGCGATATCAAACGACTTTGTCGATAGCGGTATCCCATTGTCGGCAGCGTAAAAACACCGCGGTATCAAAGCAGCGGCGATATCAAACGACTTTGTCGATAGCGGTATCCCATTGTCGGCGCCGTAAAAACACCGCGTCATTGGCACCCGTCGGTATAACAGACATACACCCACAAAAACGTTTGATGGACCGCTTTTTTTCCACGAATCATTGTAGTATACATTATGGAAAATATAACATTTCTTTTCAGTTTTCGGAAGCGTGTGTTGGTTTCGTTTGAGACGCTGTTAAATGTGTCAAAAGACTTGACAAAGGGAAATCTGTAAAAGAGCTTTGTAGTGTTTAATTTTTTCATGTTTGATGTATAATATACATAACATAATATATACGATACATTTATGTACAATAAAATGAGTTGCAATAACACCTTAATTGCATAATTCTTAGCGCTACCTGATTAAATAAGCTTTCTTTGAACGAAAACCGATTTTTCACGGGAACCTCAGATTAACCGGCCAAACGGGCAACCGGCCCGGGTGTCAGTCCCGACTGGACCGGTTAAGAGGGGTTCTACTGTAAATCAAAATTTGGTGAAAAAAAATCCTTTCATTTCAAATTTACTGACTTATCAAACACGCTAGTTCATTACTCCATAGTTAATAACTCTGATAGTGTAGGCTGAGATAATATAGACCAAAGGTAACAACGCAAGTAGAATAATTGAAATACAAACTTAATTAACTATAACTATGTTCAATATTGTTGCTAAGAGATCAATAACAATTTTTTTTTAAACAGATTTTGTATATAGTTTATATCTAACTATAAACCAAGGTTACTACTTATTGCTGCTATCGCATTGGGATACCTTTGACCTTGAATATCTCGACTCGTAATGTAAATTTAAAAACTCAATTCAATTGGGTTGTGTAATTACAGAGAAACAGTGTCAAAATCAGACTGTTATTCAAGCATTAAAACTTCGCTTCGATTAAGAAAACAAAATATTAATTTGATATTGAAGATGAAAAAAACAAAGTTGTAAGTTATGTTTTATTTTCATCAACCTTTGTTCAATATTGAACGAGCTGTTGAGTGATATTTTATTTCCTTTCATAATAAAAAATACCTTTTCATAAAAATGGTAAGTTCTCTATGTGGTTTTTTTTACACGTGAATTGATAAGTGAAAAACCAGGTTACATATAAAGTATGTGAAGGAGTGAAAAATATGTAACAAAAAACATTAACTGAAGTTCTTAAATATAATTAGAATTTATACACACTTGAGTTACAAAAAGTGAATTTGATTTCACATTAACAAAGATTGTTGAAACTATTATAACTTGAAAATTCAGCTTTATCTTTCAAAATATAAATTTTGCTTCTATATATATAAATCTTTCACCTACAAGTCATGTTATTCTGTCTTTCAATGAATACAATGATGCTTAAAGAATTAAAACAATGACTTCACTTAAAAGGCAAATGGTGTTATGTTGCAGCTATAAGAAGATAGAGAAAATATATTTAAATATGTGAAAGTTGTTTTATACATTAGATTTAACGAATAACAATTATAAATAAACAAATCTTTAATTGCCAGATAGGACATCTACACTTTCAGGCAATTATATATTAATCAAAACATATTTTCATTTTACTGTTAAATGAAACTAACCATTTTTACTGTTTTGTAACCATTTAAAACAAAATTACATAGTCCGCTTTTAAACCAAATTCTACTAGATCGATTAAATAAGTATTTACAAATATCTGCTATCTTTAACAATACGAAATTAGATACAATTATTTGACAATCCAATAAAGGCCGCCATTTTATTGGTAAAATCTTTTCATCTTATTGGTAAAGTTAAAAGTGGCATAATCCACGGATGAAGATTACAATTTAATAGCACGTATATACATATTTAATAAGAATGGATATCAATATTTTGTTTCTCAATATAAAAAATTAATGAATAGCCTTCAAAAGACTGATAGTAAAAATACTAAATAATTTTATGTCTTTGATCATTGATATTTAACAATAATTATGCATGTTGTTTGCAAGTAGATTTATTATTTTAGTCAATTTTAGAAAATGTTATACCAGGTGTTCCAAAAATCCTGCCTGAAATTTTGAATGAGTAAAAAGAGATTTTGGGAAACTTTATAGACCTTAAAGACGCAAACAGGTCTATATTTAAAACAGGCCTGAATTAAAAGTAATTTTTCCCTACCCCCTTAAATTTGATTTTAGGAACAATCTCAAAAGTTATAAAAGATAATTTCTATCAAGTGATACATCATTTTAAAAGAAATAAGGCATTGAGAAAAACTGTGTGAACTGGAGGTTTATACCTTTAACTAAAATTACAACCACTAGATATTAATTAAAAATAGAGAGATGAACCCTATGATTTAATTAAGTTTGAAAAGAATTTAATTAAAAAATAGACAATTAAATTAAAGGGACCGATATTAATATTGTAGTATTTGCCGCCAAAACCCTCGTCTAAAGAGATATTTTTTAGAGTGTGTGAATTCACATGGAATTTTATATAAATTTATCATATTGTACATTATTTAATGTAAAAAAATAGTATCACAATCCCTATTAGTGAGTGATGAAGTAGTTCAATTTCATATTATGCTACTGTTTTTAATAGAATCAACTGAACTTACTGTAAAATTTTACAAAATCTCAGTTTTTAATATTATTTCATTAGAAAATTAGAAGGCGGGCAGGATATTTTAGAATCTTGGTATGGCTGAAATTAAAACCTATGCAAATGAATTTATACAAATACTGTATTACAATAGATCCTTTCTGTCATTATCTGATTTTGAAGTTGATATTGCAACCAAAACCAACATGAATAGTAAAGCAAATATACTAAAAACATTGTGTTTCTGGTGTTATATCCATAATATATTTCCCCCAATAATACGTATAGTAATACAGTAATGCCAACTTATAAATTATTGAGATCAGACAGAACTACATTAATATATTAAGTATAACTTACCTTTATACAATATGTCTATAGAATTGTAATAGACTTACTGTATAAGGAAAATTATACTAAATATGCTATTCATAAAACAATCCAGAGGTTTCAAATAAAATAAGAACTACATTATTTTATAAATAAAGTACAATTTTAATACTAGGTCTTCTATGGTTTTAATCTAAAAGAAAGAAAAATAGCCCTATTAGATAAAAAAGGTATTCCAAAAATCTTTGATAATTTAAATAGTGTTACTTTTAAATAATTAATGAAAACATCAACAAGATAATGTTTCAATGACAAAGTTGTCATCTTCAGGTTGTAATCAGCACATACACTCATTGAAAACATACCTAGGAAGATTAAAGAAGCCCCTTGTAGAGAATGATGACAATTGAGAGGGTAAATACAAACAAATTAATAGTAACATCACAGTATTCAACAGAACTGTTGATAGAGCTTATATTATAATTATACTTGAGCTCAGTGATGGTGCTCAAATCGCAGGTTTCATTTTCTTTCCCACATTATTTAGATATTCATATAAAGTTTCAAGTAGATCTACTTATAGACCATCTTTGACAGCTTTCGAAAGTGGATAAGTTTGTTGCCATGGAAAAAAAGTTAATTTCATTTGCTGATAAACCAGTACTTTGTGTGTGAAAAAAAAACATTAGGGAAACTGAAGAAAAGCTAAAAAGTATTATGCCGACTCTACTTTGTCGTTTGGATTGGTTCACTGAATTTCATTTTGGTCGTACAAATATCCTGAATACCTGGGACAACACAACTGAGAAGATGGATAATAAATCCATGATATTGGATAGACTGTCAGTAAAGATATGTGAGATCTGGTAAACATTTCAGATGTACATGTTTTTAATAAATATTATGCATAAACATTTGGGTGATGAGTATTCTGTTTGCTCACAGTTGACTAAAAACACAATCGCACCACCATTTAGAACCAGTGTAAGTGAATCCAAGAGAGTTAATGAGGCATTAAGTAACCACTGATGAAACTTGTACCAAAGAAGGTAAAAACTGTTCCATCGAACGGGAAGACCATGGCCACAATTTTCTAGGATTCACATGGTATAACCATCATAAATTTGTGGAAACGGAAATACTATCACAAAAGACAGTATTATACCACTTTATTAGATCAATTTCATGGTGAATTGATAAAAAACTGAACCTAATTGGTGAAAAATGTTATTATATTCCACAATAACAATGCATGTTCCAAATATCATGACCAAAATTGTAACACATAATGTCTTGCACGTCTATCTTATTCTCCAGATTTGGTACCTTGCAACTTTTTTCTTTTTGAAAACATGAAGCTCAGTGGAAAAAAACTGATATATTCTCGGCCTTTTTTTCAGAGTTCGAAAAATCATATATTTTGAAAAGATTAAAGAAGTTACAAAACCACTGTTCAAAGTGTATTGAGCTAAAAGAATAATACTATGTCAAAAACTATATCAAATTTCATTACCCCAAAAAGTTCTTTTATTTCAAAGTCACTGATTTTATCAACCAGCTATCATATTAAATACTGTGTTACAAATTATTTTATTTTGATTTGCACTTTCAATTAAATTTTTTCTAACCTACCTTAAATAGGTACCGTATGTTTCTAGAGTTTGCGTGTCACCTGATGATGACTTAGTTGTTGAAACATTATATTGCCAAGTTGTTTTATTATTATGAAAATTGGCGTCATAGTTATTTATTTATCTATTATAGTATATTAAATATATATATATATATATATATATAAATATATATATAATATTATTGAGGGGGGAAAGCAAAGGACTTTTAAAGCAAAAAATTAATTGAAAGCTGAATAGTTTCAATATTTTCAAAAAGTCCATTTAGATTAGATTTATCTTTTGTACATAAAAAAAAAAATAACATACTCAGCATACAAGTGATATTTTGCTCGAGTTGATGATTTGAGCTGTTATAGTCTAATTTGAGCTGATTAGCTAAAAAAAAAAAAAAGTCTACCAAAAAGTCATTTTGAAAATTAGTTGGCCATTATTATTTAAATACAATCAAATTCAACGAATAGTAAAACCTAATTTTACATGCTAAATGTTACCAAAATCCTTACTACTTTTAGTTATTGTTGCTATTTTTCCTAATTTTTAAGATATGGAGTTAATTTTTTATTAGCTTTTTTTATGTGAACAACACACTAGGACATAATTGGAAGCAGAGTTTTAAGGAGGTATTGCGAGACGTGTAAGACACATAGATAGAATTATTTCCGAAAAACTTTGTTAATGCTGTGACTAAATACATGGTTTTAGATGATATATTAATATATTAAGTGTAACTACAGTCGGTACTCGGTGAAATTCCATAATAAGGCAAAACAAAAATGATAAGGCATTTATAATTTCACAAACAACAACAAACAAACAACAAGGTCATTGCCCTACCTCTGCTTTCATCCCCACTTTCATTCCTAGATGTTAGTGTTAAGTTGACCTGTATTTTAGTTTTTAGTTCTTAGTTGTCTGACGATGCCTAATGGCGAAACAGCTGTAACAATAAATTGTTGTTGTTTGTGAAATTATAAGTGCCTATCAGTTTTGTTTTGCCGATATATTAATAAATGAATAGCTCAGTTTTGAAAATTTTGGAATTTTTATTATTGGCTAGTTCCTGCAAATCTACTGTAACATATTGAAGAGACTCTGCAATAAAATGTTCAATAAGGGGGTATAAAACTTTTTTTTTTAGATGCAATATAAACTTAAGGACTTATTCTGATTAGTTGGATTTAGAGATAAAACAAAAGATATATAGTTTTCAAGATAAATAATAGACAGTAAAAAATGTATATAGATAGGCGTAGATGTTATTAATTTAAAATTACTAAACCCATTACATATTTTTGTTTTCATAAAATAATGTACTTTTTTTTTCTTTTTTTTTAATCAGGATTGTTTTTTATTATGAAATATACAATATTCTGAATCGAACAGTACAGCAGAAAAGTAAAGCTACCATATTGTTCGACAATTCTGATGTATAACATTGTTATAATAATTACTGTAAAAATAACAAAACAACTTTCTATTATAATAATTTTATAGCATAACTAAAAACTGTTCTGATCTATAGCATATATTTTTTTGAAAATGTCTAGACAATGATCACTTGTATAGGATTAGTAAAAACGTACGAAATAAAATCAATATATTTGATATCATTGTGCCTAGTAAATGTTAAGCGCCATGTAAATTAAATATATTTGAATAACAAGTACAGTATAATATATAAATGATTTACAAGTAAATAAATAAAGACACCCTGTTTTTACGTATAGTAAATAGAAATCACTCGTAACCCGAAAGAAAAAGTAATTGAACAGTGAACAGGTTTTTGACTAAATCCCTTATATTAATATCAACTCTTTAATAATAAATTAATATCTGTTGAAATGAGGGAGCAAGGGAGGGAGCGGTCGGAGGAATAAAACTACTGTAATATTGTCCATGTACAGTTAGATGAGCCATGAATTTGACCTATGATCCATCTCTAAAAACAAAGAAAACAAAACTAGTGTTAGCTCAATATTTATTTGTTGTTTAAATTGTTTAGTATATAAACAGCTAATGACACTTAAAACTAATTTTGAAAGGAGAAGAAATTTAACAGTGATTTTAGGCTCAAAGGTTGTGAAGGAGAGGTTTGGTTAGGTTATGTAAGTCTTTGGTAGTATGTGACTTTAGGCTCTAAAGGTTGTGGAGATAAAGTCAGATTAGGTTATGTAAATCTTTAACAATTGTGATTTTTAGGCTCTAAAGGTTGTGAAGAAGGGTATGTTAGGTTAAGTACATGTTTTGTTGGAAAATCTTACTTTAACAGCCCATAAAATAATATTCAGTTATAATCTTGAATATAACAAGTTTGGTATTTTCTTCCAGATTTCTGGAACAAACATTCGTAAGGGATTTCTCTAAAATCTTACTGACTTGAGTCAACAAATAATTTGAAGTACAGGGTCATACACTAATGGTGTTATAACATGAAAATAGTCATACATCTTTAAATGAAGCTGTGAGGGTGTAGAAAAAGCCCAATAAGCAATTAGGTAAAAATGATTTGGTTTGTAAGCACCTAAAGGAAGTTGGTATCTATGAACACATTATAACAAATTTTTTTTTAATCTATTCCATTTTTAAAAGAAAGGGCATACCTTCTTTAAACTATTTTTCTACATAATTTTCGCAATTATTAAAACTGTCATACAGCATTTGAAAAATATTCAGCATTGTCATAGCTCTGGCTGGCTAGGGATTGCTTCAGATGCAGAAACAAGTGGTAGTCACTTGGCGCTGGACTGTAAGGTGGATGTTCCCAACTAAACTGTTTGATCAGGTCTTGTGTGTAACGAGTGACATGCGGTAAAGTATTGTCATGAAGTCATGAAGTATGAAGCTAAGTAACACCTAGACTAAGTATGGTCTGCCTTCTGTTTTGAATTGTACGACACATTTATTTGAGAATTTCACAGCATTTCAGTAGATACTCTTTTACCTCTTAGTAAAAAAAACAACCAGTAACACCCCGATATTTCAAAATACAGTGCATATGATTCATGTTGAAATTTGTTTTTTCAGGGATATTGTGTGCCTCCATACCATTGGCTAATGCTTGGTGATGCAAGACACCAGCCTATCACTGGTCACTATATGGCTTAAAAAGCATCAACTTCATCACTGTTCAAGTGAGAAACTACAATGCACTTCTAAATTCTTTGGTTGTATTCAAATTAGATACCATTTTTGGCACCCAATATGAGGACTATTCGATAATATAAATGGTCTGTCACAATTTCACGAAGAAACAATTATTGCAATTTGGAGAAATTCATTAGAAAATAAAGAAATGTAATTTTTTCACCCACCTTCCTTACTAAATTTTGGTTGATGAGATTTTTTTTTTGGAAAAAAAAATAACAGACTGTATTTCACAACCGAGGGGATCTTGAATAGATTGTATATAATCAAAACAAACTGAAAACACACTGTAACCTAACAGTAATGGTGTCTGTGAAAAACCAATGATCCAGGCAAAGTAGAACACATGCACGGAGCGGCCATCGCTGCACTGCAGTGGCCATGCAAACAATACTTACTTTCTGAACATGTCTTGTAACTAGGCATACTGTTAATAATTATTATTCAGTATAAACTTAGGCTACTAGTGGCTAGTGCTCTCGCTTGGTATAGATTTAAAATTCAATTCCCATAGAGGATGAAAAGTTATAATGGAACCTCTAAGACTCAGAAACTTGTCCATCTTTCCTTTAAATTTTGAGTTTACTCAAAAACGTATTTACTTGAGAATAGGAAATTCTGTAACAGTAATATTACATGATAAAACATTTTGTGGCACCCACCAAAATAAATCTTAGAGACCATACGATTTTGGATATCAGCTAATCAATTTTTGTAGATCCCAAAAAATAACACATCTTGTCTTTACTGTAACGATTAAAATAATGTTTTTCCAACTTGTGTACAGTACAATAAAATTTATTGTAAAATCACGGTTATAAATCAGCACTTCATCATTGGTCTAACGACATGGAATAATATCTACAAGATAAAATCATCCTATGTGGAAAAAATGTAATTTAGAGTAAAAGTTCATTGTTTGTCATCTTTTTAACCTTCAATATAATGTCACCTTATCAGATGACCGACAAATGTCAGGCTATTGTGCCTGTATATTTCTGATTGTGATAGAAAGGTTATTATGTGTGTATTCTTTATGCTGCTATATATTGATAGACTTTTCTTAGTCAATTGTAGTCTTCTGTAAACGATATTTTTATATTATGTGGCTACATGTTATACTGCGAAAGACCACGCAGTTTAGGCCAGCTAATCATAAATCCACTTACAAAATATTATACATCACATTTTAAATAACACCAAATTACACATTTAGTACACTGACTTGTACATCACACAATATTTAAATGAATATAAACTGTCACTGTTTAAAAGCATCATGTTTCTATGACATTTAGAAGCTTCATAGAAACATGATGCTTTTAAACAGTGTCAAATATACCAATCTCCTGAGAGCACTGTGGTGAAATTCAGAATAATAGTTCAAAGTTCCCTTAATCATAAAATTAGTTTCCTAATTTTGTGGTTAAGGGAACTATCAACTATTATAGTGACAAATAATAGTCAATGTACTAAATGTGTAATTATGTATTATTTAACCTAAGCAACAATGAATATAATAACACTATTTTGTAAGTAAGCCTAGATTAATATTTGTTAGTTTTGATAAATTTGCATTTAAATAAAATAAATATTGTTAAAAATTTACTTTGTCAATTATTAAGAGATTAAATAACAAAATAGTAAAATTAGTACATGTCATATATTATACTGAAAAGGTAAAATGGTATTTGGTACTTACGTATTAACGCCACCGCAGCAGAAGTTGCTAATGTGCATGCGCCAATATTTGCTTACTTTGCGATATAATTATATATCACGACAGGTTTGGCTAGGTAGCTATATATATATATATATATAAACACCTGGCCAAACCTTATATATATATATATATATATATATATATATATATATATATATATAATCACCTGGCCAAACCTTTCGTAAGTTTATTGAAGTTAATAATTTAAAATTAGATCATGGATAAACATGAGCTTTAAAAGTGAAGTGCCGCCAATCTACCTACGCCTAAAATTTTTTGCGACAAATCATAAAATGAAAGTATATGAATCTCAAAGCTGAATAAAATGGAATTCTGCTTCCCTTAAACCAGTTTGCTCTTTATTGGCGCATGCACATTAGCGCAACTTCTGCTGCGGTGGTGTTATTACGTAAGTACCTGGTATTTTTCTAGAGAAATTCACTTTTATCACTGTAAAAACTGATAAAATGAAAATTAAATAATTAACCTATACATATCACAATGGAATTCAGAAGTTACATATTCACTTGGTAACTTCTAAAACCTATTTTAAACGAAACTAATTTTCAACCATGAAAATAGGACAAAAAAAAAAATCTAATTTTTAACAGTTAATTAAATTCAAACATCAAATTATATGACAGTGTTAATCGACAAAAATTGACTACATTTCAACCATTGAGGTAAACAACATCCATAGATAAAAATCTAAAAACCAACTACTAATATCAAGATTCACGTATCCAACGATCCATGAACATTGAATGTTGTGACAGTTATTATAATTTTTATCAAAATATAATGATTTAGATAATTTAGTATCATATATAAACAGTATTGTATGCAAATAATAGATGAATTATACTATAATAGATCCTAACCTCACCTGCATTTGTTAAAAAGACAAACTTGTCTTTTAACTAGGTAAGGTTAAATTATTTTATATACAACAAATGTCCTTTACCATCATAATATTCCTATTTCATGGCCAAGTAAAATTTTTATTACATCTAGTTTCCTAGACTTTATATAATTTATTTAGCCTATATGTTTATTTGGAAAGTTTTTTTTCAGCTTTTACGTGTGAAAAAGTGTATTCCGCAGAAAAATACTATTTTTCCTTTGAAAGCTGAGGTTTTACCAAATAGAATTTGGGAAATTTTTTGACCTAATCCCGTGATTGATTTTGTAACTAATACATACATTTGTTACAAACAATCTAACTATTTTTTTATTTTAACAATCTGATGAAAGTTAACACAGTCAACAATATCAATCATAATAAAATAATACTGTAATGGACCTGTGATTTAAAGGGAATGTAACATATATTAATTGATTCTCATAATAAACTGCTCAGGCTTAGTTTTCAACATGGGCCTATAGTCTACTAGGATATGTTGGTGTTTTTCTTTTTTATGTTGAAATTTCACATTTGATGAGAGTTGATTTATACTCTCAAAACTTCATGTATTAATTTTCTATACATAAATGATGGCAAATGTCGATTAAACCATACTAATAACACCTTATCTATTTTCATATCCATCATGGTCTTTATCACAACCACGATTGATAATTAAAGTTTTTAATAAACATTGTTGCTGCAAAAAAGTATTTGAGTAATAGTTAATTTCAGGTTTAGAAAAAAATAATACATTTATTTCTTATCTAATTAAATAATAATGAACAAAACATTTAATTTCAATTTTAATTATATAATAAAAAAAGGTTTTTTTTTCCCAGCAAATATAAATCTCACAATATTATTTATACAATAGAAACAATGCCTCCACAAACAGAAGTTATTAACAGATTGTTCTTCAACAAAGCATGCATCATACCTTGTTATTTTGTCCATGACAGTTTTGAGCCTGGATTCTGTGAGGGATGGTAATAGTTTCTGGACCATTTCTTTAACAAACTGATCACTAATTCCTGGACTCGCTCTTTCTGCCGATTCAAAAGCATTCTTGACTTCTTCAATAACATCAGTCTTATGGGATGACTCTCCCACTATACCACCTCTACCGCTGAACTGATGCCGCCTCTGTAACTGCACCAAAAACATGAACTTAGTTTAAAATGGAAAGCCAAAATATGAGCTACCGTTCATTTAAAGTGAAACAAATCAATCAATATATATTAACCCTTTGACGAGTGCGGCCGTTCCTGAACGTCCCAAATAGCCAACAGCTGGTTAGTAAGTATTTACAAGAAAATTGTTGTCAAGGAGTTCAAAAAAAATTTGAAAATAGTTGTTTTATTGGTTACAAATGTATAATAATATAATAATATTGTGTTAAAAACTTGTAAGAATAAAAATTTACACTGATAAATGTACTTTAAAAAAAATTTGCACTGAAAAATCATTGTCACCCGTCGGTATAGCAGACATACACAGACAAAAACGTTTGATGGGCCGCTTTTTTTCCACGAATCAATTTAGTATAGCCTACATTATGGAAAATATAACATTTCTTTTCAGTTTTCTTGGAAGCGTGTGTTGGTTTCGTTTGCTGATAGCGGTATCCCATTGTCGGCGGCATAAAAACACCGTGGCATTGTCAACCGTCGGTATAGCAGACATACACAGACAAAAACGTTTGATGGGCCGCTTTTTTTCCACGAATCAATTTAGTATAGCCTACATTATGGAAAATATAACATTTCTTTTCAATTTTCTTGGAATCGTGTGTTGGTTTCGTTTGAGACGCGGCTAAATGTGTCAAAAGACTAGAGGGGAATCTGTAAAAAAGCTTTGTAGTGTTTAATTTTTCATGTTTGATGTATAATATACGTAACATAATATAATGATACAAATCACTTATACTAGACAAGGAACATAGGCACAGGTGTGTGTAGGGGGGAAACAACCGCGGAGAAGACGATGCCATCGCCTACATTTACGCGCCAATCAATACGCATGGTGAATTCTCCTGAAACCACGCCCCCTGGAGTTGTCCTGCCTTACAATTAATTGTGAAAAACCCGATTTCATGTGTTCTTAATACTATTTCTTGTTGAATTGTGACAACACAATAAGCCATGACTAATTTGTTTTATGATAAATACTTTTATTGCTCAGACGTTACCTAAAAAGTTCCGGAACGTCCATACTCATTTACGCAAACAGCACAGAGAACGTTCAAGAACGGCCGTACTCGTTAATCGGTATTTTCATGTACTCTTCAACAGGTTAAAAAGGAAGTCTAGAATGTGTGTGCCGGTAAAACTCAAAAACGAATCCCGGTACAATCAAAGGGGGTATATGGTGTGATAGTCCTCTATTGCCCATCCGTGAAGAAGGTTTCCGTTTTGTCTCTAAGGGCGTCCATTGGAAGATAAAAGGGCCAAACTTATGACCGAAAAATACAAGGGAAATACAGTATTTATCCCCAGAATACCACTGATATTGACTGAATTACCATTCCAATTTAAGAGACTGCAATTTCCAATCAAACTAGCCTATAGTTTTACTATTAACAAATCGCAGGGACAAACTTTAAAGTATTGCGGCATAAGTCTCAAAGATTCCTGCTTTCCTTACGGTCAATTATACGTAGTTTGCTCTCGAGTAGAAAATCCGAAAAATTTGTATATTTATGTATATACACCCCAGATAACAAAAATGAAAAAAATGTTGTTTATAAACAAGTATTATAAATAGTTAGAATGTTTTCAATAAAAAGCTTTTACTTCTTATATTTTGATGTTTATCTCCTTATATTATTGCAACTACCACACAATCCTATAGCCCCAAGTCCTCTTGACAAAGGTACAGTTAACTGAGTAAATTTCTACTTTGTAAAAATTACATTTAACTGTACTAATTTAACTCATTACTATCATTTTTAGGGTCTTGCGCATGATTCTTCAATTAGGTGCTAGCAGACGGGTTTGCGAATATTTTGAAATCAATATCATATTCAACATTTATTTGTGAATAACATATGTTAGAATTCCCGGGCGAAGCCGGGTTTTAAACCACTAATATATATATATATATATATATATATATATATATTCCTAATTTTTTTAAATTATTTGGGATTCTAAATAGTAAATATATAAACAGATTAATTTTTTTTTTTTTTTTTAATTATGAAAAGTGTCTATTTGGAGGAAAAATGAATAATGGACCTAAAATGTTGAAAGAGTTGCCTACTAGAATAAGTTTTATATTAAAAATCAGTAGGAAACAAGAAAACTGGAAAGTAGCAATAAGCATCTCTAGGTATAATTATTGGTACAACTGGTGTTGTGGGTGGAGTTGTAGTCCTAGGCCTAGGACAAACTCCTAGTTCACTATCACTAATGATGTGTAAAATAATATATTCCGTCTCCTATTCTTCGAAGTTATACAAATCAATGGCACTTTAAAATAAGTATTCAATACTACATGTACAAACAAATCAAAATCGGTGTCATCAGGGTTTGCAATTATCGGTATATAAAAAATCAAACACGGAATAAGGTTCTATATGTGAAAACACGTACAAACAACAAAGAATGCAGTATTGCATAAAGGAAAGCACAATGTAAAGTATAACTTTGCAGGGAGCAACAACACACTGTCAAAACAAGGAACAGTGATTGAAACAACTCTTCACACCGAGTAGACAGATCAAAAAAAGGTTTACTCAGAAAAGTTGATGCAAGAACATGACATTGACTCTATTATTTGATTTTTCTAAACATAACAATATAAGTTTCATGAACTATGGAATTATCTAAACATGTGTTTGCATTTGTAGGTGCAAACTAAGCCTGAACATTGTGGGCTATGCCACCGTTCAAGGATTAATAATTATAATAGAATGAAAACTCTGAAGTAAATATTTATTGGAAAAATTAACTATATTCTTAAGCTGACCAGCTATTATAATAATATGTTTAGATTTTGTATCGATAGGAGACACAGGTTTACCCTGGAAAGTGGTCCTAGGTATTACCAATAGAAAAACATAATAAAACACTAGTTTTGAAATATTTCATAAACACTGTTCACTTTCTCAATCAATAGAGAGTACTACCACTGGATCCTAAAATCTTGAAAGCAATGTTATTGGAGCCCAAGTTCATAAGCTTGAAATCCATTTTTATTTAAAAAAATAAAACGAAATGTTTGAAACTAATTGGCTTCAAATCTCTCATAAACCATAAGCGATCACACATATTATAAACTACAAAACTCATTCTTGATAAATGGTGAATTGTAATGAACATCAACCAACTCTCCACACTTATCGGCTTATAACTTATAAATTTTACTTTATTGGTTATTGTTATTATTTTTCAAAACGCATTGCAATCAAAAATTATACTCCCCATAACGTCACAAAGAGTCAGTATTTTCAGTCTTCACATGCGAGCGCAACCACTCTCATCCTCACTATCCAACTGTTTTATGTATGGAAATAAACCATCCAACAAAATTAAAATCATTAGATTATCTTTTATAGTTTACAAGTTATAAACACATAAATCTTCCCAGTTTTTTGATAGCTAAAGTTTTTGTAAAGAATCCTACGCAAGACTGAATTTAGAAATCTATTTTATATAATGAAAAGGTTGATTTAGTCAGACTGTTTATATGCTTATTTTTCAATTGTATCAAATAAAAAATAAAATTGAATTTCTGCATTAGAACAAACATTATTACAGTGAAAAACCTGAAAGTCAGATTGTCTTTTATAGAAGGGTTAAAGGGAGAAATTGTGATGAAGTTATTAAACTTCTGATGTGTTGTGCATTACAATTAATCAACTGTAGTTTTATCAAATTCTAAACATTATGTAATGTTAATGTTTTAAAACTGTAAGATTTTATTTGTGTATAAAATAAGAGACCCAATTTTGACACAACAACTCTTCGCTTTCTATGACTGGAATAAAACTAGGTTCATTTATACAAAATCAATGGTCAATATTATTTACTAATAACATAGTTAATTTCTAAGGTTCAGCATATAATGTTTTCATTTAGAAAGTTAGTAAAGAAAAGATAAATATGATATTTATAAGGTATAATAAATTTAAATGGTACCTACTTCAGAAATAAGAGGATATATAAGAAATGAGAGGCACGGTGATCGAGCAGACAGTTTTCCTTCTGACTGTGGACGTGGCTGTTTTTTATCCAGTTGAGGTGTGTCTGTATCTTTTAAACGTTTCTCTGGCCCTTGGATACTAGGCGGTGATGGAGCAGCTGAATGAGGCCTTGACTAGAAATCACAATAAATAATAGGAATTAATATACAGGATGATCTAGTTTCCTGTAATTAAAACAATGAAATTAGAAATAACAGTTATCCTTCGGCATATTTTGTTATCATTATTTAAAGGCTTAATCTTTAAATTTGCTTATCCTAACTCGAACTATACAACAAGGAAATATTTTGCCCAATCCGTACGCTAAATTTTTGGAACACAGATTCAAAATTTGTTTCAAAATTAAACAGAGGATATAGATACGATTTTCTTGAAGATAAATGGAGTTATTGACTTTAAATTTGGGAGAAAAATATAGAGAACTTGTATTCCTTAGAATTGTTGGGTAGAAAGTGACGATAAAAATGTATATGAATTCGAGATGAAAGTTTACTAAAAATCATGCAATTGACACATAAAATTTTATTATATTGTAATTATAGATATACATATATGACTATGAAATGCGGGTTGGTAAAATTCATTCTTTGGGTTGTTAAGATAAAAATAAATAAAATCTATTTATAAAAAAATATTCAAATATAATATATATACTTTTACTTACTGATGCACTTTTATCAGTCCTCGGTGTCCAATCATTCCTTTTCGGTCGATCTGAACTTCTTTCAAAGCGTTCAATACGTTCTCTATTTTGATCGGTTCTTTCGATACTCCTATCATTCCGATCACTTCTTTCCATGCTTCTGTCATTTCGCTCGACATTTCGATCGCTCCTCTCACTACTTCTATCATTTCGCTCTACGTTCCGATCACTTCTGTCATTTCGTTCGACAATGCGATCGCTTCTTTCACTTCGCTCAATACTTCTATCACTTCGCTCAATACTTCTATCACTTCGCTCAATACTTCTATCACTTCGCTCAATACTTCTATCACTTCTGTAATGGTTAAGGTTTGAGTCTTTCTGCGTAGACTTAGGTTGTGGTGGACCAGAACCATTCTGTACTTTCTTTACACTATTTGTTTCATCCAACGGAGGTTTAATCGAATGGGGACTTTTGACAGTCATAATCCAAGAGGGTTCATCTAAGTCACTATCTGGTTTACCCGATTCTTCCCTGGAATTACAATGAAAACATTACATTTGATATTACAGAAGTACTGACTGAAAGTATGTTACAATTTAGAAAAAATAAAAACACTTGTTTGTAAAGAGTTAAAGATCAAACCCTATGTACAAAAAAAGATATTATTCTAAACACAATATTTATCTAAGATATTTACTAATATCTAAGTTTATGACTAGTTTATATTTTGAATGGATAGAAGACACAGGCTTCCCTTGGAAAGTGGTCCTTGGTATTACCTAATAGTACACAAGTAAGAAAACACACACAAAACACTAATTCTTCTTTTTATACTCTCTACTGATTGAGAAAGTGAACAGTGCTTACGAAATATTTCAGAACTTCAGTGTTTGTTTGTGCGTTTTCTTACTTGTGTACTATAAGGTAATACCAAGGACCACTTTCCAAGGTAAGCCTGTGTCTCCTATCCATAAAAAATCTAAACTAATGGGCTATGTGTCCTACTAAGCTGTTGATGAGTACGAATGTCATATGACGTCCTGGATTGTAGTGCCCATTTGAGTAAGGCTCTATAGCCATAAAATACACCCTGGGGAGTAAGGAAAAAAAACTACACAAAACTTAAAAAAAAAAAGTTATTGTTATAAATAATATTTTTAAGTAAATTAAATGAATACAAGAGGTTTTTCTAATATAATTTAGAATTTGTTTAAAGTATGCTAATTTTCGAAACAAGGGTAGGCTATATACACCTAATGCAGTTCAAAAAAAAGGGAAAAAAAAGTAAAGTAAAGCAACAATCAATAAAATTTATTTATAAAATAACAGTCAATAGAGTAACAGAAAACTCTAAATGATTGCACAACAAACAATTAGAAACTAGGTTAGGAGTACGCAACTGTATTTTACGGATAGAGAAATACAACTGACATGAGGTGGAATGACAAAAAAGGCGCTAAATAGAAGGTTATTTGCAGTACCCATTATTGCCACTAGGTGATCATTCTGACTTGTAAACAAGCAGAAACATGTTGTAGTTTAGATTATGACCTAAGATATCACCACTTATCAGGTAATTGAGTTTGTTTAAATTAATATCAAAAGATGTCACAAGATGACTGTACTCATTTGGGAACAGACGTCACATGATGTCCATACTACTTTGGGACTTGTACTTAGCAATGCTGAACTCTTCAACAAATTTTTTAAACTCTAATCTAAGTTTATGACTAAAGTCACATAAAAATTACAAACTAAAATCCACAAACACACAAAACCTACTGGAAAAATTGAACATACTTTTAACAAAATGAATATGATTTTAATTTGTTATAATTCGTTCATAACTATCTCTTTAGGGTTCTGTAAACCGAACTGCCCTGATAAACGTACTGCACAATAGGTGATTGACCTTGAAAAAGAACCAACCTGAGAGTTGCTGAAGAAAAAGACATTCCTATGGCACAGATTATAGTTGCCTATTTCTCTAATTTAAAGGAAAGGATCTCCTTGAATCAAAAATCATCATAAGACAAACTCTTAACAAAAAACAATCACTAAAGTGACCATATCTGTAGACCATGATAAACAATCTGTAGTCTTTAAAGTGTCTCTCACTTAGCAGGCAGGACTTTCGGGTAGTTTTAATTTTAGTCTTATAGAAGCTACTTTCAAATTTTTAGTTATTGTAAAAAATTTTAAAATATCACCCTTGATACGAGGGGGGACCAAAAAACAAGGGGATTTTAGTCATAACTCCTGTATTTTTCAATATTTTTACACCAAATTTTGGTCACCTTCAAAGTAATTACTATTGACTGCAAAACACTTCTCTAATTTTTTCTTCCATTGTTCAAAACATTGTTGATATTCACTTAATTGAAAGTTCTTTAGTCCATCCAGTGATTTTTGTTTCACCTCTTCTATAGTCTCAAAACGTTTACCTTTTATATCCCATTTTGAGTCGGGAGAACAAAAAAAAGTCGCAGCGAGATCCGGTGAATAGGGGGGGGGGAGCAATCGGTGTCATACCGTTTTTCGTCAAAAACTGCTTCACAAACAGGCTTTGAAACAGGCATGAAGTTCGCGCTCCCTTTGCTCGTCTGTGAGAAGGCTTGGAACAAGTTTGGCTGCAACTCTTCTCATGCACAAATCCTCTGGATTGAACTCCCAAGTCAACCCAGACATTGCAACTAATTGATCAATTGTTCGACAACTGTCCCCACGAACCAGAGTGTTGATTTTCTCAACGTTGTCGTCGTTCTTGACGTTGAAGGGTGCCCAGAACGAGGCTGGTCTTCTTCAGTAGACATTTCTCCATTTTTAAAACGCTGAAACCACTCTTAGACATCAGAAAAAATCCTCACTAGCCTGATTCCGTTATTTCTAGGCCTCCCTCGTATATGACCGAAATTTCCCCACATAATTTCATAAAAATCGATTTGGTAATTTGGGCTGTAATGTAATGGTAGTTTGGACTGTATAGACAAATATCATTTAAAAAAACTTCTTTGAACTCGGGGATTTTTTTTCCTACATATCTAAGAAGTAAATATGAACAAATAAATTGATCCTCAGTACAAAACAATTTTAACTTAAATTTGAATAAAAGTATACTCACGAATCAGAATTTTCCGACTCTGTTTCGCTCTCTTCACTTCTTTGTGATTTCCACTTTTTATACCTATCTATTAAATCAATTAAATAAGAATTTTTCTTAGCTTTCCTAATAAATGAACACTTGAGCAATTCCTTTGCTGTAGGCCTCTGAAACAAGCATAACAACTAACTTTATTTCAAATCCAATCAAAACCAAAACATATAAAAGTACATTCAAATTTTAATATTACAATTTTTAACAATTTAATAAAATAAATTATACAGGGAGATCAAAAATGTATGCAATAATAACAGTACAGGAAACACACGGAAATATTTAGTAACTTTCAGATAAATACGGTAAGTAGTTTCCAACATTCGCCCAATGTCATTAGAATTTAAGATAACAGATTACATTAGTGTCCCTTTGGTAGTCGGCTGCCAAACAGCCATATTAAGCCAAGTAGTGAGGCAAGAAAGATATATGTTGTGATATAATAAAGTTATCTCTTGAGAAGCGGTATATTGCTAGTGGAATGTTTGTTTTGGTGTGGTGGTGAATATACAAAAGATGTTTAACAACAATCAGGCACAGTTTCTAAAGGTCAAGGTGCAACATATAATGAAGTTGATCCTGAAATTCTGGGAAACTGGTCCCGTGTGAAATGCTACTAGGTCTGGAAGATCATCAATACTTACAGACGAGAAAATGTTAGATATCTATGACTAAATAATCTAAGGTCTCAAGAAGTACATCAAGAAATTATCCCGACAGGTTAGTGTCTCATATGGCATGGCTTTAAAAGAATCCTAATCTTACATTCTTACAAAATTGTAGCAGTGGATTAATTGAAACCGGATGACAGTACTAAAAGGGTGTAGCATATTACAGATGGATTTTAGTATTTCTTGACTATGAAAGAAGAGGACATTTTGAACATCACATTCTTCACGAGCAGGGCATTACTTCCAATCAAGATACAGTAACAGTCAAAACTCATGTATTTAGTGTGTATCTATTTCCCATGAAATCCACATGCCACCTGTTGTATGATGAGAAGATTGGTAGGCCATTTTTTTTCTCTAAGACTGTCAACTCCCAACTATAATGACAATATTTTATATCCTTTTATTATATTTTTCTTGTTTGAAAGCGAAAACTTCTTTGTCATCATGACCTTATAAAAAAAAAGGAAGAAAATAACATAAAATAGTTAACACTAATAGTGACAGTGTCGATCAAGAATGACCTTATAGGAAAGATGAAATAGAGGTATCTAATCCAAGACTTCATGAAAAAAGGCATATATTTAGCTAAAGTCCCTCGGGATTGCTATGCAATTTATAGAATATGAAATCTTCGAGGCCTAACTTCAACAGGATGGTCATATGGCTCATACAGCTTATAAGTCTGTGGCACACTTGGACAACATAATTGTGAACAGAATCATTTGGCTTCCAAGATCTCCAGATATTTATTTTCCCATCCAATTTTTTTCTCTGAGGGTGCGATAAAAATGTAATTTATTTGAACAATCCCCACACAATTGATGATTACAAGATGACCACCACAGAATACATTCTGAACAAGGACTGTGCTGTATTGAACACAGTTTTTGAGAATACCTACCATTATGAGGTGTCAAGAATGTTCTGAAGACTGTGATCATAATAAGTTATTTAAACTAATTTTGTGCTTTTTCTTTGATGTAATCATCAGGTGCACAGATATTTTTTGATAATCCGGTGTAATTAAGTAATTCTTATTTTCACCCGAAAAATAGGGGAAAGTGTGCTTTTCAAAAAAATTATGATAACCTATAAAGTATACTTATTAACATATAAAATACACTGAACAAATAAAATGGTATTGTCAATATAATTAATTTGAATATCATGACTTACATTTTCTGGATCCTTGTTGAGACATGCTTCAACAAATTCCTTAAATTGCTTTGTATAGTTGCCTGTAAGCTGAGGTGGATTGTTTTTAGGGATAAGAAACAATACTCTCATTGGATGCAATTCTGAATTCGGAGGTTCTCCTTTAGCAAGCTCAATCGCCGTAATACCAAGAGACCAAATATCAGCCTGAAATTAAAAAATAATATTAGTTAGAATATATTTTTATAGAACTAAACAAGTTGAAGGGAATACCATTATGGTACTTACACAGCCCTATCATACAGCAGATCCTCTAATTGTAATGCCCAAAAGTAGGTAAGCTTTGTAGGAAATATAAATTATATTGGTAGATCTAGGGAGTCGTAACCAGCAGGGTATTTTTGTTTATAACAGTTGTTACACAGTTTTTCTGAACCTCATAAATTATCACCACTTTTCCATGTGCCAACATGCTTCATATGTGTGTTATTCAAGTCTCCACTCCCTTTGCTCGTGTCAGTGTCTTGGCCCTGGAGGGCCTCAAAGCTATATATATGTGAAGGAGCCTCCACTTCCCAATTTTTATATGATTTATTACGTTGTTATAAGTTGAAATAGACACAAGATAGAAACAAAAAACTGTTTAAAACCGCCACCATTTTGAGAATTTAAATTAGATTTTTCTTCATTTTAATAGAGTTCTATCTATATGAACATACTCTATACCTTATATACGAAATTTCATGTTTCTATATTAATTGTTGTGGCTATGATATGTACGGACAACAACGACCAGTGGACGGCATATTTAAAAAAAATTCAGTTTCATGAGGCCATGAAACATGAAGATCAGTCAAAAAACGTTAGTAGAAATTTTTTACAATTAACAAACTTTGTTTATTACGTAAGTACAAATACAAAAGAAAATCTTTGAACATGTAACATTTTATATTATGACCAGTGGTTGCGAATATATACAGATGGATCCAGATTTGAGGGAGAAACGGGAGCAGGAATACATTGTGAGCACTTTTCACACTATTTTGCATTAAGTTCAGCCGCTACTGCACTTGCAATCAATGAAGCACTTAGACAAATAATAATGAGACCTTGGCTGAACAACAACACAGTGATCCTGGTCGATTCCAAGTCTGCATTGCAAGCAATAGCTAACAATGACACACACACAGGCTCTTTAATTGAATCCATCCAGAGCAAGTACAAGATGGTAAAAAAATCTTACCAAGGAAATAGTAATGCAGTGGATTCAATCACATAGAGGTATAAAGGGCAACGAGATGGCGGATGAGTTGGCCAGACGGGGAACTCACATAGTGCAGAAACCAAGAAGAGTGCCCACACTTAAATCAAGGATCAACACCCTCAAAAGTAAATCACAAATGGAATCTGCCAGCAGAGTCAAGGAGGATATCAAGAACAAGCCGTATGAAGACATAATTAACCTGTACGAAGAAGTCAAAGACCTGCAGAGAGGAGAATCAGTCGCACTGTTTCGTCTAACAACCCGGACATGACTGCCTGGCTGAACAAATGAAAAGAATAAAAATACTAAACCAAGACAAATGCACATTATGTGAATGCCCGAACTCCATCATGAACAAGGATCATCCTCTGGTCTGCAGGAAGCTGGACATGGACAAGCAGAGGAGAATGGATTTGCCTGGTCTGTACTGGGAGGCACAACAGAGGATGGCGTGAGTCAACTGGAGCCGTTTGATAACAACAACAACAACATTTTATATTAAATAACAATGTCTGCACATTTTCTACAATAGTTTCTTTTAGACTACACTAAAGAAGACTATATTTTCGAATGGGAAGAAATTTCAAACAGAGGTTACAGGAATGGGATTTTGTGTCAGAGTAAAAATACATTAAATCTTTATAGATTCAGATAGCCAAGATACCCTTATGGCATTAGTCATTCTCCTTTGAATCCAGGCTGATTTGGGACTGATTTAATGTGGTGAATGATCTAAGGTCATTCTGAAATGTGTATCTATCTGATCATGCACAATTTTATTATTAGCACAATTTTTACCACAACACACACATACACAATAAATAAATATAATGGTTTTACTATACTAAACAGTATCCATACTTAAAATACAAGTTGGTAAAAACTGGGTAAGGTACATCACGAGATTAACTGTCAAATGATACACTGAGATTACTTTCACAAACAAAAACAGAAAAATAACATGTGCAGTTGACAAAAGCTCACAATTAAAAATCAAAATAAAATAATATTAAGTTCCAATATCGTATTAAAAATGTAAGTTAGTGTGCCTATTTGAAAAATAACATTAAAATAAGTAACTTCAACATAAACAAATTATACAATATAAAAAACCAAACCGAAATAACTTTCATATATACATATTAAAAAAATCTCCATATTTTCAATTCTTTCATCAATGTTGATACAGTTATTGTTGAACTAATGTGAAATTTACGGGCTTGGAAGACAAACTTATTGTAGGCTCTAGTCTCATAGTTTGAGTAAGCCATTTGACTGGATTTCTCATAATATACTCTGTGATAAACTGAAGTTTTATGGAGTGTGAAGTAAGGAGATAAATCTTATTCAGTCATACCTAAACAAGAGGAAACAGATGGTTGTGTTTGAAGATTGTACCTCAGGCAGCAGGGATGTCATGGTTGGAGTTCCTCAGGGTTCTCTATTACACCCTGGTTTCTTGTATTTGTGAACGAATTTTCCTATAATGTACAAACTATGTACATACTGACAAAACAGAACAAATTATTTACATTCAGGAGGTACATTGTAAACAAGGATTTTTCAGGCTCTGTTAAACTACTTGGTATATACCTAGATAGCAAACTAACTTGGTTACCTCATGTTACTGACCTTTGTAAGAAATTATCCATTGTTGTAAGAATTGTCTATCTGATAAGCAAACTCAGAAGTGTGTTAGCATTGAGGTATTACTAATGACTTACTATGGTTTATTTCATTCTCTTTTGAGTTATGGCATTCGTCTGTGGGGCAACTCTAGAGCTTCTGCTAGAGGATTTTTGTGGCAGAAATAAACTTGTAAACTTAGAAGTATACAAGGCTTATCTGACAGGCATTCATGTAGTGTGAGCTTTTCCAACTTGCTGATAGTCGCAGTTCCAACCATGATTACAATATTAGGAATAGATATGATTTGTGATCCATTGCTTCAGGCTTTTGAGGACTCATACTAGTCACGGCTACCTCCAGTATAAGTTGTTCAACAAGCTTCCTGTATCCATAAGATCACTCACTGAATATAAATTTAGAGCCGTTAGAGCAAAATGGATTAAAGACAAGGCATTCTATTCAGTTGGGGAATACATGGATTGTGATGTTTTGGACCTTGATCAATGAGTGTAAATTATTGTACTGACTTTTGCTAATTACACATTTGTTGCATGTTTAAAAGGAATAAATTTTAAAAAATCAATTATATTCTAGAACCTTTTATGGTGGCCAAAGAGATCTGTGGAAGGAGATTGAGTTCTGGATAAATGAATGAAGATCTCTAAAGTGAGAGGAGACTAAAAGCCGAAACAGATAAAGAGGTTTCCTCTTGTTCTCCAAATCTAAACCAATAAATATCTTACAGTGGATAGTGTGTTTGTTAACTGGACACACTGTTCAGTAAGATACCACCTAAAAATAATGGGGCTGGTAGACTAAATGTACATCAGTTCAGCTCTTATAAAATTCAAATGGTAAAACATCTTCTATGCTATTTTGAAGTGTTTGCTCGATGGAGACTTAGTATATCTGTAAGGGTTTAAGTATAGCTCGAAGTCTTTAGAAATGCTGATAGTAAGATCCTCGTGGGTTTCGTAAGAAATCTGGGAGGAAGTCTAGACATTCCTCCAAGGTTCATATACATTTATTTTTGTATCACAATAGAGAAAAACTACATGCAGCATTTTGAACACGAGAGAGAAAAAAAGCAACACATTTTATTAGGAATTCAAGTATATAGGGTGTTTAAAAAAAAAAAAAAAAACTTTACAATGTTAAAAGAATTGTAGAAATTTATTCAGATAACTTACATAATCATTATCAATATTGTTTAATTGGCCATTTGCCATAATTTGTCTATATAAAAACTAATACACAATGTTTTGAAAGTATAAAATAATTCTTGTTATCTAGAGCATAAAAGAACTCAAGCTAAAACTAGACCTGAGCAGTCAAACTTAAGACTAAATACAAACGTGATAACATAAAAACCACCACCCACAGACCTACACTACACAAAGAACAGAAAACAACAGGCCTTTGATTGTTCAGACCTAGCTTTGGGGTTGAGTTTATACTTAGGTTATAAATTTAGTTTTAGTTTTCAACTTGCCACTAGGCTATATTCATGTTTTTCTCATTTATACTCTCGAAATATCATATATTAGTTTTTTATATATAAAAATGATGGCAAATATCTGATTAAGCAATATTATTAATATTAACAATCCATGATTATCAAATAACTTTAAAACCAGAATTACATAAATTTGAAAGCAAAACACATCAAGTTTTTCATTAAACAGTCATTTTGGTTTGACGTGGTTGCCATTTATGATATGGCAAACATCCTAACTGAAATAAATTTCTTGCTGACCTAAAGCCAGCACAACAAACGTCTTTTTGCAGCTGAAGTGTAAATTGGATTTCTTAGGTCAGGGTTAGTAGCTAAGTAAAAGAACATACACTTAATCTTAAATGAAACCCCAAAAGAGACAAATCTAAAGGAGTCAAATCTGGTGAGTGAAGTAGCCATGCAATTAGCCCGCCATGAGCAACCCACTGACCCTATTTCTCTATTGTATTTCAGTTTCCTGTTACTTGTGTATGTATAAATAGATGTCAATACCTGTTAATAATGATGCTGCAAGGCGAAACAATTGTAGCTCATTTATATTATTAAAATATTTTGATACTTTAAACCTTATTGCTTTATTTTATCCTTAAAAATTATCTTGTCCAGAAAAGTCTCTTCATTTCCTATTCGATCCAACTTTATTACACAGAACTCCTGATGAGCGACTATCTCCATCAGTAATTTGTTGTACCAAGGTAAGTTTGTATTACTTCAAGTTCAAACACTGATGTAGTAAACACCAAACAGTTGTGCGTGGTATGCCATTCTCACGAGATATACAATGTGTTGATTTCATATGGATACAGGTAAATCTGTCTGATTTGTTCCACAGCAGTATATAGTGATTTGTTAAGTTGTACAGAACAACCCGTCTGAATACAATTTCGGTGCCAAGAGTTAATTGTAGGCCTCTATAGAGGATACTTAACATACTAGATACGAAAATTGGATTGAACTGTATTTATGGAGTTCATTTTGTAAGACCAAAAACACACAGCGACTACGTTCAACTCTAGCGAAAATAGCCATTTTTAACTACTATAGTATTTTGCAGCAAGTATTTTACTTTAAAACGACACCTCAACTGACTCTATGATTTATCTGAATAAATTTGTATATGTATTTTTATAAAACATGTAAGATGTAAATCTGATCACATCACGTATATAAACATATTTAAAGTTGTAAAATCCTTTTTGAAACACCCTGTATTTATTATGATGAAAAACAATCACCTCATTATAAAAAATAAATCTTTTGTGTTTTTTTTTCTGTAAATTAAAATTAATTTCAAAAAGTCTATTTTGTACACAATACAAATTACATTGTTCAGAACCAATCTGTTACTTTTAGATGTTCATAAAAGAAAAATCAATGGCACTTTTTATAAAATTAGTTCTTGATATTAATTTACTTGTGCCATGTTGTGTGACAATCAATAACGTTACGTAAACCCTTGTCATCAAACTCTAATGTGTAACAAATAAGACGTAAGTCTTAAAATACATTACTTTGATTAACCTAGCCTTGAAAGTTAAGGGTCAAAATGTATAAGGTTTCATACCACACAATAAGAAATCTATATATTTGTTTACAAGTTTAAATTAAATATTATTCAAGAAATTCATGTTAAATGAACAAACTAACTATAAAATTAAGGATGACAATGTTTTACTTGAAAATTGAAGATAATTCTTATTGAATAATTTATCATTTTAAAGGACCCGATTATAATGAGAATAATGACATACAGAGAGCTTGATATGGTAGGCCTAACTTTAATCAAAATGACACCCACAAATAAATCATAATATTTATGGCACCATTACTTTTAAGTAATATTTATGTTACTTTCTGATAGTACAGTTTTTGTTTGTAAATTTATTATTAATTTTATATTGTTTCTTTTTTACAGCAACATTTGGACTTCAGTCCATTAGTTTTCTGTATTCCCAATACAGTTTGTTCACATTATTCGACTGTCTCATATCCACATTAAGTTAGTACATTTCAGAAGGTGGATCTTGTTCACCACTGAATCTCTCGTGGGTCATTGTGCATTCATCCGATTCTAAGATTTACAATCTAAATAAGTGCATTGCCAAGAAGTACATGCCCTATGTTAAGCCGGGATGTGGGTACAGCTTCTCTCCTGGGTTTAAACCTATTCTCATTCAAGTGTTCTAAATACCATATGAAACTGACAAGCTCAGACTAATATCACCTGCTTTTGATACATCTCTCAAACAATTTAAAACAAGATAACAGGTAATAAACGTAGAACCAGAAAGTTTTGATAAATACAATATATATTTACATTACAATGTGATCATAAAGTTCCAGGTTCTATTTTTGATAATAATTGGAATATATAATCCAAACTTTGAGATCTTACTTTGTAGATCCTACATTTTTCCCCTCAGAGAGGGGTTGGGGATACATCATTTTAAAGTTTTTAAACAGTAGAGAAAAGTGGTGAAAAGAAAACTTACTTTTCTTGAACTAATCCAAAATGGTGACCCATTTTAAATCAAATTTCTGAAATCACAGTTTTTATATAAGACACAAAGTGGTTTTTAACAAAAAGATGATTGCAATTTAATGCTCTTTTTGGACTAAAATGTTGTACTTTAAGTTTGCCCACAATTACAAGTTTTATTATGAGGAGTGAAATAGCCTACATGTAGATTATCTATTCTGTTTATGAATATCCAAGTGTGTACAGTAAACTACAGTTTTGTTTGATCAAATAACCCGTATTGTCTACGAAATCAGCAAAGAAATTATTACTTGGAACTGCTTTAATCTACAATCTTATCTTTAAAAATATAAGTACTAAATTGTTCCTTTCTGACTAAAATAAATCCTTAAGTATATAATTAAAATTGTTCATTTTAGATATTATTTCTATTTTTAATATGTCCGAATTATTTTTGTGGTTTCCAAATTACCACTGTTACACGAAAAGCTTTAATCACAATAATTTGATTAAAACTGTTGGGTGTTTTATATGAAAAATGTATTTACAGAGAACTGTTATAAAAAGTTGACTGGCTGTCATTTTGGATGGTGTCAACAGGATTCTATACACCATTTTTCTCTACTTGCTAAGACCTTCAAAATAATGCATCATACAATCCTTTTTACTATTTAAGATATCTGATATCTAACTCTGCAAGAGGAGGTAAAGAGTTAAAAAAATTAGATTCTAAAATTTTGAGTTTTTTATTTCATTTATTAACAAAAATAGAGGGGATGAGAGGGCCTGGGACTTTATGATTACGCTGTAAATAACATTTTGAACATATATTATTTTTAGCATCTACATACATATAAATGGTTACTTTATTTTCTGACTTGAGAAAATATACATTTTGCTAATGAAGGATTAAAGTTTGAATCTGATATAACAAGTAACACTGACATAAAATTAAAGCACAACTCATTGTCTTCAGTACTAATAGCTTGACTATTGATAAGCTCACCTTGGAATCATACGCAGATTGTTTGATAACTTCAGGAGCCATCCAAAATGGTGTACCAACAAAAGTATTCCGTTTACTAGTGGTATTAGTAAGCTGGCCCGCAACACCAAAATCAGCTAACTTCACATCTCCCATCTCACTCAGGAGCACGTTAGCCGCTGTAAACAATATGATTTAGATTAGATTTATTTCATAATAATTCAAGGAACTACAGAGTCATATTCAATAAGTAGTAGCCTAAATACGGTAATGTGAGATAGGACCTATTTTTTTTTTTTTATTCTCTTGCCTCCTAACTCGTTTTGGTATTTATCTTTACAAATCACTATACTTATAAAAAGAAACTACTATTCGGTCATTTAGGACATATAAGATGAAACTGTAGGAAAAAGTGTTTCAAAAGACTAACATTTTGAATTTTTCAACTATTATTATTACGGACAATTATACTCAATGAGTAGCAAAAAATAGTTTATGAGCAAAGTTAACTAAAATTCTTCTTACACGATTGTTAATCCAATTAAAAAAATAGTTGTATAATGACAACTTATTTATTTTTAATTGTAAATCATTTAGACAATAGGGGGTATGATTACAGGTAAAAAGTTATTCACAAAATGTCTTTTGAAATTTATTAAACAATGTCTTTGGTTTAAGAAATCTGGTATGTCTAATAATTTGTAAAGTAAAGCCTATATACTAAATTTGAGTAAAATTGGACACTTTAGATTTGTAGAGAGTTTACTAATACACACGCATATGTATAAAGTTCATAAAAAAAATTGTTCAGCCATTTTGAATAGCCATTTACATGGTCTCTATGTAATTAGACAAGCAATCAGAGGAGTCTTGTCTGTGTTTGTGTGAACAGTAACTAACCTATTAGACCATTCAGTTAGATGTTAGTCATTATTTCGGAAATTATTCCTTTCATTCTAGTATCCTCATAAGTATTTCATAATTTTTTTTTATGTTACAATTTGTATTATTTAATTTTTGACTTATGTATGGGGGTGGGGGAGATAAAATAGTTGAGTCCAGAATGAACTGGCACCTGACAAAATTCTTAAACTCATTTCCGCCTTCTGCTTTCCGTCGTTTGTCGTGGGTACTTTCTGTGTTATCTGCCCATCTCCCGTTGTCATCTTATGGTAGTTTGATTTTTCCTTCCTAGCTCCCTTCTTTGCACAGTGTTTTGGTTCCTGGTTTTTTTCCCGGCAGGGGTGACTGTGGCGTACCCTAAGTTGCCTACCATTGGGTTATAAGGTGCAAGGTGTTTTGATAACAAAACAAGAGATATCAAGTAGTAGGGAAGAAAACGTAGTAGGGAAGAAATATACCTGTAGAGCAGAGTGTGTGCGACCTTCAGGGAGTAAGTACGGTTATGTTTAACACATTTGATATCTATTATTAACTCGTAGGCTCCTAAACTCAATATGGACACTTAAGTCCGAATAATGGGTCTTAAGCCCAAAGGAGTTTAAGTCAGCGCCCATTCCCTACTAATTATGCGATATATTAATTCACATCCGTATCCAAAATTAAGTTAAATGGTTGATTAGGCAGAATCACATTTGGCCTGATGCAATGTTAATATAAGTGTAGTCCTTAATTTACGTAAGTTACAATTATCATTAACATATATTAAAAATAGCGAAATAGAAAATAAATTTACAAATGTCCCCTCCATTTGTTCAACCACTAATGATTATATCCTCATTTAAAAAAAGGGAAACATCCGCATTCACGTGATCTTTAAAATGAACTTTTAACGATAATTCTGAGATGAAAATTGACATCAATACAACTGCTCAAGTGTAGCATTATTCTATGGGAGATGAAACCAATAATACGGAGGTGGAGCAGAGCCTTAATTCAGTTATTCACATTCCTATGGGCAAGCCTCCTCATACATCCTTCCTAATATTATAGTAGTGTTGATATAACATTTATAAGTGGCTAATTGATACAGTTTTAACCCAAGGGCGACCTACCAGTTACAAAGTGGTGACTGGTAGATTTATCACAACAATGCAACTGTCCACTTATCACATCTCGTACAGAGTTTTTGGCAAAATATAGAATTAATCAGGTGCCTGAGCCCCCAGTAAAACTAAGAAGCTGATGGTGACCTTTTAAGACTGTTTTAAAAAGTGGCGACATCACTGGGATAAGTGTATGAGGTCTAAAGTGTAGGATTGGTGGATAATAAATAATCTCAGATGATCTCCGACACAAATTGCAATAACTAAAATTTCTATATTAGAACTTCTCTAATAAATATATTAATTATAATCATATTTTAATAAAAGATAAGCATCAGCAGAGTTGAAATGTCTAAAGTATGTAATCGCATAGTGAAGGTTCAAACCCCAGTTGGAGCCATATCTTTCTCTCTAGGTTTCACATATTCATTAATGTAAGGCATAATATTTAGCCTTTTCATTATCTGGTTGTAAAACTCTGCTGACCATTCAGTGTACATTTTGTGACAGTATCAGTATAAGATTAAAAATATACAGAATTCTTTGTTCTGAGAAATTTTATTGACTCAAAGGCAAACTTAATAAATTTCTTTTTCAAAGATTTGAGATTGGCAAAGTAACAATCTTGTTATTTTGAACAAGTAACAAAGGCATTGACTGATGCTTTTTATTTCATTTGGCTGAGTAGGATGAAGGATGTTGAGATGAAGGCGAGGGGAATTGGGATCCCATAAAGCACTAAAACCCTCTGTGCTCCTTTAAAGCTTTGAGGCTTTCTCCAAAATACAGGTTTCTCTCTGATTTGTAAGTCACCAATGTAAAAAACTGGGGTATGTCTAAGTTTTCTTCAGTTTTTGTTACGTATATTTTACATATGTGTAACAAACATGAGTGATGGGTCTGTATATAAGATAATTAAACTTAAAAAACTGGATCTGATTAAAGCTGCATAAGTGCTATAAATGTCATACAAATTATTTATTATTCCTATAGCTAATTTTTTTAAAACAAGAATTTATAAAAAATTTTGTAATTTTGGTTTGGGTCAAATTTGGGAATCATACAAAGAATTATATCAAACATAAAAGATACACAAAACCACGGTTTACAGAACTCTGCTTAACAGAAATCCGGTTTAATGGAAATGGTAGCTAAGCATTTTTTCATTCGCGATCACACATATTTTGGTTCCATGTATCCCAGATCGATATTACGTTTCCTCTAGTTCATTAATAGCTAGGAGATAAATGGCATTTTGGAATTAACACTATCAAAACATACTCGTTCGTACATTGTGCAACAGTCGTTCATATCACTCACTAAAGTATATTGTGGGTTATAAAATAAGTTTCAACATATCATTGTTTATGTAAAATAACCTATTATGCCATGTTTGTTTGTTACAAGCCCATAGATATGATTCCACTTGATCATAGTATGATAGGCTACTAGGCTACATATGTTGGTGTTTTTCTCCGCTCTAGGTTTACACTTGATAACAAGAGTTCATTTAATACTCTTAAAACGTAGTGTATCACTTTTTATATACACAAATGATGGCAAATGTCCAATTAAACCATATAATATTAATAATATGAATAATTTATCATTAAAACCAGAATATCTATGGTCCTCGATTAATTAAAAATTAAATTCGTAAATATTGTGTATGTGTTTAAAAGGTAATAAATTGGAAAATTTTAACCGTAATGAAATGAGAAAAAAATCAAATTGTTAGATATTTTATGGTTTTTTACATATCTGAAATTTTATTTCATAAAATTCAACTTTTTTTTTTTCATCCCTCTCTCCTTAAGAAGGAAGTATTTTAAAACAACTTCCATGATTTTTGGACACTTTATATATTTAGTTTTTAAAACTATATTTATTATACTATATGTAACACCCTAAAATTTATCGTAAGTAAAAAGAGTTAGAGGGAATTTTCTCACCATTATCGTAATCTATCTTGAACAGACTCAGCACACAATAGGTGTCATCCTTAAGGGGGAGGGGTCCTTAGGGAGGAAGATGGGGTGTTATCAATTTGCAGAACTGTCAATTATTATTTTGTTATAGAGGATGTGTCATGGATTATAATTTGTCATTTATAGGTCATCGAAATTATCTTTAAAATATTTACATTATATATCTTTTGCTATATCCATTTCCATATTATTTTTTGGAGATTTTTAATACAGTTTACAGGTTAAGTATCTTCAGTTTCTCTGTCGAACAATTCTCAATTCAACCAATAGGATTACCAGTGACAGGATCCTTGGTTAGTCACTAAATTAACAATGAAATTGAAACATTTTTAACAAGACCGTTAAATACACGATGGAAAAATCAGTTTACTTGTGATGTACGTGCAATTGATCACAATAATTAGGGATAATATCCTACAATTATCCCTTCTATCCTTTCAATACAATTTCATGACAAAATTCACATAGATTATTTAAGGGCAGTGATGTAATAAGGACAATCATAAACTGTTGAAACTAGTAAACCTTTTGGATGAATTATGGATTGTTGAACTTTACTCCATCATATTCCCAGAATTACACATATATTAGGTTCTTTATATTTTCATATTATTTTGACTGAAACAACTATACGCCACTTGTTTAATTGTATTTTTACTTTTACAAATTTGCTTCAAAGATCTGCTCGTTTGCACTAAATAAAATTTTGGTCCGCAATAGCATTAGAAGGACCAGCACATGGTCAGTCAGTTTGAGATTGACTACGAACAATTCAAATAACCGTTGATAAAAAGAAAAAAACAAATACTTACAATTAGTATAGCTTAATTTACTCTAAACAAACCTTTAATGTCTCGATGAAGTTTCCGTTCACTATGTAGATAATCTAACCCTTTTAATACTTCACGTAAGATGATGGCAATATGCATTTCTTCAAAGCTACCAGCTTTCATCAAGTCCAAGGCGGACCCGCCACCCAGGTACTCCATGATGATCCATAGCTTCGTTCCCTGAAACAAAAGAATCATAATTACTTAAAGGAAAAGTAGGATATAATCCTTCTCATTAAATTCAACTCATCAGAAACTAAATAAATATTAAGCAACTGATTTATTTTCAAAACAAATAATAAACATACTTAATCATCTAGTTAATTGAAATATAATCAGCACAAGATTAGGTGGAGAAAGGGGTCTTCAGAAAATTTTTTTTTAGTTTCCAAAAATGAAAACGGTTTATACAAAATGTTAGTTTAATTACCTTATTTGGGCTGTCACGTGATTTCTTAGTTGAAATTCGACATGTTTCGGAGCCATAACTCCATCATCAAAGTCTGTGATCTGTCATGACAAGGTGCACACCAATAGAGAGTGTTCTTTAAATATGTGAAATTATTGTGTATTGTTTTATGTATACTTTGTTTTAATGTTGGACAATCTCTTTAGACTGATTAACTATTCTTGATGATGGAGTTACAGCTCCGAAACATGTCGAATTTCGACTAAGAAGTCACATGACAGACCAAATAAGGTAAATAAAAGTTATAAGTAAAATGTTTAGGATATGATGAAATTTCCACCCTCCCTAATTACTTCCTCATATATCAAAACTTGCCAGGCCTTCCTGTTAATTTATTAAAATAGATTTTTTATTTAGAAAAATCATGGATTAATTTAGTTTCTCGCTAAATAGTTTAACTTTAGTTCATAGATGATAGTAATTTACTGATCTTGTGTAATTACCAAATCAGTAAATTACTTGTCATCTACTTTAAAAGTTATTAATCTTCATACTACCAAAATGTTAATGAAAATGTTGGGGCCAACTTTTAGAAATTAAATTTTAAACTACAGCTACATTCACATTTTTTGGTCTTGTTAACTAAAAACTAAGGGAGAAAATCCAATTTTGGTGGTGTTACGTTATGGGAAGCACACCAAATTTTGAGATTATATTTACAACAGACTAATAATTAATAAGGAATAAGAAAATATGTACTAACAAAATTGGTCAAATCACTGCTAATGAATTGGTACTTGTTCCCTTTTGGTATTACTCTTGAATGTAATCCACAGATGGGTTTAGACATAAAGTGAGCGATGCCAAGTTTTCCCCAAAATAAACATATTTGGAGAACTTTATTTCTTGTTATTATTTTGTGGATGTTTTAGTTTTCCCTCTTTAAACAACAAAGGGTGAACATCTTGTAAGGACAACAACAGAACTAAACAACTTCTCTAAATAACTTACTTCCTATAAGATTATATATAGGGGAGAAGTCGGTAATCAAGAAAATTACATTTTTGAGGAACTGGCGGCAAATATTATTTTCAGATACTATTTGATTTTGAAAATCGATGTGCGAAAAAATTTGTCCAATATATTGCAACGTTTATTTATAATAAATCTTTTCGTAAAATATGGAAAATAATTTCTTAAAAAAAAAATAAATAAATAAACGTACATATTTTTCCATAATACAATACTTTCTGTCATCTATAAAGTAATTATAAAGAAAAATATATAAAAGATCAAATGACCTTTATTCATACAAAAAACGCATTTCATTTTTTAAAGTTTGAATGGACATATAATGTGTTTAATTATCTAAAAACCTACAATCACTTTTAAAGCTTCAGACTAAATCAAATCAACTAACATGTGCTCCCCAACCACGATCACAAAAGTGATTCCTTAAATCTGACAGTTATAAAAATATATTGCCCACTTCTATGTGATTGCACTTTCATGATACAGCTGTTCTTAATAACAAAATGTTATGGAGCAATACATCAATTTACTATCTAGATGAAAAGATTATTTTTGGTTAAAAATTCAATTTTTTATGTGAATTAAACTTTGAATCTTACAAAGCTTTTTGTAATGTTATAGAGGTCATTTTGAAACGTTTAAAGTTTTTTTTTAAGCAATAAGGGAATATATTTTGATTGAAATTACTTCAGTACTTTCTTTAAAAAATCAACAACATACAGATGAGGGTTTTTAAAGTAATAAGGGTATATATTTTGATTGAAATTATTTCAGTAGTTTCTTTAAAAAATAAACAACATATAGTTGAGGGTTTTTTAAGAACGTGCAAAATAAACGATGAAACTGGTCTATACAACCTGTTTGAAATCTTGACATGAATTTGTTTATAAGTATTCAAACTATTTTGATATTTAGATATGAACAACAGGGACAATACTTTAGAATGAAAATAGTTAAAATAAATGGTGTGAAAATATTGTAGTAACTTTCTTCCTTATCCAACCAAAAAGCAAAAACTAATATTTGTCACTATCCCCTTAAAAGTGTCTCTATACGAGAAAAATGTTCTTGATTTTTTACCCACGTATTTCTTATGGGAGTTGGTATGGATTCCCTTTGTCAATTTTTTGAAAAATGTATACAAAATTTAAATACAGCTTAAGAGCTGTGGCATAAACTATTTTAAACAGTGTCAACAATGCATAAATATATTCTAATGGACTAAATATTTTAACAGTATACCGTCATCTTCAGGTCCCAAACATTATTCTTCTTTACTTCATTCCTTGTGGATTACGTCGATATTGGAGCCAAGTAAAGAAGAATGATGTTCCGAACCTGAAGATGACGGTATATTGTTAGCATATGCCGGTGGTCTACTAGCATATATATAAGGATTATTGATGTTAAGGTGATTAGCTGAAATTAGTTGATATTTCTATATGTAAATCATATTTGTATGAAATTGAGTTTTTAATGACAGTCGAGGCACATTTTTGTTTTTATTTTATTTTACTTGCGATGTGGGACACTGGTCTGGTATATTATTATTCATTTTAAACACAATTTTAACAAGATCAGTTAGAGTTTATTTGAGAAATTATAGCTTTTTTAAAACAGTTCCATGTAGGCTACACCCCCCCTGGTTTGCCTTTTATTTTACATACTAAATAGATAAGCCACCTCCATGGTAAGGATTGAAGATCAGAAATTAAAGGTTCTAGTGCTGTCTCTAGTAACCCACTTCTGATAACTTAATTAAAGAAGAGCATGCTGTATTGGATGTTCCAATTCCTACTCTAGCGCACTCTGAATCTCAACCCACAAAACTACTACTGTTCACCTCACATTATAACATTCTTCTATAGATTCAATGGTATAACTCCTGAATCAACATTTATGGAAGCTGAAATCGTGAAAACAAATACCTTTTGTTAGGGTCCGTTAGGGGTACATTCTACCAAAGTTTGATCAAAATCGTTAAAAGAGACTTTATAGATTTTAAAATCTTAATTTATAATTTCTGTTTGTTTTATTTCAGTTATCCCAAAATTTCTACAAAAAAAAAAAAAAAACTGCCAGGGAGGGCGAAATCGTAACTTTTAGATTTGGTCTTAGTGAGCTATGGCTCTATTCAAATAGCTTTCAAAATAAAATAAAAAATCATTTTCTACTTATCTCCCAAAAGAAAAAGGGAAAAACTCAGAAATAAGAAATAATATTTTGTTTCTTTAATTACATATAAGAGATATTTTTGGGGAGATGGTCAAGAAAGTTATTTTTTCTTAGTATTTGGTTTTGTGGATGTGTATGTGAGAATGTTAATGCACTGTTTTTACACAGTTTATTTCATTATGCCTAGCAGTGTTAAAATTTCCATTTGATTTACCCAGTGTCAATGCAATGCATTACGAACACTGCCAACTAAACACAACACACAGTATAGAATGTCACTAATAATGTATAAGTAAGCTTATGTTACATACCCTAACAGATTAATGTCTAATGAAGACATGCATGTATAATCTGGAAAGCTGTTATCAAAATTAATCTTAAATATTAATCAAAATTATGAATGTATGCTCATAATATGTGGAGAGAAGTCGCAGATAAATTGCATGCAAACATAATATTTAGTTAGAGCGATTTCTCTTTAAGCAGTCGCCCCTAAGGACTCATTACAGTGAGTACAAGCATGGCAATCTAATGGTTTTTGGATGTAGTCTTTGGAGATCCCTCTATTTCATCTTCCCTATGTGGTCTCTCTTGACCAAATCTTGTTCTCTTCTGACCCAGAATGCTATTAGGGTATTTGAGGGCTACGGGTTTTTATCTTCTTATTTCTTTTTTTTTTTTATGACAATTATGAGACCCAGGACCATAAAAATAACCACAATCACAATCTCTAAAACACATTTCGAGTGTTCGTTCAAATTCATATACTGTGTGGTTAAAAAGTCCCTCCCCCCATTTCCCCCCACAATCTTTATCATATCGATTCAACACGAATTGAAGTTTTACCTGTTACCTCAGCTGTGATTCTTCAAATGTTTAAAAAATTTACGCCACTTAAGATTTGAGTTATTTTTAAGGCAACATGATTGTTTGATACATGATGAAACATTCTTCCTTAATTAAGTGGAGGCTCCACTAGCCGGCCGGTTGCGTCTGCCGCCCATAAGACTAATGTAATACAGTAATCTCGTTGATAGGCCTACCCATATTTTCCCTTCATTCTTCATCCGATTTCGTTGATTTTTTTTTTTTTTTTTTTTATTGAAGAGAACAAACTGCTTTATGTTAACTGCGAGAAAAATCCTTCGTATCTTTAAAAGTACTTTCATAAAAAAATTGCTAAAGTAAAAAAATGTTGTTTTGGTTTTCATGTGAAACAGAAAAAGATATTTTAAATTTGGTTCAACAAAACACATTCAACTGTACAATTAATACCTTTCTATTGATACCTCATTTATATTTATATCTTTAAAAAACAAGGAATTTATGGGTATTATTCTATTGCATTAGTCTTATGGGCGGCAGACGACACCGGCCGGCTAGTGGAGCCTCCTCTTAAGGATGAGTCCAGTGAAACAATTGGTCTTTTGATTTCCGTTTCCTATCTCCAGCTATGCATGAAAAACCATCATTAATTTGTGAACATTTGACTGATTTTACACAATACCAAACACACATTTAATGTTTTAGACTATGTAGAACATACGGTTGGATCTGTTTTACATTATAAAAAATTCAAACTGTTACCATCTTATTAGTTAACAAAACGTCACATTATTTTTTAAAGTAATTTCACCATTGAATATTGAAGTTGAGTATCTTACACAGTATTATGTTTCAAAAAAAATTTCTCTTGTTTGTTTAAAAGCGAAAAAGCTTTCGGTCATCATCGCCTTATAAAAAAAAGGAAGAAAAAAGAACATTAAATAAAGACGCCTAGCCCTTGATACTCAAATTGCGTCACGGTCCGAGAGATCAAGAGTTGGTTAAGAGAGACCTCATAGGTAAGGTGTACCTCAGTATCACTATGCTCGCACTCACTAGGTCATCGGACACCCTAATCCTCTCCGCTTATGCGAGTGAAGCGACCCTACGTTCAGCCAATTGCGTCACGGTCGGAGAGATCAAGAGTTGGTTAAGAGAGACCTCATAGGTAAGGTGTACCTCAGTATCACTATGCTCGCACTCACTAGGTCATCGGACACCCTAATCCTCTCCGCTTATGCGAGTGAAGCGACCCTACGTTCAGCCAATTGCGTCACGGTCGGAGAGATCAAGAGTTGGTTAAGAGAGACCTCATAGGTAAGGTGTACCTCAGTATCACTATGCTCGCACTCACTAGGTCATCGGACACCCTAATCCTCTCCGCTTATGCGAGTGAAGCGACCCTACGTTCAGCCAATTGCGTCACGGTCGGAGAGATCAAGAGTTGGTTAAGAGAGACCTCATAGGTAAGGTGTACCTCAGTATCACTATGCTCGCACTCACTAGGTCATCGGACACCCTAATCCTCTCCGCTTATGCGAGTGAAGCGACCCTACGTTCAGCCAATTGCGTCACGGTCGGAGAGATCAAGAGTTGGTTAAGAGAGACCTCATAGGTAAGGTGTACCTCAGTATCACTATGCTCGCACTCACTAGGTCATCGGACACCCTAATCCTCTCCGCTTATGCGAGTGAAGCGACCCTACGTTCAGCCAATTGCGTCACGGTCGGAGAGATCAAGAGTTGGTTAAGAGAGACCTCATAGGTAAGGTGTACCTCAGTATCACTATGCTCGCACTCACTAGGTCATCGGACACCCTAATCCTCTCCGCTTATGCGAGTGAAGCGACCCTACGTTCAGCCAATTGCGTCACGGTCGGAGAGATCAAGAGTTGGTTAAGAGAGACCTCATAGGTAAGGTGTACCTCAGTATCACTATGCTCGCACTCACTAGGTCATCGGACACCCTAATCCTCTCCGCTTATGCGAGTGAAGCGACCCTACGTTCAGCCGCATTCCCCAGTTTGATGCTAGTATAGTAAACCCGAAACTGTTACTTGGCGTTGAAAAACAATGTACCAACATACTTTAAATGTTATCATTTAAAAATTCAAATCCCAAAAAAGGTCGATTCAAGATGGTGATCAAAAATTATAAACATCATAAACCTAGTACGAAGAATTTGGTCTTAAATCGATATGACAAAAATTGCGGAAATTGTAGGAGGGGGGATGTTAGCCAACCGGTTTCAGTAGCAGAGTTGACAATTACGAGAGGACCACTCAAGAAGCAGATTATATCAGAAGCTACGTGCTGGAGACTACTTGTGGCGTGGGTCAGGTGACTGGAAAGATAACCTGATGACCTATAGGATAGTGAGGGGGGTCTTTTTACTACTCGCTGGACACACATCTCAATATACAGGTGAGACGATGAATACTGAGAGACGATGGAAGGTGTTTTGAACGATCTTCAAAACATGGAAATCCTGGACTTGGAAGGTTCAAGAGAGGCATGTTTAGTTATGGGAGGAGGTATACTAAGTATCTAGTATATAGGTAGAGTGTATATGTCTCAGAGTGGTTATCGCAAGCGAGAAGTACCGTGTTGTGGAGTCGCAGTGGCGAGGTTTGAGGTTATGATATCTTAGTTTTACAATAAGTTGGACAAGTTCGTTGAATAAAAAACGTAGATTGGTAAATTTCAAATGACAGCTGTTTTAATTAATTTTTTTTTCAGGGAATAACGTCTCAACCCCTATATATATATATATTTAAATTTAAGGCAATAAACCTCTCGGTCATCATCGCTTTATAAAAAAAGGAAGAAAAGAGCATACAGTGAAGACTCCTAACCCTCAAATTCTATAATAGCGTCAGGATCGGAAAAGAACAAGAGTTGGTCAAGAAAGAAATATGAAAGAGAGGGATCTAACCCAAGACTACATGAAAGAGGTGTAGATCCAGCTAGGTTCCCTCGGGATTGCCAAGGCCGAAAGAACCTAGATGGATCTCACCATATTTACGATTTCATATTTACTATCGGGTCTCTTTTGACCAATTTATGTTCTTTTCCGACCCGACACTATTAGAGTATTCTATAACCAAGAAGTTTCTCGCCTTTAAACAAGAAAAAAAGAAATCTAAAAGATTTATGACCCGATGTACCACCGGGGGGGGGGGGGTCGTATTTTTAAGAACATAAAAATACATTTTTTTTTTTTAAATTTGGAAAATGAGATTTTTTCTCGTACTTTTAATAATTATTCACTAAATACGAACAATATGATCTAATTAAAAATTATCTGGATATGAATTTTTAACAGCATAAATCCAACTACAATTTTACTTAAATTTTATTATTTTTTAACTGTTATAACGGATCAAACATGAAAACTGTTTATAACCATTTACTGCCCCCCTCCTATTTTGAAGTTGTTTTTAAAGTTAATATTGTCGTCAAAATATATCCAACAGTTTTTTTTTTAAATCGGTCGCCATTTTAAGTCTATTAAATTTGAACAAAACTGAACTAAAATTGTTACTTTATTTAATGAAGTAACTAAAAACAGTTTCATTGCATCGGGTGTTGTTATTTCCGTGAGAGATTTCTACATTACAAACTAGTTTTATGCTTCCGTTTGATGAATTCTAGAGTAGGAAGTATTTATTACAACAAGAATGTATACAAGTGAAAGCTAGTGATAGATGCACTATATACAATATACAGTCGTTCCAGTTACGATAAGAACCGGTAACCATGTGAGAACGGGAAATGAATAATGCAGGAAGGCGAAAGAGCACTACGCCCTTTTGTCCGCTACATGATTCCCTGATTTCCGGTGTGACTGCGACAAGGCCAACAAAACTGCTGGCCTAATCAGAAAACCTGTAACCAAAACTATACAATAGCTCGATCTGTCTACGTTGGATTCTATTTATGATTTATACTTGAAACACCAACCTCGAAAAGGAAAAATATCACTGTATAAAAAAAAAATTGGAAGTTGTTAATACTTAATACCAATTAATACTTAATAATTGCTTTAATACCATAAAATTGATGGGTGTCAAGTTATCAGAAAAGTCTCGTTTTCAAAAGATGGGGGGGGGGAGGGGGAACAAATTTACAAACAACTTTAAGAGATCACCAAATTCTCTACATTAAAATTTTTTGTCATTTAATATTTACACGATTCTTATTATTTTTTATTTGAAAACTACAAAAAATTATTAAAATATAATGATTTTTTAAAATTTCTGGTTTAAAAATTAAAAAATTTTCACAATGCTGCAGTTTGATTATTTATCTTCAAATTTAAATTAAGTAAAACACGTATTTTCCATACGACGCATCGTTGTCGAGTTTCTCAAAGTGCATAAAAAGTCCAGAGAAAATTTCAGGACTACCTTTAAACGCCACAAACTTTGCAAATTTTCGAAACGAGTAACAAACCAAAATACAGAGATTTTATAATCTTTAAATCTAGTTAAAACATTTTTTCCCGTAAAATTCGTACTTTAAAACACTCTATCCTTAAAAATCTATTTTTTACAGTACTACAGTATTATTATTTCGTATTCAAATAGAATTAGACTTCACCAATAGGTTTTGTTTTCGTCTTGTTATAAAGTCAAATAACCTCTCCGTCACCATCGACTTATAAAGGAAGTAAAGAACATAAAATAAAGAATCCGAGCCCTCGAATACTCTAATAGTGTCAGGGTCGGAAAAGAACAAGAGCTGACCAACAGAGACCTTGATAGGAAGGATGAAAGAGAGAAACCTAAGACACATGAAAGTGGTGTAGATTCAGTAAGGACACTCGGGATTGTTCAGTCCGAGTATTAATTTACGCCACACCCTCTATTTACGTATATAATTTTACGATACACATTAAGTGTACGTTGACATACACTAATGGAAGAAAGTTGAAAGGTTCCCTTCATTAAAAATGTAATATCAATATGAAGTAGAGTGTTTTCATATTGGTTCGCTCATTCACCTCAAAATAAACGGTGAAAAAACTTTCTCTCTCATCCATTCCCAAAACAAAATCAAAATTATACGTCACAAAAAATATCGGTTAGTTGTCAGTAAAAAAGTAAATAGAACCTAACCTTGCTTAGTTTGTTCCACATAAACGCCTTCTCAGCGTAAATTGTAATTGATTCAACTCGAACTTTTAATAACGCCGGTCCAGCTTCATTTGCGTTATTGCCAATTATTGCTCAATTGTTGCGATTTTTCAGGATTTGAGTAATTAATCTTCACATTTTATTGAAATTTGAGCGAAATCGGTTGATCGAATTTTGAGAAATTATCTCTTTAATAACAGTCCGGATGTTTTGGTTTTTTACCTGTTACTCACGAATCAACATTTGCAAGAGCCGATAATGCCGCCTAAATACATTTTGGCTAGGCTTGAGCAAAATTTGATCAAAATCGTTGGAGTCGGTATTGAGAAATTGAAAAAGTTTAATAAGAATTCCTAAGTTACGGCCAAAATGTCCTCAGGTAAAGCAGTACAGAACTGCAGACACCAGAACTGCAGACACCAGAAGTCATTCAAAAAACACACACTTTTGGACTGAGCGGACCTAACGGATATATCAGCAAAAAACCTGTCTTCGATTTTTTGACTTATCACATAACTTTCTCTATACGTAGACCTCCCAGAAGGCTCGGTTTGACCGGGAAGTCCCGATTTTAAGTTCACGTCCCGGCCGATTTGTAATTTTGTTCCGGTATGAAACTGAAGTGATCAAAATTAATGAAATAATTAAAACTTTTGTGAAAAACTCCAATCGCCTTGTCCATGAGCAGCTTGGTCTATTCAATAAAATAATTTTAACAATGGGAAAGAGTAAATCTAGTGCAACTGACGTTGTAACTTGTCTTCAGAAATTAGCGGGTGAAAAACATTCAAGAAAGAAGAGATAATCTTTTAAAACAAGGAAGATGTTAGGATTACTAGAAAATACTGGAGATTTATAATTAAAACAGGATTTTTATGCTTCTACGAACGGTGTATTTTTTATTTAAACCAATAGTTTTGAGAAATATGCAAAAACATTGTATAAAAGAAGATAATCTTTTCGACGAAGTTGTTCTTGTAAAATCGTTCTGAACAGAAAAACAAGATGAATGGAGTAGAGAAGAAGAAAACAGTGAGAGTAAGATAAAAATCATCAGGGAAATTAAATGGGTTTAGATTTTCAACCACATGAAAGAAAAATGCATCTCTGATCCAAACATACAACTGATGATGGAGTATATTTTCAGCTTCCCATGAACATCGGCCCTAGTGGAGAGGGTTTTTTCTTTCATGAAGAATGCGTGGTCAGACGACAGAGGTTCAATGAATGAATCAACGGTAAAGGAACTCATTTTTTTGAATGACAACCAACGGCAAATTTAATTTTGAACTTAGGTGTATGGAATTTCTTGAAATTATTAAAACTGATAAAGTTTTTCTGCCTGCGTTAAAATAGAATACAGCAACTGATTATAAAGTGTGTAAGAAATAAATACCGTCAAGCTTTTATATTTTTATTACTTAATTAATTTCATTAAATTATGGCTGATTTGTTGTAAAGTAAAGATAATTTTGAAATGGAACAGGGCGGATTTGTTGTCGGTCCCGGTTTAGGATTCGGAAAATGTCACTATTACTTATTACGATTATGTTATTATACAACCAAATCCTAAAACCAATTTGGATGTACGGATTGCAACTTTGGGGGTGCGCCAAGAAATCAAATGTAAAACAAATTCAAACCTTCCAAAATAAGGTACTGCAAGGTATTGTTGGTGCACCGTGGTATGTCCGCAATGATTCCATCCATAGGGATCTTAAGATTGAAACTGTAGATGAAACCATAAAGTCTGTAGCGAGGAAGCACGAACTTAGGCTACAAAAACATGTAAATACTGCTGTGCAGGAGATGCTCAGAAGCAGAAATGGGGAGCGGAGACTCAAAAGGACCAAGCCTTTAGACCTAGTGCAGTGATGCCCCAGCTCTTATAAACGCAAGATTTTGTGCGAGTATTTAGTCGGAGTCATTCATAGGAAGGACTTGGAAAAAAAAAGTGTTATTATGAAATGGAAGCTACTAGATATGTTCCCTGTACTTAGTTGAATTTATAAATAAAAAAAATAAATAATAAAATTAAAAAAAATAATAATAAAAAATAAAAAATTACTTATTACGTGAAAAAATAAAAATGTATATCAATATGAAATAAACTGTTATTGCATTGGATCGTTCATTCAACTCAAAAAGGCAGCCGGTTATAAACCCTTTGTATTCGTAACTTGTGCAGAGTAAACAAGATTCAAAGAGAATGATCAATCATTAAAAACCTACTGAGCTGTTTTTATACATTCCGAATGTCTTCCAGCTTGTTGGAAAGCTTTACAATGTCTTGGAGTGTGTTACACCCTACATCATTTAAATCTTAATACGTGCAAACATAAAATTGGAATTTTGCTGTTTTGTGTGTGTCTTGTATCGTCAACTGTATAAATTAACTATTTATATTTGTATGTTATGTGCTACATTAAAAGTAAATAATCTGTATTCTACGATTGTCATTTTAACAATTTTCTACACTTTTTAAAACTTGTAATCAATGATTAGAAAATACTGTTGCATGTTAAATTCCGACTAGCTGACAATTATTGCCAACGTTTCCGTTTAACATTATGTTTTTACTTTTGGATATATATTTGTACTTTAAGTATATAATGGGTTACAAAAACCGATAACGAGTTTTTAATATTGTTTTGAAATCTCTTAGAGGTTTCTAGAATGATTTCAATTTGTTGTCTGTGAAATACACTACTGTGAAAACGAGTGAAATGATTTTGATCAAATTCGGTTTGTGGACATATTTTTGATGAGATTTTTTATAAGTTAAAAATTGAATATAGGTTTCATAACGAAATAAAACTGAAATTTACGATTTTCTCAAACGATTTCGATTAAATTTTGCTACAGTGTAGTTTCCGAAGACTCAATCGAAGCGTGTTGGGAACCTCTGTAAAAGTGTGGATTCGGATATTATCAGAAGAAGAGAAATTCCAGGGTTTTATATAAAAGATATAACTTTTAGAGTCCTTAGATAAAACCAAGGACCCTTATAATTTCACGCGTGTGTCTGTAAGTCGCAACCAGTCTACAAAGACAAGACGATGAAGTTTATATATTTCTGACTTTTCATTTAGTATTGCCTCATGTGTAGGAAAAATGAAACAATAACAAAATATTATGCGAAAAATGCGCACATATAGATGTGTGCAAAGAAAGCGCACAAGGGCCAATGTGAAAGTTTAGGGTAGGGGTTACGTTACCAGGAAATGAATACTTGGAGCTGAGTCATCACGCAATACAATAACTCAGGTACATTTCTCCTGACCATCCACCACAGTTCACACCTTCAAGTGTGTCATCACCTAACCAAATCTAACCTAACTTGCTTCTTCGACTACTTCGTCGAACAATGGCTGCATAATGACGAAATTCCTATTGAATTGTGGAATTGCTATGCTAGGCGACACAGGACTACGAACGCTGTGGAAGGTTGGCACAACAAAATCAACAATCTTCCTTGAACGACCCAACTCCAAAATCAGAAATGTCATACTTTGTTTGAAGAGTGAAGCGGAGGAATCTTCTTGTATGTACATGAGGATAGAACTGAATTTAGCTGGGGAAAAGAGGAAGAAAACTTACGTCGAGTTAGATAAGAAACTGGAAATAACTGTGAAGAAAATGGCAACACCGAAGCGTGTTTAAAGACAGTTTCATATCTACAAAAACTGGGCTAGACCTTCTGTCAAGAAGAAAACCAAGACAAGAAAAGAATGTAAATAGTAAACGGATAATATTGACGAAGACATTCATGCTGATTTAAAACAAGCCTAAGTATACTTTAATAACTGTAAATATATGTAAAAAGTTACCATTGACAAAGCTACACTTTTGCTGATTTTGAATAAGCCTAATTATACTGATGTCTGTAAATATATTAAAAAAGTTAACATTGACGAAACTATACTCATGCTGATTTTAAACACGCCTAAATGATTAAAAACTATTCAGTATTTAATCATTTAGCCAGTCCAAAGCCTGGATAAAGTGTGATGGGAATCAGAAACTAATTAATTCAACTTTTATTTTCTGTAACATTCATTATTTCTAAGAAGATAGGGGCTGGATTCCTTTTGTAACTCCAAAAGGGTTAACTGTGCGCTTTCTTCGCAGTGCGCTTTTTTCGCGAAACCTAACAAAAAATGACCTTGGAGTTAGTTAAGGGTAAAATACTATCGAGTTGAAAAATTTATTTGAAAATATTACACGTGGGGTATCATATAAAACTAGAAGTTATTTTGATTACGAGTATGTATGTTTATTTAACGAAAAATTAATATCTCAGAGCTAGGCGAAATTTAGTGTCAAATATTAGTAGTAATTTCCTCCCTCTAACTTGAATACGGCGTGACCTACAAATCTGAAATTATTTGGATTTAAAATTAAATTGCAGTGCTAAATCGCATATAGTTTTTTATATGACGAATACAACTTAATTTAATCACATAATGAGAAATACATAGCGAATAAGTTTAAAAAATCAGTTTTTGTGAGATTTGAAACTATTGATAGCTATTAAAAGATAGATTTCTCTTTATTAGGTACCTTAGGTAAAAGGTGCAATTTCAAGGGCGTGTCTGTCTGTACAATTTAAATTTTCCCTTAAAAGACTTCGACTTTATAAAAATAACTGCCCTTATATGTCTATAGACCCAAGTCGCGTGGTTTTAGTACAGGCTTGACCATTTTATTCTAAAACACTTCTACAGTATATGTAGCGGGTCAACAGCAGCTCATGGCCTTCCAGTGTCACTCTAAAGTTGGAATTCAGAGAGTAAGTAGTTCAGTAGAATTGAAGCAAGTTGCTTGAGGACACCCTCAGGTTGCTTATCAACTCAATAAGTACAATGACTTATAACCCTTAGCGCCAGACACATTCACGTTGCTGATCCAGTAGCACCAACTGTGCAAACGGAAAGTCGAGATGAAACTATCTTAATCACACACGCAGATTAACTCTATAGATCGTATCATATTTTGAGGCCCCTCGCTGGCCATATCTATATCCATCAGACTTTTATCAGTGTGGAGCGCCAAAATCAGCTGTGTTTAGGCCTACAGATAACTTTCACACGCTTATTGAGTTATAGGGGTACCGATTAGAAAAGAACCACGCGCCGGTGGACTCGCCCGCTGCTTCATTGTGTAGGGCTTAATATTTTCTATTTCAAACCTACTACAGCGCTAAAAAAACTGTGAATGTGTATTGTTTATGTTACTTGCAACTACAATTAGTAAATTTAAATATTTTACAAAGTAAACGATTAAATTATGGCAAAAATGTAATAATTTATCCCCATCACCGCTCCAATCCCCTCCCCGCCATCGTCCCTACATGCGTGCGCGAGCCACTCTCGAGATGACGGTTCTGAGTAGGTTTCTTTCTGTCTGGTAGGCCTATAAAAACTGCATTCAGTAACTTATGGTTGTGGCAATTCCGAAATATCGCAGCTCGATCTACACCGTTCTACGTGTAACCGCCAACTTTCCAATCAGGTCTTTCTTGACCAACTCTTGACTCTGACGCTATTAGAGCATCGAGTCTTTATTTTATGCTCTTCCTTCTCCCCCCCCCCCCCCATAAGACGATGATGACAGAGAGGTTTTTCATCTTTAAACAACAAGGTAAAAAATTAAATACCTTTTTATACGTGCTCTATGTTATTGTTAATTATGTAATTAAATAAGTATACTAATTAGAACAAAATTCTAATTAGGTTTAGTATTTATTTACAGCGAAGGTCCAAACTTATTCTGTAAAACCGATGAGTGCTCTAAAAATTAAACTGAATTTATTTTCAACATACCTGACAAAACTATCTGAAAAAATATTGTTGTTAAAAAAAAAATTGTCTATATAGATATTTTAATCCATTCTAGAATATCTTTCTTTTGGTATCTTACTTCCTTCTAATAAATCTGTAAAATCAGGTAAACTAGAAAACATGGGTTACCAAAGATAATTAATTTTGATTATTAATAGTTAAAATAATCCCTGTAAGCAAGAACCAATAAATATGAATTAAAATCTTAGACTTCAGAATTTCTTCGAAAAACGATTAATCAATGACCTAATTATGTCTCACGGAATAATTAATCATTGAGCTTTGTAATCTGTAAAACAAGTACTACGGGTAAGGTTAGGTTCTATTAGATTTATTTCATTAAAACTGTAAGAAATCACTAAAAATCTGAGATATATGTATCAAATTACGAAGTTGGTCGAATGTTAACGAAGTATTCCGAAGATATTTACGGAATTAATTAGGTTTCTTTAAATAATTAATATGTAAAACGAATCTGACGATTAGGACAAGTAAGGTTAGGTTTTATTGGATTTATTTGATTAAATTAGTAATATTCATTAAAAATCTGAGATGTAGGTAACAACTTAATAAATTTACGAAGTCTACCGAATGTCCACGAAGTATTCCGAGGACATTTAGTAAACCAATTAATTTGTGGATTACTGTAAGGCTCTGCGGGAGTGAAATAAAACTCGCGAATTCAGATTCAACGAATTCTTGTTATTTACAATTTATTGCCATGCGTAGTATTTAGGCCTTAGTTGTAGAGCTTGTAATTGATTTATTTCCTGAGTTAGGTATCGAAACATTATTTCTTTTTATAGATAAGAAAACATTTGAATGTTTTCCTTCGACTTTTCTTATAAAATTGTGTGACGTGACAAAAAAATTTGAAGGCGACTTTTTCGCAAAAAATATCTGTAAGTTCTATGGGCTCAAAAAAGTGGTTCCTAAAATGTCTAACGTCTATGTAATTTAATGCAGACCAAACGAGAGAAGATCAATATGTTTATTAAATTGGTATGAGGGGATATTTTAGCTATATTCACCTGTATGTCCGTCTGTCTGTCTTTATGTTGTAACCAGACTACACAGACAAGACTATAAATCCTGTATATTTCAAACTTTACACTTATATTTCTTGTATTGTTCTACATAAAGGAAAGGAGAAAGTATAGCGGTAACAAAAAAATAATGGGTAAAAAAAAAATATCGCGTTAAATATTTGTATGGGGGGGGGAATACATAAAACTAGAAATTATTGTGATTACGAATAAGTATGTTCATTTGACAAAAAAAATAAAATTGAAGATATTTAATCCCCCCCCTCCCCAATCTAACTTGAACACGACGTGACCAATTAATCTGAAAAAAAAAAAATTGGATTTGAAATTAAATTGCAGTCCGAATTAATATATTATAGTTTGTTTTACGAATAAACTTATTTTAACCACACAATGCGAAATACTTTGCGTATAAATTATAAAAAACAGTTTTTGTGAAAAGTGGGACAAACAATTCAATATCCATTTAAGAGGGATTGGATTTTTATTTATTTCTCTTTATTAGGTTAGGTTAGATTAAATACACAGAGTTTTGTTAAGTATGGAACCACCTTGATATATTTCGAGATAATCAAACAAAAATTTGAAAATCTTCGTCGTATGCGATCAATAGACGTTGCTGATGTGACCACATGAGAACAATAAATTGATTTTAACTAGAAATGTTTAACATCCTATAAACAATGGCGACCGGTTAAAGTTTTAAAATAGTGGTATTAAGAGATTTGTTTTGTTTTATTTCTTTAAAAAGGTATACAGATAATTATGAAATCGGTTTTGTTTTAGAAGCTGGAAAATGTTGAAAAAACAACAACATTAATTTAATTGAAATGAAAATAACAGTTTATCTACTATTATAAAAATAAACAAAAAACAATTTCAAATGAAAACAATAAGTTACAGCGTTCTCCAAATGGAGAATCGGAAAACTGTTATCGCCATGTTCAATAAAAGGTTATAAAAATGTTTAAAATATGTTCCCTCCACAGCTTGACGATTTGCAACACGGGTGTAGGAAGCTGACACTGCCTTGATCAAATCCTTCTTCAGAAGGCAGGTACACGTTTCTTGTACAATTCGTTACATCAGTTCATCTAAATTCTGAGGTTTTATTTTCAGAAATTATTTCCCCCCTCAATAGAAATAATCAAAACTGACGACAGATCAGGTGATCTTGGGTGCTTCAAAAAGTACTTTGATTCATATAAATTGATTTAGACTACTTACAGAGTAGTCTCTGGTTTTGGTGTCATTTTGTATCAAAATCGATCAAGTTTCAGCTCACGTAGTAAATAGTACCGAATAGCACCACCTAAGCGCTAGCGACATTACAAAAAATGACTGCCTACACTGGTCCCCGAGCTAGCTCGCTGTGTTTTGGTTTGAAGAATCAATTGTCGATTAAATAAGAAAGTTGTAACACAAATTTTTTGAACGTCCTAATTGTAAACTTTCTTGGTGTTTTAGGCCCTTATAGATGTTGACTCGCTTCGCTTGTGTTAATGTCTCGCCCTGGAGGGCCTCTAAGGAGCCTGGACGTGTTACACTCGTGTCGATGACTCGGATCTCGTATTTACTTGGGAGAATGGGAGTATCACACAAATGGTTCGATATTACATTTTGTACATTTACTTCCTTCATGCAGATATTAAATCTGAATATTTTCATATAATTTAATTTGTTAACGTTGTATAACGCACAAGATATGAACAAAACAATTGTTTAAAATGGCCGCAATTTTAAAATTTACAATTCGACTTTTTTAAATTCCAATAGGGATCTATATGAAGACACTATAATCAATTTCATGTTCCTATTTTAAAATTTAAAAGCCGGTATCGCGAACCGCAAAATGACGGACGAAATCAAGTCGATTTCCAGAGGCCATGAAATGTGAAGATCAACCGTAAATCGTAGATCGACATTTTTTACGATTACCAAAGTAATCAACACACGATGTCTTGGAGTTAAACAAATATTTTGTGTGGTATTTTAACAATCCAACAAAAGTCCTCTCTCCAGTTTTACTTTTGACTGATATTGTGATGGACAAATATCCCCATAAATATTAAAACTAATGGTCCAGAAACAACTTTCCCTCGTACTTTAGAAGTAAACAAACACTTTGTTATATTGCATCCAAATATCTTGTATAACACCACAGATCTGTATTTTCTCTGTTCTACGTTCGCCATATTCGATTTATAGCTCATAACATTAATGTTAAACTTGAAAGGATGTTCTGGTGCCATTTTTCGTCCCAGATATAAACTGCACAGCAAAACAATATTTTTCGTTTTCTAGAAAGACCTTTTGCATTGTTTAAATTCTGAGTTATTTGTGTATAACTGAATAGTAGTAACGATTCATTATAAATAAATAGTGCAAAAATATTGCACTAACTTTCTCATACACTCACTCACAATCCAAAAATAATATTTTTGTCGTCAACGACCAGAAAATCTTTCTATTCTAGTTATAAGGGAGAAGAAGAACAAAAATTTTTATTGCGGATTTGGTTTGCTCGTGGTATTTTTACAAGATGTTGATTAGATAAAGGACCCTGATGTACAGGCGTGACCCCTATTTTATTCGATAAGTACAAAAGTTGATTTTTTAAAGTTAAAACTAGAGGTTTATTACCAAATAGTTCATGTCGCCCGCCATTTTTCCATTTATACCCTCTAAATTTTCTTACGGAACCCCAATTTTTTACGGGGATCTTGGATAAAACTCATATTTTAAGAGTTTAATTCTTGGGTATTTTTCCATATCTTAACCATTTAAACAAACCCCTTGATGTATGAATACAATTTAATATTTCCTACAAGGCCCAAGAAACTATCTTTTGAGCAGAACATTTAGATGATCTGTTTGTATTACATTATGTGATGAAGCTGAGTTAGTACCATGATGTCACCCATCAACTTGTTTTATCAATTTTTTAAAATATAGTCTAGCCTCTAAGTTTTCTATTGTACTATAATGTTACGTCAACTAATTCTATTCTTATCTTTAAGGAGGTTATTTTTATATGACTGGTTTCGGGCAATTGGCCATCATCAGATATGATTTTTAAAAACAATGAACATAACATATAATTATATTTCTATTATATCTGATGGTGGGCGAATCACCGAAACCGGTCATATATAAATAACCTCCTTAATAGAAAGTTAAGAAAAACAAAAGATGAAGTAACAACCATTATGAAGATAGAGTGATCAACCATAACTCGAAATTGCTACACCCGAACCTACTACGTGATCCCTTGAGGAAAACTACATCTTTATGTTCCTGAACCTTTCTATGGGCAGTCGCTATGCCATGGACGTTCCTCCACTGGACTTAAACAAAGCGAAGAGGTATAAATGGACAGGTTTCATCTGAACTGTGGAGTTTGGGTGCGCAGTGGGTCTAGGCGTGGTCTAAGCAGCAGTAAGGTGGTGGGGGAAGCGATCGCCTCAGTCTGTTGGGTGTTGGTATTAACAACGTTGTCTGCAAGACCGCTGGATCGCGGACAGTAGTCGGCACCGACTGTTTCCCCTACAATGCCTCTATCCCCACGCGGCCTCGAACTACAAACTTGTACCTCCCTTCCACGCGCAGCTCACAGCTCAGATGAAACCTGTCCATTTATACATCCTAATCTCCAAGTATAAACCAATAAGTATCTTTCACTGAAGAGGCAGGACATACGACTGACAATAATTCTGCCAACTGGACACTGTCCAGTGAGATACCAACTAAAAATATTGGTTGATCAAACGAGATGTGTAACGGTTCTGCTTCTATGGAACGGAGACGGAAGAATAGTTTTTAGCCGAGTGTGGATCTTTTGCTCGTCGAAGATTCAGCATACTTATAATGGTCTATAGCCGTAGAGTCCTCATGGGTTTCGAGGAGGAGGAATCTTAGTTCCCAGTGTAGAAAGTTTACAGCATCCTCAGGGTAGGAATGTGTCTGTGGTGAGAGGAAAAGAGGGGCCCCCACACTTTGTTCGTTGCGTTTACTTTCAGCGGTACAAAACCAATAAAAAAATATAGACTTCAAATGCTTCTGTGTAAACGCGTACCCTACTTTCATTTCTTTTATCAGTGTAAATAAGAATAATACGTTTATAAACGTCTGTCAAAAAGTTGTAACTTTAAGAATTAAATGTAGCTAAGCAGTAAGTTGTGTATCTAGTTTTCTTGGAATGGGTTGTACCGTCAAGTCAAGCTAGGGAAGCAAGTAGAAGGGAAGACACGCCCCTTACACCAGACACAATCCTTGTCTGAGGCTACTGTACGTGTGGTAAAAGACTCCAAATGGAGGGGGGGGGACTCCCAATTATGCATTTATGAAGTCACTTCTACTTGCGAGGCGCATGTCAATAACTACTGTCTTGTATCTACGCGAAGTTAAAATTTTCTTTAACTTAAATCGCCCAAATAATGTTTTTAAACAAATGTTTAAAATGGCTTCCATTTTGCAATTTTGGTTGAATTTCAATATGTTTTTACATAATCAAATGAGTATAGTTGTCTTAATTTTTGTAGTTACTATCCTGTTGATAAATTTGATGCTAAGGAGAGAAGAAAGGTAATTTCAGATTCCTTTGGAAATAAAACCTAAATATCAGTCAAACAAGTTATATTGTGTTGTTTCAGTGAAACTAGTAGAAAATGTTTTATTTTCTTTACCTTAAATTTTCCAATACCCTCAGGCCGTACATCTTATAAATAAACCCAAGTGGAAACATATGCACAAAGGCAGGCATCTGGTAACAGAAAGTTTTTTGGGATTGGAAGGATACATATTAAATATTTCCACGTTCAAATCAATATTCACCACTACGTTAGAAGCAAATATAGCTGCCAAGTAAATGTCACAGTACCTTCTCATTTATCATAATACGTCTGCGGATTCAGCTGTTATACGGAGTGTCATAAATCATTGCATTCTAAAGAAAATTAGTTATTTTTATTTTGTGAAATAAGTTTATAATGTTGGTAATGCTACTAGTATAATTAGAAATTGTTAAGTTGGTAGTGCAGTGTAAGATTTTGATGCGAACTGTTTTAAATTCTGTAGGAGTAAGGTTATGTTTAATGTTGGATTTTTGAGCATTGTAAGTGAAGGTTAGGTTAGGTATTTGTTGTAAAATCTATTATTACAAGCCTGGGGTAATAGTACAAGATAAGATTAGATAAAATCTGTTCAAACAGGTGATTTTTTAAAAACCTACAGCATTAATCAATCTAAAAACAAAATTACTAAACTTTGAACCTGTGTAACTTAGTTAATTTTTGAAACATCCTATATATGAAGTCACACTTTATTAATTTATATCCTAGACTTTCAATTGATATGTTGGTAAATTGATATTCTAATCATTTGTGTTGTATTTAAGAAATAGCTAGGCTTATTTTTTAGAACACCCTGTACCGAATTCATAATTTTCAATATATCTTGGCTTACTTTACATCACAATAACCAAATAATAAATAAGTTCTGCAGAGAACGTTTAACATCATGTTTACAAAATTGGGAATTTTAAAACGCCATAGCTCGGTTGTTATTAAAGATAAATTAAAAATTCCTTTTTAAGTATCTATTGACCTATTAGAATACGTAAAAATAATAATAGGATACATTAAAAAAAAGTTAAGAAAAATCAAGTTTTGTTAATTTTTGGAACACCCTGTATCCCAGTAAACTTTTGTATCACCCTGTAGATACCTCAGGTTAACAGCTTTAAAATGAGAAGTCGAACATTTTTCTATCTAAAGCAAGTTCTTAAAATATCAATTCGTTTCCACATTTTTTACACACACTGTATACACAAGTGCATATAAAATTCTATCACTGTGAAACCCAGAAGACACAAGTTTCTTCTGGTTGTATAACGTTTAAATCAAATTCTATTGGCTCAAAAGAATGATTTACATAAACAAAATGAGAACCACTCAAAATTAACATAAGGAAATAAAGATAAAACAACAAAAGCACGCGTGGATTTATTATTCTTGAAGAAATCTTCCCGTACAAGATCAAAGGAGTAAGATATGTAGAATGAACGTGATGTGTATAGGAAGAACAAATTAATACAAAATTGTATCTCTCTGAGGTGATGCATGTTTGATCTTCCTTTCTGAAGATAAAATCAGTTCTGTATATCACACACAAGTGTGCTACTTTTATGTTATACAGGGTTTTTCAAAAGTATGTTACAATTTAAAGCCTGTAAGTCCTGCTTGTTCAATCACAATTTTATAAACTAGTAAACCGTATTTAAACTTCATTTCTGTGATATTTTCTTCTGTCTTCCGGCAACCGAAATTTTAAACCTAGGAGATCATCTACCACAAATTATAATCTATGACAAACCAAAAATCGTGCCTTTACGTGGACGGGCGTGTGTGTGTGTTAAACAGATATATCAAACGAATAATTCTTGTGTTTATACATTTTATTTTGAAAACAACTCGAACAATTTTGTTGGAATGGAATCTACGTATACGGATGCATGACTTTGGGCAAACTCATTTAGGGGGAATAAATATACATCGTTCAACTTTAAAAATAATTGAACCTTTTAAGAGCCAATAAAACAATCCATGTTCTACTCTTTTTAAATAAATCTAATGGTCACATTTGCAACTTGAACGAAAAACTCTATCAGGAAGCAGTAATAGATGAAAGAATCAATGTTTATCCTGGGGTTCGGTTATTAATCGCCTAATCGAATAGATCACTCTCTGCTTAATGAAAAAGCTTATGTTATCGTAGAGAGAACATAAAAATTGAAATAAAATAGTTTATCATACAGGCGGTAGTTGAATTATTTGCTATGATTCGCCGAACTTCATCTGAATACGTTCAAATGAAATAATAATTTTATTAATACTTTCCATCGTAAAAGTGATATAAGTAGAATTTATCATGTTTTGTATAAAAAAAGAACCAAATAACATCTTTATTTTAATAGTTATTCTTCATTACTGTATTACGTATTTAAAAAGGAATAACTGACAATTACTAAACGTTACATTATAAAAGAGATTACAAAGAACTCATTTTATTTGATCAATCGTCTACAGACTTATTCCCTTTCATGTTTACTAAAATGCTAAATTGAAAAATTAAAACGACTGCATTCAACATGGAGATGTATTTAGGTTATGTTTGTACTGAAGGATGAGTAAGTATTGCACTAGCAAGAAACTACACTGATGGTAAATAAACATCGATAGCAATCTACAATGACAACAGAATGTATTGTCAATAGTAAAACACCACTATTCAAACTGCTTTGCTTTTACAAACATCTTTTATAGGCTAGAAATAAAAACAACACCCTCTTATTTTGTTTCACGAGTGGTTTTAATCTGAGTTTTCAATCTGTTTCTTAAAATAACATAAACATTCCATCCGGGTTAATTATTACTTAGAGTAGCCTACACGAAGGTTAGGTTAGGTTAGGTATTCGTAAAAAATAATAAAAGAAACAGTTTCTTTATTTATTTAAACATCTCGTATGTTATTCAATAAATGGTACAAACACCACTCCCATACTGTCAAGAATCGCAAAGTTATGTAACTTCCCAATAAAATGAGATATTCATCACTGACACGAGCGTAGCGAGTGGAGGCTTCTCCACATTGTACTGACACGAATAAGGCGAATGGAGATGGTTTAATATATTAGACGTAGAGAATGTAGTGATATATACACAATTACAAGGATCAGAAAACTGTGTATCAAATGTTTTAAACAAACGTATCCATTGATATACGTAAATTTAGAAATTATTGATAACTGGAATGCACTTCTGAAAAAGGTTGGATATACGAAATATTATGGAAGTGGAGGGACATATTCTGAGAGGTTGAGGAAGGTGTTGGAAGCAGGAAGACTATGGAAATTTCAACTGGAATCAGAGGATTGAGTGCATACACAGAAGTGTACAATCAGTTTATCTGAAGACTTGTCAAGAATCCTTACTGGATTTTTTTTTTTTTAACTTTGCGTTTTAACGCGAAAAACATCTCGGTCATCATCGCCTTATAAAAAAAGGTAAAAAAAGAATACAAAATAAAAACTCCTACCCCTCAAATACTCTAATAGCGTCAGGGTTGGAAGAGAACAAGAATTTGTCAAGAAAGACCTAATAGGAAAGTGTAAATCCAGCTAGAGTTCCTTGGGATTGCCACACCTGTACTGGTGCGGATTGTTTATAAAATTTAATAATCTGTTACTCTTTAATTATTTTTTATTAATTCATTGTTGGGAACATTGATTTTGAATACAAAATAGATGAGACACCTTAATGGTGGCATTTGAAACTTATAAAATATAGGCTCTAGTGGCGCCATATAGCGAGTTTACTTCTAGTAACTTCAAGGAAAACAAGCCCACACTAGCGCATTCTGAACTGAACCCACATAACTACAAATGTTAAACAGAAATTTTGAACTTTCATATTTAACGTATGATATGGGTGGAGATTTGTGTATTATTATTACAAAAGACAATATCGATTTGATGTTCTAAAAATCGATTTATCTGTAACAAATAATCTTTACAATTTTGGTTCCATTACAAAATATAGATTTAACAGAAGAACCAACCATTGTTTGGAATAAAACTGTAACACAATAAAAGTATAAAAGCATAGTTTTAAATGCAAATATTGCTGACTGCTGTGTAAAACTTTACGGTAGGATTAAATTTTCAAGTTCTTATGGGCTTATTTAGGATAAAACCTCCTTAACTTAGTACATTTAAGATTTAAACTCATAAATATGAATATTTATTCGACGAAGTCATAAAAATGTATTGCTTATTAAAGATGTTAATACGGTGGAAATAGGTACTTAATTTTGCTATTACGAGTTTTAAAAATAAGACATCAAAAATTGTTAGTCTACGGGGTTGGGGGGAGAGGATTTAATGCTTAAATTAATTCGTAGTGTGACATTTAAAAATTACACACACACATTGTACCTATTTGTATTAACAATATAAGTTGGAAAATGGCTCTTACTTTCTTTCTTTTTTTTAAAAAAAAACATTTCTACTCAAAATATTCAAAACGTAAAAACGAATTTTTCGAAAAATGTTTGAGGCTTTTTATAAATAAATCAAAAGGTTGTACAAACTTGAATTTTAGTTAAAAAAAAATACTTTGATCCCTTGTATAAAAAAGTGACTTTTAGTTAGGCCTAATATTGAGAAAAAAGTGAATTTGTGAGGCCTAATATGAAAAAAAAAAAGTGAATTTGTTAGGTCTAATATTTGAGAAAAAAGTGGCTTAGTTATACCTATATTCGAAAAAAAGTGACTTAGTTATGCCCAATATAGTAGAAAAAATGACTTTTAGTTAAACCTAATCGAGAAAAAAGTGACTTTTAGTCAGCCCTAATATTCGAGAGAAAAAAATGAATTTGTTAAGCCTAATATTTGAGAAAAAGTGGCTTAGTTATGCCTATATTCGAAAAAAGTGACTTAGTTATGCCTAATATACTAGAAAAAATGACTTTTAGTTAGGCCTAATAATCGAGAAAAAAAGTGACTTTTAGTTAGCCCTAATATTCTAGAAAAAAGTGGCTTAGTTATGCCTAATGTTTGAGATAAAAGTGACTTTTACTTAAAATTCGGAAAAAAGTGATCTGTTATGAGCCCTGTATTTTCAATATGAAATTTAATTAAAAATCCACCTCCCCATTTATAGGTAACGACAAATAAAATGTTAATCCTCGATTAATAAAACTACTTAACAATTATTGGTATAGTAGGCAATAAATTAAAAGCACGTGTAAAAACCTTTCTATTCCGGTTAGGCACAGTGCCACGTTGAACGCTTACTCAGGCAAAGAAATGTTTTGGCAATGCAGCAGTTTTAACAACGGAAAGAATTATTTTTCAGTTAGGTAGCAAATGTCAACATCTTGTAGAATTTCCTTAAAAAAATAGGAGTATAGTTACTGAAAACTGTCGTCATAGGGGGCCAGAAACCATGAAATGTGCGCTGATCGTGGTACCAAGAACATGTTAATGGGTCGTTAAAAATTTATATAATATGTATATCCTTTCTAAAAGTCACAATTATTGTTTCTTTTCTAATATTTATTAGTTTTTTATTTTATTTAACTGTTCCTAAAATTGAGGTTTCAATAATGGCAGATCAAGATTAATTTTTGTTTTCTGCCAATTATTAGTTAATCGTAAAATTGTTTTACTTGTTATTTTGTACACAGGGTTGTCATTAATTTTACATTTTACAAAAATTTGAACAAAAATGGTACAACCGATTTTTGAGAAATTAAGTATTTAAAAAAGCCCCATTGTCAATTTTTTGATTTAAAAAAATATATATAGAATCGGTATCTTTGGAAAGATGGTGACCAACACGTTTTGTTTGGGTCCTTGCAGGCCACTTGAGCAAACTTTGTTCCGGTATCTTTGGAAAGATGGTGACCAACACGTTTTGTTTGGGTCCTTGCAGGCCACTTGAGCAAACTTTGTTCCGGTATCTTTGGAAAGATGGTGACCAACACGTTTTGTTTGGGTCCTTGCAGGCCACTTGAGCAAACTTTGTTCCGGTATCTTTGGAAAGATGGTGACCAACACGTTTTGTTTGGGTCCTTACAGGCCAGTTGAGCAAACTTTGTTCCGGTATCTTTGGAAAGATGGTGACCAACACGTTTTGTTTGGGTCCTTGCAGGCCACTTGAGCAAACTTTGTTCCGGTATCTTTGGAAAGATGGTGACCAACACGTTTTGTTTGGGTCCTTACAGGCTACTTGAGCAAACTTTGTTCCGATATCTTTGGAAAGATGGTGACCAACACGTTTTGTTTGGGTCCTTGCAGGCCACTTGAGCAAACTTTGTTCCGGTATCTTTGGAAAGATGGTGACCAACACGTTTTGTTTGGGTCCTTACAGGCTACTTGAGCAAACTTGGTTCCGGTATCTTTGGAAAGATGGTGACCAACACGTTTTGTTTGGGTCCTTGCAGGCCACTTGAGCAAAATTTGTTCCGGTATCTTTGGAAAGATGGTGACCAACACGTTTTGTTTGGGTCCTTACAGGCCAGTTGAGCAAACTTTGTTCCGGTATCTTTGGAAAGATGGTGACCAACACGTTTTGTTTGGGTCCTTGCAGGCCACTTGAGCAAACTTTGTTCCGGTATCTTTGGAAAGATGGTGACCAACACGTTTTGTTTGGGTCCTTGCAGGCCACTTGAGCAAACTTTGTTCCGGTATCTTTGGAAAGATGGTGACCAACACGTTTTGTTTGGGTCCTTGCAGGCCACTTGAGCAAACTTTGTTCCGGTATCTTTGGAAAGATGGTGACCAACACGTTTTGTTTGGGTCCTTACAGGCTACTTGAGCAAACTTTGTTCCGGTATCTTTGGAAAGATGGTGACCAACACGTTTTGTTTGGGTCCTTGCAGGCCACTTGAGCAAACTTTGTTCCGGTATCTTTGGAAAGATGGTGACCAACACGTTTTGTTTGGGTCCTTACAGGCTACTTGAGCAAACTTGGTTCCGGTATCTTTGGAAAGATGGTGACCAACACGTTTTGTTTGGGTCCTTACAGGCCACTTGAGCAAACTTTGTTCCGGTATCTTTGCAAAGATGGTGACAAACACGTTTTGTTTGGGTCCTTACAGGCTTCTTGAGCAAACTTTGTTCCGGTATCTTTGGAAAGATAGTGACCAACACGTTTTGTTTGGGTCCTTGCAGGCTACTTGAGCAAACTTTGTTCCGATATCTTTGGAAAGATGGTGACCAACACGTTTTGTTTGGGTCCTTGCAGGCTACTTGAGCAAACTTTGTTCCGGTATCTTTGGAAAGATGGTGACCAACACGTTTTGTTTGGGTCCTTGCAGGCCACTTGAGCAAACTTTGTTCCGGTATCTTTGGAAAGATGGTGACCAACACGTTTTGTTTGGGTCCTTACAGGCTACTTGAGCAAACTTTGTTCCGGTATCTTTGGAAAGATGGTGACCAACACGTTTTGTTTGGGTCCTTGCAGGCCACTTGAGCAAACTTTGTTCCGGTAACTTTGGAAAGATGGTGACCAACACGTTTTGTTTGGGTCCTTGCAGGCCACTTGAGCAAATTTTGTTCCGGTATCTTTGGAAAGATGGTGACCAACACGTTTTGTTTGGGTCCTTACAGGCTACTTGAGCAAACTTTGTTCCGGTATCCTTGGAAAGATGGTGACCAACACGTTTTGTTTGGGTCCTTGCAGGCCACTTGAGCAAACTTTGTTCCGGTATCTTTGGAAAGATGGTGACCAACACGTTTTGTTTGGGTCCTTGCAGGCTACTTGAGCAAACTTTGTTCCGATATCTTTGGAAAGATGGTGACCAACACGTTTTGTTTGGGTCCTTACAGGCTACTTGAGCAAACTTTGTTCCGGTATCCTTGGAAAGATGGTGACCAACACGTTTTGTTTGGGTCCTTGCAGGCCACTTGAGCAAACTTTGTTCCGGTATCTTTGGAAAGATGGTGACCAACACGTTTTGTTTGGGTCCTTGCAGGCCACTTGAGCAAACTTTGTTCCGGTATCTTTGGAAAGATGGTGACCAACACGTTTTGTTTGGGTCCTTGCAGGCCACTTGAGCAAACTTTGTTCCGGTATCTTTGGAAAGATGGTTACCAACACGTTTTGTTTGGGTCCTTGCAGGCCACTTGAGCAAACTTTGTTCCGGTATCTTTGGAAAGATGGTGACCAACACGTTTTGTTTGGGTCCTTGCAGGCCACTTGAGCAAACTTTGTTCCGGTATCCGTGGAAAGATGGTGACCAACACGTTTTGTTTGGGTCCTTGCAGGCCACTTGAGCAAACTTTGTTCCGGTATCTTTGGAAAGATGGTGACCAACACGTTTTGTTTGGGTTCTTGCAGGCCACTTGAGCAAACTTTGTTCCGATATCTTTTGAAAGATGGTGACCAACACGTTTTGTTTGGGTCCTTACAGGCCACTTGAGCAAACTTTGTTCCGGTATCTTTGGAAAGATGGTGACCAACACGTTTTGTTTGGGTCCTTGCAGGCTACTTGAGCAAACTTTGTTCCGATATCTTTGGAAAGATGGTGACCAACACGTTTTGTTTGAGTCCTTGTAGGCCACTTGAGCAAACTTTGTTCAAATTGGAGCTGATTTTTAGATATCAACAAAAAGAAATAAAGTCCCAAGATAATATCAAAATATCCCAAATATGATTATAATCGGTCCACGCGTTTAGGCGGTAAAGCACTGCAAATACAACAGGCAAACAGACATAATTCCAGTTTTTAAAGAAACTGCGTTCAAAAATCTAAATAAAATGTAATTGGATAAACAATTGTCCCAGTTGTCACAGACTAAAAACGTAATTGTCACAGATTAAAAACACATCTATGATACAAAAGATCTCTCGGAGTGTTGAGTGATTGTTGACAAAACACTTGCAGTCTGTCACTGCAACCTGCTAGCTACTCCTGTTTACTCAACAACAATACAGCTTCTTGCAAACACAATATAATACTCTCTTTCATAAAATACAAACATAACAAACTTGCTTTCAATTTAGATGCAATATCAATCAACATAACCTATACTATACTACGTTCCCCTTTTAGTTGGCAATACTCTCTTTCATACAACACAAACAACAAAATTGCTTTCAATTTAGATGCAATATCATTCAACATAACATATAGGCTACTATACTACGTTCCACTTTAAGTTGACAATACTCTCATTCATACAACACAAACAACAAAATTGCTTTCAATTTAGATGCAATATCATTCAACATAACATATAGGCTACTATACTACGTTCCACTTTAAGTTGACAATACTCTCATTCATACAACACAAACAACAAAATTGCTTTCAATTTAGATGCAATATCATTCAACATAACATATAGGCTACTATACTACGTTCCACTTTAAGTTGACAATACTCTCATTCATACAACACAAACAACAAAATTGCTTTCAATTTAGATGCAATATCATTCAACATAACATATAGGCTACTATACTACGTTCCACTTTAAGTTGACAATACTCTCATTCATACAACACAAACAACAAAATTGCTTTCAATTTAGATGCAATATCATTCAACATAACATATAGGCTACTATACTACGTTCCACTTTAAGTTGACAATACTCTCATTCATACAACACAAACAACAATATTGCTTTCAATTTAGATGCAATATCATTCAACATAACATATAGGCTACTATACTACGTTCCACTTTAAGTTGACAATACTCTCATTCATACAACACAAACAACAAAATTGCTTTCAATTTAGATGCAATATCATTCAACATAACATATAGGCTACTATACTACGTTCCACTTTAAGTTGACAATACTCTCATTCATACAACACAAACAACAAAATTGCTTTCAATTTAGATGCAATATCATTCAACATAACATATAGGCTACTATACTACGTTCCACTTTAAGTTGACAATACTCTCATTCATACAACACAAACAACAATATTGCTTTCAATTTAGATGCAATATCATTCAACATAACATATAGGCTACTATACTACGTTCCACTTTAAGTTGACAATACTCTCATTCATACAACACAAACAACAAAATTGCTTTCAATTTAGATGCAATATCATTCAACATAACATATAGGCTACTATACTACGTTCCACTTTAAGTTGACAATACTCTCATTCATACAACACAAACAACAAAATTGCTTTCAATTTAGATGCAATATCATTCAACATAACATATAGGCTACTATACTACGTTCCACTTTAAGTTGACAATACTCTCATTCATACAACACAAACAACAAAATTGCTTTCAATTTAGATGCAATATCATTCAACATAACATATAGGCTACTATACTACGTTCCACTTTAAGTTGACAATACTCTCATTCATACAACACAAACAACAAAATTGCTTTCAATTTAGATGCAATATCATTCAACATAACATATAGGCTACTATACTACGTTCCACTTTAAGTTGACAATACTCTCATTCATACAACACAAACAACAAAATTGCTTTCAATTTAGATGCAATATCATTCAACATAACATATAGGCTACTATACTACGTTCCACTTTAAGTTGACAATACTCTCATTCATACAACACAAACAACAAAATTGCTTTCAATTTAGATGCAATATCATTCAACATAACATATAGGCTACTATACTACGTTCCACTTTAAGTTGACAATACTCTCATTCATACAACACAAACAACAAAATTGCTTTCAATTTAGATGCAATATCATTCAACATAACATATAGGCTACTATACTACGTTCCACTTTAAGTTGACAATACTCTCATTCATACAACACAAACAACAAAATTGCTTTCAATTTAGATGCAATATCATTCAACATAACATATAGGCTACTATACTACGTTCCACTTTAAGTTGACAATACTCTCATTCATACAACACAAACAACAAAATTGCTTTCAATTTAGATGCAATATCATTCAACATAACATATAGGCTACTATACTACGTTCCACTTTAAGTTGACAATACTCTCATTCTAACAACACAAACAACAAAATTGCTTTCAATTTAGATGCAATATCATTCAACATAACATATAGGCCTTTTTTTTTCTCGCCTGCAGAGAGAGAGAGAGAGAGAGAGAGAGAGAGAGAGAGAGAGAGAGAGAGAGAGAGAGAGAGAGAGAGAGAGAGAGAGAGAGAGAGAGAGAGAGAGAGAGAGAGAGAGAGAGAGAGAGAGAGAGAGAGAGAGAGAGAGAGAGAGAGTCGTGGACAGTCAGCGCCGCGCGCCGGTTGGATTTACATTTTCCGTGAATGACAGAAAGACTTTAGTTGTGCATCAAATTTGGTGATACCATAATGGAAAGCATTCGGACGATTAAGGAACCTTTCGACGGCGATGGCAGCTATATTATGATTTGAATAGTTTTCAAGATGGCCACACCTCGGTGAAGAGCGACTACGTTCCGGTAGCCCTTCAACAAGTCAAAATTGCTAGGTCAATTGGGGATTTTGGTCATGCACCGGGAATGTGACAGCTGCATCATGACAACGCGCCATCTTAATCCTCGCAGCTGGTTCAGAATATGTTGCATAAACGACAATCCTTTAGTGCAGTATCCTCAAGGTAGGAATGTGTCTGGGGTGGAGAGGAAAAGAGGGCCCCCCACATTTCGTTTGCTGCGTTTGCTTTCAGCGGTACAAACCCAATAAATAAAAAAAATAGACCCCAAATGCTTCTGTGTAAACGCGTACCCTACTTTCGTTTCTGTTATCGGAGTAAATAAGAATAAAACGTTTACAAAATTACACTTTTAAGAACTTGTACTTAAACTTTAAGAATTAAATGTAGCTAAACAGTAATTCGTGTACCTAGTTTTCTTGGAATGGGTTGTACCGTCAAATCAGGTTAGGGAAGCAAGTAGAAGGGAGGACACGACCATTACACTAGACACACTCCTAGTCTGAGGCTACTGTATATCCAGCTTCCCTACCCTCCCGTCATGGCTCTGTGATTTTTAGATGTTCTTCGAATTGAAAATACCACTACAATTGGACCTGAGAATGAAAATTCACACGCTGACTGCCAGCGATTGACGCTCTCTGCTGGCGGGAAAAATTCGCCCAGGAATATACTTCCCACTAGACGTCACTTCCCATACATAATTTATTTCCGCGGAAAAAAAATCAGAAAAAAGATCAAATTTAAGAAAAGACTTTTTTAAAACATACACCAAGAAAAGAAATGTATACCATGGATACAAAGTGCAAGTCTTCCGTTACGTATAAAATGACAATATATCATATAAAAAGTTCTTAGTACGGCAGGAGAATAACTTGTCAATACATGCAAAGAAAGCCACATGCTGGGCAAGTCGTGTCAAATGTATAGTTTACTTCAGTGTGACTAAAAGTGTTCTCTCTTCACCGTATCAATTCCATCACTGGAATATTTCTATTTAAAGGAGACATATTGCGTTTTAACATAAGAAAAGGTTATCTGAGATGCAACATACAAGAAAAAACGGTGTTTTGAACAGCATTTGAAATGATGTTGAAATTCAATACAGATATTCTAGTTGTGATATCTCTTACTAGAGACTATGAATTGTGATCCGATACCTGGAGTATTTGCTGCCATTGTTTGCTGTTAATTGACACTCTATACGGTTGATCATATTTTCAAAATTTGTTATCCATTCTCGATTTTATGAAACGCGGTTGTTTAAAATAGATAGGGAAATTAAAAATAACACATTACAAGATTTATAATTTTATTTTTAACATACCTTTTTATTTGTAAAACTCAAATTTATTGTTTACACTAGGTCCTAATTCACAGTCCTCACTATAGACTTTTCTTTTTGCATATTCAGACCGTTTCCAAAACTACAGTGGTAAAAAGACATGAAAGTTTTTGTTAAAAACAAAAAATGGCGGCTAGATAAAAAACCAAGAATTTTAGTAAATATGTGTATATTAATAAGCTCCTGAAGTTTTGGAACTATTTTTATTACAAATATTATTTGCACAATATATATAACTGATTAACCGCAGCTGTAATTAATGATTTAAATCCAATAAACACACATTCACCTCTCTGTTGTACAGTCGTTATTATTAAAGTGACTACAGCCGGGCTGTGAGCGACGAACGAAGCGCAGGGCATTCTGGTCACTACAACGACAAATGACAAAACTGAAAATAAACAGTCTGTCACTGAAATCAAGACGATTGGCTGATTATTTGCTCGTGCCATTTACAATTAAAAAATGTCAAAACTGCTAATAAAGAGTCTGTCATTGAAATCAAGACGATTGGCTGATTATTTGCTCTTGCCATTTACAATTAAAAAATGTCAAAACTGCCAATAAAGAGTCTGTCATTGAAATCAAGACGATTGGCTGATTATTTGCTCGTGCCATTTACAATTAAAAAATGTCAAAACTGCCAATAAACAGTCAGTCACTGAAATCAAGACGATTGGCTGATTATTTGCTCTTGCCATTTACAATTAAAAAATGTCAAAACTGCCAATAAAGTCTGTCATTGAAATCAAGACGATTGGCTGATTATTTGCTCTTGCCATTTACAATTGAAAAATGTCAAAACTGCCAATAAACAGTCAGTCACTGAAATCAAGACGATTGGGTGATTATTTGCTCTTGCCATTTACAATTAAAAAATGTCAAAACTGCCAATAAAGAGTCTGTCATTGAAATCAAGACGATTGGCTGATTATTTGCTCGTGCCATTTACAATTAAAAAATGTCAAAACTGCCAATAAACAGTCAGTCACTGAAATCAAGACGATTGGCTGATTATTTGCTCTTGCCATTTACAATTAAAAAATGTCAAAACTGCCAATAAACAGTCAGTCACTGAAATCAAAACGATTGGCTGATTATTTGCTCGTGCCATTTACAATTAAAAAATGTCAAAACTGCCAATAAACAGTCTGCCATTGAAATCAAGACGATTGGCTGATTATTTGCTCGTGCCATTTACAATTAAAAAATGTCAAAACTGCCAATAAACAGTCAGTCACTGAAATCAAGACGATTGGCTGATTATTTGCTCTTGCCATTTACAATTAAAAAATGTCAAAACTGCCAATAAACAGTCTGTCATTGAAATCAAGACGATTGGCTGATTATTTGCTCTTGCCATTTACAATTGAAAAATGTCAAAACTGCCAATAAACAGTCTGTCATTGAAATCAAAACGATTGGCTGATTATTTGCTCTTGCCATTTACAATTAAAAAATGTCAAAACTGCCAATAAACAGTCAGTCACTGAAATCAAGACGATTGGCTGATTATTTGCTCTTGCCATTTACAATTAAAAAATGTCAAAACTGCCAATAAACAGTCAGTCACTGAAATCAAGACGATTGGCTGATTATTTGCTCTTGCCATTTACAATTAAAAAATGTCAAAACTGCCAATAAAGAGTCTGTCATTGAAATCAAGACGATTGGCTGATTATTTGCTCTTGCCATTTACAATTGAAAAATGTCAAAACTGCCAATAAACAGTCTGCCATTGAAATCAAAACGATTGGCTGATTATTTGCTCGTGCCATTTACAATTAAAAAATGTCAAAACTGCCAATAAACAGTCAGTCACTGAAATCAAGACGATTGGCTGATTATTTGCTCTTGCCATTTACAATTAAAAAATGTCAAAACTGCCAATAAACAGTCAGTCACTGAAATCAAAACGATTGGCTGATTATTTGCTCGTGCCATTTACAATTAAAAAATGTCAAAACTGCCAATAAACAGTCTGCCATTGAAATCAAGACGATTGGCTGATTATTTGCTCGTGCCATTTACAATTAAAAAATGTCAAAACTGCCAATAAACAGTCAGTCACTGAAATCAAGACGATTGGCTGATTATTTGCTCTTGCCATTTACAATTAAAAAATGTCAAAACTGCCAATAAACAGTCTGCCATTGAAATCAAGACGATTGGCTGATTATTTGCTCGTGCCATTTACAATTAAAAAATGTCAAAACTGCCAATAAACAGTCAGTCACTGAAATCAAAACGATTGGCTGATTATTTGCTCGTGCCATTTACAATTAAAAAATGTCAAAACTGCCAATAAACAGTCTGCCATTGAAATCAAAACGATTGGCTGATTATTTGCTCGTGCCATTTACAATTAAAAAATGTCAAAACTGCCAATAAACAGTCAGTCACTGAAATCAAGACGATTGGCTGATTATTTGCTCTTGCCATTTACAATTAAAAAATGTCAAAACTGCCAATAAACAGTCAGTCACTGAAATCAAAACGATTGGCTGATTATTTGCTCTTGCCATTTACAATTAAAAAATGTCAAAACTGCCAATAAACAGTCAGTCACTGAAATCAAAACGATTGGCTGATTATTTGCTCGTGCCATTTACAATTAAAAAATGTCAAAACTGCCAATAAACAGTCAGTCACTGAAATCAAGACGATTGGCTGATTATTTGCTCTTGCCATTTACAATTAAAAAATGTCAAAACTGCCAATAAAGTCTGTCATTGAAATCAAGACGATTGGCTGATTATTTGCTCTTGCCATTTACAATTGAAAAATGTCAAAACTGCCAATAAAGTCTGTCATTGAAATCAAGACGATTGGCTGATTATTTGCTCTTGCCATTTACAATTGAAAAATGTCAAAACTGCCAATAAAGAGTCTGTCATTGAAATCAAGACGATTGGCTGATTATTTGCTCTTGCCATTTACAATTAAAAAATGTCAAAACTGCCAATAAAGAGTCTGTCATTGAAATCAAGACGATTGGCTGATTATTTGCTCGTGCCATTTACAATTAAAAAATGTCAAAACTGCCAATAAACAGTCAGTCACTGAAATCAAGACGATTGGCTGATTATTTGCTCTTGCCATTTACAATTAAAAAATGTCAAAACTGCCAATAAAGTCTGTAATTGAAATCAAGACGATTGGGTGATTATTTGCTCTTGCCATTTACAATTGAAAAATGTCAAAACTGCCAATAAACAGTCAGTCACTGAAATCAAAACGATTGGCTGATTATTTGCTCGTGCCATTTACAATTAAAAAATGTCAAAACTGCCAATAAACAGTCTGCCATTGAAATCAAGACGATTGGCTGATTATTTGCTCGTGCCATTTACAATTAAAAAATGTCAAAACTGCCAATAAACAGTCAGTCACTGAAATCAAGACGATTGGCTGATTATTTGCTCTTGCCATTTACAATTAAAAAATGTCAAAACTGCCAATAAACAGTCTGCCATTGAAATCAAGACGATTGGCTGATTATTTGCTCGTGCCATTTACAATTAAAAAATGTCAAAACTGCCAATAAACAGTCAGTCACTGAAATCAAAACGATTGGCTGATTATTTGCTCGTGCCATTTACAATTAAAAAATGTCAAAACTGCCAATAAACAGTCTGCCATTGAAATCAAAACGATTGGCTGATTATTTGCTCGTGCCATTTACAATTAAAAAATGTCAAAACTGCCAATAAACAGTCAGTCACTGAAATCAAGACGATTGGCTGATTATTTGCTCTTGCCATTTACAATTAAAAAATGTCAAAACTGCCAATAAACAGTCAGTCACTGAAATCAAGACGATTGGCTGATTATTTGCTCTTGCCATTTACAATTAAAAAATGTCAAAACTGCCAATAAAGAGTCTGTCATTGAAATCAAGACGATTGGCTGATTATTTGCTCGTGCCATTTACAATTAAAAAATGTCAAAACTGCCAATAAACAGTCAGTCACTGAAATCAAGACGATTGGCTGATTATTTGCTCTTGCCATTTACAATTAAAAAATGTCAAAACTGCCAATAAAGTCTGTCATTGAAATCAAGACGATTGGCTGATTATTTGCTCTTGCCATTTGAAATTGAAAAATGTCAAAACTGCCAATAAACAGTCAGTCACTGAAATCAAGACGATTGGCTGATTATTTGCTCTTGCCATTTACAATTAAAAAATGTCAAAACTGCCAATAAAGTCTGTCATTGAAATCAAGACGATTGGCTGATTATTTGCTCTTGCCATTTACAATTGAAAAATGTCAAAACTGCCAATAAACAGTCAGTCACTGAAATCAAGACGATTGGCTGATTATTTGCTCTTGCCATTTACAATTAAAAAATGTCAAAACTGCCAATAAAGTCTGTCATTGAAATCAAGACGATTGGCTGATTATTTGCTCTTGCCATTTACAATTGAAAAATGTCAAAACTGCCAATAAACAGTCTGTCAAGACGACTGGCTGATTATTTGCTCGAGCCATTTTCTATTTCTCCTTTATCGCGAGAAGTTGGCTGATATGGCTCATTTTATTTTTGGTAAATTTAACTTGAATCTTCTCAATCTCTTTTTACTCTTATTCCAAGTCTTCCCACAACTTTCTCATTCTTGCAAGATCACTAGCTTCAAAGGTATTGTGGACATATTCTTTCTTAACTGCAAATATTGGCTCCTTCTAACAAAAGCTTTTTGTATGTTTTACTCCTCCTTCCGAAACCTCTTCTTTCTTATTTCTGGACATCTTTGGAGACCATTTCCTGTGTCCCAGTCTTCTCCCTTTTATGTTTCTTCTTTGCTGGTTTCTTGGTCGGGTACTCTTCCAGGTTTATAGTTTTTTGGTTTTCTATGGATGCCTTACCGACTCAGTTTGGTTGTTGAGGCTTTCAATGCTTCTGGTTTCTTCCCATATTGGTAATCAATAATTGTATTAAATTTGGTTTTGAAATATTAGAAATGGCTAAACATTTTGATTTACAGATAATTTATTTGGCAACGCTTTTGTTTTTAAATTGTAGGTTTTTGTATGTACTTTAAAATGTTACATAAAAAATTGTTTTGTTTCTTGTATCTTTGTATCTTGTCTCGGATCAGATCTCACAAAAATGATATTCCCCCTCCCCCCAGATTTATTTGTACCATCTTAACAATACATACAAAACCTGCAATTTAGAAAGAAAATTGTCGATCTACAATACCTTGTAAATGATACAAAAATTAAAATGTTTATAAAATTGAAATTTTTGGCTATTCTTTGTAATATTTTAAAACCAAATTTGGTACACGTATTTATAACAATCGAAAGTCAATTTTTGTTTTAACACACACAATAAAACAAGGTTATTGGGGAAAAAAAAAAAACAAAAAAGTAACATCGGCAGCTGTTTACAATGATTTTTCAGGAAAGGAAAAAAAAAATCACATAACTCTAACTAATACAGTTTCATAAAAGCATTCATCACGAACAATTTGAAATTTTTTCGTCTCGATCCGACTTATAAAATCAGATATATAAACAAGAAAATATAATCGCAACGTATGAAAAAAATATAAATAAACGTTGACATCGATTGTAAAGATTTTTTAGTAATTGTAAAGATTTATCGATTGTAAAGATTTTAGATGAGAATTCATGAATTCTCTCTGTAGTAAAACAAATATTAAAAAAAGAATATAACAGTTTTCATATTTTTCCGAAGTCATGAGAATTTTACTGTATATTGACACTATTATCAATCAAATGTCGAGTCGTTATAACTAATAAACCGTCATAACTAAATAATAATAATAATAATTACATGTATGTAAATGTATTTAAAACTCTGGTAATTTTTTCTAAAGATAACTAAAATGAATTCAGTACATGTTTCAGATAAGAAATATGATCTACGCAATTTATAATGTCAAAGTTGAATCTAATGAAAGTTTCTCAATGTTCACACTCTAAGGAAAAACTTATTTAATATCTTGGACACTGAGGAAGAAATTAAGAAGAATTCCTTGCCTCAAGGATAAAATGACATGAGGTCAAACTTACTAAAGTTTGGATTCGATAACGATAGGTGGGGGATTGAGTTTTAAGTGATTTCAAAGATCTTTCTATCGATTCTGATTACATTGGTTTGATATAACTTTGATTATAATAATTCTGTGGTGCAACAGCTGGTGAAGAGACCACACGACTTTTCAATCAGATTGTGAGGGTCAGCACATCGAGTTCCCGTTGTCGTAGTTCTATCTATCTCAACTAGAATTCGCTAGCAATCTAGTTCTTCACTTATATGTAGGGTTAACATGTTAACATTTAACCCACAGGAGGATTGAATTTGAGGCCTCAGACACCAAGTGAGCGCTGTTACACCCCCCCCCAAGGAGAGCAGTGTTTAAGGAAGCTGGATATTACATGACAAACTAAACTATATATTTTTCAAAATATTTTGAATTTTTTAAACGTTTGGTGCAATGTATGTAAAATTTATTTCTTACAAATACATCCAAGTTTACGATAGAAAGTTATATGATGGGTAAATAAATCATATCGGGTCTCCTGAGTGCAATATAGTAGGGCCTATGATTTTTGAAATCCAGTACGCTCTCCCTGTTGCCCGAGTAGTTCCCTATATCTTAAACAGTTAAACTTATTTTATTAAATTTGAATTGTAGGTAAAATTTGGCAATATGTATCAATGTTTGTTTCATAATTACAAAAACCCAGAACATTATCAGATTCACTTTGTCCAAAATTATTTCACTAAATACTATTAACGAAACGGGCGAACCGCCGTTGGCGCTCACTACTCTGGTGATAGCTGATCAACAACTAAATAACTAGATTTGAGACAAATCTGGAAAATTTAGCATACACAGAAGTTCAAACACTAAGCCAGCTGTAATGAGAGTACAACTTTACTCACACGTTTATGTGAACTACTTTCTTCTTATTTCCACAAGCACAGAGCAAATGGTAGCAATACAATGTAGAATACTGCAGTACAAGCATAAACAGAATGTTCATTTAGAAATTTTCCACATTTACTACCTAAAATCCGTACAACTTATAAACCTATCCGTTCGTTCGCTATACTCGAAATGTGTTTTTTGAGATTTTCAGAATCGAAACTAAACTATAGAGTTCAATCCAATTTTACAGGTTATTCTGAATTAAAAGTGAAAATTGTATCCCACAAAGTTAGTTGAAAGTTGTCAATTGAAAACACAATTTTTTTTTAATGAGAATAGCTTATGATCATCGTTGAAAACCCCTTACTTTTAAAAGTAATTTAGTATAAAAAAAAAAGTTCAAATCGGTTGACCGGTTATAAAATTATGATTATATAATGTAATTAGATATGCCACATAAACAGTAATGGAGTATTCATTATCGCATGATCATCTGGACCTAAACTGAAAGCTTGATAAGCTAAAGAGTAAATTTCATTGTTCTATTTCTATTAGAATTATGTAAACTAACTTTCTTCTGTACTGCCTGACCATTTTGAAACACAATACATTCTTAAGATAAGAGAAAGTCCACATTAGATAAAAGGGATTGTGGACAAAGATTTACCAGCAAAGTTTGGTTTGTTAACCGTGGTGTGGATGTTATGTTCTTTTACTGTTGTTAACCCTAAAAATGGTTTACACTTTACAAGAGAGAGTTGATATAATTTTCATTTATGGATCAGAAAATCAATGTCAAATCAATGAAGAACTGCTGCAACATTCAACGCAAAGTAAGCAGGTAAAAACATATCGCATGCATTTAGTATTGAAACTGGATCGGTTAATAAGAAAAAAGAAGTGGAAAAGAGTTCTAAACGAATTGTCTCTCAAATTTAAATTTAGTTTCAAATTTGTGGCAAATCCTACATCACTTCCTAGTGTTTATGCTATACGGGAATTTCTCCTGGCCCTGTTCATAATGTAATGAAAATTAATAATGTTCATCCAAACAAAATACTAATTTGCCAGGAACTCGATTTCGATCCGAGGATAGAATTTTGTGAATAAATGAGCGAGTTTCTAACCCTAGTGACCTAAAAACAATATTGGCTTTAGTGATAAATGTACATTTCATTTGAATGGATTTTTTAAAACACAACTGCCGTTATTGGGCCAATGAAAATTCTAATTTGTTTACTGAGGATCCATCCCAATGGCCCGAAACAATGTTTTCGCCGCAAAATTTGGGAGATATCATTCAACGAACGAAACTTGAGTACCTAAATTTAGTGGAAAATTATATTGGACCTCTGTATCTCAGAAATCGTGAAAATGCAACAAAAATAAAATAATAAATGTAAGACCACAATATTCTGATTTTGTCGTTTATACAGTGGCCGTTTCGGCTACTCCGCCATTTTCAAGTTAATATATTCAGGTTTCCCTTCGTCAAACATAAACACAAACACAAACACTGTTTTGTAACTCTACCTTGTGAAGGTTAAATGGAAGAAAGGACACTATGTTCCTAACTTAACATCCTTAAAATTAATATTTTATTCTGTATTCTTATACATTAGTCATAACTTTATATCCTGTCAACTGATTAGATAATTTTTTATAACAAATTACTTGTCAAATTAAGGACTTTTCAACGACTGGTCACAAGCTATATTGTCGCATTAAAAAAAAATTACTTTTAATTGAAAATAACCTCTAAAACTAATAACACAATGTTTAATTTACACAATGTCAGTGTTTAAAATAGTTTAAAAAAGTTTCGTCATTTAACTATGTAGTTCAACTACGATTTTAAAATTCTGAAAAAAAAAAAGGCTATAAAAAGACATTTTTAAGTGTAGCGGCCGATTTCAGTTTTCTTTATACAAACATTCAACATATTTATGATCTTCAATTGAAGTATCACAAGCTAAGGTTTTGAAGTTTGGGTTAGTGGGGTCGGAGGGAGGTTACCCATTTTTTCAAAATATTTTGTTCCGCTACGTATATGAAACATACGACACAAGAAGAATCTTTGTAAATTGTATGGATTTTCAAGTATTAAATATGGACATTTTTTAAATAAACACTTGAACACACATTCTCACAAATAGTACGTTTATTCAAACGCGTTTCAACGACAAAGTCGCCATCTTCAATGACACAAGGCATAAGAACGTAACACACTACTAAGTCTAATACAGGGTTCGAGTAATAAGCCTTCAAAACATCCATCAAACGTTTATCGATCTTGGTCACTCATACCCAATAACTCCAAACCGGCATTTTGGAGAAATGCTAAAGAAGACTAGATCTTTAGTTTTTTTACATGTGTGTATTAGTGTAATGTTTGCACACCATTTAGATGAAGACGTTCTTTATGTAAGCGTGTTAAACATGCGTCATTGTGTTTGGAATTTTAATCTTCCCTAACTAACTTTTATAACGAGGAATAAATAGTTTAGTTTATTATAATACGATGTAAATTTATTCCTAGATTTGATTTGCTCATTTCAAGGTTACAGATTATATGTAATAGTATAGTCCTTTTGAGAGCACAAGGTCTCGAGTAGCCTTTCTCCACTATCCGACTAGAATTCTTGACTATGACCCGACTGTAATCGCTTCTAAACCCTCCTCGATTCCTTACGAAACCCATGCGGACTTTGAGATCAACTCCCCGTAAAGATTCTACACTGTGTAAACACTTCTCACTCGCTTAGATTGTGTTATGGCATCTCCGTTTCGTAGCTTAATCAACAGACATCTCGCTCACTAATAGCCATTTCACTAAACTGTGTAGAGTAAAGCAGACCAAGCGCGCGCCGAAAATTAATACCTGAAGAATGGCTGCTGTCAAGAGAGGTGTAAGGAGGCAAATTCTCAAAGGAGCCATGGAAGGGTTGTAGTGCCGATGGAAGAAGAAGATTGGCGCGAGTATCTTAAGATCAGCATCCCTAAAGACTTACACAAATACCTTATCACGTACTTGCCACGTTCTGCTGTATCATTCCGTAAAACTAGAAACGACAGATGTCCGTATCTGTCCGCAATAAATCCTGGTTACTCAGTGAGAGATACTTTATTTATTTAACCGAACATTTCTGAAATTAAAACTTATGCTGATTTTATTAACTCTCCAGGTGCATAGTCATTAGATATTTCAGTTCAGTTTTTGTCCATTGTTAAACCCTTCTAATGACTCATTCACAGTGAGTCTCTTGTTTCAAGTCTTGACAAATACAAGGATCCCTTTATCAGTTTCCCTCTCTCAGTTGAGGGAATAATCACAATCTGTGCCCTAGGGATCTCTTTTCCCTCCACAACTTATACGTTGACTCCCTTTCAAGGATTCAATGAATCACTCAGGGACAAAACCTAATACAGTAAGAGTACCTTCATCAGAACAGTTCAGGATATAGAACCTTGAAAAATGTAGTAAAACATCGTACCAGGGACTGGAAATAAACCTTTTTATATTATAAGTCATAACTTACTGATATATGTGAGGAATATTAGAACTATTAATACCATCTGCTTTTACTGAACTGATTAAAGTTTTCATACAAAATGAATCATAAAAATGCCACTATAACAGGTTAATATAATAGTGAAGAAATTTTATGATATTTGTACAACAATAGTGCAACGTAATGCGAGGTCCAGCGGGGATTTAGATGGAACAAGATTAAAATAACGATGGTTTTATTAATCAGGGATTATTAAAGAAACTTGGCAAGCTACTACTTCATGGTCACTACCCTAGACTATTCTATGGATTATTTATTACTTCTGGGCAAGGATTAACTAACTAGATTTGAGATTGATCTCCACACATCCAAGTCCGGGCACTAAACCAGCTGTAATGAGTAAAATATTAACATTCAGACATTTATTTAAGCCAAATCGCTTGGTTCGGCCTGAGAGACTGTCGAACTCTAAGATCCGATTACAACTTAATCACGTATGCCAAAATCGCGGTTTACGCCAGCTGTCGTGTTTGAAGCACTAATTAATTAAACCCGTGACCGTGTAAAGAGTTGCTGACTCGTCAGCTGGTTCCTCAACACTGCCACTCCAGAAAAAGTCACTGCTTTCTTGAGTCCTGTGAAATGTCAGTTTCACAAATTGAAATTCTAGTTCAAACGCTTCTCGAAAGGGGCGCTCTGAAATACCGATATGAGCCTTTCACAATAGCGTTATCCCGTGCTGATTCTTTTTTAACTAAGAGACTTCCTAACAAAGTTCAATAAACTGTTTACTTTCTCGATAAATAATTTACTCAACAGTGTTCCAATCGCAGAGTTGCCCAGCCCATGTGGCAGCTGGTAATTTTTCAAACAGGATGTGAGGATCATCCTTAATTACTTTACGTCTAAAGGCTTCCGCACTAAACTTTTTTGATTCTGCTATGCACTTTCCATCTACAAACATTTTGGGACCACCTTACCTTCTATCTCTCAGGGTAATGACTAGTTCTTTATAATTTCAGGCTATCGGTCTTCGGATATTCGCTGAAACCAGAATGCTTCTCCACCGAACGTCAATCGATTATTACTGGAAGTGATTCTTTTTTGTGTCCCCTCTTGATATCTCCACTCTACAATACGTCACGTGAATTGCTACATCTCGATTTGTGAAAAATAGAGGCTAAATATTAAAAATAATCCATAACCTCTACCTTTCCTGTTTGTAATACAAATCTTTTCCTTTCACCCCTACAACTAAATTTTTATAGATAACTAAAAATCATAGAACTAGAGTTATTCATAAATATCTAAAAATACAATTAAGAAAATAAAATTTTAATTATTTTAAGCCTATCAAAACCAGTAATTATTGTTATTATATTTTATAAATCTGTCCATCTTCTTTAGACGCCACTCAAACTGTAAACCTAATATATAGGATAAAACTAAATTGTTTTGAAGATGTAAGAACACAAAAGGTTATGCTCCATATACCCTACAGTTTTTGCTAAAGGACTTAAAATCGCAATGAATGACAAACAAGTGAAGCATTTATTGAGGAAGGTCAGTAAGACAGAATGTTTGGCGACCAAGTAAGGCAATTGTCCATGAAGTATGACCAAGGTTGAGGAATGCAGCTCTTGTCTATGTCTACCCACACCGTAGACTGCCAGCAGACAACAGTATCCACCCAAACAAAACGTATTGCTCAATATCATAATTAACATTTTAAAATTCCTCCCTCTTGACATAATTATACAATAGTTATGAGGGTGTCCGTATTATTTTTTAAATGTATGCAGTTAAATACGAAAGAAACTGATTCATGCAGCCGTCTGGAACCTAACAACTTTTTAGGAATGATCCATGCAAATGCCACCATCCAAAACATCATTTTAAAACACATTTTAGATTATTAATATTACCCTGTAAGTAGAGTGCTTAACTTTGGGCGGTGACTCTATGATAATAAAGACAACAAATGTTACCGTTGCGGGACGGTAGACAGAAGTGAAAACTTTAACTATAATTTTTTTCTTCTTTTTTTAAAAACTTTTCTTTGTCATTATCAACGCTTTCTTCATAATTAGGATTCTTTTTTTGATTTTATTTGTCAATATTGGCTCAATCTTTGCTTTCCTCATCACTTTTTCTTTTGTAAATAATAAATTTAATAAATAAAAGTTCAGTTTAAAAGTAACATATTATAACATTAACTAAAAACTAAATACTTACATACATTTACACATTTATTCATAAAGAACAAACAAAACTCCACATTTAAATCAAAATAGTTCTTCAACAATGCAACTTACTCTGGACGCTACTCGTGGCGCAGAGAGGAAATCATGAAGCTAGCTAAAAATGTATGCCCCACCTATGCCTACAGAGATAAAAATATACACTGATAGTGTACGTAACATTTCATCTTCTTTTAAAAAGGTTTTGTATTGTATGTATGGGTTAATGCAATATTTTTGTGAGTGTGAGAAAGTATTTACATACATAAACATATAGGTCAATATGTATACGTATATATATTGGAGAGTGACTGGACAATCGAGCGTGATGCGTTACGGATTTTGATGACGATATATCGTACAAAATGTATGGACCTAAGAAAATAATGGGGTGGAAGTTGGGTAGAAGAAGCATGATCGAATCGGGAAAGGAGTGGATGAACGACGTGCAGAGTAGAAGAATCATTATCGAATCGAGAAAGGAGTGGATGAACGACGTGCAGAAGGATTTAAAAGTGTAAACCGTCAGTAATGGTGAGGATACCGGGTCAAAGATTTGCTTTGCTACGGGTATGTTTTCCGAATGGGTAGTAACAGAGGATCAATGAAAATAATGGGGTGGAAGTTGGATAGAAGAAGCATGATCGAATCGAGAAAGGAGTGGGTGAACGACGTGCTAGAGGATTTTAAAGTGATAACCGTCAGTAATGGTGAGGATACCGGGTCAAAGATTTGCTTGGCTTAGGGCATGCCTTCCGAATGGGTAGTAACAGAGGATCTAAGAAAACAATGGGGTGGAAGTTGGGTAGAAGAAGCATGATCGAATCGAGAAAAAGGTGGATAGATGACGTGCAGGAGGATGATGAAGTGATGAACGTACGAAATGCTAAGAGAAAGACAGAGCTGAACGGAATAAAGTTATAGAAAAGGTCAAAACTAACGAGTAGTGAAGAAGAAGAAGATACTAATTATGTAAAAATTTAACATCGGTTTTTTACTGATTTTTACGTGGCATGGCATAAGGAATTTGAAAAATATACTTTTTGACATGCCGTATGTCTGTTATTACGTAAACACAATAGCAGCTAAACAAATTAAGATAACATTAACTCTGTAACATAACAACGCCATGAGAGCCTGTTAAATTGTTTTTTTCCCACACACAGTATATATATATATATATATATATATATATATATATATATATATATCCCCAGCTAGTCTCAATGTAATGTTTTAAGTTAATTTTGACACAGTAAAAAAAATTCTGTACAAGACATGGCAGTGGTGGAACCTATTTTCATTATATACTATTAATTTACGCCATCTAAGTTGATAATTTTTTTTAACACACACACACTGTAAAATATTAATAATTACAAAATAGTTCGAACCTGTTATAGTAATATTTTTTAAAAATATGTTCCGCCATTGAACTTATGTATAATGGGTTACAAATAGTTAAAATTGAAAATAATGTTCAATCATGTCCCATATTACCATTTAATTAAAGAAAAATCAAAATGGCGAATCTAAAATTACTGCTAAAAACTCTTAAACATCTTAAAATTGACGAAAATCGTTGGGGAAGGGCACTTTTTAGCCACTCTGTATAAAGAAAAATTTAATGATGGTAAGTGTACTAGGCCTACCTTGAGATAAGATCCAAAGTACTTGGTAACAAAAGGGCTGTCACATTGTGACAACACCATGATTTCTTGTTGTATATCTTCGATTTCATCTTCAGCTTCTTCCAAGTCTATAATCTTAATGGCCACGACTTGTTGAGTGCGGTTGTCAATCCCCTTAAACACTTCACCAAAAGAACCTTTTCCAATCCTCTCCTGTTTTGTAAATATTAGCTCGGGGTCCACTTTCTGCAACAAACAAAATTCAAATATCTTTCAGTTTATTTCCTTTGATATTACGACATAAACAAAATAATTAAAATAAGTACATTGTTCCGCCTTTCTCAGCATCGTTAATGTCACGTTTGTTGACATGTTTCGAATATACTTCATTTTCAAAACACTTAATAGTAAATCAGTTTTATGAGTACTATTTAAGTGTTTTGAGAATGAAGTATATCCGAAACGTGAGATTAACGAAGCTGAGATAGACAGAACAATGTACTATTTTTAATTATAACATTCTTAGATGAAAACAAAATGATATAAAAAATAAATAACAATTTTTTGACAATATTCTACAGTCAGTATGAATAAAATAGAATCAATATTCACTATATTACGTACATAAAACATTAGCTGCGCAGTCAAAATTTCGCATTACCACTGTCTGAACCATACTTTAATTTTTTTTTTAAATCTGTCAACTAACTCACATTCAATCCGGAGGGGGAGGGGGGAAGTCATATATTTTCTCGTTAAATCTCTTATCCAAAAACAAATATACTTTTTTTAGGTATAATAACAAAACAAACAAAAATGTATATTACAGAGTTTTCCTTTTTATTACCTATGGAAGATTTTCAGGGCCCCTTCTTATCATATTTTTGTAAATTATTTAAACATTTTGAAATATGTTTAAATAGAGCCTCAGCCATAATCTCGCCTTAAATCATATTTGATTGACAGTTTTTAAATGACAACAATCAAAGTTCATTTTCGATGTTTAACAATAATTATACCTAAATCGTACTTTTAGTTTACTTACAATTAGGTATATTATGGATCATTACATTTAATATTTTACCACAGTTTTAACGAAATCGGTAACGTCGATTTTGCAAAATTAGGTTTTCTTGTAAATTACGTGTGGGCAATTATTTGTTTTTATCACCAATCTGCATTTTGGGGCAAGTGCGACTATACAACATTTTGTTTTGGACCTTAGAGGCTACATTTGAACAAAATTTAATGAAAATCGTTGTCTATTTTGAGAATAACCTAGTTTGGACTGTAACGATAATCATTCAAAACGCCACACTTTTTGTATTAAGAACGAATAATATCACGAAAAACTCAACACCGATTTTCCACTAATCACCTTACTTTCTCTACACCTGTGAGGAGAAAATAATAAAAACCACTCACTGGATTTAATAAATTAATCTATTATTATGTACACCAACAAAAAAGCTTATAAACAATTATGATTAAAACCAAGGATATCGAAACTGTTAATCATTTCAAGAGTGTTTAGGTTTCTAGTGTCAATTAGAGGTTAGGGCGGACAGGACGACCCTCCACTCAAGTGCGTTGCCAGATATTAAACTCCGTTATTGTCAACATAAGTGGAGAACGACCACAAACAACGCTATATAATAAATAATCACAGCCTGTGCACGGAGAGTCGATTTATGTTCTATGAACACTTTCCCAAAAACACATTGCTTTTAATATAGATTATTTTATGTGCATATCACATTTTGGCCTACTTACCAAAACCAATTATTACAAAAATCTGTCATACTTTAAAAAATAATAACTTTGTTACAAAAAGCTGCTATACTAGTAAATCTAAGATGAAATTCAAAATTTGAAAGGTCTAATTGATTAATTTGTGTCCAATTTCACAAGTATTTTTCTTTAATGTAACTTTATTCTAATATTTACATAATTCTTTCTTGGTGTAATTGTTCATCAAATTACTAGATAATCAAAAAATATCCACAAAAAATATCCTGATGTTTCACAAACCAGTCTTCGACTAAAAATGACAGTATTTGTTATCAAGTAAGGGGGGGACCCCTTTATCGAAGTATCTACTAGAAAGCCCAATGGTAACCTATGGTTGTAAAGATTGGACTATAACAAAATCTGAAGAGGTTAAATTTGGAAGAGTCTTACGGGGAATTTATGTTGCTGAAGGAAAATCGAACTTTGAGAACGTTAGGACATCTTCGAAGACTGGTTCCCGAAAAGAATGTCAAGACAATACACTAGTGGAACTCAACAGTGTATAGGGTGCGAGGAAAATTAAAGGATGAGGGAGAGTGATAATGTTGATAAATTTTCGGCATTCGCCGAAAATGAACAAATGAAGAATAGCTGCTGCCGAGAGACGTGTATAGAGGAAAATTGTCCAAAATCTACGAAGAATTGTAGTGCCGATGTAAGAAGAAGAAGAAGAAGAAAGACCCTATTAGAATTCTTCAAAGATCCTCTCTATGTTCCTAACAAAATCTACGAGTGTCTTGGGATCAATAAACCCTAAAGACTTCATTCAAGTCTCTCAAAAACCCTTCAAAGTAAATAAAAACGCTGCGATGCAAACGTGTAGGCGTATAAAGAAAAATAGTCCAAAAGCCACGAAGAGTTGTAGTACCGATAGAAGAAGAAAGAGTTGACTACAATTCTTAAAGATCCTTCCCTACGTTTATAACGAAACCAACGAGTGTCTTGGGATCAGAAACCCTAAAGACTTCAAGTCTCTTAAAAAACATTTAAAGTAAATAAAAACTCTACGAAGCAAACGTGTATAGAGAAAAATTTCCAAACCTCTCGTAGGGGTGTAGCGCCGATGAAAGAAGAAGAGGAAAGACATGACTAGAATTTTCAAAGATCCTCTCTAAACATAACAATGATCCTGCACTAATTCACACCTGCCTTCATTACAGCGTTTCTCTGCAATTACTTAACCGATTTGAATGAAATTTTATATGCAAGTAGAAATGACCAAAACGTAAGTCTCAAAATATTTTCAATTTAACCTGTGATTCATGATATTCGAGGTCAAAGATATCCCAAGTAGAACTGTAGTACAAACTTGATCAGCTGTTAGTTATTTCTGTACGAAATTGGTTGCTAAGAGAAGGAAGTTTGTAACAATCTAACCCGTAGTTTGGAGGTTAAGTTACTTAGATAGACGAAAACAATTTTCGTTTCCATAACAACCAATTCGTACAGAATAATATGTAACTAGTAATTACGTTTGACCTCTAGTTATATTTGTCGCTAGGAGCAATTCCGCTATTGCATTTGTGTACCTATGACCTCGAATATGTCGAATCACAAAATTAATTATTAAAATGAGGGTAAAACATGTTCTTCACAGATCTGTGCACGCAGATAACTTTCAACGTCCTCTAAAAATCCAAAAAGTTACACTGCCCAGTAAAAAACCGTTATATAAAAGAACTTTGGAACTATGATAAATTATGATTAAGTACGATTCATCGAATGGTATTCTTCCAACAGATACACAAATAATACTACACCCAAAATGCGAACAAATTGATATTCATTAAAATTGGTAAATAACTAGGCTACTAATTTAAATTTACGGTTACCATTTTGAAATATTTACTTTTCGTGTTCAACGTTCTTACAAACAAAAAATGTATGGAACTCTTTAAAAATCTAATCTAACGATCACATTGTTTAAATTTTGTCTAAACGAATGCTACAAAAAAACAATTTTGTGTTTAGCGATTCTGCCATTTACCCCTCTTCGATGCCTATGTTCGCTGAGGTATACTAAAAGGGGCCACGATTTAATCAACGGTAATTAACTTTACTATCGGATTACTAAGGGACTAAGGGGGATATTGGTCTGAAGGTACAGACTGTGTTGACGGTTTTAACGACGTATTACTGAAAAACATCAACATCCTAGATTAAAAAATGTACACTGATCCTACCCATCGTATCCTTATGGCTCATTATATATATACAGGGTGGTTAGAAATAATGTACCACCCTCATTAACTTTGTATTTAATTAAAATAGCTAAACATAATTTGTCACAATCTTCTTTATAGTTTGGGCTGCTTGGTAACGGTTTTAATGGAACATTACGTAGTGAGAGTGTAGGAGATAAGTCAAAAATTCCCAATGAAACATATGGTCCATAATTTCAAAAGGCTCGGATGAGACAAGAAAAATTACGTCAATTTTTTAGTTTGAATGGTAAGATTTTCAATTGTTAAAAATCACATGTTTCGTCTCACAAAGATCTACCTATACAATGAAGTATCACATGACCATAGAAACTTTGATTCCCCTCCATTTCCTGGACCACAACCACAAAATTAGGACACTACAACTGGCAGTGATAACAACAATTCCCAAAACTAGTAATATTATCCAAAAACCTACTTATTATATATAATTTTTCTCAGAAAGGTTTATAGAATTCATTTATGAAATAAAACGTCATATATAAATAACAGTTTGGAGTTAGTATGTCAAGAATCAAATAATCTGGAGTAAAAAAGTGAAAAATCCAATAAAGTTCCCATGACAACCACATAAAGAAATTTTTCTTTTTTAAAGATATACATATGTTTTATAATTTACTTTTGAGTAGAAAAAAAATCGGTAAAAAATATATCTTTGAAAAGTTACATCTTGAAAATGCATTTTTGTGAAGAATTAAACGAGGTGAAAATCAGGCTTACATTGAAAAATTTATCAGAAATAGTAATATAATCTAAAACACAATTTTTTATGCTTTTTTTTTTCAGAATAAGGCATACTAAATTTATATGTGTAATGATGGAATTTGGACGTAAAAATTTTGGAGTTAATCTGTCAGGAATAAAAAAAAATGCAATAACCGAAGCCAAAACGCCACATAAATGCTTATACGAGTATATAGCATACAAATAATTTTTTACATTTTTTTCAAGATATGGAAAAATTTTGTAATATACTTGTGAGTAAAAGCTTGTAAAAAATATAGCCTATCAATGTGAAAATTTTTTATATTTGTATGCGAAAAAAAAAATACACAAAATCTAAAAAGTTTGACAAAATTCACCAAAATATTTATTGTATTAAAAACTCAACTTGCTAGGCTAAATAAAGTACCACTAGGTACTAGTTAACGGTACATAGTCTTGAACCATGAATTCATAAATTTTAGAGTTAGGTAATATAGAATGAGAAGAATTGTCTTTACGTCAATAAAATTTGAACAAAAATAAATCGCCGACAAACTTATAACAGAGCAGAAAACATTTTTGTGGGCTATTCAAACACTTACACCAGATGTAGTGTATAGTTGTGAAGATAAATCTTTATCAACAAAACATAATAAATAAATTTAAAAATAATAAACTGACAAAAGAAAAGTAATACACACTAAAATTTGCACAGAACCAGGAAGTAAAATGCCTATCTCGGTCAGTGATAAAAACAAACTAATTCCGTCTGGGAAGCTCAAATTTGAGGTGATAATACAACCAGAATATTTTACCCACAGAAACGTGCAACATTTCCAACGAAAACTTCAAAGTTCATCTTTTCAATGATATATAGATCGCCACAAGAATCGAAATATTATTAATCGGTATTAAACATAGAATGCAGTGGTCCAAATGGCAGTGGAAGTAATAGTTTTAGTCATGATGTTTTAAACTCACGAACTATGAGAGCGACGATAATTTGGAAGGCACCATTCGAAAGAAAAAGAAAAATACTATAAACACTGTGTAGATGTGGAGTGGTTTGACAGATAAGTGGACTTGTGACAAATAGACAAATATGAAGTAAATTTTGTCTGCTGCGACAATCTTCGTAGTTCCCCCCCACCGACTAAAATGGAGTAAATTTAGTGATTTTATTGCATTATTTTTATTGCAATTTAGGAACTTTTGGTTATAGAAATTTGTAAGTACAGATCTTTACAATGGTAATTAGATTATTGCTAGATGGGATTATTTTTAGTGGGTCAAATGTTAAATTGTAAAAAACATGAATTATCTTTGTCTACACACTATCGATACACAAAGTTTCGACAATATATTGTCCTTTGCCACTTCCTGGGTTATGAGAAAATTCTCAAGTAACAATAAACTAAAGGCGGGGTGATGCGAATTTCTTTTTAGTTATCTTAATACATGGGCGCCATTTTAGTTAAGATGTACCAACAAAATTTTCTTGGTGTTATTTTTGACTTATCCACTGTCCTCCCAGCCCTCTTCAATCAAAAACTGGAACATAGAAGCAATCCCTCACTACAAAGAATTACACAAACCATGTTTAGCTATCTTAATTATTAACATTGTTAATAAGAGGTCTGCAAGTTTTTTCTTCTCTTTTCCCAGAAATATTTTTAATAATAACTATATAAATATTTTGAACATTTTTTTGTCCATGTAATACAATACAAATTTTGGTGAATCCTTCTCTTTAAACGTATTCACAAATTATCTACAAAATTTAAGTCCGTTAAGCTACAACTACACCAATTAGCTCATCAAATTATGACCAAGAGCACATTTTCCAAGGATTAAATTTAAGAAGATTTGCGAATCCTCAAAACTCCGCATGCTAAACCACCAGATTCCTGAAAGGTCTTGTACTTTAAGATATAATCTGCTACATATTTTACCGATTTAAAAGAAAATCGTACTTTGCAACACATTGTTATTAAAAATTTCCACCATTTTAAGCACTTTTGGCCTAACATGTGTATTAAAAAGGACATACTATATTCTTGCATTATCTTTTATAGCTGAAGATTGGCATGAAATATAAAATTGTAATGTGTTTTAATCTACATTTCACTCTATAATTACATATATGTGTATGTGTCTTTTACTCAAACCTAGTCGTAAGCTCACAATTCTCAATTATTGGGAAAAATTTTATCATGTCAACTTTCAATTTCACAAAATCGTTTTTCCTGAATGTCCTAAAACATCTATAATACCTATTATGTATGCAATTAAATATCCGTAATCAATTATGCCTAACCCATGTAGGCGGGTAACGGGCGCCGCCCTCAGTAGGTGATGTTGTGGGGGAGGGTATTGCGCAAGCAACCCGACGATGACTTATCAAACGTGGCTTGGGGAACCTTGCCGACATGAGATGTTTCGGTGTCTGTGAGAATGCGCTGAGGAAAGGTTTCGTGGTGGTAGCAGTGTGCTAGTGGTGCACCTATCTTAGTGAGTGGGGGTGTTGTACCGAAAGGCTCCAGTTACACCGGCCCTCCTAGTTCATCGGAGCTAGTTAAGTTTTAAACATTAAAGTCACAAGTACAATTAATGATGACCAAAAGTGTTTTCTACAATACAACAAACAGTTTAAAAAACACGTTTTAATAAGACAGTTATAACCAAAAATAAAATCACTATAAAACTCAATATTAAAGGAAACAAAAACAAACAAACATTACTAATTTTATACACTATTTTTGGATAAACGGCGACCAATATGTTTTATTTGAGTTCTTAGAGACTACACTTGAACAAAATCGTTAGAACCGATTATGAGAAAATAGTAATATTCGACTAGATCATGTTGTTTGATTAAGTTGTAAATTCGCTGTTTCCAAACGTATCGCCTTTGTTTATGATTCTTGTGGATAAAGTTCTAAGGTATTAAATAATAAAGGATATCCTTTATCTATAGTAACTAATTTAAAGATACGTATTGTGAGATTATGAGGATTTTTTTTTGTAATCAGTGAACCCTCGCTCGGGCAACATGTATCTGTGTCGTGCTTCTATATTGTTTAAGTGTTGTGTTAAACTTTGACTTTTTGCTAACTGTAATAAATTACGCGACAGGAAGATGAGGTAACTCGAAAGCGCGGTCATCACAAATATAGACAAACGGATTAGACAGATTACAGGTAATTTTTATACCTATATTTCTTTAGTTTTATGTGTTGAAAAGTGAGTGTAATGTTCAATTAATCTAATTTTAATGGTATATAATAATTATAAAACCTACACGTTTTTAACGTATTCCATTATTGTATTTGAATTACAAGACGGTAAACATTAACCCAGACTCAGACTGATAGATGGTGCCAGAAACAAGGAAGCCGCACAATTAAAACCACCCCATGTTAGAGTAAATGATGTCTGGTTGGTTCTACACAGTGGGACGGTTTAAGTTGTAATCCTAAACAAGTTGTGGTTGTTGGTACAGCATGTACTGTTGAAATTGTAAATTTAGATATTACTGAGTTATGGACAGGATCTCCTGAAAAATTCCAAATTCGGAAAGTAGCAGTAAAAAATTTAAAAATGATGTGAAAAAAATGCTGTTGGTTTTAGAAAAGTGATATGTGTTTATTATTTTGGCGTTGTGAAACGTCAAAATTATTGTGGATATGATCCTAGCAAGTGTGCAAAATGTCGTGTAGGATAAACAAAAATTCCTAATTTTGGGGTTTTTACATTATGGAATGATTTACTTCATGAATTTCATATTTCAAGTCCACGGGTTTGAGCGGGACGTTGATGATCAGTCAAAAAATTTGACTTTTATTACGTAAAAAATTGTATATCTTTAATTTGATTTGAGCACGTTCTTCTCCCTGACTTAGGGTCCGTAGGCATATAACGACAATCATTTTTATATAGTCGAAGTCTTACGACATAGTGCGAGCATATTAATTTCTTCATCAAATAAACATAAATATTAGTAATAAGAAGAACTTGTAGTTTTATTTGATTTCCCATAGATAATATTTCCAATATGTTTCAACTCGATAGTTTTTGCCCCTTAACTACCCGAAGGTCATTTTTGTTACCGTTATATTTTTCCTAATTGTGGGAAAATACAAAGAATATAGAGTTTGAAGTCAATAGAATTTATCGTCTTGTCTGTGTAGACTGGTTGCAACTTACAGACACTCGCGTGAAATTATAAGGGTCCTCTGTAAAGGGTTGAAAACGCATTCCATCTTTTAATCGCTAATGAATTGTTTGTCTCGCATCTCACAAAAACTCTTTAACACTTATACGCTAAGCATTTCTCACTGTGTGGTTAATTAAGTTGTATTCCTCATATAAACAACTATAATATTTGATTTCGCACTGCAATTTAACCAGAAATCCAACTAATTGTGTTTCATATTTGTTCGAGGATGACATGATATCTGAAACTTTAAATTTGGTTTAGCGCCAACGTATTAATTTTTTCGCAAAATAAACGTAGCCTACATATTCGTAATGAGAATAACTTCTAGTTTTTAAATTCATTGAATAGTAGAGCAAACCTAGCATGAACTATGTCATGCGTTATAGGAAGAGTTTAAAATATAAAATTAAATAAATGAAAGTTTGAGCAAGTGAAGCACAGTAGGTAACTCATGTGGGTGGGCCACGGCAGGTACCGGCCAGTCCCAATACTCTGTGTGTGAGGCGACCCTTCGTTCAGCCGCATATCCCCGTTTAATAACAGTATAACAAAGATAAGAAACCACAGATCGACCAAATCAAAATGTACACCAAACTCTCTTTTGTCATATGTTTGTCACCTTGTGCTAAACTTGGTCGTCCAAAATCGGATTCAGTCCTCGTCGTTTCACTGCCATCCAAAAATGAATTGTGTGCCAACTAAAAATCTGAGCCCGGGAGATAGTTGCATCTCCGTAAAATTGTATTTAATCGCTACATGCTATTGTTCCGTTTTATTGAAACTTGACGCAAAAATTAACGCCTTTTATTTTGAACTCCATTTTTTGGTATGAGGAAAAAACAAACATTTACGAAAAAAAATAGTATTATAAAAATCTAAACAGATAAAAATATATAGCCTACATCTAAATAAAGGTTACATCAGCTGTTTAAATGTTGGTCTCATAATAACTGTCATTTCCTAAGCGAAAAATCCACGTTTAGTTTTTAGACACGCCTCGTATATGAGCGTACATTTTATATATCTGTTGGGAAAATATTAACATTGCTTCGCCAATATAATTTGAAGTAAAACAGGCAGCGCAACACTTCTGATGCGCATATGTTAAAGTTAAATGTATTCTTTATCAGATTATCTACCTTTTAGCCAAGACAGCAGTGTGTTTCTCTTTGGTGCACTGCTGTTAAAATCGAATCATTTATTCAAGCCTCGTGTTGCACCAAGGTTTTTACTTTATTGGCATTTTGTATTAAGGTTCTGCTCCACCTCTGCTATATTGGATTAATGGTACATTAGAAACAAATGTTGTTTTGATATCACTTTTCCAACTCAGAATTATAATTATTTCTTATTTTTAAAGAATACATGTTGGGAAAAAGAAATGTGTGTACATTAAATTTAAATTTAGTTAATAGTTTTGCGTTATGGAATAATTAGTTTTATTTTTTTTTAAGAAAATTTTTTTGGTTTTTATCTGTTAGGCCCTACACATAACATAGAACACGTAAAAAACATTTAATTATGTCTGATCCATCTGTATAGGATTATTTGTCACATATTCCAACCAAAGACCCGATTGATTCCAAATTAAACTGTACAAATGTTGTTGTTTGATACGAGACAGATGTCTTACACAATGTTTATATTTTGATTACCATTTCTTAAGTAGGGGTTAGATCCAAACGCACAAAATTTTCCTTTTATGGTCTTGTTTTTTTTTTTGTAAAAATCATATTACAAAATACTTAAAATCCTCAGTTTAAATATGAAATCATTTTGTACGTACGCCGTACACCAGCAAATATTCTGGTTTTAAGGAGCTGGTTTATAAAATTCAAATTTAACATATGGTTTTTTACTTAACCATTTGATAAGTCATGTACAGGTCACATATCCCTTTCTATATACAGGGTGATTCAAAATTGGACAGTAATATTTCGGGAGCTGATTTTAGAGTTAAAAATAGGGGGGGAGGTATATAAACATAGGTCCCGGAAACGCTTCTTTTCCGTCTGTCGGCCATTTTGTGTTAAAAAAAAATTAATGATACCTTTTGAAATTAGTAAGTTATGAGTTTACATTTGGTATAGGCTTTGTTTACGGAATTTTTAATCAGTAGACCGAGATTTTACTATGTAAATATTCAAAATGGCGACCGTTTATAATTTTTAAAGCCAAATATCTCACAAACCGTAAATTTTACAAAAGTTTTAAACAAGTTAAAGTCTAATTTTTGATTACATCATGATAAAAAATATTCCATTTTAGCTTGAGTTATTGACACTGTATAGTAATTATAGTATAACTAGTAGGATTATCATAATGTTTTGCTTTTTCTTGACAATTGCCAATTTTTATCGTTTAAGTTTTTTCTTACACTAACTTGGTTATTTTTCAAGTTACAGAAAAATTAAGAAACCCATTTTATTTGTCATTAAAAAAATATAAATATTTTGTCTACTACAAAATTTTCGTAAAATTTAGGTTTCCGAGATATTTAACTTTAAAAATTATAAACGGTCGCAATTTTAAATATTTACAAAGTAGTTTTATATTTAGGTGTACTGATTAAATAATTCGTACACTAAATTAAAACTGATAACATTACTAATTATTTCAAAAGTTATCATTTTTTAATCACAAAATGTCCGACAGACAGAAAAATGAAGCGTTTCCGAGCCTATGTTTTATATAAACATTATTTTTTATATTTAGCTTTAGAATTAGCTCAAGAAATATTGCAGTAGAATTTTGAATCACCCTGTATCTCGAAATGTTGTATGTATAGTTTGTCTATACGCTTCAAGACAAATTGACCAAATTTGGAGCAGATATCCTTCACTACATTACTCAAATAGGCTAGATTAGGATTTCAAAATTACATACAGTTTCATTTTTATAACGCTCTAATCCTGTACTTTAACTATTCCTGACTCAATAGTTGTAGTGTTCATTTGTTTGTACGATGTTACCCAATAACCCATCCAGTACACATACATATATAAATGTAAAATAAAATCAGTAATAAAAAATGTCATCCCGGCAACACCGAGTAATTCAGCAAAACTATATTTTGCAATATTTCTCTCTCTTGCACACATTTTTTTTTATTGGAGAGAGAGAGAATTTTTATTACTGTATTTACTTTATAAAATAAAATAGGAATGCATATTGAAATAGATATGTGAAAGCATTAGACTGGAATCTGTGTTTGATTTCAATGAAATCTGTGAAATGGAACAACAGTGACCTTGTCTAGTATTAAACCATCCAACCTATGGAATCCTAATTAGGTTGTCCTTGCTCACTCTTTCTCTAACATCGAATTCAACTACGTAATGCGTACAAATCCAGCTCACCAAAATACAGAAATATTACCAAATTCTAGCTAAATGCATTGTCCCTCCTACATTTGCATGGTTTCTAATAGTTTTAAAACTCTATTTCATTAACATAGCCAATGAAGGTAAACCCAAAGACACTTATAATTTCACGCACGTGTTTGCAAACTTTGAATTTATATTGTTGTTTATATATTGCCCCACAGATAACAATTATAATATTATTATTATATATATATATATATATATATATATATATATAATATAACAATTTTAAAAAATGGAATAGATATGGAATAAAATTTCTACAATTTTGTTTTGAAATATTATGTGTGTAGGGTATCAAAAAAAGCTGAAAATTATTCTGATTACGCATATGTATGTACATTTAACGACAAAATCAATATATTGGCACAAATTTTTAATCAGAGATCACCCCCCCCAACTTAAATTCAGCGTGACCTACAAATCTGAAAAAAAAATCGATTTGAAATTAAATTACTGAGCGAAATCATATATTATATTTTTTGTATGACGAATACAACTTAATTTAACCACACAATGAGAAATGCAAAGCGTGTATGTTTTAAAAGCAGTTTTTGAGATATGAAACGAACAATTCAATAGCAATTAAAAGATGTATTGTATTTTCATTGATTTCTCTTTATTAAACCTTAAATTATACGCGTGTGTCTATCTGTCTGTACAATTTAAACTGCCACTTAGAAGACTTCGACTTTAACAAAAAAACTGTTCCAATATCCCTAGTGTGGTTTTAGCACACGCTTGACAAATAAAAAACAAACATTAAATGCTGTCACAAATTCGATTTAATTATGACTTAGGGTAAGGACATATTTATGGCACAAGTGAAGTAAGTTTAAGCACTTATTATATATATATATATATTATTTTTTATTTTTCAAAGAACGTGTCCATCGTTTATTTTCACTTTTTCGAAATGATTTTTTTGGTGACGAATAGTTCCTTTTTATGTGGTTTTGGAGATAGGTGGAGAAGGAAAGTTTGTGCAATATTTTTACACCATTCTGATTGTATGCGTCCACTTTTAAACACTACATTTTTTTATTTCCCCCGGTTATTTAGAAAAACATAGAAAACACTAGTCATTTTTTTAAAGAAGTGCAATTCTAATGTCAGAAGGACAATTTCGACAATAAATGGGAAAATTTAACTTTGATAGCATCTGCAATAACAGCACCCCATCTAAATCCTCTTGGATATCATTTATATAGTAAAACATGTTATTTGATATAACAATAAAGTTACTCCCCCCCCATCCACATCCGTCACGTAATTTCGTGACGTATCATTTCCATCTTCAGAATTGTAGCTCTACTAAAGCAGTCAATACAATCAAAAACACCCAAAACGTGCACTTAACACACATTATTTAAGAATTACCAGAGTCGAGGCGTAATTGTGGGTGCTTGTGTTTTTATAATGTATTGATAGGAAGCTAGTCCATAAATATAACAACTAAAAACATTACAACGTAACGGTGAGAGAAGGGGGGGGGGATTAAAATGAATCTATTTGTATAGATAAATCTGTATAACCTATTAAATGCCAAATATTATTTACGATATTGTTTGTTGTGTTCAAAGTTTGTGTTTAAATTTTAGGCCACTAACTCTACACCTGATGAAGTCGGCTGTGCATGGCGAAACAACCCTGTAATGTTTTCTACAAAACTACAAAAATCAGAATTTTCAGACACAAAAAAAATTCAAAGTAGATTATCTTGCGATTCAATAAAACGAACAAATTTATAAATTAATGTAAAATCAATTTTCTTGAGTTATTGCACAACCTTTAGTTGTCTTTTTAAATTGGACAAAAAATTTAAGAGTTAGAACGTTACCCTGCGGCATACCACTTGTTGGACAATGGAAACCGAAGACATTTGTTTGTCCGACCAACAGATGCCAGTTAATGAGATCTCATTTACATTTATTTAGTGTCCAACTTTATCTGAGACAAGTGGACAACTAAACAATTCCTTTGGTTTACCCTAATTAAGTTCCAATGACGACGGTTCATTCACACGTTCTGTCAGCGATTCGATTGATCGAAGTTTGCAGATTTTATATCGATTCTCAGTTGCAAAGGGGGAAAATACTTAAACAGATGTTTGTACACAGTGTGCGCTTTGAATATAAATAGAAGTAGAAGTTTATTAAGTGAATTTAAACGAGTTCTAAGAAGTTTGGTATTGATTTTCTTCGTAAGCATACATCTTATTTTAAACTCAAGTATTACGTATTTTCTAGTATTTTATTCTACACGGTGATTTTTTAATTGGAGAAACGGCTTTATATTGCATAACTGACAGGTACTTGTAGACAGAAACAAATGTGAACCTATATGCTAATAAAATACTTTTTTCTAGATTTAACATTTTGGTTCCATCATATTGAACGTACTTTTTTTTTTTTTTTTTAATACGAAGGTGGACATGTGAAACATGATTTTCACGTAAAATTCGACAAGAAAAACGATGCTGAAATCCGTTTTTCGATAAATGCCTTCGTTTTCGAGTTATATGCAATCAAAGTTGCAATGAATGAAAAACCTCTGGGTAAAATGCGCCGTCGAAACTTATCTATTGTGTTTTTCCTGCAGACAAGATCTAATAACAAACCTGAAATAATTTTGAACCACTACAATTTATTTTGACAGACGTCAATAAGTTGCATCGTAACGTAAATACTAACAGCTGATTTAAACTAGGCTTACTTTTATAAAACGGATATCACTTGAGGTTAGCGCACTGTCAATCTGTAGAGGGGAAGCACTCTCAACATTTACTATACAATGGTATGCTTTCAAATTTTATCCTATTATCAATGTATGATCGAAAACAATTATTTAAATTTTAAAGTTAAATATTGTAATATTTAAAGTGAATAATAACAGTTGACATTTAATTTGAAGTTGTGTTGTTAATTATTAGTTATTGTTTATTATTATCATCATCATTATTATTAGTACTGTTTAAAGTTTGTTATTGGATGTACTGCAGTATTGTGGAGGAAAAACACAATAGAAAAGTTCGACGGCGCATTTTACCTAGTTAACGTGATTTTTCCTTCATTTCAACTTTGAATGTTTATAACATCCAAAACAATGATATTTATCGAAAAAACAGTTATACAATATAAAGCAGTTTCCGTACTTAAAAATCACCCTGTATAACGTTATATAATAACTTTAGTATAGAACGAAAGGAAATAACTGTTTAAACAAAAAATCGTGTTTTTTTTTATATAAGCTTGGAAAGAGTGTATAGATTTTCTTCTTTCTTAAATTTTCTTATTTTTTTCAAATTGTTGGGCTGATTTACCAAATTATAGCTATTTAATTTAGAAGTAGGAAAACCAACTTTTTCTTTAAAACGGATTTATTTTATTTTATTACAAAATTACTTTATTGTATGAATACAAAATTCACCTTAAGTCAATTTAGGCCCGACATATTTGGGATTCCGCTTGTTAACAAGAAAATACAACAACAAACTAATCAAAATTATATTCTGGTATGCCAACTACAGGTCCTTTCAAAATGTTGTAATAAAATTATTTTTCTTCTTCTGCGACATATCCTTAAAGCTGTTGAAATATCTTTCATTTCTGTATACCTCCTTGGTAACGTTTCTCCCAGGATAAGCAAATTGAACAGAAGATATTACGGGCTGTGAAATTTCAGAAATAAGTTTCAGATAGTCACCTAAAAGATGCTTCTTTCCTCCTTTTCATGGTATGCGTATAATGTTCTGGTTATTTGTTTTATGTTACAAAAAAATATCAACTGTGAGTTGACGGTGATAGATCAGTCCCTACGCTGCAGCTTTGGGCAAGGAAATATTTTGAATGTAGTCAATCGGTAGTGACAGTAATTATTAGTAACTATTCTGTAGCATCAATCATAATTTGTTAAATTTGTCCGGACTGATGTTCTTTTGACAAACAAAATCAAAATATTTAGCAGACAAATACAGTCATTCAAAGAAGTAGAAGTAAATCAGTAACTCTAGAAAAGTAGTTTAAAATAAATGTTAGAAAATTGGACTGATGCTCTTTACTAAAACTCGATTCATACATACCTTATGTTTTTTTCTCATTGAATTTGTAAAATACTAATAGCCCTAGAAGCGGCAAAATTTCTTTTCTTTTCTACCTAAACTAAATCTTATTTTTTCTCTATCTCATTTTTCCTTGTTTTTCTTTTTTTTCCATTTAGTTTGTAAGAATGTTTTTTTGTAAAAATATTTGCTGTGAAAGAAGAACAAACAAAAATCCAAACACAGCTTTTGGAGAATCGTGAATTTTAAAACGCTGCTGTCGAAAGGAAAACAGTAACAATCCTAAAACTAAAAAAAACCTCTGTGGCTTAATAGTTCTGATGTAGAAGTTAGTATGCGGTGGGCACATTGAACTGTTATTCCAGAATTCTTAACAAGAATTCGCTACCAATCGTAGCCCAATTTTCCTCACAACATCGTACATTTTTGAACCTCCGCGGAGATTGAAAAGCATAAAGAGACCCTCGAATACTCTCATAGCGTCAAGGTTGGAAAATAACATAAGTTGGTCAAGAGACCTGATACACATCTAAGCCACGATTGCATGAAGAAATATTTAGATTCAACTAAGGTCTTTTGAGATTCCTACGCCCGGTACTCATTTTAAATGAGCCACTGAGAGTATTAATAATATATAATAAATACATCTATAAGATGAAAGTAAAAGCAAGACTTGGAACGCTCATCGATAATAACGAGAAAATTGAAGGTATTGATACCATAATGAGATCAGGAACAAGAAACCTGGACCTTCAAAAAATATGAAAAAATGCTGAAATTTTGGGCTTGTGGAAAATGTATAAACCCGTAAATGACAATGGTCAGTGGGGTATCAGAAAAATGTAAAGCAACAGGAGATATTTGGGAATCCAGACACAACAGAAATTAGACGGAAGCGAATAAATTGGCAGGGATCAGGGGGTGAGTTTACAAAGAGTCAAGAGGAGCTAGAAGAGTGCCTGGATGATATGATGAACGATTTCACCAGAATAGGGTGACGTATCAACAGATCGAAATCTCAATGGATTGATAGATGGATGGAAGTTCGAGAATTGTCATCCCTGCGGGTGCAAGCCTGCAAGCTAGTATCGGGAAATTAGGTCTCAGTATGATGCACAATTCCGCTACTTACAGACAACTAGCCGTTATAAAAACATTGACCACTGTCTATATGGTGGGTTATGTTCGGACCTACTGAGTTATTATTTCAAATATACATATACATATATATATATATATATATATATATATATATATATTTTAATTAAGGTTTTTTTAATGATTTTGTATGGACCTTAATTTTTTAGTAATTCAAAAGTAAATAAATTTTATAAATATTTCTTATTATTGCCAACTTAATTCATTAAATTAAAAATCCAAGTAACTCTCTGAATAATAAATTTAGGGAAAATCCTACAAACTTTTTTTTCTATTTTTATTTAAGGTATGTTCACAATGTTTTTCAGTTTTTTTCAACCTATAGTGTCCAAACTGGGGGGGGGGGCAGAATGTTTTCTATGTCACTATGTTGACAATTTAGGGAAAAATAAATACATATTTATAAATAGAACAAGCTTTCCTTCAATTTGATGCCCCACATGCAATATTCAATCACAAAAAAATTATAAGAAAAGTTTTGTCCCACCAATTTTCCAAAAATGGTTTAATAATGGTCGCTGTATTTTTCCTGCTTTTTTTGCACAGGAATAAAACACTTTGGGATGTTTCATCGAAAACGAACTTAGTTTTGGAGTTAAAATTGAACTGTCGGTAGACAGACATGTCCGCGATTTTATAAAGGTCCTTGGTTTACATACAGACCGTAAAAAGAACCCCAGTAGCCTTTAGAGTTGCTACAAAAGTAAACAGCACAAAAAAAAAGTTATGGTTTTCGTGTACATGTATTGAATAAAAGAAATGATTTATTATCAGTTCCTCCCGCAGGGATTCGCGATGTCGATCGAGTGGGATGTCAATCGGTTGAGACGCCACCCAGAATAAATGTCCGGAGATGTAAAGAGAAAGCCGGAGACGGAAGAGAATGTTCGAAATTTGTTACGCTGGCTCTTCTGTCCTTTCATACAGTTCCTTTTGTCAAGCGCAGTGATAGGGGTCAGGTTTCTTCCCCTCCAGTCCCTTTTTTGTTCTTTTGTTTGTTATAGGCCTATAGTAAACCTATACTGTATTCATTAAAAGACAACTGGTATATTACAGAATTATTTCTAAGCGAATTGAACATTTAATATTAGTTTTAAAAGATACAGTCCTGCCTGCTATGAATTAAATAACATTATTTAAAACATAATAAAACAACTTGAAAAATTACACGCATTAATAAACACACCTCTCTAAAACTGGAAGAAAAGTGGATGTTTTTTTAGTTAGTTAATATTTTTCCTGCTGAGAACCGTCTCAATTTCTGGAATTGTAACGATCGCCCGGAGTGCAAGCCTACAGTAAGATCCAAACTTAAGAGGTAGTCCCATTTTCAAACCGTATGACCATATCGTCAATCAAGAGAAACCACCTAATTATCTTGCTAAAACACTGTTTTGTTTATAAAATAAAATGTCATAAGCTTCTAATTTGACATGTTTTCGTGAGATTGTTGGAGTGGTTTTAAAAATATCAGATAACTTGACCAATCAAGTAAACAGAATCTGATTGGGATAGGTTGGAAGAATAAATGTGTGGCTTAATTCAACTGACCGCTAGACATACCTAACCTCGTCTTTCAAGCTCATCTGATTGTCCAAGCATATGATGCTATCAAGATTTGATTGAATAGACAAGTGAAAGCAGGATGTGTATATATTTTTTTTAAAATTATTTTTTGTGGTTTACAGTCCAAGCAAATGATTTTATCCAAATATGATTGAATAGACAAGTGGAAGCAAAAAGTTTTTATATTTTACTGTAATTTATAGTCCAAGCTTATGATGTTATCAAGCTTCGATTGAATAAACAAAAGTGTAAACAAGGAGGTATATTTTATTGTGGTTTATAGTCCAAGCATATGCTGTTATCAAAATATAATTGAATAGACAAGTGGAAGCAGAAAGTATATATATTTTACTGTAATTTATAATCCAAGCTTATGATGTTATCAAGCTTTGATTGAATAGACAAGTGTTAACAGGATGCATATTTTATTGTGGTTTATAGTCCTAGCATATGCTGTTATCAAAATATAATTGAATAGACAAGTGGAAGCAGGATGTATATATATATATATATATATATATATATATATATATAACTGTTATTTATAATCTAAGCAATGATGTTATCAAGTTTTGGTTGAATAGACAAGTGTAAACAGGAGGTATATTTTATTGTGGTTTATAGTTCAAGCATATGATGTTATCCAAATATACTGAATAGACAAGTATTCAGTATATACTGAAGCACGATGTATATATATTTTACTGTTATTTATAGTCCAAGCAATGATGTTATCAAGCTTTGATTGAATAGACAAGTGCAAACAGGAGGTATATTTTATTGTGGTTTATAGTTCAAGCGTATGATGTTATCCAAATATACTGAATAGACAAGTATTCAGTATATACTGAAGCACGATGTATATATATATTTTACTGTTATTTATAGTCCAAGTAATGATGTTATCAAGCTTTGATTGAATAGACAAGTGTAAGTAGGAAGTATATGATATATATTTTATTGTTGTTTATAGTCGAAGCAATGATGTTATCAAGCTTTGATTGAATAGACAAGTGTAAGCAGAAAGTATATGATATATATTTTATTGTTGTTTATAGTCCAAGCAATGATGTTATCAAGCTTTGATTGAATAGACAAGTGTAAGCAGAAAGTATATGATATATTTTTATTGTCCAAGCTTATGAGTTATCAAGCTTTGATTGAATAGGCACGTGGAAGCAGGATGTATATGTTTATTTTATTGTGGTTTATAGTTCAAGCATATGATGTCATCCAAATATACTGAATAGACAAGTGGAAGCACGATGTATATATATTTTACTGTTATTTATAGTCCAAGCAATGATGTTATCAAGCTTCGATTGAATAGACAAAAGTGTAAACAAGGAGGTATATTTTATTGTGGTTTATAGTCCAAGCATATGCTGTTATCAAAATATAATTGAATAGACAAGTGGAAGCAGAAAGTATATATATTTTACTGTAATTTATAATCCAAGCTTATGATGTTATCAAGCTTTGATTGAATAGACAAGTGTTAACAGGATGCATATTTTATTGTGGTTTATAGTCCTAGCATATGCTGTTATCAAAATATAATTGAATAGACAAGTGGAAGCAGGATGTATATATATATATATATATATATATATATATAACTGTTATTTATAATCTAAGCAATGATGTTATCAAGTTTTGGTTGAATAGACAAGTGTAAACAGGAGGTATATTTTATTGTGGTTTATAGTTCAAGCATATGATGTTATCCAAATATACTGAATAGACAAGTATTCAGTATATACTGAAGCACGATGTATATATATTTTACTGTTATTTATAGTCCAAGCAATGATGTTATCAAGCTTTGATTGAATAGACAAGTGCAAACAGGAGGTATATTTTATTGTGGTTTATAGTTCAAGCGTATGATGTTATCCAAATATACTGAATAGACAAGTATTCAGTATATACTGAAGCACGATGTATATATATTTTACTGTTATTTATAGTCCAAGCAATGATGTTATCAAGCTTTGATTGAATAGACAAGTGTAAGCAGGAAGTATATGATATATATTTTATTGTTGTTTATAGTCGAAGCAATGATGTTATCAAGCTTTGATTGAATAGACAAGTGTAAGCAGAAAGTATATGATATATATTTTATTGTTGTTTATAGTCCAAGCAATGATGTTATCAAACTTTGATTGAATAGACAAGTGTAAGCAGAAAGTATATGATATATTTTTATTGTCCAAGCTTATGAGTTATCAAGCTTTGATTGAATAGGCACGTGGAAGCAGGATGTATATGTTTATTTTATTGTGGTTTATCGTTCAAGCATATGATGTCATCCAAATATACTGAATAGACAAGTGGAAGCACGATGTATATATATTTTACTGTTATTTATAGTCCAAGCAATGATGTTATCAAGCTTCGATTGAATAGACAAAAGTGTAAACAAGGAGGTATATTTTATTGTGGTTTATAGTCCAAGCATATGCTGTTATCAAAATATAATTGAATAGACAAGTGGAAGCAGAAAGTATATATATTTTACTGTAATTTATAATCCAAGCTTATGATGTTATCAAGCTTTGATTGAATAGACAAGTGTTAACAGGATGTATATTTTATTGTGGTTTATAGTCCTAGCATATGCTGTTATCAAAATATAATTGAATAGACAAGTGGAAGCAGGATGTATATATATATATATATATATATATATATATATATATATATATATATATATATATATATATATATATATATAACTGTTATTTATAATCTAAGCAATGATGTTATCAAGTTTTGGTTGAATAGACAAGTGTAAACAGGAGGTATATTTTATTGTGGTTTATAGTTCAAGCATATGATGTTATCCAAATATACTGAATAGACAAGTATTCAGTATATACTGAAGCACGATGTATATATATTTTACTGTTATTTATAGTCCAAGCAATGATGCTATCAAGCTTTGATTGAATAGACAAGTGCAAACAAGAGGTATATTTTATTGTGGTTTATAGTTCAAGCGTATGATGTTATCCAAATATACTGAATAGACAAGTATTCAGTATATACTGAAGCACGATGTATATATATTTTACTGTTATTTATAGTCCAAGCAATGATGTTATCAAGCTTTGATTGAATAGACAAGTGTAAGCAGGAAGTATATGATATATATTTTATTGTTGTTTATAGTCGAAGCAATGATGTTATCAAGCTTTGATTGAATAGACAAGTGTAAGCAGAAAGTATATGATATATATTTTATTGTTGTTTATAGTCCAAGCAATGATGTTATCAAACTTTGATTGAATAGACAAGTGTAAGCAGAAAGTATATGATATATTTTTATTGTCCAAGCTTATGAGTTACCAAGCTTTGATTGAATAGGCACGTGGAAGCAGGATGTATATGTTTATTTTATTGTGGTTTATAGTTCAAGCATATGATGTCATCCAAATATACTGAATAGACAAGTGGAAGCACGATGTATATATATTTTACTGTTATTTATAGTCCAAGCAATGATGTTATCAAGCTTCGATTGAATAGACAAAAGTGTAAACAAGGAGGTATATTTTATTGTGGTTTATAGTCCAAGCATATGCTGTTATCAAAATATAATTGAATAGACAAGTGGAAGCAGAAAGTATATATATTTTACTGTAATTTATAATCCAAGCTTATGATGTTATCAAGCTTTGATTGAATAGACAAGTGTTAACAGGATGTATATTTTATTGTGGTTTATAGTCCTAGCATATGCTGTTATCAAAATATAATTGAATAGACAAGTGGAAGCAGGATGTATATATATATATATATATATATATATATATATATATATATATATATATATATATATATATATATATATAACTGTTATTTATAATCTAAGCAATGATGTTATCAAGTTTTGGTTGAATAGACAAGTGTAAACAGGAGGTATATTTTATTGTGGTTTATAGTTCAAGCATATGATGTTATCCAAATATACTGAATAGACAAGTATTCAGTATATACTGAAGCACGATGTATATATATTTTACTGTTATTTATAGTCCAAGCAATGATGTTATCAAGCTTTGATTGAATAGACAAGTGCAAACAGGAGGTATATTTTATTGTGGTTTATAGTTCAAGCGTATGATGTTATCCAAATATACTGAATAGACAAGTATTCAGTATATACTGAAGCACGATGTATATATATTTTACTGTTATTTATAGTCCAAGCAATGATGTTATCAAGCTTTGATTGAATAGACAAGTGTAAGCAGGAAGTATATGATATATATTTTATTGTTGTTTATAGTCGAAGCAATGATGTTATCAAGCTTTGATTGAATAGACAAGTGTAAGCAGAAAGTATATGATATATATTTTATTGTTGTTTATAGTCCAAGCAATGATGTTATCAAGCTTTGATTGAATAGACAAGTGTAAGCAGAAAGTATATGATATATTTTTATTGTCCAAGCTTATGAGTTATCAAGCTTTGATTGAATAGGCACGTGGAAGCAGGATGTATATGTTTATTTTATTGTGGTTTATAGTTCAAGCATATGATGTCATCCAAATATACTGAATAGACAAGTGGAAGCACGATGTATATATATTTTACTGTTATTTATAGTCCAAGCAATGATGTTATCAAGCTTTGATTGAATAGACAAGTGTAAGCAGAAAGTATATGATATATATTTTATTGTTGTTTATAGTACTAGCATATGGTGTTATCAACATTTGATATATATATATATATATATATATATATATTGTTTTTAGTCTAAACATATGATGTTATCAAGATTTGATTGAATAGACAAGTTTAGTGGGAAGCAGGAAGTACACCCTAATAGCGTCCAGTGGTCAAGAAAGACCTGATAGGGAAAATGAAAGAAAGGTATCTAACCCATGACTCCACGAAAGAATGGTGTATATCCAGCTACCATACGGAATGCGATCACAAACTTAAAAGAGCTCATTCTTGACACAGACCGATATCGGCCCACTATCATTTCTGTACGTACTGTGAATAATATTGCCATTCCCTCTCATTTAATCGGAATCCACACATGCAAGTTATTACAAATAAAGTCAATATCAATAGATTCAGTAGGCAGTGCACTAGAAGTACTCACGCCAGCGTTGGCGTCCTTTAAAACGCCCTTTCTACAATTTTAATTTTTCTTTCCAATGATATACATTTCTGTTCATATTTCCTTTGAAATTTCTTCTATAATATCAGGATTTCTTCAACTCAGCAGCGTTATCGTCGTATAGCTGTCGACGTCTTATCTCTTCCTACTCCAAAGTTACACTGCCCAAACGCCGCACGCGACGATCTTTTCCGCATCCACACGCAAGCGTTACCCCTTCCCTCCCTCACCACTGTTGACACCAACAAAATTAAAATCATTTATACTTTACGAAAGTGTGATAAATCTTGCTATATTCTGGTTGCAAATACAGTTTTTAACGACCTCTTCAATACAGGCATAAACAACAAAAGAAGTTTTGTCCCTAAAAAACTTAATTTAGACCCGCATAACCTCAAAATGAGTTGCTAATTCACACATATCTGTGAGCAGATATTTGTTTAAAAGTTATTACAATGTGTCCTTTATATATCGGTTTTAACCGGGAATACCATCTGCAGTTCATGAACAATTAACTATATCAAAACGATTTGTTACAGGGGGGGGGAGGGGTTGAAGCGGCAACTTTGTGACATTTGGAAGTTCTCGCAGACTTAAACTTGACGGTAATATTTAAATTGATGATCTAACAGCTGACGGTCGATTAAACAGCTGGCCTTGAGATAAGCTGGGATTGTCCTATTTAACAAGGCTAAGCAATTTATTATTTCCTCGTACAACATACGTAAGTGGTTGGGTAATTGTAGTCATATTTTCAGATTAAGTTTTAATTAATATATGTCAATAATAGAAAGTATATTGTAATTGTAGTTGTGCATAACGTCATTTATAATAACTACTGAGCAAATATTCAATTCCTTACATCTTTCTTAATGAATTAGTATGATAGTAAAAATAGTATGAAAAACCATAAAATTTTTAAATAAACACATGAAGTTTTAGATAGACATTGCGTGGACCATACGCTTTATGAAAATCAAAATATTCGTCCCTCAATCGTAGGGAAGGTGAGCCAAATCGTATTTGTCTGTAAAATCTCTAAATATTCATGTTATCAAAAAATATTAAAGCGTTACATTTTTACAACATATTTTTCTATGACTAAAATAACAAAATACAGATTGCTGAAACAAAAATTATCTAAGTTTTGTTTTGTTTTATTTTACAGCGATAAAAAATGACAGAAAATGATTTTGAAATTTTAAATATGAGAATTTCACATATTTTCAACGGGTTTTCGCTAATTACTGTGTATGAAAAATACTTATCAAATTAAAAAATAGACGAAATGAAATTTTTCATTTTTGAAATTAACTCTGTTACAAACGATGAAAATTGAAATATTAAAAATAAATTGAACAAATATTTTCTACTTTATTTCCAAATTGCTCGGTTTTTATAGGTTGATAGGTATAGGGCTAGAAAAAAAAATTATTGTTGAAGTTTTCTTCTTTTTTAAAAATTAAAAATTAACTTAATATAGTTTCGAAAAATAAACGTAAACAAAATCGCAGCTTTCGTATAAATACTTCGTTAATCCAAAATTTCAAAACATCAATTTTGTAACAAAATTAATAATATAAAATGTCCTTTTTTCATATATATTTTTTAAATTAGGAAGCCACAGCTCCTTGAAGATTTAAAATCCAACGAAAAATCACCATTTTTGTACGATAGACGTACGTTTCCGACAAATAATTATAAAAAGTATGTATTTAAACAAACATTGACAAGATTTATTTTTTATAAAGCATAAAATTTATTAATAATGAACTTTAGAAGATAAGGAAAACCGCTCTTTTGAACAATTTTCTGATGTCAAAATCAATCAATAAATAAATAAAGAGCCAAATTAAATCGAAGGAAATGAAAATGGATAGGGCACATAACTAATAAAATACAGATAATATTGAGCTAGTGGCCCAAAGTAGTTGACTTGTCGGCCGAGCCATACATAAATGAGAAGAATCAACCAAGGAGAAATAGCATATCAGCTCCTTTTTTGTTTAAAGGCGAAAACCCTTGCGGTCATCACCGCTTTAAAAGAAAGAGAATATGCAAAAATAGATATCTAGCCGTTGAATATATATATATATATATATATATATATATATATATATATATATATATATCAAGACTAGATTAACAAATGTGTAAATCCAGCTAAAGTAGATCGGGGTTGCCTCACCTAACGTAATCTGGTTAGAAGTCCAGCAAATAGGATAGAGTGCCAGATGACATGCTTTTCTAAAAGCCCCTCAAAAAAAATTGACATTTATGAGCAACGTATATTGGAATGCACTTAGGAAAGATGAAAAAAGAGATCTATCTTAAGACTAAGATTAACAAAAGCTGTAAATTCAGCTAGAGTAGATCGGGATTGCCCGAATCTGGTTAGAAGTCAAGGACACATAGGGTAAAGTAGAGCAAGACGACGTGCTTTCTAAAAGCCCTAGTGCTCCTCATAAAAAAAATAAAATTCATATCACACATGAACAACGAATATTGGAATGCACAAACAGATAGATTTCCAATACGTTATGTTTTAGGTAAGCCTACCTAAGGAAGTCCTCATGAGAATAGATTTTGATAAAATCAAAATTTAGCATTTACTTAAAATTGTAGTTTTAGTAAAAATGAGAATGAACGGTCCAAACGTTTAATCTCAATACTCATCGATACACATTGTTAAAAAGGAAACTCCTTTTTTTTGGAATCTACAACCTTCAAAACAAATATATCCCAAAATAAATTTTGTTGTCTCCACAATATGTCATACAAGTATACTATGTATAATTTAAAGTATTTAAATAACAGGTTTAAAGAATTTACTGTAACTTTTACAAGTAGGTGGAAATGTCGTGTAATATTGATTTGTTTGAGGAAAATATTTCTCAAATAGAACAATCCAACCGGGATAGACTGGGGAAAACAATCATCTACAGAAAGTAGGCCTAATAGGATTTAAACCTCACTGACTTCAGTAGATATGTAGCCTATTGCTTTAGCTGGACTTTGTCAAATCAAATTGGATTTGGCCAGCACATAAATATCCAATACCCGCTAAAAAAAAATGTTTCATTCATCACTTTAAACAGAGTACTAGTTCTGTGGACTTCTATCCTCGTAGAAAGATTACCATAAAAGATTTGATTACTGTTCATTTATGAATAAACAGAGTGGATTATTTATATCGATACCAGTCAATATTTAAAAAATGCCAGGTTTCAATGTTTTTCATATCGAATGGAGAAATTTTAATTTGGGTTACTTTCAAAGTCATTTGAAGATCAACTAAATTTGTTTAAATAGAAACCTATATTTTATATTTTTAGTGGTATATTTTTATTCTACCGTATTTGATAGCTCGTGACTTTAATTTGTTTCTCAGAAACTATTGCACGAGACAAAAAGGTTTTATTTTAACTATGTAAAAACTTCGAAAATTTTGTTGCAGTACAAAATGAATTATCAAAGTGAAGATTCTGGAAAATTTTCTTACATTTTTTAAGGTTTAAAAAAGTAAAACTAATAGATATCAAAAAATGCTGGAACTCCTCAACAACTTTTGGACAAATAAAGAGGGTAGGTATGTTGATAAAAAACAACGCCTTGGCAAGTGACCCTGCTTACCTTACCTGTGTGAAGTGCCCCCAAGGGGGTTAGTTGACGCTTCAAATATAAACCTACGTTTTTACATTTTCTCATATACGTAGTATATAGAAAGTATTGCAAAAGGAAAAAGGGATTTCAGGATTTTGTGGATCCTGAATAACCCCCCCCCCCCCAAACCCCAATAACGAGGTTTTCCAATTATGAAGTTTTATGTGTACTGAACTAAATGTATGAACTGATTTTGAAAATTCATGGTACAGGGGATATAATGAATATACCTCCAACGTTTTACGTTTTTACACTGCAATGTTCGGAGGGGGGGGGGAGAAGACAATTATTGGGGAAACTATTGAGCCGCCATTTTGTGTTTAAAACTATTAGAGGCTAGCTGGTCAAGATAAACAAACTAGATTTGACATTGATTACGAAACACAATTCTGAAGGACTCCCACAAGTCTGGGCACTAAGCCAGCTTTGAGACTAAACTTCATAACCTAATTAACATGGCGTAATCTAGGCAAACTCAGGAAGCCTAATTCTCCTCTAGAACTTAATTACGCACGCCATAATCGCGGTGCACACCTTGCGCAATAAGCTTGATTCCCGAATCGACCTTGGTGTTTGTCCTGCAGTAAAAAATTAGGCATTATAGGTAGGTGTAGATTTAAGATAAGACCAAACAAAAAACCCGTTTAGAAATCTTACTATTTTCAACAACATTGGTCGTGAAGATTCACAAAGTGAATTATTCCAAAATATTAAACCTAAGATAGAAAGTTATCCTCTGAAATTTGTAAATAGGTCGTCATTTAAAAAAAAAAAGTAAATCGGAAGACATCTGTTCATATCAACTTTACAAATATAATTGAAACAAAACCAGTAATCGTAAATTCAAATTAAACAAAGTGATGTATTTAATGACTTTTGATAATAAGCTAAAGCAGTATGAACATGTGAAGAAATAATACTTCTTGAAGTTTGCTTCTGAGTATAACCTCTGAGGTAACAAAACAACCTATTAATATAATATAAATAAGTATAGATATAATTCAACAATTTCCAAGTAAGAGGAATTGTCAAAGACAAATAGTACATGTGAAACAATGATATTCACAGAGATTTTAAAATAAATATTGCCGTAGAAGAAGTGAAAAAACAAATTACAAAGCATGAACTGCAACTTCAGAAGAACAATTATTGTTGAAGCAAGATAGCTTTAGGTCAACGACAATGAAATTCGACGTTTGAAAAGAACAGAACCACTAATTCTGGTACTGTAAGAATATAGTGTCTTCAAAAGTTTTCAAGGAGCTTGCCATTGGTCTTTCCAGTCACAGCAAGATTTAAAAATAAAAAGAAGAAGCTAGTTTTCAATGGAGGCTATTAGGCTATGTAATGGGTTTAACATGTTTTTTTTATGCATTAGGTTTATCACTTGATAACGGGAATTTATTTATATTCTGGAAACGTCGTGATTATTGCTTATATACACAAATGATGGTAGATCTCCGAATAAACCGTATTAATAAGGAGAAGAATCTGCTAGATAAGGTAAAACATTAAAAATATTTATACAAATTTACAAAACATATTTTTATGGTTAAAGAACTTGTATAACGGAAAAAACAACAAATAATTAGGAGACCGCTTTTACAAAATTTCACAAGTAGTTGATGTGTATGGGGGGGGGGGAGAAAGAGTTATAACATCCCATACCAATTATCTTTCTAAAAAGGTGGACATTTTTTAATGAACTAAAATAAGACACATTGTTTTAAAAAACTTTTTAAAAGTTCCTTTCAATTCTAAGGGCTCAACAAGAACTTACAAAAAAATAGTTTTCCTGAGGCTGGTGCTGCATCTCGTTTCCGAGCCTCCAGCGTTTTCTATCGAAACAATTTTCGTACGTTAAGCCTCTAGCAACCATAGCCGGAGAATATCTTAGTCTTTAGAGTTTCCTTCATTTGGTTGGGAATCTTCCGAAACCTTTTTTGGCCATCTCTCATCCGGCATTCTTTACAGAAGCAAAAACCAATTTAACCTTCCGTTTCTATTGTTTATATGTCAATTTCCATTTTGTATATCCACGTTCCTAGCTATCCAGTCTGGTATACTAACGGTTCAAAGACAACGGCGGGTACTGCTGCCGGGGTATATGGGCTGATACCGGGGTTGAAACGTTCGTATCCCTTGGGTCAATATGCCACAGTTTATCAGGCCGAGATTATGGCAACAAATGACTGAATACAAGGAAAATTTGAAGCGGCACTATAAGAAAAACAGCTATATAACCATATATACAGATAGTCAGGCTGCAATCAATCCACTTCCAAGTACTACCATAAAATCTAGGCTAGTGTGGGAATGTCGAGAGAACCTCAACTCTTTATCCCAGGAAAACCGGGTGCCAAGGCATAATGGAGTTAAATGGAATGAGATGGCGAATAAACTAGCTAAACGGAGCTCTGCATCAGAGTTTTTAGCACTTGAGACAGCTGAAGGAATATCCGTGTGTCTGGCTAAGATGGCCATAAATAGGTGGGTTCATGCACAACATCAGCAAAGATGGGGACGCTTTAAGGGGCACAACTATAGTAAATCATTACTTAAGTACATCCCCTAAGGTAATCCTGAGAAGACGATAATGACCCCAAATAGGGTACAACTCAGATAAATTACGGGATACTGTGGTCTGAGTAAATTTGCACAGGATAGGAGCTTATCACGGCGAAACTATGTGTAGATCGCACACCACATAATTTTAAATTAGAGCACTGGTCAATAAGAGGCGAAAGGTTTTTGGATTCCAATTTCCTGGGGAACTAACGATGGAAGAGCTAGTTAGTGGATTACTTAATCTCGTAAGGGGAACAAACCTCCTAAGCTAGAATGAGGAGGCTTTAGTTTCACAATAGACCATAAGGTCGCGGTGCCAGGGTTGGTATCTAAACGACCCCTTAAAATCCAAACATAATTAATCATCAATCAACTATCCTGTCGGATGTGTCGGGTGCATTGCTACCATTGATTTTTGACGCATGTTTTATTAATTTCCCACAACTCTACATCATATAATACAACACTTTCCACAATCGCCTTATATATTGTTCTCTTATTGTTTTTTTGTATATCCTGTTGGTCCGCAGTACACCATTTAGTTGTCTAGTAGCCACTCTAGTTTAACCCAATTTGGCATCAACTTCGTCCTTACTTCCACAGTTTAACGATATTTTTTACACCAAGATATTTAAATTTTCCTAGTCCTTAAACAAATTGTCCCTTCAAATTTTGTATTTTCAAAATTAAACAAAACAAAATGTTGTTTTAAAAAAAATAACTTTCTATTTTTAAGGTATCAGGGTGAAATTTTATATTTATTAACTTTAATAATAGAAGTATACTTCCTACAGTGAAAGTAGGAAAAATATGATTGCTTAATAATGATTTTGTTAAACATTTATTTGGACCTTGATGTTTATTAAAACGTTAATTTTTTCGCCAAAACTGTGTCAAGGGTTGTTTACGACTCAAGAACAGGTCCTAAAACAGCTGATTACTACTCAGCGTGAAAAAAATATATTGCACGCAAATTAACATTGATTAATGTGATTCATTATAGCACACTGAATAAATCAGCTGATTCGGGTTTATTATTTGTACGTCGTGCACTCACTTCGCTAACATTAAATGGATTTACAGGCCCAACTGTTCAATACAATGTCGAGCACGATTTTAAGTGACCAAACGTTCTGTATAAAATACTATTCTTCTGTAACATGTCAAGCTATATTTTGTATAGCTCTTTACATAATCTAAGTATAATGTATACTTCGGTTGTAGGAAACATTTTGACGTAAGGAGAGTGTAGCGTCTATCTCTTTAACTTTTTTCTCTTGTGCTATAAAGACATAATTTACAATTGAAAAATCGAAAACCTAATAATCAGAGGTTGCAAACAATTTTATTCGACAACTTTCTTATACTAGCATCAAATTGGAAATGCGGCTGAACGAAGAGTCGCTTCACTCGCATAAGCGCAAAGGATTAGTGTCCGGTGACCTACCTCCAAAGCCACCCGTATGAGTCACCTACTGGGCTTCACTTTATAAAACTTTACTATATTTTAATTGATAATTGAAAATAAAATCAAAAATATATTTTTATTCTACACATAATTACAAGAAAAATGTGACCAAACAACGTATAATTTACTGAATTAAAGCCCAAAATCAACCATTTTTATTCACACTTATTAGTCATCATACATTCATTTTGTAGCAAACATTATTGATTACGGAATCTACTGTAAATTATACATTGTTTGGTGTCATTTTTCTTGTAATGAAGTGTAGAGTAAAAATATATTAGCGATTTTATTTTAAAATATAAAATTAAATAAATGAATGTTTGATCAAGTGAAGCACAGTAGGTAACTCATGCGGGTGGGCCACGGCAGTCCTGCGAGTGAGGCGACCTTTCATTCAGCCGCATTTTCCGTTTGATAATAGTATAGGCAACATTTATCCATAAAATGTGTTCTCAAACAGCAATTTTTTCAATATTTTAAAATTTGCGTACAAGTTCACACAAAAGTAATAATTTTTTAACTGTCTGTCTTTAAACATAAAAACTTCTTGTAACAGAATTCAATTTGCCAAGAGTTTGTGGGAGTATTGACTAGAGATAGAAAATGTTAGTATTATGTGTATATTAAGTAAAGTGAATGAAGTGTAATTCAGAAGAGTTAATCATCTGTTTTAGTGCTTTTTAGTTTGTTTTGTGTGTTTATTATATTATTATTTGGCTGGTTCGCTGCCTTCCAATACTCATTGAAACTATATTGATCCTTAAGAATATTAAATCCACCTTCACAGGTAAATAACCTAGGTGGTTATTATTTCTATCCTATGCATATGTAAAATGTGGTATTGTATTTTGTATTTTATAATGGAAGAAATAATAAAGATTTTTCATTTCATTTAACCACTGACGGAGTATTCTACTTATCACAACAACCAATAAAAAACGACGTGATATTGTTTTCGATATTTAATTTATAAAGGTCAAGTAATTAATATTAGTTGATTTATTTGTAATATTTAATTAGTACGTACGTTTGACCTCAGAATGTCACGACTGGTATTTGACATTGCATGAATGTAAAGGCAGTCGTTATTACAGTTTTCTCATTTCAGTGGGATTTAAAAAGCATCTGGACTGGTTTAAAGCGGTTCTGTACTTTATGAAGGGTAGAATGGGGGGTAATTTAAGTCGATAGTCGCGTGCACTGACATGTACGAGTTAGATCGATATGCCCTCTTATGTAAGGCAAAGTACAAGAAAATTGCACTAACTTTCTCACACGTCCAGACACAAAATATACAGACAATTTAATCAAAATTACTTATCATTCATTTATTAAAACAAAAACACAGATTCTGTAGTTTAGTCAAATATTGGAAATGAAATACAGATTTCATCGTAGAAGGTTGTATATTTCAAAATACGGTCTAGCGATGTCGATAACATTTTAGTAAAATATTAGTTTTTCTGAATGATGTTCGTCCGTCCAATGTACCACAGTTCAGACAGATCAACCGGGTTTAGGGTATGACCCTCTACGGAGTTATACATGAGGTACATGACGTGTTATAAATAATTTTTGGACAATATTTACCATATAAATATTTTTAAAATTAACAGTACAGACAAAATTTCAGATAAAAAATCAAAAGATCCGTCCGTCAACCCACATTCAATAACCTCCCCCCCGCTGGGAAATCGTTGTAAATATATATGCTATACATAAAAAAGTCAAGGCGTGGAATTTTTAGAAGGTAAATTATCTATTATTTTATGATAAAAAGTGACAAAATATGGATTGTTGAGATAATAATGGGGGGAGGGAGAGTTTGAAAATTAAAATTTTACATACTTTCAATAGTTTTTTCCCCTAATTCCATACAGAAATCATTGTTGTAGAGCTTAAAATTGTGTACAATTACTTTACATATCGTTTTTTCCCTTATTACAAACTTATTAGCCATGTTATAATGGATCAAAATTGGAAACAAAATATTTGCAACATTAATTGCAAATCACTTGAAAAACTCCCACTTTTTATTAGATCGTTAAGGGAAATTAAAAAAAGTAGAAAAAAGCTACATTTTGTTTATTTAAAAAAATTTAATTGTCAAATTAATATGATTGCGTTACAGAGATTTGAAAAATGACATGTTATGAAATCATGTTTTACGGAGTTCTTTAGGTTTTTCGTTAATTAAATTGGGAAAATACATTATTGGGTTTTTTTATACAAACAAATAATGAGCTAACCGATGTTTCGAAGGTTGAGATCCAAAGAAAAATTATTAGTTTTGTTACGAAACATGCGTGTTTTGCAAATAATTAAAAATCTAATGGTGTCTGTGTGTGTGTGTTACTCAATCACGTAAAAACTACTGGACCCATTGAGCTGAAATTGTACATGGACATTCTTAGGGTCCCTGGTTAACACATAGGCCTATTTTTATTTAGTAATTCCATCAGGGCACCGCCCCACTGGCCTTGAAAACTCACTTAACACTCAATACAAATATACGTCAACCCCGTACGAAGGACGAGTACCTACTCTGCTAGTATTTCATAATTTTTTTTTTTTTTTTGTAGAGCATACAATTATCTCCAATTTAACTCCAATGGGTTCAGAAATATTATTCATTAAAAGTTAAACGTATGATTTTTGTTTTTATTTCATACCTAGACTTTAAAATTTAAGTTTATGATTGTGACATGCATCCAAAGATTTGTGAAAACTATTGAAATCATTTAATTTATTTTTCCTAATAGAGTTTCAACAAGTATCAACCGATACGATTGCAAATTATTTTCCATTAATTATTTCATAAACTGGATTTAAATTATAACTAGGACAAGCGGGGGAGTAATAAAAATTGCAACTTTTTAAAACCTCGATGCAATTAAATGGCAATAAGTCTCTTGTGTAGATTATACATAGGATTATGTGAACATTGAATACACATTGAACGAACCTGATTGGACAACGCCAATATGTAAATACAGAGGGAATCTAGTAAACTAATTTAGAAAAGCAAATAATTGTTTTTAATCACAAAGATCTTAATCTATTTTGATGTTTCATCAAAATTAATATCAGTAAAAATACTCTGTAATACACAAATATCCATTAGATAATATTTACGCCATTTTGAAATTATTTATTGGGTGTTAAATTCTAGTACCACTACTCCGATAATGATGGAAACGATAGGTGAAAAACTTGCAGCCCTGAGTTTTATTTGTGTTTAAATACTAACAAAAAAAAGTATTTACATGAAAAAAAAAAACTTCTTAATTTTTATCCATTTATTTCACTCTTATGGGAGAAAAGTTATTATAATAAACCCGAAAATTCCATTTTTCCCAAAACAAACATTGTATTCGAAACTGAATAAAAATTACATTAAATTTAATAACCCACATAAAAATTTGGGGCCTAAGTTTGTTAATTAAGCCCCCTATTTTTGCTCTCTTCGATCCTCTCAAAATTTACATAAAACAAAACATAATTATATGAATAATATCGAAGTTATTTTAAAATTCATTATTAATTTGATACCAGATAAGAAGTTTTACAATACATTATTTTGAAAATTTTTCATTAATGAATTTTATTTAGTAGGCGAATGCACTTTTAAAAAAAAAATAAGAAAAAAAAAGTTGAATAAAAAAGTACGGTACTGTCACGTATATTGAGCACGGGCGTGACAATCCAGAAGGACCCTAGCTGGATATAACTTTTTTTGTGTAGTTTTGGGTTAGTATGAAGCTTGCTATCAGGTCGCTCTTGACCAAATCGTCTTCTCTTCCGACGCTATTAAAGTATTCAATGGGTACGAGTCTATATTTAAGCTCTTTTCTTCTTCTTCTTTCCCCTTTTTTTTCCTTTCCTTTTCTTTTCATTTTTTTTTATAAGGCAATGATGACCAAGAGGTTTTTGGCTTTGAACACATTTAAATAATTGTAGTATCTCACGTAGGCTATACAATAGTTGTAACATGCAAAATCGAAATCGCTGCGGAATAAATTTCAAGAAAATAGACCCTCTACATTTAATGGCACGTAATAAAGTTAATGAGTTAACTCTAAGGTTTACTTGGAAAACAGGATCAATAGAGTACCTGTACTTAAACCCACATGCTTTTATACTTTACACCTACTAAATGTAGGCCCGCTGCCCTGAAAACAATGAGTGAACTCTATACCACGATTTCTCAATTTTTAAAAGCTAACGCTTTTGATAATCCTACTTTAGGTAATAATAATGTTTAGCGCGAAATTCCATCATTTATTTTATAATACTTATCACTCAAAGCGTAATGTTATAGACCTTCAACAAACAAAAGAACTGTGTGATTAGCGGAGAGGAATGAGTCTGCCCCCTCTATTACATTAAACTAACAGGAATGTATATATAGGTGAAATACGCCGGGTTAAGGAGAAAGAATCAGTGGAGGAACTCGGACATGCGTACAAGTTTCTTTGATTTGTTGTAGATCTATAATCAAAAGTATCCCACAACTATTTATATACAACCTCAAATTTCATATTAATAGAGGTTAGGTTTGGTTAAGAGGAGACTAAAGGGCTGAATAGCCAAGAGTTTCATTCTGTTCTCATAGTCTAAAGCGTTAAAGGTTAGGTTAGGTTAAGAGGAGACTACAGCGCTGAATAGCCAAGAGTTTCATTCTGTTCTCGTAGTCAAAAGCGTTAAAGGTTAGGTTAAGAGGAGACTAAAGGGCAAAATAGCCAAGAGGGTAATTCTGTTATCGTAGTCTAAAGCGTTAAAGGTTAGGTTAGGTTAAGAAGAGACTACAGGGCAGAATAGCTAAGAGGTTCAATCTGTTCTCGTAGTCTAAAGCGTTAAAGGTTAGGTTAGATTAAGAAGGGACTACAGGGCTGAATAGCCAAGAAGTTCATTCTGTTTTCGTAGTCTAAAGAAATAAAGGTTAGGTTAGGTTAAGAAGAGACTACAGGGCAGAATAGCTAAGAGGGTCAATCTGTTCTCGTAGTCTAAAGCGTTAAAGATTAGGTTAGATTAAGAAGCGACTACAGGGCTGAATAGCCAAGAAGTTCATACTGTTTTCGTAGTCTAAAGAAATAAAGGTTAGGTTAGGTTAAGAGGAGACTACAGCGCTGAATAGCCAAGAGTTTAATTCTGTTCTCGTAGTCAAAAGCGTTAAAGGTTAGGTTAAGAGGAGACTAAAGGGCAAAATAGCCAAGAGGGTAATTCTGTTATCGTAGTCTAAAGCGTTAAAGGTTAGGTTAGGTTAAGAAGAGACTACAGGGCAGAATAGCTAAGAGGGTCAATCTGTTCTCGTAGTCTAAAGCGTTAAAGGTTAGGTCAGATTAAGAAGCGACTACAGGGCTGAATAGCCAAGAAGTTCATTCTGTTTTCGTAGTCTAAAGAAATAAAGGTTAGGTTAGGTTAAGAGGAGACTACAGCGCTGAATAGTCGTAGTCTAAAGCGTTAAAGAATATCTGACCGGTCTGAAAGAATACTCGGTGAGTAATAGGTCAGCTAATTGGACAATACCTAGTGAGATACCACCTAAAAATAATGGCGTTGTTAAAGCTAGACATCTATCGGTTCACCTTCTAAGGAACAAAGATGATAGAACACTTGTGCGAGTAAGGTGTTTGATGGAGGCTCAGTACACTTTTAAATGACCTTTATATGACCTGAAATCTTTAGGGATACAGACCCCAAGGGTCGTATTGTATTTCGTAAGGAATTCTAGTCAAGCATACATATTCCTAAAATATTGTTTTGCTGCGGAGAAAGGAGAAATAAAACCCTAATGATTATGAGAGAACAATTCGTAAAATTCAATTTTACGTACAATTTGGAGGGTGGTTTTGGTTATTAAACTTAACATTACACCAAACTCTGATCGAAATCACTTGGAAACATTCTGAGATAAATACAATTGTTCTTCAGGTGACAAATACGGCCTGGTTAGGCTTTCAAAGATTAAATTTCAGAACAATTTAATCGTAAGCCTAGTTTAAATTTTTTATATTTTGGCAATTGGCACATATCCCAAAATTTAAGAAAATCATTCTGATAAACTCGCGAACATTTCCATCAATTGTTTACAACAACTTTATGTCACTAATTACTATCCTTACTCAGAGTTTAAAACAATTAATTATAATTTTTTTTTTTTTAATTGTTAAAGAAAAAAATTATTACATTTGATGAAAATTATTTATTTCAATAAAATTTAAAAAAACCTTGTGTAAGGAATTGACGAGTGCATCTTCAAAATAAAAACAAAATTTGTGGACCTAACTCTTTTTGATTCTTAGATATATGTCCTGAAGTTAACATACATGGAAGTCAGACTGCCCTTAACTACTGTATCAAATATAAAGAAAATATCAAATATGAGAAAAAAAACTCGACTCCAAGACTTCTGGAAATAAATGCTAATCTGTCAGTACAACTGGTAGAAGTAAACGAGATAAAGCAATACAAAGAAGGAAAAGGAGCATTCTTCCTCTAATCGTCCAATCAATGTCATTTGCAGCCCCACTTTATGTAATAGAACTTCCTTTCACTCATTTACTTTAGAATGGATAGACGTTAAGGAACACTTCTACCAAGTAATTTCAACAATCAGGATACGTTTAGAGTGCGCAATACAAGGACGAAAATGATCCTTGAAGTCGTCTGCAATCACACCACTTTCTCATCGAAATGTGAAGATAAATTTGGTGTAATACTCCCAGAGATGAGACGTGAATTTAGTTTGTTGTTTTTGTGTTGTCTTCTTGATTACGTTATCAATCTGGAAATATACAGGGTGATTCAATATTTCTGGAGCTGATTATAGAGCTAAAAATAAGAGAAAAAAGTGTACATAAACATAGTTCAAGAAACAATTAGTGTTCTGTTTGTCAACCATTTTGCTTATATATAAATATCTTCGGAAGTAGACAAGATATTGAGTGAAGATTTGGTACACCAATTATTTATGTAACCTGTTACCAATATATGACCAGAAAACTAAAACTTTATTTTGTACATTTTCAAACTTGCGAACGATTAAAGTCGAATATCTAGAAACCCATTAACATTTACAAGAGACAAAAGATTTTACTCTTTTAACAAAGAACAACATGAGTTTTGTCCTCTTTCTGTAAGTCAAAAAGTTACAGAGTTATCCACAAAACAACTAAACACATAATTTCCTGGTAATTGTCTACAACACCCAAGATTAGCATAAACCAAAATATTATGGAATTGTTAACACAAAATGGCCGCCGGACAGAAAATGAAGAGTTTCTGGCTTGTGTTTATATAAACATTATTATTATTTTTGAATTCAGATCATGAAATATTACCAAGTAATTTTGAATCAACTCAGTATAATTTCTTGGTAATTGTCTACAACACCCAAGATTAGCATAAACCAAAATATTATGGAATTGTTAACACACAAAATGGCCGACAAACTGAAAACGAAGAGTTTCCGGGCCTATACTTACATATTTGGTAATTATGCTTTTTACCTTACCCTGAAATTAAGAAAATAGTGGTTTTTTTTACTACCTACCTTATTTTGAAACAATCAGATCATATTTGATGTCGGAAGACACTATAGAAGTATCAAAATACATTAGTTTAGTAAAAAATAAGAAATATAAAACTACGAAATTCAGCACAGGTTACAAATGTCTACGTTCGTCAAGTTTGTGAATGTGTGATCGCTTGTTTTATTAGGTCTGGCTAGATGACTATACATATATGACAAATGGGTATTTCAGCTTATTATGACGTTGTATGATTGAAGAATCATGAGAAATAGGTTTGGGCAGGTGACAATCAGACTTACAAAACAAGCGAGTGATGACACATTCACTAACTTTACGAACGTAGGCATTCATCGTAACCTAACCAGAGCTGGATTTCATACGTTTAGATTTCTTATTTTCTACTAAACTAATGTAATTTGGTACTTCAAAATAAGGTAGGTAGACAAACGATGATTTTCTTAACTAAATTTCAGGGCAAGGTAGAATGCACAATTACCCATATACCCCCCCCCCCTTTGTAGCTCTAGATTCAGCTCCTGAAATATTGTCGTGTAATTTTGAATCACCGTGTAAGCAGGAATCATGACTAAGCTATACAAAATAAACTATTATAGATTCATGTAACTCCTACATAAGAAGGAACTATCAAAACACTTTTCCATACTGCCGCCATATTGAAATTTAACCATTTGTATTCAATAAATAATAAATCCTAAAGTAATTCTTGAACGTAACTAGAAGGTAATAGCAATAATTACAGCTTTGTAGAATTAGTGTAATTATTACTATATTATATAGATACTGTACCGGTACTTATATTTAAAGAATTATTTGTATTATTGTTAAGGATAATAAAATTAGGTCTATTAACAACTTACTTTAATATGAAACTAAAGACAATAATTGAAATGTATACATGATTTGGTTGTTGATATAAGTACGATTGTAGTAGGAAGTAAAACCATTCCTTAATAAATATTAATTTTAAATCCTCATCTTCAGACAGTGGTTGTGAAACAATGTCTTTACGCAGGATAGTACGCAGTAAGGCGGGCGAAATGAATAGTACCCGCTCCGCCAACTTGACTGCCTCTTACTCTACTCTCTTTAGGTTGCTACACTATTCCATCTCAACCTGACACAGGTTGTGTGGTCAGCACAACGAGTTCCCGTCGCCGTAATTCTAACTTTCGATATATTTTTCATACCTTCATTATAAAAAACAAAAATATCCAAATTTTACCAACTAAATCAAAATAAATTTAAATTAAAAAATACCACTTTCCTATTGATCTCACCGTTAAAATAACACACAGTACATAATTTTCCTGCCATTAATATTAAAGTAATCTGCTCATACATATAAGATTTATTTTATGGACGAAGAATTCAACACAACGGATGGGTTCTTATGGATTCTGACCATAAAAATGTTAAAGTAGTGTTTAAACACCTGACTAGAGAACTAATTGTCGTACATTAATGTTTAATTTACATTTTGAAATGTAGCTATGCATTTGTAATCATGGTTCAGATTTAGAAATGGGATCATGAAGTAAATATACAACCAATGTTTCTATTCTGACAGTCAACATTTATATCTGATTTTCGATATAATTATTTTTGGAAAAACTTTGGGAGAAGTTGGTTAACTAGAAAATTCATAAAACCTAAAGGTGGTTTTATCAGAATTTTCGGCATGGACGCAATTTTTGGCACATTTTCAAGAAATTTGGTATAAATATTGTTTTATATGTAATGCACGAGTACCCAAAGGCTGATAACATTATCGTTCCCGAGAACGGGAAGTTTGTGCAAATAGGAAAAATATACCTTCTTCTTGTTTAAGCACTCATGGTGTACACTTTACTTAATAAATGTTTAACATATAGATAAAGCGATACATATATAATAAATTGGCGACGAGGTAAGAATCTACTACAGTGATAAGATTTCAAGTGATAAGTAACAATATGTTTTTTAAACGAAATGTAACTATAAAAAAGTTTTCGCTAAAACTAAGTGAAATAAGTACAAGGTATATTTTATACTTGATATTACACATTATTTCAAGATTAATTACAGTTTATTAGCGAACTTTCTTCTATCTGAATCATAAACGATTAATTTATTTTGTATTCACCTTAATTGGTCTGTCTAAAATAACCCTTACTGGAATGTTATTTAGCTACGTCCGTTTCATCTGCAAAGAGACATCATCAGGCTTCGCACTTTTCACAATTATAACATTACACACAATATACAATTTAAAATCCAACAAGTTTGCCACTTTAGATTTTGGGCCCATGCACACCCTACTATCTTGTATTCAATCAGTTAACGGAATGATTTATTCTTCCTCAGAGAATTAAGCGTGTCGTATATTGTATTGGAGACAAAGTTTAATTTGTCATTTAGTAGAATGTCAGGATTTTGTTTATTGTGGAAATAGATTTGGAACTCTTCTAATATGTTTAGTAATTTTCCTCCTTTGCACTTATGAAGAATTTCAAGATTTGAATCAATATTACTGTAACATCTATAAGATGTTCTGCATATTTAGATCTTTAGTTTAATGATGTTTTATTGCTTGGTAGGTGTTCTTTAAATCTTTGTTTGAAACTTCTACCCGTCTGCCCTATATATAATTGATCAAGGATACCATACTAATAATAAACTCCAAAATGTAATAAATGAAAATAGATCCAGAATCAGTGCAGATGTTTTCGAAGAAGGAAATGTATACAAACTCTCATGTAACGACTTTACATGATTGATGGAATGAAATTCTTGGAAAAGATGTTTCTTATGAAGATTCAGATCAAATTATTAGAAACATAACCTACAAAATACAGTTCGCGAAAAAATGTGAGGCCTTGTAAAATTAAGCCAATCTAATTTTTCTTATCGAAATGTTTTCATAAAAAGTAAAACTTCAATTACGGTAACACCGTAAAAAATTTCACTAAGCTCACCTCCAAATAGACGCTTTTTTTTAATGTCCCAAAAGCCGATTTAAACAATAAAATTGTCTTCTCTCTCCAAAGACCGAACGTTTAATATTTTTTTTATTTCACTGGACTATCTTGAATGTCATTGTGAAGTGTGTAGGCTATTACATACTTAAAAGTGATGTTACAGTAGCAAATTGACAACAAGATGCTACGATACCTGTCAAGGTCAAATCGTTCGTCATCAACCCAACCTCTAAACTTACGTATACGACTTGTTACTTAAGAATGCGTGGCGTATAACCTCAAAAACAGAGATGAGTAATTCCACAACTGAGCTACGCTACGTTTAATGTCCTTTATAAAGGTCACATGATTAGCTTATTGTGTAAACTTTACCATTAGTCAGTGTTAACTTTGTCGTTAACCCATTTAGTCCCTCCATGTTTATATAACCACTGGAAGTTAGTAATGTAAGAGCTATTAGAGAGTAAACACACCTTCAGTTAATCCGTTTAATCTTAAGTAAGTTTTATTAAAGAATAATATAATTTGCACAACATAAACATCTTTAAATAAAAAGAAATAAGGCTCAGCTCCACCTCCGCCATATTGGATTCATCTACGATAAGAATATGATAGACTTGAGAAGTTGTACTGGTGTCAATTTTATTCTCAAAATTATCGTTAAAAGATTATTTTAATGATCACGTGAACGGGGATGTTTCCCTTTTTTAAAATTGGGATTTACTCATTAGTGGTTGAACAAATGGAGGGGACATTTGTAAATCGATTTTCTATTTTGCTATTTTTTTATTAGTCAATGAATAATATTTTCGAAAAAATAAAAAAAAAGGAAAACACTCAGTGTTTAACTTAAAAAATAGAGCAGATACAATGGATTAAATGAATTAATACCCATGCGTACAAGGCTGCCCTCGCGTGGTTTGAAAGAGAACTACTTAGACGCGGAGAAATATAAGCTTTTGGCACTGATGAGCCTGTTTTTATTACCACGTTTTTATTAGTTCGGTTTCCATCATATCTGTCTGTCTGTCTAGGTGGAATTTTGAAATCGAGTTTAAACTAACTTCCCGCTTGTCTCTACATTTGTTTAAACAATAGTTGTTTAAACAAATAAAAATTGCCCAATGAGATAAAATATAGACTTGAAATTTTAAACATGGGTCGAGGATGGCTAACAATGAAATATTCACTTTGTTCCTTGTCTGTAAGATTGTTTAAACAATATTTGATGATAGCAGCGTCTGCTTTGCGCGCTTTGCATATTCTGCAGTGTAGTATACAGCAGAGCTTGTGTTTCAAGTGTGCACATTTATCTGTATGAGCGTGTCGCGTTTCGGAACCTAGTTTAAAGTGTAATGCATTTTCCGGTGGAAACATCCCATTTCACGTGCTTCTGGTGATAGTGATTAGTGCGCTGGGTTTTCAGCGTCAGATGTACATTCAATAGTGTGCTAAGCGTATATGTGAATATTTCTGACAATCGTTACAATGGTTAAAGAGACGGCTACTCAACGGAAGCGCCGATTAGAGAAGAAGAAGCAAACACGGCAAGTTGGGCTTACAACAGGAATCTGAAGCAGATAAGTTAGCAAGATTAGCCAAACGCCGTAGGCGAGCTACAGAACGTTCCGAAAAACAGCGCAAGATCGAACTTGAAAATGATAAGAAACGAAAAGCTCTAGCGAGGTCGCGTGAAACGGGAGACACAAATTCATCTCGACCTGCCGATGACATGCTCAAGCAAGAGCAAACGAGGCTCCCGAACGCTCGTGCTGCTCGGCTTGCTAGTGATGCACGCCGCCATTCTGAAAAAACGAACGTGCGAAACTCTCGAGACGCATTAACAGGATGTGGAATTCATTGGGAATTTCCTATATATGTCCCTGTCAGAGTCTCATCAATATATACAAAACCGATTGAAATCTTTCACCCGGATATAAAGTAAAAAACAGAAAATAATAAATCAAATAAAAACAATTTTTTTTAACATACCACGTTTTTAAAACGGACTAAAAAGTATAAAATAATTTTTCATGGACCTTTAAAATTTTGAGGGAGGATTGTTAGTGGCTATGGATATATTTGGAATACTTGGAGAGAAAAACGTGGGGCGCAGCCAGTAAATAATACAAGTAGACAATCCGGATGAATTCACAGCTAATTTCAGTGAATCGGAAATGAGATTCACTGTAATTTAATTTATTTACTCCTCCTTAACTATCATAGATTGCATGCGCCCCACGTTTTTCTTGGAAGAAGTTTATCCAATGATTTTTTATTTTTTTTTATACCATATATAAATATTATTATTTTAACGTAAATAACAATATTTTCACCTTATTATTCATTTACACTCGTTCATAAATTTAATAATTAGCAGTACCGTAAATGTATTATAGCTATTTAAATATTTCTCTCTCAAAAGCTCGATTTATTTAGATAAATATCTAGCTTTGTCATGTCACAAATAAAATACATCATAATTAATTCAAAATATTAACAATTTTAAAAATTGAACATCAACTTTTCAAAATGGGTTACAAAAAATATTTTTGTATGCGTAAAATATAGTTAGACGTAGTTAAATTATTCTACACAATTGGTTATAATGTTAAAACTGGTTTCATAAAGTGGAAGAAGAACAAAATAGTTACTATAAACTTTATACATGTTAACCTTAAGGTAATTAAAAATTATAATATCAATAGTGTGATGTTAATCAATTTTAGATATGAATTCGGATGTATAGGCTACTTGAAGTCAACAAAGTCTACAATGCAAAGAAGCTCCGAGTCCCCAGCGGTGGTCTAGTGCAGATGATATTGTGTGTAAACTAAGCAAATGTGAGTTGAAGTATAAAGCATTGAATACTTAGTGAATTGAAAATATAAGGATGAAAACTTATAAGAGCGGCAGAAATGGTTGATTTACATTCATGAATAAGTAGTAGCCTAGTCTAGCCGAATTTTCCCGCCCTTGGAAATGAAAGTAGGACTATTTTGTGCAAATGCTGCCGCGCAAAGGTGTTAGTAATCACAAATCTACCGTGGCCCAGTGTTGCGTTGATGTCAATTCGTTATTTCATTTCACTCCCGCAGAGCCTTAATGGAACAAGATAGTGGTGTAATTCAAGAAATAAAAACTGCGATTACATTTTTCGTAAGAAATGAAAATCGAAAAAGTTAGTGCAGAGAGACAGAAGTTATATTTCTTAGTAAAAAGATATTATTTGTAACTATAGATACGACAGTAATTTTTAAATAATAATTATTTGCACACAGAAAATCACATACCAGAACAGTTTCTGCCAGGAGCTCTTTACAGTTCCCCCAAACTTCGCCAGTGCGTTTCAAGCAGCAGACTAAAGCAGTTTCAAGGTCATACGCTTTCTACAGGTTCCTACAACGTCGCCAATGCGTTTTAAATGGTCAATGGGTTAGTGGTTTGAAAATATTAAATTATAAAACACTCTGTCGCATCACCAATCTCGTTGTGAAGTGCGCTTTGTAAATAGATTTTTGAACGCAAAAAAATATTCGTCCTTTCGAAATGCCATTGGAAACTTGTGTAAGTGCGTGGGGAAGGAGTTATGAAGATGGTAAATGGTGTAGCCTGTTTAATGAAAAAAGAACAAATGTTCATGATGAGTGGTGATCAGGACGACCATCTGTCATTATTGAGGAGTTGACAAACGAGTGGATAAAAATATTCATGAAAGCAAGCGCTTCACTATTGATGAACTGAATGAGACTTTTCTTCAGTTTTACGGTCTGTAATTTATGGACATTCTTTCTGTTAAGCTCCAATATACAAAAAGATTTGTACCAGGTGGACTCTAAGAATGCGTACAGAGTAACACAAGAAAAAGAGCAGACTTCTATGATGAAGAAATCAACAAACTCCTACTAAGTCTCAACGAAGTATTGTATCTCAATGAAGATCAGATAGAAAAATAAAGTAACAATCTAATTTGTACTCGTATTGCCAGTTGAAATTTAGTTCATTAATGAAGTTCCCTGTGATTTTTTGTGTAGAAGAACTGTTATTAGTTAAATAATTACCTTGTTTTTGTGATTTGCCTCAATAAATTCGTGACCGGTTGAATCTATAAGCATTGCCAATAACTGCAAGCATTAAGTTAAGCATGAACTGTTACTGTCTGTATCCAAAAAATGGCTAATGATACTTACAAGATCAGCCTTATAATTATGACTTGCTTGTTTAAATAGTATATGATTATGGTTAACAGCTCTGACTTGACTTCATATTTAGCATAACGACAAAATGGTCAACTTAGTGTTAGTAGACTCATCACAGCAGGATCGTTTGCCAGATAATGACCAGATAAAAAAATTATTGCTCAACAACTGTGCTGCCACCACATAAGGACAAATATTCCTTCATGGGAGGCTACCAAGACGAGAATATTCTAGACTCTTAGATTTGTTTCATAAGGATTCGACAGTAAAATAATATTACACTCAATCTTAGCAACAAAAAATTAGGAACAATTAATGGAGATTAAAGAAAAACGTGACTTTTAGTTGAAAAAACCTTGCTAGTGTCAAATATTTGCAGTTTCAACAATTACAGACGTGGAGGGTTATTTCAAAAGAGTAAATAAATAGTCATTTTCTCCATATTACTTATAAAGTAATTATTAGTTAATTCATTTATATGGATTATTTATATTTTTTATACTAAGATTTTAAATGTTACTCCATTAGTTAAGTTAGTTTTATATTCATACCATGTATTACTAGAAGGCAGCAGGCGTTGCCACGCCCTTGTTGACAAAATGTTTGACTAGGCCAACTGTGATTAGCCGAGGGGATCAGGTGAGGGGTGGGGAATCCCTCGCTGAAGTAGTAATTGTAGTTATTAAGATTAGTGTGTATTGTATCTCTGAAGATAACTTCAGTGCTATTGAAATGTACATAAGTTAGAATAAACATAACTATACAGTCTTTCTGTTGTTAGTGTTTTATTGCGGTTTTGGAGACTTTTCCTTCATTATAAAGTAATTGTTAAAGACGTCCCATTATCGTTCAAACAACATTGATTTTTGTGTGAATTTGGTCTAAACAAATCTTTACGGAGTTTTGATTATTGTCAATCAAGAACATAAGATCCAAAACCGGTATCTAAATATAAAATTCGTTTTAAATATCAATTCGACGACTGCCGGAGCACCGTTCGTAATTTCAAAATTGAGCGATTATGTTAAAATAGCTGTTGTTATGATTTCGATAAATTGCATGCTGAATGTGAAACTTAATGACCTCCCTCCCTGTCATTAAAAATTAAACTGAAGATAAAAACAATTTACTCTCATACCATAAAGTTCTTAGCTTCCAAGAATGCAATTGGGTTATGAACATTCTCTCCACAAAATAACAAGCAACTGATACTTTATATAATATGTCGTTTTAAATCTTTAAAGTGTTTTATAATCGATGTATAGTGTAATGATTTCAAGTGTTTGTGTTCATATCAGTGTTTTTATGTCATATTGTATATAGTTTTTAACGATGTTCCTTAGCAGTGGAATGAAAAACATTTTGAGGTTTGATCTGATTATGGTGGCTTGATCCGCCGAAACCGGTAATCCAACAGGATACTTATAGAGTGTTTGATGGTGAGAAACAAAGCAATTAATCACTCATTATTACCTCATTAAAATCGTTTGACACAAACGAAGCAAGTTCAGACTCTATTTTATTTTGTTTTTAAAACATTTAGTATATAACTAAGACGTCGTTCATGTTCATTTTAACTTTTAATATTTTTATAGAGACGCAACGAATTCATTTTAGTATATTTTAGTTTTGTGGATGGGTATGCGTGAATATCTGTGCAATGTTTTTTTATAGTTTTTCATTTTGTCGTTTTAATAGAAAGTATTAAAAGCCCTGACAATAAGCATACCTTAAACACAATAAAGAAATGAAAATATGGAATTCAGGGATGAAAAGAGAAGAGAGACAAAAGAACTTGAGCAAGACAAAGGCAGAAGAGAGGCGGGGTTGGGAGCACTTGCCTGCTAAGGTGACTTAGCTGGAGGGTACAAGTTCAAGGTGCACTTAAGTGGCAGAAGATGGAAGAACACGTTGAGAATACATACAAATGTAGAGTGCACACAACACTTGAAATTAGTATATTAAAAGTAATGCGATGGGTTCAAAATTAATGTTGAGTTTTTAGTGGATATTTACATTTTTTTTATAATTCAAAATTTGAAGGCACTGTCATTTAAACAAAACTCAACATTAAGGTTTTCTCGACAATACAATGTTCTCCAAATTACGGTTTTTTCGACAATACAATGTTCTCCAAATTACGGTTTTCTCGACAATACAATGTTCTCCAAATTACGGTTTTCTCAACGTTCAATACAATGTTCTCCAAATTACGGATTTCTCGGCAATGCGATTTCCTTAACATTACGGTTTTCTCGACAATACAATGTTCTCCAAACTATGGTTTTCTCGACAATACAATGTTCTCCAAATTACGGTTTTCTCGACAATACAATGTTCTCCAAATTACGGTTTTCTCAACAATACAATGTTCTCCACATTACGGTTTTCTCGGCAATACAATGTTCTCATAATTACCGTTTTCTCGACAATACAATGTTCTCCAAATTACGGTTTTCTCAACAATACAATGTTCTCCAAATTACGGTTTTCTCGGCAATACAATGTTCTCATAATTACCGTTTTCTCGACAATACAATGTTCTCCAAATTACGGTTTTCTCAACAATACAATGTTCTCAAAATTACGGTTTTCTCAACAATACAATGTTCTCCAAATTATGGATTTCTCGGCAATGAGATTTCCTTAACATTACAGTTTTCTCGACAATACAATGTTCTCCAAATTATGGTTTTCTCGACAATACAATGTTCTCCAAATTACGGTTTTCTCGACAATACAATGTTCTCCAAATTACGGTTTTCTCAACAATACAATGTTCTCCAAATTAAGGTTTTCTCGGCAATACAATGTTCTCATAATTACCGTTCTCTCGACAATACAATGTTCTCCAAATTACGGTTTTCTCAACAATACAATGTTCTCCAAATTACGGATTTCTCGGCAATGCGATTTCCTTAACATTACGGTTTTCTCGACAATACAATGTTCTCCAAATTACGGTTTTCTCGACAATACAATGTTCTCCAAATTACGATTTTCTCGGCAATACAATGTTCTCATAATTACCGTTTTCTCGACAATACAATGTTCTCCAAATTACGGTTTTCTCAACAATACAATGTTCTCCAAATTACGGTTTTCTCAACAATACAATGTTCTCCAAATTACGGATTTCTCGGCAATGCGATTTCCTTAACATTACAGTTTTCTCGACAATACAATGTTCTCCAAATTATGGTTTTCTCGACAATACAATGTTCTCCAAATTACGGTTTTCTCGACAATACAATGTTCTCCAAATTACGGTTTTCTCGGCAATACAATGTTCTCATAATTACCGTTTTCTCGACAATACAATGTTCTCCAAATTACGGTTTTCTCAACAATACAATGTTCTCCAAATTACGGTTTTCTCGGCAATACAATGTTCTCATAATTACCGTTTTCTCGACAATACAATGTTCTCCAAATTACAGTTTTCTCAACAATACAATGTTCTCCAAATTACGGTTTTCTCGGCAATACAATGTTCTCATAATTACCGTTTTCTCGACAATACAATGTTCTCCAAATTACAGTTTTCTCAACAATACAATGTTCTCCAAATTACGGTTTTCTCGGCAATACAATGTTCTCATAATTACCGTTTTCTCGACAATACAATGTTCTCCAAATTACGGTTTTCTCAACAATACAATGTTCTCCAAATTACGGTTTTCTCGGCAATACAATGTTCTCATAATTACCGTTTTCTCGACAATACAATGTTCTCCAAATTACAGTTTTCTCAACAATACAATGTTCTCCAAATTACAGTTTTCTCGGCAATACAATGTTCTCATAATTACCGTTTTCTCGACAATACAATGTTCTCCAAATTACAGTTTTCTCAACAATACAATGTTCTCCAAATTACAGTTTTCTCGGCAATACAATGTTCTCATAATTACCGTTTTCTCGACAATACAATGTTCTCCAAATTACAGTTTTCTCAACAATACAATGTTCTCCAAATTACGGTTTTCTCGGCAATACAATGTTCTCATAATTACCGTTTTCTCGACAATACAATGTTCTCCAAATTACAGTTTTCTCAACAATACAATGTTCTCCAAATTACGGTTTTCTCGGCAATACAATGTTCTCATAATTACCGTTTTCTCGACAATACAATGTTCTCCAAATTACGGTTTTCTCAACAATACAATGTTCTCCAAATTACGGTTTTCTCGGCAATACAATGTTCTCATAATTACCGTTTTCTCGACAATACAATGTTCTCCAAATTACAGTTTTCTCAACAATACAATGTTCTCATAATTACCGTTTTCTCGACAATACAATGTTCTCCAAATTACGGTTTTCTCAACAATACAATGTTCTCCAAATTACGGTTTTCTCGGCAATACAATGTTCTCATAATTACTGTTTTCTCGACAATACAATGTTCTCCAAATTACAGTTTTCTCAAAAATAAGTTTTTCTCAACATTACTGTTTTCTCAAGAGTACGACATTCTCAAAATCTGATCTAATCACTTTTTCTAGCTTTAGAGTTATTTGATAATGATGAATTGATCATATTATTAATATGTTTTATTTGGACTTTTGCTATGATTTGTACATTAAAAATTAATACACGACGTTTTGAGAGTATAAATCAACTCTCGTTATCTCAATCCATACCTGCAACCGAAAATTCCCAAATGTAAACAAACTAGTATTACTAAGGAAAAGTGTCTAAAGACAAAGATAAAGCCTTATCGTACATGATGTAAGTTAGGGTATTGCTAGAAAATATAAAATTCGTACAGCTTTTAACAATAAAAACACTGTTAGACAACATCTCCTCAAAACCTAACCTAAACCTGGCACTCGGGATAGTAAAAACTGTATTTAAAGTACTAAATGTGAATGCGACAGGCAATATATTGGCGAGACAAAAAACTTCTAAACACTAGAATTGTGAACATCAAAAGAACACGCGATTAGGCGTAACGGATAAATCTATAATAGCTGAATACATTTGGTTCGAAAATCACAAATTTAATTAACACAAAGCAGAAAAATAATAAACGAGGAAAAAAACTTATATAAACAAAAACTAATTGAAGTGTTATAATATAAAGCTATTTGACAATTCTATCAGCAAAACTAGTTTAGAAATAAGGCCAGTATGGCTTCCTTTAATAAAAACTGAAATAAAAATTGGAGATAAATTTTCTACTTTATCCACAAATGGGAATCATGACGTGATCGAAGATTAAACTCTTGAAAGATGTGGGAAAATGTTGTTTATTCCGATAACAGTTAGGACAACTTTCTCTCGATTCTACCACTTAAAATCGGTTGCTTGCCGTCCTTTGTGTAGTGTGGTTGTATTTAATCTTGTTGCTGGACCTAGGTATGGCGTTACAAGGTGTTGGTATAATATAAAAAGTTTTTTGGTTAGACGAATCTGTGTCTTTCTTTATTAGTTTTGACTGCTCAGGCTGTTCTAGGATTGAGTAATTCTTCTTAGATTATAGATTTAGTTTTAGTTTCCCTACATGGTTCTATGCTACTAGGCTATGTTACAGTTAACGAGAGTTCATTTATTCTCTTGAAACGTTTTGTATTAATTTTCTACAAAAATGATGGCAAATGTCTATATAAATCATATTAATAAATTTTATTAAATTTGGTTTAAATGTACCCTCTAAAGATTAAAAAAAAATAGATAGCGTTTCTAGAGAAAATGGCACATTGGTGGGTTATAATTGTTCACATTTCACCAATTTAATCAAAATCACAGGGCGGCCATAGTTAAATTCTCCTTTTAACCGATAACTTCAAACTGGTATTTTTGATAATAATTTATAATTTATTTTATTTCTCATGTGCATAATTATACACTATAACAAATACAAAATTCACAATTAAACATACCACAACAAATAAAAATATAACACAATACTCTAAATAGCTTATTTAAAAGAAAATAAAATTTTAAAAAACTGACACAAACAAAATTGCACAAGAGAAGAGGTCCTAAGGAAAAGCCTATATTGGACCCTCCATCATAATAGAAAATATTTAACAAGCAGAAATTGAAGATATCCTTATACTAAAAACAAATATTCTTAGAAGTAATTGTGATTAGTTATCACACAAATAAAACAACATCAAAAAAATTATCATACATAAACTAACTTCACAGTCTGAAGCAACAAAAAGCAAAACAACAGGCTAGTAAAAGATTATAACTTTGTAAGGCACAAGAGACACAATAAACTAAACTTCATCTACTACATTCACACACACACACACACACACATCACGATATACATATGCTAAAACCAATTATCTAATTTATCTATAAATAAAAATCTCTTCAACAGTTTAAAAAACATTTTTAAAGATTTCATTTCCCTGATTTTATGTGGTATCATATAAAAAAAACCTTGGTGCAGCATAGTAATATGTCTAGTATGCATTTCGTTAGGGTCCATTGAAATTTACTACAATTTAGCAAAATTTAATCAAAATTGTTTGAGCCGAATTTGAAAAAAAAATTATTATCTATGTTAATTTTGTTTTGTTTTTTACCTGAGAAAGTTTGTGCAGAGTTTATTTTGAAGTTCTTACTACGACGAATGGTAACACGTAGATAAGAATAACCTAACCTAACCAAACCGATAACTCTAAACTGGTATTTGTGATAAGATGTCGAATAATGCATTTCGTTAGGGTCCATTGAAATTTACTACAATTTAGCAAAATTTAATCAAAATTGTTTGAGCCGAAATTGAAAAAAAAAAATTATTATCTATGTTAATTTTGTTTTGTTTTTTACCTGAGAAAGTTTGTGCAGAGTTTATTTTGAAGTTCTTACTACGACGAATGGTAACACGTAGATAAGAATAACATAACCTAACCAAACCGATAACTCCAAACTGGTATTTGTGATAAGATGTCGAATAATGCATTTCGTTAGGGTCCATTGAAATTTACTACAATTTAGCAAAATTTTTTGAGCCGAATTTGAAAAAAAAAAAATTTTTAATTATCTATATTAAATTGTATTTTTTTTTACCTAAGAAAGTTTGTGCAGAGTTTATTTTGAAGTTCTTACTACGACGAATGGTAACACGTAGATAAGAATAACAAAAGGAAAAGGTTTTAGCATTTTTAACACGTGGAGTAACTGTATAGCGCGCCACATTCCCGCTACCAATAGACCGATACTAATGATATCGATGCATTGTGTGGGCGCAATAACCTCCATAGTCATGCACGAGTCTTGGGCAACTGGACTTGCCTGGCTTTAATCACAACTTCTCGACGCAGATTTCCAATAGATCTGAAGAAAAACTCGACTAGTGAAATGTGAAAAGAAATCAAAAGATGTTCAAGTGTGGAGAAAGGTAACCATCACTAAATAGTCGAGTCGGATACACGACTTTCGAATTGCTATCTAAGAACGATCGTAAATTCGAAACCACCGTATTAGGAAAGAAAATCTGATCAAAATCTAAAATTGTATCAAGTTTTGATTCTGGGGGTTTCCGGGGGCTAACTAAGATACAAACGGATATCAAATTTAACTCAGAACCTGTGAAAACTAAAATATTATTAGAATACAGTGTGATAACTCTAGTATTTGTTTTATGTACACAAAACAAAAACAACAACAAAATGGATTGGAAACAAAAATATTTTACAACATTGAGGCCAACTCAATTTAACCTACAACTTCTAATGAAGTTAACTAAAAAGAATGAAAAAGTAATAGTTGTGAAAACAATGGTTTTAAATGTTGTAAAATAGTACGATTAATTTGTTGTATATCAGAAACACTACGTTTTACTGCAATTACATACAGACACGCACTGAGTGTATGTAAGACCTAGGAGGTGGTTGGGTAAAGTAGCTGACTAACAAACAACTCAATGCTTCTCGGAATTAATTAGATCTAGTTTATTATATCTACACCCCATATTTAGTGATTCCTGTAGTTGGAAAAATGTTGTTTTGCTTTCTATCGGTTAACACGTTTAACTGGCTATAAGACGTGAATTTCCTATAAACATGTAATACGTACGTGAAATTATTTGCATGTTAACGTATCGTTCAATATATGAATTTATGGTTTACGACACTGATAGATCGCGTAACAAAACAACATTTTATTGCTTGGATGTTTCTTATTGCTATAAAAGTCATTTTGGAGGCTAATTTTAAATCTCCATAAAATGCATTAACATTATCGTCGAAAAAAACAACAATTTAAAGCGGTTATCATTCGAAATCTCACCATTTCTCTACTAAATTTGATATCGGATTATTCCTTCTTTAGTTTTAGAGTTTATAGGACGTGGGGGGGGGGGGTTACGTAATAGTCTTCCCTTTCGTTCAGACAACTGTAATAGTTCACAAAAGAAAGAAGAAAATTAAATCAAACAAATTTAACCACTAAGCAAATATAGACAGAAAATGTTTTCACAACCAATCAAAACGTCGCTACAGGTAACATATATAATTCTTTAATATTTAATTCTGTTCCTCTGATGAAGTTACTTGACGGAGAGAACTTCATTCAAATACGATGGAACTTCAAACCACTTCAGAGATAACACTCCTGTCTTTGACACGCAGTATTTGAATAAACCTGCGTTTGACGTTACTAACACTACCTAGAGGTGTTCAGGCGTTTAGAGTTTAATTCTCTCTCCTCTCGTTATTAATTATTATCATAAATTGCACTCTGTCTCTAAAACGTACAGTAGTTTAAGATACGTGATATTTACAAAACAATAAATGGATTAATTTATTATAAAATTTAATGGTGAATTACTAAAACAATATTTTGAGTACGAACCCTATCAGATTTCTACAGGAAGAGCAGCTAAAAGGTTTTATTCTCCAAAGAAGTTATTTTATCTTAGATCAAATCCGAGTATTAATCAATCCGAGTTCAAAATCCCGATAGATTCGTGTTATTTTTTGTATATAAACACGTTTATCGATTTCGGATAGATCGCCTGTTAAATGATATATTATAGACACATATAGATCCTAGATAAAAATAATTGTTTAAATTACAGATATTTAAAATTATTTTATTACATTTGAGTAAAATTGAGATATTCCTATTTTTGTTTAATTTGAGGTTATTTAAATATATATATATATATTTTTTAGTAATAACAATTTTATTTTTAACACGGAAATCACGTTTTGGCAATATTGGATACAAATTTTAAAGCTACACAAAATTAACTATTGTATATGAGGCGCAAAACTTACTGTTGGACAATTAATTATCACTATATTAAAATTTACCAACCATGGTTAAGGAACATGTCCCAATGGTTTGAAACATCGAGTCAAATTTGATAAAAAACACTGTCATAGATTATGACTTCTGGAGCGTTTGGGATACACATAGCTCCGCATCAGGGAGCGCGCCACTCGGCAAGCGCTTGAACTAAAAGTTCAGTATTTCATACTTACATATTGCAGACCTCTGAGAGACGAGGCCCAATATCCGTTTCTGAACTCGTATTGTAAACATCACCAGCTCCTTTCACAGTCCCGGATATAATTTAATTATGTACCGTAGCGTGATACTTATAGGATGTTTTTTAAGTATCGAGGTATGTGGGAGCAACTGGTGTAAACACAGCGATTTTGTCATCCGTGATTAAGTTGTAATCGCGTCTTCGAATCTCAAGTCTTGAAGACCGAAGCTACAGTTAGCCAATGTTTCTGCATGCTGGTTAATTCTAGTCTCATTACAGCTGGCTTAGTGCCCGGCCTTATCTGTGATCAGCCCCCAATCTAGTCCGTTAAACTCGGTCAGTTAGCCTCCGACTGAACTCGTATTGTAAACATCACCAGCTCCTTACACAGTCCCGGATATAATTTAATTATGTACCGTAGCGTGATACTTATAGGATGTTTTTTAAGTATCGAGGTATGTGGGAGCAACTGGTGTAAACACAGCGATTTTGTCATCCGTGATTAAGTTGCAATAGCGTCTTCGAATCTCAAGTCTTGAGGACCGAAGCTACAGTTAGCTAATGTTTCCGCATGCTGATTAAATCTAGTCTCATTACAGCTGGCTTAGTGCCCGGTCTTGTCTGTGATCAGTCCCTAATCTACTCCGTTAAACTCGGTCAGTTAACCTCCGACTGGTCATAATTCACAGACTAGGGTAGTGAGTTCACACACCACGTCCGCCCAACAATAGTCCCCGAATAAAGAACTACCCTTATTTTAAGCTTATCTACGGTGAAACCTCGTCGAAACCAACCATCAATTCGATACAAGGTACAATAATCGATATTTGTATAACTTTAAAACCACAGATACAATAAAAATGACTAAAAGAATCTTTATTTTATGATATAATATAAAAATATGTTCATTGTGCTTTACACGCACACAGAGATGAAAAACATTTCACTTTGCATTTAGAGAAAATATAAATATTTATTTTTAAACCTATTATCGTATGTTGTTTAAAGGCGAAAAATGTTTCGGTCTTTTTTTATAAAAGAGGAAGAAAAGAAAGTAAAATAAAAATCCCAAGCTCTCGAGACCTGATTGGAAAAATGTAGAGGGGGGATCTAACCCAAGACTAGATAAAAAAGAGTAAGATCTAGGTAGGGTCCCTCAGGATTACAACGCCCGTATACATTATAGTCACCAACTAAACACATTTTAAAAACTAAATCATTGCCTACATTAAATATTAAAGACAGCCCATACCACAATTTAAAAAAAAAATTGAACGTAAAAAGAAAAGACAAAATTGAAAACCTATTTCATTGTGTGCATAATACAAAAAGAACTTTATTTCGACGATACTATGACTGTTTCCATTACTCACAAGCTACTGTAGTTGGTTAATCATATAAAAATGTGAAGTAGTTTTAATAAATTATCGAATATAAATACTTTTTAAAATGTCTAAACAATCAACTTCATTCAAACGCACAAAGGACAAGAGAGTTAATAATACGGAACATGGAAAATGTCAGTGCCTCATCATCATATTTAAAAGTCACCTGACGTAATATTACCCAGAAAGACTCAAACGGTGGTGTAGAAACGAAGTTACAAAAACTAATGATTTTTTTTTTTAATCAAAAACGATTATTTTAGTAACTAAATTTATTTTGGTGTTAATTTAATATCCGTAAAGCAAATGTTAGATAATAAGGAAGTATTGTTATCATGCAAGTCGGAGAATACAATGGGGGAAAGGCGTATTATTTATAGGATGTTATAAAAAGAAAGAAATTCGTCACACTAATTAGTTCTTTGTTTAGTTTCACCTGCTTTATGTAATTCATGTATAAGCCTGCTGAGATAAGAAATGTGGGTTTTAATTGTTTTCAAAAGCGGAAGCGATTTAGATTTGACGTCATATAAAATGAAACTATTTAATTAAAACAAACAATTTATAAATTACAATAATTTCTATTGTGATAAATGGAAGAGTTCATACACATTAAGTATTATTGTGATTTAAAAAGACTTATTGTTAGTTACGGGTTAAATACCGTTAAAGGTCTAAATCCTACCTAAACTAAAATGATTGCTTATTAGAATCAATCGAAACCTATCTATGAATTGAATTGAGTGTATTCACAAGGTGTAAAAAACAGTTCCGGGATGCTTACTTATAAACTAGAAAAAGTAGAAAAAATGAGATTTATAACTTTGTTTTGAGGAAAAAAAGAAAAAAAAACTTTTTTATATATAATTTTGGCATTAAATTCACCCCACCCCAACATGCCGGGGAGGGAAACTTAAAATTTTCAAAAGTAAAGACTCATCAAGTAATATCTCATTTTACAGGTTTTGTATAATAAAAAATAACTTTTAAACTAGAGTTCGCTAGCTTACTCCAATCAAAAATGGCGGCAGGTTACATATTCAACAAATCTTCAAAATCTACTCCAAGGAATAAATTTTGTGGTTTAAATTAAAATATTAGCATAGTAAAATTTCCTGGTCGAATTAAAATAAAATAACAGTCATTTTGTTGTAATAAATTTGTGACCTTATTATTTTTTTCAGTAGATTCTTAAGAAAAATTTGTTTTTAATATTTAGCAGGCCGCCATTTTGGATTGGATTAAGAAAGCGAACTCCAGTTTGGCCAGTTATTTTCTATTAAACAATACCTTAAAATAAAATGTTACTCGATAGGAATTAAATTTTAAAATTGTTACCCAAAGAACCCATTTCGGTGAGAAGGCGAATACACAAAATAAAGTAAATTTTTTTAAGCCCAAAAAAATTCTGAAGTTTTAGTTTTCTACCTTTATAGTTAAAAGTTATTTAACCAGTCCTGGATTTTTTTATATATAATGATGTGTAACATTACTCTATGTTTTCAAATATTACAAATATATATATATCTGAATATAATCTGTATAATTATATATATATTTTATGTGCCTACCCCATTTTTATATCCTTTCAAAGTACATTTAGTAGGCGCATAAAAATATACTTTAACACAAATAATTAATGAATTAAGTTGAAAACTAAATCATTAATAACTTTATTAAAATATTGTCATGCAATCCTTATACAAATTAATTTTTCTGCTCTTAGTCTAACGAAAATTCCTTTGGAGATTATTCAATTTTTTTTCTATTGAAAAAATTAGGCCATTTCAAAAATGCTATAAAATAGAAATTAAAAGTGAGAATAAAAATAAATAAATAATAATAAATAAAAAAATCGAATAAAAGAAATTAATAATATGCACAGTTTAATCATTACTAAAGATAAATAAAATATAATGGGCTCCAGAGGCCTTGTTTATGGAAACGTAATGTCAGCTCCACTATAGAATAGAATAGGAGATAATCTATACATTTTTCGTCGAAAAATGATTATCCTATACATTTCAAATTTTCAACAAATTTGAAATAAATAAAACCTATATTTAGAAATTCTTTCAAATTATTAGAATTATTGTGATCAACAAATTTATTTGGGAACTGAGAGGTTAAATTTCAGTAAATTGTAATTAAAAGAGTTTTAGCGTGTGTGATTTACAACTAAAGATTTTTGGTTTGTTTACACCCACGGCAGGTATCTCAAAATTTTCAGTTATGGTTAAAACAATTAAAAATTACGCTTAATTACTTACTACATACTAATTGTAAACAAAATTGGTAAAACCGTTTTTGAGAAATGAACGTTGACGGAGAGATTCATATATTCGAGGGACAGATATTTTGTAAATAAAAAAAACCTTGTAATTCAGGAAACGTCAAATACTAAAAATACAGGATCCTTAAAAAGACTTTACACGTTTGTAAATTCATATAAATTTATTCAGATTACTTGCAGTTTTGATGTTATTATTTTTTTAAACATTATAAATCGTTTTCCTGCCAAACCTACAGCAGTATGTCATGTGTCACTTCTTCAACTACAGCGGAGATTCTTCCTCTGAGCTCAGCAAGAGAAGCCGGTAAGGATTGTTTAAAAAATCCCCTGAAGTAAAAATTGAGAGATGTTAGATTCGACCCACATTGACGTAGGCAGGTTCTTGGTCGTCCTCTTTAATCTGTGATATTAAAAAGTTTCCAGCATATCCAGGTACACTATTCCGTTGATGGTTTTCTCTTGGGTCGTGGATTTTCACTGGGCTAAATCCGACAGTTGTGTGTATTGACTTTACCACTTACTCAATCGACAATCGACTCATCACTAAAGATTATCTTAAAGCCGTGTTCCCACAGGCGGCCCGATGTCGGTACACGGATAGCGTGTCGCCTGTGTATCATCAGACAGGACCGTTCCGACGGCCCGTGAACTGTGTAGGCGGCGCGGCCTGGCAGGGTCGACCAGCATTCCGATATTGTTGATTCCGACTCAATAACAACCTCGTTCGTCCACTCCATTGCTAACGTAGTGACGGTCTCAGCTTGTCTGAGCAAACAAAATTATCTCGCCTAGTCTGGCGTCTACCAGGTCGTGGAAACGGTGCCTCGGAACAGACACACCCGCCTCAACTCCGACCACAGGCCTTTGTAGTGCCGCCTCTTTTCCCATTTTGAACGGGACCTGCTCAGGCAGCCCCGGACGGCCTGTCCGTACGTCAGGCGTACACGGGCAAGCTGTTCCCACGACCTGTTATCTGGTAGATGGCAGCCGAGGCCTTACGGACGGCAGGCCGTGGGAACTAGGCTTTAACATTCTTCCCAAAAATCCTTACCAATGTTTTTGTTCTTGCAACATTGTTAAACTGTATAGTTGAGATTGTGTCAACACACGTCAAACAGTCGCACTTAGAACGCCCAGCTAGCTAGAACCATGGCGAGTTGATTATGCAGAACTGTTAACAAAACTTTGCCTCACTTCCACTAGGATTTCCCATGGCTTACTGAACACCCGGTTACAACAAAACACTTATGCCACTATGATAACCCTACTAGGAGGATCGTTGCCATACTAGGTACGAAAATTCCGTTGCAGAATTGTCGCAGACTTCGATTCTTCAAACTAAAACACACATCGACCACGCTATGGACCAGTGAAGGCAGCCATCTTTGTTATATCTGTCGCTAAGCATTTGCGGTGGTGCTATTCGATACTAGTTACTACGAGAATCAAAACTATTTTACACCAAAATCAGATCTGTAAGTAGTCTAAATATTATACGAATTTACAAAGTTGTAAAGACCTTTTTGAAGCACCCTGCATATACAATAAAAATAAAAAATATAATCAAACAAATCATTGTCAACAATAAATGATGAAAAAATTTTGTTTCTTCTAATCGAAGAAAATCAACTTTCACCGCTTGATTCCGTGTAGGAATATTAAGGATTTCAATTAAAAGTAAATCTCTAGGAACATAATGATATTTAATTGGCCCACCCACTGTAAAACGCAAGTCTCAGTAATGGGGAAGCCTTCTGAGAGTAATTAGTGACATTTCAATGCGTTTACCTCGCAGAAAAGCTTAAGGTGGAAAATGGGGTTTGTAAACGAGAAGGGGGAGAATGAAAATTTGGATAATTACTACTCTTCAAAATCTGACAAGGAAGAGGGAAAACACTTTCCTGACGCAATTTTACATTTTTAACATGACTATACTTTTTACACACAATATAAATATAATCAATCTTTAAAACGATAATATTCAGGCATGTTCGTTAACCAAACCTCCAGTAGGTTTATCATCCAGTTTTATACTGGAAGCAACATTTAAACTAAGACTAATGAATATCTAAAAAATGGCATGATTTATTATTTGTTTTGCGTTTTAAAGCGATTGGAGGTAAATTTATTTTTTTAAATAAATATTCTTCCTTTTTTTATACGGAAAAATTCGACCTTCATTTTTGCAAACTATTTAACAACATATTTGGAAATCTCCTCAACTAAAAGCGTTTGTTTCAAGAAACATATCAGTTTTAGAGTAATTTTTAAAAATATATTAACTTTTGTTTAAACTTGGAAATATTATAAAAATCGTTCTGTGAATTTGATCTTTATAACTAACTTTATATTAATTGATCCACTACAACGATATAATTAAAACAAAATTTTCTAAGCTTTGTCAAGCTAAATGAAACAACGAGAAACCAATTCATGAAGGTCAGGATATATTCAAATAAGTATTTCATAAAATTGATATCGGATTGTAAAATGTTTTCTTTCGTTAGACAAACAGAGGAGTTTCGACAGAGACATCGCATCAGTTATATATCAAAACTTATAATTTGAACACACTATTTAATTTTTTTACGGGCTTATAGGACATCTAGAATCATCAAATTTGGCAGACATATTGGAACATCCACCAGCCATTAGCGTGCCAAATTTGATGATTCTATCCGCCCTATAAGTGTGTCAAAAGATTAAATAATTTGCTGTAAAATGTACAAATTTACCTAAAATCAAAATTAACCTTTATATAAGATATAACCGATGAAGACACGGAAGGGGGAAAAAATCATAGAAACAAACTTGTAGATCTCGCCAAATCTGTAACTGATGGTGTAGCAGTTTTTTTGATAGATCTTAACGTGTAGCCACAATAGACCTTCCCGTTTCCAGGATTAGCAGGTTACAATTTGTATGAGAGTCGCACAAGGGGCTGAATCTATATTTATACGGATTATCCCAAACTTTAAAACTGGAGAAAACTAAGCAGATGTTATACTATACACAAACACGGTCTATTATTGCTTCACATTAAATATGCAACCCCTTTGTGAAGGTTAAACATGACATGGAGCCTTCTTCTCTGGACCCCAGAGGGAATCTCCAACGGAAGGCTATTAGAGAGGGTATGCCAAATTTTTGTGAAGGGGATACAAAGCAGACGGGAAACAAATAACACTATAGATTCTTTAAAAGTAGGTTTCGACCGAACTTCCATTTCTGTTCGATTAAGTCTACTTTAGTTCTAATTTGTTCTAAGACCACGCTTTCCTAATTTAACTTTTTTATGTTCTTGCAGTCTGTAGCCTACTTTTTTTAAAAAATAAAACAAAAAACAATTTTGGATAAGGGTGTAACCGGATAATTGGATCTCCATATAACAGTATTCGATAATCAGTACATTCTGATTAAGTTTCAAAACCGATTTATTTCAAATCTGAGATTTTTAAACTTGTTTTAACCATTTCGAAAAAGGAATCAAATGAAATTTTAGAATTCATTTATAAGGTATTTTAGAAAATTGAAGGCAATGACTGGTTAAATTGTCCAATATATATTTACTTGCATATTTCTAATTCTGCTCTGATCAGATGATTTCTAAAATTTATGGATATTTAAATTTATAAGCATCCATCCCTGTCATATTTTTAAGATTTTAATAATGTTAAAAAATAGTGGCAGTTCAATAATAGGTGAAAATCAATGTACACAAAACATTTCACGAATTCTTACTTTTAAGAAAATCAACGCCCAAGAAAACAGAAATTAAGCTTCATTGAATCCACGAAATTATTATTATTGTGGGAAGAAGCGGGTTTTACTCTCTAGACACTTCAGTCTAAAAGACTTTTTGTATACAAATCCCCGAAATAGAGAATGAAGTAAATAATGAATCCATCCATAGAACAACTCTAGAAATGCAAAAAGATTTCTGTAAAGTAGAAAAAAATTAACAAAAATCCAATAGCCTACGCCAAACTAAACCCTGAAAATTTTATTCATCGCCCGTTTTTTCATCTTTTCAATTTACCAACATATGTTTTGACATGTTGGTGTTTGTTATATCCTTCATATACAGGGTGTGCAACTTTTTTTACTTGGAAAGTATTTATTATTTGGAAACTCCTTTTATTTGAAAGTTTTAATATTTTCATACAATTTTTTTCCAATGTGACGGATAACCTACATTTTTTTTACACAAATACCTATTCTTATGATAAGTTTACATTCTACAGATAATTTTAAGATTTTTTTAAAAATTCTTGTGTAAATTTTTCAAACATTCAACTGTTTAGGAGCTTCAGAGGTTGAAAGTGTTGAAAAACTAGATGTTATGCGTTTTCAGGGATCCATTTTCTGTAATCAAAACAGTTGAACCGATATTAAAATCGGTACGAAGTGTATAATGGGAAAAAAAACAACTACTAAATATTTTGAAATCAACAATTAATAATTGCTACTCAAAGTGGCAGGTCTAATAAGTGGCGATATTTAGTGAACAATTATTAAGGACTCTTTTATCCACTGTGACTATCTTACTTAATTATATACTTTTGAGGTATTAATAGAAGAATGGATATTTCAAAATTGAAATTTAGTTTTATTCAAAGTATGGCATTCCTTTATTATACAACGAATATTACTTTAAAGCCTACATAAAATTATTGCCACTATACTAAAAGGAGCCTTAAGTGTGATTTATAAATGTGTAATAGTTTTTATGGGACTCTAACTACAATTTTAATCTCGATTCAACTGTTTTAAGTACAGAATAAGGACCTGTAAAGAGGTCTAACATCTTGTTTTTCAATACGTTGAGATAAAAAAAAGACATAAGAATAATAACTCTTAAAATTATGTGTAGAATTTAAATTTATCATAAAATATACAGGGTGATTCGCGAGTAACTGAAATAACTACGGGACGTGATAGGATACCTAAGAATAAGCAAAAAGTGCTCCAAAACGCTTAGTCTTCCATCTGTTTGTGATTTTTATAAAATAAATTATTTCTAAAGAACTGTTAAAGGGTAGAGCTATGAAATTTGGTTTACACTTTTATTTTAATAAAGACCATGTTCATGTAAACTTTGAAAATTGTATCTTTATAAGTTTTAAAATGGCGGCTAATACACATTTTTATTCCTATTAACATCAAAACCGGAAGTAGTATAAAACATTTTACTAGTCGCCATTTTGAGACCAATAAAGATACAATTTTCAAATTTTAGATGAATATTATATGGTCTTTATTAAGTTAAAAGAGTGTATACCAAATTTCATAGCTCTGCCGCAATTTTTTATTAAAAAATATTTTATAAAAATTATAAACAGACAAACGGAAAACTAAGCGTTTTTGTTTTTATGATCTATTTTGTTTATTCTTACACCCCCATTACCTCCCGAAGTTATGCCGGTTACTTGCGAATCACCATGTATAAGAAATTTTAAAGTTATTCCGACATACTGTATTCGAAAAATGGCTGATAGTGTCAAAATTTTACACCCCCCCCCCAACTAAGACAACATAAGGGTGAAAATTGTCTAGGCCTATTTTTATGTACTAGACCTTCAAAAGGACGGCGTCTATGTTAATTATTTTTTACTGTTTCAAAAAATAAATTTAAAAAAAAATTTGTTCAACCGTTTGCTATAGTACAGTAAGACTTGACAAACATCATTTAAAAAAAACTTTTTTCAAGTCAACCTTTTTAATTAGTAATAAAATATTATATAGATTAATAAGCGATTAATTGACAAGAAGAAGAGAGGTTATCGTAAAGTTGTTCACATCTACTGAAAATATGAGGTATTGTTGTTAAGACTGGTATATTAATAATTTGAATGGCTCTGTAATCCACGATGTCGCGACATATATAAATAACACGCATTAAGATAGTGCTAAATATCATTGTTTCAAACTATACGGAAGAAAAATTCATTTCGAATAATTTAGATATAAATCGAATATCATATCACAACCCCTCCCCACAACATTTATAATAATTTACAGGCTAAAAGGTTACTCGGAGAAAAAGTTTCCAATCCCCCCCCGACTGACATTAGAACCAGGCAATGCGGCCATTTTTAAGAGTTTTTATTCATATCTCGCATGTTATTTAATTTATAACACACTACATTACATAAAATGTTGCAGATTTCTATTATGCATATAATGGTACCAACCTAATCTCTATATGATGAGAAATAGCGAAGTTAATGTCCAAAATGCAATTTCGACCTCAGACCTAAAAAATGTAATGCTTCGAAGCCCGCTTTATAGGACCTAGACACTGTTTTTTCCATTGTTTAAAGACAAAAACCTCTGTGGTCACCATCGAAGAGAGAGTCTAGTTGGTTAAGAGAGACCGGATAGGAACGGAGAAAGAGAGGGATCTAACTCAAGACTACATGAAAATTGTATAAATTCCAGTTAGGTACCCTCCGAATTGCCAATCCCGTAATCACTTGGATGGGTGACACTGAAACAAGTGAGGTGGTTGGAGAATGTTTAATATACAGATTTACGAGGCCTAACCGACTTCAAGAAAGTAATCATATACACATTTGTGAGATTCAGAAAACTTTGTAACAACTGTTTTAAACACACTTATCCTAAATACGTCTACAGGGATAGTAGTAGTATACCCCTTGAACTACTGATAAAACTTAACCATTTCCTATCCTTATAAGAGACCAATTTTGGACATTACATTTAGAGGATCTATTTTACATAATGATGGTGTCCATCTACTTATTTATATCTATTTTTTTAATCCATAACTTTCTTAATTTTTATGGTAGAAAGATACATACATACATACTAAAGCAGGATAGAAATGAGCTAAACGTGGCCACCATTCAAATTTACCAACAGATTTTCCTCAAAATCTAATCAGCATCCTATAAACATTTGTGTGTCAATTAGATTACTTATTTACGTTTTCTCTCGGACACTAAATAATTGTCCAAGATCGGTCGTTAAACCCGTCTTCTCCTCTCCCTTCAACAGAAAGTATTCATGCCTTACTTAACTTCTTTTTGATTTATGAAGTGATTTACATATTTTTAACAACTCTCCAAGCAGTATAATAACGAATAATATATAACATGTAATTAGAACTATACAGGATGTATCTGAAACGCATGAACTTCAGGAGCAGTAGGTTCAACTAAAGTTGGTGAGCACCATCATGGTACTTACCATCCCCACCTCTAAACGTAAAAGTTGGACTCTTGGGCGTTGTATGAAATGTTAAATTGTATTGGTAGATGAAGGAGTCTTATACGATAGAGTAAGTTTGTTTACAGTTGTTACTCAGGTTTTCTGAACCCGCTAGGACTAACGGGGATCTTAAAAAGTCTCCACTCTCTTCGCTCGTGTCAGTGCCTCGTCCTTAACGAGCGTCGAAGCTGTATAGTACTCTCAAGGTAGGAATGTGTCTGGGGTGGAGAGGAAAAGACACACTTTGTTTACTTTCAGCGGTACAACCCCAATAAAAAAATATAGACCTTCTGTGTAAACGCGTACCCTACTTTCGTTTCTTTTATCGGTGTAAATAAGAATAAAACGTTTACAAAAGTCTGTCACGAAGTTGTAAGCTAAGCAGTAATTTGTGTACCTAGTTTTCTTGGAATGGGTTGTACCGTCAAGTCAGGCTAAGGAAGCAAATAGAAGGGAGGACACGCCCCTTACTGAGTATATGGAGGAGCCACCGCTCCCTATGCTCGTGTCGATGTCTCGGCCCTACCGGACCCCTTAACTATACAAAATCACACTTTTTGAAAGGTCACGCTTCGAAATTACATTTTAAACTATATAACTGCACAATTTGTTATAGTTGAGAGTGTTGATACATGCAGAATTGAAATCTTAAAATGTTTATATAATTTAGCGTATTTTCTGAATTTCAATGAGGTTCTAGATGAGCACCCTATAGATATAATTTCATGTTCCTATCTTAATTTTCGTCGTGGTCAGGACGATGCCATCGACGTTGTTACGAGTTTTATGGTTTCCTAACATCATCAACTTAAAGATCAGTAAAAATTGGAAGTCTAAATTTGTTTCACGATTTCCAAACTTTAGGTAAATAAAGTAACCACTACTGGGAAAACCCAATATAATTTCACATGTTCGTCCGTCTATCTGTAGGTCATAACTAGTTTACACAGACAAGACGATAAATCCTATATATTTCAAACTTTGCATTTATATTCTTTGTATTGTCCAACATATAGGAAAAAAATATAGCGGTAACAAAAAAAAACCACGGAGTAGTTAAGAGGCAAAAACGATAGCATTACAAAACCTCTTCTTTTTTAAATATTATGTGTGGGTATCAAATAAAACTAAAAGTTATTGTATGTTCCTCCACGAAAATTAATATATTGGCGCTAGACCAAATTTAAAGTGTCAGACCCCCCCCCCCTTCTAACTAGAACACGGCGAGACCTACAAATTTGAATACAAAAATTGAATTTGAAATTAAATTGCAATGCGAAATTATACATTATAGTGTTTCGTATACCGAATACAATTTAATTTAACCAGACAATGAGAAATGCGTAACGTATAAGTTTTAAAAGCAGTTTGTGAGATGTGATCAGTTTTATTGACATTTTCAATATATAGTTGTAATATATAATAATTTGTATTGAAACTTTTATACTTTAATTTTCTTAATATTTAAACTGCCGCGTAAATTACTTCAATCTAATAAAAATAACTGTCCCTAACTAAGTTGTATAGTTTTAGCACACGCTTGAGCCTTTTATTATGAAAAGTTTACAAGATATTGAGTCCAGATTTAATACACACATTTTGTGTATAACCTTTTACCATTACACCAAAAATCAAGACTTTATTTGGACATTTTCAAAATAGCGGCCGTTTTTAATGACGAATATTTCAAAAAAATTATCTTTACAAAGAAAATGTACAAGAAGCGAAATATTTCTGCTTTTTTGTATTTTTATTACGTTTTGTTTTCACCCTTCGGGGTAAGATTTGATGTGTAAAAATGTGATTAAAATAGTCCGTGCAGAATTTCATAAAATCGTAATTTTGTGTTTTGAACCAAAGACATGAACTCGTAAATTTTTAATTTTCCAAAAAAAGATTCTTGAGGAGAATCTTTCATCATACCAAATATAACCGCCCCTAAATCATAAAAGAAACACTATATTTTGAAAACGAAATTACTGCTCTATCTTTATGGAATTAAATTTATAATATTTATGTTTTAACTTTGGTTTGGAATGTAACTGCTTTTATCCTCTTAAAGGCTAGATTTGTTATCAAAATAGTTGTTGCCGATTTTGAGAAAATTGTAATTTGGTTTTCGATTAAAGACAGTAACGCCCAAATTTTTAAGATCCAAAATAAGGAAAACCTGTCTGGAAATACTACCACCATAACAAATCAAACGCCCCTAAGTCATAAAACATGCACATTTTGAAAACAAAATTACTAACCTGTCTTTATGAAATGTATAATATTTATGTTATTTAAGCGGCTGGTTTGGAATGTAATAGCTTTTTTCTTATGTAATTAATTTTAAAAAACCATGTACTGGTCAAAAGATTATTAATAATCTATACCTATATTAAAAATACAAAATATTCCACAACAAATACAAACCAGTAGTAATAAATATTATGTTAACTGTAATAGACTGAGAATGATGTGGGACGTAGGATGTAAATGAGAACAGAACATTTGGTTAAAACTTGTTTAATTACTGAGAGGTTTGGAGTTTTGTACGACTCATCAGTTGAGAAGTTGGGCTATACGGCCTTCACCTCAACCCAATGCCACTGCCAGAGCAATTATTTTCCATTCATCACTTGAAAAACCCGTTCCACCGTTACTCAAACCGATGTAATGAAATAGTTCTGTTAATAAAAAAAACTGTAGTTGGAACGATATATAATAGGAAAATTTTTACATTTACCTTTTTACTTGTACAGTGTAGGGTTGTTGTACAAAGGAACATTTTTTTTAAAATTTCGATATAAAGTTTCAGTGAAACTATAATACATTTTACATTTATCTTTTTACTTGTACAGTGTAGAATTGTTGTACAAAAGAACACTTTTTTAAAATTTCGATATAAAGTTTCAGTGAAACTATAATACATTTTACATTTATCTTTTTACTTGTACAGTGTAGGATTATTGTACAAAGGATCATTTTTTTTTAAAATTTCGATAAAAAGTTTCAGTGAAACTATAATACATTTTACATTTATCTTTTTACTTGTACAGTGTAGAATTGTTGTACAAAAGAACACTTTTTTAAAATTTCGATAAAAAGTTTCAGTGAAACTATAAAATTACAGGTTTTTTTTTGTCTTAAGTATGTATTCACAATACTTTTATAATATTACAAAGCTACACAAAATAATCATTTTATGAGCAAATGTTAGTTTGAGGAAAGCGTGTTCCAATTTCAAAAATTTATAAATTTAAAGAAGATAACTGGTTGATAAAAAAATGTACACGATCAAAAAACATTGTCCAAATATTATTTCAAAATTCCAAACTCAGATAAAATCAAAATTGTAAAAAATCTAAACATTTTAAAAAGTACTGAAGTTAAGAAATTACCTTCAAGTCAAACTATAGAAGAAATGATTAATTAGCCTAATTTAAGCAAAAATCACTTAAAAATCTTTCATTCTTCATTTTTTATTCCCGAACCTAAACGTTGTGAGCCGAACCACTGCACTAAAAGTGTAACCCATATTAAAATAGAATGTCATAATTGTCAAAAATGTATTTACCTGTGAATTACTACAAAATAAAGGTACATACAAATCCTTTGAAAATGATGTTACTTTTTTTAAAACAGAATACTTGAAATAAGTAACTCAGTAGGACCAAACAGTAGACAGCATGAAGATGGTGGTCGATGTTTTTAGAACGGTTAGTTGTCTGTAAGTGCCGGGGAATTAATACGCTAACCTAATTTCCCACTACTAGCTTGCAGGCTTGCACCCGCAGGGATGGTTATTCCCTAACTTCCCTCCATCTGTCGATCCAGTGAGATTTCGATCTATTGATACGTATCGACGTGTAGTATTTAGCACTATTGATTGGTAAGCATGAAAAGCCGAGTTCAATTCCGGCGGGGGTCAAAAAAATTGAAGGGCCTTTCTACATAGATCCGTTTGTAGCCTATGGTCTTTCAAAAAAACTAATAAACAGATACTGACCATGTGTTTAGTTTGCATCCTAAGATGCTACATTTTAAGTAAAAATTTATCAAAACTGAACTGATTTTGACAAAATCATAATTTGAGTTTTGGATTTATTGGAACTTTAAATTTTTAGTTATGAAATGCGTAACTAATAAATCATTCTCCGATTTAGTATAGTAATTAACACTACTGCTTCGTAAGCGAACAAACACGGTTCAATTCCGCGGAATTCAAACAATTTAAGGACCTTTTCTACAATAGTTTGAGGTCACTGTGGCCTCTCGTCAAAAAACAAAACAAAAAAACCCTAATAAACCATCATTTTTGGTCAGATACTGACCACATGTTTCGTCGGCACTCTAAGAGCTACATTTTAAGCAAAAATTTATCAAATACTTTTGTCCACATGTATAGCAATCGTACCTCTCCTGTCACCCCTAACGGACTTCTTCACCACCTCTACCGCCGCCAACGGCTTCGCACCTAATATTCTCAACTGCATGAAACAAAAAAAAAACCAAGGTCGAGGTCGCTAAACAAATAGATAAACAAATATCACCAAACTAAATTCATATCAATGTATGAATTGCTTGCCGAGGTATTTAAAAACCTTTCTTTTTTCACTTCATTACGTCTTTGCTAATTCTAATCTTATTGAGTGGTATTATCTGAATAAAAAAAATTATCAACTCACTTAAAGTTTTTTTTTAGCACGATGTATAAATGTCAATCAAAAAACAAGGTCACATTTCATCGTTAAAAAAAACTAGATAGTGTTTCTGGGATCAGTCTATACAGTTCCTTGGACGGTATATGAACCTCAGGGGCTCACTGTAGTGAGTACGGGCTTGTCAATCCCGCGGGGACCTAGCTAGATCTACACTTTTTCGTGTAGTCTTGGGTTAGATTATTTACCGGTCTCTCTTGACCAACTCTTGTTCTTTTCCTAACCTGACGATATTAGAGTATTTGCAATAACACGTACAATGCTTACGAACAGAAAGCAAATGAAAATATAAAATTAATTTTTTTAATTAATATTCACCACGTGTCATTTAGTAATATTAATTTTAAGGAAAGTTTTAATGACCTAACAACATTCATAGAGTAAGAAGTAACAGTATGTAGACTTGAAGCTACTGTGCACTTGAACAAAACACTTCTCACAAGAAAGAAAGAAAAAGTTGAACGGGTGGATATAGTACAACATTTCGATGTATAAAAAACCCCCAATATAACTAAAACAATATTTTTATCCCCACTACTCAGTAGCTTCGGTGGCTGGTGACCCAATTCGTTAGAACCGTAAATGATCTGATTACTGTTTATTTTATTAATTTACATTGATGAATATATGAAAGTTATATCAAGTTTAAAAATCTCAGAAAGCAAAACCATGTAAAACCTAATCTTTATGTACGAAAATAACTTTTTTTGTATTTCTACAAAAACCAAACATATTTTAATTTATACTACTGTACAATGAAAACATACAAGTAGTGAGTAGGGAACATTTACTCTTTCTTTATGCGGCGAAATCTTCCCGCGGGAATGTTTAACAGTTCAAATTTCATCTTTTGTTTAAAAGACCTTTTTTGTACATAACTCGCTATACCTAGTTAAAAAAAAAGTTTTCAGCTCATAACGGGTGTCTTGGATTATAACTTAACATAGTCTCGTTACATAACTTTCTCTATTTTAGGTATAAAGTGAGAAACTAATACGACAAAATGCCAATAAAAATTCATTAATATTTGTGAAATTTTAATGTAGAAATTCTAGTTGTAAATTTCATATTTTATGGAAACAACGTCTGAACCATTCCAGTGATTTGGCGCAATTTTTCGTTCACTACGTATTGGATTTGTGTGTGTGTCAGTGAACTTTCTGGTTATACTATCTATATGTGATATAAAAATGTTTTAGCAGCATTTAAAATAATACCAAATGACCGTTATGTACAATATTGGAGTAAATTTATAATTTTACGTTCTCTGTTTGGGACAAAAAATTTCTTCTTTTTTGGGAGAGGGGTGAGTTAAGACAAGTAAACAGTTTTATTTCGTAGTCCAGGAAATTTCCTGAACGAATTAGGTTATAACCAATTAAAGCTGCAAATACAAGCTGTTAATTTAATTTCAATGAAACTAGTGGCAAAATAATTGCTAACCTAACCTAACCATTTACTTGTTGATAAAATTGTTCTTATTTTATAAACACAGTCGTAAAACTGTTTTTTTTTTTTATTATTGTTATCAACTTTCAACACATTCTTAAAGCAATCACATTCTAAAATTGGTTCGTCTACAAAAATATAATTTTTAGGGCCTGTAAGTAACACCAAGGACCCTTATAATTTCACACGCGTGTCTGTCCTTCTTTCTATCTGTAAGTTGCAACCAGTTTATACAGACAGAACGCTAAATCCTATATATTTCAAATTTTGCATTTATATTATCCCACATATAGGAAAAATATAGCTGTCAAAACAAATGACCTTGGAGTAGTTAAGGCCAAAAACTACACACTTGAAAATGTTTATGGAAAATACTATTATCAAATAAAACTAGAAGTTATTCTGATTACGAATATGTATGTTTATTTGACGAACAAATTAATATGTTGGCGCTATAGGCCGCTTAAAAGATTTCGACTTTATAAAAATAACTGTCCTTATATTATGTCTACAGACCCAAGTCGTTAACTACATGCTTTTATTTATTTTAAAACTAATAATTGTAAACAAAACACGTTGTTTTATTATCTGAAATTATATTAAAAATAGCTGAAATTTAAGTCCAGTCAGAATAATGTTAACCAAGTTTTATAAAACGTCAAAATTTTGGGTGTTAATCTTGATTTTTTGAGGTTATATATAAGAATTTGGATGTCGTTTGTACTAAATACAAGCAGCGTCTTACTGAATAGCAATGATTTTGTCAATTACTTCTAAAATACAGCAATTTGTTGATAACTGTCGATTTTTGACCGTTTTTTATAAATTGGAACGACACGTTCAAATATATTCTAGAACCAAACAAGAATATTTTGTCACAGATTTAATTAAAATCCGACTAGTAGTCTCTCCTAAAAAACGTAAAAAACATTGTTTTGCAACTTTTTAATGAACGTTATGTGCAGCACATTTCCTATACTAATGAAACTGTATACTTGTCTTAACCCCCCCCCCCCCAATACAAAAATTGGATGTTCCAGTATTTATCAGATTTCCTGTCTTACCGATGAAGCAGGAACTCTCTTTTGTACATGTCCATGAGTAGGTAAAGTCCAAGTCTGCCAACGTAAATGAGGACTAGAATATTGACCCCACTGTTGTCTTGTAGAATATTGTTGCTGATAAGTTGGCAATGTATTCATATCCTTGCCCCTGACACATGACACTTCACACCGCGACACCTGACTAGACTAAACTGAAGTTGAGGTGTCCGTTAGACCCCCTCTAACCGACCAGCCGTGACCGATACTAACAGGACATTCACAAGAAAATATTTTTCGTCAATTCATCACAGACCAATTGTTGCGAAACTTTCTATCTTAACAATATCTATCTATTTTATAACAAGATTGTACTCTAGTTGTTAATCACGGTGAACAATTGTGTTATGCTATGAAAGAGGCAATTACACGGTTTTAAATGTTTATACAAATTTAAAAGTTGTATTTTTTTATTTTTAATTATTAAGGATCATATTGAATTAAGATGACTAAATAAATTCAAATTTAAAAAAATCGTATTCCACATCAACACTCCATAATTGTTTATATACAGGGTGTCCAAATATCACACAGCCAAACTTCAGAAACTTATTGGGTAGAAAAAAATATAAACTAAATGCTATCTTGCTCAGTTATACGAGACATTTTGTTTTTTACAAAAACTTTAGAAATAGATAGGATATTAGATTAGGTGTTTCCATTTTAAAATTTTATGTTACGTTTTACACGTGTAGGCCTACCAGAAACAAAGAATTTATTTTGTATATTTTCAAAATGGCTGCCGTTTAAAATTTTTAACGTCGTATATCTAGAAAACCATTAACCGTATAAAAAATGTACAAGAGACAACAAATTTCCTTATTTTAATGACAAACCAAACAGTTTTTGTATTTTTACTGCAGCTTGAAGGACAATTGAATTATCGACAAAAAAAAAAAAAAAAAAAAAAAAAAATTCTTTGTAACCGTCAACAACAACCAAGATTAGACTAAAACCAATTTTTTTATTCCTACAAGTTTTAACAACAATAACTAAAGGTAATTATACATTGAAGGTTATCCTATTTTTTTATCGCTAAAAACTATGCAAACTTAAACTATTTATCTTGTTTGTCATTAATCTGATATTTTTAATGACGCCAAACAATGTTTAAATCTCTAAATTCATTAATATTGAAGAAACTTACAATTTTAGACACAAGGAATTAGGCTTTTTCGGGTTATGACGAATGTGTACAATGACTATGTGAGTCAATTGTAATACACATTCGTAATAACCCAATTAAGCCTTAATTCCTTGCCCAAAAGTGTTAGTTTCTTCAATACTAATGGATTAAAAGACTTGTAAATATTCGCGTTGTTAAAAAAAATATCTGATTAATGAGAAACAAGGTAAATAGTTTAAGTTTGCATTATTTATAGCGACTACTAAAATCTAGGAATCTAGGGTGAGCTTCAATGCATAATTATCTAATAAAATCCAATTCATCCATTTCATTTCAATTACATATACTCTCAGTAAATAAATATCTCACCCGTAGTTGATAAGAGAAGCTGTTTGATGAGATCTATAACTAAAAGTATATATAATTGAAATTAGATGCTTTTGTTATTCTTATTAAAAATTGTCAGAATTTAAAAATATCTTGGTTTTAGCCTAATCTTGGGTGTTGTAAACAATTACCAAGAAATTATGTTTCAGTTTTTTTATCGATAACTCGATTATCTTTCAAGCTACAGTAAAAATATAAAAGCCGTATTAAAATGGGAAACTTTGTTCTCTTGTAAATTTTTGATACTGTTAACGAGTTCTAAATATTCGACATAAAAAATAACAAACGGCAGCCATTTTGAAAATACACGAAATAAATTCGTTGTTTTTGGTAGACGTGTAAAACGTTACATAAACAATGCGTGTACCAAATCTGAACTCAATGTCACATCTATTTCCAAAGTTATAGAGTTTTTTGTAAAAAAACAAAATGGCGGATATAACTAACCAAGAAAGGAGCGTTTGTTATTTGTTATTTCTTGTATATTTAGTCCTACTCAATTAGTTCCTGAAGTTAATCGAATTATTTCTGGACACTTGTATATTACTCATACGCTGGAAAATTTTGTTTTGTTTTTTTGTTTTCTTTAATAATATTGAGGAATTTCTCATATGGTGTGTATATATATATACAGTATATATATATATATATATATATATATATATATATATATATATATAAGTTACTATTTAAGAATTCCTCTTTATCAATTTTTTCCCTCAGATTTCCTCTAAAAGTTGATATAACTTTCATGTAGATACAAGAAGACACACCAGCCACCGAAGCCCACCAGTTGCATGGGTGCGTTTTTTCAGTAAAGACAGTTAGCACTCCACGGTTAATATACATCGATACAGTAAATTTGCTACCCAATCAATGGTAATAACAATACAAGTCACAAGTCATCAATGAAACATACACCAGCCACCGAAGCCGACCAGTTGTATGGGTAAGATACGTTTTTTAGTTAACACAGGGTTTATATTATTATATACATCGACAGGTACTATATTTATTACCCAATCAGTAGTAATAAGAATACAAGGAAAAAAGTCAACCATGAAACATACACCAGCCACCGAAGCCCACCAGTTGTATGGGTAAGATACGTTTTACAGATAAAACAGTCAGCATTCCAGGTTTACATACATCGACGGGTACACTAAAATATTTACCACCCAATGAATGGTAATCACAATAAAAATACAAAAAGTAAGCCACCTATGACACATTTTACTTAAATGATATCTCCCTGTGAGTTGTTTTGTTCATGTGTACAGTACTTGCGATATTACATACTGTTACTTCTATTACAATATTGAGTTTACAAGAACGAATATAAACTTCCAAGGAGCAAGTTTTTCTGTTCAAACCACTAAAGTAGTTAATTCTTGACAGCTCAAAGTTAAATAAACGCACGAACTTACATGTCTTGAAGCTACGCACAGAGATCAAACAATTACAGACTAAAGTAGTACTCACGACCATCTGTAGACAGCCACTCACCTGTAACAAAAACACCATAATAGTGTCATTAATAATCACAACAGTTATTCCAGTAGCAGAATAAAACTATAAAATCAAGAGAAGAAACTTTGATGAGAGTCGAAAGGAAAAACAACTTTGTAATAAGGATATTATTAAACTAAAAGAACCAGAAGTAAACAAATAATTAAATTTAAATCATAAATACATTTTCGTTTTTCTACGTATTAAACCATATATTAAAAAGATATTCGATTGTTGAACTAGGCGTGAACAACGTCCGATAACAACACCAAAGGAAATCTGCAATTTACCAGTCGGAAGGATATCAAGGTCAACGAAGACCCTGAATGTCATGTCCACACTTTCACAAAACTTCTTGACTAACTCTAGCAAGTTATTGTTCTCTTCTTATTATTTGAGGGATTGGAAAGCAGCCAAACTCCGTGCGCAGTCGATATTTCCAATATAAAAGATATTCCCTAAAGTCTTGTAGTCAACCGATACATTCTCGCAGAGGCAATAAATGTCCTCTGTATATCCCGACATTCATGTAACCTTTCCCCTCAGGCGCTCACTATAGTGAGTACGGGCTTGAAAATCCCGAGGGTCCTAACTGGATCTACAACATATTACATGTAGTTTTGTGTTATATCCTTCTATTTCTTCTTTCCTCTCAAGCCTCTCTTGACCAACTCTAGTTCTTTTCCGACTCTGATGTTTATTAAGGTATTCAAGGGCTAGGGGTCTTTCATTTATCCATTTACCACTTTTTTATAAGGCCATGATGACCGAAAGGTTTACGCCTTTAAATAACAAGAGAAAAATCAAGTAACCTTTCTGTTAGAGTCAAAAGACAATAGTCACCCTGAATGACATGTCCACATTTTCAAAGAAAGTACTTGCCTTAGACATTGTTGATTAACTATAGCAAGTTATTATTTCCCTTCTTATTATTTGAGGGATTGGAAGGCAGCCAAATTTCGTACTCAGTCGTTATTGCCAATGTAAGAAACATTCCCTAAGGTGTTGTAGTCAACTCATACCATCACGCAGAGGCACAACTAATGTCATTATAGTCCATATACAGCATATCCCAAATGACGATAATGACTGAAATGTCTTTAGCCTTAAAACCACAAAAAAAGTATAACCTAACGTTCATGTGACATTTCTGTTAGGTTCCAAATACAATAGTCTACCAACAAAGACCCTTGAATGTCATCTCCACATAAGTACTTGCCTTAGACATTGTTGACTAACTCTAGCGAGTTATTATTTCCCTTCTTATTATTTGAGGGATTGGAAAGCAGCCAAATTTCGTACTCAGTCGTTATTGCCAATGTAAGAAACATTCCCTAAGGTCTTGTAGTCAACTCATACCATCACGCAGAGGCACAACTAATGTCATTATAGTCCATATACAGTATAACCCAAATGACGATAATGACTGAAATGTCTTTAGCCTTAAAACCACAAAAAAAGTATAACCTAACGTTCATGTGACATTTCTGTTAGGTTCCAAATACAATAGTCTACCAACAAAGACCCTTGAATGTCATCTCCACATAAGTACTTGCCTTAGACATTGTTGACTAACTCTAGCGAGTTATTATTTCCCTTCTTATTATTTGAGGGATTGGAAAGCAGCCAAATTTCGTACTCAGTCGTTATTGCCAATGTAAGAAACATTCCCTAAGGTCTTGTAGTCAACTCATGCTATCTCGCAGAGGCACAACGAATGTCATTATAATCCATATACAGCATATCCCGAAATTCATGTAACCTTTCTGTTAGATTCAAAAGACAATAGTCTGCCAAGACCCTGAATGACTTGTCCACACATCCACAGAAAGTACTTGCCTTAGACATTGTTGACTAACTCTAGCAAGTTATTATTCCCTTCTTATTATTTGAGGGATTGGAAAGCAGCCAAATTTCGTACTCAGTCGTTATTGCCAATGTAAGAAACATTCCCTAAGGTCTTGTAGTCAACTCATGCTATCTCGCAGAGGCACAACGAATGTCATTATAATCCATATACAGCATATCCCGAAATTCATGTAACCTTTCTGTTAGATTCAAAGGACAATAGTCTGCCAAGACCCTGAATGACATGTCCACACATCCACAGAAAGTACTTGCCTTAGACATTGTTGACTAACTCTAGCAAGTTATTATTCCCTTCTTATTATTTGAGGGATTGGAAAGCAGCCAAATTTCGTACTCAGTCGTTATTGCCAATGTAAGAAACATTCCCTAAGGTCTTGTAGTCAACTCATGCTATCTCGCAGAGGCACAACGAATGTCATTATAATCCATATACAGCATATCCCGAAATTCATGTAACCTTTCTGTTAGATTCAAAGGACAATAGTCTGCCAAGACCCTGAATGACTTGTCCACACATCCACAGAAAGTACTTGCCTTAGACATTGTTGACTAAATCTACATTGTCAACATTATTATTCCCTTCTTATTGTTTGAGGGATTGGAAAAAAGCCAAATTTCGTACTCAGTCGATATTGCCAATGTACGAAACATTCCCTAAGGTCTTGTAGTCAACTCACGCCATCTCGCAGCGACACAACTAATGTCATTATAATCCATATACAGCATATCCCGAAATTCATGTAACCTTTCTGTTAGATTCAAAGGACAATAGTCTGCCAAGACCCTGAATGACATGTCCACACATCCACAGAAAGTACTTGCCTTAGACATTGTTGACTAACTCTAGCAAGTTATTATTCCCTTCTTATTATTTGAGGGATTGGAAAGCAGCCAAATTTCGTACTCAGTCGTTATTGCCAATGTAAGAAACATTCCCTAAGGTCTTGTAGTCAACTCATGCTATCTCGCAGAGGCACAACGAATGTCATTATAATCCATATACAGCATATCCCGAAATTCATGTAACCTTTCTGTTAGATTCAAAGGACAATAGTCTGCCAAGACCCTGAATGACATGTCCACACATCCACAGAAAGTACTTGCCTTAGACATTGTTGACTAACTCTAGCAAGTTATTATTCCCTTCTTATTATTTGAGGGATTGGAAAGCAGCCAAATTTCGTACTCAGTCGTTATTGCCAATGTAAGAAACATTCCCTAAGGTCTTGTAGTCAACTCATGCTATCTCGCAGAGGCACAACGAATGTCATTATAATCCATATACAGCATATCCCGAAATTCATGTAACCTTTCTGTTAGATTCAAAAGACAATAGTCTGCCAAGACCCTGAATGACTTGTCCACACATCCACAGAAAGTACTTGCCTTAGACATTGTTGACTAACTCTAGCAAGTTATTATTCCCTTCTTATTATTTGAGGGATTGGAAAGCAGCCAAATTTCGTACTCAGTCGTTATTGCCAATGTAAGAAACATTCCCTAAGGTCTTGTAGTCAACTCATGCTATCTCGCAGAGGCACAACGAATGTCATTATAATCCATATACAGCATATCCCGAAATTCATGTAACCTTTCTGTTAGATTCAAAGGACAATAGTCTGCCAAGACCCTGAATGACATGTCCACACATCCACAGAAAGTACTTGCCTTAGACATTGTTGACTAACTCTAGCAAGTTATTATTCCCTTCTTATTATTTGAGGGATTGGAAAGCAGCCAAATTTCGTACTCAGTCGTTATTGCCAATGTAAGAAACATTCCCTAAGGTCTTGTAGTCAACTCATGCTATCTCGCAGAGGCACAACGAATGTCATTATAATCCATATACAGCATATCCCGAAATTCATGTAACCTTTCTGTTAGATTCAAAGGACAATAGTCTGCCAAGACCCTGAATGACTTGTCCACACATCCACAGAAAGTACTTGCCTTAGACATTGTTGACTAAATCTACATTGTCAACATTATTATTCCCTTCTTATTGTTTGAGGGATTGGAAAAAAGCCAAATTTCGTACTCAGTCGATATTGCCAATGTACGAAACATTCCCTAAGGTCTTGTAGTCAACTCACGCCATCTCGCAGCGACACAACTAATGTCATTATAATCCATATACAGCATATCCCGAAATTCATGTAACCTTTCTGTTAGATTCAAAGGACAATAGTCTGCCAAGACCCTGAATGACATGTCCACACATCCACAGAAAGTACTTGCCTTAGACATTGTTGACTAACTCTAGCAAGTTATTATTCCCTTCTTATTATTTGAGGGATTGGAAAGCAGCCAAATTTCGTACTCAGTCGTTATTGCCAATGTAAGAAACATTCCCTAAGGTCTTGTAGTCAACTCATGCTATCTCGCAGAGGCACAACGAATGTCATTATAATCCATATACAGCATATCCCGAAATTCATGTAACCTTTCTGTTAGATTCAAAGGACAATAGTCTGCCAAGACCCTGAATGACATGTCCACACATCCACAGAAAGTACTTGCCTTAGACATTGTTGACTAACTCTAGCAAGTTATTATTCCCTTCTTATTATTTGAGGGATTGGAAAGCAGCCAAATTTCGTACTCAGTCGTTATTGCCAATGTAAGAAACATTCCCTAAGGTCTTGTAGTCAACTCATGCTATCTCGCAGAGGCACAACGAATGTCATTATAATCCATATACAGCATATCCCGAAATTCATGTAACCTTTCTGTTAGATTCAAAGGACAATAGTCTGCCAAGACCCTGAATGACATGTCCACACATCCACACAAAGTACTTGCCTTAGACATTGTTGACTAACTCTAGCAAGTTATTATTTCCCTTCTTATTATTTGAGGGATTGGAAAGCAGCCAAATTTCGTACTCAGTCGTTATTGCCAATGTAAGAAACATTCCCTAAGGTCTTGTAGTCAACTCGTGCTATCTCGCAGAGGCACAACGAATGTCATTATAATCCATATACAGCATATCCCGAAATTCATGTAACCTTTCTGTTAGATTCAAAGGACAATAGTCTGCCAAGACCCTGAATGACATGTCCACACATCCACACAAAGTACTTGCCTTAGACATTGTTGACTAACTCTAGCAAGTTATTATTTCCCTTCTTATTATTTGAGGGATTGGAAAGCAGCCAAATTTCGTACTCAGTCGTTATTGCCAATGTAAGAAACATTCCCTAAGGTCTTGTAGTCAACTCGTGCTATCTCGCAGAGGCACAACGAATGTCATTATAATCCATATACAGCATATCCCGAAATTCATGTAACCTTTCTGTTAGATTCAAAGGACAATAGTCTGCCAAGACCCTGAATGACATGTCCACACATCCACAGAAAGTACTTGCCTTAGACATTGTTGACTAACTCTAGCAAGTTATTATTCCCTTCTTATTATTTGAGGGATTGGAAAGCAGCCAAATTTCGTACTCAGTCGTTATTGCCAATGTAAGAAACATTCCCTAAGGTCTTGTAGTCAACTCATGCTATCTCGCAGAGGCACAACGAATGTCATTATAATCCATATACAGCATATTCCGAAATTCATGTAACCTTTCTGTTAGATTCAAAGGACAATAGTCTGCCAAGACCCTGAATGACTTGTCCACACATCCACAGAAAGTACTTGCCTTAGACATTGTTGACTAAATCTACATTGTCAACATTATTATTCCCTTCTTATTGTTTGAGGGATTGGAAAAAAGCCAAATTTCGTACTCAGTCGATATTGCCAATGTACGAAACATTCCCTAAGGTCTTGTAGTCAACTCACGCCATCTCGCAGCGACACAACTAATGTCATTATAATCCATATACAGCATATCCCGAAATTCATGTAACCTTTCTGTTAGATTCAAAGGACAATAGTCTGCCAAGACCCTGAATGACATGTCCACACACCCACAGAAAGTACTTGCCTTAGACATTGTTGATTAACTCTAGCAAGTTATTATTCCCTTATTATTATTTGAGGGATTGGAAGGCAGCCAAATTTCGTACTCAGTCGATATTGCCAATGTAAGAAACATTCCCTAAGGTCTTGTAGTCAACTCATGCTATCTCGCAGAGGCACAACGAATGTCATTATAATCCATATACAGCATATCCCGAAATTCATGTAACCTTTCTGTTAGATTCAAAGGACAATAGTCTGCCAAGACCCTGAATGACTTGTCCACACATCCACAGAAAGTACTTGCCTTAGACATTGTTGACTAAATCTACATTGTCAACATTATTATTCCCTTCTTATTGTTTGAGGGATTGGAAAAAAGCCAAATTTCGTACTCAGTCGATATTGCCAATGTACGAAACATTCCCTAAGGTCTTGTAGTCAACTCACGCCATCTCGCAGCGACACAACTAATGTCATTATAATCCATATACAGCATATCCCGAAATTCATGTAACCTTTCTGTTAGATTCAAAGGACAATAGTCTGCCAAGACCCTGAATGACATGTCCACACATCCACAGAAAGTACTTGCCTTAGACATTGTTGATTAACTCTAGCAAGTTATTATTCCCTTATTATTATTTGAGGGATTGGAAGGCAGCCAAATTTCGTACTCAGTCGATATTGCCAATGTAAGAAACATTCCCTAAGGTCTTGTAGTCAACTCATGCTATCTCGCAGAGGCACAACGAATGTCATTATAATCCATATACAGCATATCCCGAAATTCATGTAACCTTTCTGTTAGATTCAAAGGACAATAGTCTGCCAAGACCCTGAATGACTTGTCCACACATCCACAGAAAGTACTTGCCTTAGACATTGTTGACTAAATCTACATTGTCAACATTATTATTCCCTTCTTATTGTTTGAGGGATTGGAAAAAAGCCAAATTTCGTACTCAGTCGATATTGCCAATGTACGAAACATTCCCTAAGGTCTTGTAGTCAACTCACGCCATCTCGCAGCGACACAACTAATGTCATTATAATCCATATACAGCATATCCCGAAATTCATGTAACCTTTCTGTTAGATTCAAAGGACAATAGTCTGCCAAGACCCTGAATGACATGTCCACACATCCACAGAAAGTACTTGCCTTAGACATTGTTGATTAACTCTAGCAAGTTATTATTCCCTTATTATTATTTGAGGGATTGGAAGGCAGCCAAATTTCGTACTCAGTCGATATTGCCAATGTAAGAAACATTCCCTAAGGTCTTTTAGTCAACTCATGCTATCTCGCAGAGGCACAACGAATGTCATTATAATCCATATACAGCATATCCCGAAATTCATGTAACCTTTCTGTTAGATTCAAAAGACAATAGTCTGCCAACAAAGACCCTGAATGACAAGTGCACATTTTTAAAGAAAGTACTTGCCTTAGACATTGTTGACCAACTCTAGCAAGTTATTATTCTCTTATTATTATTTGAGGGATTGGAAAGCAGTCAAATTTCGTACTCAGTCGATATCGTCAATGCAAGAAACATTCCCTAAGGTCTTGTAGTCAACGCATGCCATCTCGCAGAGGCACAACTAATGTCATTATAATCCATATACAGCATATCCCGAAATTCATGTAAACTTTCTGATAGATTCAAAAGAAAATAGCTAGGCAAGAAAGACACTGACTGCAATGTCCACATTTTTAAAGAAAGTTATGACGTTTGTTGAATAACTCTTGTAAGTTAAAGTAATTTTCTCGCAGAGGTAACAAAATGTAACTAGTTATTTAAATTCCATATATATCCCGACATACATTCATAAACCTTTCGGTTAAATTCAAAGTCTAGCGATAAAGACACTACATTTTGGCCTTAGACGTTGTTGACTAACTTTTGCAAGTTATTGTTCCCTTCTTATTCTTTGGGGGATTGGAAAGCAGCCAAATTGCGTGCTCAGACGATATTTCCAATATAAGAGATATTCCCTAAGGTTTTGTAGACAACCCATGTCATGTCACAGAGGCAACAAATGTAAACCTAATTATTGTGAATTACATAAATATTCCGACGTTCGTAAAACCTTTCTGTTAGATTAAGAGTAAACCATCTGTCAACAATCTTTTAACTACGTTAAGAAATCATAGTTTTGAAATATATTCCTCATCAAACTTTCAACAAGGAAAATGCATTTTAATATCTGAATTCGTTACATTCCACCTGCAATAAGTTTATTTCATATCTTTGAAAGTGCTTATTTATACTAGTGCAATTTATCCACGTTGCCGAGAGGAGCTAATTTTCATCCAGTTTTATTGAATCTCCATAAAAAAAATAATTTCCTTTATATACCTCATGAATTTAAAATAAGCTGGGAAGTTCTATCTAGGTTCCAAAATTTTATCATACATTTTACCCATTTAAATTTATATAACTCTTTCATATCCGGTTCAAACTCTCTCGATATTTAAATTTATATTTTATAATTTAGTTTTATCAGCAATTTTTCAATTATGTTTTGCTTTGTTCGTATTATTAGTATAGATTATTCGTATAGTTGACATCATTTGTAAATAATACACGATTTGTCTAATGTATAGATCAACTCTCGTTATCGAGTAATAAAACCTTAAATATCTACAAAGAAGAGTCTAGAGATCATCTCTTAATCCGCCGTGTAAACGTCTCGCCCTTCAAGACACATAAAGATCATGTCAAACCCTTCCGAGTTCAAAAAGAGTGCACAATACTCACAATCGGAATGTTTCCATTTATTTATACAGATGAATCCTACATACTTATTTCAGGACTCTATTGCAGTAGAAATAAATGCAAGCAAATATGATGGCGAAATAGTTAGAGTCCACGAGACATCCAAGAAACTACCAAATGTTCGTGGATCTCTAACTAGCCAGAGAACCGCGTTCTTCATTGTCTCCAAAGTTTCCATATTTGCTCTCAGTAGTAACAATCATTACTGATAGTCATCGTACCATTGATTGCCAAAGAAAACTGGCAGAAGTTATCTTAAATGGATGGGTGATCTGACTGCAATGAATTCGAGAGCACGTTAATATTTCTGGAAATGAACGAGTTGAGCAGCTAGCAAAAGAGAGAACATCACTGGCTCAGCACTCTATCATCAGGCCACCACAACTGGGCACGATTACTTTTAGGCCCGTCTGCACCACATCGAATTGGCAAACGACGACATATGTACTCTATTTCACACCGCCACGATTGTTACCCAGCATCCCAAGACCTGCCCCAAGTTCAGCGGTGTACCTCTAAAGTATGATGTTCTTGTACTGGGACGTTCGACGTCGAATGGCTGAACAATTACTGGCAAGCGTTCGCCAAAGTAAGAGTAAAATAGTAAGGATCCCAGGGGTAATTAACTAAGTCTTAGTTTGTCCCTAATGTATTAGTCTTGAACTCCATACTTAGGTTACTAGTTTTAATTTCGAACACAGTCCAAGCTCTTAGTTTTACAGTTTTTAAGTTCTAATATAGTTTTTGCCGTATATGGTATACACGACGATATTCGGGTAACCTTAGACGGGGGGGGGGTGTTAAAATTGTATATGCCGTCTACTAATTTCAAAGTGTGAATATAATAGGTTTGAATGCTGTAAAAAAAAGACCCGCGAATAAAAAAATTATAAGACATTAGTATGACGAGTAAATAAACGGGTTAAATGTTTAAAGTGAATAAGGAACAGGATCGATGTAAGGACAGGCGCACGCAACCAATCATCTATTCTGCCAAAGTACAGCTACAGGGAATCATCGGTAATCAAATATGTAGGAGACTATTGTTTGTTCAATGTGTTCAACAAAGACAAGTTGAAACATTGTAAATGTAAAACAAACATTTGGGTAACAATGCCTATCTGGGCTATTTAAATAAATAGTTAATGGATTTTTTCGGGTAAAAAAAACCTGATAAAGAGAGGAGTGTGACCCAAAACTAGATGGATCCAGATAGCTCGGGATTGCCATATTTAGATGAAAAGTTAGAAATTGTGATCCACGTCATCAAGACTACTATGTTCCAAACAACCAGCTTCATGCCTGTTAGAGACTCCACAATCAAAAATTATGTGGTCAGCAGTTTCATTATCTAAACTATTTGCTGATGTTGAGATGTTTATCAATCGCAGGACCGTGGGTTCAGTTGATAACCTTAGACTTCCTGAGATTAAGGAGTTGTTCCAGTGAGTTCCATTATCCTCCACAACCAGCGACGTTTAACACTCTGGGTTTTTTAGTTTGGTTTGGTTCAATATTTTATTAGTTATCATTGTGTTCCCTCGAATAGCCAGTGAAGTATGTGCTCAACCTGAGTAGAACGCCGCATACCCAGGTAAAGTTACATTAAAACTGAAGCTCGCCCGCTATCCAAAGTTGGCCTAAGCTCTCTCTTGGCCACCCAGCAATATGAATATGCTGTTCCACCCTGTGACGTGGAATGATAATCATCCTATCCTTCTGCTGCATTATTACAGCATCCCGTTGCCAGGTCTTCACTTGACTCTGAACGCGATCTCCTCCTTTCACTATTCTCTCGGAAGATCAGATGACATAAAGAGGACACAGAACGGAATCTTTGCAGGGCATAGCCGACGAGTGGACCCCTAAGACGATACCGTAAAATTGTTTCAGTTGCTTATATAAGGAGTGTCAAAAAACACAGAACGGTTAAAACTTACAAGGTTTTTCTACCATGTAAGGTAAAATTCATTCTTCTCCTCAAAATGTAGTTTGAGCATAATATAAAATATTTAAATGTAAACACTCAACCAATGTAATCTCATTTTAAAAGTGTTGTTTAGTAGAAAAAACCTGCTCCAAAAAGGTCAACTTCTCCAGTTTTTTACCTTTGCGAAACAATGGAGACAACATATGAAGCAATTTCTTTACTGTTTTGGTGAAATTTAACCAGGAAAGTTACTATTTACCATTTCAACGGTCAGGATGTGTCAAAAAGAGTAACATACGCTTTTGTGTTTCGTTTTAAATGTAACGTATTGTGTTAATTGAATAAGGGTTCCCGGAAATGGAAGATAACACCATTTACAATATTGAAAGGGTTTTCCTTATACTGTTAATTTTCTTAGAGTATTATGTATTTACAGAAATAATTTACCTTAATCCAACTTTCAATTAACATTTATATTACATTTAAAAGGAAACTAAGGACTATTTTACACATTTTTGACATATCCTGTAGGATTTAGAAATATTCACAGTATTTTCTCTAATTTTTAGTATTATTTTAATATCTATTTCTGTAGAATAATTGACGTAAATTAGCAATTTTGGATCGTCAGGCCTAGAAGAGTTCACACCCATTACAAAAATGTAAACACATTTCCAACTGGCAGTAACTGAAACTAAATACATGGTAAACATACCTAATTAAACGAGCGTTACGTGTTAAAATATGCGTCGTACAATGAATGTTATCAACGTAATTCAATGCGACATTGTTTAGCAGTATTTGACTTGACCTTGAATAATTAGCGAAACTAGTTATTCCATTGATGTTTAACTGTTTACAAGGTAAAGTGTTATTATGACCGGGAAAACTTTCCATACAATACTGCCGTTCAGGAGTGGCCAGTATATGTTGTTTCAAAATATTTACTAACTTTAAATTCCAACCGAGAGATTTAAATACACATGAGATTAAACCACATAATAGGGTTTCAAATATAGGTTAAACCTTTTTAAATTATTTTATGGATTTTGGGGAATACGTAATACATACGTCAAATTTCAAAATGAATAAATTTACGAATTTGATATAAATATAATAATAATGTATAAATAACCATTAGAACTAAAAGACAATACACTAAAAAGTAAAAAAAAAATAAATAACGATTTGAAAATTGCAATTTTACCTAGAAGCGCACATATTTCATATTTTCCTTTTTGTTAAATAACTCTAAAATTATCACGTTTAATGAAAACTTGTACCCACCAAAAAGAAAGGTTATTAACTAATAATGAAGTTGTTTTGTTGTGTCGTAGTATATACGAAATATAAAGGTAAGTTTTGATAGTCGCAAAAAAATCGACTTCTGTTTTTTTCACAAATGTTTTACGTTTCATAGCCTCAGGAAACCGAAAAAATTATCTACAAGCCGTCCGTCTATCATCTGCATGCCTAAAAAAAGCCTGGGGCATACTCTTACAAATTTTCGTAAATACTACGCCAAATGCTTTTTTAGGCCATACATGGACTTTCCTTAAAAGTAGTAGTATTCAAAATTAAATAATCTTATATTTACTTTTCATATGTGAAAGAATTGGAAGTAGATTACCAAATAATTTATTCTATCTTCAAATTAATTTTTACTTTTTAGTTCAACTTTTTTGATTTTTTCTAAAAAAAGCATGCTCTATAATTTTTTTTTTATTCATATTATATAAAAAGTAGGACTGTATTTATATCTAAATTTATTAAATAAATCTGATTTTAATTATACAGTGTGTCAAAAGTCCCACACCCCCACATAATATTTTTATTTTTTTAAACAGCATAAGCTATTTTTTTTATAATAGCATAAGATTATAGTAGTTTTTTACGTAATTTAGAGTTTCATCCCCCGCCTCGAAGTAGTGGTTGCAAGGGGTAACTTTAAAACTATCAATAGTAACTCCCATCTTGCTACCCCTGATTTTAAAGGTCTTTAAAAGACAAAACCAATGGTGTGCTGTTCCACCAATGGTGTGTTAAAATTTTTTCCGATGACTCTACAACAAATGGCAGCCAAAAATGTTTCGAGAGATTTGAGTTGAACAAACTACTGTCAATGACTATTGTTAGCAGATTATTGAAGATTTTTTACTTACCCTCTGTTGCATACAAAATACATTACAAGAATGTACAACAGTACTCGATTTTTAAGATCTAATTTAACCTAAACCCAACCTTGGTAAGGTATCCAATAATCTGTTATTTCCCCCCCAAATATATCAATAAATTATAGTTACAGCATTATTATTACCTAACCTCTGTGTAAATAAATATTGAGCTGGGCTTATGAGATAGAATACAACTCGAACACAAGATCTCACAAACATTACGTTTACTTAATCAAGTCGCCATCCTCAGTGATACATGAGCTATATAGTTATAGCTATAACAGTTATAGTTTATTTATTGTAGCTCATGTATCACTGATGATGGCGACTTGATCGTTGAAACGCGTTTGATTAAGTAAACGTAATTTTTATGAGATCTTGTGTTCGAGTGTTATTCTATCTAATCTCTGATCATTATCGCCTCAAAAAAGAAGAAAGACCATAAAATGAAGGATTCAACCTCTCGAATACTTTAGTATCGTCAGGATAGGAAGAGAACAAGAGTTGCTAAAGGGACACATGATAGTAAATATGAAAGAGCATCTAACTCAAGACAAATTGAAGAAATATCTAGATCGACCTTAGGGTACGGGATAACCTATAAGTGAGCCCTTGGTGGGTAGTTTAGTGAGATAGAGTCGTGTCGATCTCAACCTCGGTAACAATATATGCAAATCGTTAGACCGATGTAGGTAATCATGAACAAAACTAATCAACAGCACAATATGAAATCCAACTGACAATAGGTAAAACGCTATTGTTTCTATTGAATAATAATAGGTATCTAATTACACACATCACCTCGTTGAACAGGCTGTCTACAGTGGGGGTTTCAAATTGTTATAGCTCCCTAAGGAAACATTGTAGATGTATGAGACATAGTTTTATTGTCACAATCATGTGGTTCATTTCATCTAATAATAAACATAACCGTAAAATAGAAAGTTCAAGTTCAATGTGGGGATGCATTTCAACTGCAACTTGAGTATCGACGTGTTTGAAGAATCTCCACACGAAAATAATAGTCGTAGATTGGATTAACAGGTGAAAGAAAGTGACAGCTTATTATACAAAAACTTTCAGATAGGCTTATTAAACAACGTTTAGGTAGGCCGTTAGTTGGTAATAAAATGGAACAAACCTACGATACAGATTTTTAATCACTACAAATACAAAGATCTAAGCTATTTATAAATACCTTGTGAATTAGATCATTCGAAAATGTGCTCGAGAACTAAGTTAGGTTAGGTTAGGTTAGATTAGGTTAGGTTATGTTATGATTTTGAAATAAATCAGCTCAGGTTTTACACGCTATAAACTTCAGTTATTGCATGCTTTGCGGTCAAAGCATAACCTTAAAAGGCATGACTTTGTTGACTTGATCAAATTGAGATAATTTTTTGAACAGAGTTATGTTTAGTAATAAAACCACTTTCCATACTTCAGGACATATACAGCGTCACAATATTGCAATTTGGGCAGATGACTTTCCCACGCTTTCGTTAAACATGATCTTGACAGTCTAAAAGTCGATGTGCTATTGCTCTGGATCGTATTATCGACGTTCTTTATTAGGATTCGTAGTCAAACCAAGGACCCTTATAATTTCACACGCGCGTCTGTCCAAAGTTAATCTGATAACGAATATGTCAGCAACATTTAACTAAAGAAAAAAATAATATGTTGGAGGTAGGACAAATTTAAAGTGTCAGACATCATGCCTCCCACTAATTTGAAAACGTCGTAACCTAAAAATCAGAGAGAAAAATTATTTGGATTTTAAATTAAATTAAACTGCGAAATCATATACTGTAATTTTGTATGACAAATACAACTTAATTTAAAAGCACACAATGAGTAGCGTGTAAGTTTTAAAAGCAGTTTTTGTGAGATGTGAGACAAACAATTCAATAACCATTAAAAGATTGAGTACATTTTCATTGACTTCTCTTTATTGGTATAGTTAAAACCAAGGTATTGGCAACATTTAATTGGCGAAATAATTAATATGTTGGCCCTAGGACAAATTTAAAGTGTCAGATATCATACTCCCTTCCTCTAATTTGAAACACGACGTAACGTAAAAATCAGAAGGAAAAAATATTTGGATTTTAAATTAAATTAAATTGCAGAATCATATATTATAGTATTTTGTATAACGAATACAACTTAACTTAAAACCACACAATGAGAAATGAGTAGCGTGTAAGTTTTAAAAGCAATTTTTGTGAGATGTGAGACAAACAATTCAATAGCTATTAAAGGATAGGGTGCATTTTCATTGACTTTTCTTTAATAGGGTAAGTAAAACCAAGAATCTTACAATTTTACAAGCGTGTCTGTACAATTAAAACTGTCGGTTAAAAAAATTTTACTTTGTAAAATTAACTGTAACTATGTCGGAACAAAATCGTGTGACTAGCACACGGTTGATCCTTCTATTCTTTCCTGAAAGCACAAGTGGAATTGTTTACCTTGACGTGTTGGAGCATATGCTCTTCGCTACATAGGGAATAAAAAGTTTACAACGTGGGAAACCGTTTAACAATGCCAATGTTATTTGTGATTTTCTTGATGAGAAATTTCCGTAAACGTTAGATGAAAGAGTTGGATAGAAGGCTTGTCACCACGTTCAATCGACCGTACCACCCATACCATTGGGTATATTAAACAAAATGTACAGTGAAAAGAACATAGAACAGATGAGACAACAACTACAAGAAACAGTGGTGTCAATAACTCCCAGATGTTCTAGGTTGTGGGAAAGCTGGCATATCGGTGTGATGTTTGTAGAGCTACGAACTGTAAGGAACATAGAACAGTTGAGACAACAACTACAAGAAGCAGTGGTATCAATAACTCCCAGATGTTCTAGATTGTGGGAAAGCTGGAATATCGGTTTGATGTTTGTAGAGCTACGAACTGTAAGGAACATAGAACAGTTGAGACAACAACTACAAGAAGCAGTGGTATCAATAATTCCCAGATGTTCTAGATTGTGGGAAAGCTGGAATATCGGTTTGATGTTTGTAGAGCTACGAACTGTAAGGAACATAGAACAGTTGAGACAACAACTGCAAGAAGCAGTGGTATCAATAATTCCCAGATGTTCTAGATTGTGGGAAAGCTGGAATATCGGTTTGATGTTGGTAGAGCTACGAACTGTAAGGAACATAGAACAGTTGAGACAACAACTGCAAGAAGCAGTGGTATCAATAATTCCCAGATGTTCTAGATTGTGGGAAAGCTGGAATATCGGTTTGATGTTTGTAGAGCTACGAACTGTAAGGAACATAGAGCAGTTGAGACAACAACTACAAGAAGCAGTGGTATCAATAATTCCCAGATGTTCTAGATTGTGGGAAAGCTGGAATATCGGTTTGATGTTTGTAGAGCTACGAACTGTAAGGAACATAGAACAGTTGAGACAACAACTGCAAGAAGCAGTGGTATCAATAATTCCCAGATGTTCTAGATTGTGGGAAAGCTGGAATATCGGTTTGATGTTTGTAGAGCTACGAACTGTAAGGAACATAGAGCAGTTGAGACAACAACTACAAGAAGCAGTGGTATCAATAATTCCCAGATGTTCTAGATTGTGGGAAAGCTGGAATATCGGTTTGATGTTTGTAGAGCTACGAACTGTAAGGAACATAGAGCAGTTGAGACAACAACTACAAGAAGCAGTGGTATCAATAATTCCCAGATGTTCTAGATTGTGGGAAAGCTGGAATATCGGTTTGATGTTTGTAGAGCTACGAACTGTAAGGAACATAGAACAGTTGAGACAACAACTGCAAGAAGCAGTGGTATCAATAATTCCCAGATGTTCTAGATTGTGGGAAAGCTGGAATATCGGTTTGATGTTTGTAGAGCTACGAACTGTAAGGAACATAGAACAGTTGAGACAACAACTGCAAGAAGAAGTGGTATCAATAACTCCCAGAAGTTCTAGATTGTGGGAAAGCTGGAATATCGGTATGATGTTTGTAGAGCTACGAACTGTAAGGAACATAGAACAGTTGAGACAACAACTACAAGAAGCAGTGGTATCAATAACTCCCAGATGTTCTAGATTGTGGGAAAGCTGGAATATCGGTTTGATGTTTGTAGAGCTACGAACTGTAAGGAACATAGAACAGTTGAGACAACAACTACAAGAAGCAGTGGTATCAATAATTCCCAGATGTTCTAGATTTTGGGAAAGCTGGAATATCGGTATGATGTTTGTAGAGCTACGAACTGTAAGGAACATAGAACAGTTGAGACAACAACTACAAGAAGCAGTGGTATCAATAACTCCCAGAAGTTCTAGATTGTGGGAAAGCTGGAATATCGGTATGATGTTTGTAGAGCTACGAACTGTAAGGAACATAGAACAGTTGAGACAACAACTACAAGAAGCAGTGGTATCAATAACTCCCAGATGTTCTAGATTGTGGGAAAGCTGGAATATCGGTTTGATGTTTGTAGAGCTACGAACTGTAAGGAACATAGAACAGTTGAGACAACAACTACAAGAAGCAGTGGTATCAATAATTCCCAGATGTTCTAGATTTTGGGAAAGCTGGAATATCGGTTTGATATTTGTAGAAATACGAACTGTAAGGAACATAGAACAGTTGAGACAACAACTACAAGAAGCAGTGGTATCAATAACTCCCAGATGTTCTAGATTGTGGGAAAGCTGGAATATCGGTTTGATGTTTGTAGAGCTACGAACTGTAAGGAACATAGAACAGTTGAGACAACAACTACAAGAAGCAGTGGTATCAATAATTCCCAGATGTTCTAGATTTTGGGAAAGCTGGAATATCGGTTTGATATTTGTAGAAATACGAACTGTAAGGAACATAGAACAGTTGAGACAACAACTACAAGAAGCAGTGGTATCAATAACTCCCAGATGTTCTAGATTGTGGGAAAGCTGGAATATCGGTTTGATGTTTGTAGAGCTACGAGCTGTAGTGATGTGCTAAATGATTACTTTTCCGTATTGATTACAACCAGTACGATTACATTAGTGTACTGACTACTTTGTGATCATGATAACTGGCTATATCAACTGTAATGAGCGAGCAGTTTACCCTTCCCGTAATCAGTTTGAGCGCTATTGAGCCCTTCAATTGACTCTTCTGTCCTGCGTTACCCTGCCCGAGTATCAATATCAATCTATGATAGTAGTTGGTACACTACATTTCCCGTCATTTATATTACATGCCTTAGTTGATTACTTTGTAATCAGTAGTTCGGATTTCGAGTATCAGATACATTTGTGGACGGCGTGTACTGATTACAAAGTAATGATTACTGGAATATCGACACATCACATAGAACTCAAATAAACAAGAAAATACATTTTTGCATCTACTCTTTCGTAAATATATTTGATCAAAAACTCACTTCATGGAGATATTGTATTTATAGATCCCACGCTATTATCCAGGTATAAATCAAAATTTCTAGGTTTTATAAATTCATCCTCTACAAAGAGAAGTTGAGAAGAGTACAGTAACTTTCTTCTTTAAAATAATCTATTACGAAACCAGAACAATTACTAATTTGATAATGTTAGGCTAACGAGTGCCTCGAATAATTTAGTGACCAGTTTTTTAACCCCATCGGATTGGTCAGACGCTTGTTATTAATTACTTAGTCCAATCATATTGATTACGATTGGCAAAGTGAAAAATTGTTTAAAAAATACAATTTGTCATAACGACTAGAAAGAAACAGTATTCATTTCATTTTTGCACATATCTAATTAAATATGATTTTATAATATACAATTTTTAGTGCAGTTTTTTGCAACTTAGCAAACTATCTTTCCATGACATCTTCGTCATGCTGATGAGAACCGAACAGTTCGAAACTGGAGCAATGCAAACTGGGTCTACAATATTTCCATAAAATACGTCAAGAATTTCAAAAGGGTCGCCTTTCATAAAAGTTTCTTTGGGAAAAAAAACTCTTTGAATGTTTGCATTTTTGCTCTGTTTCATCTTCAATTCGCCTCTTCAGGTAGAGATATACGATGACAAAGTTTTGTCGAGCCTAATCTAGATCAGAATGGATATACTTTGCTATTTATAGCCAATTTGTTACAAATTGAGTACAAAATAGTTGTACTCAAACGTGTAAAAAAGTCAACGACTGAGTCGTATGATTTATCGTTTATTACAAGTTTTTATGATTTTAAAATATAACTTTACCTATTTATAATTACAAAAAAGACCCCAAGACTGTTTTGCTTGTGCTGTAAAAATTAAAAATCGAGGTCATTTCACTGAAATCGATAGAGCGGAGTTTGAAAATTAAGCCTTTTATAACAACTATATATATATATATATATATATATATACATTTAAACTGATAACTTACATCTAGTAGCATCTAATAGGACTTTTGTGTCCTAATAGTCTACATTTTAACAAAATTTTATAAAAAACATTTAAGTTATTAGTTGTTTAAAAAAAAAAGCATGAAAATATCTCCACCACATATGAATTCTCTAGGACTTTAGAGCACTGGACATACAAACAAACATCCATTCTACGAAAGAGATCTACACCCTTTCTATGTAGTGTTGGGTTATATCCCTCTCTTTCAACTTGCCCATTCGGTCTCTCTTGATTAACTCTTGTTCATTTCCGACCCTGACGTTATTAGAGTATTAGGGGTCTTTATTTTATATTAGGTTCTTCTTTTTTATAAGCCGATGGTGGCCTTTTATTTACTAATCACATAACTTTTATAGCATACTATAGGCCTATAGTAAACGTGTGAAAAATAAAAAACATTTTTTGATGGAAATACCTTATATCGGCATCGCATCATTTTAATATTCAAACAGTAGAATCGATAATCCTTCTGAACTTATATGGAACCACTCCTGCATAATGATTGATTTCAAAGGACTAAAAACTTTTAAATTGGGTTCATAATGTAAATTAAGAACTTTGAGATTTGCGATTAATCTGGGAGTGGATTTGGTCCATAGCAACGACCTTGGATTGTTTACATAGCAACGAGTTGTCACAGCAAGACAACTGATTTCGGTAGTAATCAAATAAAACACTTCTGAATACTGGAAATGTAAATGAATAAACGGGTTTTCTCTGTATTCAGCTTCATTACGACTACTATTGCTTTATAAGTAACCTCTACACGAACATTCTACAAAGTTTTTAACTTGCAAATCTGTGCTATGCACGAAAAAGTATATTTTTATGCCTTATAAACATCTCCTCAATTTGATTTTTTTTTACGCTTCCGTTAAAAAGTTAACGGAGCGTTAACCCCTCACTTTCCACTAACCCGGTACAGTATAATAAAAACAATGTTTTAATCGCAAATCAGCCTATCGTCTGTGAAGTGTCCTTCAGCACAAACGAATGGATAGTTTTTGATAAAATTTGGTACGTTGGCATATTTAAAAAATACTTTACTTCCTTTTTGTAAAAAAATTCCGACTTTCTCGAAATCCGCTGTCACGTTTATAAATAAATTTCACTCAAATTTAGCCTGAATTTGTAACCATTTCCCTCAGAAATGTCGTCACGGAAGTTATCGGTAAAAGAAAGGGACAACGGATGACGAGCGTCGTCCTAAAAGCTGGAATATTAGCTGGAAATTTAGCTAAAAAGTGAAAAGAAAAAATATACAGAAAGGTACAAAATTTTGAAATGAACCATGCATCTTTAAATTTGACAGTTGAGCACACTTTTTTCAAAATCATTAGAGAACATTTTAAAATCAGAATGAGTTTTGGTCTTTACAGTAAACTACTCCCTTACATTTTGAACTTGATTCTAAACGGCTTTGTGCAATATTAATGCACCGTTTATTTACGTCTCCACTGTAACTCTATATCTCGAAGTATGCAGCCCATGTTCATCTTCTATTCAACATAGTCTAATCTTTTATAAGATGAGTTTCAGAATCGAAAGCAGTACAGCCAATAATTCCATACTTGCCAACAGTGAAGGATGTGATTCACTAGTCTTTAGTTAAGGTATGCAAGGCCGAGCAGTCTTAGACCGTTATATAGACTTGCTAATTTCCATTGGGAAGCTTACCTTTTAAGGAATGCACTTTCCTCTCTATTCCAGTTAGAACTTACTTGAGTTTAGTGTGGAAGACAATGTGGAGTTAGAAGACAATCTGAACATTTTGATTTCGCTCATTTCCCTCCTGAGAAAAGGTTATAGATGAAGAAACCTCCGGGAAAAATAAGCCCGCGGTATAAAAAAAAATTTATCAAGAAATTTACATGAAATCCCTCCCCAGCGTATGTCTAACAAAAAGATGTACAATATATTTCTTTTTTACTTTTTATTTAAGTGGAGGCTCCACTAGCCGGCCGGTGCCGTCTGCCGCCTATAAGAGTAATGCAATACAGTACTCTCGTTGATACCCATATTTTCCCTTCATTCTTCATCCGATTTCGTTGATTTTTTTTTTTTGATTTTTTTTATTGAAGAGAACAAACTGCTTTATGTTAACTGCGAGAAAAATCCTTCGTATCTTTAAAGGTACTTTCTTAAAAAATTGCTAAAGTAAAAAAATGTTGTTTTGATTTTCATGTAAAACAGAAAAAGATATTTTAAATTTGGTTCAACAAAACACATTCAGCTGTACAATACTTTTCTAATGATATCTCATTTATATTTATATCTTTAAAAACAAGGAATTTATGGGTATTATTCTATTGCATTAGTCTTATGAGCGGCAGACGGCACCGGCCGGCTAGTGGAGCCTCCTCTTAAAGGCTATAAACGTTTCGGTCATCATAAAAAAGAAGAATAAAGAGACCCCTAGTCCTCGAATACTCTAATAGCGTCAGGGTCGGAAGAGAACAGAAGCTGGTTAAAAGGTACCTGATAAGAGAGAAGAAATGAGGGATCTAACCCAAAACTACACGAGGAAAGGTGTAGTTCTAACAGAACGAAATATATCCATTAAATAATTTAAATATTACTACTTTCTTTTTAAAATAGAAAACTGATTTAATTGCGAGATAATAAGTATCATTTGTAGAAAACGGAAATTTTAAACTGTCAATATTACATAGTGCTATTTACGTACATGAATTTTATAAAAGTTCCAAAGACAACAAGAAATAAATAGTTAAAAATACAAGAGGAACATTAGAGCTGGTCCCCTCAATCAGAGATAATGCTACGAAAATAAATGGAAGCAAAACCTTCCGGGAAAAGAATTAGAGGATCTCCGTAAACAATATCCATGGAATAATATAATAAAGTATAGAAGAAAGAAGAAGTATAGAAGAGAAGGGGGAAATGCGAGGAAGATGAAACAACTAATGTAAGATGAAAGAGGATGGAGGTCATTCTCTGAAGTTCTGACGCCACTGGCATAAAGGAAGATAGAAGTACAGAGGGTAAAACTATTTTAACTGAAGGTTAGGTTAGATTAAATTAAACCTAAGGTAGTCACAGTAACCATAAGGTACTGTATTGCGCGTGATTTTCAATGCATCATAAAACGCCTCATCATTGCAGCCACGTTGGATATGTAGAGTTGAGAAGAAAGTAAGGTAAAACATAGTTGTCTAAAACAACAATCTGAACGAAGTAATAAAAAAAAAACAAGAATTTTATTATTTAAAAACAAAATAATCAGTAATTGTTACGTGGAGACTTTGTTTCAACGTACAAGAAGACGAAGTTCTACAAGGGTATTTTTTGTAGCAAAATAAATGGCTTCAGTTTGTCAAATGAAGGACGATAATTGTAGAAACGGTGACACTCAAGGAGCTCGATAATGGAACACTTGATCGATAATGGCAATGTCACAAGATACCTAACCTAACCTGTGCTACTGTTTAAAAATAGTAGTATGGCTGAAAGAGAGAGGAAGTTGGAACAGGTGCTTTGTGGAACGGATTTTAGAAACTTAAAGGATTATCACAAACCTTTTGACACTTCATTAAGTTGCCATCAGGAACAAGTAAATTAAAACTCATCACCACGGATCACAAGCTCAGTGGAAATGTATAATAAAGAGTTATGAAGATGGAACAGAATATTAAAGTATGAAAAACATCTTTTACAAAAACGCTCGCAGCAGAGTAATTCTAAAGACAAGAATTAACAATCAAAATTGTTAGGTGTGGTGTAGACTATGTTTTCAATCAAACAAGAAGGCGAGATTCTACAAGGGTATCTTTTGTTGCACAATAATGGCTTCAGTTTGTTAAGTGAAAAACGATAATTGTAGAAACGCTGAAACCTTAGGAGCTCGTCTAGAACACTTGATCGATAATTGCAATGTCACAAGATAGACCTAACCTAACCTGTGCTACTGTTTAAGTAGAAGTAAAGACAAGACTTCGGAGCAAGTACTTTGCGGAACAGATTTTATAGGCTTGAAGGAATCATAGACCTTCTGACATTTCATTACAAGTTCTATCAGGAACAAGAAAATTATAACTCCTCACCCCGATCACAAGCCCAGTGAAAATTTATAATAAAAAGTTATGAAGATGGAACACAATATTAAAATATAAAAAACATGTTTTACAACAACGCTCGCAGCAGAGTAATTATAAAAACAATATTTTCATAACGTAAAAGAAAAAAACAATCAACAATTGTTAGGTGTAGACTTTGTTTTCAATGAAAGTAGAAGACGAGATTGTACAAGGGTATCTTTTGTTGCAAAATAATGGCTTCAGTTTGTCAAGCGGGGGACGATAATTGTAGAAACGTTGAAACCCTTGTAGCTAGCCAAGAACACTTGATCAATAACTGCAATGTCACGAGATAGACCTAACCTAACCTGTTCTATTGTTTAAAAATAGAAGTAGGCCTGAAAGAGAGAAGACTTCGGAGCAGGTACTTTATGGAACGGATTTTATAGACTTGAAGGATAATCATAGACCTTTTGACATTTCACCAAGTTGTATCAGGAACGAGAAAATAAAACTCCTCACCATTGATCACAAGCCCAATAGGAATGTATAATAAAGAATTATGAAGATGGAACAAAATATTAAAGTGTGAAAACATGTAAATCTAAAAACAATATTTTCATAATGCAAAAGAAAAACAACCAACAATTCTTAGATGTAAACTTTGTTTTCAATGAAAGAAGGAGACAGATTGTGCAAGGATATCTTTTGTTGCAAAAGGGCTTCAGTTTGAGAAGCGAACGACGATAATTGTAGAAAAGTAGAAACAAATGAGATATACACATACAATATAACGCGATAAAACTTATCCAACCTGTGCTACAGTTTAATAATAGAAGTAGGGCAAAAGGAGAGAAGTCGTCATAGTATAACGCATTTTATAAACTTGAAGGATTATCATAGGATCTTTTGATATTTTATCAAATTGTGTCAGAAACTTGAGAATTAAAACTTCTTAACACTTTCTCACATTCAGAGGTATTTATAAACATGAAGGGTTATCATAGGATCTTTTGATATTTTATTAATTGTGTCAGAAACGTGACGATTAAAACTTCTTAACACTTTCTCACATTCAGAGGTATTTATAAACATGAAGGGTTATCATAGATCTTTTGATATTTTATCAAATTGTGTCAGAAACTTGAGAAGTAAAATTGCTTAGCTTTTCTCACATTCAGAGGTATTTATAAAATTGAAGGATTATCATAGGATCTTTTGTTATTTTATCAAATTGTGTCAGAAACTTGAGAATTAAAACTTCTTAACACTTTCTCACATTCAGAGGTATTTATAAACATGAAGGGTTATCATAGGATCTTTTGATATTTTATTAATTGTGTCAGAAACGTGACGTTTAAAACCTCTTAGCACTTTCTCACATTCAGAGGTATTTATAAACATGAAGGGTTATCATAGATCTTTTGATATTTTATTAATTGTGTCAGAAACGTGACGATTAAAACCTCTTAGCACTTTCTCACATTCAGAGGTATTTATAAACATGAAGGGTTATCATAGATCTTTTGATATTTTATTAATTGTGTCAGAAACGTGACGATTAAAACTTCTTAGCACTTTCTCACATTCAGAGGTATTTATAAACTTGGATTATCAGAGAACTCTTACTATTGTGTCAGAAACATAAAAATTGCAATCCTCCACTTAAAAGTGCGAGAACGAAATGTGCAATCCAGCCGTGTATAACCTTAAATACTTCACATGTTTCCGCACTTACCCTATAAGTATTCACGTAGAAGTCTGGCAGACGGAGTATGTCTAAACACGGAAATTTCCTTATGTTCAAATATTATCGTGGTAACTATGTTAGTTTTCTCAGTACCTTCTCCCTGTTCTCTACTAAGGAAATTCACAAAGAATGTATAGTTTAGATACATTGGTGACAGTATTTTATGTATTTTGGTTTAGTACGAAATTTTATTACAGTAGTATGTTATAAGATGACATAATTTTAGAAAAATATCCATAGTCTATTAATAACAATCCACTTTTTATATTACAGTAAGTGTGACCACAATCGGTTCTTGGTTTTAATGCATGATAAGGTAAACAAATAATACTCACTAGTAAATTTCACTAAACACAAATATATTTATAAATAACAGCTGTTTCACAGTTAAACATCATCAGACAACTAATTTACTAGTGAGTATTATGTGTTTACCTAAACTATTTACTTATACAGAGTGCTAACAGTACTACAACTCTGTAAATTCATATAAATTTATTCAGCTAGTTTTATCAGAACATGTTTTACAGGAAACCCATTAAAAGTTATAACAGCGTCAACTAACGTTTGATGAATCCATACACTAATGAAATACGTTTTATTTATTTAATACAGAAAGATTACTGTAATTTCATAATTTATATTTTTGCAACTATTTTAAATTAAATTTATTTATACTTTCTCATAAATAAGTAGTATAAAATTGTATGTTGGGTAAAAGATAAAAAATCGATATCCAGATTTATCTGTGATGAGGTACACTGAGACCAAAAAGGTGGCTTTTAGAATAGTGACTCTACATGTTCAATGCCCTATGAGCAAACGTGTGAACCAATTTTAATCAAATGTAGTGAGTATATTTAGGCCATATCTCGTGATTTTCACCGCCATTTTTTTGATAATTAAAAATTTAGAGCAAAAGTGTCTTAAGAGTAAAACCTAAAATTACGATTTTATCAAAATCGGTTCCAACGAAACTCAAGTGAAACTTCTAAGGAACCAAATATCCGCATTGGTCGCCATCTTTACAAATGTCTGTTCATGAATTATTGGTAAAATACTAAAACATCGACAGTAAAAAAACGTTAATTAGATCAAATCAATTATAACTATTGTATTCAAATAGTAGTTAAATGTGAAGATGACCCAACGCTTGTACCAAAACGCAAATAAAAATACAGTATATTACGAAACTAGAATAATCCGTAAAAAAAAAAAAAAAAAAAAAAACTTTGACAACTGTCATTAAAACTTCGATTTTAATCAAATGGCACGTGTTTATGACACAAGCGAGAAAATTTTAGGCTTTTATTTAAATCAATTGATAGGTTAATCTTACCTTATGCAAACAATGCTCAAATGTCTCAGTGGACTACCGGTTCAGGTCCCTGACATTACTCTTCTTTTTATCATCCAATTTTGGATTTAATCGAAACCGGTAGTCCACTAGGACATTGAAGATTGTTGGCATAACCTAAGAATGGATTAAATTCACAATCCTCGAGGTACAATACTATGTTCTTATTTAAATATAACTTATAATGTTTCCATTTTAAAATTAACAAATGCAAACCTGATATTTTTTCTGACGATTAATTTTGGCTCGTTTTTATTTTGTTTTGGGGATGGGCGAGGAGTGAGAAAGTTTGCGCAACATTGTTGCACTATTTATTCGATAACTCCGCAAAACTAACTACCCCGATCAGTATACTTTTCATGTCCTTTGATGAGAGCGTAAAGAAAGAGCTCGGAGTGATTAGAATTTCTAAATTAAAAAATTGGAGCACTCACTAAATGTAGCCGTGATAATATGGAAAGTAGTACAAAAATTGTCATAATTAAAAAGCAAAATGAGAAAATGATTCTTTGTCAAAGAATGTTCACCGGCATAACAAAGGTGTGTTTCTTTTGTTGTTTCAGTTTTGTAGAAAGAACGATGATGAAAGTGGAAATGATCCTACTTTCCTAGAAGACTTGATCTATAACAACAGTCCCTATAGAGACAGTTGAATACACATCACAAAGATTTCTAAGTTACAGTACTGTATACAAAATCAAATAGGCGACACGCGACTACAACGAAGACGCGAATTTTTTCAGTTTTATTTTCTTCCATACACGTAGAAAACAATTTTTTCCTTGTTATTTAAAGGCAAAAAATTCTCTGTCATCATCGCCTTATAAAAAAGGAAGTGCGTCAAATAAAGACCACTAGCCCTCGAATACTCTACTAGCATCAGGGTCGGAAAAGAACAAGAGTTGGTCAAGAGAGACCAGATGTGAAAGTGACTAATAAAACATTGAGAAGGAAAAAATTGTAAATCCAGCTAAGTTCCCTCGGGATTGTCAAGTCGGTACTCAGTAGTCTTGGTAAAGTTCTATTGCGGATATATCCATTAAGAGGTCTCGCGAGTAAAAAAGTGTTCGTCTGTCGTGTATGGGCATATTTTGGTCATATCTCAAGTAATTTTATTTTTATTTTTACGTTAACTCAAAAGTTAGAGTAGCTGCGATAAAAAAAAAACTATTTTCTCAAAATAGGTTCTAACGATTTTCATCAAATTTTGCAATGTCAACCTAAATAAAACGAATTGGTTCCAATCTTTCAAATATAGCTGTCCATGGAGGAGGGGAGGGAGAGAGAGAGAGGGAGAGAGAGGGAGGGAGGGAGAGAGAGAGAGAGAGAGAGAGAGAGAGAGAGAGAGAGAGAGAGAGAGAGAGAGAGAGAGAATCGATATTGAATATTGATTAAAAGATCGATTTGAATCAATACGATTTACGTTGAGGACGCATTTACGGCACAAGTGAACAAAGTTAGGCCCTATTTAACCCTATTTTTTAAAAATTGAGTTTCTACAGTTTATTTTATTTATTGGACCGGCAACTGCCGATCTGACATTTTTGGTACCTAACGAATAGTTTGGTTGGTTTTTATTTAAATTGGGAATTTGAGTGAGAATATTTTTCCACCTTTTATTTTATCAAACCAATCTCGTTCAACTGTTCAAAATGAGTTATTATAGGCTAATATGATACCCATAGCTTCAGAAAAGAACTTGCCTGTTTGTTATAGAGAACTTAGTAAATATTACGTTGTCCGTTACGAATAGGAGTTTAAAGAGAAAAAAAACAAATTGACACGACAAAATTTGAGTGTGAATTTAGAAATGACAGGACTGAAATGAGATGTGGTGAATTTTATATTTAAAAAAATCAAATATTAGGGGCCTACATAAAATTAACACAAAATAAACAAAAGAATGTTATGGGCAATATGTATACTAAAATAGTTTATATTAAGTGTGGAGGTTATTTTTTGAATTTTACCAAGGTTTTATATTTTTGTTTTTATACAAAATTTTTATTAAATTATGAATCGTAACAATTTCGTAACCTTTTTGAAAGAGGTATTCATTTCAAAAATAATTATTGCCAAAATAATTATTATAAAATATAAATAATTTAAATAATGTTTTTGAAGTAAAAGTTAAAAAAAGAAGGCTCTGTTTTATATAGGATGTCGATTTTCCGATTTTTTAAAATCATTATTATTGTTTTATTTTATTTTTTATTTAAGGGGGAGAGAATGATTAAATTTGTTAAGGACTTTTGTCATTAACGGGAATAAGAGATATATTATTGTTATACATCTGATTAAGGCACTGGAGATATTGTAATAACATTAATTTTAAATTGTACAACATTGTCTATATTGTGATGGCATTGGACTTGAGGGCGTGGCTTTTGCTTCGCTGTTGGTAATTGGCTGACGCATTGTGCTTGTCTGTTGAGTGCTACAAGACAGTTTTGATATACACTTAACAACTGAAGATGACGACTGAGTTATTGAAACGTAGTCCCGTTGCTAATTAAAGTGTTTGTTGTGAAAATTGTGTTTACATTTTATGAATAGATTGACTGTATGTATACAACATACAAATCGTCTTAATAATTAAATTGTGACAATTTATTTTAACGCTAAACTTATGTTTACTCAGTTCTAAAATTATTAATAATAATAATAATAACTTACAAAAAGTAGATTTTCTTTTCGTCTGTGGACTTACCTGAAATAAAAACATATTTAATTAGTAAAGAAAAATAGTATTTTAGTTATAAAAATTTGTTTTTGGCGCTAGATAAACCTTTTCTGTTTTTAATAAGAACATCGAAATTTTATATTAAAAAATAGATAACAATGGCTATATATATAAAATTCTAAAACCACTTATTTGGACTAATAACACTTCAAAACGGAAACTACTTCAATGGCAGAGATTCACTAAATTCTGTATGATATGTGCAAGGTCCTGAATACTTTCATAAATTCTAATACTATGGAGTACTTTCGAAATTAAATACAATACTAGTTAGGTCACCTTTAAATAGGCTGTGGATAAGGAGGAGCATGTGAACCCTAAAAAAATATAAAAACCTGAGTGAATTTAATCTGATATTCGATAAATGTATGAAGCTTCCTAAAAACAACTAATGACTGTTTGCTAACTTGTTAACATCACCAATAATGATTGTTTATGCACTTTACATGGACTGAACAACATTATGTATTCACAAACAACAAGAACAACTTTACATCATTATAGGCAAAGTAAACAACATTAAATTGACAACAAAACAATGTTTGAACACGGCTTTGTTTATTTGTACTAATAATTCATGATTTATCGAACTGAGACAATATTACTGATTAGTTACGTTCAGCTCATTTAAAAAGTTAAAATGTGTGATTTTGTTTCAACTGCTGCACGAGAACAAATATTGGCAACTGACATTTAGTATTAAAATGAACTTTGAATTCTATAAAATCGGTTTAACTGTTTCAGATACGGACTTCTGAAAACACCTAAACTCTTGAATTTTCAGAACTTTGAGAGCTTAAAGCTACTTAACGGATAGATATATCGAAAAATATCAGAGAATAAAAACGTCTTAAAATAATGTGTTTTATAACAAATCGTCATAAAAAATAGGGTTACCTCCCATAAGAAAATTCAGAGCTAACCGCCATGTTGGAAAAATGGCGAGTGATATGAAAATTTAGTAATAGGTTTAGTTTTAACTCAACAAATTCTAGGGGTTACCTTTTAAACCTTTAAAAAAAAAATTTTAAGTATCAATCATCCTGTAACCTAGGATGATGTCATAGTCTTGAATTTATTATTTATTTATTTTATTTTTTATTTTTGCAATAAGGCAAAATGTGATACAACAGAAATATAATCATTCGTGGATTTTGTTGCTTAACCTAACTTAAAATCAAATTGATGTACCAAACCTCAGACATTATCGGGAAATGTAATAGTTTACACTGCTGACCTTGAAAAAATTATGCTCCCAAGATGTGACATGTTCAAGAATGTAATTTCCACTCGAAGACCAACTGTATTTAATGAAAGTTATACCTGTTGGGAAGAAGTCTAAACTTGCAACTGTCGCATGATGCTAAAAGGGGAAGAAAAAAGATGATATAATAAGTACGGTATAAAAGTTGTTTGTGACAGAATATCGTAATGTCAAAACCATAAGCTTTATGGTTGGATAATTGTTCGTCTCGAAATAAAAAAACAATTTTTTACCTTTCTTGTAAACAGTCCTGAATTCATTCACATCAAGCATTTTTGAATCGTCACAAAACATTTTTTAAATGTCGTCATACCTTTATGTTGACGGATTCTTTTCACCATTGTTGAAAAATCTCTACACCAAGTAAAAAAAAATGTGATTTTAAAAGTACCGTTTAAATTTTTTTTTTTTTTAAGTAAATACAAATGAAATGACTCCAAAGGAATTCTTCCCATAGAAAGATTATTGTAGTAAAAAAACCACAAAAAATTAAACCACCTACAGGTCATATCTTCATAATATTGTATCAAGCCGTGGTTATTCTAATAATCAATAAATTTGTAAATGATAACAAATGTTGAAAATTGCAAGGAAAAAACCAGCTGATTTAAGTTCCTATAGGGCTAGTGTATTTTAAACTTTGGAGTAATTAAAACGTTCAACCTGGATCAAAAATTAAAAATACGCTTTTCTCACGACCACAATATTCCAGTTCTACCTACGTGAAAAAACCGTGGTGACGGGTCAACCTCCTTCAAAGGGGGTTCCGATCTCTTCGTTCTCTCTGCTCTAAATAAGTGTACTTACACTATACTATGTAAAAAGCCCTCCGGAGGTCGGCTATTTCGGAAACGTTACGAAAAAAAAATAAATAGTCCTAGGGATGTTATGTTCCTATCCGAGTAATGCCACATTTTTAAATTTCGTATTAAATTTTTGTTTTGTTAATTAAATATTTGTATAGGTTGTAGTATAAATAGAAAATTAAATTTGTTGTTTCCTCATATTAAAATCCTAACTTTTCAAATATGATTGTTTTCTTTCAATGACTATAATAACAAACAAAATGGTTGTCGTCAAAAACCATTTCAAAACCACGGAAAAGTGCCCTTGTTACCGTTGATTAGGTCCACTGTCATGTCCTATATATACTATTGATCCTCAGACCCTATGATTCCAATGAGACCATCCCCAAGTCTGTAGATTGATTGGGCGCGGAGGAGTTCTAAAGCGCACAAAGATAGGTTAGGTCTAGCATAAAATAATGTAAAACAATTTGGTAAAAATTTTTCAAACTTGATTTTGTGATTTTACATACATATTAAGTTACCATAGCAACCAATATATCAATTTAAAACAACTGATTAGGTCCAATACATCAATCGCATTAATAGTATTGCGATTTGTGACTGATATCAAAACAGGGCTGTTCATATGTCATGTATTAAAAAAAAAAATTCTGGTTAATATAAACATGAAATAAGATTGACATTTCTTAATTTTTTCCAATGTCAAAATGTTCATTCATTTAAAACAAACCGCATGCCAGGTAGAACTCCAGAAATAGGCATTACAGTAATAGGGTTGTCGCCAAACACTATTTTAAAAACCGCGTCAAAGTACCCTTGTGATCGTGGGTTAGATAGCCCGGTCGCTTTCTATATATATACTATTGATCTTCAGACCCTAAGCTTTCCAATAAGGCCATCCCCTTCTTTGTAGGTTGTGTGGCCGGAGGAGGAGTTTTTTAATAGTTTCTGTTGCAGTACTGATGAAAATATTGGTGATCCCAATTTCACCGCTAAAAGAAAGTTTAACAGGAGTTGAAAACTACCTGAAAGTTTGTATGTACTAGCAAACTGAAAATATATAACATAACTTTAGCAGTTTGGTTGTATTTACTACAAGAAATCTCCTCAAGGAACTAGGTTAGTGGCAGCTTAAGTTTTGTCAAGTAGGTGGTCAACTGTAGTTTGCAAACTTATTCAGAGCTATGCACTAGAACTTCACAGTTGTGTGCTAGATCTGAAGAAAATATAATATAAAATATATCCCTATATGAATCGTACACGCGAATACAGTGCGATCTAATTTCCCAGCGTCCTCAAAATAAGTTATTTATTGTGGAGTGTTGTGTATCAAATTTCTGAAATGTCAAGGGGTATGTGTGATATATCATTTTAAAAGATCTGATGAGTAGAGAAAATAGGTAACCGTAATTTCATTGATCCAATTAAAAATGGCGGCCGGTCAAAGTTTAAAACTGAGTTCTGAAAACAAATTTTGGTTTCATGGTAACGCATATTAGATCTATTCAGGTATAAAGTGAGATGTTTTTATGATATGTTGTGAACGATCGAAATTTATTGCAAAAGTATTACTTCTTCAGAAAAATATCTGTGGTAAATTTAGGTCCTCCTTTTCGTCTATGTAGGGTAAGTTGGCTCTAAAGAATAGTGTACCAATATCTTTATGTATTATATTAGAACATTTTTACTCGCCTTTTTTAATAAATGACATATCACGCGTTTTAAGTCATACGTTTTTACAACCTTAACCTAACCTTCTCAATGTCCCGTTTTTGTTTAAAGGAATTTTAGTCAGCCTAATAATAAATGTACTGTAAATAACACTAAAGCTGGTCTACTGGCTAGCGCCTTCGTATGGTGTGCGGGAGGTCTCCAGTTCAATCCTGGGCTTAAAAGTTACGGTGTTGACTCGACTTCGTGAGTAAAAATACGATTGATAGCGAATTCTGCTTGCGAAGGTTATAATTACGGTGACGGGAACTCGATGGGCTACTTACACATAACCCGTTTATGTCGTCTAGAAGACCCTTAAATAATTAAATATTCTAGGACCTATAAATCTTTTATTTAGTACGGAATCAAACATTTCAAAATGAGGTATAAAATATAACGTTTTCCTGACACGTTAAACAATGTATTATGCATTTCAAAATGTAATCATAGAAAATACTCTTTTCTTTTTTCAGTACCCAAAAAATTCTCATACAAATTTGACTTTACATTCGGTCCCTTCACTATAAAATTATAAAATTACAAAATGAATGATATTAAGAGAGCCTTATTATTTATTTCCAATTAACCTTACTGAACAAATTTGCGTAAGAGAGTTTAAAGGCAAACACAGTTAGTTCTACAGGTTAAAGTGGGTCGATTGACATTAGACAAACACTTAATGATGATGATGACAGTAGCGTAAACTATATACAGTACACAAATAGCGCAGATTGATTCAATTTTGGTTTTCGAGTGGACCATTCGGCGAACCGTGACTAATGACATTAGTAGACTACCCCGATGTTTCTTTTCATCCCCTGACCTTCCGGCCAGGATGGCTTGTCTCAACTTGGCATTAATAATACACCGAACTTCAGAGGTCCCTGGGAACGAGTGAAAGGTGTCCAAGATTTTATTTTTAGTCAACTGTGTAAAAAATGTTTGACTACTGAAAAACATTCAACTTTTTAATAATTTTTTTCTAACTTGGAACCCCATAATGATCTACAATATGTTTTAAAGATAATTTTTTAATAGACTTTATATTAATCTCACAGTAATACGACAGGGATGCGGGGAATGCAATGAAATCGTCCCAATATAATCGGTCCATGTCGCTTCATTGTGCCCACAGAGATATTAAATTTTATTGTCGGGCTTTGAAATTGAACACGGGTCAAACAAGGCAATATCCAACGTCCAGATCATTTAACGGTAGCCTGGAGATCACAGAGGCAAATTATTATGAAATTATTTTTCTGGTTTTTAAGTGAGGTAATAAAAGAAGATAGCGTAATACAAAAAATACCATACTGTCCCTAAAAGTTGTCGCTATGTAATAGGAGTTACCAATCGTAGGTAGTTTGAATTTGTAATTCATACCGCACACGAATTGGAAAGGTTAGGTTTTTGTTTCTTGGTTGGCAAAGCCGCAGAAGTTCTGATCATTTGTTTTGAGTGATGTAAATACAACCTCAAAATAAAATAATAAATATCTCAGTAACAAAATATTGTAGAATCTTTGTTTTTTTTATTGTCTATTTACTGTATCAACTTTTTATAAAAAATAAGTAATTGTAACTTGTAGTTCATAACGTATAAGAATCGGATAGGTTAGGTTTATGTTTTATTTCTACATTTATCTGGTTGGCAATGTTCAGAAGTTCTGAATATTTGTTTTGAATCGTAGAATTTTAAAATATTAATTTTATTGTCTTTTATCAACTTTTTATAAAAAAGAAGTAAGTAAGATAATAATAGAAGATAGCGTAATACAAAAAATACTATACTACATGAACTATGTAATAGGAGCTGCCAATTGTAAGTAATTGTAACTTGTAGTTCATAACGTATAAGAATCGGATAGGTTAGGTTTTTGTTTTATTTCTACATTTATCTGGTTGGCAATGTTCAGAAGTTCTGAATATTTTGTTTTGAATCGTAGAATTTTTTTAATATTTATTTTATTATCTTTTTTATCAACTTTTTTATAAAAAATAAGTAAGGTAACAATAGAAGATAGCGTAATACAAAAAATACCATACTACATGGGCTATGTAATAGGAGCTGCCAATTCTAGGTAAATTTCAATTTATAGTTCATAAAGTATACGAATCGGATAGGTTAGGTTTTTGTTTTATTTTTATATTTATCTAGCTGGCAATGTGCAGACGCTGTGCGCATTTGTTTGTTTTGAGTAATGTAAATGTAAATACAACCTCAAAATAAGATAATAAATTTATAACAGCGATCAGTTAAAAACATAGCGAAAGTATACATATCTCGCTAACTAAATGACGTAGAGTTATTATTTTTCTTATTGATTGTTTTTTCATCAACTTTTATAAAAAATCAAATTGCAAAATTTTTCCGTCTCGAAAAATATAACAACATAATTTTATAAAACTTTAAAAAGATTAAAAATAGTTTAAAATTCGCTCAGTTTAGCAATCTAAAAGTAAACCAATTTGAGAAAATCGTAATTTTAGGTTTTTGTCTTATGATAGATACTTCAAAATTTCTAGTTATCTAAAAAACAAAAGAAAAAAGTCCCGAGATATGAACGAAATATACAAAATTTGATTTAAATCAGTCCACACGTTTAGACTGCACAGACGACAGACCAAAAAGCACTTGTTGACGCGTAGTAAACCTGTCAATGCTTAATGAAACAATATGGGACTATTTCCGTAACTCAAATAACGTTAATCCTATTCAGTGACACATGGATAAGAACGAGTTTTATAATGAACCAGTTAATTGAATTTATCTAGACGAGGCTAAATGCCGATGTGTATTTAACATTTTTTGTTAACATTGTATATTATTCAGTATTTCCGCGACACATACAAGACACTTTCAGAAGGCAAAGTGTCTTTGTGTAAAATGTAAAGTCGTTTGAAAGGAAACGTTGACTCCAGTAAAGAAAGGCTTAGTGAAAGTTCAGAGGACAAATGTCTGGTAGACTGTAATAGCACTTGAACTAATTATAGGTGTAATTTCCATTCCGAGCGTGAAAGGAGATGTGGAGGGGAGTGAGCGAAAGTTGCTATTTACATATTTTATTTATTTTAAAAGTTTTTGCAACCTTGTTTTTATCAGTTGTGATATTAAGTACCTGATAGACTGAGAAACGCTTGGTAAAAGGTAGCGGAGGACGTACACAATTTTATATTTTCTGTTACTGTATTTATAGCATAGGGATTGCCACAAGGCATTTCATCTGCTCCTATTCTGCTTTTGCCGGTTCTCTGTGAGGTAACCATAATTTCGAAATAACTGAGTATGAAAAGTTAAATTAACGGATTTTAACGTCTTAAAAATTTTGGTAAGAAACCTCCTACATGAGTTTACGTAGTCGAGACCTAACCTAACTTTCTAAATGCGCTTACGTAGCTGAAACCCAACTTAATTTCTTAAATGAGTTTACGTAGTGGAGACCTGACCCAACCTAACCACATAAATTCGTTTACGTCGTCGAGACCCAACCTAACCTCTTAAATGAGTTTACGTAGTCGAGACCTGACCCAACCTAACCTCCTAAATGTGGTTACGTAGCTGAAACCCATCCTAACCTCTTAAATGAGTTTACGTAGTCGAGACCTGACCCAACCTAACCACATAAATTCGTTTACGTCGTCGAGACCCAACCTAACCTCTTACATGAGTTTACGTAGTCGAAACCCAACCTAACCTCCTAAATGTGGTTACGTAGCTGAAACCCATCCTAACCTCTTAAATGAGTTTACGTAGTCGAGACCTGACCTAACCTAACCTACTAAAAGCGTTTAAGTAGTCTAACTTCATAAATGCGTTTACGTGGTCGAGCCCCAACATAACCGCTTAAATGAGTTTATGTGGTCGAGACCTAACCTACCCTCTTAAATGAGTATACGTAGTCGAAACCTGACCTGACTTAACCTAACCTAATCTTCATTTCTCCAATGAAATGTTAACATAAGTACAATACAATATGCAATAATACCTGCAATAATATTAACAATATATTGATACAGAAAGATAAGCAAATAGTATTAGAGTCTTGGATTACTTATCGCAATGCTCGGGCTTGACCTGATAATTCCACACACTACAAGAAAGTAAAACACTTCTCACTACATACAATCTACAATAATATTCATTATTTGCTATATTTTTAACCTACACATACACATCCATATCGTACACACTCATAATACACATATTTCCTGAGATAGATTAAATGTTACAAAAATATTTAAGAGAAAAAAAGAAAAACCTCCAAGGCATCGCCTGTTTGGAGGTATGTTTATTATACATTCTTGAATTAAAACGGCTTTTCAAACCAGTACAAAAAGAAGAAAGAAGAAAAAGAAGAAGAAGAAGAAGAAAGAAACTACGTATCTCCTACACTTGTTTACGTAGTTGAGACCTAACCTAACGAAATCAAATCTAACCTAACCTCCTAAATAAGTTTACGTAGTCGAGAGCTAACTAAAACGTTTTCTCGTGTCCGTAACTACTAGATTCACTACATTTCAACAAAATCCATACGTCCGTTTTCAAAATAAAATGTACAAACATAAAAGAATTGCTCGCTTAATAGCATTTTATAATCGGAAAATGAAATATATTTTTTAGGTGCGGAACAGAATCTTTCAAAATTTATAAATATGTATCATTTCTTTTTAATTTTATAATAAAATCTACACAAAAATTAATCTGGATAGTCTCTACATCTAGGATAGTCCGATTTCCATGCTGTTTTTAGTAATATTTTTTCTTTAATGACCAAGTTGTGCTCATGGAAGCCCAAAAACACAAATTTTCTACAGATTATCACCAAACATTCAGTTTTACACTAGCTTGGACAGACTTTGTTGCTAAAAACGTCGGAATATCGGTAGTTTCGCATAGATTTTCATGAACAAGTTTAAAACCATTGCGTTATAAAATATATCACGACGTACAAAATATCTAAAATTAAAATCAGTTTGATTGCCGTTTGATTTCACTGTATCCTTCATATTTTTTAAAACTATTTTTTTCTTGTTGTTTAAAGGCAAAAAAACCTCTGTCATCATCGCCATATAAAAAAGAAAGAACATAAAATAAAGACCCCTAGTCTTCAAATACTGTACTCTAATACCGCCAGGGTCGGAAGAGAACAAGAATTTATCAAAAGAGACCTGATAAAGATGAAAGAGGGGAATTTAACCCAAGAAGTTAGGTTCTTTTGGATCTGCCACGTCCGTACTCGCTAAAAGTAAATCCCTGAAGTTTCGGAACGTAATGAAGCTAACGGTTGTACAATACACAAGGGCAAAAATTTTCTTGTATGTAGTCCCCCCCCCCAAATCAATGAACATAACATAGTATTTTTGGGATCTACATTCAAAAGGCTACATAAAAGAACAATGTGAGCCTATATACAACCTCATAGCTTTATTACGTTCGGAGATAAGGAAAATGTCTAATAGAAACTAAGGAAATTAACATCAATTCACGCCAGCGGTTAAGCTGCGTGACATGAATTTTAATTTGTGTTATATTTACTCTTCTTACAAGTCCAGATCTTTTTGAATTCATAATTACATCTTAAAGTATCGATTACAAATGTAGTACTTCAGTACGTGAAAGAAAACATAAGGTAATCCGCTCACTTATTACAGGATACCGGGTATACTTTCAAAGTACACATTGATCGGGTAGGTTACGGTCAGTTTTTTGAAAGGACATGTCTAAAAAGGTTATTGTTGAAAATACTCTCAATGGATGGGTATACAAGCCGCCACAAGTCAAATCCGTTGAGGGAGGTGCCAGTAGACAGCTCGACCATGAATAAACCAATAGGAACCATGCAGATTTGCCATCTCGTTTCTCGAGTCTTCTGCAGTTACGTTCATTGAAGACGCTCGGAAAAATCATAGATACTGCATTTCAATTTGCAACCCAGTTTAACGAACAATTAAAAATAAAAAAGCGTCCGTAGGTACTTTCCTTCTTTGTAAGTAGATCGAAATTTTTCAACGAAAACAATATTTTTCCGTCAAAATAAATAATCTAATAGAAATCATTCCTTTTAAATTAATTGCAAGTAACTTCAATTAAAAATCAATATTTATTTTTGTTCTTGGTTATTACTATTGTTACAGGAGAAATAACAAATTATTACCGTTAGAACAAAAAATATTATTACAGCTTACATAATATTAATGTATCAGTTCGACAAGACATTTTCAAACTATTAAAACAAACAAAAAATTACTTATTTACGCAACTCTATAAGCATTGCAAGACGTTGGTAGCCTCACTAGGGGGGTTAGCCTCGTACAGGTTGGGTATCTGGCTGGGTCTACACCTTTTTTTCATGTAATCTTTTGATCCCTTTCGTTTATCTGTCCTATTAGGTCTCTCTTAACCAAATCTTCTTCCAACCCTGACGCGGCTTGATTTTATGTTCTTTTCTTACTTTTTCTATATGGTCATGAACGATTTTTTCCCCATTTAAACAACAAAGAAAAAATATTCCTGTCTTCCTGAACAAAGAGATGGTTCATCAGTCTCAGCAAGTAAGCTAAAAACTGTGCTTTGAACTAAATGCTCCAGAAAGATGCCGAAGAACAAAATTAGAGATCAAATTGAGCTTCTTAGAATGCCTTGGGAATGAGTAAATTATAGAGGGTCAATTATTTTGTCAACCAACCTTTTGCTTAATACGCTTTTTATCAATTAAAATTATTATTTTAAAGTATGTCCAACAACGCTTACTTTTTTCAATACTGGATATAAAAAAAATACTGACAGTAATAAATTAATATTGTAGAGTTATGATGGGGGCATTTCAATAATGTCAATATTACTGATTCTATAAAACTGACAATATTACTGATTCAAGAATTTCTAGGATAAGTTTTATCTTGATACAACACGTGTTCAGGAAACAGACAAAAAACAAAACATAGATCAAAACTTATGTTATTGACTTAGTTATCATAAGTCCGTTGAGTTAAGAATAGAAAGACGAATGTATTTAAAGACACATTTTAAATGATGGCTAAATGTTTTCTTATTTGAATGTAATATTTTGAAAGAAAAAATGAAAAATTGAATTCTCCAATATCAAAAATTAGGAACAATCAATTTTAACGTCATTAAACTGTAAATGTCATTTGATTTTAATATACACTAAAACCAACGACTCCTTAAAATTATTTTTCGAAAAAAAATAATCGTTAAGTGTCGCTTGTTTGTTCCTATTTAAAAAATATTGAGTTGACTTTCAAATGACCTGGAAAACACATCCATTTTATTTGAAAATAAAATGGATTTTTATTTTATTTTTCTAGATATCTTCAAAAGCTTGCCGTTTTTAGATTTCTAGTTGTCTCAATTAAAATGGCACACCCTGTATTATTCCCTAATGAAACTTGAGTTACAGTTCTGAGGTATATTTTTAATAACAACACTCTTTTGAGATAACGAATAGTTCAACGAAACTTTGTATCCTAATTCTGCGGAGTAGAGTTTAATTAAAAAAGTTATTGTGGTCAGCAAATCGAATATCCATTACAACGTGACGTAATACCTTTTAGGTATGAGAGTTTTCTCCGAGACGGACAATGCAGTTTAAAAATGCAATTATTCTGCAACAAAGCCGAGCCAATATCGTGTATTAATCAACAGAAAGTTCGAATACAGGAAACAATTCCGTCGCTTTGACCTCGATTTCTTCACATGACATTACATAAACACACGCCAGCACAAGCTATGTAATATAATGCTTTTATTAAACTTTAAACTTTTCTTCTGCTGGGTTGAGAAGTTTCCACGGTAATTTATTAACTCTAAAAATATTTGCATTGTGGTTTTAAATAGATATTAATAAGCTCCGTATCAAGACGATACTGAATCTTGCAGCTTATAAAAACAAACGTCCACCAATCGCAACGCCCCCCCCCCTCACCCCAGAAAGGATTTTTCTAAACCTACATGAAATTATGCACACATGGTTGGTCCAAATTATTAAAAATTTTGACACGTATAATGCCGGGAATAACAGCTTCTTAGACCATGATTTAAATATCAGATGATACCGATGGTCCGATGTTTCATTATTAACTGTAGGTTTCTTACTGACAAAACGCCCACTAAGTCATGTCCATTAGCTCTCATTAGAGATGAAAATGTTGTTGGTTCTCCGACAGTGAGGAGAATATGCTCCAAAGACTCTTAATTCGCTTTCGCAAACAAGACACAAAAGCGATTGCGTTAGAGGGATCTCTGCAAGTACAGTACTCTCAAGGTAGGAATGTGTCTGGGGTGGAGAGGAAGAGAAGGCCACCCACACTTCGTTTTTTGCGTTTGTTTTCAGCGGTACAACCCCAATAAAAAAATATAGGCCTCAAATGCTTCTCTGTGTAAACGCCTACCCTACTTTCTTTTATCGGTGTAAATAAGAATAAAACGTTTACAAAATTAACTTTTAAGAATTAACTTGTACTTAAACTTTAAGAATTACACGTAGCTAAGCAGTAATTTGTGCATCTAGTTTTCTTGGAATGGGTTGTACCGTCAAGTCAGATTGGGGAACAAGTAGAAGGGAGGACACGCCCATTACACCAGACACACTCCTAGTCCGAGGGTACTGTACATTCGACGATGTATGATGTGACGATGTGGTCCATTTTATCCCTTAAAGTAAATATCTTCATCGCTCTTGAATCTCTCCGGTCCATACTCCCTATTGGATGTTGTGCTCGTTTCTTTCAGTTGTCACTGTTTTTTAAATTATATTCTAAATATTTTTGGTTACATTTTCAGCATCGAGTAAAGGAGTATGACATATTTACTGAAAGTATTTGAGGATTTTTTTAAATCTGCTATTTTGTTTTACGCAACCCAACAATGGGTTGACGTCCACTGAAATACAACTTTATTTCTCTTTTCCAGCAAACCCCCCACCACCAGTGTTCTCAATTCGATGACTTTCTAAGAGTAGACATTTCTGTTTAGAGCGAGACAATGAGTCTATTAAGCAGAATTGCTAGTTTACTAATAAATACAGGAATCAACATTTTGGAAACTAGCTTATTCGTTTTCTGAAATGATTAAATCTCAGTTGTGTGGTATATTTGAAAACGTGTACTAACAACCACAGACATACGTGATGACCGAATAAACTAGAAGCCAACCGCAGTTTGTTACATTCAAATTAGTATTCCCGGAAGTAGGCGTGTTCGATAAGTCAAACTTTACTCATTTTAACTGGATTTGAGTTTGCCTTCTGTGTAAGAAGCAAGATTGCCTGTGAATTAAATACTTGGTATTAGCTTTCCAGAGCGGAACATACAAAACATTTAACGTTTCACCTGCTTCGCACGCCAACCCCATGTCGATGCGCTTGCAAATCGCTACTGATTTATTAAGATTTACGTTAGATGGAAATAAACACTTCATAAATACGTGAATTAATCAAATTTAGATTTAATAATGCAATATTTATGGGTTTCATTGAAAATGTGCTGGGCCGTGGACCGAACCACGCTCTGTTACCATTTGTAACGATGAGGTCAGTCAGTTATTATCTGTTACGGTTTGGCTATCTTAGGCACCACGATTTTGCAATAAGGACCCACGGATCTATGTACTCTATATAGTAACTTTTAGTCCTGCAAACCAACCAGTGCACCAAGAAACCAGCTTTGATAGTTAATTTATAAACATTAAAAAAAGGGGGACTTAAAAAAACTGAAAGTGTTGAAGTAAAAAGGTGGAACGCAGTTGTTACACGTCCAAATTCGAACAGGTCCTGTCGCCAACTCTTACAACGTCTGGGTTCCGCGTCCACTTTCACTACTCGAGCTTAGTTGACATAGCTTAGTCCATTAGTCTTAGGAGGATGGTTGGGGTTGCGGGAAGATGAAAGGTATATGGTGATTTTGTTACTGGGGATTTATCCGTGAGGGTAGAGGTGGTCGGTGCGGGGAATAGTGGTGTTAGGTAAGGCCACTTGTTGGCCCTGAAGGACCACTCGGCTATAAAAGGGTTAGGAAATCTAGAGAACGTATAGGGAACTCTAGGGTCACCGAGGAAGTAATTGGGGAGGATGACGGGCCGAATAGGTATGTAGATGAGCTTAAGGATGCTGTAATGATTGAAAATATTAATTTTTCTGTTTACTACTTGAGTAATTTTGATATGGCGAAGATTTTAAACAGCACGTACAGTTTTCTAACCCAGGCTTTACTGAAATAGAGATTTCGCTAATCGAAGATCGTTGTTTGTTCCATGTATCTTTAATTAATGGCTTATTCGCATCAAAAAGGGGTTTATCCCGTACCTTGTTAATTATATATTTATAAGGAAAATACAAGGTAAAAATATTATTTTTTAAGAAAAAACTTGTTTTCCTCTTGTCACCGTACTAAAGGCAACAATTAGAGAACTTTACAGAGTATATCTAACTATTACTTTCTCCGTTATACAAAAGTCACTAACAAACACCATGAGATGTCCACCGATCTAACCCCTAAAGTATTTTTGTTAACATGTGTGGTTCTCCATAAACCGGATACGACATTTAAATTAAATCAAGTGAATATTATAAAAACAGCTAGCTCTGAAAAAAAAAAGTTTTTTACTAAACTTAATATTGGTGTATAGAGGAGCAGCCAAAATGAAATTACTTCTTATTTGGTCTATATTTTCAAGATTATTTGAAGGTCAAGCCAATTTTTTTTAAATAGCAACCTATATTTTTGTTGTATATTCTTATTCAGTACTAAAAAACCAAAAATTTCTGTAAACGTTTTTAATCTTTCACGATATTTAACAAAATATTTGCAGATCACCTGACCTATTCGATATGATAACTAACTTAACATAACACTTATTTAACAAATATTTCGATAATTCGTATTCAGTCAGTTTCTTGACGCTTGCTGTTATTATGCAGAGTGACTGAATAAAAACTACCACCCCCCTATTATTTTTAAATATTTAAGATATTTGAATTCTGTTTGGGTCAATCTCTTTAACATAACTTTAAATTAGGCTTGTGATGCCGCATTTTAAACGTTTCTTTGAGAGAAAAAAATTACATTAATAAAAAAACAAAATGGCGGAAAAAAGAGTTATTTTACTTACGAAGCTAGACTGGTACATCCCCTTTCATGACATTAATGTGGTTTTACCTCATATTAAATGTTCAAATTGTCCTCCCTACACCTTCATTCAGTAGTACAGTCTTTGTTTTCAAAAGTTTGGTTAAGTTAGGTCATGATTTAAGAAATTACCCACAAAACAAGCAGGTCTTGTATTTGAAGCAATGAACTAACATTTAGAAAAATCTATTGTCTTGCCTTCTAAGTCGACCTTCCGTTCAACTGAAAATCAAATAACTCTTTTGGCCGCCATTTTGTATTGGATGGTCAAAGTTCAATTTTTTTGTCTTATAGAGACGATTAAAATGAGATATCACAAGCCCATACGGTACCACTTGAAGTTTATAAGCAACCCCCATCCCCTAGTCCCCCACAATTAAAATATCCCTAACCTTTGCTTTTTTACCTAAAGAAATTGCCGCAAACAAAATTCAAATATCTCATTTTATTTTTTTTTAAGAGGGGGTGGTAGTTACTTTTCAGGCACCCTGTATAACGTGAATTGAATGGTGATTCTCAACGAACTCAAGCAGCGTTATTGTTTTCGATTATGTTGCATTAATTGTAGATTTTATTATTTACTATTAAATTTAAAAAAGAGAAATGTTATTACGCAGTATAAAGTTTTTTTTTTTTTAATTCAAGATACAACAAATAATTATATTTACAATTTACGTACACAAACACTTGCAATAAAACTTCACTGCTAACTTGAAGAGACATGTTATTTCACTACTTGGCAGTGAATTTTTAATCCGAATCGCTATAACTTTTAGACAAAATTTTACAAGTATCGTAGTGGCAAATCATTTAAAATCGTCACAATAAGTAGGTAGCAATCCCTACTTTCACCGTTAGTATAAAATCACAATAATCACTCCTAATGTCTTTGTTTAGGTGTTATTTTCACAGAACTTCATTGGCAACTTTCCATCAACAACCACTAGAAGATTAAGGTTAAGGGAGCCCGCACATACATAAACGACTAAAATATCGTAAAAAAACCAAAGATACTGTCCAATTTTAGTAATGGAATAAAGACATGAAAAGAATAAAACAGTTCCAATAACATAGGCGCTAAATCGTTTAGTTTTCTGTTTGTCTTTCTTGTTTATGAAAACAGTGATGATTGGGTCGAAACTTAACAAACCTCATGATTATTGTGGTAGTCACCAAAATTGTGATTGATTTGGATTTAAACTACGATTTGGTTTTTTTTATTTTGTAGAACGTTAAAATATAAACTTAAATGTACGAACCGTACAATTCAGTGTTATTTATTCTTCCTGTAAGGAAATGAAAACTACTTTTTAAACATTAATTTAAATTCAATTCCTGACCCATAAAAACTTCTAGAAAAATAGTAGACTTTTATAAACTAACAGTGTTCAGTTTTGTTGCAACTTGAGAAGAAATAAACCAATTTTAGTTTTCTTTTCTTGTCCTTTAATTTAATGTAACACAGTCGATTAAAGATTTTTGAGTTTAAAATAGTTTCAAAAGCATGTGACTGTACTTGTTCCTTGTAAATATTGTGTATATTTCAAGCTTAAAAAAATGTGATTTTTTTGCTGTAATTTGAGAACGAAAAAAGAATTTCAGTTTCATTGGTGCCACAATGTTTCTTTTCTTATACCATTTAATTTGATATATATAAAAAAACATAGGTACCCATTAGAAATGTTTAAGTTTGGGGTTGAGGAAGGGGAAGGGGGAATGGGCGATATAAGGTTTTTAAATCTCATCTAAAGCTAAATAGCTTTCTTGTAAAGATCTATGATAATTCTATTCTACAAGAATGCGTTTGTCATATTAGTGAACGAACGAATTGTTCGATTTTTATTTTCTTAGTACAGAAATTCATAGATAAAATAAAACTAGAACACAAGATCTCACAAGAATTACGTTTACTTAATCAAACGCGTTTCAACGAAAAAGTCGTCATCCTATAGGCCTACTTTAATAGCGTCAGGTCTGTACATGAAAAAGAGTTGGTCGAGAGACTTCATAGGAAATATGAAAGAGAGGGATCTAACCCAGACTACACGAAGAGAGGTGTACATCCAGCTAGGATTCTCGGATCCACCAAACCCGCACTCACCAAGTAGAGCCCCTGAGAGTCAAAATTAAACGAAATCAAACGTTTACTACTGCTCTATTATATATTTTCCTTTTTTTACGAGACAACACCTCATCCGACATTTTTTATAAGATTGCGACCAATGATGGCTTAGCAAGCTGCTCCAAGCAGACTGAATTTTGATTTTGTGTATGGCTGTGTAAAAAAAAATCCGTGCCCAAAATCGAACACGATTTTACCGATTAATGACTAGACTGTATTATAATATCTGCAGTCTCCGATGTGATCAGTGAACTGTGACACTAGACATTACATTTACATGGTATAAAGGTGTTACACGGACGCGAGGTTGGTCAAGGCGAATTAAAGTCAAGGATAACCTGCATTTCTCTTTTGGTAAAATGCCAAAAATACCTAAGTATGCCGCCTGTATAGCCTACGTAGTAGGGTCAGACTTGGGGAGAATAGGTTAGGTTTGGTAACTAAGATGACGGCAAAACGGTTTAATCAAAATCAGTTGTACTTTATTTGTAACATAAATCAAATACATACAATAAGTCCCCACAAGTCTTTAAGTGGGGACGAGTATTGTTAAAAATAGAAAATTCACACAGGAAAAACAATCTGAGCAAAAACATTACACAAACTTTCTCGCCAAATATTTATACAGGGTGTTCTAAAAATTTAGGAGCTTATTCTTCACACCAAAACTAATAAAAAAAATTGATATAAACATATTAGCTAAAATGCTTTGTTTTCTATCTAGCCACGATTATGGAGTTAAAATTTTGCATGCTATCTAGTGTTATAAAGACCCAATTTAAGAAAAAATATCAACCGATTCCCTATACTCATTTCAAAATGGCGGCTATTTAACGTCGAATATCTCAAAAACTGTTAATTTTGCAAAATATTTACAAGACTACATATTAATTATTACATATTGTTATCGAGTATGGCGATAACTCAGTTGTCCTTTTTAAGATTTAGAGATGAAAATTTACAAAATTCAAACAATTTTAGTTCTAGGTTAATCTTGGGTGTGTAGACAATTACCAAGAATTAATTTATTCAGTTTTTGTAGCTAACTTACTGATTTTGGAATTTTGGACTTTTCAATAGCTGCCATTTTGAAACGATTAAAGGAAATCGGTTGATTATTTTTCTTAAATTGAGTCTTTATAACACTAGGTGCATCGAAATTTCATCTCTATATCATTTACCGTTAAAAGATATGATTTTTCTAGTTATTAAAAACACAAAATGGCGGCTAGATAGACTATTAAGCATTTTAGGAAATATGTTTACATAAACTTATTTTCTTCGTTTTGATGTGAGGAATAAGCTAATGAAGTTTTGGAAACACTCTGTACATTTTAAATAGGGTATAAACTTACGTCGAAGTTTCATAAACGCACCCTCAGCTTAAATTGTATTTGGTTAAAATCGACCTAATAATAACAACAATACACATAAAGTTTGAGTCATTAATCTTCACATTACACTAAAATATTACAAAATCAGTAAAGCCAATTTTGAAATCTGGGCCGAAACAAATTCTGGATTCTCCTATTCTCCTATATGTTGATGCATGTTGAATGACAATTATGCAGTCTTATTAATAGAGAATTGTACCAAGCCAATTATATTTGCATTTTTTTAACGTCTCATTTATAGTTACACAATAGTACCAAGTCAATTAAAAATTATAATTACTTTTTTATTAAGAGCGTGAATTCTTCTGGACGAAAATAAATTAAGATTTCATATTTACTTTAGATCAAATGGTATTTTAATTATAATTACACCTAAATCTCATTTACAGAATTGTCTAAAATAACGTAAAAGATATTTACCTCCTCAGAGGGTCCCGTATAATGAATACAGGTATGACATAATCTTTATTCATCTAGTCTTGGGTTAGATCAATTTCTATAATCTTTTATAACAGGATTCTCTTAACCAATTCTTGTTCTCTTCCGACCCTGACGATATTAGAGTATTCGAAGCCTATGTGTCTCTATTTACTCCGCTTTTTCCGCATTTAAAGCTCAAGGGAAAACAATATTTGACTCTCATTTCATCTTTATTTATTTAAGATATATTTAGCGTTCTTTTCTCCATCACCGTAAAACAATAAGTAGTCCTAAAGAATAAATTAAAATTATGTGTTTTGTTTCTCAAAATTAAAAATTTTGTTAAAACTTGAGCAACATTGTCCAACCAAACCTAACAATGGACCATTTCGCATTTTAGTTATAGTCTGTATACCGTAACTTGGCGTCTGAACCCTTGGCTACCTGCGAGCGGCCGGAACTGTCCCCCCCCCCCGTCGCTCCCTTCCTCACCCAGCTGTTTCAGTGATGAGTCACCTACTAGCGTTAACACTGCATTATTTAACTTTTTTATGGGAGATACAATTTTAAATTTTTTTCAGCATAGTTAAAATATTTAGGAAAATATAAGCAAATTGATACCAAACACGACACTATTCCGTTTGTAAAAGCCGCCTGTAGAAAGCTCTTTACACAGCTATTTTTTGCATAATCACATACTTATTATTTACATGTTTACGTACTATTTACATACATTTGTGTCGTGTTTGGTATCAATTTGCTTATATTTTCCTAAACATTTTAACAATGCTGAAAAAAATTTAAAATTGTGTCTTCCATAAAAAAGTTAAACAGTGCAGTGTTAACGCTAGTAGGTGACTAATCACGGAAACAGCTGGGTGAGGAAGGGAGCGAGGGGGGACGGTCCGGGTCCAGACGCCAAGTTACGGCATACAGCAAATAATCACTATCAGCCAATCGGTTTCCAAATATATTTCATTAAGTTTTACAGGAGGAAAAGAACAAATTTACTTTTTTTTTATGTTTATGAAACTATGAGTACCAATTTAGTTTTTTGTTTGGGGGGGGGGGGTCACTAGTGTTAATAACTACATAACACAACCAGGAGTAAATAGATAATCCTCCCACAACTACCTAAGTGTTTGCAAGTTGGACGTATCCCATGTTAAATTACCCTTTTCATCTATCTGAGTATTCAAAGTGATGACACCATTAACTATGTCGATTATTCCTCAGAAAGAAACACGGCCCTACTTACTTCGCCGACACGAATGACCGTGCTAAATTATTCCATATTCTATTGATTATTTCATATGACTGCAGGTAATAGCTGTTGGCATTAGTATGGGCTCTAGAACACAACTGCGGCTTCATATAACTGACTTATACATCACGTGTGAAACATATGCATGCAGTTAGTGGATCATTCCCCTCAACTGATACATTTTATTTATTTGTTACAAAACTTCTTCTAGAGACTGAATACAATCTTTCTTGAATGTTTATAAATATTGTTTTGAAAAACGCACAGAAGGATATTGTTGCGACTAACCACAAAATCATCATCACGTTTAAAAAAACATAACCCGTAGCCCTCGAATACTCTAATAGCTTCAGGGTCGGAAAAGAACAAAGATTAGAGAGATAGGAAAGATGAAAAAGAAGGACCTAACCCAAAACTCAGGTTTAGATTCAGCTAGAGGGTTTGACGACATTTGTAACCACGGGTCGAACTCGGGTCTTTTACAGTTTGGTTCTTCTACTCAACATCTTGGAATAATAAACTCCGCTTCCATTCCTAATTATTTATTATATTATTTTCACTGTTAAGATTGGGTTTAAGATGAATAAATTTCTATCTCCTTAAAGTCTGTAACGATCTATTTCAATATCTTCAAATCTCACCTCCTTCTTTCACTTGCAGTAACTTTTGCTTTTAATTTCATTTACGGTAAAACCTACTCCTGTACTGGGGACTATGAAACTGCCCCGATATTTTAGGTACGTTTGAAATGATGAAACTGCCCCGCTCATGAAAGAGGATCAAGAAGGGTCGCTTCGCTACTGAAATAGCCCCGAGCGCAATTTCGGTAGTATGTGTTTAAATTTAACCTCAATCAAGCATATAAGCCTGTAAGGTTATGTTAGGTCCCGTAGCGTAACATGTAAAATAAAATTTTCAATATTATATGGGCGCTCGGGGCAATTTCAGTATTTCTAGTCTTACGAGGCGACCCTTCCTAATCCTCTTTCATGGGCGGGGAAGTTTCATCGTTTCAAAAGTACCCAAAATGTCGAGGCAGTTTCACTACGCCCCTCGTATTTCCCTCTCTAGTTTTTGAACCCCCAGTGGCTCATTCGTAGTGAGTGCATGTGTGGCGGACCCGAGGACTCTACGATGGATTCTACACTTTTCTTCATGTAGTCTTAGAATAGATCCCTCTCCTTCATCCCTATCAGGTTTTTCTTGACCAACTTTACGCTATTAGAATATTCGAAAGTTAGGGGTTTTTATTTTATGCTCTTTTCTTTTTTTTATAAGCTTATGATGATCGAACGATTTTTCGCCTAAAAAAACAAGAACAAAATTGTAGTTTTTGAAAATATTCTAGATTGTGTTCACCACATTCCTTGCCAACTGACAACGTCATCTGCATAGGCCCCATTTGTCTACCAAGAAAATAAATAACTATACAGCATGGAAAAAACATAATAAACAACAATTGGAAATTAGTGTTCATACAGGCATATAGCCTATGCGTGAGTACGAATCGTGTAGTAAAGTAGCAGTTCCCTATCTAACTGCGGTACTTGTACCACTGGTACCACTGTTAGTACGCTGAAAAAACGTCGTCGGTTAAAAAACTAATCAATTTTTTTTTTTACTGCAAGCAGTATCTTTTGTTAATAAAATAATGGTTACTACAGCCAATAAGTCTTTTAAAAAAAGTTAAAAACATTGACTAACTAATAATAATAATAATAAATTTTTCAAATACAAATTCTTCTTACATATTTTTTTGACTTAGGAATATTTATTGATCACTTTTTCTAGTAGCGTGATCAGTATGTAAAATAAACAAAATAAAACTGTAAAAATTATAGTCCAGTTCGTAATAAAACGCGGGACGGTAGAGAGTGAAAACTTTAACTATAAATTTTAAAAACTAATACAATTTTAAACGTTCGATGAATATATTAAAAATATTAATTATATATAATAGTTCATTTTTTAGTATTTTATACATATTTAAGTTAAAAACCATGTAGGTAGATCTACCTATTGTCACAGAGATAAAAATATACACTGATAGTTTACGTAAAATTTCTTCTTTTCAAAATATTTTGTATGTACTGTATGTATGTATGGGCGAGAGAAAGTTAGTGCAATATTTTTGTGAAAGTATTTACATACACACTTATATATAGTGAAGCGTGACGGGACAATCGAGCGCGTGATGAGTTACGGATTTTGATAACACCAAATCGGAGTTTTTTTTTTTGTCAATACAAAATGTATAGTTCTATAATGTACCAAAAGAAGTTTTCACTTTAATAACACTTTCTTCGCAAAAGCTCTCAGTAACGTTGACTGAATAATACTTAAACAAATAAAAGCTTTGATAACTATTTAGCTTTAAATAACTAATTAAAATGTATAAAAATTATAAAAAAACATTTAAAAAAATAAAAATCATTTAATAACAAAAATAAAATTTTGTGGCGCCCAACCCAACACAAAACAATATTCAAGTAACCCATATCCTTTAACAACCAAAACTTTACATTGGCAGAGAATGATTTTACAGTAACACACATCCACAAAATCAAAAATATTAGTCGCCACCTGTCCCGAAAATATATTTATTAAATATTTGCCAATACAACAGTTGTGTTCTTACCCCTCGGTGTATGCATACCTCCCTCCCTCTTTGAATCCCTTCTTTAATTAAACACAAATATCTTGAGATATTTATTTATTTAAATATAGGTCCAAGCTACTTTCCTTCTACCGTAAATGAACGAATCGTATTTCACTGAAATAAAGAGTTTTTATTAACGGTTAAGATTTTTCGTTATTAAGTTATTTGAGAAAAGTAATTTTGCTTTACTTGGGATTTGACACACTGCGAAATGTCAATAATCTTTACATTACACCAATTTGAACGAAATCAATAGAGTTAATTTTGTAAACTTTGAGTCTTTTATGCACTTATCTATAGTCATATTTTCGGGGAGATGTCGGACAATTCGTGTAAGTAAAATCGGGAGTTTATTACTTCACAAAGGTTGTTTTTAAAAAACATCATTCCAAAAGTCATGTTTGGGGACCTCTAAACGGATTTATTCACGAAAAACATGTTTTACATTAACAGTACCCGCACGGTTTATGATTCGTGTTATGTCACCTCCCTGCTCCTGAAAACGTTTAAATAGAAACAAAATGAAGAATGAATCACACCACCATCACTCGACACGATACGGGCATAATATAACCTTATTTTCTAAACAAAAATGTAATGGACAAAAAAGGGTAAGAAAAAAAAGAGAGAGAAAAAGAAAATAAATTAGAGGTGGGCACAGTCTCTATTGTCTTTTTTTTAATAATAAACCTACATTTTTGCATCAAGTCATGTAATTATTTGCCTGAAATAACAGATTTAAATTACAGAAATTATATAAATTCAAAAGTAAATTTTTGAAAAAACAAAATAAAAATGAATAAAATTTGTCTCGCTTTCGTGTTCTCATTACTATTTTTAACTTTGGTAGTAATTTTTATTTTATTATACAGAGGGCAAACGATAAATAAATTGAGGAAAATCTATGAATGCAAAACATTTAAAGGATCGTGAAAAATCAATTATAAAGGATTTTGTTTTAGGATTATTTTAATCCTCCCGGTATGAATTTGTTAGATTTAACGTATTGATTTGTAATAAATAAATCTGTATTTAAATTTCAATACTTGAAATAAAAGATGATTAACATTGATGTGAATTTATTTATACTGAAAGAATTGGTCTTAAAACTTATGAATTATCTTAAATCTAACGAATTTGCTTACTGAGCTCAGGATTGAATGAAAGAATATTGACAATGACTTATTTCCATATAGAAGTCTTGGTATTTTTTTTTTAATCTCTACTTACAGTTTTTGTCTACTTATTTTGTAATGACACCACAATGAATTCTTTACGATAAATTTATATAACAAAGTCAATTTCCACTGCACTGAAATGAAGTGATATTTGGGAATTAAACTACTGATGGTTATGAATTAGAACTGATTATATTACTTGCTGTTCCCCAGATAAATTGAATCATGCAAAAGATGTATATTTCCTTCTTATCTCCTCTGTGCCTGTTCTTTATTATTACCTTTCTTGAATCCTTTAAATAACAACTAGATGGCTTGAGGTAGTGAATTAGAATGTTTTTTTTTTTTTTATATTTCCAACAATACCAACAACACCAGTAGTTCTTCTTCTTCTTCTTTTTAAATTTATTCACTCACTCTACTATGATGATATACGTTTTTGATCTTCACTAAATTTAAATTACTAATGGTATGAAATGTATGCTACATGGACATGGAATTAAATTGGGTGATATGGTTGCTAATTTAGGTTTCTACAATTATTATTTTTTAATAATTAATGTGGGATCATTTATTCCATGTTGAACTTTAAATACAAATTTTGTAACATTATATATTCAATTAAAATTAGAGAAACTATACAAATTCCAAAGTAAGTTATGAAAGAAAAAAATAAAATAAATAAATCCTTATTTCAACTTCGGAACTAATTTATATTTCAATTTTCATACAGACGCAATAACAATAACAATAACAATTTGAAACAAACATCATATATTATAATTTATATATATATATATATATATATATATATATATATATATATATATATATATATATTGTTAGGAAGGATAAGTTACGCAGACGGTAATTGTCTGTTGAAGTCTGTGATTAACAAAGCTATGTTACGAAAAAGCAGGCACAACTGCACAAAATACTAAATAAAAAATTGTCTATATTGAAATATAAAAATCGAACGTAGAAGTGCATTGAGCCACCTTTAGGACCACATGTATGCCAAATTTCATGACTGTAAGTGCGAAAGATTCGTCTAGAAACACCCGAGTTAGAGTTAAAATACTGTAAAATCAACATTAAAAGGTCCTAATTTTGAAAAATATTCATTCAAATTAGTTGTTAGAAATGAACTATAAGAAGATTAAATGATAGAAAATAAAAATTAATCTAAATTGTGTCATTTAGTCTCGTACACATTCTTTATTTTTTTCAGAATCTAAATATTATTTGTTTACAAGAAAACTTCCTCATTCATTAACAATGAGTAATAAAAAGTCATATAAACAACACAATCAAGATCAGATGCCCTAAATGTCATTTCATGTCTAATAGTATATACTACGCACTAGATTATAATGCATTTCATAGGTCAGGAAATGTATAGCTGTGATTTGATGATATATCATAGAATTATAAATAAAATTACACACGATATCTGACTCCGTGTTTGGGTGTCTAATACGTTTTTTATCTTTACCCAATATACAAAAAAAGCCTAATACGGAATTTATAAGAAATGATACCTATTGCGATCTAGTCGAGGTAAAATATGAAATGCACGCTTTTTTTGTCGAAGGGAGGTGGTGAAATTTGTATTGTTTAAATCTGTTTTAGGGACATTTTAAAATCTGCCTCTAATACTTTTTTAAACGCTATTTTATTCACATAATATGAACGTTGTAACGGGTGCCACCAATATGTAGCATTAACGTTACATTTAACCCTACTCTAGATATTATGGAATGCGATACTGCTTTTGGCCCATCCCCATTTCGACATTTACCCCAGGTCGTCCATGTACCACAGGATATCCAGCTTTAGTAATGTAATTAATAAAATATTACCGAATTGGAACTAATTACTAAATATTCACTCACACAACACTCTCACTAATTAAGACATGACCTAACACATTAGCTATTCTCAAGTCGGCTCGTTTAAATTAAGAAATAACCGTCGGAATTGGTAGAAACTCGAACACCATGCTCCCAACTAATTAAAGACCTATAGTGTAACTTAAATCAAAATTATCACTGCACAGCACGTCTTTCCGAATTCCTCTCTTAATCCCGGTTCTAGTGTGGTCTGCTCAACATAGCTACCAACCAAATGCCGATCAGCTGTTTTCTACGATAAGGCAAAACGGACCACGCTGAGCCTTGTGACACCATCACAACGTTTCTCTCTTTGTTATCGCTACATTTAAAAGAAATTTTCAGTCTGTACGAACTTTTACTTATTTCTACAAGGCATGAAACTTTTTTACCCGTTTTTTAGGTTATGTTTTCTAATATGTTTAATCTAAATTTAGCAGGGTTAGATTATGTTAATCCAAGTCTTGTATTTTTTCGACCCTGACTCTATTAGAGTATTCGAGGTCTAAGGGGTTTCTAATCGCAAGGTTTTTTGCTTTTACACAAATAACAACGTAAACAACTATATGTACCGGAGCTGTATGTCCGTGTATCAATCAATCCAGGATAACAAATCAACAAGATAATTGCACAAAGGTACATTTGTGATTATAAACTAATAAAGACATTATAATATGCGCTAATAAATTCCGCTACAGTAACTTATGGAGTCCAAACAGTAGGATATAAAGCCCAAAAAATCTACTGAAAAATATTCGGTAGGAATTGATTCTCAAAGAAACAAGTTCTCAGCATAATTTCTCCTCTACGTATATTCAACTTATATCGTGTCCATTAGACATCTTCATATTTTAAGGTCTTGAAAATTTTACATAAAGAAATGGGAATAATGTAACAGAGAAATTATCATACTAGAAGCTACGTTTAAGGCTTCGTAAGAAAACTGAAAATTAACGTAGTTTCAGGATCCTTTTTATATATAGGTCCTAAAGTGTTAAATTTGGCCTACAAGGATCAAGCAAAATAATCGAGTAAGCATTTTTTAAAGTAAAATATGGTCTCGTGTAGAATTAACTCCAGACTACACCCTTCCTCTCTGGTACAACGTGGGCAACACCGGCAACGTGATACTGTACCAAGTCAAAGGATGGAACTCTATAAATCTACGGTGACTGAATTACATTAACTCTGGATATAGAGCAAGATATGCGGGGCTCTACTCGGGTTGACCCCGTTTCCCTACCTATTCGTCAGAACACAAAAGCAACAAATAACCTAACAAACCTAGAGGAGCTCGACGAAGAACCCCTACGGAGTAAAGATGGATGTGGACAATGACGGGGCTTATATTAACCTCCCACTGGAATCCATTTCTCAATCTTAGGAAATTCCAGGACATCACCTGAACCAGGATATCCTACGATTGATAAAGTTAGAGTTGGGATCGAACATCTCACATCGGCAAAAAATAAATAGGAACCCGCTGGCCACATAATATTTGATTCTGCGGTTCTCATTGACAAGAGGTTCAAATTCTTTGGAGCATCTACTGAACTCTCCCAGCAACAAATCCCCCAGATTAAAACCTAGGGCTTAGTTGTAAAATAGCCTTTAAGAAGTTGCATTCCCGGGAATCATACTCCTTTTTTCTAAATCTAACCTAAAAGATAACATCGATGATTTGTTAAAAGTAGTCGAATTATAGCTGATAAGAATGGGGAATGGACACTTATTTATATTGTTATCAGGAACTGGATATCAATTGAGACTCCATGAATAGAAGAGTGATCCAATGAGGTTTTCATTGTAATAGGACTTCCTCATCTTTGATCTAAGTATAAATGTGTGTATGATTGATAATAGATGTATGCAAAGAGCATTATAATGTTTTAGTTTAATATCTATCTCTAAGGATTATTGTAAATTTGTAAAAATACTCAGTGACACCGCATATGTCTTAATACTCCCAAATAAAACCAGACTATACCTGATTGCGTTGACTGATCTAATTTCCTGCCAGTATCTTATTTATAAAACATGTAATTGTTATTAGGAAAATAAAAATGTCATTATTATTATTATTATTACTTACTCAAAGGTTTTCATTTTCAGTTGAAAAGACTCACCTGTGAACACAAAAATGTAAATAATAATATTAGTTTGACAAATGCTTAAAATACAAACATAATATATACTAAAACATATGTGTTCTCATTGCGCCTATAGGGAATGTTATACAAAAATAAAGTATTATTATAATACATTAAAGGATGAAATTTGTACGTCCGCATAAATCAAACTAAATAACCACCGGGGGGTGCTTTTTTTAGCCACAAATCTTAATTTTCCTATAAGAAGGGGATTGGGGCACGTAAATTTAGATCCCGTTTACATTTTACTAACATGTGATCGATTGCTTCTGGTCCGATTTTGGAATATTTCACCTTTTAAGACGCCATCTTGGGTTCATTTTCATTATTTTACTAATAACTTAAACCAGTACTTGAGATAAGATGGCAACCAATCTTTTGTATGGGTTTGTAAGGTTATAAATAATTTAATGAAAATCATTATAGCTAATTTTGAAACAATTAAAACGTTGTGTTTACCCTTTTTTACAGATACACCTAATCTAACCTAACCTAACCTAAATTTCGCCCTACGAAATACAAACGAACTAAAAATAATAAAATCAGATTAGTTCAAAATCGATTCACCATTAAAGAAAATCACTCTTTTGGGCTCACATGTCCAAAAAAGTAACGGATGAGTTTAAGTGTTTAAGAGAATGTGCAACGAGAACAAAAGCAGAATATTGTGGTTTAGATAATTTATCTGAAGGAAAATTTATTGAGATTGTCCTCAATGAGCCAAACAAATCTATTGTTCACAATTTTTATTTTATTAGCGATAATAATCATCCCCAATCTTTCTTATCGAAATGAAACTAAAATAACAAGCTGGAATTTCTTTATAAACGTTTATTTAAACTCGTTTGTTGAAAACTCACATTTTAAACGTTACCGAATTATATTTACAGGAAGAGAAGAACAAACAGTACTTCATGATAACAAGCAAACGTCAAAATAAATTTTCCATTACCTACAAATTATAAAGTGGAGTTTTCATCAAAATTTGCCGTTGCATACATGTGTTTAAAATTAACTAAAGTTGCCAGACATAAGATTTTATATAAATAAGTTTTTGAAATAAAATCTATAATATACTTTTATTCTACACACAATTAAAAGAAAAATGAGACCAAACAACGTATAGAACGACAACGTATCAACGACATAGATCAGTTTGTTGCTCTTTGAAAATAATTATACAATTCATGAAGCTTAATAATCTTATTGGGAATAACTGGGGTATCAAAGAATTTACTATTCCTTTGGTAGCTTGACATAGTAAGTAAAGAGAAAGAAGTGCCCAATTGAAGAAGAAAAATCATGTTCAGGCAGCATGGAGGTGCCGCAGCATATACGAGTCGGATAAAATAACAACCATTATGGAAATCAGAAAAGTAGAGTAGAAAAGTTGATTCCAATGTCAGATCTGATTTAATATATGTATATGACACGTCAAAAGTGGATATAGACGTTATCAACAAGTTAAAGAGCTTTGTTAATAAAGATATATCTTAAGAATATTATGGATTAATACTTCAAGACAGATCTTTGTGAGGTCACCAACCAATGTACCATCAAGATGCAAATACTACAATGATGGATACGTCACATTCTTCGGAAGGCGCAGGAAAATATTAAAAGTCAAGCGCTACATTAGAATTTGGAAGGAAGTCGAGGAAAAGACGAGCCGAATATTACCTGGAGAACTATTGAGAAGTCAATACGACTTGAAGACAGCGGTTCGATAGAAGACGCTGGCAACATTTATCGAAGTTCATGCTCCACTTAGGAATTACAATAATTAAGTTAGGTAAAGCACACGTCAATGAGATCCCTGTACCAACATTATAATTTTGATCTCAGGACGTAACAATAAAACCAAATTTATTACCAAGCTCAGACAGACAGGACAACAGTAAATAATTCAATGTCCCAAGTTTACAAATAAAACTGTCTTTATTATGCTATCAAACATGATCACTGGACTTTATGACATGTTGTGGATTCGTGGACATGACACATCAGACAATAAAACTGGATTCATACAAAATACAGCTTCCAATAAAATCAACACAGTGCTTCTTCATCATGACCATGGTATGCCAATTTAAATAAAATCGAAATTTAAATTGGCATACCATGGTCATGGTAGGTTCTAATCAAAATTGAGTTACAGTGATTATATTTTACGCCCAAATTTAAAAGAAACGAAACCTTAAGGAACCATTGTACACGGAAATGCGGATATTTCGTTAAACAGATGAAGAGGGAAGGGGGTTCAAAGGCTTTTAATTTTGATTTATTTCCATCAACAATACTTTCGACGTATAGATTGACAAAGTAACAAAATGAATTAATAAAAACAAATAAATTTTATTAAAAACACATGCAATAATATAGAATAATTGTCAATGAATAACAATTGACGTCAGTTGCAGCAAAGAGCAATGGTGGTAACCTATATCTAGAGGCGTTTAGTTTGTCAAGCATCAAGCAGGAATGTAATAATATAGATCGGATTAAACTGAGACCTCAATGCAGTGAACTGAAAATAGGGGAAATACACAGTTGTGTTTATAGGTTAGTTTTTTGCGTGGGATACGAAAATGTTTTCCTAACAGAAGGAAACTATTTATTACCTAATTCAGAGACGCTGGATAGAACAAGGTGCGTAATACTGGGTTTTCAATCTCTGGAATATTTTTTAAAAACTGAATCTCTAGTAGGGTACGAATCAGTATCCCCTACTTACTCTCCGGCAACCCATGGTGACCCTTGGCCTCCATTACGATTCGTCTCGAATTCTATTCAAAACAGCACGTCTCCAATTCCTGATCCTCATCACTCTCAGGTCTCTCTTAACATTCTTTATCCATTCCTTTCTTGGTCTTCTAGTATTTCTTTTGGTATTATCCCATCCTCAATTCGAGTGACAAGGTCCAACCATCTCAAAATCAGCGATTTCACTAAACGTACCATGTTGCCCCTGTATAAAATCCTCTATCCCTGTTAATGCGGATTCGCCACATATCTTCCTCCTTCACAGAACCATACATTTTCCTTAATATTCTCCACTTAGTATCCCTAACAGATACATATCAATTCTGCAGTGCACATGTCTGGAAGAGGTTATGATAATAGTGCAATTGAATTTGTTCTGCAGGCTTAGAGGTACCCTAAAGTGAGTGCAAAGAAAGCTGATAAAATAAGCACAGGTTAAAGAGATCATGGATGCCGAATCATTGTTAAATTGTAGGCAATAAGAAGACGAACAAGTTGACTACGGATCGATCATAAATTGCTTGTGAAGGTCTTACATCTGCACTATAAAAAGATACGACCATGATTGGAAACTATTCCTGAAAGCAGAGTTTACTAAATGGAGAACGAGTAGTATACAGTAAAATTATTCTTGAATGTATTTGAAGGTTAAAAAGAAAAGACTTGAGAATGACTATTTTATTACGGAATTATAATTTGAAAAGGCATCTTTCGATTATAAGAGATTCTATCCAATATCGATCGATGTGGACTAATGAAACAGCTGACTATTTTGGGTATCTTTCGATTATGTGTAAAACAGAACTATCCAATTGCTATCGAGAAAACTACTCAGTATGTTGTTGCTGCCTTGAAGAGTACAACAGAGTGAGATTTGAAGTGCTAGTTACGGAAGTTTGAATACAGAAACTGCTCAAGAGATGGTCTTCTTTAGTCTATTGAGGTTTGTCAAGATTACTTGATAGATTTGGTGAAGAGTAAAAGTATAGTACTGGTTTATGGATGATGTGATAGGTAGAAAAGACCGATGAGGCGTAAGAAAGTAATGCCAGTTTGATTTTAGTATAGGAAGATAGATATATTTAGGAATCCGGCAGAGTTCTGTCTTGTCAAGGTAATAATAAAATTGACACGGTGTTTATTATAAATGCATGACGAGTAACGTTATGTTTCCATACTTGCATTAAAGAAAAATTATGGTTATTAATATACCTTTATATATACCTGAAAAATAAACTGTGCATAACTTTCTCACATGACTATCAAAAATTCAATTACTAACCAAAAATAATATTCATTGCAATTTTCCGTAAGAATGATGATTCTATATTACTTATACATGTAAAAAAGGTTTTTTTTTATTAATCAGTTTTCCCTATACATTTTTTAAAAAACATATATGCTACTATAGAACAAAAAATATTTTTAAATATGTTTAAATAGAATTTGCTTCAATTGTGCCATACACTAGTATAAATTTTATTTTGTTTTGGGGCAATTATTCCTGACGCATTATTTTCTTTTAATTTGAATTTGGCAGAATGATCTTCACAGTTTATCAAAATTTGAACGAAATCCTTCGATGCTAATACCTAGATACCTGAAGTTTTTTTTTTTTAAATGGTTAGCGATAACATTTTTAGAAAGATAACGACTAATAATCATAGAGGCTACATTATATAAATTTAAATCGTAAAACCGATTTTGAAAATATCAGAATTTCGAGGTTTGATCTTATAGTAGCTACCTCTTGAATTATGACCAAATTATGATAACATACAACATACTTAAATTATTGATTATAATCATTCCACACATTTTTGAGCCTTCATATAACGTCCTTTATACTATGTACAATTGAGAAAATAGAGAGAATGTGGAGGAATAAAGTTTCTCATTCCACGTTCCTTCAAAGATGACATACCAATATCTATAATGGAAAAAGTCGCTCACATTTCTCCCTATATCATATCTCAGACTTTAACGGTTCAATTGCAGCGAGCTAGACTTGTGGTTTAACCAATAGAGCCACACTGCACTCCAACAATAAAGATAATCCTCGGATATAGTTTGTAGAAGGAGTGAAACAAGTTTAAGGTAAAAGATATTTGTGCAGCAGATCAATGAAGTTCTCCTGCGTTACATTATCGTCAGATTCAATGAACCCGACTATTGTACAAGTTATAGGTCACAAACTTGAGAAACATTTACTTGTCTAAAGTACGATCTATTTACTTTTTATGCTCTTCTATTGGAGTAGTTTGATTGTAAAGTTTAAGACTTGCTTATAAAAACAAATAGAACTGTTTGGCTACTAAATTTCAAGATTTACTTATCTAGAAGAATAACAAATTAATTCAACGGAGATTATGTTGCACAGAGGATGTAGTAGTAGTATAGTAATAGTAATGAGGGGGTAAAATCCACTGTGACTTCTGCTTTTCCAAACCCAACTCCTTTAGGAAATGCAGCACATGAAGAAGATCAAGGGTACATATCTTCTGTACATCAATCTGGTACCTTCCCAGACTTTTAGCCCTTTCGTGCAATACTACACAGCATTACTCTCCTTCTTTATGACTCTGGCTGGTTCTTTTGAAGGGTGATTTCATTGGTCCCACTCTTTACATTTGTGTTCTTGTGGGGCGTATTTCGCTCCGATCCTTTTCCCCTGGCTTACTCTGGTGACTTGCCTTCAACAAGTAATCACAGGTACCATCTTACTCCTATCCCAATCCGGCTTTTCTCAGTGGATCATCTGCCCCGCCGGGTGTCCTAGTGGCGGGAACAGGATGTTCCTATATCAGTGTTTCTGATGTCTAACCACCATGTCTTCCCCTTTTGTTGGGAGCTTCTTCTATGTTCGTCTCCTTTCTAAGTAGTCCGTTTGACCTTTCTCTACTACTTTTATTATCTTTGTGATGCTGAGGAAATCTCGGCGAAGTGGAGGATTCCCCATGGTGATGTCATTACCGAAGGCACGTTGAGTTGCAGTGACATCTCTTACTAGGTTGTTATTTTTATTTATCTCTGAATCTAACAACCTAGTGAATCTAACAACCATACAATCTGATGATCCACCCATGCTCGCATGGTCGGGTAAGACTAAATATTGTAAGAGCTCGCCAAGTATCCCCACAGGTTTCGTTAGGACACCATTCACCCTGCCAGCATGGACAGTTTTATACTTTAGGGTTGTGAGCTGAAAGCTGAAAACTGAAGAAAAAAGAGTGAAGACCTAATAGAAGGAGTTGAAGGCGAACAGAATAGATCAAAGAAGATAAAGCTGTACGGAGTAGTGCGGGTCAAAGAAAACATCTTAGATTAAAATGAAGAGTAGGGATTTGAAGAGGCTATTTGCAGTGGATGCCGGACTTGACAACCTCTACACAAAGAGCGGAGGATGCCAGGCGCCCGATATGAATTGCGGGCAATCAAGTGAGTTAGGAATACGAAATAAAGTTTCATCCCACTAATTTGTATACAATAAATCTTGAAATCGTTTGTTTTAAAATTTTAAACTTCGAAAAGGCATATTTCGAACTCTGAGGAGAGGAGATAGTGGTTTGTTTCTAAGAATTTTCAAATACAAACATGTTATTGTCAATTTTTAGAATTTCAACCCAAAGTTTTTTGGAACATATACGTTACCGTTTCAAAATGGCGGCTCGAAATGTTTAAAAATAAGAAAATTAAAATGGATTAGGAAGAACCAAATGATTAGTCAGTTAGGTAAGTTTTAAAACTTGGGTAGTTCCAAGACAAAAACTCAAAATTAAGATTTTCTCAAAATCGACTCCTACGATTTTGATAAATTTTTCTCAAATGAAGACTCTATTGGAACCAAACAAAACGTATCCCCCCGCCCCCAAACCGCTTTACACTAACACTAAGTACAGTTTGCCCAAATGTAGTCACATTACTCCAATAGACTCAGTGGACTTTTATAATATCAGTTATCGACGTTTCACAACGTGATCACAATAGCAAGAAGTTCACTAATTAAAAGTTACTAATTTTAATTTATTTTCCTCTAAAACTTTTCCTCTTTCTCGTTATCATACTTTTACTCAAATAGCGGTTTAAAGACCAAGTTATTTTATAACCTCGGCTATAGAATCAATGAAGAAAAGAATCTATTTGTAGACACCTGTAGTCATGGAAACAACCCATGTAATCAATGCTGGAGTATTGACAAAATAAGTTAGTATTTACATGCATAGGACAAATGTTACTTGGTAAAAAACATCGGATATAAATCAAACAAACACCGAACAAACATCGCTCAAACTTTCTCACATACACAAATACCAAACCAGAATAAACCAAGCTACCTGCATAACTCGTAAGACGCTAAGACTCATAATTACAATTTTTCCAAAACTGGGTCAACATTTTTGTAATGTTGATGAAATGAAAATGAGATTGAAAGCCAAAAGAAAATATAAATGAATTGGCCGCCATCTCAAAAAAAAGAGATAAAGAAGTGATTTATCCATTGAAAGAGAAAATGAAACATATGATACACATTGTAAATTTATAATATCTCAAAATTGGCAGTAGAAGCGATATTGTTCAAATTATAATTAAATGTGAAAACAAATAACCAAAACCTTTGGGAAATAAAAGAGTCAAGCGTGTGCTAAAATCACACCACCCTGTAGGCATTTGGAAACTTATTTTTGTAAAGTCAAAGTCTATTAAGATAATTAGCTACAAAATATTAAACTCTCCGTCAAATAAACACGGCACACATAATATTTCTAAAATAAAAATTTTCAATTCTTTAGTTTTAGTTTCTTAACAATTTACTACTCCTGGGCCATTTATTATATTTTTCCTATACACGGGAATACAAAAAATATATAAATGCAAAGTTTGAAATATATAGGATTTATCGTCTTGTCTGTGTAGACGGGTTGCAACGTGAGTTAAATTATAAGGATCCTTGGTTTTATTTACGGACCTTAATAAAGAGAAATCGATGAAAATCCAATCCATCTTTTAATCGCTATTGAATTGTTCGTCTCACATCTAAAAAAAAACTGCTTTTGAAAATTACACGCTACGCATTTCTCATTGTGTGGTTAAATTAAGTTTTTTTCGTCATACAAAACACATATATAATTTCGCACTACAATTTAGTTTCCATAACCAAATAAAATATTTTTTCAGATTTGTGCGCCACGCCGTGATGAAATAAGGGCACGCCGTGATACCTGACACTTTAAATTTGGCTTAGCGGCAACGTATTATTATTTCGTAAATAAACATACATTTTCATAATCAGAATAACTTATAGTTTTAAGTGATAACCCACACATAGCATTACAAAAAAAAGTTAAACTGATTAGTTTTTGCCACTTAACAACCCTAAGGTCATTTTTTTGTTATAACTATATTTTTTGTAAATATGGGACAATATAATTAATTGTAAAGTTTGAAATATATAGGCTTTATCGTCCTGCTTATGTACTGGTTATGAAGATAAACAGACGGACAACGCACAAGTATCCTTGGTTTTAAATGCAGATCATAAAACGGACGCGAGTTTATTTCGACATTTTTCAAATTCGAGTCAATGAAAAAGAATTAAATCACGTTCCTAAATATGATGATCACAATAAATCCACTCCTTTGGATTGTAAAATACTAAGCACTATTAGGGTTAGCGTATGTTAAAACAAATATTTTCACAAAAAACATAAAGTTATGTTTTTTAAAAATTACATAATATTCTCAATACTACGTATAATGAAAACGTAATGTGATTTAAATATTTTAACGACACAAATCTCAATATACACGGTGATTCAAAAATATGTAGCAAAATATCAGGATATGATTGGATCTTCAAAAATATTTTGCTTATAAACAGTATTTTTTAAATCAGACAATTTTTTCTCTAAATATTTACAAAGACATGTTGCTTCCTTTATACAAGGTCATTTAGGGTTAATTAACTTGTTAATAGTAAGGAATAAGGATATCATAATTTTACTTTATTTGTAATTGGTTACATGTCACAAAAGTGAACGGTTTATATGGCTTATTGTTAACGTGTGATAACTTTGGAGCTTAGATATTCTACTAAATGTTGGCCGCAGGAAGTATAACATTAATAAAATATGAATATATATTTGATGAAATAACCACACAAATGTAGTTATTAAAAACTGTTAAAATTCTCAACGGAAACGACTAGTGTTATATTTTTACAGTTACAATGTTTGGTTACATATTTTTGAATCACCCTGTATAAAACACCATTACGTCAACAATATGAACTTCTGGTAACAAATGTTGGCTCGTTCTCGTTTATTAAAACATATAAAACTGTTTAACTTTGCACCTCACATTAATGTCATAAGATAAATCCTCATATTTATGAATTATTGCAAAACCCCAGTCGTGTTGAAAGGACTGAACTCGACCGTTGGTGATATGTTCCCTCAGGACCATAAGGATCCTGTATCTCAGGTGTTTCATCTTTTCAGTCCATTAGTGCGCTTCGCTTTGCTCCCGCCTTTTCTATCCCAATTGGATTACATTACGTTCTCTCATGTGGTTTCATTATTGAAAATGTCAGCCAATCTCACAATAAAATAAACATAGCTGGCTCAAAACAGAATTTCCTGACTGGATAACAAATATTCTGACGTCATTAATTAATAAAGCAAAATAACTAAGCAAAAACCGTAATAGCCGCAAAAAAATGAATTTTGGTGAAAACAAAAGATTTTTTTATTTTCTCAGATGAAGATGTTGATGTTATGATGGGTCAACTGAAATCTCTGATCTTGTTAAAGAGGTATCCACTCCCATTCGTAGGACCAGGACGACCATTCTGTGGAATTCAAGATGAGACTTAAAAGAGGTGAAAAAGCCCAGTGGTCCAGAATCTGGAGAGAAAGACTGAGGCCAGATAAAGAGGCTGCTAGGGAAAATACATAAAATTGTTTTTATTTAATAATTTCGCTGTTAAAAAATGTAATCGGTATTTTGTTATTTTATTAATATTTATGACAACAGAAAACTCAAAATTCTACTTCTAGCCCCCTAATTCCAGTTAGAGATATTAGTAAAGACTTTTCCAATGCACTAAAATGTTTCTATATTTATGCCCTTCAAAATCACATATCACACGATGGGAGTTACTATTTGAAAAATAAAATCTTTAAACCACCAACCCTTAAATGGGAGCAAAAATGTTTTACTCTCTACTCGTTTAGAAATTACCTAGGGGTTGCAACACTGTTATAAACTCTGTACATATAAATATGTCCCAAAACTTTAATCCCATGTACAATATATTCGTCAAAAGAGCTAATCGTATTTAATTTAGTTCTTATAACGTTGGTCAAAGTTCGATAAAAACCAACTTCCATTTTTGAGACAATGGCAACAATATGTTTTGTTTAAATCCTTAGTAACTGGATTTTCAGTTAAATTCAACAAGCAAGCAAGCTGTGTTTTCATTGTCATTTAATATGATTTAATGAACTGGTTAAAATAAATTAAAATTGGCAATTGTTCTTAACAGTTTTTTTTCCGTAGTTCTTTCTATTCAGAATGTAAATCAGGCCAATTAACTGGCGATCTGTATACGGGGTTGGGAAAAAGTCCCACATACATTGCATTATCTAAATTCTAGTTGGTATAGGAAGGTGATAAACCCACCAATGGAAAGTTATTGACAGGGGCTATCTATAGAGTGTTCCAAAACTCAGGTTCCTTATACAGGATGTTCAAAAATATATAAAACGTATACGTAAAACGTTTTTTAAAATCTAAGTATATCAATGTTTTCCTCCCTAAAAGGTCCCTCTATTTTGTTGGAATTAGAATCTTTTTTTTACTTAGATATTATGTTATGATGGACCAAAATAAAGGGACTAATTAGGAGTAACTGGGGGGGGGGGCACTATATGCTTACATTAAACAAAATAAAAAATAAGTTTTATATTTTTCGAAACTTTTGAATATGAAAATAGAGTAAATCAAGAGCTTTCCACTGATCTCTTTTACCTTCCTACGCTAACTAGAAGCTGATATTATTTTCCTCAACCCTGTATATTTACACCAAACACCAGATATAAAAATAAACTGTGCAAAACATTGCACAAACTTTCTCACTCACCCCAAAGCTAAATAAAATGCAACTAAAATTATTCGTCACAAAAATTATCGGTTCAGTAGTTGACATGGACAGTCTTTCAAAAAAATTATTTATACATTTAAAATTAAGTAATTTGCTTCGTCCAATAAACGCTTCCTCAGAGTAAATTATATTTGATTAATATCTATAATAATTACAGCCGAGTTTGAGAAATTATCTGGCGGAATTTTTTTGTTTTTATAGCGATAACTCGCCAACCGCCATTTTTTTGGACACATTGCAACCAATAGGGTTTATTTACGTCCTTTACAGGGCTACATTTGAGCAAAATTTGATCATATATGGCCACAATATGCTCATATAATAAATTTGATTGAAAAATCGGTCCAAACGTTTGTGCTGTAGAATACGGAAAAATTGACATCATAAAAAAAACCCTTTTTGTACTATATCATAAAAACTGATATATCGCCAAAAATATCGGCATCGATTTTTTGAATCATCACATAACTCTGTCTAAACTACGTACTGTAAACGTGAACGAGGAAAAATGGACAGCGTATTATTACGTGCCGAGAATTATTGTTTGTTGATTTCTTGTGAACTTTCAGAAATCGCTACTAAAGCGAATACTTCATAGTTTTCACGTCTATTCGTTATCATCGTTTAACAATGGCAATAACTTGTGTAAATAATGTGTACTACACTTCAACAAAACATCAGTCTCATTCAATCTTGTTTTGCTCGCTTATTTCGTGACATGTATTTTCTGGAATGTCTGTCTTATCTAATCTTTCAAAGAAACACAACCTCTAGTATTTATTTGTTAGTGTTATTCATTTGCGAAATAAATTTTATCTTTTATCGTGTCTGTATTTTTAATGATTTAGCATTTTGAGATTTTTTTATAAGCAACATTTATATAGTAAAATGTTAAGATTGTTTAAGTTCCACCTTTTCAAAGTTAGTATTTTGTTTTGTTGATGAGTGTGCAAGAAAACATGTGCAATGTTTGTTCAATGTTCATTTTTCACACAAAAAGTCTTAAGCTAGGTAGATAAATCAGAAGGTACACAAAAAGTCTTAAGCTAGGTAGAGAAATCAAAAGGTACACAAAAAGTCTTAAGTTAGGTAGAGAAATAAGAAAGTACTCAAAAAAGTCTTAAGCTAGATAGAGAAATCTGGAGGTACACAAAAAGGTTTTAAGCTAGGTAGAGAAATCAGGAGGTACACAAAAAGTTTTAAGCTAGGTAGAGAAATCAGGAGGTACACAAAAAGTCTTAAGCTAGATAGAGAAATCTGGAGGTACACAAAAAGTTTTAAGCTAGGTAGAGAAATCAGGAGGTACACAAAAAGTTTTAAGCTAGGTAGAGAAATCAGGAGGTACACAAAAAATCTTAAGCTAGATAGATATTTTTGAGAAATCAGAAAGTACACAAAAATTCTTAAGCTAGGTAGAGAAATCAGGAGGTACACAAAAAGTTTTAAGCTAGGTAGAGAAATCAGGAGGTACACAAAAAATCTTAAGCTAGATAGATATTTTTGAGAAATCAGAAAGTACACAAAAATTCTTAAGCTAGGTAGAGAAATCAGGAGGTACACAAAAAGTTTAAGCTAGGTAGAGAAATCTGGAGGTACACAAAAAGTTTTAAGCTAGGTAGAGAAATCAGGAGGTACACAAAAAGTTTTAAGCTAGGTAGAGAAATCAGAAGGTACACAAAAAGTCTTAAGTTAGGTAAAGAAATAAGAAAGTACACAAAAAGTTTTAAGCTCGGTAGATAAATCAGGAGATACACAAAATGTATCAAGCTAGATAGAGAAATCTGGAGGTACACAAAAAGTCTTAAGTTAGGTAAAGAAAAAGAAAGTACACAAAAAGTTTTAAGCTAGGTAGATAAATCAGGAGATACACAAAATGTATCAAGCTAGGTAGATAAATCAGGAGATACACAAAATGTATCAAGCTAGGTAGAGAAAGCAGAAGGTACACAAAAAGTCTTAAGTTAGGTAGAGAAATAAGAAAGTACACAAAAAAGTCTTAAGCTAGATAGAGAAATCTGGAGGTGCACAAAAAGTTTTAAGCTAGGTAGAGAAATCTGGAGGTACACAAAAAGTTTTAAGCTAGGTAGAGAAATCTGGAGGTACACAAAAAGTTTTAAGCTAGGTAGAGAAATCTGGAGGTACACAAAAAGTTTTAAGCTAGATAGAGAAATCTGGAGGTGCACAAAAAGTTTTAAGCTAGGTAGAGAAATCTGGAGGTACACAAAAAGTTTTAAGCTAGGTAGAGAAATCTGGAGGTACACAAAAAGTCTTAAGCTAGATAGAGAAATCTGGAGGTGCACAAAAAGTTTTAAGCTAGGTAGAGAAATCTGGAGGTACACAAAAAGTCTTAAGCTAGATAGAGAAATCTGGAGGTACACAAAAAGTTTTAAGCTAGGTAGAGAAATCTGGAGGTACACAAAAAGTTTTAAGCTAGGTAGAGAAATCAGGAGGTACACAAAAAGTTTTAAGCTAGGTAGAGAAATCAGGAGGTACACAAAAAGTCTTAAGCTAGATAGAGAAATCAGGAGGTACACAAAAAGTTTTAAGCTAGGTAGAGAAATCAGGAGGTACACAAAAAGTCTTAAGCTAGATAGAGAAATCTGGAGGTACACAAAAAGTTTTAAGCTAGGTAGAGAAATCAGGAGGTACACAAAAAGTTTTAAGCTAGGTAGAGAAATCAGGAGGTACACAAAAAGTTTTAAGCTAGGTAGAGAAATCAGGAGGTACACAAAAAGTCTTAAGCTAGATAGAGAAATCAGAAAGTACATAAAAATTCTTAAGCTAGGTAGAGAAATCAGAAGGTACACAAAAAGTCTTAAGTTAGGTAAAGAAAAAGAAAGTACACAAAAAGTTTTAAGCTAGGTAGATAAATCAGGAGATACACAAAATGTATCAAGCTAGGTAGATAAATCAGGAGATACACAAAATGTATCAAGCTAGGTAGAGAAAGCAGAAGGTACACAAAAAGTCTTAAGTTAGGTAGAGAAATAAGAAAGTACACAAAAAAGTCTTAAGCTAGATAGAGAAATCTGGAGGTGCACAAAAAGTTTTAAGCTAGGTAGAGAAATCAGGAGGTACACAAAAAGTTTTAAGCTAGGTAGAGAAATCAGAAGATACACAAAAAGTCCTAAGCTTGGTAAAAAATCAGGAGGTGCACAAAAAGCCTTAAGCTGGGTAGAGAAATCAGAAAATACACTACACAAAAAGTCCTAAGCTTGGTAAAAAAATCAGGAGGTACACAAAAAGTCTTATAGAGTGAGGTGTCTAAAGGGTACTAACCCGATTCCACAAAATGTTTTTATTCTTAATTCATCATTAATTCAAAACGTGTGAAAAACTCTATAAAACTAAAACACAAAATTTTCTAAAAAGTGAGCCTAAATATTTAGATTAAATTTTGCTAAAATGCAGCATACATCGCCATCGTACAAAAAATGTCTACTCGTTTAGTACAAGTTTATGCGCACCATCATGCTACTTATCCAGCCCAACATACAACATATACAAGCAGATGTCTAAATGTAATACCCAAAAATTGATCGTATAAGGATTGTAGGAAATATTAAATTGTTTTGTTAGATCAAGGAGTCTGATTTAGTATAGACTATGTTTGTTGTATGATCAAAACCTGACCAAAAACCAAATTTCATTAAAATTGGTTCATTCCCTTAATCTGTCTACATATGCGTCAAAAGGACATCATTCAGTCTATGTGAAAATTTACAAATTTAAGTTGGCATCCATGGTTTTCATTTTTACTGAAACCAACCGAAATGACAATATTTTACAACAAATACATTTGATTGTTTAGTATTTTGTTTTATTGATGAGTGTTGTGAGAAAATCTGTCCAACGTTCATTTATTCTCCAATCAGAAAATTCGATTTTGTGTCTGTTTCGATGTTAGTTTATTGTGAGATTGGCTGACATTTTCAATAATGAAACCACATGAGAGATCGTAATGTAATCCAATTGGGAGGGAAAAGGCGGGAGCAAAGCGAAGCGCACTAATGGACTGGAAAGATGAAACACCTGAGATACAGGATCCGTATGGTCCTGAGGGAACATATCACCAACGGTCGAGTTCAGTCCTTTCAACACGACTGGGGTTTTACAATAATTCATAAATATGAGGATTTATCTTATGACATTAATGTGAGGTGCAAAGTTAAACAGTTTTATATGTTTTAATAAACGGGAACGAGCCAACATTTGTTACCAGAAGTTCATATTGTTGACGTAATGGTGTTTTATACAGGGTGATTCAAAAATATGTAACCAAACATTGTAACTGTAAAAATAAATAACACTAGTCGTTTCCGTTGAGAATTTTAACAGTTTTGAATAACTACATTTGAGTGGTTAATTCATCAAATATATATTCATATTTTATTAATGTTATACTTCCTGCGGCCAACATTTAGTAGAATACCTAAGCTTCCATCCAATTATCACACATCAACAATAAGCCATATAAACCAGTTAAGTTGTTAATTTTAGGAACATAAAAAATTTAGACCCAAACAGTTTTATAAAGGGTGAATCAAAAAATATGTTATAAAACACGCATTGTTTTCAGTTTGTCCTGTCTGTAAAAAAAAATAAATAAATAAGAAAAAGATTACTTGTGTACAAAAATGGCGACCGTTTCAAATGTTTAATATTGAATATTCCGAAAAGAATCAAATTACAAGATACAAAATTGTTTTTTCTTTTTATTGTTTAATTTTAATTGTAGATCAAAGGAAAACCGAGATGATGAGAAACATTGCACAAACTTTTCCACTTTCCACTCGCCCATTTTACAAAATGAAATGAAATCGAACCTAAACTTGACGGAAGTTGTCAATCAAAAAGTGAAAATGAACCATGGACACAGTCTTAGAAAGACATACTGTACTTATATATTTACAACTTGCTTAACGTGTGTCATAAACACGTCAGCGTAAGTCGTATTTGAATTAATTAACTCTTAATGATGGTTGTCAAGATTCAATTTGGTTTTTATCCCAATTATAATGTTTGCTTACTTTCGATTTTACACACTGGTTTGATTTATTAATCTTTACATTTCACTAAAATTTCAAAGGAATTGGTAGAGCAGTTTTTGAGAAATTACGTATTTTATAACGCTTAAACAAAATCTGATCAAATTAATTCGAGCATAATTCTATTAAATCGTAATTTTGTTTTTTACTATTAAAAAACTTCTTTAAAAGCAAAAAACTGCATTTTTTTTAACGTAATATTTTTACTTGCTATTTTCATTTGGGTCTTTAATCTTTTACATTTTTTAATTTGAACCAAATTTATAACATCCTCATCGCCGATTTTTGTGTTTTTTACCGATAACTTACGAACCGACATATTTGGAGAGATGACGATCAATGTTTGGGTCCTTAGAGGCTACAACACTTTTTGAGAACCGTTAAACCAATTTTAATAAAATCGTATTTTTTTTTTTTTTTTTTTACTACAGCTACCCACAATATTTTGAGTTATAAAAAAATAATATTTCAAGATGCCCAAAATATGACCACATAGGAAATTTGATTAAAATCGGTTTCGCATTTGGGCTGTAGATCACCGCACAGGCGACAAACAGACGAAAGGCAGACAGACATCTTTCCTAAAAACCAATCAAATGACCATAAAACGGAATATCTGCAAAAACCTAGACATCGATAGTTTACATAACTTTCTATCGTGTAATGTTTCTGCGCCATTTATTAATATATTAATTGACAAAAACTCACTTTGATTACTAGTCCAATTGTTTTTACATATTAGATTCTCAATCTCCATATGTCTTGAAGCTCAGAAATTAGAGCCTCTAGAGTTGCCACCCAACAGCGAATTTCTATAACTTCAAGGACAATATGGCGTATTGCATGCTCCACACTAGCGCATTCTGAACCTGAACCCACAAAACTACAACAGTTCAACCCACATATTCTTCACGTTATCTTATGCTGTGGAACTTGTTATACTAGTGTATAATATAAACAACAAATACTCACCATAGGATGAGGCGTGTGTGCGGGAACGCTGTGCAGTGGTGTCTTTGGAGAAGTGTTTGTGTGACTCTTTGTCAGTACCATTCCGAGCTCCGAGTGACCGCACCAACACGCATAAGCCAACACTCTTAGCTTAATAGTTAGACATTGTTTGATACCTGTTTCTTTAAACCTGACAGAAAATACTAAGATCTCAGTTAATATCCCTACCTCAAAGGCCGAGAAATCTAAACCCTGTTATTATAGATTGTAAGCATACGTACTACATACACGGGTCCAATATGTTAAACTATTTACAGATAGAAATTGTAATTACTACACTTTAACAGATCCACACAATCTACCCTAAATTTTAAAGGTAAACATACCTAATATATTTCTCATTGTGAAATAAAAATACTTCATTGTGTCCCTCAAAACAATAATAGTAAAATACCTTACACAGTCATTGAGTATAATCGAGATCTAAAACATGCCATTGATAAAGTATTTACAAAACAAAGATACAAGAAATAAAATTAACGACAACAAATACAACTCATCAGGAGTTTATAAATAAGGTGTCAAATTTGTCCAAATTTTACACAGCTCAGACAAGAAGCCCATTTAAGAAACGTTTCAAAGTATATCTGTTACAATAACAAAGGCATAAATTCATCTAAATTTGCACTACATATATAAAATTAAACAAACCATATGTATGGAACTATAGAGAAAAGCGTGGAAATATTACATCACAATAATAAAGGACGCAAATTGAATATATAAACAACTTAAAACGGACTCTACAATAATTTTGAATGAAAAATTAACTTTGCTTCTAATATTAAAATTGGAATAACCAACACAAACAATAGGTGTGATAACCAACATACCCAGACAGAGCCAGGCAGGAACCCTCAGTTGACAGGGAATTATTAAAATGTGATCGCTTCCAAAACTTAAAGATATAATAACAATTTTGTGTTTTATGTTGTATAAGCAATTATACATTTTAATTTTTAATCTTGACGAGTACCTGTTTGATGAGACGTGTTTCAAAACATCTGTAGTGCAGTAAAACAATAGAAGTTCCACTGAAGAGTGTCCAAAAACGTGTTTTTCTCCATTTAATAATTTATTAAGACAATTGAATATCAGGGTAAAACAATGTTTCCTAAACTGATGTGCACCCTACAAGCGTATAGAAATCAGTAGACAACTACAGAATGCCCAGTAAGTAGGGTGTCATTTAGAGGTAATTCTGGACATCAAATTTTTTTTTTTAATAGTTCCTGTAAAAACAAGATATAACGCTACAACACAATATTTCACTTAACCATTTTAAAATGACGTTTATTTAAAAAAAATAATAATGTTAAATATCTTTAAAACCGTTGATTTCCCAAAATATTTAAACATTAAAATGTTTAGCAATATAATCCTGAACAAGATGATACCAATATTTTTATTCTGTGTGGATGGATAACCGATTAAATCTTTAAATAATTAATTATAATTTATATTGAGAGGTAAAATATTTCCCACTGACTATACGATGTTGGAAACTTCCAAGACAATCAAAATGGCTTCCGATTTACAAAACCTCACAAATATGGGGTAACTGAAAAATCACAAGAGCCCAATAGGCTCTGTTGTATAAAATAAGCTTCATAGCAACTTTTGAACTTTTTTTTTCCTTCTTATTATTTAAAGGGCAAAACCTCTTGGTCATCATCGCCTTATAAAAAAAAAAAGAAGAGAAGAACAAAATAAAGACCCCTAGTACAAAATACTCTCATAGCGAGGTTCAGAAAAGAACAAAAATGTTGGTTAAGAAATACCTAAAGAGAAAGACGAAAGAGAGGGATCTAACCCAAGACTATAGAAAAAAACATTTCATGGTCTCTGGCGTGTTTATGACGAGATTCTCTACCATGAAAACAGTAATACAGTACAACAACCTGCTGTGCCCACGTAATGTCCAAGTTAGAGAAGTAATTAATGTTCCTCGTAGATAGCAATTTCCCACTAATTACAATTGATTTCTAGTGATTGGCATTTACGATAATAGATCACTTCCACCCCACCTCCTAAAGCCTGCCTCTATATAAACCATTATCTTAACATAGTAATTAAATGTTGTACATTTTTTCGGGGGAGGGGTTAAACACTCAGTCAACACCGCCTATATAAAAAAAAAGAAGAAAAATTCGCAAAATAAAGACCACTAGTCATCGAAAACTCTAATAGCATCAGGATTGGAAAAGAACAAGAATTTGTCAAGAAAGGCCTGATAGTAAAGATGAAAGAGAAGGATCTAACCCAAAAATACATAAATAAAAGTGTAAATCCAACTATATACTTAGTAGTTACCATACCAATATAAATGTAAAGATTAAAGAGAAGGATCTAACCCAAAACTACACACAGAAAAGTGTAAATCCAACTATATACTTCGTAGTTACCATACCAATATAAGTGTAAAGATTAAAGAGAAGGATCTAACCCAAAACTACATACAGAAAAGTGTAAATCCAACTACATACTTCGTAGTTACCATACCAATATAAGTGTAAAGATTAAAGAGAAGGATCTAACCCAAAACTACATAAATAAAAGTGTAAATCCAACGACATACTTCGTAGTTACCATACCAATATAACTGAACACCTGAGAGACGTTTATCAAAATCGAACCTAGTTTTTGATCAATGTAGTTAAAACGTAGTCTTCAAGCTACATCATAGTGATCGCCACCAGTTCACACATAAACATACATAAATCGTCTATCGAACTGTTATAAAAAAATCTATGTCGTTCAACTTTTGAAGAGTAATGACCCAAACCAGTATGCAAAACAGCAATTTCAGAAAATTACAATTCAGGAATAATTGGCAAAAAGGCTAATTTAAAAATTGACTTCAATCAAATATGCCTTAAGCTTAGCACTTGTTTATGGCAGAAGCAAACTTGGCTCCAATTCAATATACACATCTTAAATATATATATATATACAGTTTCAACAGTAATATTTTATCAAAGAAAACAAATGAATAGACGATCTTGCATTGCTCTATACCTTAAACCTATAAATGTTAAAAATAATCACAATTAACTGCAATACACCTACGACAACAGTTTAATACAGAGCGACAAACACTATATTGCAGCTACAGGGATCTTATTAACGAATCTTTTAATCCGTTGTATCAGGGCCTGCAGTGTCCTTGGTTTTGTACCACTAAGTGTTTTTTTATACATCCCAAAAGTAATAGGTTAGGAACGAGCCAAGTACTCCGAAGCAATATGCTTTTCTTCCTATCTATCATTTAGGAAAGTTATTGTCAAGAAATCCCATAACGTCACGATGATAGTGGGGTGGAGCCTCAACTTGTTGACAGTACAATTCTTCATCGACAATGGTTATCTTAAGCAGGAATAGTGCTGTAGCAATTTGTAATTAAGAGGTGCCGGTGACAGTCCCCTAAAAGGCAGTTCCAAACAATACCTCTTGAAGATAGACCACACTAAACTGGTAAATTTGCGGGATTCTGTTCAATTATGTGTGGATTTACGTTAGCCCAGTAAAGACAACTATGCCTATAAATTGTTCCGACCAAACAACTAAATCTACAAAGACTTCATTTGTTTCACTTATCCTGATACCATTCACAAAACTACTCGTCTGTCTGGACCGTCTTTAATGCATGTAGAAGTATTGGGATGTATGGTCTCCACTTATGACCTTGTAAAATTCTAAGAACACTGCCTATTTTAATACCAGTTTCACGAAAACGTTTTTCGGAATCGTGTAAAGGTCTGCATTACTAAAGCGGAATTCCATTACTCGTTGAGGTTTTTCTTCGTCCAGACCGTTCTTTGTCTAGATTTCCCACATTTCCATCGGATTCAAACTTGTCGCGCATTCTTGTAATTGTTTTTCTCGTTGGCGCTTGTGTTCCAAATTCCATTTCCCAACGTCTTTGAACCTCTAACATTCTCAGTCTTCCAATAACACTACAAAACCCACTTAATTAGGTTTACCAAAAAAACGGAACGTATGTTTATTACGGAATAAATAATATAAATCACAACAATGAGTTACACTAATGAAAAACAGATGTTTTCAACTATCAGCTGATTTGGTTTTGCCATTTCTATCTATGCAACAACCATTCAAATGATGTATACATTTTTGAGACACTGTATAAATAACTTTTCAAAATATATAACATTCACAATAAGTTAATAAGGGACTCTCCTTCAATAACAAATTATCTCCTCATAAGAAATACAAAAGGTAAAACTCGATAAACAAAAAAGTACAGTTTTTTTTCTTTCTCTCGTAAAGTGATATTAGAATATTTGGTGAGAAAGTGATGATTATTATTAATGATTACTTCAATTTCATGAGTGGGTGTGTGAGAAATTTATTGCAATATTTTACAGCGTTTATATTTTAATTACACTTTAATTCCCACCATTAAATTTTTACGTAGGTGATTTAATCAACACATTTCATACAAAAAAATTGTTATCATTCCAATGGTACGTATGAACATTTCAACAATCCAACATTTAATTAATACGTTAAATGAAAGCAATTCAGTAGCACTCTAATCAAAATATGAATCTACACAACTCCCATACATAACGTAGAAAGCCGTCTGGTGACAGGGCATTTGTTATCTTTATTTTTGGACGGGAAAACAAAATGACAAGTTCCGAAAGTATCAACAGATAGGACGATTTATCATTGGTTAAAATATTAGTATTTCATAATGGAAGTTCAAGAAAAACGATTACAGAATGTTCACTAAGTAGATTGTCAATATTTTGGAAGTGATTGTAAAAAAGAATAAAAGTCCTATAAAAATACCTCCAAAAAGGCTTTTATATATATATATATATATATATATATATATTTTATTAATTTGCGGCGTTCATTATTTACACTTTTGATGTCGATTATTTTGAAAAACGTCGATTTTATCAAATCGATTCTTGCTAATGCTGAACAAGATGACACCTACAGGGTGTTTCAAAAAGGACTTTATTCAGACAGCCTAACTACACAGCTGTTTTGGTGTAATTTTTTAGCAAAATAGATCAAGTTTGAGTCATGTAGTGAATCGTACGGAATACCATCCATCGTAAGTGGTAACGTTAGTTGTAACAAAGATGGCGGGTGTGTTCACTGATCCCGAGCGCTCTCGTTGTGTTTTGTTTGAAAAATGGAAATCTGCGACAGTTGTGCTACGGAATTTTCGTACCGAGAAGGGGTAAACATCCTCCCAGTAGGCCAAACATTTATGAGTGGTACTAGATGTTATTTAGATCGTTACAGGCTTCGTTTAAGAAACAAATTTTTAATTTTGGTTTTATGAGAGTTACCCATTAGTTTTGAAAACTAAGAAAACGCCTTGAAATACCAAAATATATCTACATACCAAGTTCGATCAAAAACGTTGAGTTAAAAAAAAAGAAGTTTTTAAAATTGATTTGCTTCGCTTTTATTATGGCAGTTATCCACAAGTTCAGAGTTATTAAAAAAAGTTAAGAACACGCCTTGAGATAACAAGATACGTTTTCGTTATAACTCCCCCCCCCACTTTTTTGCTTCCAATTATGTCAAATTTTTTGGAATATGATAATTGATCAAAATTATGATGGAGAATCGTAATTCTAAGACAACAAAATAAGCCAATAATCCAATTAGAAACTTAAGTTAATTAGAAATTCCATGAGATAACTGATTGGTCAAAGTAATTCCATAATACAATACCCAAATAATACAACCCAACTTAACCTAACCAAACAACCCAAGAACCTAAATAAACTATTGAGTACAATAACAACATCAAAACGTGAAAAGATATTATTGTAAATCAATTCACTTCATTTTATCATTATAAATTGAAATCACAATAAAAACCCAACATTAATTGTTATTATATTAACTAACAATTGAATTACCTATGGTTTCCGCCATGTGACTTCTTTTAATATAAGGTAATTCAATTGTTAGTTAAAACAATGGTGACTTGGATACTAGCAACATGATTCTTATTATATTACTTTTGTTTAATAAAGTTATTTCATGTAATTTTTAAGTCTAAATAATTGGAACATAAAAAATGAAAAAAGGGGGTTTTTGAGTTATTAAAAAAAAAAAAAATTAAAAAAAAAGAAAAGTTTCTTCATCATAATTTTGATCATGTACGGTATCATATTTCAATACATTTCACATAATTTGAACGAAAAAAAGTGGGGGTTATAACGAAAAAGAACCGATACCAAAATAATAAAAAACTACTATTATAGAGGGAGCTTTTTAAAACGAATGTTTGATTCAAAAACTCAACATACATAGTCTTTATCTATCACAAACATTGTTCTATTCTTACAATATTATGTGCATATTTATTGAATACAGTTTTAAACACAGTTACTATGGAATGAATGCCAAGAAGTTGAAGGTTGAGCCAAAACACACGTCTGTCCCAGCTGTTTGATCCCCACATATTATTCTTGGTTCTGGCATTAACACGTCAATAAAATCACTAGGAATCACCTTTGAGTTAATCTCATATCCGTATTCTGAAAATAATTAGTATTCAGGTAATCATCACTTGTCTGTGTGTTACCTACTTCCCCGTCATCATTCGTCTAAAGGGTATAAAGTGAAGCGAGGTATTGTTTAGTTCCGTCATTGCAGCTCGGCCTAACGTTAATAAATATCTTTTAAGGTTTTTTTGTAGCTTAAATTTACATACATTAGCGATTTCGGATTATTTATATAGAAAAATTCATGGCTTTTTCAAAAATGTAAAATCGTTAGTTTTGTAAATTATGACTGTACAGAATGAACTGAACTATTTTTTGCATTTTAAATATAACATTTGGCAAAAAAAAGTGGGTTTTTGTTTATGAACCTTTACCCACATTTTTTAAACTTATGTGTTTTAAATTAACTGAACAAAGTTCTGTTTTAAAATCTACCATACAAGATTATACTATAAATGGCAAACAAATGACTAATGGGTTGAGTGCCAACGGTATAGTGACCTAACGGTTTATCGGTAAACAACGTTCAGTCACCTCTGTCAAAAATTTAGTGTGTGATCGAGTCATCACTCCCGCCGGAGATCAAGTGAACAAAATTTAGTCATATTTAAAGTAAAGGAATTTTTATTTTCAATTCAGTTTTTATTAGCGTCGCTTGATATAGGGAGTTGAGTTATACTCTCGAAATGTCGTATATTCGTCTGTATGTTTATTTGTTACGTAATTATGGCCAAACATGTGCAACAATCGTTACGAAATTTAGGAATAAGAGATCTTTACATCTAGGCCTATTGATTGTAAAACAAGATTTTAAATTTATTTTCGTTTTAAACCAACGTCACTAAAAACGTTACAATACGGTTCCAAACATGAAGTATTATATATAATGTTGTGAAGAAGGCATAACAAACATTTGTATATAAAAAATATATATATATATATATATATATATATATATTAAAAAAGTTATCCATAAAGGTTTTTGTGATCAAAACAATTTTTTTAATTCCCTCACAAACTATTGTTTTACGTTTTCCTTGTGGATAAATTAAGACATTTTTAAATATCATAACGTTACGAAAACATGAAATAAATTATTACTTATTTCGTTAGATCCGATTTTGAAGAAGAAGAAGAAGAAGAAGAAGAAGTGGTGGAGGATTTTTAGATATATGGTCAAAATAAGCCTAAAAAATGGATCAAAATTATTCCACTAGCTGTAAAATTTTGCTCAAACAACAAACAGTAAAAATAAATTTCCATCTGTAATCGTTGCTTTGGATCTTTCCTACAAGGAAGATATTTCAATCGTTATATACAATAATAGAGCTTGGATGTCAACAACATTGAACCCATGTTTACGTCAATTATTTGTTATAATTATATATGTTATGTACGAAGAGGAAAACAGGAAGGCGATTGAAGAGGACGATGAAAATGCACGTTTTCTGAGGGTGCGATTTTATGGCCAAATAAATTTACATTTACCATTCACAGGCCTACTAGAGATGCAGCTAAAAAATGCACATTAAAGAAGATAAAATAGGGATCTTTATCGATTACATTTGAAGACCCTGCAGGGTTGTGTAAATAACAAGCTAAACTATTTACATTCCTAGCTTTACATCTGCAGATAAAGCGTTTCGGAATAATTCCATTATATAACATTTCTTGTACAAGTAAGTACACAGTGTGCAAAAATTAAAAACAAACTAATAATCATCGATGTTCCACAAAACTGGCAGATTCTACTGTAATTACGTATAGGTCAGAAAGAAAATTACAGTTAAATTTTTACCGAGTTTTTTCTCGTGAAATTTTAATAAAAGATAATTTAGTTTATTACCGACTTTTCCTCCATGAATTTCTATTGGAATATTATTTATTTATTACCGACTTTGTCCCCATGAATTTATAATGGGAGATAATTTATTTTTATCGACTTTTATCTCATGAATTTCTAATGGAAGATGGTTTAATTTATTATCGACTTTTCCCCATGAATTTCTAAGGGAAGAGAGTTTGATTTTTTATTAATTTTTACTCCGTGAGTTTCTAATGGAATAGAAATGGATAGTTTAATTTATTATCGACATTTCCCCTTGAATTTCTATGGAATATAGTTTATTATCGACTTTTTCCTTGTGAATTTCTATGGAAGATAATTTAATTTATTATCGACTTTTTCCCCACATATTTCCAATAGTAAATAAGTATATTGAAATAGAGTATAAACTAGCTTTTTCAACAAGAAAGACTTTCCTTGCGAAAGATAGCGACCTTTAATTTCCACACTTACTTTATAATAAACAAGACCTTTAAAATGAAGTATTACACACGGTGGGGCTTTAAATTTGAAAAATTTAAGTTGTCACCTTCCCCAAAAAAATCCTATAATGGTGAAAAATAGTTCTTACATAGAAAAAAAGTTTTTTTCTTCTTCTTTTTATAGATTGAAAACTATTTAACCGCGGTTTTTTTTCAATTTGTATACAAAGTGTTCCAAAAGTATGGGACCTATCTCGTATTTTTAAACTATTTAACTTACGGTAATTTAAAAAAAATTGTCTGTATGAAATTGGAGATTAGGGTTGAATTTTTTTTAAGCAGGTCCTATTTATCAAAAGACATTCCTAAAGTTTCATCTTTCATCTTCAATCCGTTCTAAAATTACGGAAGGGGTCCTATACTTCTGGAACACCCGGTATAGAGATATGCATATATTATATTCGAGCAAAAAATTATATAGTGTTCAACAGAAATCGATAAACAATATACTCAATTACATAAATATAAATAAACTTTGCATCAACAAGGGTGGTATTGTTCCACCCCTTTAACGACAACAGTAGCTTCGAGTATCTCATAAAAACTGTTTTATAGTAAAATATAAACATTTTCGATTAATTTTCACGATAACCGTACCCTAAGTTTAGATAAAAACGGGTGTTGCGTACATTCCCCTTTCAAACAGTTTCAGTCTTGCGGTATTTACATGAAATAGTTTTATTCGTTATTTACTGAAGTATTCACCCTTTGAGCTTTGTTCTGAAGATTCCAGAATGCCTTTTACACCCACACGAAGTCTGAAGAATTGCTTTTCACTGCGGTGGAATTTACTATATTTTTTAGAGATATTTTAGAATGTTCCAGACAACAAGTAGTTCGCGCAACTTCTTTGAACTGAAATCCACCGCTGGAAGAGGAATGGGGAAATGATGATGAATAAATCAATACTGAATGTAATACAGTAATGAACATAAATCGTGTGAACTTTGCACAAACTTTCTAATTAACCTATTCCCCAAAACGAAAATTACTCGTCACCAAAAAAGTCGGTAAAAAAGTGAAATAAACCATGGAGACTGTGTTTGAAAAAATATGTATATTTAATGAGGCCTAAACATTTTATCAGTTGCTTCGTTTATGCCGTATGGAAGTCCTCAGCGTGTAAATTTGAATTTTAAGGACGGCCCTCAAACTTCATTTTGGATTTTTGTTTTTATGCGTATTATTCCTGAACGGTTTTATTTTCTTTTTTCTTTATACTTACGATTTTTCACTCGGATTATGTCGTTATTCTTTTTCACATTTCACTAAAATTTGAAAGAAATCTGTACATATTAATTCTGCCGTACGGTGTCCAACAATCTCCAAGAAAGACTGCAAAACAGCGTCAATAATTTGAGCATCCGTAAGCTGCGCTAGGGGTATTGCAGGCGGGCGAAGAAGTGACGTCATAACTACTACTGCTGATAAAGACATTGACTCAGCTCCATTCCGCTGTCAACGATTGTCATGTCGCCGTCTCGTTTTATCGTCTGTTTGTCGTCATTGTTTTGTTGACAAACAATTGAACAATCTTTCTAACCACAAAAATCGTTTGATACATTTTAAAACTGCTGCCTATTTTTCAAAAAATTAATAGGTTTTTCAATTTTGTTTAATTTGCTATTTAGGCTCAAATTTACAAACAATCAGACAAACTTGTTAACCAGAAAAATCATTTAATATATTTCGAAATGTCGGCCATTTCCCCAAAAAAATTTTAAACTTTTTAGCAGTAGGTTAGATTTGTATTTGGAATAAGGCCCATATAGTTTCTTTAAAATTTATTTTTTATATAAAACCCTAAGTAAGGACTTTAAAATGGGCAGTTCTTCTTCCGTTATGTGAAATAAGTACACAGTTTTTCTCACTACACATAGATCAAAGTCGTCAATGCTCGTTATTCTTTTCTTCTTTTTTTAATAGGTGTATTGGCTCCGTAGCCTGCAAACATTCCTTTTCTTCCTTTAAAATTAGTTTTATACAACTAACGGAAACACAGTCGCTTGTGCTACCCAGGTTTGCACTTTCGTTAAATTAATAGCTCCTCCGTTCTAGGCTTCTTGTTTCATAAATATTTGATATGATTTCGCGAGATTAACTAGGAAGGACTTCACTCCCACCAACTTTCTCCCTGGCACTTTCACCTTCCATCACAACACAATAAACCAATGTTTTTGAAATCTACAGTATAAAATTCACTGCAAGACTAAGTATAGCGTTTCCCCCACTACACCACCTGCCCAGAAACGACTGCGCATCTCAAAGACAGAAGTCAGACTAAATCGGATTAACTGTACATACCTAATACATCTCTAATACGTATGTCTTGTAGAGTTATTTAACTACTAATAAGTGTTCTTATCGTTGACACTATATTTTCTCCCTTGTTGTTTAAAAACGAAAAGCTCTCTGTCATCATCGGCTTAAAAAAAAGAAAAGCATAAAATAGAGACCAATAGACCACGAATACTCTAATAGCGTCAAGGTCGAAAAAGAACAAGAATTGGTCAAGAGAAACCGGATAGGAAAGATGAAAGAGAGGGATCTCACTCAAAAGTAGCCTACGTGAAAAAAAAGTGTATATCCACCTAAGTTCCCAAGGGACTACTCATGACAATGATCCCCTAAGGATCCAAAGAAACCCAATAAGTAACACGTAAGAAAGGGGTCTAATCTAAGAGTATATGAAGATAGGGTGTAGATCCAGCTAGGTCCCTCGGACTTGCCACACTCGTAGGTTCTTTGGTTCTACAACCCCTGGTGGAGGCCTACTTCTTCATAACCACTTCAAATCTTTTCAAGTCTGCAACTCGGCTCTTTCATTAATTAATTTTTACCAACCTAAGACTTACACCAACGTTATTTATTTACGTCTTAGTTGAATAATAAAAGGTAAAAAATAAGTTAATTTAAAAAGTATAAAATTATTTATTTCAACTGTCAACGTATGATCAACCGTGCATAATAAAGAAACGATGGAAGTTTGAGAACATCGGAGTCCGGTGAGTTACTCCCAACAATCGTTATATAAACAGAGTGTACAGTTGTCGAAGAAATTAATCGAAACATTTTTATATTTGACATTAAACAATTTTTACGAGATACTTGACTGCAAATGTTGTCATTAAAGGGGTGGAACAACACCGCCCTTGTTTGATAAAAGATAATGGATTTGGAAGCCAACTTGCTGAGTTAGAAACGCGCCAGCTTTTATAATCTTATAGCATTGGATTCGTCTTAGGGTTGCAGTTCGATATACAGGGTGTTTGTAAATATGGATCAATATTAGGTAAAATTGCACTACCTTTTTCTGTGCAGGCCAATTTCCGAGCTCAAAAAAGTGACATCCGAGAGAGTGTATGTAATAATTCTCTTCTACTTCATTTGTTAAATTTTTTCAGGACACTATATAAAAATATTATTTTATTCGTGGTAATTTTTTTTTAAATATAACTGTTTGAGAGATAGCAGCTCTCAAAAGTTATTGAAATTATCGAATTTTGAATTTGTGGCTCGTTCTAACGAACAGATGGTTGCAGTTCGGATTGAAATCTTAACTATAATCGGGATCACCGGCCGTATCAGCTGATAATCGGGGGATCAGCTAATCAGCTGTTGACACAGAGAAGCTTATGACGTAGGAATAGGCTTTGGATGTTGTCTGTGGTGTGCTGACGCCTCGACTGCTTTGGTATCAAGCCCCCCGAATTAATTCAGTTTATTTAATTCACCGGGCTATGTTTCGAGCAATGGCATTCCCGTGTCTCTCGGGAAGGCCTAAATGAATGTTCCCGCAGCTGTATTTATATATTTAAATGGGTGGGGTGCAAACAGGCCTAAGCCTGATCACAAATTTAAGTGAAGCTTGTGTGAAATTCATTTTAATAATTAAAGGCAAGTCCTCCCATTTATTTTATTATAATTAACTCATTAAGAGCTGGCTACCTGGTTTCGGTTGGCTGGAGAATAAGTGAATACCTCTAGGGAATGGGCAACCACGTTTTTCTACAGAATGCCCGTCATAGGTTAGCATATCCGTAATCCCCGTATAAATTAATTAGTTCGGCCCCAAGCAAACAAAACACGTAAGATCTAGATTCAAAATAAACTTCTAAATCGAAAATTTTGATAGAATAAAGTAGACAGGCTTAAATTTGCAAAGACCATGTATGTAGTATATAGTATTATGAAGGAGCAAAGATATCGAATTTTCTTTTTCATAGTAACATCCGTTTAGAAGCCGCCTGCCACAAAACAAAAAAAAGAATGGAACTTTTAATAAGTGCATTTCTCTGTAGTCCGTGCACAAACAGGTGGACCGATTTTAATCAAATTTGGAATGTGGCATATCAGGAATTTTTGTTACTACATAACATTTAAGCGTTTGTTACAGATTCTCGAGGCACTATAACATTGAGTGCCACATCATTCGATTGTATAATCCCTGTTTAACCCCAAAGGGTGGGGAACAGGTGGACCGATTTTAATCAAACTTGAAATGTGGGTATATGTTTCTAGATAGGATTTTAAGCATTTGATACAGATTTTCGAGGCACTATAATATTGAGTGCCACATCGTTCTGTTGTATAATCCCTGTTTAACGCCAAAGGGTGGGAAATACTGCCAAAAGGTTTCAATTCTTAATGTTCTTTACCCCAAAATGCTAATAAACGGAAACTTTACACAGGATATGCATAGAATCAGAATTTAACTCCCTCATAAATGCAGGGTGTTTATAGAAACGAAGCTATGATAGGAGTTAGAACCATGGGTGCTTACTCTCTTTCACTTAATCTCAAAAATTAAGATTTTTCCTTTGTTGTTTAAAGGCGAAAAACCTCTCGGTCGTCACAGCTTTATAAAAAAAAGAAAAGAAGATAAAATAAAGACTCCCTTGTCCTCGAATACTCTAATAGCGTAAGAGTCGATTTGATTATTTTTGAACACACAAAACAAGAATCGTGTTAAACTTTTTGGTCAAATTATGTAATCGATTTGATTTTTTTTTTTTTTAACGCAAAAAACAATAATAGGGTTACACATTTTGATTAAAGTAGGAAAAAACAAGAATTGGTCAAATTATGGAATCGATTTGATTATTTTTGAACGCAAAAAACAATAATAGGGTTACACTTTTTGATCAGAGTAGGGGGAAAACGAGAATTGGTCAAATTATGGAATCGATTTGATTATTTTTGAACGCAAAAAACAATAATAGGGTTACACTTTTTTATCAGAGTAGGGGGAAAACGAGAATTGGTCAAATTATGGAATCGATTTGATTATTTTTGAACGCAAAAAACAATAATAGGGTTACACTTTTTGATCAGAGTAGGGGGAAAACGAGAATTGGTCAAATTATGGAATCGATTTGATTATTTTTGAAAGCAAAAAACCAGAATCGGGTTACACTTTTTGGTCAGAGTCGGGAAAAAACAAGAATTTTTTCAAATTATGGAATCGATGTGATTATTTTTGAACGCATAACAGCAAAAAACAAGAATAGATTTACACTTGTTGGAAAATTTTAACTACGTTATTTTTTTAAACATGGTGATTCATAACTGCATGTAAATATCTCGGGTAATGATTGTATAGCTAAAAATAAGATAAAAAATTCATAAGCTTGGAAACGCTTCGTTCCCAGACTGGTGGCCATTTTGTGTTTTAAAAACACTATATATTTGGAAGTAGATAAGATATTAAGTAAAGATTTCATATTCATATTATTTATGTAACCTTTTACCAACCAGAAAATCAAAATTGCATACCTTTAATGTCGAATATCTCGAAAACCAACGGTATATATATAAGCATTTTGTATTTCGTCTAGACTACTATATAAAACAAAACATTTCTGAATTCTGACAGGATTTTTTTTAAAATTAAATAAGGCCCTATACTATATATATCTATATAGTATAGAAATATATATATATATATATATATATATATATATATAGTATAGAACTTATATATAGTATAGAACTTATATACTATAAGTTCCTATATCTACATACATCGTATTTGTTTTTCATTTGTTTTATTCACATCAATTAACTCAGAATTAAATTACTACATTTTTAAATTACTACTACAATTCGACTACATTTTTGGGGGTTTTATAATATTTTTTTAACTACAAGAAATACAGTTATTAACACAATTTTCCGGTTAAGGACCACCAGATTTATATGGTAATTTATCATTTGTGAAATTCATTTTGACGCATATTACCAGTTGATCAGCAATCCGGTCGAAATCTTTCCCTAGCCGTAACTGGCACAAATGTTTATATGTAGCCTACTCTTTATCTTATTTTAACTATAGAATCATTTCTCAAGAGATTGCCGTGGAGTTCCGAACCACCCAATGTTCCAAGCTTCAAAAGGGCGTAAAACACCCATAGTGAAAATCTTTTTATTACATGATTCCATTAAAAAAAAAAAGTTTTAAGATGATTTTAATTTCCACTTTTTCAAACGTCAGTTTAGATGATAATGTTGCTCAAAAATTTAGAATTTCCAGTCCTAGAAACTTAGTTTTTTGTCAAACAATGTTAAAGAATAAAATCACGCTAACGGTGATTTAATAAACAAAATTAGCATTTTACAAATTTCTAACCAGACTGACGGAATTCAAGTAATGATTTTAATGCTATTTTATTCTTAAAATTTTTTTTTATTAGAATCTTACGGATGAAAATTCTATAATTTCAACAAATTTTGAGATTCATTATCTCCTAAAAATTTTTCACCGAGACCGGTCGCACGTTGAGCTTATTTTGAAATTAGATCTTTCATAAAAACTCTATGAACCACTTTTTATGACAACTTCCAAATGGACATCTTTGTGGAAATGTCGACCAATACATTCTGTAGACGATTCGATAAAAATCGTAAGAGATGATTTTGAGATAATCGAAATTTTGAATTTCGGTCCTTATAACAGCCACCCACAAATTTTGAATTATCAAAAAATAAGTCATCTACTTAAGGTCAAATTGGATGACAATTTATCACCTCGTTTGGATTGTAGAGCCCTTCATAGGCGACTGATAAGCAGACATAAATCCCGAAACGTCTTTTGAGCTTAAAACGACTGTAAGTTTCTCTGCATGTATAAGTGTAAAAAAAACACATCCGTACTTACCAATGAACGTATCATCTACATTCACAGCATATTTTCTTCTCCCACACCTCATCTACATTCACAGCGTATTTTGTTTTCTCCACACCTCATCTACATTCACAGCATATTTTGTTTTCTCCACACCTCATCTACATTCATAGCATATTTTTTCCCCACATCTCATCTAGATTTACAGCATAATTTTTTTCTCCCATATCTCATCTACATTCACAGCATATTTTTTTTCTCCCACACCTCATCTACATTCACAACATATTTTGCTTTCTCCACACCTCATCTACATTCATAGCATATTTTTTCCCCCACATCTCATCTAGATTTACAGCATAATTTTCTCTCCCATATCTCATCCACATTCACAGCATATTTTGTTCTCCCACACCTCATCTACATTCATAGCATATTTTTTTCCCCACATCTCATCTAGATTTAGAGCATAATTTTTTTCTCCCTTATCTCAACTACATTCACAGCGTTTTTTAATTTTTTTTTTTCTCTCCACATCTCATCTACATTGACAGCATTTTCCCCCCTCCACATATTATCTACATTTACAGGATATTTTGTTTTTTCTCCACATATTGCAGTGATCTTGAAGTTAAATTCCATGCTTTCTATTTATGGACAAATTGCATTACTACCTCATCACAAATGAATGAGGAAGCAAAGTACAGAAATGTTGAAACCTTGTAGTGGCGCCCCACCTCGTCAGGCGACAGACTGGGGAACTATGTGCTTCTTATCAGACCTACCTATTTATTCACTCATGCTAAAACATTCTATCAAACCTCATTTACTTATCATTGAAGTCATTCATGTGAAACGCGTATGTTTCCGGTCATTGATATGTTGTACTCGATATCAAGGAGGGGCCGCTTCAAGAACCGGTTTTCTTTTTATTTGATAACAATAAATTATCAAATTTTAAGCGCAGTAAATGAATGTTGAGTAACATTTGATTTCCAATCATAAAACAATAAGTTAGTTTAGTTGGCCGAGCGAAATGAAGCAATATTTTAACTCAACATTAAAGATTTCGTCTCTGTTTATGTGTTTGTTACGAAGTTAAAGCCAATTAAAATGAGTACATTGTTCCGCTTTTCCCAGCTTCGTTAATATCACTTTTGTTGACGCGTTTTGGATATACTTAATTCTCAAACACTTAATAGTACTCAATATTAAAATTACGGATGTAATTTTAAAATTTCAATAAATATTTAGGGTAATTAAAAGACAATTTATTGGGTCGTACTAAAATGAAAAAGAAAAAAAGAAGAAAATTGTAGATAACTGTACAAAAAGTATCATAGTCATTTTCGATTTAAATACGTGTTTTTTAATTATTCCCAAGAAACTCACATGTTTCGTGCAAGATTTTATGATTTTTTAATTGGATTTTAAACCTTAAACAAATCTAGCGTATAATGTAAACGATATTATCATTACGATTTATCATAAAAAAATGATGACTTAACAACTTTCGATTTTAAACCACAGAACCTAACGAATTAAGGAAACCGAATACCTTTTGGCCGTTTTTAAAAACATCTACAACGCGGCTAATTTTTGTAATGATAAAAATAATCAAAATGTACCATTTTTTCTAAATTGGATAAATTTTTCTAAAAATGATAAATATAGCCTCTCGTACCGTCCTAAAAATAATCCTTGAGAGAAATCATTGAATAAAGTTGAATTTGTTTTGTGGTTGATTGTACTAATTTTATATATTAGTACTTGTACGTAATTTGATGTTCTACAAAACAGATGTTTTGATAATTTTTAATTATATCGTATTTTTCGTTTAATTAATCCTCATTTTGGTCGAAATTAATATCGTACAAAAATATTTTGTAAACTTTAGATGATTTATAAAAATTGAGTCTAGACATTTTTGATAATATTATGTTTACCTAGATTTAAAGAAAAATCACAAACTGCCCTCCCAATCTCTGATTGGAGGACGAATCTTTTAGTTTTCTTAAATAGTCGATGACTATGAAAATTTCCTCTGCACGACGGTTTTTTGTTGTTTATATGATGAATCATGATATTATTTTTGCCATAGTAATTAATGATTTATGAGAATTTTTTTCCATTATTGTTTAAAGGCGACAAACCTCACGGTCATCATCGCCTTATAAAAAAGAATATAACATAAAAAGACTCCTAGCCTCAAATACTCTAATAGCGTCAGTGTCGGAAAAGAACAAGAGTTGGTCAAGAGAGAAAATATGAAAGAAAGGGATCTAATACAAGATAAAGTGAACCCCTGAGGGTCACAGAATATTGTACTCCACATAAATAAAGTCTTGATAATTTTTTGATTATATTCCTATATTTCGTGTAATTAGCAAATATATTAAAAGTAACTAAATTTTATCGCAGAAAAAACTAAAAAAACAAATTGTAAATTGTAAATAATAAACTTTGATATTTTTGAAAACATGCATATTTACAGAGTCAAAGGAGAAATATGTACCCCTCCCCCTCCCAAAATGTGATGGAATATGTCTATAGGAAATTACGTCTGCACCACTATTTAAACCTATTCTCCCCATACTTGTATAGACTTGTCAACAAAACAAATCCCTTAAACGATCAATTACTGTATTACACTCATTTTGATTAAATTAAGTTCTAGGATCGGGCGTGTTGCTGACAGTTGTGCAGTTTTCTCAGCAGGAGCTGTCAATAACTTTAGCCACTTGCTGATGTGATTGATAGCTCAGCCACGTTAGCGCTTTGTATCTAAAACCAATTAAGGCAAGACCCGAATAAATTATACATGAAGGTAATTTTAAAATGTGTCAATTTGATCTTGAATCTATACTAAGCAATAATAACAATCCCGATGTAGAAATAAGAACAGGATCAACAACCGCCAACAGATGTTATTTTTCATTGTTAAAGCAGATCAAAGTCGGTGTCTAGCACAACAAAGCCATTTATAAAACAGTAATAAGAATAGTTTAGTTGTCTACGTATCTGAGACCTAGACAATAACAATCGACTTGGTTAAAAAGATCTGGGAGAAAATATCTGGGCTTATCTTCGATAACGGTGTAGGGGCGAATGAAATTTAATACATTTCTATAGGAGTTGTATGGGCAGCCTGGATTGATCAGGCTAAACCATACAGAGAGAATCCACAGTAAAGAAGATTTACGTTGTCAAACCCAGGAGGTAGAAGCACAGCTGGAAGATTCAGAAGAGATGGCTCGAAGACGTGAATGAAGAGATAAGAATGACGAGGGTTATTAGATGGAGAAGGATCGGCAAAGATAAAAGGGAATGAAAGAAAGTCTTCGAAGAGACCCACCAAATCTTGTAACGCCAGAGGGACACAACCGGCCAGTCAAATAAATTTTATTTGAGATTGGCAAAACATACCAAACAATTAACTTGTGTTAGGAATTTGAGATAAATTTAGTTAGGAATATAGTCTAAGTAATTTTTAAGAAGCCAGAGGAACAACAATCATTATAACAGATCTGAAAAACTGGCGAAATTGCTTAGCTTAGAAGTACGATGGTCATTAAGGTGGCAGTTGTATATAAACGCTAAACTGAGAGAGAATAGTTATATATGTATTTTATATCACTCCTAATCTTTCATAGTTATTGCTTCTATATCTCTTTTAACTGTTAGGATTAAGATAACAGTACGAATTGTTAGGATGAGAGAGATAAGTCTGACAGATGTATAGTGAATATTGCTATTGAAATTTGGATTGTATTTTTTTCTTATGGTTCCTTTATTTTTCATCGGTTGTTTTTTTGTTACCATTTACGGTAACAAATTCAAATTCAATTTATTCAGTATGCTTGCTACTGAGGGTAGATGACGTTCAGCCATGCCTTTTTTGCCTGCAGAAATATATTAAAGAGAGTAAAAATAGGTTTAGAATTTAGTGGGACGTTTTCCAAGCGCCTAGGAGTCCCCACACCAAAGGATATTAGTCTTCTGATGGTGCTCGATTCATTTCCCCCCTCAATCGATAAAAAAAAAAAACAAGTTTAAGGGTAAATTTCAGACCAAATAAATAAAATGAACATGAGTATTAATTTCTATAAACACAAAAAAGGAAAATATTCGAATACACAATATCCACCATTAATTGAAGAAGATAATAAAGCAGCATGTTGAAATCAGGCAGGTTTTCAGAACACCAGACTTGTTAAAAGTTTCTAATTTAATTAAAACACCAGCTAACAGATAAAATGCATTAAGTTAATAGGCAACGCTGCGTGCATTAATCCTTGACAGTCAGTCCTTAAATTAAGTTTATCAAATAATTTTATTACTTACTGAATATAATTGACAACGAAATTGTCCAATGCATGATCCTATTTTATTTAAACTATTTCACAGTGATTAGAAAGTTATGAGTGAAAAATCTGTTTTTTCGCGGAAATACTCGTTTTAAATATGTATAAGGAATCTTGGCTAAAAAGGTTTTTTTTTAAAATATACAGCCAATTTGATAAATTTTTGTAGGGGGGAGTATTGTACGGGAAGCGGAGTGAGAGCCAGCCGGTAGCCAGAAGACGAGACTTGAGAGGAAGCTGACATTTCGGTAAACAAAAATGTAGATTAGATTAGTGGTTACAAGAACCACCATAAACATGTTAGGTTAGATTAGATTTTTTTTTGTAGCTGTAGAATCATTTCCCGAGTGATTGTCGTGCAGTTACGAATCATCCCCTATAGTAACACAATGTTTTTCAACGTTGATTTTAGTGGTATATTCCGTTATCTGTCGCCTATCTCCAACAATTCTCGAAAAACGAACTGAAATTTGGGATATTTGTCTTTTTTAAATACTGAAAATCGACATTTAATGTTTTTAACTATTTATGACACATGATAGTGTGTAGATTGCAATGTTCATCTTAATCGTGGGGCCATTTTTCAACGGCTTGAAAACATTGAAATTATTAAATTTTAAGATAGTATATGATTTTTTTTTTTTTAAATTGACTGGCCCAAATAAATAGAAGTAGATAATTAAAAACTGGTTCCAGTCATAAGTTATATATTAAGGGTTTTTGTTTTGTTTTGTTTTTCTTTACTCCTTAGACTGATGAAGATGATAGAATCGGTAACACAGGAAAAAGCGTACTGTTGGGGCCGAATCTGCGTAACTTTGACGGTTCACTAGTCCGAACTACAGCGAAATAATAAGCTCGTCCTCAGAGTTACGCCGCTCTTCCTGATAGTGAAGGACTACCCCATGTAAAGGTACTTAGTTAATAAATAAGTATTTTTTAAATTGTATTATTTCAGAACATAAATAGTAGTAAAAATTCAATAATCCGGCGTCCTCTAGTTCGTCAAACCCGATAATCCGGCACGCCAAATCTTTGTAAATTTAGTTCTTATGGGATTGTCATAGTGCGTATCCAGCGCGAATTGTCTTTGTTATACTTTAAAATGTCCTCCATTTAGTCATGTTCTTAACAATTTTGAAGTTATTATAGAGTCTAATGTAAACTAAAGGAAAATTTGAATTTTAATGTCAATTTGAAAAGGGTGAAAACAATATATTGAATCTTTGTATTTTAAAGAAATGTGTACGCTAAAAAGACATCTGATAGTCTTTCAGAAGGCCTGAGTATGCCGGATTATCGGATTTTTACTGCACTAAATGCGTCAGGACTTTTTGGACGTACTGTACATAAGCTGGGTAAGTAAAACCACCGGTGTAGCAGATTAGAACCTTAAAATTCATATAAAAATTAGACCTTGTAAAGTGAAGTGTGTACGCTAAAAATACATCTGATAATTCGGAATCATTGAACTGCAAAGTAGGCCTATGCCGGATCATCGGATTTTTACTGTATTCAATGTGGCGTGACTTTGTGAAGCATAGTACAAAAGCCGGGTAACTACCGGTGTACCGTGTTTAACGTTAACATACATAAAAACTGGACATTATAAGTCAATTTAAAAAAGGTGAAAACAAGAACATTATCATGAAGTTTCTAATTTGAAACAAAATGTGTAGCCTACTCTAAAAAGACATCTAATAATCCGAAATGAACTCCACAGCATACCAAATTATGAGATGTTTACTGTACTTAATGTGACGGGACTTTTGAACACAGTGTCTCTAAGATGGGCGAGTAAAACAGTGTTAACAAAATTAGATTAAAATTATGACCATTAGAGAAAATAATAGTAGCTGCAATAGCTACTAATTTTCTATACTAAACTGGTAATAAATATTTTATTATTTTAGGTCTAAAAGAGAAAATTAATCATTCTTTTATTGCTAATAAATCAACAGAAAGAAAAAACACACAGCATTTAACAGTTTTTACTAGTTCAATAAATACCGTAAAAATATTACAATTGAAAATAAGTGACAATTAATTGCTCCATTAAAATTTGCGTCAAAGGGGGGATGTTAATTAAAAATTAATTATTTTTAATTTAAGGTAATAAAATGTTGTAATATTGTCGTAAATATATTATGTTTTAATTATTTACTCTACTACTCGATCAAATTTACGTTTACCTCCAAATAGAAACAATTTTCACTAAGAATTGAGTTGAACGATAAACCCCCCCCCCACAATGTTTTATTTTTTATTTTACTGGACTATAAGTACTCCCAATTACTACAATTATAGCTATTACTAAAATTGAAAAATGCTAAATGGTAACGATTATATTACGAATTTTGTAAAAAAATATGAGTACTGTTTTACTCCTGCTATAGTGGTGCCGCACCCTTTAAGCAATGATTTTATTCGATCCAAATTAATAAAATAAATATTCACGTTTATATATTAACAACTTTTAAGTATGCGAATCTGTATTTAATACAATAACATCGATCAAAACATATACAACATTCCGTTGAATAAAAACTGATTGACCATTGTTTAAACAAGTTATATTTTAATTTCCGCCCTCGATAGTAAAGAAAATCCACCATACATGGTTGAAACATTTAATCATCTAACTTTTGATAGGTTGTTTATTACCTTTAAAAAGAATACTGGATCACTGAAGTAAAAATTTTAAGATATAGCGATTTTGAGTAAGAGAAACTTAGTTTTAATTTAGAAACTGAACATATCGTTAAAAAGCTCCTTCCGTATTGATTCTTTATTTTGTCTCAAATTTCTTTTTATTACCTCTTATATTTTGAAAAGGTAAAAAATACTGAAAAAAAGAGGTTCCACTAAAAATATCCTTTTACAACCATGCGATTTCCCGCAATTCTTATATGAATTAGTGAATTTTAAACCAACTTTGTATCTCAGAGCTTTTTTTTTCACAATACATTTTAAGACGGGTGGTCCGAGTCACCTATACAACCCAAAATTATAATATAAATGTGTATAAATGCCCGAATTTATAACGAAATAATAATTTGTAAATAAAAACCCATAACTACATGTAACCTACAAATTTGAGTAGATTTTAATTAATCTAATAATTTGGGCATCATTAGTAGTGATGTAAATTAAGGAAATCTCCAGGAATTAGTGAAAATAAAAATCTAACTGAATTGCTACGTAATGTATTTATATAAAAAAAATAAAAATAAAAAAATAAAATAAATAAATAAATAAAAGAGGAAAACGACGTAGGAATATTTTAGACTACCTGAGCAAAATTTTTTTTAGATAATTTATCGGAAATTTAAAATTTTTTATACTTTTCATTTTGTTGAAAACACAGCTTATTTACCAAGATATAACTATTTACAAAAACATGAAACAAGTATGCAAAAATTGTGAAAGTTGTAAAATCAAAATACAAAACTTGATTTCCTTCATGACTTTTCAAAAAATAGATATTTTCGACCAAAACTGAGGGAGAATCGAATAATGAAAAACTTTTTCTAATAATTAAAAAAAAACAAACAATGTTTAAATTTAAAAGTAACCATGTTTTGTCTCAACATTTTTTTTTTAAACAAAATTAATTAATTAAAAAATTTAACAAAATAACGGATATTTTAAAGATTAACTAGCGGGTTTTCCCTAAAAAAAAAATTAAAATCGTTAAAATATGGACACACGTTAAAATTTTGAACATACGTATAACATAATTTTATATTTCAACGCAAATTATACTTAAATAAAATTATAATCAAAATGTTACACACTCGTACTATACCTTTGGTCCCTAAAAATGGATTATTTGGAATGTAATTGAAAGAGATTGTAAATCGGACATAAAAAACTAAGTAATAGATTTATTTGAAATTACACATCGATAGAATACTTAATGACAAGAAGACAATCTTTAGATTGCAAATCGAACGTTAATCTATTCAAAGTATCAACCAGAATGTAAAACTTAACTCCTAATCATACAAGTTTCACGCGCATTTTCAGTATAATTTGTAACCTAACAATTACACTAAAACTAAATTCCGTCTTAAATAAAAAATAACTACCGTCTCAAAACAACCTATAGATAAAAACTAAAAAAATAACAACAAAACACACTTACTTAAAAACTAATTTAAGGACGATAAATAAAATTCTCAAAAATATAAATAAACAAAACAAAATGTGTAACGATAAAGAAAAACAAAAAAAATACGAATGGAATTAAATTTAAGCCCAGAACAATCCAAAAAACTGTAATCATATTTTAAAAACACAACGCACAATATTCACTGGATAAATTAGACATTATTAAATCTAAATCACTCGTAACCTATCACAGATTATAAAGATAATATATATATTGTCACGCTTACTGGTTTAAACTAAATACTTGATTCAACTATTTCTACGTATCATTGGTAATATTAAAATTTCCTGACGTCACTGATAGAAGGACGAGCGACCTTAAAGCAGACTGTACGGCTAGCACGGTACAACTACCCACGACAACAGAGAGACTCCCTATAGCTCGTAGCTATTGATCTAAAGAAGCGACGGCGCGACCAACACCACGTGCGCTCAACACAAAAACACTTTCTCTATGACAGTGGTCGATATGTAGAATCAAATTAATCGCAAATTGTATTTATCAACGAGATAAAGATGAATTTTAAATTTCGACTTCTTTTAAATGTTAATTTTTCATTCATAATATTTTAAAACAGCTTTTTCCGTTTTCAGAAGAAAAAAAATCGTACCAACAAAACTTTGCGTGTAGATTGTCTGAACCTAATTCATTAAGAAAACCAAAATATCTGCCCCAAACCCACATGCTCGAACGGGGGGGAGGGGGGGTTGTCTTATTCTTCCGTTTAATCTGTATGTTATCAAATAATGTGAAAATGTTGAATTTTTAGAACGAAAAATTATCTAAAATTTTTTTTTAATTTTCAATAATAAAAATTGACCAAAATAAAGATTTTTTAAAAAAGAGGATTTAACAGATTTTCAACGATATTAAAATACTAATTACCTACATATACGAATTTAATTAGGAATATATAATTTTCGAGAACATAAGATTTTTGAGCAAATTTTTCATATTTTGTTCTTTTTTTATTACTTAAAGTGACCTGTTATTTAAGAAGGGGGGAACAGTTGAGAATACTCAATTTTCAAAAGTTTTAAAAATCCTTATTTCGATCAATTATCGTAGATAATTTTTCAAAAAACAAATTGTGAATAATATATCGTTCTCTCATTTCAATAATAATATATAATAATAATAATAATAATAATAATAATATTCTCTCATTTCAATAATAATATATAATAATAATATATTTTTGAATAATAATATACTCTCATTTCAAAATTTTTTTTTTTAATTTCGATATATTATAAAACATTGTCAATTTATACTCTGTATGAAGTAACCTGTCTCCTGACCCTCCAGCTACCTGGGACAGGCCCGGGGCCATTCACCGGCACTCGGCGTCGCCCGCAGTTGTTTACCTAATTAGTCGCCTATAAGCTTCCCCACTAGCTTAAGTAACTTTTTTACCTAAATCATAATTTCCGAAATGTTATCAAATATTTGAAAAGTACATAAAAAAATAAGATCAACGATACTAAACAAGGGCAAATTTGATACGTAATTTCATTGTCATATTGTTACATAAAACCAACTTTATTATTAAAAGCTTTAAACAGACTACTTCTATATTTCTTATTCCCTCTATAATCTATTGTTTGTTTTTTATCAAATTTGCCCTTGTTTAGTATCGTTGATCTTATTTTTTTATGTACTTCTCAAATTTTTGATAAAATTTCGGAAATTAAGATTCGGCTAAAAAAGTTACTTAAGCTAGTGGAGAAACTAAAAGGTGACTATTTAGGAAAACAGCTGTGGATGTCTCAGAGTGCAATTGAATGACCTGGGCCTGTCCCAGGTAGTCGAAGGGTTAGGAGACAGGTTACTTCATACAGACTGTAGGTACTGTAGTTAAAAAAACAAAAACAAACAATATTATAGAAATTTTACATAATTTGTATGCATTTGTATATCTGTAGTAATTTGGGGGGGGGGGACAGTTGAGAATACTCAATTTTCAAAAGTTTTAAAAATCCGTATTTCGATCAATTATCGTAGATAATTTTTCAAAAAACAAATTGTGAATAATATATCGTTCTAAAAATTCGACGAGTTGGTATTTTTAGAGTTAACTGGGAAAATACAACTCCCCCCCCCAGAGGAATAGAATGTAGGTTGGGGAACGGATCTTTTGGTTTTAAAAATAATATTTCCAGACAATGCCTACACGAAATTTATATATTTTATATTTTAAAGGTGAATCCTGATACTATTTTCCCCATACTATAATATTTATAATAATAATAATTAAAAAATATCTTACATTTATAGCATTCGCTATTTTATTTTTCATGCAATCATGCAATATGTTTTGCCGGTACATCGAATTACTGCTATACCATGAGCAATTGGAAAAAAAAGAAGGGGGGAAAAAACCGCAACCCATATCTAATGAAAAGTTAACAATATTTTACGGGAAAATGCAGTTTTCCCAAAATGAATACCTACACTAATCATGTGCAAAGCCTAACTGTAACAAACAAATCAGTTTTTTTAAATGAGAGTATTATATTGGTTGCTACGTTAATTAAATATGAGAAATGTTTTTGAAGCATTAAAATTATTTTTTTTAAAACCAACAAACCAAAAATAACACATATTAACGTTAATTTCAAAAATGGGATAAGTGAGTGAGTGCCTCGAGAAGACGGCTTGGGTTTTAAATATAATAAATGATTAATATTAATAAGGATGAGGTTAGGCAACTTGACTACACGAAGTAGCTTCTTGTTCTTTACTCGAACCCTCTTCTCACGGTTTGTCAAAACATTTACTTTGGGCAAGATAACACTGTTAAATGAATTTCCTTCTTCCTTATTTTATATTAGCTCTCTCGACAATTTTACTTATAGAAAGAAAGAAATTCTCGCTACGTAGTTTTTACTTTATCATGTAATACGTAGGATAAAGAAGGTTCCAATAAATATTTGTTCGGAATTGCCTAAATTTCCCAGATATCCGCCATTTTGTTTTTTCCACAAATTATTTTTTATCTCCATAACGGTTTGGTTGATTGAACTGAAACTTAGCATTGTATCTAACAAGGTAAAGAACTATTTTGAAAAAAATAACCAACCTAATCCAATGAGCCGTTTCAAAATGGCGGCTGCTTAAATTTTAAAAAGTCAAAGTAACTCAAAACGGGAAATTTGTATAAAAAATGTAAAAAAAACTGTTTTTTGCAAGTTCGTTGAATTTACTATTGAATATTGTAATTGTCAAAACAATCGGTTAGTAGAACTGCGCACATTAGTTTGAAGGATACGAAATGCCTAATGCATTATCATATTTTTCGTAGCCGACTTATTATTTCCATTTAAAAATTTAAACAGCCGCCCATTTTGAAACGGATTATTGAATTACATTGGTTATTTTTACAAAATAGTTCTTCACCACATTAGGTATCATGCAAAGATTCAATTCATTTGTTATAGAGGTAAAAAATACTTAGTGGGGGGGGGGGACATCTGTAAAACTAGGCAATTCCGGCATAAGTTTATAGGAACTTAGCTTTGATGGAGGAACCACTTTCTGAAGTTTGGGAACACGATTTCGTAACACCTTATATATTCGATTTGAGGTCCCCTGAGTAAAAAAGTGTTTTTTGGAATGATGTCTGTCGTTCCAGTGCTCTACAGTCCAAAAGTGTGGATAGATTTTAATTAAATGTGGTAAGTGGTCTTTGAAAGAAAAGTATTACAAGGATTTGTATTATTGTTTTGAATGAGGATGAAATTTGGAGAATTACAAGCAACCCGAGAAATTATTACTTTGATTCGAAAGGCAGATATTGAGAGATTTGTAAAATCCCAAATGTTACGTGTTAGTTAGGATATCTCCAAAAATTCCTTTCCAAAAAAGATGCCAAGAAAAATATAGAACAAGAGGCTAACAAGAAGAGTTCCTGAGGAAGAAATGGAGTGATGATGTTGAAGTGGACCTTCGTACGTTCAACGTGAAAAACTGGAGAATGGCTGCTGGAGAGAGACGTGTATGGAGGAACCTCACGAAGAGTTAGTTGTAGCAGCGATGGAAGAAGAAGAAGAATACTTGGATAGAATAGGGATGGGGGAAAAACAAGTCAACTTTTAAAACAAAAACTTTACATGTATCTGCGTATATAAAATAGCAAAGTCCGTCTTTGCAATTATTTCGTTGTGTTTCACCGCTCAATGAGCATCATCAGGTGTAAATTATAGAACACTATACGACATATCCTCCTGCTCCAGATTCCCTACCGTCTAGTTGAAAGTTTACAACTTCGCAAAGGGTTGTGGTCAGTAGTACGGTTGTAGAAGGTCGGCCTATTCTGTTCATCAATTTGTGGTAACTGTCGTGCTCAATCTTGTCTTAATCACACACCCGAGAAAATAAATCAAATTTATCTCATTCAATACTGGGAGTGGGGGTGAGAGAGAGAGAGAGAAAGAGACGGAGAGAAAGAGAAAGATATATATTAATGAAGGGCTGGTTTTGTTTTTGCGGGTGAAGTTTAGGACCATCAGGTCCTCTCTTCCACTTAACCTCATATAAAATACACCATATCAATAAATACACTCATAAAATAATTATACAAAAATAAAATTATTCTTATCTAACTAGATAAGTACAAAGAAGGCAAACATATTTAAAAAGAAACAATAAATAGAGAAAATTAAAATCGTTATAAAGACAAACTAGTAAATAATATGATGGATATGAAAAACTAATAGAAAAAAACAACAACTTTCGTCATGTTCACACACATTCATCATACATTCCTTGCAAAAAAATCATTACATCACAAGCCGAGCAACCTATCTGTCTCCACCTATCTGATCCTTATAAAAGATCTAAGTGATTTTGCAAATTGGGCACGGTAAAGGTGAATATCTCTCTCTCTCTCTCTCTCTCTCTCTCTCTCTCTCTCTCTCTCTCTCTCTCCCCCCCCTCCCCCCTAAAGAAAGAGAAAGCAAAGAATGAGAAGATCACATATAAATTTGTATATTCCTTGTTTTTATTTAATATGAGGAAAGTTGAAGGAAATCTTATTTTAATGTATATGTATACATTTTGTAAAATAATAATAATAAATACAATGTTAGTGTAGGTGGGCTAAACAGCTTTACATCGGGTAGTATGTGCTTAACACAAGAGTTCCCGTCACCGAAATTCTAGAATTCGTGACCAGATATCGCTACTAATCGCAGCTCCTCACCTTTTGCTCCGATGATGAGTAAACATTGAAACTTTGTTTACGCTCCCACGGAGATTCGGTAACTCTTACACACAAGGCGTTACATTAATATACTTATTGCTACATATATACTCATCTTTGTTAGAAGGATATTATTAGTTTTAAGAAGAAAATGTCTTTTATAATCTTTAATATACTTAACTATTTTGTCATAGTGTCAATACTTGACGAGATATCTGGGGGGGGGGGGGGAACTGTACCATGGATGAGCTGTAAAATACCAGGTCTTCCAAAAAGTAGAAACTTTTAAAAGGTTATGGTTTCGTTATTTGTTGTCCAATTCACGAGAAAAACTCTTTATTGTATGCAGATATAATTGGGATTTATTAAAACAGCTGTTATTTTCATCGCTATTTATTTGTTGCCATAGCAACGAGTTTTCTCATTGTTGACTAATTTCAAACACAGGAATCTAGTAGGTGGTAAACTTGTAGTATTTAAGAATTAATTGATTTTTGTTTATTCCACGCACGCATCGCACTGATTCAGTGTTTGAATGTGAACTGTGTTTCAGCTGAGTTGAGATATTTTCGTACTCGCAACGTTTTGATGGAGCGTGCAGTGTAGTTGCGTATAAAAAGTTTGTTGGTAGGTTTGAAACCACTGCGTCCGTTGGAGACATCAGAAGTCAGGAAGACCTTCTATCGTAAGAGATGGAATAAATTGATAAAAGAGTTAAAATTTCAACACGTTAAGAAATGTTGCGCAACTGCTTCTCCAGGAAGAAAATGGGGGCCACTTTGAATATCTGTCTTAATAACTCCAATAAGTACAAATCTGACCTAATTTTAAGTGTTTTTATTAAATCCCGTTTAATTCCAAGGAAATTTACTCGTATATACTTTATTTTGCTCCATGTTAAAAACAACAAATAAAGTATAGTCAATTTAAAGTTTAAACTCATTTTTGTTAGACCTGGCATTACGCTTCAGAAAAAAAAAATAATATTATCATCTGGACATTTTTATGAATCTAATAAAAAATATGTTAGTTAAAATAAATAAATAAAACAGCTAGCTAGCATTATTTTCTAACCCTATATTATGTTTAAGCTAAGAAAGTCATGTAGTAAATCCAAAAAACTTTGTTAAATTTTTGGCGGAAATGATTCAGCCAGTTGACGTTCCCTACTTTGCTTTACAGCCTAAGTTTGGTCAAATCCAGTACAATAGCATTTTTGCAATATCTTGAGGGGTTAATTTAATTAATTATATATTTTTTAATATTATTACAACTAAAAACTTGGAGGTTTTGAACAATCTTATGAACAAAACACAAAATTCGAATTGTTTAGTACACTCTAACGATGTTGATAAACTTTCCGTAAATCACCCTTTAAGACCTCAAAAAATCAGCTCCCTGAAAATTCCGGTTGAGGAGTTATGGGTTAAAAATGGAAAATGAACTTTAGGTCACCAAAATATAAAATCGGCACAAGCGATTTCGATAATCAAAACGGTAAAAAAAATAGGCCTATATAGTTCGTGAATAATTTTGAATGCTATCATTTCAGACATCATTCTTTGTCTCAATGGACTTTAAAACTGATATTTTCGCAAAATTTTTACTTTTTAACCCATCAAATACTTACTATGCAATCCCCCCTCCCCGGAAAAAGAACATTTTTCACCCTTATTCTGATCTTTTATTATCGCAAATTTGATATAATTGTCCGAGACAACCACTATAATATTTCAATTGTCAAATTCACATATAACCCTATCTAATTGTTCAATTTACAAGATACTACATTTAATACAATGAACAGCTAAGCAAATTAAGGGCGGGACCTATATCACCCCTAAGTCGTGATGAGAATTAATGATTCCGTACTAACAGTATAATTATGGGAGTTGCCTATTCCTTTCAGGTACACTTAAGTGTCGTATTTGCCCTGCTTTTTCATTGCAATCACTATGTATTTCATGTTAGCCACATAATTACTAACCTAATTAATTATGCATATTATTTTATCACCTTTCACAGAGAGCAAACACTTGTTACTACCAATATTAGTGTAGTTATTTAAAAGTTAAGTACAGGCGCTTAATTACACTAAGTTGCATTTAAAGATACAAATTTTTAGTTTTGATTTTTTTAATACTTGATGCTGGATTGCCTACGTGATCACGACCGCAATAATGTATAACGTGACATTGTAGAGAAAGACTAACAGGGTTGACTCTCTTATCGGGAATACAAACGCCGATTAGTAATAGACATGGGCCCAATGCCATCTCGTTACAAATTTTCAGTTTTGATTTTTTTAATACTTGATACTGGATTGCCTACGTGATCACGACCGCAATAATGTATAACGTGACATTGTAGAGAAAGACTAACAGGGTTGACTCTCTTATCGGGAATACAAACGCCGATTAGTAATAGACATGGGCCCAATGCCATCTCGTTACAAATTTTCAGTTTTGATTTTTTTAATACTTGATACTGGATTGCCTACGTGATCACGACCGCAATAATGTATAACGTGACATTGTAGAGAAAGACTAACAGGGTTGACTCTCTTATCGGGAATACAAACGCCGATTAGTAATAGACATGGGCCCAATGCCATCTCGTTACAAATTTTCAGTTTTGATTTTTTTAATACTTGATACTGGATTGCCTACGTGATCACGACCGCAATAATGTATAACGTGACATTGTAGAGAAAGACTAACAGGGTTGACTCTCTTATCGGGAATACAAACGCCGATTAGTAATAGACATGGGCCCAATGCCATCTCGTTACAAATTTTCAGTTTTGATTTTTTTAATACTTGATACTGGATTGCCTACGTGATCACGACCGCAATAATGTATAACGTGACATTGTAGAGAAAGACTAACAGGGTTGACTCTCTTATCGGGAATACAAACGCCGATTAGTAATAGACATGGGCCCAATGCCATCTCGTTACAAATTTTCAGTTTTGATTTTTTTAATACTTGATGCTGGATTGCCTACGTGATCACGACCGCAATAATGTATAACGTGACATTGTAGAGAAAGACTAACAGGGTTGACTCTCTTATCGGGAATACAAACGCCGATTAGTAATAGACATGGGCCCAATGCCATCTCGTTACAAATTTTCAGTTTTGATTTTTTTAATACTTGATGCTGGATTGCCTACGTGATCACGACCGCAATAATGTATAACGTGACATTGTAGAGAAAGACTAACAGGGTTGACTCTCTTATCGGGAATACAAACGCCGATTAGTAATAGACATGGGCCCAATGCCATCTCGTTACAAATTTTCAGTTTTGATTTTTTTAATACTTGATACTGGATTGCCTACGTGATCACGACCGCAATAATGTATAACGTGACATTGTAGAGAAAGACTAACAGGGTTGACTCTCTTATCGGGAATACAAACGCCGATTAGTAATAGACATGGGCCCAATGCCATCTCGTTACAAATTTTCAGTTTTGATTTTTTTAATACTTGATACTGGATTGCCTACGTGATCACGACCGCAATAATGTATAACGTGACATTGTAGAGAAAGACTAACAGGGTTGACTCTCTTATCGGGAATACAAACGCCGATTAGTAATAGACATGGGCCCAATGCCATCTCGTTACAAATTTTCAGTTTTGATTTTTTTAATACTTGATGCTGGATTGCCTACGTGATCACGACCGCAATAATGTATAACGTGACATTGTAGAGAAAGACTAACAGGGTTGACTCTCTTATCGGGAATACAAACGCCGATTAGTAATAGACATGGGCCCAATGCCATCTCGTTACAAATTTTCAGTTTTGATTTTTTTAATACTTGATACTGGATTGCCTACGTGATCACGACCGCAATAATGTATAACGTGACATTGTAGAGAAAGACTAACAGGGTTGACTCTCTTATCGGGAATACAAACGCCGATTAGTAATAGACATGGGCCCAATGCCATCTCGTTACAAATTTTCAGTTTTGATTTTTTTAATACTTGATGCTGGATTGCCTACGTGATCACGACCGCAATAATGTATAACGTGACATTGTAGAGAAAGACTAACAGGGTTGACTCTCTTATCGGGAATACAAACGCCGATTAGTAATAGACATGGGCCCAATGCCATCTCGTTACAAATTTTCAGTTTTGATTTTTTTAATACTTGATACTGGATTGCCTACGTGATCACGACCGCAATAATGTATAACGTGACATTGTAGAGAAAGACTAACAGGGTTGACTCTCTTATCGGGAATACAAACGCCGATTAGTAATAGACATGGGCCCAATGCCATCTCGTTACAAATTTTCAGTTTTGATTTTTTTAATACTTGATACTGGATTGCCTACGTGATCACGACCGCAATAATGTATAACGTGACATTGTAGAGAAAGACTAACAGGGTTGACTCTCTTATCGGGAATACAAACGCCGATTAGTAATAGACATGGGCCCAATGCCATCTCGTTACAAATTTTCAGTTTTGATTTTTTTAATACTTGATGCTGGATTGCCTACGTGATCACGACCGCAATAATGTATAACGTGACATTGTAGAGAAAGACTAACAGGGTTGACTCTCTTATCGGGAATACAAACGCCGATTAGTAATAGACATGGGCCCAATGCCATCTCGTTACAAATTTTCAGTTTTGATTTTTTTAATACTTGATACTGGATTGCCTACGTGATCACGACCGCAATAATGTATAACGTGACATTGTAGAGAAAGACTAACAGGGTTGACTCTCTTATCGGGAATACAAACGCCGATTAGTAATAGACATGGGCCCAATGCCATCTCGTTACAAATTTTACAGAACGAACTACGACAATTCATCTCATTTCATCGTTTAACGTTTCAATGTAAACACATTCTAAGTCAATATCCATCGGTTCTGTACGCGGCACCCTCAAGTTGTCGAACCGTTGTTGAAGCTCTTGGATTTCTTACTCTTTCTATACAATGATTAATCATCGTTATTAATCAGTTTAGATTTTTCCGATTTATTTTTAAAAAATGTCCAATGATTTACATTTCATACATTCCTATTCCTGTAATTGTAGATCTTATTATTCTCTAGAAATCGACACCAACTTCTTCGCAATCACATGTTATGCTGACCAAACAGCGTGCAGCGTCACCATCTTCAATATTTAAGCGCAAACGCACCCTCCCCCATATCTTCAAATCCCCATTTTAGATACGAATATAAATAAACCCTCTATCCAACAAAATTTAAATAATTAATTTATCATTTATGAGATACAAACGCGATCAAACTTGCCATTTTTGGTTGCAAGAGTTTTTATTGAGATCTTCCTATACTGGACTGAATTTAAAGACTAATATCGTTAAAACCATGACCTTGTTTGGGAGGTCGGTAACGTTGTTGTGGGGTCGACAAGTCGCTGAAAACCTCAATCAGGAAATCATCAATATCTCCTTATCAAACGTTCTACAACAACGTTCTCTCTTTTACAAATTAGGAGATAAAGTTCTAAGGCTGAATTCTGTATATTTGCTCATTTAAAGAGGAGGGGATGTATTATAAACAAACTGAAGAGGAAAAGATTTTTATCGGAAAATATTCATATTTTATTGCCCATAATCAAATGAAACGAAATAGAATTTTGCACAAAATACACTTTCCTGTTGACGATGTTTCAATAATTTAGTCATCATCTTCAGTAACCATACCTTTTTCGTACTGAACTGCATCAGACAAGGTCAATGCTTCAACCGGATAATAGCGTGGACGATTTTTGTTTAAAGGCGAAAACCTTGTGGTCATCATAGCCTTAAAAAAATGAGGAAAAGAACATAAAATATAGACCTAACCTAACCTAGTCCTCAAAGACGCTAATATTGTCAGGGTTGGAAGAGAACAAGGCGTGATTTAGAGAAACCTAACAGGAAAATGAAAGAGCCGGATATATCCAGCTAGGTACCGCGGGATTGCCATATCCGTAAGCTACTCACTATAAATGATCCTCTGAGGGGACTATCACAATATAAACAATATTATACAGAGTGATTTAAAAAGTACTTTACAACTTTGTACATTCATATAAATTAATTAAAGCTATTACAGAGCTGGTTTTGGTGTCATTTTGTAACAAAATAGATCAAGTTTTGACTCACGTAGTGAACAGTACTGAAGAGCACCACCGCAAGCGCTAGTCATAGTTGTAACAAAGATGGCTGCTTTCACTGGTCCCGAGAGCGCTCGCTGTGTGTTTTGGTTTGAAGTATCGAAGTCTGCGATAATTGTGGAACGGAATTTTCGACGAGTATTGCACGATCCTCCCAGTAGGCCTATTATTAATAACTGGCATAAGAGTTTTGTTGAAACTAGGTGTTAAGTAACATATATGAAATCCTCAGGACGTCCCCTGTGCCTGACGATGTCGTAAAGCAAGTGAGGCAAAGCTTTGTTTAACAGTCCTGCAAAAACAACGCGGGTTACGATCCACGTGAGACTGTTTGGCGTGTGTTGAGAAACGTTTGCATCTCAAACCGTACAGATTAACAATGGTCCAAGAAATAAAGATAGTGATATACTTGCACGTAAGGCGTTTTGTGTGGAAATTCTCTTAGATTGGATGAAGACCAGAGTTTCATTGCAAACATAATCTTCAGTGATGAGTAAGTCATAAAGAGAATACACACAACTGTCGGATTTGGGGCAATGACAATCCACGACAATCCTTAGAACATGTTCGTAACGTCTTTTGTGCCTTAAGCAAGAACAAAGTTTACGGCCCTTTCTTTTTTTTCAAAAGAAAACCATCAACGGAATAATGTACCTAGATATGCTGGAAAACTTTTTAATCTCACAGATTGATAAATACGACCAAGACCGCCGCATATACTGCCAGCAAGATAGCGCACCGCCGCATTATCTCATCGATTTCCTCAATAACTCCTTTCCAGGCACATGGATAAGTCGAGGTGGGTCGATTGCATGGCCACCTCGTTCACCGGTTCTGAGACCTCTCAATTTTTACTTCTGGAGATTTTTCAAGGATAAAATTTATGAAGCACCATTATGGACTTTATTCCACTTATTCCGCTGAGCTCAGAGCAAGAATCTACGCCGCAATTGAAGAAATTACATCTGCGGGTTTGGCAGAAATACAACTTTCAGATGGGGTCTTTTTTCTAAAAAATTACACCAAAACCAGTTCTGTAAGTAGTCTGAATAAATTTAAATTAATTTACTAAGTTGTAAAGTCCTTTTTGGAGCACCTTAATAGTAGTTCAAAAAATATTACAATTTTTCTAATGCCTTAATCAGATCAGTTTATTGAAACGTGATCTTAAATCAATAGTGTTTATTGCGGGAAATTGTGTTTTCTTTACTTTGGTAATTGAAGTTTCCTAAATTGTTGCTCATTTCAATTGAATGCGACCTTGACCCAACACACCCCATGGCTCATCGAACAAATAACATCGTTACCCTATAACACACCTACTGGATTACCAACTGAAAAATATTCCTACATATAAACCACTGTCACAATTAAAACCCCGGACTGATGTATAAATGAATTACACGTTTTTCTAGTAACACATTTAAAAGTCAATAATTCAATTTAGAAAGTTGTTTAAATATGAAACAAAATAATATTTACTTTTGTGTCGTGCTAATAAAATCCCGCCGTCCAAACATAATCGTGTTATTTGTTACAGCAAAGTCTTTTTTATTCAAATCACTTAATTTCAAAGCGTAGTTTATGCAAATTACAAGAGTTGTCTCTTACGTCATGCTTCGTTTACTTTCCAAGGCATTTAATTAATTTTTCTCCGCTGCCCTCTTGCCAGTGCAAAGCTTAATTTTTAAATAAATATTCTGACAACAGTTCATTAAACCGTATATTTTTGGAAACAACTTTACTCTGATCCTAAGCGAATACAGAGTATTAAAAAAATGAGTTGCTTCTGAAATAGAACTATAAATTGACGATAACTAGCATGATATTAAAAATAACGATTATTTGTGAATTATAAATCATAATTAAATCAAGTGATACAGCAAAACATTCAAGTACTGTTTATAAGTAATATAAGTTTTATCTGATAGCAAGTTCGTCCCTCTGTAGACTGATGCCCAATATAAGTGGACCGAAGGAAGCAGAAAAGACTACTTTAAAATGTGATACATTCCAGACTGTTCTGTAAGGGAGGAACGTTGTGGAGAGGAAAGTAACGACAAAAGGATTAGATTAGATTATAGGGCTATGAGGACTCGAACTTTACTTATTGCTCACCCTAAGTACCAACTACCAAGCCAAACCATTGCCTTCAGTGAGGCTTAGAAGTTATCGCCCGGTACTAACATCAGAATCATTACCTGGTTGTGAAGCCTCGAATAAGGCCCTTCTCTTAGTCTCGACTCTTCACATACGTTTAGCAGTCTATTCAAACTGTTTACATAGCCAAGAAAAGGACACTATTGATGATCCAGAGAGTTAGCAGATGTTTCCTGAAGTGGCCGTATCCGGTGAATAATGCCATAACTTGTTTAACAAAGCCATACCCATTTCTTCCTTTGCCGAAATTTCTTTCATTTCCGTAACCTAAGAGTAGGGTTATGCTGGTGCTGGAGAAGTTGTCTAGATTTCGGAAGACCGCTTCAGAAGTTTGGGTTGCGCCCTAAGAAAAACCCTTGTAGTCTTCAGAATGCTCTTCCTCAATTCGGTGATCAACTTATTTTCTTCATCCAATGGCTAAAAGGTAGTATCCACCCAACTCTTTGTTGCGGCAGAAAAGAACGAGAGCTCTTTTTCCCATGTATCTCTCTCAGGGAAAAGTTCCATCCTTTATGAGATGGAACTTATCCATTAGCCTGTCCTCGATATCTTCACTTTGCTTATCGCCTTAGTTAGTTTAGCCTCGGGTTAGCTAATGAGAACAGCCATTTTGCTGGCGAGGATGTCCCTGTAAGTGGGAACTTCCTTACCACATGACAGGGAGTTATGTTACGTCAGAATCTTGAGTTTCACCTGTGGTCTTCTTCAAAGGCCCCCACCAGAGGGCGGAGTGGCCAAATCCCCTCTAGAGCGCTTGACCACACTCATTCCTGTCTCGTAATCCCCATTGGTGCCTAAGGTGATTCACGACTCTGAGTTTCTCTTCTTTACTTCTGCCCTTGCCACTTGTTAAAATGGGATTGCTCAGAACTTTACTGGAGTTTGCCTTTGACGCCCACCCATCATTTGGTAGTAGTGAACCAGTGAAGCTTGGTGTTACTGGATTTTCAGAAGTTCGCCCTTTATTTCCGAGATAGGTGGAACCTTTCCCTGTTCCATCTCGCCCAGTCTATTTAAAATACAGCTCTACAATATATTTATATAAATTGAGGTTATTTTTTAAAGAGGGACTGAGGCTAGGGCGGAATAATAAAATAGGTTTACGGACAAAATTACATATTTTTTTTACAACTTTTTTATTATTCAAAATATAAATAGTTTGATGGAAGAACTTTCTGAAAGGTGCAACATTAATATTTTATTATACTTGTCAATATACTATGTATGTTAATAATTTTAAAAAAAATCTATTATCTGAGAAAACCAACAAATTTTCAAAAGACAATTTATTCTTATCAATGTGACATTTTCCAGTAATAATAAATAAGTAACCTTTAGAAGACGTGTTCAAACTTTAAACGACTAAATTGCCAAGACAGACATGTTGTCAACTTTTAATAAGTTAGTTTTATAAAATAGAATACGTTTCTAAAGAACAGGTTATAAAGTTTGAAGAAATGTAAAGTTATAACAGGGGAAAAAAATTAAAACAAATTGTTTTTGCAATAGTTAGAGAACACTTTACTCAACCTTAATTCTCTAGACATTTCCGATGTAATATATGCTAGTATTTCGTTTTACTTTGTATGTTTTAAATTATTACCAATAGAGTTTATCAATCAATAATATACGTTCTTCAATATTCCGTTTGTATTTAAATAACTTTCTAAATTAAATTATTGACTATTAAATTGTTTCTAGAAAACACATTAATTCCTTTACATACCAGTCCGGAATTTTGTGTATTATTTTTCCTCTTCAAAATTAAATTTGTGATTTTCGAACAAATGTAATTGGGAAGAGACAAAAATAATACACCGGGAAAAACTTACTTTAAAAAAACTAACTGAAGCCAACTACATTAAAGCTATCGGAGAATCCTGTCGGCTAAATCAGTTTAGAAATAAGTCCATTCTGGGTTCCATTATAAACACTGAATTAAAAATCGAGATTAAATAAAGCTGAAATTTTGCCACTTAATTCCACAAATAGGAATCATGACGCGATCGAAGATTAAATTCTTGAAAGAGGAGGCAAAAGGTTGTGTACTCCAACTAACAGATATGATAACTTTCTCTTGGCTCTCCTTTACTATCAGTTGCTTGCTATTCTTTGTATAGTGTAGGTCTGTGTGTTGTAGTTTTATCGGATTACGTTTGTATTTAGTCTTAGTTTTGACTGCTCAGGCATAGTTTTAGGCTCGAGTTCTTTTCTTACACTACAGATTATGTTACGTTACTTAGGCTATGTTGGTGTTTTTCTCTTTTATGATCTACTTTCACACTTGATAACGAGAATTGATTTATATCTACTCTCGAAACTTCGTGTATTATTTTTCATGGACATAAACAATGGCAAATGTTTGATAACCATATTAATAACATAAACACTTTATTTGTACCAAGACGGCGTTTCATTGACTAAATCGTCATCTTTAGTTGTTACATGCATACACACCTTGGTAATGTGTTCGTGGAACAATTGAAGATGATAACATAGTAATTGAAACGTCACCTAGTTACAAAGTGTTTATTGTGAAAGAATTGTGTTTTGAAATACTTTTTTTTTTTATTCCTGAAACTGAGAAACTAAACATCAATCACTGTTGAATACAGAACCATTAATAATTTTAATTGTAAGCTTTATCGAAATAAAATCATTAAAACATAATATAATTAAAAAAACATCTACCATATTTGGTGTATGACGGTGCACTCCACTAATTGTTTATTTTCCAATTTGATTCAACGTGGGTTTAATACAAAGTTATCTTATCCATTGTATGTTAAAGAGAATCCCTGACGATGAAGCCTGTCATAATTTATCCGTAGTTAATTAATTTTTGGAATTCTAGTCTGCAACTGAAACTCAATTGTTTGATTCAATTATAAGATGTTTGATTTTATTCACCGATTTATACCTTGGAAATATAATATTACGTCGCAATTTACCATGAAGTGCGGTTCGATCTTAATCCTTACGAAATACTATTTATTTTTCCGAGATATCTAAATTTTATTTTATTTGTTTTGTATATTTAAATTTTATTGTTGTAATAACCATTTGTATTGTTATTTACCCAGCATGCGAAGTATATATAATAAATTTAGAAATTGAAAAAAAATTCGACCTCTGTATTTTAAACTGTAAAAGGTAGAAAGTTAAGATTTTTGAAATTTTTTGGTGTGAAAACGCCATATTTTGGCTTTATACAATAAATTCAACCCCACTCTAAAATGGGGGTTGTGGGGGTAACTCAAAATTTTCAAATGTAAAGCCCCGTCAAACAATACCTTACTTTTATGTTTTTATTTATTTCAAATAACTTACAATCCACAGTGGTTGTCTGTCAAATATTAAACAAAATTCGATTTATATCAGAATGTACTCTAAGGGAAATAATAAGGAGACAAAATTGTAATAGCAAAAACTCTACTGTTACTTTATTAAAGTTTGACCAGAAAGTTGTATTACCCAAAAATTTTAGGCTAAACTCAAAATTTATTTTTCATAGCAATTGGAAAGTATAACACCAAATTTGAATATTTAACATGCCGTCATTTTTTCTATTAAGACTTTTTAATGAAGATGCTTTTTACTCAAAGGAGCTTTAAATTTGAAATTTTTGTGTTGCCCTATAAAAATCAGATTTTGAGGAGGGATTGAATTTACCTCATATTGCTAAAATATATTGTATTTACACAATAAACATTTCTTCAATTAGAGATCTATACCCTTTAAAGTTTCAAAATTAATTATCCGTTCAGGGACTTTTGGACACCTGGTATATTGATGTATTTATATAGCAATTATTAATTTTATTATGGTAATACAAACTTTTTTTTTAAACATGTATTTAATTATTTTTTTTAATCGTTTCTGTATATATTACCAAATTGTTATTGTTTGTTATATTTAAATATAAATGTACAGTATAACCGACACTTTTGTATATAATTTATTAATATTGGTACGTCAATTTAACGTGGTCGGTACTTCAAACAAAACGTTACCCAAAACCATTTACAATACCATTTTCTAATAGACAAGAAACCCTTATGATCCCCCAGGTTGCATATTAGAATATTTGTCAGATAAACATCCTTTGTTAAGCAAACCACTGAGAGAAAAGGAAATGTTATGCATTTTAAGTGGGCTGAGTCTCGAAGGAAGATGAAGAGGACACACCCGACATACTGACAGGCGACACTCCCTGGGAAGAATCGATTTACAAACAAAGTCCAGATCTAATGGATAGCACATGTTATGTCATAGGGTTAATAAGAAAAATAGAGGGATATTTAAGTATAAATAAAAATATATTAATGACATTAACAATGCGAAAATTAACCCATACGCGAAACTAAATAGCAAAGCAAGGTGAAACTTTTAGGGGTAGCCGGATTAAAAGGAATTCCTATTGAAATATCCAAAGCATATAGTTGTTATGTATTTATTCAAAAAAATCTATATCCTTAGGTATTTTAATGCAAATAAACAAATATAACATTCGAACACTTTTTCACGTTAGGGTCTTACAAAAATATTTTTTGGAATATTTTCAAAATTTATTTGAAATTGTTAAAACTCAAGAACTATTAGGCCTAGAAAGTTCCTTCAGGTGTTAATTAAAAGCTAATTGTATGTTCTAAAAACCCATGTATGAACATGATACATTTTATTATCCGGGCCCCTTTTAAACTGATCACCATCTATATAGAGAGTGTCCAAAAAGTATCAGAACGGCGTTATATTTTTTGACGAATTCCAGATTAAGAAATAAATCTTAGCTCATCAATAATATACATTAAAATCTACTTTTTGAAGCAACTATTAATTTTTCATCATCTTATGGGGACGGCCCACAGGGAGTCAGAAGAAAATCTTAAATGAGAGCATAGGTCGAGTTTTAAATCATATTAAAGGTATCTGTTAGGAGAATACAACGCCGCAACAAATCCGATCTCAGGTTCAGTTACAATGTTGAGTTTGTTGAAAATGGCTTAATTTTCTTTCTTCATATGAGTTACATAAGTAAAAGCCCAATAATCCACACTGGATGTAAGGAACAATTTTTCTTGATAGTGAATGACTTTTCACCACCAGTAGGAACGGTCTACGAGGAGGACGGAGAAAATTTGTAATTTGATGTGCAAGTTTGTCTAGGCTTACATTAAATATTTGTTCAGTAATATGTTGTAAAAACAACAAACCCAACATTGTAACTTTGAACCGCCGCCATTTTGTATAGGGTGAACCTTTTGAGATCGGATTTGCGACGATGTATTCTCCTAACAGAGACCTTTAATGTGATGTAAAACTCTGACTCCATATGCGGGCCTTCTACATAGATGATGAAAAATTGATAGTATGGTAAAACTAGCTTATTACTTATTTAATAACTTTAATAAAATTTAATATCTTCAGCCATGGAGATGTGGGACTGGTGCAAATTTGAATCTGACTGGTAAAAAACTACAAATTTTTATCCAATTTAGTGTGAACTTGAATAACACACGATAGATGAACAAAAAACTGTTTAAAATGGACGCCAATTTGTCATTTTAAATTAAATTTTTCTGACTTCAAGTCCCCTGTTTCAAATTGTATGATCCTATTTTTGTGGCCACTATCGTGTTTACGACAACTTAAACAAACGACATCTCGAAAATCATTTTTTCTGTTTCATTTAAAAGATGAAAATCACTTAAAAAACGGAACTCTAGAATTGTTTCAGTTACTAAACTTACCAGATACTTCGTATAGTGGGTAAATAAAAGGACATACGGTCAAACGGACGATAAACATCATACCACAGCTTTGGATTCAGAGAACATCAAAATATACTTTCCATAAAAACGTCAACGATTTGTTTGACACATTAGGCTACACAACTTCCTACACTATGCAGAGGTTAAAGAGTAAAATCATAACGGACTGAACTTGTTACGGGAGGCTATTAAACTTTTGATGAAAAATTATGACATTACATTGGCGCTGTTGTCAGCGGAATAGCGGGCAGAGTCGACCTCAATATTGTAATATACTCCGACACCGTTCTTGAAATTTATATCCCTTTTGTAAAATATTATTTAAAACGGATATAAATTACGAGGCAAAAATCGTGCTCTCTACTTCCATAGCTCAATAAACATTTATATTCGTCACTCAGTTTTATTAAAAGTATATTTTTTTCGAATATACTTTACTTACCCATGATGTAGGGCAAAAGGTGGGTAAAATTTCGACCCCTGTTTTTTTAACTGCTCTTCACATTTCATGACCTCCATGACCGACATGCCGTCCAATCGTAGTCATTCTCGTTGTCTGTACGTAAGCACAATAACAGCCACAAAACTGACAAAATGGCGGCCCTTTTAAACAGTTTGTTGTTCAATTTGTATGTGTGGTATTCAACTTATAACACACTAAAATATTTAAAAAAGTGATTCTACATCATTTGGTAACAACCCTACATCTATATAATGAGAGATAGCGAAGTTACTGTCGAAAATGTAATATAATGGCAAGAAAATGTGATATTCCTGGCCAGAAAATGTGATATTCCTGTCAAGAAAATGTGATATTCCTGGCAAGAAAATGTGATATTCCTGGCAAGAAAATGTGATATTCCTGGCAAGAGAATGTGATATTCCTGGCAAGAAAATGTGATATTCCTGGCAAGAAAATTTGATATTCCTGGCAAGAAAATGTGATATACCTGGCAAGAAAAGTGATATTCCTGACAAGAAAATTTGATATATCCGGCAAGAAAATGTGATATTCCTGGCAAGAAAATGTGATATTCCTGGCAAGAAAATGTGATATACCTGGCAAGAAAATGTGATATACCTGGCAAGAAAATGTGATATTCCTGGCAAGAAAATGTGATACTCCTGGCAAGAAAATGTGATACACCTGGCAAGAAATGTGATATACCTGGCAAGAAATGTGATATACCTGGCAAGAAAATGTGATATTCCTGGCAAGAAAATGTGATATTCCTGGCAGGAAAATTTGATATACCTGGCAAGAAAATGTGATATACCTGGCAAGAAAATGAGATATTCCTGGCAAGAAAATGTGATATTCCTGGCAAAAAAATGTGATATACCTGGCAAGAAAAAATGATATACCAGGCAAGAAAATGTGATATTCCTGGCAAGAAAATGTGATACTCCTGGCAAGAAAATGTGATATACCTGGCAAGAAATGTGATATACCTGGCAAGAAATGTGATATACCTGGCAAGAAAATGAGATATTCCTGGCAAGAAAATGTGATATTCCTGGCAAGAAATGTGATATTCCTGGCAGGAAAATTTGATATACCTGGCAAGAAAATGTGATATACCTGGCAAGAAAATGAGATATTCCTGGCAAGAAAATGTGATATTCCTGGCAAAAAAATGTGATATACCTGGCAAGAAAAAATGATATACCAGGCAAGAAAATGTGATATTCCTGACAAGAAAATGAGATATACCAGGCAAGAAAATGTGATATTCCAGGCAACAAAATTTGATATACCTGGCAAGAAAGTGTGATATTCCTGGCAAGAAAATGTGATATTCCTGGCAAGAAAATGTGATATTCCTGGCAAGAAACTGTGATATTTTTATGGTTACGATATCTGGCACGATCGAGTCACCGTCACCGGCACGTTAGCACGAGAAACTGACACGAGCTAAACGAGTGGAGACTTATTTGCATATATACGAGTCCCGATAAAGTCTAACCAACATCAAGAGAATAGTGATATATACAATTACGAGGATCACAAAGTCTGTGTAACAACTGTTTTAAACAAATTTACCCTTGATCTACAATACAATTTAACATTTCCTACTAGGTCCAAGAAAACAATTTTTGCTGTTTACATTTTAAAGGTACTGCTTGTACTAGATTGTACGATCGGATTTGGTAATGATACCCAGTTTATTCTACAAGCACAAAATATGCTCAACTCAAAATGTTATTAATCTTCGTTTTATGACTTATCTATAATGCAACAAATTTTAAGAAAATATATATAAAATGTTGCCAAAAATCGCACCAAAACTTCAGGGTTTATTCCTCACACCAAAACAAATGAAAACGTTGTAAAAACCTTTCCTTAAATGTTTTCTATCTGCCCCAATTTTATATTTTCAACAAAACAAAATCATATCTTTTTAACGATAAATGATATGGAGTTAAAATGTTCCATGCTATGTACACATGGACCGTACACAGTACCGTAGTTCAATTTTGGCAAAGCAGGATTTTCTAATCTACGGTCACCATCCTCAATTTTACAGAATTTATATAATCAAGACCCAAAAAACTAATTTTGGAGGGGTAAAACCTGTCAATACCCCCTAAACTACCTTAAATCTATTATTCTCAAGCACGAGGAAGTCAAATTAAGAAAATAAATATAAAAAAGGTCCAGCGTGTGTTAAAACCACACGTTTTAGGGTTTGTAGTCATATAGGGAAAGTTATTTTTATAAAGTCTCTTAGGCGGCCTATCGCCCAATATTAATTTCTTCGCCTAATAAAGATACATATTCGTAATCAGATTAACCTCTAGTTTTATTTAATAATTCACGCAATATTTTTTTTGAAATAAATTGTTAATACACCATAGTTTTTGCCCCTTAACTTAAAGGCCCAAAGGTTTATCTTACCGCTATATTTTCCCTATATGTGGGACAATACAAAGAATATAAATGCAAAGTTTGAAATATGTAGGATTTATCATCTTGTCTGTGTAGACTGGTTGCGACTTAGAAAAACATGCGCGTGAAATTACCATAGTAATTCATAATAAATAGAAATGCAATCCATTGGTTTAATAGCTATTGTATTGTTTGTTTCACATCTCACAAAAACTGTTTTTAAACGGCATTACTCATTTTGTGGTTAAATTAAGTTGAATTCGTCATAAAAAAAACTACAATATATGATTTCGAACTGCAATTTAATTCCAAATTAATTTTTTTTTCAAAATTTACGTCACGCCAAGTTAGGGGATGGATGGACATGATGTGACACTTTAAACGTGGTCTAGCACCAACATATAAATTTTTCGTCAAATAAACATACAAATTCGTAATCAGAATAATTTCTAGTTTTATTTAATATCCCACACATAATATTTACAGTTTTACTGCCCCAAAATGTGGGACAATATGAAGAATATAAATGCAAAGTAAAGTTTGAAATACTAAGATTATCGTTTTATCTGTGTAAACTGGTTGCAACTTACAGACAGACGGACAGAGGCGCGTGTGTAATTAAAAGGTTTCTTGGTTTTACGTACGAACTGTAATAAAAACCAAATAAAACAAAATTATACGAAAACCAAGTATTGCACGATATTCAGTAGTTCTGATGAAATCCGTTACTAACACATGGCGCTGTAAACTATTCACGTGACTGTCAAAGAAATCTCATCACTAACAATAAACCCAACGTTACAACCGATTTACATGCACTGTAAATCCTATTTCTCAACTGTTATATTTTTAGCTCATAAAAGGTTGCCGTTATCCATAAACAACTGTAGAAGCAAGAGCGAACACTTTGATTTGTGGGTAACTGGATTTGGCGTTGTTTCACGGCGTGCACTTTCAGTTTAGAAAGTTATTATATAAATTGTATAATTATAAATAGGCCTTGCATTAAGTCGTGTTGGTTCGACTCCACGAACGGAAGCTATGTTTGGTCTAGATCGTGACGAAAAGAGATTTGCAAATAGACATGTTAGTCTATCTTGTGACGTGTGCATACTTGGTATTTGGGTACTCATATTCAATGTGGATTCAAATAATACTTTTAGCTATCTAATGATGGAATTGATTTTTACAGCGATAGTTACCGACCTGTCACAGTTAATTTAAACTGTGAATATGAGTAACAGTGATTTAAGTGACATGTGTTAAATATTTTCATCGAATGACTGTAATTCACAGCCACGGGCGATTATAACAAATACAGAGTGGAGGTACCTTTTAACTTTGTTCTTATTTGAAATATGTTAACACGGTTTGTGGAGATATTTTTTTGTAATGAGAAATTGCTTCTATAAGCCCGTTTTAAAATTTTGTATTTTAAGGGTTGGGAGGATAGAAATAAATCAAAAATTCCTAAGAACATATAGTCGTAATAAAGGATAAAATAAAGCAAAAGCTTAAAGTTTCAAATATTTAATAGTATAAATGAGCTACAATTGTTTCGCCTTGCGGCATCATCGGGCAACTGATAATTTACAGGTATAGACAACTATTTAAACATAGTACAGGAAACTGAAATACAATAGAGAAATCGGGAAAGGTAGGGGGATGACCTAGCAGGTAGATAAAGGTTAATGAACTATGTTACGGATGGGTTTTAGAAGAGGTGACGAATTTAATACAATTTGGTCATTTAAGTTGAGAATAGGCCTAAGTGAAATAGATCTATTTATTTCTAAACATTCTAAATTATTTAATCTATTGCTTTTATTTTCTATATGTAAGAGTTTAACATTCAATTTCGGATCAAAACTATGACCCGAGTCCAAAAGGTGGTTAGCAAAGTTAGAGTTTCTATAGCCATGTTTCCAGCTATTTACATGTTCTTTAATTCTAACTTTTATAGATCTACCTGATTGACCTATGTACTCAGAGTCACAATCTTGACAAGATATTTTATAAACTCCACTATTTTCTAACATTTCTTTTTTATCTTTATTATTAACCAACATTTCCCCTACATTTTTTGTACAATAAAAGACAACTTTACGATTACATTTAGTTGAAATAAGGTTACTGATTTAATAACTAGTTCTGTTGATATAAGATAATTTAGAATATTTAATTATTTCAATGCTATCATTATGGGAAGAGTAGGCTAAATTTTCAGCTCTACGCTTTAACTTTTTTCTTAAAATATTATCTATTAAACTAACATCATACTTATTATTAACAGCAATTTGTTTAACGACATTCAGTTCATCATAAAAGTCATTAGGTGAAAGAGGTATACTAATACGTCTATGTACCATGCTGTGAAAAGCAGCATGTTTATGGCTGATAGGGTGGTTAGAATCAGCAGGTATAACGGTATCTGTATAAGTAGGTTTTCTGAAAATTTTAAATTTATGATAACTATCACTGATATTAATGTTAAGGTCCAAGAAATTAATGCTGTTATTGTTACCCACTTCCATAGTGAACTGAATGTTGCTATTTACAGAATTTATGGTTTTAAGGAGAGACTCTAACTGTCTATTAGTGCCACTAAACAAACACAAAACATCGTCAACATAACGGTACCAATAAATTATATTTTTAAATAAAGGATTGTCTTTACCAAATAAATTATTTTCGAAATCAGCCATGAAAATTTCTTCTAGAAGAGGTGACAAAGGTGAACCCATTGCCAACCCTTCTATTTGTTGGTAATAGCCTACATGTAGTCGTAATAGCCTACATTATTTTGAAGAGCTCGATGAGACAAGAAAATTGACAAACAATATTCTACCTTCTCCTGTTTCGAACCCGACTAAGGCCCCTTGTTACTCTCCAATATTTAGAACTGGGATAAATCAAATCCATTATTCCTTCCCTGTATTTTAAATCCTGCTAAGGTCCTTCCAGTTTCGAACTCGGTGGTAACCCTTATTTAGAACCGAAATAAATCCCTTTACTCTTCTCCTTATTTAGTACCGGACCTAAGACCCCCACCTATCCCCTCCCCTTCCCGGCTAAGATGAATTATTTCCATTACTCAATTTCGAACTCTGCTATGGTCACTTATTCCTCTTCTTCAGTGTCTAACCCGGGTAAAGCGCCTTATTTCTCTCATCTTATTTTAAACCAATATAAGATCGTTTACCCCCTCCCCTTCGTTTCAAACACAGCAAAGGCCCTTTATTTATCTCATTTTATTTTGAGATGGAATATGTCCCTCTCTTCTTTCCCAACATTTTGAATCCGACCTTTAGTCCCCTTTATACCCTTCCTCTATTTCGAGTTGGGCTGCTCCCTTATTATTTAACCCAACTAATACTTAATATACCCATCACTATTTTAAACCCGATTACTCTCCCTTATTCCTCTCCTATTTATAACCAGTATATCACCCCTACACTCAACTTGTTTAAAACGCAGCTAAAGGCAACTTTGTCCCCTTCCTCTTTTCGATCTGGACTGAAACGACCCTTTAATTCTCTCCTTCTATTTCGTGCCCCCATCACTCGTTTCAAACCCGGCAACTGTCCGTAATTCCTCTCTTCCTAGCTATAACCGGTATATGTCCTCTACACTCACCTTGTTTAAAACCCGTCTAAACCCGTTCATTCCCATTTCCTTATTTCGAAATGTGATAAGACCCATCCTGCCTAAATTAGACCCCTAAACTTTCTCCCTCTTTTCGAACCGAAATAAGACACCTGATCCCCTAGTTTCCAACCGAAATAAGACCTCTTATCCCCACCCCGTCTATCTTAAACTCGGTTCATAAGTAATCGCAAAAAAGAGCTAGATAGATGGAAACGAAATTTCTACTCTCATATAGTCAGTCATTTTATCACTCACTACCGAGTGGTATTTCAAAATGGAATTACGAAATCATTTAAAGGGAGCATATAACAACAATATGTCAGCTTTCATTAGCGTCAACTAGTAGTAATTAAACTTCCTGATAATTAAATAAGTGTCTAATGTGGATTTTATTTGAACTAGTGATGGATTGGTAAAGTCTTTTCCAATTACAAAAAGACATTAATTTAGTGGATTGTAGGTAGCTTCTCAACTACCCAAGTCCACGTCAAAATCGAACGTATAAATCCTTAAAGATAATTAATTCATTAAAACCAATAAAAATCTTGAATTTCATTTCTTTTCATACATTTCTTTTTAGTTTGTTAAAAAAAATTAAAAAACCACGTCGATAACCGCCATTATACTACTTACTCAGTTCCATCATACAATGTAATACAATACCCAATTCATCATAACAAATAGACACTGTAAATGTAATGCCCAAAAGTTGATTTCTTGGGTCTTGTAGGAAAACTTAAATTGTACTGGTAGATAAAAATCTCTTATCCAGTAGGGTAACAATCTTAAAACAGTTGTCACATCTGAACTCGTAAATGTGCACATTATTATTTTCTTGAAGTCAGCTAGGCCCTAACGGGACTTGTAAATGTGGATATATTAAAAAGTCTACAATACGCTCGCGTCTGTGACACTCTACCGGATTTCTAACTAAATATATTTTCTAAGGAGATTAGGGTTACAAATTACATTTTTTGACAATAACTTCGCTATTTCTCGTCGTAGAGAGGTGGGTTTGGTGGCATTATATGCAGAATTGAAATCTCCACATTTATATCTACTTTATAAGTTGAATAACACGCGAGATATGAACAGAAAAATTTTTAAATAGCTGCCATTTTGAGATTTTCCGTTCGACTGTTTTTAAATTTCAATAGAGTTTTATATGAGCACACCCTACACCAAATTTCATGATCCAAACTTAATTTTTGTAGCAGCTATCATGCTTATGTACAGACGATGACATTTTATAAACCACTTTTTCGGTTTCCTGAGTGGAAACGTGAAAATCAGTCAAAACCCGTACGTTGACATTATTTGCAATTCCTCTCATTTGGGCACATTAAGCTATGTACTTACTCAAATCTAACCTCTTCGCTATCTAGTTCTGTTTCAGACCAAAGGGTGCACCGCAGGAGGCATGAGCCAAGCTGTCGCCACCAGGACTCAGTTGCATGCAGTCTAAAAAAACGATAACAAGAAGGAAGGTGGTTTTTAGTGAGTAAAAATCTCAAACTATTGGAAACATCGGATGTCTCCCATTAGTCTTTTCATCGAATTTTCCACCTATTCTGCAAAATAAAATAAAATTGCGATTACTAAAATTTCCCTATACTTTTAGTAATATTGTTTTAAGTTAAAACAGTAGATGACATTTACAGACACATCGTATTGTTGTTAAACAGAAGAATACAAGACGTGGGTGTGGCTGAGACAAGACAATAGTAAGCGTAGTTACTTGACAGATATAAACTATAGGCTATTATTAGTTATAATGGTGACCCAAAGTTTCGCAGATTGTGAAGTAATCTGTGCTAGATTCGAGTTACACCCAACTCATCTGTACACTCTCATTGAATCTCATTGAATCGAACAAAAAATAAACACGCGCACACATGTAAAAAAGGAATAATATAAATACTGTTACAATCGCAAAAATATTACACAAATTCATTCTCACCCATTCCCAAATGAAATATAAACAAACAAATATTTGATAAAAGTCGATACAGAAGATTTTGAGAAAATCATAATTTGTTCCCTCTTTTTTTTTTTTAAATAGCAGCCTCCATATTAAATATCACTCATTCCAAACATTTTACAACAGGCTCACTTCACAAACCCCTTTTCTGGGTTTATGAGGCCTCAAAACGGATATATCCGCAAAATATATCTCGGAAATTCCCCCCTCCTCTTTCGATAACTCAAAATTTGGATGAAGCTCCCATAAGAAAACAAACACAAAATCGGATCTAACGATTTTGATCAAATTTCCTTCAAGTACAGCCTCTAAGGACGTACTTAACGTAAATAAAACGTTTTTTTTCACTACCTCTCCAAAAATTCCGACTTGCGTGAGTTATTGATAAAAGAAACAAAAAATCAATACAATATACAATAGGTAATTTCTCAAAATCGTCTTCGTTCTAATTGTAGTCAAATATGAATATCATTGTTCCAAACTCGAATGTAAAATGTATAATACTGAGCATTTCAAAAGTAAAGCAAAATTTTAATTGATTATAGTTTGTTTTTAACATAGGACGAAATAAAGTACATAAATTCCTTTGCAATAATTCACAAATTAATAATAAAATAATAAAATTCAGCCAAATGCTTATCTGTTAGGGTTATTAAGACAAGGCTGCCTTTCTCTTCCTGGAGAAACAGTGTCTTTCCTTTAAAGTTATATGCGTCATTTCTTAACGTGTTGACATTTATCTCTGCTACGTTTTGCATAATAATTTTTTCAATTCTTCAACAGACCTTCTCTTGGGATAGTAAGTCTTCCTGGCCTCTTGATATCCCCCACCACAAGCCCGATGGTTTCAAACTCACTAACAAGCTTTTTATACGCGACTACACTGCACGGTCCGTCCCTCAAACTGTCGTGAGTACGAAACTTTCTTAACCAGGATGATAAGCTAGGTTCATAATGAATGAAAATAACAATTAATAGGAAACTTTTTGTAAAGGTAAAATCATGCTGGAATTAAAAAATCAATTAATTGTGAGCTACAACAAGTTTACCACCTACTAGATTCCTGTGTTTGAAATTAGTTAACTGAGAAAACTAGTTGCTATGGCGACAAATAAATAACAATGAAAATAACAGCTGATGTTTTAATAAATCCCAATTATATCTGCATACAATAAAGAGTTTTTCTCGGGGGATTGGACAACACAACAACCATTAAAAGTTTTAACTTACTTTTGAAAAACCCGGCATATTACGGTTCAGAAATTATTGGTAAAAAAAGAAACCTTGACAAACTCGATTTTAGTCGAATACGATTTACGAGTTCATTTAAAATATTTTTATAAACCTGAAAAAATCTAAAATTATAAAATGATAAAAGTACGTAAGAAACGTGGTAGAAGTGGGCAGACACTTTTCATTGCTTTTAAAAGCCTACATTATGCAAATGTTACACTTCCTACCTCCCCAAGATGTATTAACTATCCTCGCTGCATCACAGCATCCCGTACAAGACGACGCCAACGTAAAACTGAATTAGGGTAACCATAAACTTTACAATCGCGGACTTTTTTATTGAGGATATGTTTAAATTTTACACAAGTTGTCGTTATTTGTTTGAATGACGGTGTTGTTGTAAGAGTCTGGTATATCCTTCTATATAAATCTGTTACCGTCAGGCGTCTCTTACAAATATTGGAATTAAACAGATCAACAATGTTATTGAAATATAAATAAAAGGGTCAAGAGTATGCTAAACCACTCGACTTAGGGTCCCGTAGGCATATAGGGACAGTTATTTTTATAAAGTCGAAGTCTTTTAAGTGGCAATTTAAATGTAAGACAAATAAGCGCGTGAAATTTAAGGGTATTAGTTTTACGAACTTACCCTAATAAAGAGAAATTAATGAAAATGCAATCCATCTTTTAATGACTATTGAACTGTTTGTCTCGTGTCTCACTGCTTTTAAAACTTATGCGGTACTCATTTCTCATTGTGTGGTTAAATTTAGTTGTATTCGTCATACCAAAAAAAAACTATAATATATGGTTTCGCACTGCCATTTAATTTCAATTTTTTTTTCTTTTTTTTCCATATTTGTAGATCATCTCGTGATCATGATATAGGTGGAGGGGAGCACTTTATTTAGCCAAGCGCCTGCATACTAATTTTTTCGTCAAATAAAATATATACTGTATCACAATACTTTGATACCCCAATACATATATATATTTTTTAATATCAACTTTTACCTCCTTTAAATTAAAATTTTAGCTCCTTACCTACATAAAGGTTAATTAGTTACCGCTATATTTTTCCTATATCTGAGACAATAAAAAAATGTTAATGCAGAGATTGAAATATACAGGATTTATCGTCTTGTTTACGTAGATTGGTTGCGAATTCCAGACAGACACGTGCGTGATATTATAAGGGTCCTTAGTTTAACCTACGAACACTAATAAAGAGGAAGCAATAAAAATCCAATTCATATTTTAATCGCTATTGAATTGTTTGTCTCACATCTCACTAAAGCTGCTTTTCAAACTTATAAGCTACGTATTTCTCATTGTGGTTAAATTAAGTTGAATTCGTCATACAAAAAATTATAATATATGATTTCGTACTGCAATTTAATTTCAAACTCAAATAATGGGTTTTTTCCAGATTTGTAGGTCACGCCTTGTTCAATTTGGGGAGGGGGGATATGATATCTGACACTTTAAATTTGGCCTAGCGCCAACATATTATTTTTTTCGTCAACTAAAAATACAATTTTGTAATCAGGATAATTTCTACTTTTATTTGATACTCCACACATTTTATTTCCAAAAATATAATTATTCAACTCTTTTTTTGGTCCATAACTACCCCAAGGTTATTATTTTTGTGTTACCGCTATATTTTTTCTACATGCGGGACAATAAAAAGAATAAAAATGAAAAGTTTGAAATATATTAAATTTCCATCCTGTGTGGACAGGTCACCGACTGATATTAAAATACAACTCTATACCGTCACTTTCTACCACTAATTTTGTAATTACAAAATTTATGTATTGTTCTTTGAATAACACCACTTACAGAAAGAATATAATTTAATTGCATCGTTCTGCTGTTATCTAAGTTTAATTAGTACAATAGCAAAACACATATATCAAAAATTTATCTTTATATTGATATACAAACTAATACTTACAAATACTTCTAGGGAAGAACAAGACAACAACTCACCTAAACAGAAAAGAAACAGAATTATAATACATAAAACAATAACACGTTTGAAAACAGAATCATATATACCGGATATTGTTTTTTTTGAAAAAAGTATCCAACCTAATCCAATAAACCATTTCAAAATGGTGGCTGGTTAATTTTTTTAATATAAATAACTCAAAATGTAAAACAATCTAAGCACCGGGCATTTTGAAACGGTTATTGGATTAAGTTGGTCACTTTTTCAAAATAGTTCTTTAACTTATTAACACCATGCCAAGTTTCAATTCAATCCGTCAAATAGGTTTGGAGATAAAAATTATTTAGTGAAAAAACCAAAATGGGGGATATCTGTGAAACTAGGCAATTCCGGACATAAGTTTACATTAACGATTTCTTAGTTTTGATGTGGGGAAACCACTTCCTGAATTTTGGGAACACAATTTTACAACATCCTGTATATACTTGGTTTTAATATGATAAAAAATTGGTGCCTAATTACCAGTGATTAGATTCTATGAATACTTAAGATTTCAGTGTCGACTTTTCCATGAGGAAACAATAGCTAGATATTTGCTAATACAGGATAGGTAAATTTCAAAATGGCGATACTTTGAAACAGTTTTTCAGAAGTTTTTTCTTCCCCGTAGTTTACAAAAATGAACTTCATGCAGCTAAGCGATTTGCACATTTTGAGCTATTAATAATCCAGTATAACGGTTATTTAAATTATTACAGACGATATCTAAAACAATGATTAAACTAACGTATAATCTTAAACAATAAAACCCAACAAAGCTGCTTTGCAAAGTGAATAACCTCACCAACGTAGTCATAAAATGGTTCCACAGTCTTCCTCTTTTCTTTTTACTACCAACAAAATCCTTTAATCGTAAACAAAGGATTTCACTTACTGATATCAAATAAGCTCACCAAAACTTTAAGGTTTCGAAATAGCCTTTACTCCAACATGGTAGTAAAAGGAATGCTTACAAAGTATGAAACCGGTTTGCTATCTTTAAAACGGGCTCGTCTATTTGGTCTAATGGAACTACCTTCTTGCAGACAGCCTAATTTGTCCTAAACCCTTAGAAAAAGGGACACAAAATGTTTAAATTTATAACCGGCCATTTAATTTTTCTATAGTGGTAAGCCATTTTTAAGCGTTCTGTAAGCATATTTTATTAAAAATCATACACAATAAAAACATATCCATACCGTTTTATATCTAATATATAGATACAAAAAATATAAATTGGATTTTTCCTTTAAAATTGTACAATTTCTTCTTCTTTCTTTTTAACCCTCAGGTACTATGGTTGGTAACATCGTGGCAATTCCGAAAGACTTTTTATATCCTTTTTAGTCTTGGGTTATATATCTCTGCTCTTTTCTATCAGGTCTCTCTTGACCAACTCTTGTTCTTTTCTAACTCTATAGCTATTGAGTATTTAAGGACTAGGAGACTTTATTTTATGTTATTAAGGCTACTATTGTCAAAAGCTTTTGGCTTTAAGCAACACGAAAAAAAAAATCTTACAAAAAGTTTGGGCATAAAATATATGGTGAAAATTTTAGAAGCACACACAAGATACCTTAATAGTACTAAATGTTTAAGAAATTTCAAAAATATAATACTTTACTTCCAATACATTATTTTGGAAAACGTAAATTATACGCTATAATAACCGAAAAGTTTCTCAAAATAATTAAACCTGCCAACAATAATACAATGTTATATAAAAAGAAATAAAACATAAAACCCATAACATAATATACTTACGAAACGTATAAAAAAAATGACAAAATAATAAAATTGTTGTTAATTACTAAAATTAAATTGATAAACAATAAAAGTTAGGTTATTACACTAATAAAAACACAACTGCAATGTAATGGAAAACACGCCATCGCCATTTGAACTGCAGTTGTTTCAATGACAGAAGCGGTAGTACTGTATAACTTGGATTGAAAGCCGAATTTTAGCATTCCAATCAGCATAAATTCATCAAAATCGAATATTCAGTCTTAATTATATTATTCAACACAATAAATGTTTTAAGTGTCGCTTTGGGATTTTGACAACCACGTGAAGGATTTTTGTAATTAGCTTAGTTTGTCATTTCTTAAGTTTAGCAAATGTTAAATCTGTTGTTGTCATTCTTCCCCTGAACGACACCACGAGTGGGAAAATATTTAAAAAATAAAACACAAACAAAACATATTTCATCACTTTAAAATGGATACCGAATATATAAGTAGAAACAACAAACTATAAACAACAGACGTGTTTGCGAGAGATGTAGACATGTCCTTAAGACTTCGGTTTATAGAACAAAGACACACACTGATCGGTACTTCAATAATTTTTCTAACCAACCTGATACCGTCAAGAAAGGAATAGTTCATTCTTTATTTGACAGAGCTAATAACATTTGTTCTGATAAAGAGAGAGTAAATCGAGGATTAGGGATATTTATTTACCAATAAATAAACAGTGTAAAGACAATGGTAAACCTTTATCCTACACGATGTTCTCTTATGTGACGGAAATATCGGAAAAGTTAGGCGTGTTGCAAGGAAATATGAAACTGTTAGACAACATCTCCTCAAAACCTAACCTAAAACTGTATACCTCGGGATAGTAAAAAACTGTATTTACAGTATTAAAAAAGACTTCTAAATATTAGAATTAATGAACATAAAAAGAACACGCGATTAGGCGTAACGGATAAATCAAAAATAGCTGAATACATTTGGTCTGAAAATCATAAATTTAATTGGGTAGAGGCAAAAATAATACACCGGAGAAAAATGTATAAACGAAAACTAGTTGATACCTTATACAGCAATACTAGTTTAGAAATACGGCCATTATGCCTTCCATTTATAAAAACTGAATTAAAAATCGAAGATAAAATTTTGCCGCCTATTTCAAAAATGGAAATCATGACTCGATCAAAGATTAAACTCTTGAAAGAGGGGAGAAAAGGTTGTTTACCCCGAAAACAATTTGTGCAGTTACCTCTTGGCTCCACCCCTTACAATCAGTCGGTTCCCTTCAATAGGGTAGTGTAGGCCTGTTTGTTGTCTTTTTATCTATCATGGTTCATTCAACTTCTTGTACATTGCTAAGACCTAGATATGGCTAATGAACCTTAGCATAGGGTCCAACTATACCGCAGGGCGCTTCATGGTGCTGGTATAATTTAAAGTTTTTGTGGTTCGGGGAATCCTTGTTTTCCTTATTAGCTTTAACTGTTTAGGGCTAGTACTAGGCTTGAGTTCTTTTCTTAGATTTAGATTACAAATTTAGTTCTATATCCCAACATGGCCCTAGGCTACTAGGCTATGTTGATGTTTTCTCTTTAATGTTTTAGTTTCACGCTTGATAACGAAAGTTGATTCATACTCTCGAAACGTCGTGTATTAATTATTTACACAAAAATGAAAGCAAATGTCCGATTAAACCATATTAACAAACGAGCATTCCATCATTATCAAATAACTTTAAAACCAAAGTAAACTATAAAACCCAACAAGTTGCACTGCACAGTGTTGCAAAGGAAATAAACCTCTTCAATGTACAACTCATAAAAGGATTCCACAGTTCTCCTTATTTTTATTACCAACAACATCCTATAGTCGTAAAAGTAGGATTTCAAGTCCTGATAGCAAATAAGCTCACCAAAACCTTAGGGTTTCCCAAATAGCCTTTACTCCAACACGGTAGTAAAAGGAAAGTTTACTTTCTCTCGTATACAGAATATTGCAATGATTTGATAACTTTTAAACTAATAATCATAGTAGACAACAATAATAAACGTTAAAACTGATAAGTGGTAGTCAGAAGTAAAATCTATAAATTGTTATTGAGAGGTTAGTTTAGGGTTTGATGATTTTCCTATAATGGCGCTACAAGCCACTATATAGTCTTGGTCTCGTCAAACATTTCCCACCAACTATCACTGCCGTCACACCATCCAATCATCTAATCTTTGGTCATCCAACTCTTCTTTTGACACTTATCTCCAGGATACATTTACTTTACTTAAAGTCAAAAACCTTTCGGTCACATCTTATATAAAAAAAGGAAGAAAAGAACATGAAATAAAGATTCCTAGCACTCGAATATTTAACAACGCCCGGATAGGAAATAATGACACCATAATTCATGTTGTAACTACCACCTCATCAACCACAAGACCCTGATCGCCACATGAACACCAAACTTCCCATCACATAGCCCATTTTAAATCATGTCTCATTTCATTCACCAAACCCAACTATATATAACCACCGGAATTGTAAACCATACAATTTAAAAATACCCAGTGACTATGTGTTATTAAAGTGGAGTGTAAATATATATAAAAAGAAAGTGAAGAAAAAGAAATAAGAAAAGATGTTTCTACAGAAAAATAAAATGAGGATGATTATTGGTATTATTATTGGAGAGGACATCAACTATACACATCTTTAACAAGGGTTCTGAAAATAATTAATAATATATTACATAATTCAAAATGAGACGTCAGTGTATCACCTCAGATAAAAGACACTTAAGAACAGTTATAATAATAATCACAGTTAAATTTCAACAAAAACATTTGGTAACCTAAATATCAACAATCTGGTAAGTAGCCAGCATCAGTTAAACATTCATCAAAAATTTCTATTTTAAACAATACCATCTTGTGTTCATAAAGTATAAACCATAAACTATAAAAAAAGTAAAAGGACATACCGATCAACTGACATAATTAATTCCTTCTATTATTCAGAATATTGTAAAATCACCATCCACCATCCCATACATACATCCAAGCCTATCACCCATATAGACGTAAGTATCACCAAATAATTTTGTTAGTTTTAAGTTTTATTTGAAACAATTGGTTATTTCCTTGTTATCACTTAACATTTCAGCCATAGACATAAAAAAGTGCTAGCCGAGGCAATTTCAAAAAACAATACCCGATTAAAACTAAATGTGTTTATATGAATTAAACCTGTAAAATAATTATCTCGTGAAATCATAATTGTGTTAATAAACATGAGTAACTTATATTATCCATATCTATCAGCGTTTATTTATAAGGAAGAGAACAAGAGTTGACCCGATAGGAAAGATGAAAGATAGGGAACTTACCCAAGACTACTAAAAAAAAACACAAAATTTTAACTTGATCTACTGGACTATTCATGGTTTAAGTTGATCACAAGAATGACACTAGTTGTAAAATATGCGAGCCCAATTACTTTGAGTAATAATGAGGTTAACTGTGGTACAATTTTTTTTATTAATAACATTTAAAAGCTCACTCTTAAAACATCACAAATATTACTGCACAACGTTCTAATGTAGTTTCTTTCAAACAGCAATGTACATCTTGATGTGTCTAATTTCAATTGAGTTTCCTAATTTAAACGTAATCAGAGCAGAGCTGGAGGGCATCATAACATTTATGATCAAGCTAATATTGTCACTTCTCTTATTGATATTAATATGGCTTTATGTAGAACAGAGTTTGGCAATCTCTGCAGTGTTGAATCAACTATGAAATTGATACTGAAAAACATTGCACTAACTTTCTCACACATATCTACAAAAGAAAAACATAATAATTCGTTGCTACTTCCTCAAAAATGTTTCTTTGCTACTTTTAGGAGAGGCAAAAATATGTAAGTTTCTTATTTTCCCACGTATTTTTTATGGAAGACAAGTTGTTATAGAAGGGTTGCCTTGCTTATCAACTTTTTGTGAAGACCTAAGCATGCTTTGCTTGAGTCATAAACACTTTCAAAGCTTAAATGGTATTTGATTGAATTCGAAATTTTAATAATGAAAGCAGTTAGGCTCATTTTTTTTTTCCCTTCGAAATACTCCTAAACCATAATGTTCTATACTTGGAAAACATTGGGTAATATCTTAACCATTTTTGAGGAATATTGAAATAATATTAGTAGCCTATAGCCAATTCTGTATTAGGACTAGACGATCTTTGGTATTTTTTTACCGATTACTTTCGAATGGATATTTTGAAAAGGTTATTGGACTCGTAGAGGCTGCATTTTATCAAAAATCATACAAAATTGTCATTACGTATTTGAGAAAATCGGAATAAAATTTCAATATTTCACCAAAAATATATCCAAAATAACAAAATGTGTTAATAGCTCCACGTTAAGAGCATTTGAGCTGCACAAAAGAGGGACATAATTCCCATTCAAGAGCGACATAGATTTCTTTACAAATCACATAACTATCTCTACATTATGTATACCTGAGAAAGAAAATCTGCTTAAAATTTATATGGTTGCAATTTATATCAGTGGACGCCCGTCCTGTTGAACTACGAGAAGAAAGGTATAGATCCAGCTGTTCCCTCAGCTTTGCCACACCTCTGTACTCACTACAAGTGAGTCTCTCAGTGGAAAAGAAGGATTGTAACTAGACAAAATAATCACTGAATTTACCAGATTTTAGAAACAGTTCAAGTACCTAACCTATGTTCACGACTTTAGCCACCACCATCCGGAAAATCGTTATTTCGGTCAGAACAAAATAACTGGAGTTATTTTATTGAACAGGCGGGACCTAACTGGATCTACACAGTTTGTCATATAGTCTTAGACTTCTTCATAATTCTTATAAAGTCTCTCTTGACAAACTCTTGCTATTTTCTGAACTGACGCTGTAAGGGTACGAACAGAACAAGTGGGTCGCGGTGGATGCTACTAGTTAAGTCGCGGTCGATGTCGACATCAATGTAAAACAAACACATTGTAGTGAATGGAAGAGAACAGAGCAGGTAAGTCATCCATCCAGGAGCAGGTAAGTCATCCATCCAGGAGCAGTTAAGTCATCCATGCAGGTAAGAGCAGGCGATGCCATCCAGGAGGTTTACATCGATGCTTTTGAAAATCAAATGAGTTTGTTTTTACATGGATGCCTACTACGCACAAGGCCACGTTGCCATCCCCCTCCACAGCAGCTTGCCTAGAAAACTTCTGGCGTCTGTCATTCCGTGCGCTAGGGTACTCTTGTTGCTTTCCATAATCTCTTTAGCGTATCAAGTTAATTTTTGAATTTCAAGTGCTAAATATGAAGGAAGATCTGATAGCAATTGTGCAGCTCACTCCCGTATTGTGGGTATATTACCTATCAGCCACCACTTGGTGACGGCTGACATTTCATCACTATCATCACTTGACTCACACAACATCTCAAAAGCACAATTTTTTTGTCCTTCAAATTTCATCAAACTACTCCACTTGACAGTGGTCCTAGCTCGACTGAGCAGTGCATGTAACCTCCTTGCTACGTGCTGTCGACATCGACCGCGACTTAACTAGTAGCACCCACCGCGACCCACTTGTTCTGTTCGTACCCTTAGAGTGTTCAAGGACCAGGAGGTCTTTATTTAATGTTATTTTCTTCTTTTTTATATATACAACTATGATGATCCAAGAGATGTTTGAGCTTTCACAAAATCCTGACTGAAGATAGATGGTAAAAGATAGCGGAAAGCTCTTGAGGAGGCCAAAACCCAGTACCACCAATAAGTAAAAATCACCAGAAAAATTGCTAAACCCATACAGGATATTTTCAGGCCTTTACCTTAATACTCTAACCTTCATCGAGGGATAGAGGTCTTTTCTTTAGGCCGATGAAGACTGAGAGGTTTTTAGCCTTTAAACAACGACGAGAAACAAATATTATATTAAAAGCTTGGCCGTTCAAAAATGCAAAGTCTGAACTACACATAGCATTGTACTGTACCTATAAGTGTTAACGTGCACAAGTAAAACTTACGTAAGTTTTATTTGTTTCATTTTTCTGCCCCACCTACTTTCTATTAATCTCTAATCCCCCCCCACTGATTCTGGGGTGAAAGTAAAATAGCCAGGACATTCTGGAAACATCAAATTACTACATACTTAAAAGTCTCATTGAAATAGTAAAACATTTCAAAGATTATCCACTACACAAACAAACTTACACCTATATTTATTTTGTTTTTACATCCAGTTCCAGAGACTCATTTTGAATATGGTCAAGATAGTGAGGTCTAGGTTTTCGCCAAAGCTTTTCTTTTGTCGAGACCTTTAAAATGAAGTATCACTTGATTGGGATGTATATTTAAATATTTTGAGTTAACCCCAAAACTGCCATTTTAAGGGGAAATAGTTTTGGACTTTTTGGACACACAGTATGCGAGAAAATCAAAACACCAACGAAACTAGCTTCATCTGTCCGCATATAAGATGCATACACAATAACATTTGAATTGAAAACAACAGACTATAGATATGAACTATAAAACCCAACAAGCTGCACTGCACAGTGTTGCAAAGTGAATAACCTCTTCAAAGTACATGTCATAAAATGGTTGCACAGTTCTCCTTCTTTGTTTTTATTACCAACAAAATCCCATAGTCGTAAACAAAGGATTTCGCGTGCTGATAGGAAATAAGCTCACCAAAACCTTAGGGACTTCAACATAACCTTTATCCCAGAATGGCGTTAAAAAGAAACTTCACAAGTAACTTAAAAGTTTTAAATTAATTTTGAATCACGTGATACAAGTTCAATCAAAATTAAAATAAACTGTGCACTAACTGTTTCTTCACAATGTCTAGATACAAATTTTAGGTTGGGGGGGGGGGGAAGTTTTACTTGCCCTGTTATACGAAGTATAGTATCAACAAAAAATGTCACCTTCATTGTTTAACTAAATGTACACGTTTCATTGCCTCAAGTGTTTTCGACATACGTAATCACGACATTGACCACAACAATTAAAATAAGAACATGAAATTTGATATAGAGGTCTGTAAAGGTGCTCACTATTGAAATTTATAAAAATCTAATACAAAATGTCAAAATGGCGGCCATTTAAATATTTCGTGTGTTATTCAACCAAACACACTAAATTATATAAAAATCTGCACATTTCAATTCTATAAGTAATGGTAACCAACGTTAAGAAAGTAGTGATAAACACAATTACCAGTTTCAGAAAACCTGTGTAACAACCGTTTTAAAGAAACTTCCTACTGGAAAAGACCTTTAGAATTTAACATTTCCTACAAACCCCAAGAGACCAACATTTTGGCATTACATTTAAAAGATTTGCTTGTATTACATTGTATAACGGGTCTGGGTAGGTACCATGATGACACCCATCAACTTGTTGCATTAAATTGTCTTGGGTTAAATAACTTTCATCTTTTTTAACTTGACCAACTTTTGATCTCTCTGACACTGACGCTATTACACTATTATCAAACGGGTAATGAGGCTGAACGAAGGGTCGCCTCACTCTAACGCACCTTCCAACACACACAGGCCCGCAGAGTGATATTATCTGTATACAGTAACTTGGCGTCTGGACCCGGACCGTCCCCCCCTTAAATGTATGTAAATAGTACGTAAACATGTAAATAATAAGTATGTGATTATGCAAATAGTAGCTGTGTAAAGAGCTTTCTACTGGCGGCTTTTACAAACGGAATAGTGTCGTGTTTGGTATCAATTTGCTTATATTTTCCTAAACATTTTAACTATGCTGAAAAAATTTAAAATTGTGTCTCCCATAAAAAGTTAAACAGTGCAGTGTTAACGCTAGTAGGTCACTCATCACCGAAACAGCTGGGTGAGGAAGGGTGCGACGGGGGGGGGCGGTTCCGGCCGCTCGCAGGTAGCCAAGGGTTCAGACGCCAAGTTACTGTATACAGACTATAGGACTGGCTTGTACTTGCCTTGTGTCACCCCCATACTGTGATTAACTTGATCAAACTTTCATTTATTTTGATATTTTAAAATAAAGTCCATAATATATTTTTATTCTGCACTTCATTGCAAGAAAAAATGACACCAAACAATGAATAATTTACTTAAATAGAGTCCAAAATCAACAATGATTGCTACAAAACGAATGTCAGTATGATGACTAATAAGTGTAAAGTAAAATAAGTAAATTATACGTTGTTTGGTCTCATTTTTCTAGTAATAAAATTATCTGTACAAAAAAAAATATACAGATTTTATTTTCAAATATCAAATAAAATAAATTAACGTTTTATTTGTGCCCAGTAGGTGATGTGGCTTGAAGGTAGGTACCGGACAATTTATTCCTCTGCGCTTGTGTGAGTGTAGCAACTCTTGTTTAATGCTAGTATAGAAGTATTCGATGTTTCTATTTGTGAGTTCTTTTATTCTTCGATTTTTAAGGCGATGATGACAGTAAGGCGTTTCACTTTTAACAACAATACAAATCTTACAAATTTTCCAATTTAAATGCAATTTGTTTTATATTATAATACATTGTATTTTTTTATGAGAATGTTTTATAACGCCGAAATTTGGGCGTTTGATAAATTTGTAATTTACGTATTTTGAATAGTGGATATTCGAAATTATTTACTATTATTCGCAATTTGATAACCAAATTAAAAGAAATTTGTTCCAATAAGATTGGATAAAGTTTGGCGAAATATCTGTGTGATGTTCTTACAAGATAAGATGCGAGTGCTCATCTTAGTGAGTTTCTGAAGATATTTACGCTAGATCCATACGATCTATTGGCAAGACGTTTTTTTCCGGATCAGTTCATCAGAAACTCTTTGAGATAACGTGCTCATAGTGTATTGGTATTTGTAAAACATAAGGAGGGAAGAAAGCATTGGGTATAGTCGTATAATTTAATGTGCGACAGTTCCGCAGTAGTTGCAAATGAAATATCTCAACAAGAGAAGAATTTTATCAGGATGGGTTCTGGAAGTTTCCATTTCTTATTGTAACACCTTCCTTTGAAGATGCAAAGTGTATCTCTAGATAGATGACACTGCAATGGTTTTTGCCTTAAAACAAAAAATATAGGACTAAATATCTTAAGTTTATTACTAAATTACTTACGTCTTAGCAATCTTGTGTTTAGTATTTATTAATATTTCATAACAGCTGTTTCGGTATAACATATACCATCATCAGATGAAACAACACGTTTACACAACACACTGATACACATTTCACATAAATAAATAAACATAAAATGTTTGGTACTGCAGTACAAGTCGAAAATAGTATAAAATAAAGTTGAGATAATATAGCCACATCTTTCTAACGTGGTGGTCAACTGTGAGTTCCTTAACGTGGTCAAAGTGCCTTAAAAATTGACCACCACGTTAGAAAGATGTGGCTATATTATCTCAACTTTATTTTATATTATTTTCGACTTGTACTGCAGTATCAAACATTTTATGTTTATTTACTTATGTGAAATATGTATCAGTGTGTTGTGTAAACGTGTTGTTTCATCTGATGATGGTATATGTTATACCGAAACAGCTGTTATGAAATATTAATAAATACTAAACACAAGATTGCTAAGACGTAAGTAATTTAGTAATAAACTTATTTTAAAGCATTCATAAGGCAATATGGAATTTATAAATATCTTATCCTACCAGCTAAACTAGTTTAGAAATAAGGTCATTATGGCTTCTGTTAATAATGTGCTCCTAACTCTCCAATAGCGTCAAGTAGAAGACAATAAAAGTTTGTCAAAAGAAATCTGATAGGAAAGATGAGAAGGATCTCTCTCAAGACTCCATGTATAGATCCAACTAGGATCCCTCTAAATCGCCAAACCTGTACTCACTATAGTTGACCTCCTAAGGGAAATCCTTTTGTAAGGTCTACCATGCATATCTTGGTCCTAAAATATGGGGGAGTTGCATGCATTACGAATGCCCTAATGGTTACTAACAAACCAATAAGACTAAGTGTTAATGTAGGACTTATTCTTCTAAATCCTGTTATGCAAGAGCTAAGGACCCTTGCTTGGCATCATTCAATCGGATATTGTATGGTCAGCACATTGAGTTTTCGTACAGCACAATCAGAAGGCTGTTACCAAAAAGCCACGAATTTTTCGGTCCATCTGAAATTACCAAATAGCCACGATCATTAGTGAGGATTAAGAAGGGTCATCTCGCAAGGAACGAAATGTCCAAAAAGCCACGATCGAACCTTTAGTAGGAAGTATGCTTGTAGTGCCGAAAGAGTATATTCTATAAATATTAGTATCTATTTTTGTTGTAGCTTTCTCTATCCCGACACGGATATATGATATATTCATCATTTTTCCTGTAAAATAAGGTTTCAAAATTGATTTTTGAAGATCACAGTTTTCAAATTATCGTAGTTTTTGGATATTTCGAAGTACGTAAAAGTCGAAAATAGGGTAATTTTTTTTTTTAAATGTCTGGGACTGGCGAACCTTTAGTACGAAGTATGCTTGTAGTGCCTGTAGTATGCTTGTATCATAAAAAATAAACTTTTATTTTACAAACTACTAAGTGTAGTAGTAAATGGTTTATGTCATAGGGAATTATCAATTCCCTTTTTCCCAGAGGTGGTGCCGGCTACCTGGCTGAGCCGTCGTGGCTTTTCGGACATTTCAGCGCTGGCAAACGAACCCTTCTTAATCCCCTCTAATGATCGTGGCTATTCGGTAGGGTCAGAGCGGCCCAAAAATTCGTGGCTTTTTGGTAGTTCCCCAATCAGAATTCCCTAACAATCTCTCCTATGATGTTGGGTCAACATACTAACGTAGAGTCCGCACTGGGTTTGAACAGTGATTCTCTCACAAGAGTAGCTGTTAGGGTGTAAAACCCGTTTTCAAAACTTTATTTATAAAAGTTTTTAGAAGTGTTCTATTTTTTTTTTTTTTTTTTTTTTTTTTTAATATTTAAATGAAATTTCACTATATATTTTATTGTTTTAAATAATTTTAAAACAATTGTATTACCATTGACTATCTAATGATGATAGTCAAACTGTCGAAACAGGTAATCTTGTTGGATAGATGAGGATCGCTTGAACGAATCGAGATAAAATAACCCTACACTTTATTGATAACACAAACACAAAGTTTAACCCACAAGCTACAATTGTAAAGAGAAGACACATTAAGAACCTCAATAATTAGTTGGACATAACCAGTAATTAGCAATAAAGAAAGCGGTCAAGATGAACTACACAAAATAGTCTGTGGGAAACATCCTGCGGATATCAAACCACGACAACCGCAAACAAGTGCTAGTTGGTTAACCCGTTTCCTGAGTTATACGAGTGAAATGTTATACAAAGTAGTACTCTGTCTTTCTAATGTTCGTAACTCTGTCACGATGTGTCGTTTATATACCGACCTCGACCTTGGTATTCACTAGTTGCACAAAATGAGACTCGTAGTGTTGGATAAGAAAAAAATTCTGGAAAAATCGTTTCAAACCTTTTTACAATTTTGTGCCAATTTTTTCTATCGTATTTAACGAATAATTAAATAAAAGCAATTCTGCATGTTCCTAAATTTAACAGAAAATGACGATTATTAGCTTATTAATTCTGATTTTGTTTCTTATTTGAGGTTATGTTAAGGGTATATATTTCACATTTGTTATCGTATAAAACAAGATAAGTAATTATTGTACACAAATTTTAAAGCGACATACAGGATTTTTTTTACCTATTGCAGGATGGTAAACGTCATCTTATATATAATTCAGCAGAGCCTAAACATGTTCCCTACAGACATCCTCCGCATCCAATCACCCTACAGAGATGGGGATGGTCTCATTGGAAAACTCAGGATCTGAGGATCAATAATATGTATAAAACGTGACAGTACGACCTTACCCACGGTCACAAATTACACTTTAGCGGTGGTTTGATTGGTTTCTGGCAACAACCCTATTAATGCCGATTTATAGAGTTCTTCCGGGTCGATTTCCACGCAGTTTGTTTTAAATGAAAGAACATTATAGGGTTATTTGCAAAAAATTATAAAATATCAATTTTATTTCATTCCTATATTTTTAAAGCATTTTACAAATCTCACCACAGGCGTTATTAATACATTTTTGATGTATCTGACCTAATCAGCTGTTTTAAGTATGCATTATTATATTGGTTGCTGTGATAACTTAATTTTCATGTAAAATCACAAGGTCAACTTAAAGCGATTGCCGTTTTTAATATATCCACTTGACTTAATTTAAATGACGCACCCTCACATATGATCAGCCAAAATTGGCGGAAAATTACTCCAATGGCACATTGTCATTTCAGTATCGGGTGTCTTAAGGGAGGATCGCCAATAGCTAGAATTCATATTAGACATTTGCTGATACGAGTAATATAGCTATGCGGTACGACGATAATGTGCATAATAATTAATTACAAAGTTTTCTTGAACACATAAGGTGACACATTAACAAATCTAATCAACTTTTTAAGAAAACATAAAACAAGATAAGTCTCATTATTGTTAATTAAATAGCTAACCAACTATGCGTAAGCTAATTTAAGACTATATACATAATTGTATCCACAATAATTGCCCAAGGTTAAATTTAACTACTTCCAGATAATGCACGGTGATAAAAAAGTTTGTGTTCAACCTGATAAAGAACACGATACAAAACAGCACAAAAATACTGCTAAGTAGTAGTGTCAATCTGACTACACGTAGTTAGAATAGGGTTAAGGTAACACTGGTCCTGGCGGTCGGCTACCAAGCACCATATCGAGTCAAATATTGTGTCTGTTGAAGAACTACCGTTCCTAACAGTATATATACTTCCATGTGGTGGAGAATACACACAAGATGTCAAACAATCCAATCACAGTTTCCGGTGAAAGTAAGATAGCAGGGTATGAAGTCTTATAAGCTACTTTCTGTGCAATTTAAAAAAATTGTAAATTGTAAATTTAAAATTTAAAAAATTTAAAAAAACCTAGTCCTGTAATGAAAGCGTCTCCATAGGCCCTTTCTACCCACCACTTCATGCAGAGAAGAATATCCTAATCAAATACTACCAACTCCCTAACCCAACCTGCCCTTTTGACAAACGTCAACAGATCAAGAAAGGATAAAATAAAGCTAAAGTTTCAAAATATTTTAATAATATAAATGAGCTACAATTGTTTCGCCTTGCGGCATCATCGGCCAACTGATAATTAACAGGTATAGACAACTATTTAAACATACACAAGTAACAGGAAACTGAAATACAATAGAGAAATCGGGACAGGTAGGGAGAATGACCTAGCAGGTAGATGAAGGTTAATGAACTATGTTAAGGATGGGTTTTAGAAGGGGTGAGGAATTTAATACAATTTGGTCATTTAAGTTGAAAGTAGGCCTAAATGAAATACATCTATTTATTTCTGAACATTCTAAATTATTTAATCTATTGCTTTTATTTTCTATGTGTAAGAGTTTAACATTCAATTTCGGATCAAAACTATGACCTGAGTCCAAAAGGTGGTTAGCAAAGTTAGAGTTTCTATAGCCATGTTTCCAGCTATTTACATGTTCTTTAATTCTAACTTTTATAGATCTACCTGATTGACCTATGTACTCAGTGTCACAATCTTGACAAGATATTTTATAAACTCCACTATTTTCTAACATTTAATTTTTATCTTTATTATTAACCAACATTTCCCCTAGATTTTTTGTACAATAAAAGACAACTTTACGATTACATTTAGTTGAAATAAGGTTACTGATTTAATAACTAGTTCTGTTAATATAAGATAATTTACAATATTTAACTATTTCAATGCTATCATTATGGGAAGAGTAGACTAAATTTTCAGCTCTTCGCTTTAACTTTTTTCTTAAAATATTATCTATTAAACTAACATCATACTTATTATTAACAGCAATTTGTTTAACGACATTCAGTTCATCATTGAAGTCATTAGGTGAGAGAGGTACAATAATAAGTCTATGTATCATGCTGTGAAAAGCAGCATGTTTATGGCTGATAGGATGGTTAGAATCAGCAGGTATAACTGTATCTGTATAAGTAGGTTTTCTGAAAATTTTAAATTTATGATAACTATCACTGATATTAATGTTAAGATACGAGAAATTAATGCTGTTATTGTTACCCACTTCCATAGTGAACTGAATGTTGCTATTTACAGAATTTATGGTTTTAAGTAGAGAATTTAACTGCCTATTAGTGCCATTAAACAAACACAAAACATCGTCAACATAACGGTACCATTTTTAAATAAAGGATTGTCTTTACCGAATAAATTATTTTCGAAATCAGCCATGAAAATTTCTCCTAGAAGAGGTGACAAAGGTGAACCCATTGCCAACCCTTCTATTTGTTGATAAAATGTATAGTTAAATTTAAAATAATTTTGACTAATGCAAATTTCTATGGCCGTTTTTAATTCATTACTAAGTGTTGTATCACCATTGGTATCTCTAATTATGTCATTGACTATGTTTTTACATTGGTTAATGGGTATACTTGTAAAAAGATTTTAACATCGAAAGATACAATTTTAGCATTAGAAGGTATAGTAACATTTCAATTTTGTTAATTAAATCTAAAGAATTCTTAATACTAGATTTAGATGTAAAATTAGTGGACCTTTAAATACAGTATTGACTTTTTGGGCCAATTTATAAGTAGGAGCATTGTTAAATGATACTACGGGACGAGCAGGAATATTAGGTTTGTGAAGCTTAGGTAGGCTATACAATCTGGGAGGTTGGGGGTTCATAATTCTCAAGTATTAATTGTACTAATTTGTTCCCTAATAACGTATGCCAATATATCTCCCTCTATTTACTTACCGAGACCATTCTCTGATCCCACCTGTTTGACTCGAAACCACCAGTGTATCATCGGTTCCTATTAAGGAGTAAATGACCCCTTTCTAGATAACTTATTCACCCTGTCATTGCCTGCAATTCCACAATGTCCAAGCGACCAGGTCTTTTCCCTGAGCCAAACTCATCAGTGTGTCTTTCCGCATTCATCTATAACACAGATGGCACCTTAGGCGAACCCACAACCGGTAGTACCGTTTGACTATGTGAGTAAATTCAACTCTTACTTTTTCTCAAACTTCCGCCTGAAACACTGATGTGTACATACTCAAAGGGCATGGTGTTTCGATCTCTGGTTCTTCCAGAAACACTCTTGAGCCTCAACACTCTATTTCACTTACACTGGATCGAGATACGTCCTATACGTAGGCCTAGATCACAACAAAATTAAAGCTACCATGAATTGTAAACTGATGATACCGGATAGAGTACTACATTCTTGGCCGTGAAAAAGAGAACATTTTGTACGATATTCTACACAAACGAAACATTTCTTATTTGTCGGGATACGTAATCAGTCAAAATGAGTTCATGTACAGACTCATTTCTAAAACCTTTTGGGTTCCAAGATCTCCGAATATTCGTCCTATTTTTTCAAGAGGTGAGATAAAAAAACTCCTGTATTCCAAAAAAATCTCCACACATTTGATGATTTCAAGATGGCCATCAAAGATTACAATCAGATTCTGAACCCTATTACACTCTACTCATACTTCCGAATATTCACAATTCCTTAAATGCCTAAATCAGCTATTACACAATAATTACCTTGTATTCTAATTAATAAATATTAGAACTAAAAAACAGAACTGAAAAAAACCCCTAACAAAAATACATTTCCTACTCTCCGCAATAAAAAAAAATCCTTGTTATAAATAAATATTGTGCTTGACTTGTGAGATAATAGATCGATAAAAAAAAAACTCGAACACCAGATTTCACAAAACTTACGATTACTTAATCAATTTATGTGAGATATGGTGTTGGGGTTTTTTTTTCTATCTAATCCTTGTTATAATCTGAGCCCAGAAACTTTTACATTACTTAGTAATACAGAACTAAAAGAAGGAAATTAGGAAATTATACGGTCCACTATACAGAAGTTGGGAAAACATTTCTAACTTTTGAAAGAGTAAATGTAGAAAAATGCGACTTGTGTAATCTTAACAGGGTTAACAGACGTAACTTTTGGCATACTGGTAAAAAAAATATCGGTTTTTGGGGGTAACTAAAAACTTTTAAATGTCAACCCTCAATCACGTTTAAACCCATATTTAATACAGTTTTTAAAGGTAATAATGAGTACAGGAGAACAACGTAAGTAGCTATGTTGCCCTTCTACTGTAGAAAATAAGATATCTATAACTAATAAACTGTAAAAACACTGCACCAACTTTCTCCCTCACCCATCCTCAAAACCAAATAAAAGCAACAAAAACGAAAACCATTCGGCAATATAAGTCATTCTGTAGTTGCCAATCAAAAGTGAAAATGAACCATGGACATCTTTACATGCCCAAAAATATAACCTAAACTTGCTTTGCTTGTGCCAGCAATAATTTTGAATTGAGATTTAGCTTTTTAAAATGTTAACGAAATCGGTAGATACGATTTTCAGAAATTAAGTTTCTTATACAACCCTAAGACCGATTTTTTTTTTTTTACCGATGACTCACGTATCTGAATTTTGGACAAATTGCGAGCAATACATTTTGTTGAATTCTTAGAAGCTAGATTTGATCAAAATTGTTGGAGTAGATTATGAGAAAACCGTAAATTTTTTTTCTTAATTCGCTTTTTAACGTTTTTATTTGGAATGATATTTATTGTGAAATATAGGAAGGTAGCCTATAATATAGTATAAAGCTATTATGTATAGTAAAATAAAATATAGTACAAAAGTGTTAACATAATGACATTATTATTTACTAGATAAGAGAGAAATAATTACAAAAAAGTAGGAGATTTAAATTTTAGATAAATCTTCAGTAATCTTCAACAATTAAATTTTTACATTAAAAAAAAAAAAAAAAAAAAAAAAAAAAAAAAAAAAAAAAAAAAAAAGTAGGCTATTGCAGAAAGTATGAAAATAATACCAGAGAAAAACCAAAATGGAAATTGATGCCTTAGATGATGTATGGTTTAAAAAAAATGTATTTTGTTTAATAACATCAACTGATGCATTCAACAAATCAATCAAGTAATTGTATTTCATGGCCTATTGTTACGTCATAACATTTTGACGGACGGGTCCAAAACCAATAAAGAAACTAGAGCCGAAGTATTTGGGCCACCTGGTTCCTAGCGAATACCCTAACATCTTTCAGGCGATAATCTACGCCATTAACAGATATGTGCAAAGCAACCTTGACAGGCGATACAAGAAGAAAAACATAGCAATTCTGTCAGACAGCCAAACTACCATCAAAGCTCTAAGCTCTCCAATCAACAGTTCAATTAGTTTGAGAATTCCTACTTGAACTTGATGAGTTAGAAGTAATAAAGTAGTTCTCTTCTGATACTTCAATGTGGGTACTATGACGCATAGAAATAGAGGGGAATGAAAATGCAGATGATTTTGTTAAGGATGGATGTTCCTCATTCGTAGAACCACAATTATTCTATGAACTTGGAGAAAATTACTTCAAGATGATACTCAAAAGAAGTGAAGTAGCCAGAAGGTAGAGGGAAGAATAAAAGGACTGAGGCAAGCTAAGGAACTGCTCGGAAATTATGACGGTAAGAGATCCAATAGCAAGAATAAGCTAAGACTACTAAAGGGCTTCCTTACGGGGTATGCCACACTTTAAGGTCATCTCAGGAAACTTGGATGACACGACTTGTAGGTACTGTAAGGAAGGTGAAGAAGCCCCTCGTCACCTACTGCGTCACCTACTTCGTTAGCTATTAAAGAATTTTGGAAAAATACCAATAACAAGTGGAAGATCTACCGTCTCTAAATCCCCTTCAAATTATAGAATTTATGGTAGCTACGAGATTGAAAAGGATGTAACTGAGTACCTCAGGAGTAATAAAAGGAACAAAGGAGTAATAGATCTACAAAGGTCGCAGGCCAGTGGTAACCCATAATATACAATAAATACAAGACGAAAAAGAATCCTGAAATTGAAAATTGAAATTGTCTTTAAAATTTGCCGTAATATGTTTAAAATTAAGAGTAAGGTTGCTTGACGTAAGATCTTAAGTGGATATATGCACTTTTTTTAGACACTGTTAGATGAATCGTAGCGTTTTATCCCTGCGGTAGTTCTACCGGTGCTAATCTTAAGTGCAGTTTAAAAAACTTAGAAAGAAAAGCATTAAAAGATCCCAAAGGTTAGCTGGCAGCCTATAGATAAAAAATAATATAACAGCCTGCTTAGTGCTGAACTCTTGGTACTAGTTCAGAACGTCAATTAATTAGTTCTTTGATTTATTTATTTTTAGAACACAGCGCCCTCCTTTCTTCCATCGATCTATCACAAGAACAAACTTTTCAATTAACTTAGAGAAGAAATAAAAACAAACTTGGGAAGAGAGTTGATTTTCAATCTCCGGTCTGAGAAACTATATTCCAAGCCAATTTCAAAAAGTCATTTGTGGAAAAGACAAATCTATTTACGTATCCAGACTAAGTGTAGTTTAAATCTATTTGCAACAAGCCGAAGGTCAATTAATTCGATATTTGCAAAATTAATTAAACACTCGCTTAACAGCTGACATACTGACAAGATAGGATGCGAATTTCTGTTGTTTTTACTTTGTCATATATTTGTAGTACAGAAAAAGTTGGGTGATGTTAAAAAATAAATCGAGGTAAAGATTGTTGCGTACATATCAGTTTTGAGGTCCCCTGACTCCATAAAAGAGGTGTTTAGAATGTATGTCGTATATGAAATTCTTATATATCCGGACTCTAAATGAAGAATCAATCACAATATATAAATTGTAAAATTTATCTTATTTTACGCAATATTTACTTTTACATTAATTAAGAGTTTTTAAGATATCTTTACAAAGATACTGAATTGTCTTCAAATTTGTAACAGACATAAATGTGCTCGACGATACATGTTTGCAAATAAGCGATTCACTAAACTGGGTGAGATGCCCATTACAGCGTCAGTCATGTTGTATTGTTATATACTGAGTCATTAAGATAGCCCGATAGGAAACACTGTGGGAGAGACAGAGCCGACGACCGTGGTGGCCACAGATTTTTCGCAATTAATTGATCGTCGAGGAACTCCCGAATCATGGTCGTTGTTTCATTAGAGGCACGACAAGTCGCAATCATAACTACAAATTGTTGAACGATTTCTCCATAAACAACAGAATTAACTGTGTTGTCGAAGAAAATCAGTCAATTCTCTTTCTGGATATGGTATATCAAACTCCCATTTTCGCCGAGTGAAGTGGAACCTCGTTAGTTAGTTAGTGATTTAAGGGTCCAAGGCTATTCACCCTATTGTCACTGCAACCCACTGCTTGGCATTTTAATGTTAGTGCCCCACTACCTGAGAGCAGCACTGTATGCACATCTTTTCACCTGTAGGTTCAGAGGTAGAAAATCCAGAGCCGCTTCCATGGCAGCGGTGGTGGAAACTCGTGTAGCCCAGATGCGAGTGTTCTGGCTGTTAATGTATCCATTTAAATAAAACCAGATCTCATCACAAAAAGTATAGTTAAGTTGATTATTGTTATAGTTACGAAGGACGTAATTGTTGGACTACCCTAATTCGATATGGCCGCAGTTTCAGGAGTTTAGTGACTCTAAGATATTTCGATCTACTGAGATAATGCTAGAAGTGATTTACCGGGATAAAGTAGAACAAACAGTCTGCTGAACACGCTCCGGCACACTGACTGAAAGCTGACAGTTTTCAGATCTTGCACAGATCATACACTGTTTTTTTCCCTGCGATAGAAGAGATTTTTTTCTACGGACAACTCAGCACAACGATTTTAAGATTTTATCCGAGAAGTAAATTTCCAACAAGCAACCCCCTGATTCTGCTTGAGACTCAAGTCTAACAGACTAGCGCAGACATATGACGACTGAAGGAGATGGTGACGTCATCACACAAAAATCGTTCCCTGAGGTTATCCAAACATTTACAATCAACAATCTTTGTTAGCCTTGTAGCTAACATCAAAAAGAAATACAGACAGAGATATAAGAATCACAAATAGTGCTATGTAGTGATACAACTAAATCAAATTTTGATATATGGGCATTTTAGATCATGTATATTGATACTTTTTTTTCATTTTTTAAACATTAATTTTGGGAGTGGCTGTCGTCGGGTTTACCGATTTCGTTCTAATTTTAGTGCGAAAAGATTAATGACTCAAAACCGTATCCAAAATATCAAGTACAAATTACTATTACTATGTTTCAGACATAATTAGCAAATATATATAGACTGCCGTCATAAAAAGTTCGATTTTAATTCAATACGAATACGTTAAGGACATGTTTATTTCACAAGCTATGCAAGTTTGAACCCTTATTTTTTCCCTTTCTAAAATTCACTGTTCGTTTTCAATATTTAATCGACATCTTGCCAAATGATATTTTCGTTAACGATTGATTTTGTTTCGTTATTATTTGGTTTTGAAAATGAATTAATTTTTTTTTTTTTTTCTACGAGGGTAGGTGAAAACCTGCAACAGGCACTAGCACTCCCGTAAGTACTAGTAGTGTGGGGGTCGACCCACTAAAAACACCTCCCTAAAGGCTGAAACTGAGCTTGCTATCGCCCATCTATCAACTTCCCTCTCTTGAATCGTCAACGTGTGTAGGGGTAAAGCCCAGCGGCTAATCCCAGAGTGATACTCTATTAATTCTCACATCGACCTCGCCATCAGCCACATTTCTATATCAGGTCATGCGGCTTTGTTCTCTTAAGTCTCCTCAACATGGTTGGTGTTTCCGCCAACATGCTAATAACTGCCGGATTTTCGTGGCTTTGAATTCGTTTTGCATGACTGTGAGCAAGCCTGGTCACCATCTCATTGACAAACTCCACCTTCAAGTCCCTGTGGAGAAAATCATTTCTAATATACCAAGGGGCATCAACTATACCCCTCAGTACTTTATTTTGAAAGGTTTGTATGGTTTTTACATTTGTTTGTTTCGTACAGCCCCAGAGCTGGATGCCATACGTCCACACAGGTCTAAGTATCTGTTTGTACAATAATAACTTATTTTCAATTGACAGTTGAGATGTTCTCCCAAGCAGCCAATACATTTTTCTGTACTTTATGTTCAACTCCTCTTTTTTCTTTTTAACATGCTCTTTCCACTTGAGCTTAGCATCCAAAGTTATACCTAGATATTTTGCAGTATTTGAGTAGGGTACAGGTTGTCCATTTATGTTTACTCTCACAGTTTCCACCTTCCTATTTGTGAAATTCACATGAACTGATTTGGATTCATTGAGTTTTATTCTCCACTTTTGGGTCCAGACGCCAATTTTATCAATTATTCTTTGAAGTTTCACAGTTGACTTCACTGCATCCTCACCAGTCGCCATGATTGCAGTGTCATCCGCAAACGTCGCCACTGTAGCTTCAGTTGGCTCTGGCATATCCCTCATGTACAAAACATACAGTATTGGCCCAAGAACACTACCCTGAGGCACTCCCGCTTCGATTGGCTTCAGTGAAGAATATACATTATTGTATTTAACACGAAAGTATCTGTCAGCAATGTACGACTTCATTAACAGGAAAAACTCACTTGGGAGATCTCTGTGCAGCTTATAGACAAGGCCCTCGTGCCAAACTCTATCGAAAGCTTGAGCTACGTCCAAGAAAACTGTTGAGCATACCTCCTTATTTTCTAGAGTCTTCTCTATTATACTGGTCACTCTATGTACCTGTTCAATGGTAGTGTGTTTTTTCCTAAATCCGAACTGGTGGTTGGGAACTAGATTTCTTTCCTCTAATACTGGTAAAAGTCTTTTCAAAAATATCTTTTCAAAGAGTTTTGAAATCACAGGTAACAGAGAGATTGGTCGGTATGATCTCACATCATTTGGTGGTTTATCTGGTTTGGGTAGCATTATTACTTCTGCTACCTTCCACTGGGTAGGTACATGTTTTAATCTGAAAGCACCATTGAATATAAACAATATCTTCCTGAGAGCCTTATCTGGTAACTCCTTTAATATTCTTCCCGTAATAAGGTCAAATCCAGGTGACTTTTTAGCATTAAGATTTTTCTTAATTTCCTGTTTTAACTCTTTTAATGACACCTTTTTTATTTCCTTGTGGTCCACTCTCGGTACTGATGTGATGTCTTCTAGATCACTTTGCTTTGGTCCAGGCTTAAAAGTTTCTTCTAGGTACCTTGCGAAGAGATCTACTTTCTCTCGGGCGCTTTTTGCCCAGAGTCCATCTTCCTTCTTTATGGGTGGTTCCAGATTTTTTGGCCTTTTTAGGTTTTTTGTTGCTTTCCACAATGAATAGTCCGTGTCCTTCAGGGAAGTCAGACTAGCTAAATATTTCCCTACCTCCTCATTTTTAACCTGACTTATCAGCTTTTTTAGCTTATTGCATAATGTATTCAGTTTATTTTTGTTTTCGGGTGTGCGCATTCTCTGCCATGCTTTCCTGGCTCTTCGTTTTTCCAGGATAAGTTCTTTTATTTGAGGTGAATAGGTTACACCAACCACACCTTTGCTCTTTTTGTGGGAAGTGCTCTCCCATACTGCTCTCTGTATGTTGTTATTTAACATATCTACTTCCTCTTCCAATTGGTATGAATTTTTTATTGGTGTGTTAAGATCCATGTACTCTTCAAGTATCCAACGAAATAATGTCCAATTTGTTTTATTATTTTCTAATCTAGGAGAAGGCTCCTTTCTTACAAGTCCTTCACTTATTGTCATAACCACAGGAGAATGATCAGAAGAGAGATCCTGCTTGTTTTCCACAAGTATAAATGAATTAATGATAAAGTTTGTACGTTGTTTTTTCACCATTTATTTCTTTATCGGCTCGTTTGCCGACTTTGATCCGGAAATAATGTACAGGGTCTAAATAAAATTTAGAACTCGCTCAACGAATTATGAGGATATGATAAAACTAAAACTACAAATTTAATATATTTTTGTTAGAGCACAGTAGTTTTTGCTTGTTACGTTTTTAGGGCTCATTTTACTATTAACAGTACTGCAATATCTCAATCTCGAAATAATTTTAGAATGTTACGGAATAAAATGATCTCACTGTACCTGGGGAGTTTTTTCAACTTTGACTTATCGTTAGTTTAGTAATGTTGTATTACATAGGCCATAATAGTAAAGTCACCAAAGCTGGTTAGAAAGGTTGAACGTAATCGGTAATGTTTAACGTCTCGTTAAAGCTGGCAGGAAATATTCATTCATGTTTTTCCCCTTTGTTGTTTAAAGGCGAAAAACTTCTCAGTCTTCATCGGGAAAGAACAAGAACTGGTCACATAGACCTGATAGACGAAAGAGAGGGATCTAACCCAAGATTAAACGAAAAAATATAGATCCAACCTAGGGGTTCCCACACTCGTACCCACTAAAATAAACTCCTGAAATGAGCCGTTGAAACGCCTCTTTTTTATTGTAAGAAGGTGTCGGCTTATATGACATATATGATCAGAATCGACACGCCCATACTAACTATAAGTGAGCCCCTGAAGGCAAGATTAATTCATTACTAGTGCCAAAAGATCCAAAGCAAAAGACGTAACATTCGTCAGATCGTAGCTTCAACCGTTTTCGTCTCCCACAAAACGAACACGCCTACAGAAAACGTAACATCAAATTTGTTGACTGATATTCTAACAGTCCCTTTATGATATAAATAACACAAGCTGTTGCTTAACAAAGATTTAATGTTGCAAACAATGGCACGTGACATTAATTTATGAAATCGACCTTCTTAAATGACCTTTGATTACTTAATGACCTAGTAAAAATTTTAATCTTTGGATTGTTACTTTAATGAAATAGTCTGTATGGTAATAAAAATCTTGCGATAAGGGTTTTACTAGCACATATGTCAATGAATAAAATCGTATGATACAATGGCTATTATAACTTGCAATTTAGATTCTGTATCAGCAGTTGTATAAATAAGTAGTTGGTAGTAAGTGTAACTAAAGACGATTTTTTTTCCCATTGTTGTTTAAAGGAGAAAAACCTCTCAGTCATCATAACCTTCTAAAAAAAAGGACAAATTAAAGACCCCTAACCTTCGAATACTCTAATAGCGTCAGGGTCGGAAGTCAACAAGAGTTGGTCAAGAGAGATCAGATGATAGAGAGGAATCTAACTCAACACTAAATGAAACAATATGTGTAGGTCCAGCTTAAATCCCTTGAGATTGCCACGCCAGTGAAACCCTGAGGATGGGTAGTTTTTTTTTATTGTAAGAACGTATAGTCTTATATTTAATATTGTGTATGATCAGAATCAGTTTAGAGAAGCCACGTTATTTTTTAAGCCTCTTTGGATGTACTAGGCAATATATCACCTAAATTTGGAAATTCGATGAAAACTAAAAGAGGACAATCTATTTTTATAAATGTCATAACTCACTGACTTATCACGAAATCTCTGGATCCAAAAACCTAGAACTATGAATTTTTGAACATGATTTGGGATAGGTCTGTAGACGCCTACTAAGAAAGGGTTTAGAAAATGTTCCACTCCAAATGTGTTTTTTACCCCTAAAGCATATCTCTGGATCCAAGAAGCCTAGAGCTATGAATTTTTTAACATGGTTTGGGGTGTGTCTGTAGACACGTACTAAGAAAAGGCTTTGAAAATGTTCCACACCAAGGGTGTTTTTTTACAATTATCATATTTCTGGATCCAAGAAGACTAGAGGTATGAATTTTTTAACATGATTTGGGATAGGTCTGTAGGCGCGTACTAAAAAAAGGGTTTTGAAAATGTTCCATTCCAAGGGAGGTTTTTATCCCTAAAGCATATCTCTGGATCCAAGAAGCCTAGAGCTATGAATTTTTTAACGTGGTTTGGAGGTAGGTCTGTCTTTAGACGCGTACTAAGAAAGGGTTTTAAAAATTTTACTCCTAAAACAACTTGTGTTAAAACAATATTTCTTTATAAAACTATCTCAACTATCCCGAGGTGAAACTGGGGCCATCAGCTAGTATTGTAATACTGTATTCAATTAAAAATCATCAGAAAAGATGGTTTTTGCACTTTTAAAAAATGAATCAAAATTCCCATGTAAGTTCCAACCATTGAAGTAGGAAGAAAAGGCCTTGGCCGATCTCTATAGAAATTTATACTTTCAAAATCCACATGGAAACTGGTCGGAAGATCTAATCAATGAAGGTTATTGATGATAATGATGCAGATTAAACGTGCATATCATTTAATTACGTCAAACAGTATTGAAAATGAAAAAAAAAGGTTATCAGCGACAAAAAAACTCTTAACATTTTATTGTAATTAATCTATAATTACTTCCGGAACAACTTTTTAGAACGGATTCTAAGAGCTGCCTGATCTATACTTATCAGAATTATAAACAGGGTAGACTACAAAATACTGAGCACTTAGCTGATACCTGTCATTTGACGTACAAGTATATTTCTTTTGCTCTTTTTTACATTAAATCCTTTGGCGACTTCAACATTAATACTAATTAATACCAATTACCTGCCAGTTTTAACTGGAACATTTTCGAACTTCCGATGGGGAATTTTTTTTAAATTATGTCTCTCCTGACGCCTGAACAAATATTCAATTGCTCCTTTATGAACGCTTCATTCACTTTGAATCCCTTATTTCGACCCTCGCCGAATCAAAGGATCCTTTTATCAGAGAAATGTACAACAACAATCTATGACGGGCTCACGATCACGGTCAAGATCCCGATTGAATCGCTTAGTACCAGTTACCAATCCGTGGCAAACGTATACCACACAAGCTCAATTGAACGCCATGCTTTTAGGCGATCCTCCATCGGACTTGTGACGAAATGGCGGCTCTGAAGTAGAAGCGAACGAGCTATGAGTTGTGTTTTTTTAGTAGTGTGCTAAATTGATTGTAGCCGGTTAAATTTAGTGAACGTGACGAGTGGTTTCCTCCGAGGCCACATATCACTGGAGCAGTCCGTAGTGTGATAAATATCTACAGCAGAGTTTATTTACCGCCGGACTAGCGTTAAGTGTCTCTAATGTTAATATTGTTAAGTTCCTTGATTATTAATTAATTATTAATTGGTTGGTTAGACATTGTTTTTGAGATAATTCACTAAATATGAAGTGTCATAGATTCACGACCTGGAACTCAAAATAGCGTGTGGTCGGGCTTCTAATAGGGTTAATCGAATGATCTAGCTAAAATCAACAATTGCCCGTTACGTTGATGACTAAAATCGGGTTTTTTTTACTTTGTCTGCTAATTAGCCGCGGTGGTCACTTTGTTAAAATTCATGAAATAGTCTTTAAATAATATATTAATATATTTTAATTCAAATACTCTTTTACTTTTGATTAACGTCCCTTTTCATGCCTATAAGACACCCGTCGTAAATATTTCTCTTTGAACTCATTTGAACTAAAATTTACGATTGCTCATTTAAGCTTGGTATTCGTTTGCCACCGATTGGCTCACCGATTCAACCGGAAACCCAACCATCAACCTAATGGACACCAAGGACATACTCTATAATCCGTGCTAGCATAGAGATTTCGGGAAGGGTAATTATGCAAATCGTTTTAGAATGGTTTCAAAGTGGTCATCATGGTAACTAGCACCAGGCCAAAGAATCAATCCGGAGGTCTAGGGACTGTCTTTTTCACTTGAAATCTAGTATTTACCTGCCTCCAATTGTTTCAGCGAATCGCCCAAGGACAAGACACATTTTCGAATGCCCTTGTCAACACAGTTAACACTTTGACATTAACATCATGAAATTTGGGTTTATTAGATGTTCCTCAATGCCCCAGGAATCTTTCAAGCATATCCCTCTTCGGTAAGGATATTTTTTGTTCTTTGGACAGAAAGCCTAAAGCAATTTAGCTAGATCTCGACTTCGGAAAAACTTATTTAGGAGTTAAATACCCAAATAGATTTCTACGAATAATAAAATTAAACGATGAGGAAAATTTACATTTCAAACGAAAAACTATTTACGAAGTAGTAATAAAAAATGAATCTATATTTAAACTGTGTGCTCCCCTCCCCCCACATCCCATCGCAATGTTGAATGACTAGATCATCATAGACATATTAGAAATATATGATTTTATCATTACACACTGCGTGGCGTGGCGCGCTACGATTCGCCGAACTCCATATGGTTGTATCATCGATGGAGAAATTTTTATTTTTAATTCATCTTCTGTGTGCTTTTACGTAAAATAAAATATTCCTTTCTCATCTTTTTCGTGATATCGTAGAACAATATTGCATAACTTATCCTATTATGTTTTGGGTTTATGTTCAGAAATGAATACAATTTTTGTTTTCAAACTTTCTACAATGTACACATACAAAATCCGAAAACAAAAAACTTCATCTTTGTTTTGCTGTTGATTCCTAATTTATATGTCTGATTCGTCCTACATTATTAATCTTATTAAATTTGAGTTAATATTACATTTTTTTGAAAATAACAGCAAAATATTAACATCACTATACCTTAGTCTCCCGTTTTAACAGAGCGATCTTTGGTTTATATAAATGCATATTTTTTAAAAATTTAAATATGAGTTATAACAATATTTATAATACTAAATAAATTTAATATTTACACATCATTTTCCGGCAATTATGTTTTAAAAGAAAAACTAATTTCACCCATCTGTTCGTACTATCATTCACAAGCTGTTTTACAGAATTATAATACATGTGACTGATTATCGACACATTTAACATATAGACTATGTCAAAACAATTTGTTCAATTTTATCCCTATTATTTCAGAGCTTATAAACTAAACAGATATTACAACAAACTTAGAATCCCCCCCCCCTCTCTTGACATGACACAAGAGAATTATTAATGGCGTGCTTTGACTTGATCGTTATTAAAATTAATATTTTAGTAGCATTAACATTGTCAGTTGAGAGACTATTTAAAAAAAAAAAGAAGGTTAAATTTGGTACAAGTAGTCACGGAACCTCGGGGTAGGGCTAATGAGACATGGCTACTACGTCATTAGTTAGAAAACATCCCTAACTTAAAGCTTTAATAATGCATACTGCTTTTATACAGCGTCTCAGGTGCTTTCAAACAACTGAAACAAAGCTTCTTAAACACGGGGAGAAAAAAACACGAAGATTTCATTCGATAACATCTTTTCGTAATTATCTTCTTTATTTTTTGTTAGGAATTGTACACAATTTGAAAAGGTAAATAATGAAAAATAAATTGACTAGGGATGTTTATAAAGATACAATTTAAAACCTATACTGTTGTCAGTAAGGGATGCTAATAAATGGATTCATATCTGGAATTGTCTCAGAACTACATTACGACTAGGAGGTCACAACAATGGAACACTTTGTTAGGTTCCAGGGTATTTTGGGAATACAGTAGTTGCAATGCATGTACAGTTGTGTTGGTTAACATATAATCACGGCAAACTTCAAAGGATCTGAGCCGTTCTGTGGCATTCCCAGACCAATCAAAATCACTGGATTCTAATCAATTTAGGTTAAAGTTAGTCTTGGTCTTGTAAGCGCTCCACGACCGATGTTCTGTACAATATAACACTTTGCTGGTTTAGAGGTCATGCTGGGATTGGTGGAAATGAATGCGCAGATGCGCTGATTAATAAGAGATCAGCGGGACACTTCATAGCACCCGAGTCTATATGGTATATACAAGAGGCCGACAATTCAAACCACACTGGAGTAAAAAACAGCACGAGGAGAAGTGGGAGACTACACAGGATTAAGAAAGAGTATATTCTTGGTTGTTGCTCCTTCTAAGAAAACTGTATCCTCAGTTAGGCAGATGTCCAATATAAGGGAAATAATAGGTTTCATCATAGAGCACGGTCATCTGAGAAAACAGTTTCACAGGTCGCAGAGTAGCCTGTGTAAGAAATGCTGTCTGCAAAAAGAAACTGAACAGCACCTGCTCTTTGAATATAAATATTTTTACCTGGAGAGGTTTGAAACCATTGGGTCAGTGATAAAAAGCTTGATAATACCTCCTTGTCAGGTAGCTTCTAAAGTTCGTTAAGTTCATGAATATTCCACGAGAACCCTGGTAACGTATCATTTGACAGAGGAATAAATCATCGCGGCTGACGTGTTTAAGGATTAGTCAACCCAAAATAAGAATAAGAACATATACGGTTTCAAATAGTCAAGCGGTTGTCGATATTTCACTAAACCTAAATTCGTTCATTAGTGCAAAGAAAGCATACAAAAACATTATTTACGAAAATCAAAATAATACTATCGCTGGTTATGTACAACCACAAATTCTTTCAAATAATACACTAGAGACTTTGTGAATAGTAGACTTTGCTCCTCGGATGTAATTACACATTCTTTAAATAGTTAATTTAAACTCATTTATACGTTTGCTTAAAGTACGACGGGACCAACAATATTCTATGACCAAGGAATAACATTAACTACAACCACAGATACTGTACACCTGAACAAAACACAACACACAGAAATGTTAAATGATTTATTGTTGGCAACAGAATTGCAGACCACAGCAGTAGTAATAATGCTACACCCATCGCTGTATAAATACCCCGGAATACTGACGGATTTAAATGAAAAACATACACAGGAAATCACAGGGAACAAAATAATGTAACTGATAAATCAATAACAATTTATTTGATATTTTTGTAACCCTATGAAACTTGAAAAAATATTAATTCTCATAAAAAAAATGTCTGGGGAAATGTTTAATAGTCGAAGTGCGGGTACTTTCCTTACAACCGTCCAGTAACTGTTTTGAGTGGCCGCCATTTTAAAACGGCATACTTCATAGTTAGGTCTAATTGCAAAGAACCTTACTTCTAAATTACATAACGACGTTCATAACTTTGTAACAAATAGACGAAATTCCAAATGGTTGAGTTTAAAATGTATAAACGAGTGCGGTGAATAATTTCAAGTTATAAATACAACCCCACTTCACTTGTTGCAACTCCATCCTGGTCAATTTATTGATTTGATCTTTCCTCTTTTCTTTACACTCGTCCCTCAGAACCTACTTGATATCAACTTCAAACAATAATAAAACAAAATGATAAAGAGATCTTAACCATACCCTCCACACTTCACAAGAGAGGAATCCATCCCAAGAACGAGGAAAAAATCAAATTATAATTCACACGGAATTTTCAATTACAGTACTTGGGTTGTGACAAACTGGTTTGGATCATTATCTTTATTTAATCAAAATTTGAACAAAATCTATATAGCCACTATAAACCAAATTTGATAAAAAAAGTATTTTTTGTTTTTTCATATGGCTAATATAAACCAATATACCAAATTTGATAAAAATCGTAATTTTATGGTTTTTTTCTTATGGCTCTACTATATATATACCGGGTGTTCAAAAAGTCTGGAAACCCCTTAATATTAATTTTATTAATAAACGCAGAACAATGAAACTCTAGGATTACGTCCTCACTGTAGTTACCGACTTTTTGCTCATTTTACCTGTTTTTTTATGCTTTGGGGGAACGTCCTGTGGAGGAAGTCTAAAAAATCTTAAATATAAGCATAGGTCGAATTATACCTCATTTTAAAGGTCTTTGTTAGAGGAACACATTGCCGCAATCCCGACTGAAAAAAAAAATTCATTGGAAATGGCAGCCTCTTAAAGTTTGTTTGATTTTAATGCTAATTCAATGGCAAATTTTTAGTAAGCTTTAGTTTAGATTACAATGTCACTTAGTGAGACAGAGCAAATAACCATTTTGATAATGAGGGGTTATGGGGATAGAACTCGTTCATATGAGGAGGTAAGCCGCTTGTTCAATGAAACTTGCCCCCATTAATCACCTATTCAAAAATCAACAGTGTTGAAGACCGTACAGCGCGGTTCTGTAACAGATCGGTCAAGATCCGGACGGCCAAAATCATAACCAATGCGACCAATCAGCTACACAAGAACACCACTTCGAGCACCTTCTGTAATACCTTCCAAGGTTTGTTTATTTTTTTCATAATTATTGTCATGCAAAGTAAGTAATTTAAACAACAACTGACATACTGTCTGTTCAATTTCATTAATAATAATAATTGTCCCCAATTACATCTGTGCACTCCTAACGTTTTTAAACAATTAAATCGACCATTACTGATATTTCCTATCCCTCCACACTCCAGCTGTGAAATTCTCATAGCTGAAACACTAACATAACCAACACGGTTGAGTATTCACTTCTGCCTCTTAATCTTCGCAACGTAAAGTTAACAAATTGTAAAAGGCTGTCATTTCCAAACGAATGGTCCTTTTTCAGTCGGGATTGCGGCAATGTGTTCCTCTAACAAAGACCTTTAAAGTCAGGTATAATTCGACCTATGCTTACATTTAAGATTTTTTAGACTTCCTCCACAGGACGTCCCCCCAAAGTGAAAAAAGACAATTAAAATGAGAAAAAAGTCGGTAACTACAGTGAGGACGTAATCCTAGAGTTTCATTGCTCTGCGTTTATTAATAAAATAAATATTAAGGGGTTTCCAGACTTTTTGAACACCCGGTATATAAATATATATATATCCCCCCCTTTTGGTAATGGCTAATAACCAATATACCTAATTTGATTAAAATCTTAATTTTGTATTATTTCTTATGGCTCTACAACCAAATTTTAAAAACCTCTTTAGGTAATGACTAATATAAAACAATTTACTAAATTTGATCAAAATCGGTGCAGTAAAGAAGTGCACAAAATACTTTTTTAACTCATTGGATCTCAAAATAAACTTTTATGCGAAAATTTGACATCGACTTTTTGAAGGCTCACATAACTTTCTCTAAACTACAAACAAACACAGAGTAAAACACAAAAATAATTGAATTTCATCATTATCAGCTACCTTGTATTGTGGCTCATTATCGATTAACGTTAGTTAAAAGTTAACAATTAAGACAAGAAACATTGTTTTTTTACACTTTAACGTCAAAGTTTGTTTTTATCTTAGCTAGAACTTCCAATTAAGATGTCTTAGAGCAAACAGTTTGTGATAGGTTTTTAGGATTATGTGGGTCACATTTTAAAACTTCGTTTAAAACTTTATTAATTTAAAGATCAAGAGTTATAAAGTGTAGATAAAATTGAATTTTAACATTATAAATTTAAACCTTGTTTAACTTTCCTTTAGTTTTGTTGTTGTTTCACAACCGAAGAGGTCATCACAAGATCCTTTGACTTTCTGACCCATGCGTAAAATGGAGAAAGTTATGTAATGGCTCAAAAAAAACGATGTCAAGTTTTTTTTCTGATATACCAAGCTCCTAAAAGCCCCCCCTAAAATTTTATTTTTAATGGAAATAGACAGATTTGATTTGGGGAAAGTTTAGACAACCAAAGGAGGAGTTTTTTGAAGTATCGAAATCTTCAACCCTTACCCCAAAAATGGGGTAGTTTGGGGGTAAGTCAAGAATTTTAAATAGCAACCCCTATTGAGTGATACTTCATTTTAAAGGTCTTTTAAAAATAAGAGTAATGGCGCAAACTAGAGGTCTCTAAGTTCACTCTACCCAACATTAGCGACCAATCGAATTGTGAATGTTAACCTACAAACTCCGGTTGTTTTTATTACATTACAAACTGCTCTATGTTGGTAAAATGATGGTAAAAGCCTTTACCTTGTTTTTTTAGCTCATATTATGTTCTGGAAATGGCTACCATTTAATTCTTGGTAGAAATAGATTCTGGACTCAAAAGCTTCGGAATGTTTTGTAACATTTTCGGTGTAATTATTAACGTAAAAGTCACAATTCGATTGGTCGCTATGTTGGGTAGGATGAAATTAGAGACCTCTAGTTTACGCTATTATTCTTATTTTTAAAAGACCTTTAAAATGAGGTATCACTCAATAGGGGTTGCTATTTAAAATTCTTGACTTACCCCCAAACTACCCAATTTTGGGGGTAAGGGTTGAAAATTTCGATACTTCAAAAAATTCCTCCTTTGGTTGTGTAAACTTTCCCCAAAGCAAATCTGTCTATTTCCATTAATTTTAAAAATAATAATAATAGGGGGTGGGACTTTTAGGACACTTGGTATGTGTTTTTAACGTCCCCCCTGTTTCAAAAAGGTGGAACATGGTTTTAGAAATAACGTGTCGTCCGATTTTAATCAAACTTGGTGTAACGGTTTTAAAATGATAACAGAGTTTAGCTAGGAAATTCAATGTCTTATATGTAATAATCAATGTAAATAATAAAAGAACACTGAATTTCAAACGTAATACACTAAAAGTTTACTTAAAAACTCGTAAACATTAATTCACTATTTATATATGAAATATCACTGAAGGTGTAAAGATACATTTAGCCTAGGAAATTGTAAACAAACCTGATGTACGAATATAAAAATAGTCGTAATATTTTATTTGTGGGCATAAAGGGAGGATGTGTAAATGTTTAATTTAATAAATATAAACTCAAATTAAAGTGTAGTAATAATAATAAGTGAAGTAAAACTATTAAATAAAAAGGTAGAAGATGAGAAGTGAGGTTATTTGCGTAACGGCGACTACGATGGATTTGGATTAATGTTTTAATGAACTAGCAATACATGGGGAACAGATTGAAACGACGTGATTGATTGAAATCGTTTTGAGATAGAAATTAACGGTTTAAAACGTAATTTAATGCGAATTAAAAAACTAAATAATTTAATAAAATAATAAATATGTTTAGTTGAAAATTTAAATTGTGTAATATAGTTAAATGTAAATATTATAAAGAAATTAGAAAATACTGTGTTCTGATTAGACTAAAAACAAAAAAGTTCATTTTGATTACAGCATCAATACGCCGTGACAATCAAGAGTGTTTACGAGAAAGCGTCGCCAAATTTGAAAGGAAAAATGATCGACGAGAGAGAATGTCGCCAAGTCTGGAACGCTAAAAGAAAAATGTTGATACAGTATGTGTTTTACAGAAATTTAATGTGAAGATACTAAAGAAGAGCCAACAGTGGTTTCTAATGGAAGAAAAGTAAAGGTAAAGAAAAAAGAATTCATCTTTATAAATAAACCCATGAAGTATAAGTTTGAAATAATAATGAACTAATTTCATTATCAATTATTAAAAAGACAGTGTTGGAAGAAAATAGTGAACTTTAGTTTGAACATTAATTAATTAAAATTGAAATAATAAGCAAATAAAAACAAAGTTTTATATATAAATAATAAATTAACATCTGCCAACGAATCAGAATAATCCGAGATAAAGAGTGATAAATAAATAATAAAATTTAATTTTTGTAAAGGAAAATAAAAACAACTTGTAATTTAACAAGAATAAATAATATTGTATTGTAAATGTTTATATATTATTATTGATTTGTGTTTTTCATTTAATTTTCAGAGTAAAGGTACATTTAATAGTCGAGGAGGAAACTTTTTTTTAAATCACTCGGTATAATAATATTAAAATTTCAGTATTTTAATTAATTCCTGTTCGATGTACTAAAAAAGGAGGTCGGTATAATACACAAGTACCTAAAAGAATAAAATGGCGGATTGGAGGGGGGAGCTCAGCGTTTACGGATCTACATTTACAGGAACTTTTCCCTTTACCAACAAAACACATCCTGAAAGTGTCCTCGTTTATTTGTGACTCACCTGTATATGTTATTTATTTTATAAACTTATTATTCCTATACTATGATTAAATATATACAGGTTTCTACTTACTAAAACTGAGACTGCTTTATTTAGGACTCACCTAAAACATAAAACAACAGTTTGTCAAACAAGTGTAATAAGAACAATGGTAACAAATAAATCAAGTTATCAGGTTTCACAATATCTACCAGCTGCTTTTAATTAAAAGCCCCGAAGGACTAATTATTCACTGTGGTGTGAGAGAGAGAGGGAATTACGTTACTCATCTAAAGTTACATAAGCAAGAACAATATTTGCAACAACAATATTTGTTGTAAAATTTTCAGTTTTAACTCACTGTGGTGAATATACAATGAAAGAAAATTCACCAAAACCACAATAAAACACTAACAGTTAAGTTAGTTTTATATTCATACCGTGATGTATAAGAAGGCAGCAGGCGTTGCCACGCCCATTGACATGATGTGTGACGAGGCCGACTGTGATTGGCCGAGGGGATCAGGTGGGGGGAACTCCTAGCTGCAGTAGTAATCGTAGTTATTAAGGTTAGTGTGTATTGTACCTCTGAAGATGATAGCAGTGATATTGAAATGTAATAGCGTAGAATAAACATAACTATACAATCTTTATGTTGTTAGTTTTTTTTGTGGTTTTGGGGAATTTTCTTTCATTACACTTTAACGTTTAAAAAAACCAAAAAATCTATTTTTGTTACTTTTTTATAAGTATAGAAGAAGTTACACAATAGGTTAGAAGATTTATGTGTAATTTTTCTCGAATATATATGAGAGAAAACATATGCTCAGAGCCAAAACATTTGTTTTTTAAATCATGTCTGTCTGTCGTCTTCCAGTTATCTGTAGCTCAAAATAGTGAACTGCATTTGATCAAATTTTGTGTAGGCATATTCTGGTTACATCTTGAGATGTTATTTTTTAGCTAATTAAAAATTTGCGGCTGGCTGTATAAGAAAAAACTCAAAATCGAAACTACCGTTTATGAAAAAATTGATTCTATGAACCCAACCAAAAATATTTTGGTCATATCTAGGGATCTTTTTTGGACAACTCAAATTTTTGGTGCTGGCTTACAAAAAACAAAATTACAATTTTCTCAAAATCACTTCAAACGATTTTTAACAAATTTTGCACACGTGTGGCCTCTATGAACCCAATCAAAACCTACTGGTCCCTAACTCTCCAAAAACGCTGGTTGGTGAGTTATCAGTAACAAATATAAATCGGTCAAGAGGGTGTTGTAAAGAAAATACTTAATTACTCGTTACCGGCTGAATTGATTTCGTTCAAATTTCAGTACAATGTGAAGATTAATTATACAAACGCGTGTGAAAAATAACAATTAATGAAATATCACAGTTCAGAAATAAATGGCAAAAAAGTTAACCTGGACCGCAGTCAATAAAATCTACATTTTAATCAAATTCGATTTACAATAAGGGCGTGTTTAGGACAAAAGCGAAGGAAGTTCAGGCTCTTATTTAAATTAAAAAATCATTTTTTCAAAGACGACGTCCTAAGTTCATTTAAACTTTTTAATTAACAATTACCAGAAATGACATTTTTGGTGACGAATAATTTTATTCGTTATTATATGGTTTAAAAGATGGGTGAGTGCATTTTTTTTTTTTTTTTTTTTTTTTTTTTTTTTTTTTTTTTTTTTTTTTTTTTTTTTTATACCATTTATAATTAGTAATCTGTTAAGGTGAAATATAATTAAATTGGCATTAAACACCTAAAATAACTTATAAAAGAAATTAATTATATAACAAGTCTTCAGAAATTTTATTGGTTGGAACAGATCAAGTTTTTTAGTTAAATAGAAGATATAGGGGGTGCAATATTTCAAGGTTGGAGTCAACACATTAAATTGTAGTAGCAACGTGTTTTTGAACTGTTTATTAACCTATTTTTCTTCTTTTTTTTCAATTCAAAAGCGCATTAAAATTAAGTAAATAACGATTTTGAATTACATATTTACAACTATTTCATCTGTGAGCTCTATAAAATTTCTTTAACCAACCAGTATTTATTATCAACTAAATTAACACTCTATAAAGAAAAGCAATGTTCTTATTAAGCTGGTTTCCTTACAAATATAAACAACGTAGCTCCTGATTTAAATGTATAAATAAAGATAAATGGAGTTGCCACGTGTGCTTCTAAGAAATACAAACGAGTTATTACAGCTTCGAACCGGATAAAGCGATGTTGAATTTCATACATTGCACTCTCATTCATACAATCCATAGTTCATTATTTGCACATGGTGACATTTGCACGTAGATACAAGAGGAAAGATTAAGTCTGAATATTTTATAAAATATATAACACAACCTAACTCTAACACTACCTAATGTAACCTTATCCTATTCTATTAACATTCTTTTTTGTTAGCCTCCTGGATTGTTTAATAATAACAATTGTAGTATTTCAACTTACTGTACTGTTACAATTCTTTTTCACCTCTTCATTATCCTTTTAACGCGTTTCGACACTTCGTGGCGCCATCTTCAGAGTTATCTTATCCATCTTTTTAGATGTCGTTAACACTTCAAAATAATATATACTTTACAATCACACATAAACAAACACAAGTTTAAATACTTACTAAAATGTATAAACAAACATAAAAATTCGTACGAAGAAAAATTATCCAAATAATTCACACACACACACACACACACACACACACACACACACACACACACAAATGCAATTTTAAATTATGTAGTTTTGAGTCATTTTGATCCCTTAGTCATATTGTCATTCGTAAAATCTAGCCTACATTTTGACTTCTACTAAAAATATACACAGTGATCTCTAAATAGTGTCAAATTATTCCAATGGATTAGAACCAATTAATGTTTAATAATCTTAGGTCTCAGCATTTCAATAAGAGTGACTGCATTGCTAATATTTCTAAAGAGGACTAACGATTTTGATCCAATTTTGCTCAAATGATCAACCCAACTTAACTCGACTGCACAAGTGACTATGGGATACGATTTCTCTATTTCTGGTCTTCAGTGATTACCTCTGGAGTGTAGAAAGGAAGGTTCGTCGAACTCAACAGCCTAACTCGGAGCTTACTGTCCAAAATGATAAATGCTTTTATAAAGATGATGAATGGGTTACCTGCTATGACGAATAAAGGCATGCGCGATTTAACATCAAATTGAAAATTAATTAAAGGGTTGCAATTAAAATTTACACAATAGACTTAGTTGATTTGTAAAATTTCATTTTCGCCCAAACAAAGCTGAATGTATTTACTTTTTCACATATACCTAGCAGTGAAAAAGTAATCTGATGTGCCAAAAAAAAACAAATGTTTCCGTCCACTGAGTCTAAAAAATGGTTTTGGGAATATCTGCTATATGTGCAGTGCTCTGCAATCTTCAGTCAAACGTGCAGACCGATTATAATCAAACTAGCAAGTGGGAATATTTTGGAAATATCTAGGGGCTTTTTTTATTTTCTTTAAACTCAAAATGGAACGATAGGTCCCATAAGAAAAAATACAACATTTCGATTTTCTCAAAATCAACAATATCGATTTTGATCAAATTTTGCTCAGGAATGACAGAAAACAAAAAATCAGTCATTAGGCATATACAAAATACGGATTTCTCAAAATCGGTTCTGTAAACATGAAACCCCATTTTTTACTTGATTTTTTTAGTCTACCTATTAGCAGGCTCGGAATCTAACCATGAACCCTCATAATACCCGGTTGCTAATTTTTGTATTCTTCTCCCCCGGAACTATATATATATATATATATATATATATATATATATATATATATTTATTGAACCCGGAACTTCTCACGACCTTTCCGTCAACATCGGCTTTTAAAAAAATCCCACACCTTCTGAATACTCAGATAGCGTCAGAATCGGAAAATAATTGGTAAAGAGAAACCTTATAGGAGAGACGAGAGGGATCTAACCCAAGACTACTTAAATAAAGGTAATTTCAGCTGGCACACTCGGATCTCTTGAGGGGCTATAGGAAGATTAATGATCCAACCAGTGTTCAAAATCGCAAGAAAAAATAATACGGTTCTGTAACGATTGGCAAAAAACAAATAAGACCTTTAACCGGCATCATTAATCAAGGTTTAATTAAATATTATCTACTGAAGATGTATTTACCACAAGCTAAGGAAGTTAAGACCTTTGTTTGAATGTATAAATTTTTGTTCAAAGACGGAGTTAATAGTTCACTATTAACAACTAACTACTGAAACTACATTTTTAATGGCGATTAATTTTGGTTCGATTTGGGGATACGTGAGCGAGAAAGTCCTTGCAACGTTTTGCGCCGTTTATTTATTTATGAAACTATATCTATTTTTCCAATCGAATATTTAGATTTCAAAGTCTGTACGGTATATTATATTAGAAATAGAATTTCATTTATTTTTTTATGTGTTTTGAAAATATTCCTCAAATATTTAACATTTTTTTATTGTTTAATAATAATAATAATTGTAGTATTTCAACTTAAAGTACTGTCACAATCCTTTTTCACCTCTTCATTATCCTTCTAACGTGTTTCGACAAATCGTGGCGCCATCTTCAGGGATATCTTATCCATCTTTTTTAGATGGCATTAACAACTTCAAAATAATATATACTTTATAATCACACATATTATAAGTATGTACAAAACACTTGTTAACGACATCAAAATAAATGGATAAGATAACTCTGAAGATGGCGCCAAAAAATGTCGAAACGCGTTAGAAAGATTGTGACAGTACTGTAAGTTGAAATACTAGAATTATTATTATTATAAATATTTAACCCTATCGACTGTTTATTTAGATACTCTTTTTGAGCAGTCAACAAATTTCTGATTAGAAGATTTGAATTCTTTTACGATATTATATATTTAAGAGTTACATTATCGATGTATCCAGAGAAACAGAACATTTTGAGAAATACATTGCTACTCTCGTTGGACGTTATATTTTTTGACAGCCATATTATCTCGTGCACAACTTCTGACATCTGCCAGCATCGCTTCTAACGACACGAAATATCGTGAGAAATATTTTCGCCATCACTATTTGCTCGTGGATTTAATATTTTTATTTGTGATTTTGTGAAATTACTATGTCGTGCGGAAATATTATAAAGCTGCGTGTCTCTGGTTGAGCGCCGCCTTATTGTTTTTAGTAACCAACTTAACAAGATATCTTCAGTCTTGGTTCAATGAACTTTCCATTCTCTCTGTTGTAGTGGACAAAGTTTAGTCTAGTCTTTCAAACCTGCATTCAACGTATGTTACAATTTAAAATCAAGTTGCACAAGTAAATGAATCTACAAAACTATTTGATGGGCGCCAATATGGTACTTACCCAGCCTCACAGCTATAAATGTAATGCCCAAAAGTTGGTTTCTTACTCCTTGTTGGATATTTTTAATGTTTTAAATCAAGGCGTCATATCCAGTAAAGCAAGTTTGTTAACCTAACCTAAACTGTAGACATATGAAGGAGGAGCTTACCCTCGTGTTGGTAACACGGTACTCTGGCCTAAAGAATATCACATTTTCTTGGAAGCTCAGGGTTTGATATTACATTAGACAGTAACTTCGCTATTTGTCGTCGTAGAGAGGAGGGGTTGGTTGGGTTACATGCGGAATTAAGATATGCAAATTTGTATCTAACTTAACGTGTTATAAGTTGAATAACACGAGCTATGAAAGTGTATATATTGTGTATTTTAGTGTTTTAATGTTGTTTTTTAGTGTATTTATAGGCACATGATGAAGGGAATAACTTGATAATGGAATTACGGACCAAACACGTAATAAAAATTTATCTCAATCAAAAAGTCTAACGACGAATTAATTACAGGTAATATTTACTATTAATACTATCATATAGGCAATCTTATTCCAACACACACACGCACACACACCAGAGATAGATGTATATATAAATGGATGGATGGATGGAGGGAGGGAGGGAGGGATGGATGGATGGATGGATGGAGAGAGAGAGAGAGAGAGAGAGAGAGAGAGAGAGAGAGAGAGAGAGAGAGAGAGAGAGAGGGGGGGTAGGGAGATAGAGGGGGGAAAGGGAGATGGAGGGAGGGAGTGGGAGAGAGAGAGGGAGAAAGAGAGGGGGAGTTGAAAATTTGACGTTATCAGCAGAAAATTAAAAATTCCGCCATTTTAATATTTACAATTTAATTGTTCTAAATTTCTATAAGGTTCTTTCTAGATGACCACTATTGTTGCCTAGCCAAATGCTATGTACCTATCTTTATTTTTGCGGTCGTTAGGTACAGACAACAACGGCGTCAATAACGAAGTACAGACAAGTTGTCGAAAATTACTTTCTTGATGTCCTGAGGTGATGATACGAGATGTTCTAAATTAAATTTTTTCAAAATAACTTCGCTATTTGTCATCGTAAAGCGGAGTGTTAAGTCAGGGTACAAGCATTGTAAACTTCAAATTATCTTTAGCGAGTTGAATAACACAAGGGATATGAACAAAAAACTGTTCGCCATTTTGACATTTTTAATACGGGTTTTCAGAATTTCAACTTTTTACACTTTTCAAGTATATAGACACACTATAGTCTCCTATTTTACAAATTTTCATGTTCCGATCGTTATTTTTGTGGGCGCTGTTGTGTTTACCCACGGAGGACAACGACGTCGGGCGGACAGGGTGTCGAAAATCACTTTTTCTGTTTGATGAAGCCATGATATGTGAAAATCAGTCAAAAAAGAGAGGTTCAAAATTTTGCGTTTACCAATTTACCTTATAATAAAATATACTGGGCGAGTAAAATAGTAACTGAAGTGTTTAAGTAGTCATTTTTCTGATAAAAATCGTCTATAATGAAACGTTTATGTGGGGGGGGGGAGAAAATCTGCGGATGTAAAAATTAAGAGCGACTTTAAAATTCCATACTTCATAAGGTCTGAAACGCCTTAATTCGATTATCCGGAAAATCAACTGGAAACTGTAGCCTACTTTGGCTACAAAGTGATTAGAATGTAAGTAAACAAGCTGGACAATGTGGAAGAGAATGAGAACTGTAACAAGAGATAACATTCACACCCATGCAGCAATAAAAGAAGTTAATCGTCTGAAACTGATAGTAATGAGAACAAACAAAACTAGGCGTTCATTTCTTTGTTTTTAGTCCTACTTGACGCTGGCAACGGCTTATTACACAATCATTTTATATTTAATATCATTTGACTTATCTAATAAAAGGGTCAAGCGTGTGCTAAAACCACACGACTTAGGGTCCCGGAGACATATAGACAGTTATTTTTATAAAGTTGAAATCTTTCAAAGCTGCAGTTTAAATTGTACGGACATGCGCGTGTAATTATAAGGGTCCTTGGTTTTAAATACGGACCCTAATAAAAGTAATCAAGGAAAATGCAACCCATTTTTTAATGGCTATTGAAATATTTGTCTCACATCTAAAAAAAAAAAAAAAACTGCTTTTAAAACTTATACGCTACGCAATTATCATTGTGTGGTTAAATTAAGTTGTATTCGTCATACAAATCTATAATATATGAATTGAACTACAATTTAATTTAAACTTCCATTTTTTTTCTGACTTGTCGGTTACGTTGTGTTCAAGTTAGAGGGAGGGGGACTTTATGTGACACTTAAAATTTCAGGCGCCACATATTAATTTTTTCATCAAATAAACATACACATTCGTAATCAGAATTACTTCTAGTTTTATTTGATACCCCAAGCATAATATTTTTTTTTAAATCGGCTCGACACTTTTGCCCCTTAACTACCTCAAGGTCATTTTACTTTGTTGCCGCTACAGTTTTCTTATATGTGAGATAATACAAAGAATATAAATGTAAAGAATGAAATATATAGGATTTATTGTTTTGTCTGTGTAGATGAGTTGAGAATTACCTACAGACGGACAGACACGGGTGTGAAATTATAACGGTCCTTGGTTTTAACTACGTACCCTAAAAATTACGGTTTATTTTTGAAGGTGCTCGCTACCACAGGGTTAAAATCACAAAATTAATTGGTGCTCCTTGATGCAGCGAATTTAAAATCGTTTGCGAATCTTCTTCTCTTACTTTGTATATTTCCTTAAAGGCTCACTTTAACGTGTTCGGAAATTCTGAGGAACCCAAGACGGATTTCCACCTCATGTTGTCTTGTGTTAGTTCCCTCTATTTCATCTATCATTGCAGGTCTCCTTTGATCAACTCTTGTTTTGTTTAGATTCTGACGACATAAGAGTATTGGAGGGCCAGGGGTAATTATTTTATATGCTTTTCTTCCTTTTTTCATGAGATGATGACCGAGAGATGTTTTTGGATTTAAACAACAAAGAATTTTGAACAACGGAAAATTTTAAAGAAAAATCCAATGTATAAATTTACTCAGTAAATTAAAGCTTCCTTTCGATCAAAGGCCGATAACTCAAACAGGAAATATTCTACTAAAGATTCATCATATTTTATATAATAAACCCTTATAAATAATACAAGAATACCAATTTCAATAAAATCTTGTAAAAGAAAAACAATTAATATTTAATTCAAATTTAAAAAATATATATTTTAAAAGCTCTTTCAAGAGGTAAGGGTGCTCAAAACAAAAATGACCCATTCAGCCCTCTGCAAACTTACCACGTTGTTATCGAAATGCCGGGGTATTCTTATATCTTCGGACTCTAAATAAAAAATTCACGTCATAGAAATTGTAAAAGAACGTTAGAAATTACAGTTTTAAAGACACCTTTACAAAAAATACTGAAATTGTCCTCCATTTTACAGACACAAATCTACTCAACGAAACATGTTTTCAGATACACCATTTAGTACATTGGGTGGAATGCCCCTTACAACGTCGGTTATGTAGTTTTTATAAATCTTGCAGCGTTCTAGGATTACTTCGATATATTGAGTCCTTACGATAGTCCCACAGAAATATATCTAAGAGACAGATCCAGTGATCGTAGTGGTCACAGATTTTTCGAGATTAATTAATCTGGCTGTTAATTTATTCATTTAAATAAAACTAGGCCTCATTACTATAAATGTATTGTTAAGATTGTAAGATTTTACCACGAAGTAAATTACCCACAACGAGACTCATGACGGACTGACAGATTAGCACAGGCGCATGGCGACGGAAGGGGGTAATGACATCATCCCACAAACTCGTTACCCAAACATATTCCAACCAAGAAAAGTCAGCAATCATTTATAAGTTTGTAGGTAATGCGTTGAGGAAAGGTTTCGTGGTGGTAGCGATGTGCTAGTGGTGAACTTATCTTAGTGAGTGGGGGTGTTACAAAGGCTCCAGTTACACCGGCCCTCCTAGTTCATCGGAGCTAGTTAAGTTTTAAACTTTAAACTCTCAAGTACATGTACAGTATCCTCAAGGTAGGAATGTGTCTGGGGTGGAGAGGAAAAGAAGGGAACACACACTTCGTCTGTTGCGTTTGCTTTCAGCGGTACAACCCCAATAAAAAATATATAAAGTTTGTTTAAATTTGCTTCCGAATCGGGATGGGTGGTGAAAAGATGAGTAGAGGGGGGCAGTGTTGGTAGTTTGTGCTACTGCCCAGACGCATGAATGACGGAATGTGGTAACGTTCCGGAAATGTGGCAACGTTGGCTTGTCCTCAAGGAGAAAGATTGCTTTGTATTGGCTCCACTATGACGCGCCCCCAACCCCTCCCTCGAACAAAATTGGGAGTGAATTCGGAAGCAGGTTCAAAAAGACTATAGACCTCAAATGCTTCTGTGTAAACGCGTACCCTACTTTCGTTTCTTTTATCGGTATAAATAAGAATAAAACGTTTACAAAATAAAACTTTTAAGAATTAACTTGTAAAACTTTAAGAATTAAATGTAGCTAAGCAATAATTGGTGTACCTAGTTTTCTTGGAATGGGTTGTACCGTCAAATCAGGTTAGCGAAACAAGTAGAAGGGAGGACACGCCCATTACACCAGACACACTCCTAGTCTGAGACTACTGTAGGTAACATTATACAGTCCGTAGATATAAGAATTACACATAGGCCTAATAGACGTTAATTTACTCCTAAACTCCGAAAATATCATTTATAGAAAACACAATAAATTGTCAATATCACTTTATGATATTTATAACATGAGAGAAACTCTGTTTTAAACTAAAATATTTTTAAACGAACAAAGGTTTTCCTATCTACTAATTACAGATTGGAATTTCCTTGACAATTATCCAATCCGCAATCTTACCTTTTCTTATCAGAGGAATGTAAAGATAAACTTGACGTAATTAACGGGATTTTTTTCGAAAACATGGAAACTATCATTTGTAGAAAATTTTAATTTGTCAATATTACTTAATTATATTTACAGGAACAGAAGAGAAAACGGTATTTTAAGCTTAAGTAGTTGAAAACAAGCAATCATAATAATCTACAAATTACGTTGGAGTTTTACTAAAATTAGTACAGTGAAAGAAGTGCTTATAGAAGATTTCCTATACACAGTCATATTCTGCTGTTTTATCCCTATGGCAGTGCACAACCCTTAATTAAATACATTGTTAACAACTCTTTAGAAATCTAATGAAATTCGTAAAGACCGAACTACAAAATATTACACATTTTTTCTTAAATTGTACTATTTTAACTTACAATACTCTAAATTAGGTGAAAACTTGCAGATTTTACTAGATATATGGATTCAACCTCGATACAATATAAAATGCACCACTATTTAAAAGATTGAAATTTCAAACTATGACCCCTCGAAACGTTTCTTATCTAAAATCTAACAAGGCCAATAAAAGAATGTATTAAAAGATAGATTTTTCACTGTGGAATCTTTCCACGTACAATATTTAATTACATTCAGTCTCTTTATTGACAAACTATACTATACAAATGTATTAATATATATTTTCTATTAAATAAAACAACAATTTCTTACAAATACGTTTACTGAATCAAACGAGTTTCAACTACAATGTCGCCACCTTCAGTGATGCGTAAGCTCCAATAGGTATAGTTTGATTATTGTAATTCATGCCTCACTGAAGATGGCGACATTATAGTTGAAACGCGTTTCATTTAATAAACGTATTAAGAAATTGAGTACAAATTGAATTTCAATTTAAAATCTCACAAGTAAAACTGAATGTTTATTATTATCACAGTTCTGTTATTAAATCCTTGTGGTAGTACGCACCCCCCAATGATAATACAATAAATGCGTAATGCGTGTTTGGGGACAATGTAAATGAAAGAAAATTGCTACAAAAAACGCAAATAAGAATAATGGAAAGATAATTTGAAACACGCACCTGTTACAATGTCGTGAAATTAAACGAATTTACATGATTGTATTCACGAAATATTCACATCTGAATATTAACAAAACTTATTAAATAAGCTATAGAAATATAATTATACACTGGGTCGTGAACAAATCTATAGGAAGAACTGGTATACATGGAAGGTATTTCAACACCTGTAAGGCTTTGATTTCATGAAAGATATATAGCCTACTTGATATTAATTGGCAAAAACAAACGCAAAGGAAACTATCGAACTTAGTAAACGCACACATATTAAATTTAGGTAAATAACATAATTTGATTGAGGAGAATGAAGAAATAGAACAAGTGAAAATAATTATCTAGACTCAATTATAACAGGGACCGAAGAGCTATGGAGAATATTGGAGGAAGAACATATAAAGGTCTAAATTAGGAGTGGTGGTAGGTTGGGTACACTTTGAGTAGCAATGGAGTGGAATCGGGAGGGGCCTAAAACACATGGAGGATGACCTTGGAAAAAAAGATGAGAGGGACTGGAAATTCGTGAGAGATCAAAATAAGGCAGCTAATCGGGTGCAATAGATGCTCTATATTCCAAGAAGAAAGAGATTAAACCTAGTCAATACTAACAGGGAAAGGAGGTACAGAAGAATAGAAAAATCAAGCAGCGTGTTCAACTATCTCTTCCATCTATGTTTGGTTCTCAAATTATATAAAATGTGTTTTCTGTTTTTTAAGTTGAAAACCTCGTCATCCTCATCCTCGCCTTATAAAAAAAGGAAGACAAAACAACTCCCCCTCATTTTTCAAAGTCTCTAATAACGTAAATGTCGGGAAAAACCAGAGTTGGTAAAGAGAGAGAGCTAATTTGATGATGATGATGAGAGAGAGAGGGAGGGAGAGAGAGAGAGAGAGAGAGAGAGAGAGAGAGAGAGAGAGAGAGAGAGAGAGAGAGAGAGAGAGAGAGAGAGAGAGAGGGAGAGAGAGGGATGGAGGGAGGGAGGGAGAGAGAGAGGGAGGGAGAGAGGGAGGGAGGGAGAGAGGGAGGGAGGGTTAGAGAGGGGTGGAGGGAGGGAGGGGGAGAGAGAGGGGGGAGAGGGAGGGAGAGAGAGAGAGGGAGGGTTAGAGAGGGGAGAGAGAGGGGGAGGGGGAGAATGAGAGAGAGAGGGAGAGAGAGAGAGAGACGGGTGGGAGAGAGAGAGAGAGGAGGTGTGAGATAGAGGGGGAGGGAGGGGAGAGAGAGAGGGGGATCTAACCCAAGTCTAATCTCGAACGAAAGTGGATTTGGATAGGGCAGTAGAACGTGAAATTTCAAACTATGAAGAAGAGCAGTGATATACTCAAGGAGGCTCAAGGATATTGGATTGGAACATGGGATGAAATCACAGATGGAGAAGACCTGCAAAAAACTTGAAGGCATTAGGTTAAGAAGGCTAAGACATGGAATAAGTCCGATGAACCGGTGTTTGTTGGAGACGCACAATTGTTGTCCTATATTCCGCAAGTGAATGAAGAGGATTGAATAATAAGTATAAATGTTGACATATGACGAGGGGGATAATTATCAGTTAAAATTTCAAACGTGCCAATCTTTAGTCGACTATACGTGATAACTGAATAAAATTTTGTTTCTGACAATTTTTTAGACATTTCCCCCTCCCCTCCTTTCTTCCGAATCATTTTTCGAAATTATCTGTTTGTAGGTGACACTGTTATACTTCTTAAAGGCGATACTTGGGAAGATATAAAACAAAAAATGGTAAGAGATTGTTTTTAAAATGGTCCGATCAAATATCTTTCTACGTCTTTAACTACAAATACCAATTGTTTTTTAAACATCCAATTAGGCCTACATACGAGTGGAAAATTATTTCCATTGTTCTTGTGATCTAATTAAATGTGTAGATTTCCTATAAATATTTAGACGTAAATGATTGATAAAAGATTCAATTCGTCACACAAGTTAATTATATTAAAATTAAGTTTAAAAATAATATTCGTTCTTAATTTTAATGAAATTTTAAATACACGGCAGGTGTACTTTGGATACTGCCAGTTTCTGCTGCTAGGAGGAATAATAGATAGTTTGGAACTGTGCTTATAAATCCCATACTAGCATTTTTCTTCTTGCTTACACAACTCGTGGTCATGAGCATTGTCCTAATATTGTTTGTCATTTAAAAATCACAAATACAACTCTTTTAAAATCAGTTTATCAAATTTATTTAAAATTTTGTGAAAATTTGATGTTAAGATCATTGGGAAAATATACACGCAATCTAATATAACCCGCCCCCCCCCCGGTAGTATTTATTATTCATTGGAATTTAAAAATTACAAACTTTCGAAATAATAGATTGGGTATATATTCCACTTTATTCTAAAATAAATTGTTTATCTTCTGCCCTACGTCAACTCAAATCTTAAATGTTAAGGCGGGCGTGACGTAAGATATATTATCATTTAAAATGTTATGATGAAAAGAGAAAATGACACAATAAAAACGTAATTCTGTAGAGTCGATCCAAATTACTTAGATCAAAGGTTGAAACAAACCTTAGTAAATGTATTTATCATATAAAAGCCGGATCAGTTATTAAGTGAATGCTCTATTGGAAGAATTATGATGTAACGTTAATTTAGAAACCATAATAATTTGGAAATATTAAGGGAAGATTTTCTAAAATTAACAATTTTAATGTAATACTTGAGCCTTACATTAAGATAAAATTGGTAATTACATGTTATAAAGATAAGATTGTAGATAAAAATTAACTAGAGGGTAGATAATTGGGGACGGAGTCATGAAATTAATAATTCTTACATAACAGGGGTTATTTAATCACCCAAAATTGTAATTTTCCGTACTGATGTTTGTAACAGAACTAGCTGATGGCCCCACTTTCACCGGGGGATAGTTGAGACAGTTTTATAAAGAAATATTTTTTTTAGCACAACCCTAATGGTGGTGCTATGGAAATAAATTATGCCCAAATACAGCAACACACCAATTTTGATCAAAATCTATCCATAAATAACAAAAATATGATACTTGTTTAGAGATAAAACACACCCTTGGAGTGGAAAATTTTCAAAACCCTTTCTTAGTACGCGTCTACGGACAGACCTACCTCCAAACCACGTTAAAAAATTCATAGCTCTAGGCTTCTTGGATCTAGAGATATGTTTTAGGGGTAAATATCACCCTTGGAATGGAAAATTTTCAAAACCCTTTCTTAGTAAGCGTCTACTGACAGACCTACCTCCAAACCACCTTAAAAAATCCATAGCTCTAGGCTTATTGGATCCAGAGATATGCTTTAGGGGTAAAAAAAAACACCCTTGGAGTGGAAAATTTTTTCAAAACCCTTAATTAGTACGCGTCTACTGACAGACCTACCTCCAAACCACGTTAAAAAATTCATAGCTCTAGACTTCTTAGATCCAGAGATATGCTTTAGGGGTAAAAAAACACCATTGGAATGGAAAATTTTCAAAACCCTAGTAGGCGTCTACAGACATTTTATAGATAAAGAATTATATAAAAATCTTTAAAAAGGTACACTAATATAAAGTGAATTAAAACATTAAACACTTCTGACTTTAGAGTGAAAATCTTATTCAAATCATTTGTTAAGGAGAGAATTTACAACAAAACAAACAAAACTGTTCATATTTGAAGATGAGAGTAATTCAATTATATTTTCTAAATGACGCCTTGTTTTACGATGTGTAATGTGTTCATTATTAAATTTCATAAAATGTGAGATGTTGATTAATAAATTCAGTGGAGCTGTTACAAAACCTCAAAGTTGATGACAATTTTAAACAATTAATTAAGTATGGAAATTATTTTTCAATTCTAATAAAACTTTATGAAAACATGCTTCTAATAAAGATTAAAAAACATGCTAAATTTCAAGTCAAAATATTTGAAACAAACTAAAAACGCATTTTAATTTGAGAAACAACACAAAAGGTCGTAAAACTTCAGAAAATTCTAATTTCTAAATTTTATCGTTTTAAAAGTACAGTACTTTGCTATGCAAAATAGTTCAAATTTAAAAGTTTTTATTTTTGTAAAATCTATTTTTTCCAAATGTAATTTTGCATAAAATTAAAACACTGAATACTTTAAACGTATATAAACGAAGACTCAAAAAAAATTAAAATTTTTTTTTTTTTTTTAATAAGTTCTATTACTGTATTTTATTTAGAAGCCGAGATGTTATATGTGTATTATGCAATTATTCTTAAAATAATCGAAAGATTGGCTCAAATTTATTCTGCTTACCTCGATGTATAACGTTCAAAGTTATTAAAATAATGTAAAAAAAAAAAAATCCTATGATATGCTAGAAATAATCCAGGTATACATGCGTTTCTTACTGTAAATTTTGTCTTTTTTCACATATTCGTAGTGTAAAAATACTTATGTGATGTCGTTTTGAGATCCAAAAAAGTAAAATTATGTCTGTCTAACGATTTTGATCAAATTTAGTTAACGTATAATCTCTAAGGACCCAAATGAAACGAATAGGTCCCAATCTCTTCAAAAATGCAGGTCCGTCAGTTATTAGAGACCCCCCATCCACTCCCTCCAAAATATGCCATATTTTTTTAAATAAAAAAATATATTCTCAAATTCTACTCTACCGATTTCGTTCAAATTTTAATAAATGTGAAGATTAATGACCAAAATCTGTCTTATGGCGAAGACGCGTTTGGCACATGCGAATCGAGTTTAGATTTTATTTAATAAATATTTTTGAAAAAACACCGTCCATAGTTCATTTTCACTTTTTGACTGACAACAACCGAACTGATATTTTTTTGAAAGAATATGTGAGAAAGTATATGACAACTTTAAAACGTCGTTAAGAAATTATTTAAGCGATAAAATTTCCCCTCCCCCTCCTACCCCGACCACAAGAGTTCTCGTTTTACTTATCGTATTTTAGAAAGATACAAAATAATCTATATTCCTTTGAAAATCGTCCTCTACAATGAATTTAATAATAGTAAGAAGTGTAAGGGCCTAGTAGGATGTGGGTGGGAAGGTCAGGGTGAGTCTGAAGCCCGCATTGCAGCAGCTGCGACCCATATCGACCCATCGCTTCTCTACAGCTATACCTATATACCAAATACTCATACCATCCACAACATTCCATTCAAGGTCATCTAGCGTTACCAAGGTTACAAGCACTGTCCAACTAACGGAACAATTCGCCCATCTAACTTATAGTCTCATTCATTCTTTACACACGCGATATCATGTTCAAGTTTTGTTTGTTTTATCAAAATTAATATATTTTTGTTGTACAATAAAATATATTTTAGCGTGTCCTACTACTAGCGGATCCATATATTATGCAAATGAATAGCTTATTTTTAACTGATGTAATTTAGGGGATTTAACACGTTTGACAACAATAAACACGCAATTCAGTTATAAAACGATAATTACTATTTTTTCGTATTAATAAATGGCGGGTATGTTGGTAATACTGTATAACGAATTTGCAGCATTTACTTTCCGTATTAAAATCGTAAGTATTCAGCAGAGCCTAAACGCACCCATTCATCCTACAAAGTTAGGATGGACTGATTGGAAAGCTCAGTGTCTAATGATCAATACAGGACGTGACAGTGTGACCTAACCTACGGTCACAAGGGTATTTTTGTGGGGGGTTCGAATGATTTTTTGGCGACAACCCAATTAATGCCTATTTCTGGAATTCTACTGGAGCCGATTTTCATGTGGTTTGTTTTAAATGAAAACACTTTTCCCATTATTTACAAAACATTATGAAATGTCTATTTTATTTTATTTTAATTATACATATCAAAACATAGTATTAATACAATTTTATATTTATGTATTGGACCTAATGAGCTGTTAAGTATGTATTGTTATATTGGTTGCTATGGTAACTTAATTTGTATGTAAAATCACAAATCAACACACAATCATCAAAAGTTTAAAACACTTTCTAAAACTGTTTCACATTGGCCTGTTACACATAGCCTATTATTTTACTAAATTCAAAGTAATGGATCTAATTAACTGTTTCGAGTATGCGATACTATTTGGTTGCTATGGATATAATATGTTTTATATAATCACAAAATCTAGTTTTAAACACTTTCAAATTCTTTCACGTGGTTCTATACCAGGCCTAACTTATCTTTGTGCCCTAAACAACTCCTCCAGGCCCACTAAACCTGCAAATATAAGGATGGTCTCATTGGAAAGCTTAATGATTGCCAAGCCCCTACTCACTAAAGTGAGCCCCTGAGTATCTCATTCGATTATTAAAAATCGACTAAATAATAAATGTCCAATCTTACATAGGCAGTAGATTCTACACGGTTGGGTTCATCGAAAATGACCAAGGATAAAAAAGGCTTAAAATTAACTTGTTTTTGAACATAGTGTTGTTAACCTCCAGGATTTGAATTTGATCAATTGTTAGGTTATTCTTATCTTATGCCAATAATCCTTAAATATCGTAGAAGACTACCGGTTTCGACTGTTAGTTGGTCATCTTCAAGTCCCTGACATCACTCTTTTTTTTAATCATCCAATTTTTAGATTCGTCATGAAATTTGTTTGAAAATTGTTCTTTGTTATTTATACTTATAAACAAGTACACAAACACATATAATTTTTGAATAAATAACACTGTACACACAATACAAATTTCCCATATTTAGTTTAATGTGAAGTCTACGTTAACAAACTGGACGTAGTTCCATGTTAAAAGTTGACCAGTAACTCAATATTAAACTAATTGCGTCATTTGTATTTTATGTAGATGTTTGTAAGCATAAATAACAAACAAAAATTTTCAAAGTACAATTTCATGACGAAATCTAAAATTGAATAATTAAAAAAGAAGTGGTTAGGGACCTGAAGATGACCAACTAACGGTCGAAACCGGTAGTCCACTAGGACTATTTAAGGATTGTTGGCATAAGGTAGCAATTGATTAACCTTTTTTATCCAAAATCATGGTGTTCCTATTTTTACAAATTTAATTGGTCGATACATTGTAAAAGAGCGGCGACGATTTTTCAAAATTTAGACATCATATTTTAAAATTCTAAAATAGTGTAGGGAAGGTTAACCATTATTTAAAATGTATTGTGTCTCTTATAGTTTAAGAGATCCTAAGGGTGTAAATGTTTGTATACAGGGTGACTCGAAAAGTGAACTAGGTAATCATTTTTGGATTATATACATCAAAATTAACAAAATTATCAAGTAACATATAGTCGAATTTCGCTTCATTATCCGTCAATTTGTTATTTTTCAAAAAAGCATTATAACTCCAGAAATAGAATATTGAGTTCAGATTTTGTAGTTACGTTTTACAAGTGTACAAAACACAAAATCTTTATTTTATAATTTTCAAAATGGGAACCATTAAAATCCTTTTTTTAAAGCTTTTAAATGGTTTAGAAGATATTCGACGTTAAAATTTTGAAATTGTCGCCATTTTGAAAATTTTAAAAATAAAGTCTTTGTGGTTGGTACACTTGTAAAACGTAACATACAAAATACTTATACCAAATCTCAATTCAATATTTATTTTTTTTACTTTTGGAGTTAAAATATTTTTGTAAAAGAACAAAATGGCGGATAGACGGATAATGAAGCGGAATTCGACTATATCTTATATCACATTTTTTTGTTCGTTTTGATGTATATATTCCAAAAATTAATAGTCAGTTCACCTTTTTCGGGACATCCTGTATATTATACAATCACAGCTTATCACATCGTATCAGCTGCGTCTCAATGAAACTACAGTACACTCACACTAACTCACTAATCTACAGTTCGTGATGTAACTGAGCAGAGGCGAAAGTTATAGGAGTTACCCACGCAACAACAATTTATACAACTTCAGACAAAATCTAATCTTGTACACGAGTTATGATTGTTATTTGAACGAAACAACCTTTGAAGGTAGATCTCAGAAGGGTAAACAGGTAAATATCGAAAACCATCTGGGACTTCAGTTTCCAATTTAATTCGGGATCCGGATTTACTTACGAATGTACAAACGTTGATTTCAAACTAAGAGTAAATAATTCTAAATTATACATGAGTTTAATGATCGCAGATTTAAAAGGTGCGCACTACAACAGTAGTGCGCACTAAACCTGGAAAGTGTAGGTTTTTGGGTATAGAATAAAATTTAAAAAATCATTAAAACTGGAGCATTTAATGGGTTCAAATTTCAAAAATCAGGCTTATTTGTTATAGTTCCATAAATATTCAAGATATACGAAAAAGTGAACATCCAGCTAGGTGTAGGGGCATGACATTATATATAAAAAAACGTCCTATACTTATTATAATATGTTTAATATTTTTCCACATAAACTCATTTGAGTCAAATCTTTCCATTTGCCATATAATTTGAACGAAATCTGTAGTGTAGATTTTGAGAAATTACGTTTTTTATTAAAGCACCATTCACGATGTTTTGTATAACCCTACCCCAATCTTTAACAGACAAACCTAATTTTTTATGAGGATTGCGACCCATGTGTTTTGTTTGTGTCTTTAGAGGCTTCACTTGAACAAAATTTGATCAAAATCATGGAAGCTGATTTTGAGAAGATCATAATTTTGTGTTTTTTTCTTCTTATACTGCTACCTCTAAATTTTGAGCTACCGAAAGAAAAAAAATACCCGAATATGCCCATACACGAAATTTGACTAAAATCGGTTAACCCGTGTTGGCTGTAAGACATTGTAGAGATGACAAACGTCATTAAAGAAACTATTATTAGGACCTCAATTTTGTTATCGATCACATAACTTTCTCTATAATACGTAGCCTACATGTGAGAAAATAAAATATAATAAAAACAGTTCTGAAATAATGCAATTTAATCTTGAAATTATCATCTTTAATTTCCACCTTGATATACACAAATCCGAACATTTTTCACAAAGTTATTCCTATTTTTGTGCGTCTACCTCTCAGAATCCTAAATTCTGTTGGTGCCGATCGCTGTGGTCATGTCCGCACAAGTCTACACTTTCCAACCACGTTTTCCAGGAAAACTATTAAACTTAAAACAATATTTTCGATAGTGCCTTCTTTGTCTAGTATTTCAGGTTTATTCATGTTATTATTAATTTGCCATGTATCTTGAATATTTACATATTTCTTAGATATAAGTTTTTTGAACTCTGACCACTTAAAAAATAAAAAAGCTGTCCATTTACAAGTGCAAAGATTTTTTTTTCCATCAAGACCCACACTTTCCAGTATGAAAATCTTAGAGTGATTTAATGTGACTTCTCTGCTGAACATCATAACGGACGTTATAGTGTTCTCTTCATTTTACAATGCCTAGAGAAAAGTAAATAGAAAGGATTTATTTTTAATTTCAGATATATGTAAGTAACGACAATTTTTTATGAAAACTCTAATTTGTGTTTTCTATTATGATAGTTTGGATGTTTATATGTAAATACCCGCATTTTACATCAGTTTATCATTACATTTCGAAGAAAAAAAATGATAAAATCACGAACAGTGTTTTTATCCTAAAATTGAGCATCCTTAAGTAAAATCATATCCTACCACAGAACATGGCATTCAGAAAAGAAACTCCGATATGTTTAGATGAACACAACAGCGAAAAGATTAATTTTATATTTTATAATATATTATTGTACTTAATCCGATTTGTGGTTTACCTGTAACTATATATGTTTCGCGTTTCGAAACGTATGTTTCATCTTCAGATCTCGCTCGTAACAGATCGTAAAACGTTTAAAACATTAAGACGATAACATCATAAAATGTTCACATAAAAACGACGAAACCGTGACTAAGATCGAGATATGAAGATGAAACATACGCTTCGAAACGCGTAACATATATAGTTACAAATAAGTAAGTACAATATTATATTAATTATGTGGCTTGGATACAAATCTCTCCAAAAAGAGGTTTAAAAAAAGAAGTTATTTTTGTACCAACTGACATTCACAAACTAGACAGAGCTGTATACCCCTGATTCTTTTCACAACATGACCTCATTTCGAGAACGCAACGAACTAACAAAACAATTCGTTCAACCATACGAGCCTCAAGAAATTTGAGTGTAATTAATTACCAATTCAAATCTAACTAATTAAAAAAATAGCGTGTCGCTAGAGGCTTGCTAATATTGCATTCACGTTTGCAAAGTACTGAGCAAGCCTCGAGGAAAACATTAGGTCTTGAGGTCAACAACACAAATAATGGATTGTTCAGAACTATAGGATTGCCGTCTGGGAAGGGAAAACCAAAACATTTGGAAATAGTTCAAGTGTCTAGGCCTCTAATTTTAACCTTAGCAAATCTTTAAGTTATCTTCCAAGCGAAGACACATGCAATAGAACTATGCTTCAGGGAGAAGATAAACAAAGTTCTCAAGAATTCACACAGTTTTCAAGGTTCATATTTCGAATTTTTAAGTCGAAGCTGGTGTGGAAATGTCTGCAAAAGGTGGTAAAAAAAGATAACCTTGCTATAGATATCGGGACGAATACTGGACAACGAAGAAACAGATCGCTTTGAAGTGACGACGTGTAAAAGAGTCTAGGCCTCTAATTTTAGCTTTAGCAAATCTTTAGCTAAAACTCTTTCTATCTTCCGAGCGAAGATACATGGAATAAAACTGTTCATTAAGGAGATCCTAATCAAGGTTCTCAATATTTCAAACAGTTATATAATGACAGACAGCCAAGCAGCTTTAAAGGCTCAGCGTCCGTACTTTTGAGTCGAAGCTGGTCTGGAAATGTCTGCAAACACATAACCAGGTGAAAAAAAATAATAAGGTAGCCTTGCTATGGGTACCGGGACTTGAAGGAATCCTGGAAAACGAAGACAGATCGCTTTAGAGAGAAGGTCGACTTCGTAGGGTCTGAACCATTCTTTGCAGTACCCAGCACGTATTATACAAATATTTGTGGGACGCCGGGGACCTAAAATCAACTTACTGGAGACACCTTCATGAATTGAGGTAATTAAAAGAGTTTATGGCTTTCTCTAGCTAAAGAACTAAAAAACTCATTCAAGAAGAAAACTTTTAAGATGATATTGGACCTCTGGGACATTGGCCAATGAACTATCATCTTAAATACATTGGCAAGGCTAAACAGAATTTGCGTCGCTTATGCAGGGACTCCACTGGCTATGTAACTGCGAATCTCTAGCTTGAAACTGTTATACCCTGGCGACACACGACACATTCCTCGCAACCGCAGAAACGATATGGAAACACTCTCCAGAATATAACATTCTAGACAAAAAGTTCTTGAACTAGCGACAAAAATCTACCTAAGGTGTAAATTCCTCAAATTACAGACAGCATAGAACATAGGGTCTATGGCTGATGAACTGCTTTCGTCACCAATAGTAATTTCCCATTTTCATCACCGAGTCAACACCGTAACATTTTCAAAACCTTTTATTTTCAATAATTAGGTTATCCTTTGACCTACAGAAAAAATTCAAAATCCGTTTTGTTTGTCATTAAAAAAAGAAACTTTTTATCTTTGTGAACTTTTTTGTAAAGTGAATGGTTTTCGAGATATTTAATATTAAATATTTTAAACAGCCGCCATTTTGAAAATATACAAAAATAAAGTTTTTATTTTCGGTACACATAAAACGTAACATACAAAATACGTATACTAAATCTGAACTCGATTTTATAATTTTTTTTTTTTTTTTTTTTTTATTATTATTTTTTTTTTTAAGGAAATTGCGACTACATGTATCTAGAAAAGTAAGCGTTTTCAAAGAAATTTATTTTTTATTTTTTTATTTATCCTGATTCACAGAATCATTTCTTAAAATTTAGTAGTTTACTTAAGGGACACCCTGTATATATTTTTTTAAGTCGAAGTTCTTAGTTCAATTTTACTTTTCGATTGACCAATATCGAACTGACATTTTTGATGACGATTAATTTTGGTTCGTTTTTAAGGATGGATAAGTAAGAAATTGTATGCAATTTTTTTAGACTGAAGAGAAAAGATGATATTTTCACGAAAAACATCGGTTTTTGATCCACACATTTTCCCTATACATCGTCTGTGTGTGAAACTAAAAGCTAATTTGCATTGGACAAAATGAATGTATTGAATTGACAATGAACTGAGTGGAAATTAGCTTTCGAACTGTTAGGACCACTTCATGGGGTAAAAGCAATACAAATGCATCAAGCGTTTATTTCATTTTACAAACCATTTGCGTCTCGGGTTTTATTTTTGGTTGCGTTCCTACGTAGTCAAGGACGTAATTAAAAAGGTGTTTGGACTAAATGTAATTAGAAAATGCATAACTCTGCAACCCCTTTGATACAGCGTTTTAATGTAATTTTGTAATTTCACTTTGTATAAAGAAAGTGTTTCTAATGAAGAAAATAAAATATAATGTATTTTACAACCTTTAATAAGAAAATATATACACAGGGTGAATGGTGAACAATGTCCCGACAAAATCAGGATGATAGTACACTTCATTTTAATAACGTCTTAACATACAAAATTTACCCGAAGCCTTTAGTCAAAGATCCGGAGAAAAACAGTCCTCAAAGCCCGTCAAGCAGACATCACTCTGCCCGGAGAAAACTACGCCATTCTCCCATTACGCCTCATGGAAAAACTACACGTAAAAATTCCGTTAGGGCAGCGCTCCTAGCGGAGCTTCAACGCTACTCGCCCCCGCCACTTACACTTACACAAGTCCCCGGCACTTACACTTACACAAGTCCCCGGCACTTACACTTACACAAGTCCCCGGCACTTACACTTACACAAGTCCCCGGCACTTACACTTACACAAGTCCCCGGCACTTACACTTACACAAGTCCCCGGCACTTACACTTACACAAGTCCCCGGCACTTACACTTACACAGCCCCCGGCACAATTTGCTGCGAGTCAAACACCCAATCTCCTCGAGAAACCAGCTCAATGCTGATTGGCACAAAGCTCACCTCACGTCACAAGACAACGAAAATTCACACTTTACGTTCACGCCCTCCCCCCCTCCCCAGGTTAAAACGTATAAATACGCCAAAATCCCTGCTAAAATCATCAGAAACCCCCGGACTCTCTCGAGGATACTTCAGATTCAGAATCTGTAGGGCCATCTCCGAGTAATCACCTGATTCATATTTCGAACATTCAGTCCTCGCCACTCCAAGCCGACACTTCATCAATACGATGTAGGGTGGTATTGGGGAAAGAGGGAGATATTTTTGAAAGGAACTGCACCTTCGGCAAATTTTGGAAAGGAAGAGTCGTTAATCTTCATATTTCACTACAGTTTAAACGAAATCGGTATAACTGATTTTAAGAAATTAAGTATTTTATTTTATTTTATTTCCATACCAGTTTTGTATTTTTACCGATAACTCACGACCCGACATATTTGGTCCTTAGTACACTTGAGCAAAAGTTGATCGAAATCGTTACAGCCCCTTTTTTAGAAAATCCTAACCTTATGTTGTTTTTCATGTAGCAGCCACGTACAAATTTTGAGTTATCAAAAACACGAAAAGAAAAAAATTCTCGAAATATACTCACACGCCAAAATTTGATCAAAATCGGTCCACGTGTTTAAGCTGTAAAACACTCTGCATACAACAGAAGCTAGACGGAATAGACAAACATCAACAAATATTTCCGCATCTTCCTAATGTAGTTTTACATAGAAAATAGGAGGATTTCACAATTTATTGGAACCAGTGTTTTACATTTTCCTGGTTACCTTTTGAGTCATTCGCATCCAAAAAATAAATCTTTTACCTTATATATTCCTTGAATTTCACACTTTAATTGCTAACTGTAAAAGGAGCATAATCTATGATAACGGCGGTTTATATGAGAAGATATGAGTAGACTCTACAACGATGGCAGATTACAGTTCCACTCCTCATTTTACAAGCCGCGTTCTTAGATTATAACATATGGATGCTTACTAAATAAATGACAATTGCCGATTATAGCCAGGTTGTGCTATTTATAGGCATCTTAGTAGAACGTCCGCTTTATCGGAACACCCATCCGCCAACTTGGATTTTGTACACCCAAACAAAATTAAACGTGAGACCAGATTACGAAATTCTGGAGCACTTTCTCTCCACTACGACCCAAAATTCATACGCAGAGGCTTTTCACTGAATCTGTACAACCTGTGCGAGTGTGTATCTCAGAAGACAGAGCTTAGTCTTGAAATTTACCACCTTCCTTATTTACTTAGAAGAAGCAAAACGTGACAATTTACTATTTAATCCTGCGACAGTCCTTCAACTACTAATGGACTGCATTGTCAGCTTCTTGGGTAAATCAAGAAACAGCTCAAGACCTATGAAATTCTCAACTGACGCTCTATTACAGTCATCTGCATGTTAATTTCCATTTCCCCTTCTTGGTGTTCTTTTGTTGTTACCTTTCTAACACGTTGATGATTGCGAGGTTTTCGTCTTTTAACATCAAGAAGGAAAATGGAAATGAACATACAGATGGATGTATTAGAGCGTCAACTGAGAATTTCAAAGGTCTTGATCTGTTCCTTGATTTATACAAGAAGCTGACAATGAAGTCCATTAGCACGGGATTGGAAAGAGCTTATGACCGGGTGAAGGACAGTGTCAGTATTAAGTATGAGTAAATTCTCACGTTTTTCTTCTTCTAAGCAAATAAGGAAGGTAGTAAGGAGAGCGCTAGCACTTGACTACTCTAATAGCGTAAGTGGCGGAAGAGAAGAAGAGTTGGTGGTGAAGAGAAAGCATAAAGAGAAGGATCTAGGTTTGCCACCCCGTACTTACTATTGAGTACCTTCTGAGGATGAAAAAGAGAATGATTTAACCAACGATTACGTGAAAGCTTCTAAATCGAGCTAGGGTTCAAAATATCCCATTACGTCCTATAACAATCCTCCAAGTCGTGATGTAGTTTCCTAAACGATTACGGACTTATTCACCTAAATTCACTAACAATGCAGTGATTTCAGCCGCCTGAGTTCAACAAAATGCATATATCTTTATTCTTGTATCCTAGTTTTCGCGGACAAATTCTATCAAATATGTAACAGTACGAGTACATTCTCATCTACAGGACTTTTTCTATCTACTTAGGTCCAACTCCAAAGATAGCTGCGCCGGTTCCACACTCAATTACAGCTATCGCTAACCACTCCTACCTCCTGCGTTCTAGCCACTTATTACGTCCTCGCCGTCAAATACTATGAATGATTTTTTTTTTTAAACAATACTGTACCTTCATGTGGTCAGAAATTACGTCAAATTTCAAGTTCCTCAAGACCATAGATTTAAAGCGATCCTGAGGATCCAACTTTTTTCATGTCTTCTTCCATTATATCCTTCTCTTTCATATTTACCAACAGGGGTCTTCTTAACCAATTCTTGTTCTTTTCGGACCTTGACACTATTCAAGTATTCGAGGACGACTTCTTTTTTTATTAGACGATGATGACCGAACGGTTGGGCCCGGAGAGAGAATCCACACTGGAGACGATATGCACTTCTTCTAACTACTGCCTTGATGAACAAATCCAATAATAGGATATTAAGACAACAGTCAAAAACCGCAATAAGAGCATTACTAATTACAATTCCACCCCCCCACCTTTGAAGAGGAAAACATCTCAATCATCATCGCCTTATAAAAAAGGGAAAAAGAACATAAAATAAAACCCAAAGCGTAAAAGTCGAAAGAGAACAAAGTTGGTAAAGAGAGACTTGATATGAAAAATGAAAGAGAGAGATCTAAGACTTAATGAAAAAAGCTGTAGATCCATCTAGGGATTGCCATAGTGAGCTCCTGAGTGTCTGACCACACACAAAATCTTTCAACCCTTCACATCTGAATACGTATCACATTGTTTAAATTAAATATTCAATATTTACTCGGCTGATCAGTAGCAAGTATTTTATACCAACGTATCGGAGGAATTTCGGAATGTTGCGTTTATTTTTGAAAACTTGTGACGCGTCCAATAAACGAGGGAAAGGGTAAAAGTAATCAATAATCAATATAGGATGGGCTAAAGACAGTATTTTATTATTCATAGCACGTTGATAATTTCCTTCCTCGGAGACATCGAGTGTGACAGAATTTGTATTCTAAATATTTTATAATACAATTTTAATAGACGTCTGCATTTCTTAAAACATATAATTATGTCTTTCAGTCCTAATATTTTACGATACGCTGACGTGATACGACGCGAATTTCTGTTGTTTGTTTTTTATAAATACTCTCGTTTGTCGATCGATTTTGGTACTGATATAAGACCCCCCAATTTACAAAAAGAGTTATTACGGGTAGGTATTAAAACAAACAAAATTAGATATTTTGAAAGTGTTCAACCATATTGAACGAAAACCTACCTGTTACGTTTGACCGAAATTCAAATTAAAGCTAAGACAAATTGTTTATTTTGTCTTAATTTTAGGTTGTTTTAACAATTAAATTTTTTAGTGATATACATCAGTAGATACAGATTATAAAGTTGCACGACATGTGCTATTGAGATGTTATTCGACATACCTCAAACCAGTTTTTTTTTTTAATTTGAAAATTGACTCTCATTTTTAAATTAGTTAATGACTTATCCGTTTGTAAAACCGAACCTTTTACCAAATTTCACTAAAATTGTGACCTAAACGTTTAAAAATGCACACACAATTATACGGGGTGTCTCAGAATCCCACTCCCCCTACTGTTGCTCACAATATTCGTCATATCGATTTGTTCCAACTGTTGATAGTAAATTAATACACAATTATTATTATAGTTACTGATTAGATAGTTACATTAAATAAGATTGTTTACTGGGCTATATATAGAATGTACCGACACATGTTGCAGCGTGACGCATAGATCCTGTATTAATAAGCGACTCTTTGTTTACAATAATAATATTTATTTAGTTAACTAAACATCAATACAAGATAAGTCATGTATTACAAGACCTGATTCTGCTATGAAATCACCGTTGAAAAACAATGTTTAATAATTTGATCAATACGATAAAAATTGTGGGGAAAAGTAAAAAGTGGGACATTTTTTAAAATCCCGAAATATGTATAACCTACTGTATGTAAAAAAAAAATACCAGAAATGTTAAATAGCTTTTAAGTTAAAAAAGGAAGAAAGGTGAAATTTAAAAATGTGTTTCGGTGTAAATTATTATTATTTTCTTTTTTGATTATAGGATAAATCACTCCACACGTAAATTTTAGAGGCAACTCAACATTTTTAAATCTCAACTCCCGTTAAATAATACTTCCATTTAAAGGTCTTGTTAATAGAAAATAACTGCGCAAACTAGAGGTCGCTATTTCACTCCAATCCAAAATGGAAGCTTGTCAAATATAAAAAAATTCAATTCACTTTCTACTCCAAGGATATTCAAAAATAATAATGAGACAAAATTATTACAGCTGAAACTTTACCGTTTAAAATTTATTTGTTCATACCTAAAATTGTGCAATACCAAAAATGTTTAACATTAGGTTTTAGTATTGTACTTAAACTTAAATAAAATAACAGTAAAGTTTTTGCTGTAAAAATTTGTCTATTTTAATAGATTGTGAAGTAAATTAGATTTTTGAAAATTTCCCCGGGCGCCATTTTCAATCAGAGTAAAATAGCAACCCTAGTTTGATCCTTTATTTTCTATTAAATAAGACCACCAATATAAGGCATTACTCGATGGGAATTTACATTTGAAAAATTTTAGTTGATCCACAAAAACGCTCATGGGTAAGGGTGGATTTATTATCAAAAAATATTTTTTTAAACCAAAAAACATTTCCAAATTTTAAGCTTTCTATCTTTCCTAGTTTAAAAATTATTTAATCGATTCTAGAATTTTTTACACCCTGTAAATATTGCTAAAATGTCTTACAATAAGAAACTCACGAAAAAACTAGTTTAGTGTACTCTGGTAAACCACTCCCACTATAATAATTCTGAAAGAATATTTTTATTTAATTTCAAATACTTTACTTGAATTTGTTTGCATTCATAGAAAATAAACTTAATGATTATTAATTGTGTATCAAGTAGCCTAATGTATTTATAAAATACAAGTATGCTTACATCATCAAGGAAATATTGTCGTTACTTTCATCTTTACACGCAGATTTTGCGTTCCATATTACGCAATGGCATACCGAGTAACAGTTATGTGTCACGTACATAAAGGATTGCAAATAGAACAAGAACGTTTTTTCCAAAAATACCCAATACAACAACAACAAACAAAAACGGAAAACCTATGAACATTTTCGAAACTAAACCATTCAAAAATAAATGTTTGTACCAAATTTCGTGATACACAAAAATATCTTTAACATAAATTCGTATTACAGTAAAAATCCGATGATCCGGAACTGTTGGATCTTTCACAATGTTATATTACCAATATGCCGTATTATCAGATATCTCTTTAGTGATAAAATTACTCCGAAGCCTTTTATGAAGCTCCATATGGTACTCCAATAATTTAAAACATCGTCATGAGTACAATAATAACAATGACTATTTATTACGAAACACGAAGAATTAAATATCTTTAACAACAACAAAAAACTTCAATCTGAAACAAATTTTCAAATTCAATTTTTTTTTGTATGCAATTTTAGTTCTTAAATACATTTTAAACCTCTAATATATATTCACATTTGACACAAAATGTCTGCAACGTCTCAAAAAACAACAGTATTTCCGATGTTTGTAGACATGCCGGATTATCGATCATTCCGGATTATCGAACTTTTACTCTACTTGTTTTCAGACCAAGACCTAAACTACAAGCACATCCGAAATTATTAATACTTTAAAAAATATAAAGCTTAATATATACAGAATATTCGTTTTCAAATGGGCCACCATTCCTATTTCTGCAAACGTTAAATATACAAACGACTATAAAATGGAAACATGACTTACTTTCTTGTTTGAAATAAAAAATATGATAAAATATTTACAGAAAATTTTAATTTCAAAATGGCGGATCAAAATTTACTTTAAATGGCACTTGAATACAGGTGGTCTAAATGAATAAAACGTTACAAAAAATAATGTCCGGAAATGGCTTCTTTGTCTCCGTCTGTCCGTTTATTTTTACCAAAAAAAACTTTACTTGTGGAACGAATTTAAGTATAGTCCAAATTTTAAATACATGCTTGGATATATTTTATAACGTGTCTAGAAAACATTATTATTTATACTACATTTCAAAATGGCCGTCTATTTAAAATATTTGTCCTGAGCGAGATTCGAACTCACGACCATAGAGTTAGAGAACTTAAAACACTTCCGCCACCAAATCACTTAGAAATACAGTACTGTAGTTACTAATTCGTTAGATTTGAGTAGATGGATTGCCTATTCTACCCCTTACTTAAATTTCCTAAATAAGAATTCATTCAAACCATCGAAAATTAAAATCTTAATAAACAAAAATGTAATTCTTGTCCGATTTTTGAAACCAATAATTATTATGCATTTTGGTAGACTGAGTTCGTATTTAAATTGAATAGTACCATATACTTTTAAAAAATCAAACGTTTTAATGTTCAGCAATGTGGTTAAGGTATTCGCTCTCCTCAATCAAAACAAAACGGCTTGGTAAACTTCGAAACAGCAGCCGATTTTCAATTTCAAAGAAATTCCGTAATATCTCATTTCATTCAACTTTAAAGTCCGATTCTAAACCTACAAAAAATACTTGTTATAATATTAAATAATAGATTAATAACTAAAAAAAAATTGACATTTTGGGAGGTCCAAGATCGGCCACCATCGAACCAAAAAAAAATCTCTGGAATACTCTTAAAAGCTTCAATATCAAAAGAGAAACAAGAATTGGTTAAGAGAGACTTGAAAGTAAAATTGAGAGAGATCTAACCCAAGACTATGTAAAAAAGGTTTTGTAGCTGGTCTAGTAGATCCAGCTAGGTCAATCGGGATTGCCAAACCCTTCTAATTTTATAATTTTATTTTTTCATTGCTGTAAGCTAGAAAGTTTTTCCCATCTTTTGAGTTATTGTCTTTTAACGGTTACATTTTTTGACGTAAATAACTTTTTATATTCCGCCTGTCTTAGCTGGACCTACACCATTATTCACGTTGTTTTGGATTAGATCCTTCCTATCAGGCCTCTCTTAACCAACTCTTGTTCTATTCCGAGCTTGATGCAATTAGATTATTCGAGGAAAACAAAATTTGTATTAATTTAAATGATCTCATATAACAAAACTATGGAATAGAATTGACAACTTCTCCGTAATCCCACTTATAAGCGTCACATTTTGACCTCAAATAATTGTACCCCAATAAACTGCACCTCTACAATTCTAATCAGCTCCATACTTTCCGACATGACTCAGTCGCAGAGAACTACAATGACGTATGTTTTGAAACATCGGATACAGTAACCTATATACAATCATCGTATCACAGCTTTGTCAACAAACAGTATGAATCATAACATCTGACGGAATGATGAAACCGTTTCTGTTACAAGCCTACATTTCATCGTTTTTTTTACGACACAATTTAATTGTTGTTTTCTGTTATTTAACACGCGAGAAAAACCGTTCGTGATAAATACGACTCAACGATATAATTAAAAAGTTTACTTTTAGGTAATAAAAGAGTTAATTTTATGGAGGAAATAGACTGACGATATAGAAATACCAAATGTATTACAATCTGATGTAAAATACCGGGGTAATTATTTTACGAGTTTTATACAGATTAAATACCCAAAACCCATTAATACCCTGGTTTTTAAGATTGAGACTTAGTGTCTACAATTTTGAGATTTTACTTTCGAATACTATAAAATTATTTGTTTATTTTGACACGTATAGGTAGAGAAAATTATGTGATGGGTAACAATGTTGGGATTTTCGCGGATAAAAGATTTGAAGTTCCTTGCGTACAAAATACTGTCATACGTGCCTATACAGCCCAAACGTGTGGACCAATTTTGATCAAATTTTTAATGTAGGTATATTTTACATATATCTAGGGAATTTGGGGGGAGGGGCAAAATTTGGAGGTAGCCGACAGAAGTAAAAAACAAAAAGTTAAATATATTTTTTTTTGGTGTGTCGAAAAAACCTTGAGCGTCATGAATCCAGACAATTTCAAAAATATAGAGACAACATATTTCCAAATAAATTGTCTCTGAGAATCGAATAGGGTTATCAAATTATGGGCCCAAATTAAAAATTTCAATAAGCCTATTTTTTTCAAATTTGGATTCTGCGGAGAATTTAACGTCCAAATACATCTTAGCACTTATGCCATGACGTAAGAAGGCCCTAGCACCCCTATTAGATCCCTAGGGGCCTTTGTATGTCCCCTAAAAACATCTAAAGGGGCCTGGATAGAATAAATCTGAATTTGTAGTTAATAATAATTTTTCCCTAAGAATCGAATGGCGATGTCATATTTTGAGCCCAAGGTCCCTAAAAGGGCTCCGTGAACCCCAACTTTAAAATTTCATTAGGGAATCCTACTTTTTTCTCAAATTCGGATTCTGCTGAAAGGTTTACGTCAGAATACGTCTTAACCCCTTATGGAGCCCTAAAAAACTTTGTAGGTAGGTACCCTAAAAAAACATCTAAAGAGTCCTGCATAGCACAAATCTAAATTTGTAGTTCCAAATAATTTTTCCCTAGGAATCGATTAGCGATATCGGTTTTTGGGACTAAGTTCCTTAAAGTTGGAACTGGGGCCCAACTTTAAAATTTCATTAGGGAATGCTACTATTTTTTCTCAAATTCGGATTCTGTGGAAAATTTTACCTCAGAATACGTCTTAACCCCTAGGGCCCTTTGTAGGTGTCTCCTAAATCTAAAGGGGCCTTGGACCCAAAATCTGATAACGCCATTAGATTCTCCAGGGGAAATTATTCAGAAATACATTGTTTCTATATTTTTGAAATTGTCTGGCATGACGCTCAGGTGTTCCGACCTTTTTAACACACCCTGTATATGCGGACATTAGACCTCATGTCCATCTTTACAATTCTTACGTTGGGTTTCTTACTACAGCTGTTTCGCCAATCAATGCGGCATCATCAGGTGAAAATTAGAGAACATTATAAAACTATATTATATATATTTTTAATCAACACCAAATAATTGTGATCAAATTTTGCACACGTGTAGTCTCAAAAGACTTATACAAAACGAATTGATCCCAATGACTCCAAAAATGCCGATTTATTTGTTACTTTTGGTTAAGAGGAGTTCCTACATACATTTTCAAAACATAAAGTTTGTATGCATTTATTTTTAAAATTTTGTATCCTGTGTTTTGGTACAGATAAACAGAAAAAAAAAATTGGAAAACTTTTTTTCAAACTAAATTCCCACAAAAGGTTTTGAAAAATTTCAATTTAAAAAAAAAAGTTTATTAACTCAAAAAACTATTAGTGATTAATAAAGTTAACAAAAACCATTAGAAATAGGTGTTTTACAATTTGTTTTCAATTTTTTTTAACCCTCATAGTATAAATGGACTTTTAGATAATATTCTATAGAATACCTGTAAAATATTTCAAAATTCGAAGTGTAGTTACATTTTATGTGCAAGAAAAATATAAAACCATAACTTTCGAAAACCCGCGATTTAGTAGAACACTGCAATAATGAATATTTCAACTATGATTTACACTGTTGATGTCTCACTTTTTTATTTACACCCAACCCATGATGTAAAATTAATCAAAACTTCTACCAAATACATCTTTATTGAAACTATGACAACAAGATATTTTGTGAGAAATTCAGGCTGAATACAATTTTTACAAACATTATTTACTAGACTGTAAATTAACGATCCTGCAGCATTAATATATTTTTTTAACTAATAGGAAGAATTTTTTACTAATATGTATTTTTTTCATAAATATGAACATATCAAGAAGAGTTTAGGCAGCAAAAAAATTTCAAAATTTGTCAGTTTAATATCAATTTTCAGTAGGGACTCTCTTTAACCTTTAAAAGGTTATTTAATTCATAAAGAATGGAGGAAAGTTTATTTTTTGATAAGGTAAAAACTTTCTGTAGGGGAATTTTAGAAAACTTTTTTTTTTTTTTGTACGACCGCTCGTTATATGTCGTACATTTACTAACGAAAACTCACGTTGATACCTTAAAACATACAGAAACCATTTTAAATAACCGCCGTTTTAAAACGAAAAAACAATCATACAAACAAAATGTCAATTGAATTAAATCAAGACCTCTTTACGATCGATCAACAAAAAACCAACTCAAATTTATATTATTTGTCGATAAAATGCACATACACACTGTACGGTCTACAAGCTTAATCTAATTTACAGTCCAATAATCCTTAGAGATTTCACAAAATATATTAAAATATGCCGACATGATAACTTTCTCTTTCTTAATTATTATTAATTAATCTCTAAGCAGTTTGATTATGCATAAGCTGTGAACTATGATGATGGGTTTATCTATATCGTGTCTTTCTTTTCGTTTTTTAAATTCTTAAAACGGAAGTGAATAAAATAAGATAAACATACACGCGCTTAAAAACTAGCTTATCCAATCCAAAAACTTTTAATTTGTTGGATTTCATATCTTATTACGGCTGACGTTTTATCGGATTTCTAAAATAGAAACACTAACTTTACTATTGCGAAGTTCCTTGTGGATTTTCCCCCTTTTTTCTTCTTCTTTTTCTCTATGTTTTATTGGGTCATCGTAAAAACGGAAGAAAAGAACAAAACAAAGACCTTTAGCGCCAGAATAGGAAAATAGAACAAGCAAGACCACATAGGAAAAGTAGAAAGAAGGGATCTAAACTAAGACAACTTGAAAAAAAGGTGTGGATACAGCTAGGATCCCTCTGATATTCAAGTTCCTACTCCTGAATAGAAAAGACTTTAGAAGATATTGTAAAATGTCCACCAATATAAGAGCATCATGGCGGATTTTTGGTTTGTTTTTTCCACTGATAACACCTTGCAAATGTGAAACGATTATTAATACGTGTTCTTAGAATTAGATCAAAAATCGTTAGCCCAATTTTAGTCAATCAAAATTTTGTGTTTTGTCTTTATGGCATATTCTATCAAATTTTAATTTAAAAGAAAAAAAGACAAGATATGACCAAAATATGTCCACAGATCAAAATGGGTTTACTCATTTCGACTGTAGTTATTACATAAACGACATATATAGTCTAGAAAATATTTAGGGTATAATAGACGTTAAAATGAAATTAGAGATTTTAAAAATTAGCCTTGGATATGTATTTTTTCTATCATTAATTGCATTTTTGGACGAGAAGATGACCAAAAAGTGTTGAGTCCTTGAGATTGCATTTTAGTAAAATTTTTACGAATTTTTATTATACTGTCTTCATGAAAACTGACCTCAGTATTTATATTTTCTTTGTTTAGGCGAAAACCTCTCAGACGTCAGTGCCTTATATAAAATAGGGAAGAAAAGAACGTAAAATAAAAACACCTAGCCCTCGAATACTCCAATAGCCATTTTGTAAAATGTTAAAAATTGCCGCCATTTTCCAATATGGCGGCCAAGTTTGAAATTAGTTATGGAACACCCTGTATTTTATGGGGTTTTCAGGTGTAAAACAATATTTTAAGAATGTTTTATTTTTGGGTACATATTTTTTTAATCTTTAGCCGTTTAGGAATTACAGGCACTTAAAGCTCAGAAATAATTCTTCTGCAGTTTACATGTACAGTACCTATGTTGATTAGGCCAGCATCTCAACTGCAAGCAAGATACCGTCTCATCTTATCAACAGATAGTGGCAATGAACCCATTAAATGCAGGTTGTCGGGTATATTAATGAACCCAGTAACAAAGGAAACTATTGCCTATAAAACAGATAGTTCTCCTTGATGGCCGGACATTCTTGGATGACTTGCAATCATCAAGTACGCTTGCAATATGCTTCATACAGCAAAGTGCAACGTTACTGATGACAAACAAAAACAAGTTGATGGGCACCATCGTGGTACTTACCCAGTACCAATCCTGTAAATGTAATGTCCAAAAGTTTGTTTCTTGGGCCTCGCAGGAATTGTTAAATTGTACTGGTAGATCAAGGGTAGTTTGTTTAAAGTTGTTGTTACACGGGTTTTCTGAACCTCGTACACTACTTTTTTGACGACGGCCTCATAGATGTGTACATATTACAAAGTTTCCACTCGCTTCGCTTGTCAGTGACTCGGCGCTAACGGGCCTCAATGCCGTACAGATGTGATAGAGTCTCCACTTGCTACTATCGTGTCTGTAATGCAGTCTTTCCTAATATTTTGTTCGAAATTACATTTCTGATCGTAGTTTCGCTATTTGTCTTCGTAAAGAAGTGAGGGCTGATACCAATTTACATTCAGAGTTGAAATTTGTAATTTGTATGTGTTATAAGTTGAACAACACACATATAGACAGTTTAAAATGACCACCATTTTGACTTTTCTGAATTCACTGAGGTTCTATATGAGCAGGATACAAAATTTCATGTTTGTATATTAAATTTGTTGGCTATTATCGTACAAGGACGACGGACAGCATGTCGAAAATTACTTTTTCGGATTCCTGATGTCATCAAACGTGAAATAATTCAAAATCGAACTTTTTGCAATAACCAAACTTTTACGTTATTTTCCTTTAAAAATTTGCATTTAAACAAAACAATTAACGTACGTAAGGTTAAAAATATTTATTAGAAATATTGTACAACATTTTAATATCACTAACTTTATAGTAAATCATAAATACTATAGATCAACAACAATGTAAAGAACAAGTTTGTGCTCATGACCGAACTCCAACACCCCTTTACACCGTCGTATTACTCCCACCTGTCCTTTCAAACAGATCTTCTTGTAAAATGTGTTGGGTAACTGTCTTTCCCTCCATTTCAACTTTGTTCTTTAGTTTGTTTTAGCCCTATAGTGGTCTTGTGAATAGTACGCATTACATAACACAAAGTGCCCACTACCTAACGCGGGTCGTGACACGAGAATGCTCATAGAACAAATAGTAACAATAAATAACAACACATCTACTGTACACTTGAACAAAACACCTAGCAAAGATAAATAATAAAAGCTTGCTTCTTGCATTGTGATTGTAATTTACCATTCATTAGAACCATAGCAGTAGTTGTAGCGATACGCTAAATCTTTGCATTCTTACGCTAAATTATAAATAAAGACGGGAGGGGAGAGAGAGAGAGAGAGAGAGAGAGAGAGAGAGAGAGAGAGAGAGAGAGAGAGAGAGAGAGAGAGAGAGAGAGAGAGAGAGAGAGAGAGAGAGAGAGAGAGAGAGAGAGAGAGAGAGAGAGAGAGAGAGAAGAGAGAGAGAGAGAAACACTAGACTGACCAAAGCCATACATTCGTGCGCATCACCAGACGACCTATAAATACGGGCCTCGTTTACTTCAAAATCATTCTGCTTAACAGCCACCTACAACACTCCCCCCCCCCTCTCTCTCTCGTTACCTAAATTCACTTGTTTTCTTTATCGTTCCTAACTGTCTTTCCTACCGCGGCTAATCTCGACAGCACGGATACCCCGTTCGTTATCTCAGGGCTGATCCCCTCGGGACGAGCGTTACCTCCGTTATCTGTCGGCAGATCCTGGCAGCACGGACTTCCCCGTCCGTTATGTAGAGATTGAACCCTCCAGCACGAACGTTCCAAACCTCCGAGTGGTCTGTCGGATGATCCTGACACACCCTACCTCATTCGTTGTCCGAGGGCTGATCTCCTCGGGACGAACTCCTTTATAATCCCTACCCCATCATTCCCTACTAAATACAAAAAAAGCCCTTCTGATACTTAAACTATAGTACCTCTATTCTTATTCTAAAAAAAAAAAAAAAAAAAAAAAAAAAAAAACGGATCAATTCTTTACTTCAGCGATTGGTGGCGTAATTCAAAGGATGCGTCAACGCTAAAAAGATTTTGGAATCCACTGCGAAATAATATATACATCCGTTCTGGAATTAGGATTATATCTTAAATACAAAAATAATAATAAACCTACACATAGACGAAGATAGAAGCATTTCAGGACATATGTTGATAGGAACTATCAATGAAACTATCAATTTTACAATCAATGAGTTTCTTTATTATGATGTCAAGGAATCATCGTCAAAGTTTGGCTTCCTAACTTACTGCACACTCTGTATATATATATAGGATTATTGGCCTTTTCAATGCTGAGATCATAACTACAGTTCCCAAAAATATTTTTCAATTATAACAATATTATAACAAAAACTATTAGACTCGTCCCTTTAATTTATAAAATTGACATTTAGTTTTAAAGTGTTTCAAAACACACTGGCACAACTTCAACACTGTACACATCTTTATTGCAAAATACCAGTTGCCTAAATCTGTTTTACTGCGGCTTTAAATGGGTGCAAAGAAACTACACTTCTTTTGTTACATGCCAAAACTGTAGGATTTATTAAACCTACAAATGGTTCATATACAAAGTGGTGAAAGACAAATAGTCCAGATATTATCTAGAATGAACGAGTTACTAGCGCAATTTATTCAAACAAAAACACTAGCCAACAAATATCTAGGTCACTAAAGGCAGGCGTGCACGTTCAAACTTAGCTAATTAGAAACAGAAAATACAAAAATTATAGCTCTTCCACATAGAATCGTTAATATTGTATGAAATTTCTATGAAAACCTAACCTAACGATTCTACACAACACTATATACAGGGTGTTTTAAAAATCTAGAAACGATATAATATTACAAAACTGATTGTGCAGAGACGATTTAAATACAGATGTATCTCATACATCCATACCATCATGGTACTTACCCTACCCAACCATACAATGTAATACAAGCTGATCCTATAGTGTCATCCCGAAAAGTTAGTTTCGCTTCGCTCTTGTACATATATGGCGGACTTATACGGATCTCGTAACTATACGAATATCACATTTACTTGGAAGATCAGAGTTGGAAATATTTTTGACAATAACTTCACTATTTTTCACCATAGAAAAGGCAAGTTCCATTCAATGCAGAATTTTATTGAAGTCTACAAATTGTTATCTCATTTAATTTATTATTAGTTAAGTTGAATAACACACGAAAAATGTTTTTAATGGCAAATAACACACCAAATATCATGTTCCTAACTTAATTTTTGTGGCCGCTATTGTGCTTACGTACAGACGACAACAACGACGGACCAAAAATGTTTTTAATGGCCGCCATTTTGACTTTTTCATGAATTTCAATAGGGTGCTATAAGAGCACGCCCCCTACACAAAATATCATGTTCCTAACTTAATTTTTGTGGCCGCTATCGTGCTTACGTACAGACGACAACAACGACGGACCAAAAATGTTTTTAATGGCCGCCATTTTGACTTTTTCATGAATTTCAATAGGGTGCTATAAGAGCACGCCCCCTACACAAAATATCATGTTCCTAAATTAAATTTAATGGCCGCTATCGTGCGTACGTACAGACGACAACAACGACGGACCAAAAATGTTTTTAATGGCCGCCATTTTGACTTTTTCATGAATTTCAATAGGGTGCTATAAGAGCACGCCCCCTACACCAAATATCATGTTCCTAACTTAATTTTTGTGGCCGCTATCGTGCTTACGTACAGACGACAACGACGACGGACCAAAAATGTTTTTAATGGCCGCCATTTTGACTTTTTCATGAATTTCAATAGGGTGCTATATGAGCACGCCCCCTACACCAAATATCATGTTCCTAACTTAATTTTTGTGGCCGCTATCGTGCTTACGTACAGACGACAACGACGACGGACCAAAAATGTTTTTAATGGCCGCCATTTTGACTTTTTCATGAATTTCAATAGGGTGCTATATGAGCACGCCCCCTACACCGAATATCATGTTCCTAAATTAATTATTGTGGCCGCTATTGTGCTTACGTACAGACGACAACAACGACGGACCAAAAATGTTTTTAATGGCCGCCATTTTGACTTTTTCATGAATTTCAATAGGGTGCTATAAGAGCACGCCCCCTACACCAAATATCATGTTCCTAACTTAATTTTTGTGGCCGCTATCGTGCTTACGTACAGACGACAACGACGACGGACCAAAAATGTTTTTAATGGCCGCCATTTTGACTTTTTCATGAATTTCAATAGGGTGCTATATGAGCACGCCCCCTACACCAAATATCATGTTCCTAACTTAATTTTTGTGGCCGCTATCGTGCTTACGTACAGACGACAACGACGACGGACCAAAAATGTTTTTAATGGCCGCCATTTTGACTTTTTCATGAATTTCAATAGGGTGCTATATGAGCACGCCCCCTACACCGAATATCATGTTCCTAAATTAATTATTGTGGCCGCTATCGTGCTTACGTACAGACGACAACGACGACGAACCAAAAATGTTTTAGTCTACTTAAATTTAAAATGTAACAATGGAACATAAACCGTAATTGTATTAAATAAAACTCTTATCTTCCGTTCGTTTCTGTCAAAGCGAGTATAAAATCACCAAAGCCTAATTGAACATTCTTTCAACTTACAGATTAGATTTAATTACTGTTTCAGACAACGAAATCAAGATAGCTTTGTTTTTCATTGGTAATTATAAATGATTTAGCCTAGATAAAAATATTAATTTACTATCCCCGTTTTTTACAAGATTGAGCGTAACTGAAGTCTTTTTTAAAATTTGTAAAGGATAAGTCTGAAATAAATTTTCTATCTCGTCTTATAAACTCACATGAAAATGTTTGACCCGACGTTTGGGTAACTCCGTATTAGAGCTATTGTACAGGGTGTGAAAAAACTTAGTTCAAAAATACAGCGGTACAAAAATGAATAAAACTATAATTTATTTTAACTTTTCAATGTAACTATATCATTATTTTGAAAGAGTAGTCATGTTTTATTGTTAGAACAAATTTCAATATGGATACCTCCTTTTTTTTACCTTCACAATGCACTCACTCTTGGTTCAACATAGAAATTCACAAAATCAAGATTAGGAAAGCTATTTAAACTGAATGAAATGAAACCACATGCCTACAGATTGTCCCACAATTCCTCAAACATAGTCTAATGTAATTTGTTTACATTTTAAATAATTATGGTTTGCGTGTAAAAATCTAATGTAAAGTACAAAATTCAAATAAAATTGTAATATGTTTCTTATCAGATATAATATTTAAATTAAAATAATAATAAAATATAAGACATCTATGACGACATTTACTATATTCAAATTCAAAACAATAATATTACGCTTTGTTAGGAATTGTTGAACACCCTGTACATGAGCACTAAGTAACATCTAATCCAGTTCATAATATAGACGCTTTTCAGATCTAGGTTGGTTCTATGAAAATCAACCTACCAAAGAAACTCAAGGATTGAATTGTAATACATTGTAAAGTAAAATAAAAGAGTCAACCATGTGCTAAAACCACACGATTTAGGGTCTCGTAGGCAAATATAGTTAATTTTAAGAGTATAAAGTCAAAATCTTTTAACCTGCCTAGCGTCAACATATTCATTTCTTCGTCAAATAAACATACATGTTCATAATCAGAATAATTTCTAGTTTTATTTGATACCCCACATATAATATTTCCAAAAGTAAAAATTTTCAACTCTAGTTTTTGCCCAATAAATTACAAGGTCAAGTGTGATAATACTATAATTAAAATGAAACAGTATGAGTTTTATCAAAAGAATTAATTTAATGAGTGGTAAATCAATTTAATGAGTGTTAAAACAATATAATAAGTGGTAAATCAATATAATGAGTGGTAAATCAATTTAATGGGTGTTAAATCAATATAATGAGTGGTGAAACCACACCTGTAAATCAATATAATGAGTGGTAAATCAATTTAATGAGTGTTAAAACAATATAATAAGTGGTAAATCAATATAATGAGTGGTGAATCAATTTAATGGGTGTTAAATCAATATAATGAGTGGTGAAACCACACCTGTAAATCAATATAATGAGTGGTAAATCAATTTAATGAGTGTTAAAACAATATAATAAGTGGTAAATCAATATAATGAGTGGTGAATCAATTTAATGGGTGTTAAATCAATATAATGAGCGGTGAAACCATATAATGACTGGTAAATCAATTTAATGAGAGGTAAATCAATTTAATGGGTGTTAAATCAATATAATGAGTGGTGAAACCATATAAAGACTGGTAAATCAATTTAATGAGAGGTAAATCAATTTAATGTGTGTTAAATCAATATAATGAGTGGTGAAACCATATAAAGACTGGTAAATCAATTTAATGAGTGGTAAATCAATTTAATGAGTGTTAAAACAATATAATAAGTGGTAAATCAATATAATGAGTGGTGAATCAATTTAATGGGTGTTAAATCAATATAATGAGCGGTGAAACCATATAATGACTGGTAAATCTATTTAATGAGAGGTAAATCAATTTATTGTGTGTTAAATCAATATAATGAGTGGTGAAACCATATAAAGACTGGTAAATCAATTTAATGAGAGGTAGGCTAAATCAATTTAATGTGTGTTAAATCAATATAATGAGTGGTGAAACCATATAATGACTGGTAAATCAATTTAATGAGAGGTAAATCAATTTAATGTGTGTTAAATCAATATAATGAGTGGTGAAACCATATAAAGACTGGTAAATCAATTTAATGAGTGATAAATCAGTTTAATGAGTGTTGAAACAATATAATGAGTGTTAAAACAATATAATAAGTGGTAAATCAATAAGAGTGGTAAATCTATTTAGTGGGTGTTAAATCAATATAATGAGTGTTAAAACAATATAAGTGGTAAATCAATATAATGAGTGGTGAAACCATATAATTTAATGAGTGGTAAATCAATTTAATGATTGTTGAATCAATAATAAGACTGGTAAGTCAATTTATTGAGTGTTATATCAATATATTGAGTGGTATTTGAAAACTAAAATAAATTAATATTTTGATTTTACAAAAATTAAAATAAATTACATATTGTAAATTTTTGAACATCCTGTATTTTTTAACACAATTTCTTAACTCCCTGTGTATAACTCTACTACAGAATTATATCACTGCTGGGTAAAACATCATTCTATGTGTTCTATAATTCAAGATAAAAACATAAATTTCAAACATTACCCCAACCATGTACAAAATTTGGAATATAGGAGTCAAAGAGGGCACAAAATTCGCTTACTCCATTGAGAAGGATCAGTGAACATTTCATGTGCAGATGTCATTGTTTCTGAAGGAGTTCAAAATGGTTAGAATTTTAAAATAGCTAAAAACGAAATCATATACAAATACTGAATCTAAAAAATGGTTTCAATCTACAAGACTTATTAATATTTTACAATGAAAACTGCAATTCTATTAAAACTCTTTCTGTCAAAGCAAGTATAAAAATCAGTAATTGAACATTCTATCGACTTAATTACTGATCCCATTTCTACAGATTAGAAATGAATTACTGTCAGTTGAAACAATGAAATCATGACAACTTTATTTTTCATTGGCAATTATAAATGATTTAGCCTAGATAAAAAATGTTCGCTTTTTAGCCCTGTTTTTTTTAAGTTTGAGAACTACTGAGATAGCTTTAAAATGTATACAGAGTGTCTGAGTAATACACAATGAAAATTTGGCATTGATTCCTTACATAATTTTTTTTTTTTTTAATTCTATATGTCCAAAACAAATATGAAAAGGCATTTCCAACTGTCCCTCTGTTTGTTTTCTTTCTACACACATTTATAAAAAGAAATTGGTTGATATTAGAGTCAGTAAACACATTTTTAACTTCAAATTTTAACAGTAAAATATACACACAAAACAACTTTATTTTGTCTTTCCCAAAATGGTGATTGTTTAAAATTGTTAGTGCCTAACATCTCGTAAACAATTAACTTTACGAAAAATTACCAAGACACAATTTTGTATAAAAAATATAAATCCTGTAGTCCAACTCAGGTAATGTGTGGTCAGCACAATGAGTCTCCATACTCTTAATTCTAGACTTTGGAAATATAATTAACTATCACTAATTCACTGTCCAAGAAAGCTGGACACAATACAACAAATCATTCTTGAATACTTTCTGTGAACTAAAATAAAGAAACTACTCCGAAGAAAGTGAGGAGATCCACTTTATTAATGATGGAAATCTTTAATGCTGTAAGATTTAGATATATTAAGAAGTGAAATAGTAAATACATCCTGTGAGCCCCTCGACTGACCTAATGGTTAGTTTCTCTCACCCCCATTAGTAAAAAATTCCAAGTTTAATCTTGTGGAGGCAAAAATTTATGGTGTTAACCAAGCATCATGAATAGTAGAACGTTACTATTGGTAATGGGGAACAACAACGATGAGAATATGATTTGCTAATCACAAATTATCGGAATGAAAAGCTGTCAGATCTTTTATAGAGTTTATTTTTATTTTTTAACCTATACACCTATATTAAAATTTTATGTTAAAAAGTTTCACTCTCCATGTTCATGTCTTTACTCACAACTTACAATAAAAGGTTGGGTTAGGTTAGGTTAGGTATATTGTTGTAAAGACTAAGTTTGTTAGCGCATGTACTCTCACATCTAATCTCAAACTTTGATGAACCATTGTTAACCAACATTAAACTCAACTCTTGACAAGAGCAGCTGAACAATAAAGAGACAAAGAGAGAATCATTGGAAAGAAGGAGAGCAAGTATCAAATACAATTAAACAACAATTCTTGGATGTTTTAAAATTTTCTTTAAAATTTACCTAAGAGTTTTGTTGATATCAGGAACTTCCATTTTTGAGAAAGCAATTTAGCTAGGTCTCAACTTTGGGGAAACCCATCTACAGAGTTAAATAACCACACTGTTAAGAATTTAAAAAATCACACCTTCTGGTAGCCGACAAAATGTTTCACATTCAATTATTTTGATCTTATAGTCACTTCATCTCTCGACTTCTTATTACAATAAAAAGAATTCATGCTTAGATTCATAATGTCACAAGTGTTAATTATTTTTCCAAATTTAAAGAACATTTACGTAGAAGCTCCCACAAATCAAATATTATTCAAACGAGCAATTCTAGTATATTTTTAAATTGTATTCGAAAACATGTCTATGTATTTTGTTGAAAAGGTGAATCTACCATTTTTTGGTCTAAGAAAGTATCATTTTTAGTTAAGTCTCGACTTTAAAAAAGTTCATTACATAACCAGAATGGTTTCTACGAACTAATAATCTACCAACAACAAATAAATCTAAGAGGTACACTTACAACTCGAATAAAACGATTTATGAAGCAGTAATACTTGAATGAACCCATATTTAGCCTCCTATGTCAAGATATTGAATGTACAGATCCATCTTATAAATGTAAGATAATGTTATTCTAGACAGAATCTAAAGGCAGAAAATAAATTATTTTAATATTACACATCATAATTACCATGCCATGAACTCAATAGAGATTTTGTGTTTTAACTATAGAGAAGTTATTGTTTTAAATTTGTGATCTATAAGTTTTACGTTTAATAAAATCATAATTTTGTTAACTGTTCTGATCCCAACCATAATATATTAAGGCAGTATTGTATATATAATTTATAATTATTATGTTTTGTTACTATAAAATAACAGGTTATTCATCTTCGTTTCAATGTCAATTTTTAATTCATTTGTCCCCAATTTCCATTAAATTATTAATCTAGATGATTTTGACTCGGTATAACAAATTTTGAAAATTATATAGTAAAATATAAAATTGCTTTATGCCCTCAGTTCCACTTACAAGTACTTACTGTAAATTAATACAAGGAAAATTAAGTCCACTAAAAGGAAAAAAGAATTGCATTAATGTGCTTTTAGCTGTAAACTTGTTAACTAATCATAAAACTATACAAACAAATAAACTATGACTCACAGATAAGGCAATCAGATTATATAAATAATTCTTAAAATAAAACTTGTGTCAAACAGAACAAATAAATGAAATTCTTAAATCGTGATTTGTTTTCTCAATATAACTAAAACGCATTGCATGTTTTGAAGAGGTCTTTGATACTTTTTAAAACCAAACAAAAGAGTAATTATCTAATAGAAGTTATTAAAAGTATTATCTGGTACGACTGATTGTGAAATCACCTGGTGGTTATTACAATTGAGTCAGTGATAAGGCGATAATGAATAGTTGTTAAATGGTAACAAGCCTAACCTCTTTATCATGGTTTCAAATACCGTTTCAACCAGATAAGTTGAAATCAAGCCTTAGAAAACTAACTCTAACTATTGTTATTACAAGGAAATTAATGTACTGATATATTCATGCTCAAATTAGTCTAGAATGAAGAAGTTTGATAAATTAAGAGACAATTTTCAAACATATGGACCGGTCAAAAATTATTTCAGAATAAAATAATCCTTAATTAAGTTTGCTTAATTATTAAGTTAATATGATTAAAATTCAATTTTTTTTTACTGATTATCATGTTTCATGACTCAATACTAAAATGAATATGATCTCTGAAGTCATCTGCAATCTTACCACTTCTCTACAGAAATTAGTGATGTGTGAGTACAAATTAAAATACTCGGTGATTCCGAGTATCAAAATCCTCGGAAGAGTCCGAATATTAAAATCCTCGGTTTCGTATTAAAATACTCGAACAAAATCCTCGTAACTAGGAACAAGGAGGAGGTAATGTGCGAGTATTCCTCGGTGTGCGATAATTCCTCAGTGTGCGAGTATCCTCGGACAACGATATTCGTTAGTTAGTGTTGTGTCGATTCCAAACAAAATGCTCGATGTTTCTACTTTGGTTACATTAGTTTCTAAGCTGATTTTTCACTACACATTAATTAAACATTACGATTTTGAGTTATAATGATTTAGATTCGGCAACAAGTTCAATTTAAAATAACAATAATATTCATTTATTTACACAGTAACAAAAAGTAAATAAAATTATTATTTAATTGTTATTACTTATATTTAAATAAATATTAATAGGTTACCATCTTTATAAAAAATATAGTAAATTAACTTATTTTAAATAATAACTAAATTATTAATGTTGGTAATAATTGTACTTACGTTTAATTACTGAATTTGTGTCGAGGCAGGATAACATTTAATTAGGCTACGTATTACAAGTGTCAATCACATATTGTTTAAAAAAATAAATACTTGGTGGATCAATCTAACAGATAGAAATATAACACACACACACATAATGCGCATAATCATTCTGCGCAAATACTCGATGTCGAATTAATAATACGAGTATTGAAATCATTCGAAGCCGAGTATTGAGAGTACCTATTTCACCCGAGTATCAACATCGCTAACAGAAATGTTAAACTAATGTAATAAGTGGAAATTTGTACATAAATATCTAAACTATCATTTGTAAAAACATACAAATTTTAAATTGTTAATGTTACTTAATTACATTTAAATATAAAGTGGAGGTAAAAGTTGAAGTATTTAAAACAGCCAATTGTCTTAATGATTTTCTAATTTCTACAAACTATAACCTCAAGTTTTCTTCAAAATTTGGATAAATGTGTCTAAAGTTAAAAAAAAAAAAAAAAGGAAAAAAAAAGATCTTAAGTGCTTCCATATGATTTTCTAGACACAGTAACATGGAGCGACATATTTTACTGTTTTATCACTATTGTAGTGCACTTACTAAATTACAAAAATTTTACAGCAAATTTTTTTAGGAAGTAACCCCTTTATAAACCTATTGAAATTCAGATGAGCCAAAAAACAATATTCAAATTGCTGGCGATTTTACACAATGTTTTTCCTAAGACAATTCAAAGTACAAATCATTAAAAAACCTTGTTGATTTTCATTTTACCTGCACCTATTATATTAAACTCAATGAATTGTAGCCTATTCCCTACAATGAAAAAGAACAATTCTATGGAAAAGATTGAAATTTTTAACAGTAACATCTCAAAAAACTTGATGTTCAAATAAGAGAATGTATTAGGGCCTAAATGAAAGATTTTTCACTGTACATACTTTTCATATATAAATTTATATTATTATATAATTTACTCATATTTAATTTGCACTCTCTCTCTATTTTTATTGCCAAAGGCAAGAGCCGAAAAATATGCAAAAATGTATTAACTGTATTCTCTCTCTCTCTCTCTCTCTCTCTCTCTCTCTCTCTCTCTCTCTCTCTCTCTCTCTCTCTCTCTCTTTCTCTCTCTCTCTCTCTCTCTCTATATATATATATTTAAGTCAAAACCCACTGACTGATCACGAAATCTCTGGATCTAAGAATATACTATATATTCCTATATATAGTATTATAGTATAGGCCTATATCAAAATTTGCTGTGGAATTTTGGTATTTTAAAAACATTAAATATTACTGTATTATACGAACAAATTTTTATATCTTCTTGTGGACTTATCTTCTCATATCTGAAAAATGGAGCGATCATGTGCTTTGACTCATCAAGTCGCAAGTCGTACACAAACTCTTACAAAAAAAGCAGTTTGGGTTACAGGCGACTTTAAATTAAAAAATTCAGTAATATTAACTGCCCCAAATTTATATATTTAATAATTAGATCAAATGTAAACTAGTTTATAACAAAGATTGTCATGAACAATAATAGAGGAACAAACAGACTAAATGTTTACTGAAAGCTTCTCTCACAGGCTGATGTATCATTTATTAATAAACTTCCAGATCACATAACACTGGAAATAATTTTTAAGAAATTTTAAAACATAGGACGACAACAGTCCTTCTACTCTGTGAAAGAATTCAGTAGCCATGTATGCAATTCATAAATTTCTTTCACTCACTTAAAGTAATCTAGTTTTTAAACATTTAAAAAAATATTTTTATGCTGTATTTGTTAACACAATTATGGGTCAAAAATCAGTAGAGCCTTGAGTTTTGTTTAATCTCTGTTGACAAATTCACTATATACTATTTTATTATTGTACCCTACTTTTTAATTGATATATTATATTCATCAAAGTTGAAATGTGATTACATGGTCATACAAACTGTAGTTAAGTCCAACCCGAAAAAAATAAATATTGAAGTGATATATGCTTTACAAATAAATATACTTTTAGAGAACTCTCAGTATTTAACTTGGAGAAGAAGAAGAAAATAACAACTGTTTCTTTATTCGAGATTGTGAATGGACTCATACACTGACCAAATTAAATTGATGCAAACATCTATCTACCAGGAGTCGTCCCATTCTATCGACTATGAGCTGTCTAGCATCATCCTCTCTCTGTTGAGTGTTAGAAACAGCATCTTACTGACTTAAAGTTCTTCAGAATAAGTCATCTCTTATTCAATAATTTGAAATTGTTGTCAGATTTTATGCTGAAATATCACAATCATTTGTATTTATTAAGAATTATTTTAAGTTTGTTATTGCTTTCTAATTTTAATGTTGGTCTATTTCGTTAACTACACTTATAAATTGATCCATATTATTTATGCATGTGTTATTGATAAATTTCTTACTGTAAAAACATTCATTATTTATTGTGATTAGTTATGTTGAAACTTAAGTTGTTGGCCGTAATTAAGAGATTGTTTATCATTATGTGTTCTGTGCACACTATTTATTTATTGTACTTTTTACATTCCTTTATTATTTGATTATTGTAGTTTATTAGTATTGTAATTGGCTTTACTCATAATGAATGAAAATAAAATGAGATATGCACAATTCCATGATTCACTAAACATGTGGAACAGATGGTTTGTATGAAAAGGTTAGATACAAGCTGTTTATCCAGAATATATAATAAAATGTAGCCTACATATGGTTATCACACACAAATCCAAACCCTTGTTAGTTACTATTTTCATAATTCATAGCCTACAGAATAACAACAAATAATTTTCAATACAGCATCAAGACTGTCATAGCTATAGATGTCGTCCCCATCTGAATTATGAAAACAACTACTAAAATAATAATTAAAAATTAGATGTAGATCTTTGGTTATAACCTCGAACACCGTGTCACTATTTTGTTTTACACACTCGTTTCCATCTCCAGACTCACATTTTCCTCCTCTATTCTGGCACTTTTTACAAGTGAAGAACTCACCCAAATCTGAAGTTTATAATCTCCACTAATATTTCCGTACAACCTCTTATTACCTTCTCATTCCAACTTATCCACCACAAACTACCCTCATTCATTACTTCGTATATTCTTCTCAGAATAACAGATTTTTCTCTCGTGTTTGAGTCTATCCCTCTGATCCATAATAGATGACCACAAGTCTCACTAGTCTTGTAAACTTTTATTTCCATGGTCCTAATGATTAAACGATATGTTTCAGTGAGATTTATGATCGATTACTGACCAATATTCAAGTTTACCTACTAAGCTATGCATGCTTCATTATTAGCAACTCTCTGTTCATATAGAAACCTTACAAAATAATTTTTTTAACTAATGGACACTTTAAAAATGGTACAACATTTTAAAATTCAATTCCCATGTTTTGATTAGTGTAATTTAGGCTACAAAATGCTACCTTGCTATTTTAATGTTACAATCCTAACTATCTCAATTAAAATCGTTATCAAACAAAATGTATTTTCCAATTCTGAGAAAAAGAAAATTTGACAGGCTTTGAACAGTTTTAACGCACGATAGAAACGAAACAGTATGCTTCGGATGTAAATAAATAAAAACTACGGATTAGTTTCAGGAAAAAAAATAATAGATTAATCCACAAAACAAAATGCATTAATTTTTTTGTATAATTTTGTTGTTGCAGTTATCCTCACGTTATTTGCACTAAATTTTATGTCACCCATAAATAATAATGTAAAATGGTTTTTGCCACGAATTAAATAAATTGAAACTTTGGGGAATTCCAATTTAACCAATTAGGAAAATGGAGTTTCACCAGTGAGTGTAGGTGCAACTATTGGATAATATGCTATATTGTGTTATTAAATTGATTACTGCCCACAGCCATTCACAATTACAGTGACAAAGCTACAGACGTCAGCAAGAATTTAGATGAATTGACCAAAGAATGCTTTATAATTCATCAGTTCCCCCACTTATCCCCCCCCCCCCAGAAATTATAATATCAAATTAAACTAATAGGCCTACAAAATACAATTACAGGTAGGCATAGCATGAAGAGTTCATGTTTAAAAAGTAAAAGAAACAAAGATGAAGTTAGGCTATTAAGATTACAGTATTTAGAAAAAATTATCTTCTAGAAAATGAAATATTTCCTTACTGTTTTTCAATAGACCTAAACTCCTGTATTATGTTCACTAGTATAGAGTAACTTGGTTCTATATAAAGTTTAATTGAAATTGTTTTGAGAAAAATTATTTTGATCATAATCCAAATTACAATTTAATTAATTTTTTTTTTTTATTCAATAACATTAAGTCAACCAATGTTGGTAGTAAAATGGCAACCATTTGAAACTATTTTAGGAAGTTTTTTCTTTCCTCTAGTGGATATTAGATAAAAACCAAATGGTTTATTTTGTAGGATCAATGGACATTTCATACTCTCGGTTGTTAGGGTTAGAACTGCGTGACTAAACTCATTTCCAAAAAGTATAATTTTACTACTCCTCCTTGGCTATGTTCCTATAAACAATTAATTACTAATGTTTAGTAGTTTGAGATGACTAAATATTAAACCATAAGTAGATTAATATTGTGTGATATTTTCTTTTTGGTTTCAATATTTCAAGTGCAATAAAAACTCTTCATTACTTTGCTGATAACCCTGGGAGTTTTTTTTTTTTTATTCAATTCGTAAAGATAAAGAAAACCTATTTCCTCAGTTAGCTATAATTTCTGCAAAATAAAACTATAGGCTACCCACTCTGTTTCAATACACCAAAAACATTTTATTAATCTGAAAGGATCTTGAAGGACATTAGACAAGAATGTGACAACGTTCTCTAATTAACATTTATATGTGAAACACCATATAACTCACCTCGTAAATAGCTTACAAGAGGGATTGTGCAATTAAGAAGAGGATAAGAGAATCAATGGAAATACTTAACTTTGTCACCCAAATAAATTGACTGAAAAAGATTGCATAGGAGCTTTAAGTTTATAAATGATTCTACAATCAGCAAAAGTAATTTTCATGACGGAAAACAATGAGAGCAATGATAACACTCTTTTCGAGAAGTCTTTTAAAGCCTCAATTTTACTACACAGATAAAACAATAATGTGAGTTCCACGTTTCAATGGCTAGAAAATTGTGAATAAGTATTTAAAATACTTTTGGCAATCTATATTTTAATTTTAGATGAAATGTAAAATGTTGAAGAAAACTCCAACTTATAATTCTTAGACATCTGAAAATCATTATTATTATTATTGGTTTTTTCAACTAACAATTTAAAATATGTTTTCTTAAAATGGTAAGTAAGCTGTTTATGAAAAAAAAATCTATGGCTATTATATCAGTTTATCCGTTGTACATAAGAAAGTAGCATGATTGTAGATAAGCTAGATTAATTTCATCCTGGTAATGCACACCCTTAAGAGATCTAGGAGACTCAACAGAAAGATTCAACTTTACAGTCAAATAAATTTCTTGAAAATGATTTCAAAATACTCTAAACCTAGAACCTGTGTTATGTTCTATGCAATTATGTTTTATGATAAAACACAATGACAGCAATGAGGATGCTCATTTCCAAAAGGCCTTGGCACTAGAAATTAAAGTACCTCAAGTCCATTAACATCCAACATCTATACCTACAGCTTCAACCATCCAATTCTTCTCTCAATCCTTGTACTCTTTGTTATCTCTGTCAATAAAAGAGATTCATCTTTCCAAAGGAACCTACCATCTATAGACTACACTCACCGATTCTACTTCAAAACTACTGAAAAAATTAAACAGGAGACAAAGTAAAGCAATTAAAGGGGGAAATAACAAAGAAAAAATTATAAAAAGAGAATCAACAAAGTTTGCTAGTTCTTAAACAAAATTACAAAATCATCAAAATACCTCAAATATATAAATTTTGTTTAAATCGGTTTCATCAATCAGTGACCGTTTCTTTTTTCTTTTTTGCATCAGAAGATGCTGTTATCAACAAAAGTTACATTTGTGCCAATACCTTAGAAACCACAGATAAAGTTCTGTAGAGGAAGATGTGACATTTGTGCCAAATGGGCTCACCTGAATTATTTTGTTTTTACTGTTAAACTTATAGGCTAATTATTATATTTTCATTTACTAAAAACAGATCTACTTATTCTAACTATATATTATATTTTATATTGCCCATTAAGTATGTGTAAATTAAAACAAATGAAAAAAGTTCATTTTTGTACTGTAACTTAAGTTTATGTGGTGAAAATGACCTCAAATGAGTGATGAATTACCTCTAGTATAATAGATGTAACACCATTACTAATATTTTGGATTTTCTGTGAAAAGTGTTTCAGTAAATACTGCTAAATGATCTCTAAATTGTTATTACCTACTACACATTATTTTAAAACTATAGGCTTGCCAATATTATATGTTAAGATATATATATGGTGTATAATAAGATGAAACTGATTCATCACTCATCTGCGCTCTTATTACTACTTTCTTATCGAAACAACGAGATAATATGTAGAAATCTGTTCGTAAACATCCGAACTATCATTTGTAGCTAACACAATTGTTTAATTATTTAAGTTACCTATATTGGTATTTATATATAAATAGGAAAAAAAGCAAGATAAATGATGAACATGATAAATAAGACTAGACTATTGCAGTTTTCTTCAAATTTATCATTGCATATATGTCTAAAATGAAAAAGGAAAGTTAAAAAGGAAAGATCTTAAGAGCTGTTTCAAGCTATTTTCTAGACACTGTAACATGTAGTGCTACATCTTCCAACAATTTTATCCCTAAGGTTATGTCTATCTCTAAAGTGTATCCTGCTCTCTAGAGTCTAGAGTAATACAAGTGTATCAATACTGACGTAACCTAGCTGGATCTACACCTTTCTTCATTATAGTCTTGGATTAGATTCCTCTCTTTCCTCTCTTAGTTTATGCCCCTTTCTCCTTTTATTTTTTAAAGCAATGACAACCGTAAAGTTTAAAAAAAAAAAAAAGGAAAGGAAGAAAATGTGTTGTAATCCTATTTCCTCTACTTAAAGTGAAATTATTAAAATTTGAATTCTTGTTATTATTTGTATCTTTTGTCTTCCACTTCTTTAATTTAATCTATGTTAACAGTAGGCTATGTCATCCTTAAGAATTATCTTAGCCCACCTACTTATTATGGTACAAATGCATTTTAGCATTTGATAATATTAGTAAAAGGCAAACAATATAGATTCCAAACAAAGCATTTGTACATATAAACATTGTATTACTGTAAATAAATCATTATTTTTAACAATTTAAGTCTTGGAAAGGACCTAGACCTACAACAAATGACTTAATAATTTAAATAAAAAATGTTTTCACTCATATTGGTATCACCAACTGTAGCAAAGTTGTAATAAAGCAATCTGATTTTACAATTTATCCTAAAATTCTAAACATTTCCTCAACTCTTATCCCAGTTTACGAAAAAACTCATAATAATTCTTTTCCCAATTGCTGATAACTTACCCCTATTAATTAAAGTATCAATTTTTTTTTTGTCAGGTATTTTTTGTTAATGTTAGGCCTACTATTATATTCTACATGTTATACCAGTTGTTTTGCATTTGAAATTATTTATACCATCTGTCACCTTGGTTTTTGCAATTATTAAACAATATCATTTCTTGTTTTTGTCTATTCCTAACATTGTTATTTATTAATTTACTTTATATTACTTATTTCAATTGTTTATTCTCATTTAATTGCCTGTTAAACTGTCTATTGTTATTTTTCTTTTAATGCCAAGTTCACTTATTAATAACATTTAAGTACCATTTATGTTATTTTTATAATTTAATACATAGGCCTACATACATTGTATTGGTGCTACATATATTTATAAAATGTATGATTTATAATGGTTTGTTTATTGAAATTAAAACACTATTTGAACGTCTAATTAAGTTTTGTAATATTGATCAATTTGTATGTCTTAAACTTAACTGCCACATCAATGAGACATGAGTCAAGGTATTCAAAGTCACTTGTGATAACATTATCAAGGTTATGATAACAGCTATAGGCAATCCAAGTTATAGTCTAAATTGTACTGATATTGTATCATACTTAACACTATACAGAGCTTTTACACAAACCATTTAAAACTCACTGGAGTCAACAAACAAAAATATAAGCAGCTACTAAATTGAAACACAACTAAGTTATCATTGTAGCCTTAAATTTATATAAGTTAGGCCTACTTTAACTGCAAATGATTAAAATTCATTATTTAGGAAATCTTAGCCTACTGTATTCTTACCATATCTCCCACAGGTGTCATTTTTGTAAATAAATCCTTTTGGTAATATACCATTTTCAAAACAGGATAACGAGCAATGTCCGAATAAAAAGACATTCACTACTTAATAAAATTTAAATTGTAAATCAAACAAACACACAAAATGTAAAACCGATTAGGCTACTATCACTAACACAAAATTAAACACTGCTTCACTATCATTGCTGAAACATACTGCTAACTTTAGAACCACATGAAATGATACTTTACATTATCTTATCAGTTCTTATTTAAGCACTCAGTCCTATTCGGTAAGAGATAGTACTGAGATATGTGAACTCTAATGTAGGTGTACATGTACGCCACCAGACCCAGTAAAGTTATATCACATAACCCTGTTGTATCAGACCGCCCTCAGGTAAGACTGAAAAGTACATTTAGGCCTAACTATTTAAAAAAAGCTTTTAGTAAAGGACAGTAGGATTATCTAAATAGAAAGGTAACATTTTTAGATCAAAGTCATAATTAAACATTCCTCATCATGTCTATATTATATTGATCTAATTCCTATATTCATTCTTCCAAGCTGAAGAATTGTACAAATGGAAATGGCCTTATTTTAAATATAAAATATCGTTGTAAACTCAATAACCAGGCTATGCTAGTCTACCCTATTTTGCTTTTAGATTATATCCCATCATGTGGATCCAATCAGACAATAATAATAATGCTTTATTTCAATTAAAAAAACAGGTTTCACAATCACAGTCTAACATATTTTGAGACGAGTTCTACTTTATAACACCTGTCTGGTTGGTTGACCTAATGTGTTGTATATATGTAGGCCCTACTATAAGGTTTAAAATATCTAATTATACATTTAAATTTAATCATTATATATTTAAAAATACTGTACTTATTTCTACATTTAAATGTTATAAATATAAATTTACACTTTTTTATCGTTGTATTTATAGACAATTCCAATAGGCCAATTAAATTATACTTTATAAAAGCTAAAGTACTTAGCAAGATACACCCAATCCATTTTCTTACAATAAATGTTTAAATTCTTCCCTATAACACGATATTTTGCTAAAACACTGTTTTCAAATATAAGAACACTGTAACACAATATGGAAAGTAGGTAGCCTATCCTCTTTTTCCCTTAAATTTCAAAAACCGCAGTTATAATTTACTCTCTGTAACCAAGGACTAAAACTTAAAAATACAGTAGAGTGTCGTTTATCCGAACCCCAATTATCCGGACTTTTGTAACAGTCATTATAATGAAATCCACCCCTTCCCTAGACAATACCATTTGCCCCCATTTCTTCCTATATTATATACAGTACTATACCTGTAACTAGTAGTAGCATAGAGCACCAGTATTAATACAGTACACGCTTACATTCTTTTACAGTATGTTTTCAACCTCAAGTTTAAAAAAAAAGTTTGCCGGTGTTAATTTGTTTTCTGAAAATATTTCTTATATAGGCTAGTATTTTTTTATATAATATTGTTTATTCTGTTCTTTTTTTATTTTACTGTATACACACCATATAATAGTAATAATGCGCAATCTCCTTTCTATGGATAATAAAATAAAATATAGGCCTACTAATATAGCCAAATTCTATATAGGCCTACTATAAGACATAGTTCGGTTTGGTGTGGAATAATTGAAGCAAACATTTAACAACCCAATCAGACATTCTATAGGCCTAACCTAGGAAAATGATAATTTTTTAAACTTTTATATAATTCTTAAAACTTATACTTTTAGTTTAGATTAAAACCCAACTTAGGAAATTATTTCAGCAATTACTGAATATAGACTGGTAGTGAAGAAAATGTCATCTAACTGAACACAGTGTGTACACAACATTGTTAAATTATAAAATTTACACTTCAAGTAGCTACTGTACATTACACTTGATAGACAAATAAACTATATACAAATGTACTTCTACAGGATATAGAATATTATTAGAATAATCTAAGTTAGACCCTATAGAGGGATACCTACAATATTTGATTAACTTATAACACATTAAATTGTTAGCCTGGTAAATTTAATTGAGCCTTTGTCCCAGATTATAATAAAACAAACATACCTCGAATAATTATAAAATATTTAGGTCTATTAAATTATCTTAAATGGAATTATCTTAAAGTCACACATTTTAGTTATGTAGAGCTACTGAATCGATTTTTCTGTTACTAACATATCTATGACAACAAAATAAAGCCTAGTTCTGTTATTTGTTGTTGCATTAGGATCTGTTGTCTGTTGCATTGTTTTTGTTGTCTGGCTCAGCAGAGAACTACTTTGTTCCGTAAATGTTTACTTTAAGGTGGCGCCTTATTTTCCGGATTTTCTTTTTTTATCATCTACTACATACCTTACTTCTTAAGAATAAATAATGTTTTCCTTGCACAGATCACTATTTTTCATTGAAAAATCACAATCTAAAAACTATCAAATCCGATGTATTTATAGGTTAGATATAATAGCAGATGTTCACATTAACATCTCATATGTTACTAAAGATATTTCAATCTATAATATCTGTGATCACACATCACGTGATATGCTGTGAATCCTCCATATTAATAATCTAATTTCAAATTATTAATTTCAATAAACTTACGAAAGGTTTGGCCAGGTGGTATATAGCTACCTGGCTAAACATGCCATGATATAATATAATTATATCGCAAAGTAAGAAAATTATTAACTTAAATAAACATACGAAAACCAACCTGGATAAACCTGTTGATATGAAATAGTGATATAGGGTAGTCTCATTGTGTAATGTGCATGTGTCAAAAAATATGCTATTAACATTGCCATTGTGTTCCAACCTATAAATACGTCTGATTTGGTAGTTTTTAGATTGTGATTTTTCAGTGAAAAATAGTGATCTGTGCAAGGAAAGCATTATTTATTCTTAGAAAGTAAGGCATGTAGTAGACGATAAAAAAAAGAAATCCAGAAAATAAGGCACCACCTTAAAGTAAACATTTACCCTTTGTTCACTACAAGCTTCATAACAAACAGCTTCTTAATAATAATAATAATATATATATGAACAATTTCAAAGTCACGATGCAATGGACATTTCAAGATCATCTTATCCATTATAATAATTTTATTAAAATTATTTTAATATTCTATATTTCTGCTGACTTGCTTAATTATGTTTTAAATACAACTTTCAGCCATTCCTAGTTTTATTATTATTAGCCTACTAATTGACACGTTTCGAAGCACCTCATTTTCACAAACTAATGAAGGTACTCCGAAATGCGTAAAAAGGCTAGGAATGATTGAAAATAGTATTCAACATAATCATTTAGTATCCTATGTTATTAACATGAGATTTTAAAATAAAAAGAAACTTAACCTATATTAGCTCTAAATATTTCTTTTCCATGGACTCCATATCATATTTGGTTGGATGGAACACTTTCATGATTGTCAACTGCTACACTCTTCATATATTGTAGATCACCATACACAAATTACCTTTGACCTTGTTGTGGCTATTGTCAACAACAAGATAAATAGTAATTGAAACACTTGTTATTACCATAACTTAGTAATATCATTTCTCTATTCCTTTGATCTATAGTATTAAAGTACCATGTGAAAAAAAGCTTCAGGTATCAAAGGCTATGCTCAGAATTAATCCATCCTGAAAGAGCTGTTGTATACAACAGTAAGTCCGACATGAAGGCAATGAGTGACTTCTAAGAGCAGACAATGGACAACCTAGCTCTGTATAATAAGCAGAAATAGAATGATTAACTTAAGGATATCTAGGCCTACCTTATTACCAAACTATGTTGTTATTTATCGGACAATGACCGTACCATTTATCAGTGACCCCGTTTACATCACCTAAGGTCAGATAGAGTGGACACGTAGGAAAACCTTTATTGACACCTAGCTTATCAGCTTTGTCAATGTTGATTCTATATTGACCCATCATTTTTATCAAAGAACCCATTTTTTACATTTCATGGGAGCGGATTGAGTGACACATGGAAAACGGTAAATATATAGAGAGGTTGTCTGATCGATATAAGTGCAAAATCTCGACAATTTTACTTCAAAATAACATTTTTTTCCATCGAGTGGATACTCATTTTCAATGCAAGTGGTTTGTTATCTCTCACAATTCATTATTTACTTAACAATCTCAAAGATTGTTAAAAATCACCTAGTTTCAAAAATTGACAAATTCGTAACATATTCAATCTTATAACTATATTGAAATACTCATGGGGCGCATGCGTAATTCATTTACTTTTCTACAGGTTGATATTACTACACTTCTATGATATAAGATTCATGATGACAAGTTCTCTGAAACCCAGACCTAGTAAAAGAACTATAGGTCAAGCAAGGTAAAATAAATATAATGATGTTCCTTGACCTGTAGTTCTTTAACTAGGTGTGGCTAGGTAACCACTTCTCTGACCTGATTAAACTGACAGTTCTTAAAACAGAACTATTTGTATGGAATTAAAAAAAGATCGATACATTTTAAATAAAATTGATGAAATATTTGTCGAAATAACCTCAAAATTCCATAAAACAGTAATTTTAAATCGCTGTTTTAGGACAGAAATAATGAATTGTGAAAGATAAAAAGTGAAATGCGTCGTAAAGAAGTATCGAAGTAATAGATAAAATACTATTTTGAAGAGGAATTGCCGAGATTTCATACTTAAATAGATCGGACAACCTATCTCCATATTAACCTGAAAAACAACAATGCTGGATATGAAACGACTTAAAATCTTACTTTGCTCGGCTGGGCCTATGTCAATATTGAATGGAAAATATCACATAAGCAATATTCTAATATATCCTAGGCCTAGTGTTGTTATCATAGCCTACATCAATCAATAATACTTCATTCCTTCATTAATGCTTACCAAAGACTACATGAATATGACTTACCTCATTAAAGGCCATACTTCTGTTATCCTCCACTAATGAGATGCAAATATTTCTTATCCACCACTACAAAATAGCCTGAACTTAGGCCAATTCACTATTGGCAAGACTGAACACAGCCTACACAACATGTAACCTGACATGAAGACAAAACACTCTTTAAAAAATCACTGAAACTGTTGAATTTTAAATATGGTAGAGAACAGTTGAAACTATCTAAGTTTAAAGAGAACTCATATTACTAATTTATACTTTGATAAGTAACTTTGGATCATTAACCTACACCACTCATGTAGTCCTAGGCTTAACTTCAGTAGCCAAACATTCCTCAGGTGGGAATGATAGATAAAAAAAATAATCAAAATTGTAAAATGAAATCACTCTCTAAAACTTTAAAATGCACTGTAATAAAAGTGTATTAAGTTATTAAAATTTGGACAAAAATTCCACTTATAGAACACAATTCAGTTAATCGCTATAAACAAAAGTGCATCCTGTAAGTAACAGCTGAACGACATTTTATGAACACACGTAACAGCGCCATTTTGCTACTATACAGTATACACCTTGGCACTTTGGTTTTGGTTAAAACAGTTAGCACTTGATAATACATAGACGTGGCGTGTTATCCATACTTATCCAATGCCACATTCAAGTAACACGAATGATATACAAACTTAATTAAATATATTAATATTGCCAATACAAAATAATATTAAATACAGTTTAATATTCTGTATTACTCTTCTATTTTCAAAACATAATATTTAATATTATAATACTAAGAAGTTTATATGATTTGATGTCTGGTTAATATACGACATAATTTTGTAAAAAGTACAAAAAGACAAAGGAACGCGGTCATAAAAAAATTGTTTTCTATCATAAATATGGTGCATGCTTTCATCCCTACAAGTCAGCTTACTAAATAAATATTACACTTAATTATTTATATTATAAGGATTTCAGGTTAAATGTTATAAGAACACATTTTATGGTAAGCAAACCATACACGCGATATATTAGAACCTATAACACAAAACTAGAAATACTAGCAAATATAACAGGATAAAAACCGTGTTTCTACTTCCATGAGTCCAGGACGATAGTTCGGGATTATTCGTATAACTTCGGAATAACGTGCAACTATTATTAATAAACCTATAGTATAAGTTAATTTTACTTCTAGTTTTTCAAAATTTGTAGTCATTTCGGGGTAAAATTGAAAAGTTCATTTCAGTCTTAAGACCTAAAACAGGGTGGAAAATATAAAATGGAAATGTGTTGACGTATTTATCTTTCCACAGATGTCGAATTACAAAGATAAAAGTTGTGTAATTCATAATTATTTTAACGTAGACTAGGTGTACTGAAAATTTCATAGTGTTACACTTTACGTTTATTATTCATGTTAAACAATGCAAATATATTATACTCCCATTGGAAACATTGTTAATTTATCCAAGACTTGTATAAACATTAATTTTTTAACACAAATACAGATGTTGTATAGTACGTAATTAAATTGCTTACGGAAAGAGAATATTAATTGAAAACTCCATGAAAATCGGTTTAGAATTTTATGTGTGAAAAAACCACATGTTTGTACAAAAAATACACAAAAAGCCTCGTTTTTAAGTCTTTGTTCAAAAATAACGTTTCGTATGGTTTCGCTTCTCCGATAAAAAATACAACTGTGAGGAAAAAAAGGAACGAATATTTGAAACTATCTTTCTCAAAAAAAGAAGTTTATTGAAAAACATAAACATTAGTAATTCATAAATTCACCCCTGCTTTTTGGGTTATTTTGTAACAAATTTTATCACGTAATTTTAAAATCACAATCATAAGTGTCATGTTCGGGAGTCAAAGTAAAAATAAACGATTTTATAAAATTTGGAATGTCTCAAAACTGGTAGAAGCGATAGTGACAAAATTTTGGTACCAAAGGTCGCCAAACGAGTGGATATAAATAGCAAAAGAAATTCTCGTCTTATCATTTCATTTTATCTTTAGTTGGATATCATTAGAAGTAGGCCTAACACAGTCAGTTAGCTGTTATTGGTTAAAGCGAATAAGAAATGATCTTGCATGTAAATACAAATAAATGGAACACAAATTTTGGTCACACACATACGGCAATCTGGATTTATTTTGATATTTTCTTAATCACTCATGAATCCGTTTTTTTTTTGTTTTTTTTGAACTTTTGTGACATAGTTAATTTTCTCTTTTTAACCGAATACCCTGACCGAAATATTTTAGAAAAAAACTACTACCAATAAGTTTTGTTTGGGTACCCATAGCAAACGTTTAACAAACTCGTTAATTTGATTTTTTAGTTTTGGTTTTATGGTTAATACCTCTAAATTATGATTTATTGATTTATGTTTATTAAAAAAGAATTATAAAAAACAAACAAACATTTTTTTTTTGTATTATTATTATGTATATCTACCTCATATCTCAATCTAGTGAGCGAAACCGATTGTGATCAAATTTGGTATGATGGTATATTCTTCACCTTGCTAAATTTTTTTATTATTTATTTTTTCAATAATTCCAAATTTAGGAGTAATTCTTATAAAACCAAAACTCTAATTTTGCCAAAATTTTCTCTAACGTACCGGTAGCCTGTTTAACAAAATTTATCTAAAATTTTGCCTCTAAGGTCCCAAAACAAAACACATTGCTCGCTATCTTCATAAAAATTTAATATAGTACCAGATTTGGAAGTTTTCGGTTAAAAAAAGGAAATGGCAACACACTTTAAAAGTTTGAATATCTTAAAATCGATACAAGAATTTTTTATAAAATTGTAGTGAAATTTTATGAAAGATATATAGGTACTTTATAAGAGTATAATATAGAAGTATACTCTTAAGGTATAAGAAATATTTATAACAGTATAAGAAATAATTAAAGTTTCTGAGTAAATTGAAAATACTCAAATCCAATTACCCTAAACCGCCGTCGAGTTGACCCCCCTCAAAAAACGCTCAGGAATTGTATTTTATTTTTTTTATATACGACTTAGCACATTATTAGTTCTCAATTCACAAAATTATTACACTTTGACTATGAATTTTTGAACAAATAGTTCATTTAGTTTTAATTTTTACATTAACCAACATTTAATGTGTCTGTTATTTTGAATGTGTGTTTTAAGTTTTAATTCAAATCAAATCAATTACAGTATTTCGGTATTTTCCGATAAAATGAACCACATTCATGAGGAGCAGATAATAAATAAATTAAGGATAACATTTCATAATTTTAATTTATCCTTTATTGTTGCCACAAAAAATTAGTTGTATTAATAATATCCATTTATAAAATGTTTTAACCTAAGGTAATTTTATTTGTGGTTATAACATAACTAAATTTACAATTTTGTTATCAATAAATTATATTTAAAATATTAATAATTTTGAAAAATCTGACTTTTGAACTATCAAAATTATAATAATTAAACTGCAATCACATTATTGTTTCAATTTTTGTGTTTTTCGATTTTAATCTCAAATCAAAGCTTCAAATGACATTATTTACTTTAATTTCCTACACCTTCCAAGAATATATAAATCACATGTACAATTTGGTTCACACTTATTCCAGCAGATAGCAGCATCGCACAATAAAAAAATATTCTTCCTGTTGAAAAAATGAATTACTTGCTTGGAGGTAACTGCAAAAAAACATCAATTAATAAGGCTGAAAAATCCAACAAAATCAAGAGTGACAAACTTTATTATTGATTGACATATTTTCGGTGAGACCACATTTTTTTGCCGATAATTTTTTATGCAGATGATAAATATGTTTAGTAATGTGCTGCTACCTGGATTAAGTTTTACAAACTTTTGAAATTACTTACTGTATAATAACAAAACAAATGGAATTGATGTCAGGGATGTACTACATCTTTTTCAGGAAACATGCAATGTACTTTAATGCTTTTTTTTCTTGTATTAATTTTTCTCTTCCAGTCTGGAATCTAACTATATTTCTAAATGTCTCAGCTTTTTAAAATCAGTTTGATAAACAATTTTAATAACTTATTTTTACAGTAACAGTTATTTTTGACATTTAGACATTACTAAAATAAATTAAACTATAATTTTAAATTATGAAGGCCTATTTGTGATATTAAGAGTTAGTTATTTATGTCACAGTTAGCCAGCCTACTTTTTAAGTTTCAAGAAAATTTTGTTTGTAAATATTTGTATAACGAATTGAATACATTTTCATCTATTGTACTCCATTGAATTTGTTCATTTAAATGAGATTATTATAATGTATATGTAATATGATGATGTTACTCTGGATGATTCAAATTTTTAGTTATAGTATAACTTAATTACTAACATAGAAAAACTATAACTTTGTGATCTCCTTCATGGAATTAAATACTGATAGCTGAGACTGTGAAGTGATCCTACTCTTATGAATAATTTGGTTAACTGTATGTTAATAAAGATAATAATCATTATTTCCTGATTTTTACTCGAATTTTGAATGTAGGCTCGGTTTCTTGAATCTTTGGAAAGTTACATTTATTAACCACTTTCATCATGCACTGCTATTAATATCATTCAGTCACAATAAACCTAAGTAAAGAAAATATTGTGATGTTTATTTTTGTTTTTTATAGTTCTCAACATTTTGAGCCTTTAACGGAACTGGGTTTTTTGACACAAATTATTTCAAACATATAATCTGATCGATTCCAAATTTTGATTATTAGATTTTTGAGAAAATTGTGTAAGGATTTGGGTGAAAAGTTATCAAAGTATTACGTAAAGACAAGTGGGCTAATTGATTCAATATTTTTCAGTGTATTTGTCCCACAGGTTGATTAAATTTCTACTAAGACAGCTTAAGTTATAAAAAGTAAAATGGGAGTTGTTTTCAAATTTATGAATATTCTTATTAATTGTCCGATTGTGAAATTTGTATGCATTTTGGAGCCTCCCTCGAGTTCAGTTAGTTTGAATGAATAAAAAAGGTTTATATTTCAGTACTTCCATACAAGTGAATATGTATTTTTGTCTAATTTTATTAATATAATTTTGACATTTAAATTTCAATAAAAAAGTGATAATTTTTACTTCAAACTTAAGACCAAATCCTTGGGCAGATTTTTATTTTTCTAGTTGTGCATGAAACTTTTTTTAACACACAAAAATATTGCAAAAGTTGGTAAGGAATGAAGAACCTCTAATATCTACTTTTCTGTTATAAAAAAACACATGTAGGTAAATCCAGAGAAAAAATAGCCTTATCAGTAATTCTTCAAATTACCTGCCTTGACAAAAGTTGTTCACAATTCTACGAATTTAAAAAAGTGATGGTGATTTAAGTTATGGAATGTATTTATTCTTTTATGGGTCTCATATTTCCTCTCTGAGCTCAAATACTTGTTTGGATGTTATAATATTACTTTTTAGTGAAGGGACGACAGTGCCTAGGGTTACAAAATGTACATCAGGTTACAGTGTAAATTGTATTTTTCTTTGATGAACCTCTATCAGGTTTTCGACAGCAGGTATCTTGTTTAACTAATAAACTTTACACTTTCTTTATGAATGCTCTAAACTTTATATTTCTTAATTACTTGGCTGCCCAAATGTACGAGATACATTGTGTACTATTGGATAGACAGATTACTTTTAATTATACTATATTGGAAGCAATGTTGTTAGCATTGTCTATAGTTTTACTATGAAGTTTAATTATTGTCTCTTATAACATTAGTTTCCATTTCATGAGTTTAATTTCTTTTAGTACAAAAGGAAATTGCTTAGTATCCAATAAGATCATCTCCATCAATAGAGAAGATATTTGTAATTTACACTGTACAATTAAAAAATAATAATAATAAAAAATTAATGTCCTGACAATACTAAGTCAACACTGTACCTATTGAGTCCGAAATTTTGCAAAACCAAGGAAGAATGTTAACGACTTTACAGTAGGTTTGCTTAGTAAGGAAAGCTGAGTAATATTTATGAAGGATATATCTATGAGATTAGGTTTCAAGATAAAAAACACTTACTTTACATAGAATATTTTAATATTCCTTATTTTTAACATAGATCAGCTGTAGTACAGTGTTTGCGGCAAACTGGATAAATACATTGCATAATATATTAATTTAATATTTTCACTTTTTGCAAATTAAATGACTACGAAATAATCAAATATTATGTATTAGGTGTGCAGAGGCAAAAAAATTATTCTAAACATTGCACTCAACAAAATAAATACAGTTTGCAAACCACCGGAGAAACTTTACAAAAATATACATTTATTTTATTCTCATTCTTAATTTAATGCACCTCATGTTTTTATTTTATTTACAGACAGATACGAGTAAATTGCTATCGCATAATAATTACATGCCAATATTTGAATCTGTTCTTTAAGTGCAAATATAAAATTAATAACACAATCACAATAAAAACCAGGCTTTAAAAAATAAATAACAATGTTGCAGATATACACACATATATATATATAAAAACGGGAAATATATGAACTATGATCACAACCATTTAAATATGCTTTGTTAAATAGTAGTTTATAAATATATAAACAACAATTTTATAAAACATATATTATGTATTTAAATAATATTGAATTTACTGTAAAGTAATATAATTTCAGAACATCGATAATAAATCTAGTAAAAAACATGTAGATGGTTATCATAAATCTAATTTTATTATAAACAAAAATACAAGAAATATTAAAAATAGCCTACAAGATTTAATTGTATAAAAATGATTTAAACGGGATGCATAAAAATTTAAAGTATATTAAATGAAATGTGATGGAATGCTACAATATATAGAATGAAAATAATAAGTGTGATGACGAAAAGGAGAAAAACATATTGGAACAATTATAAGCACTAACAATGTTCATAATTATTCTAAAAAAAAAATAAATCACAATTATTTACATTACTTTGAAAAAAAAACTAAAAAAAAAACTGTACAATAACACCTCATAATATAGTTTGTTACTTGCGTTCAATTAATTCATTAGGTATATTTTAATTGATTTTTAATGAATTTCTTTTAACATTTACACACAAAATGTTAGCAAGTCTTCAGATTTTCAAACAGGTTATATGATGAGTAATAAGTACTTAAACATTGAATGTTGAGTCGGCATCGATAGAACCAATGCAAGTCTTGCTAGCAAATATATTAAATTACATTTATGAAATGAATAACTTATGTTGAAACTCAATAAAGCCTTTTTTGTAAGAAAAACTAGGCAGACTCTTATAAACGATGTTATGAGATGGCAAGAGAATATGGACACTTAGCGTGACTAGTACTATACAAAATTAGAACAGAAACAAACACTATGTACATTGATGTGCTAATATACAAATACAAGAATCACAAATAAACCGTTTTGTTTTTCAATTGTACTTTGCGTTTATTATGCTTCCAAACACATGTATTTTTCTTCCGTTTATTTATTCTTGCTGGATAAATACAAATTTGAAGAACTAAAATACACGTTTATTTTTGTTTAACCTAAACCAAAATAAAACACAATAAAAACAGCTATTTCATAAACTGTTGTATGTAACAGGTACAAAAGTAACTAATTCCTTAAATTGAACAAATGACTTCCCGACGGAACACTAAGTGATGTGAACTAGGTCTATCGGATGTCATCATGATGCGTACATCCTGTTGATTTCGTGTTGGTATCGTTCTTGAATGTCTTTACGTTTCAATTTAAAAGCAGCCGTTACAAGACCCATATCAGGTGACCATACTTCGGTGCATAATTTTACAGCTGCAGGTACTTCAAATTTCTCCAATTTACCTGAAAATTAGATATATAACATAATGTTATTTGAGTGGTTAATACTGAAATAAAAATAAATATGATTTAGTGCATTTCTACTACAAAAACGTCAATTCAGAAATATCACATTTTATTTTAGTCCTCTAACAGTTACCTCCAATTGTCTAGGCTACAAATTAAACTGTTTCTTCAAGTTTTTGAATCCTAAAATGTAATTTGGGGACACTGCTTAATATCTTGACCAGAGATGATATGCTGAAACCCTAGCACGGAACCAATATACTAGTTATGGGAGAAAAAGACTTCCCTAGAGCAGAGATTATAATTGCCTATTTCCTTAACCATGAGGAGAACTCTGATGAATGAGCCTTGATTTGTCAAGACCTAGAATAAGGGACTCAATTGAAATAAAGGATTAACAAAAAGGGAAGGTAGCCACTGTAATTCTGAAATGTTTCCGTTAAAGCAATAAAGTATTTCTTCAGTTATGCTGAGTTGTAGGCCTGCTAACTGCATGCTGCCTAGTGATACCATCTAAATGATGCTATGGATGGAGATAGTAGAAGATGGAAAAGAGCTTATGTGTTTCGTAAGAAACCTAGAGTAGAGAAATTTTAGTCAGACAATATATACAGGGTGATTGGCGCTTAGTGTCCACAATTTGTCTCTCAATTTGCTTTGGAGATAATGAACTTTTTACTGTTTTGAAAAATATTGTGATTTACTAATATCAATGTTTTCATTTTTTTTTTTTTTATATAGAAAATAGTTATTTTGGTTGTTTAAGACTAAATAAATACACTAACATTAATACTTTTCAAATGAAAATCGTTGTATTTTATTAAAAATTTTAAGCTTTATCAGAAAATAATACCAAAAATAACAATTAGTGGCAGGGAAGTTGAGAAAAATTAAATTTTGATAGATATGTCACAATATTTTTGAAATTTAGATTTAGGTCATTAATCTTCACATTTCACCAAAATTACGCACAACAGTCCTATGGCAGATTTTTTGTTTTTAACTGATAACTTACAAATGGGATAGAATAGATTTTGTTTGAAGCTACACATTTAGAAAGTCTAGAACCAATTTTAACAAAATCGTAACTTGTGTTTTTTCTCTTATGGCAGCACACCCAATTTTTGAGTTATAAATAAAAGAAAAAATCCCTTTTTAATTAAAACTCCTTATTGTTTGATTAAATTCGGTTCACACGTTCGAGATGTGATCACTCGACAGACAGGATCGAAAGGAACGTCAAAATGGAAAAATCTGCATAAAATTTGACATTAATTTTTTACCCATCACATAAATTTTTCTATACTATGTGACAAAGTAAAAGGAGGGGGAAACCTTCAATTTTTGAGTTATCCACGTAATAAAATTATCTGTACACATTCTGACAATAATGGCTATATAATCACTGTAACATAACTTGTTAAACTACTGTCATTCTCAAAATCAATTACTTTGGCTCAGGGACCCTCAACACAATTAACTTATATTGTAATCTTCCTACCTCCTCTGGTCACAAATCACATAGTTTAACCCTCCAAGTGGCACGGCGACCTACAGTAGGTCGCCAACGTGCTCCGAAGTGATTTCACTAACTTTTAATCACGTATTTTGCCATTCAACGTTACGCCCACTTAAAATTATCCGATCGCAATAAATAAAATACCGTTGGAAAGCTAATGTTCCGTAGATGCATAATCATGCAAAAAAAAAATACCACAAAACGTTATAAATAATATTCCAAAAATTGGTGAAGTTCGAGTATTTTTGATGCGTAAAATCGTAATTTTCAACTATGCGCCTTTTCGTATAGCGCGACTCCATTTTTCCTGATATGATAACAACTATATTTTTCTGTCATTTAAGTCAACTAAAACACTGTTATATAGATCACATGTTTCTCTTTCTAACCATAGATTACAAATTGTTCTGCGTCTAACAGATCCAGAGATATTCGTACTTGAACATAGAACAAACCTGACAACAAGAAATTCATTTAGCATTCGATGTGCTTTACAAAGAGACGAAGTTGATATCTCTCTGTTTTTAAAATTATTTTTCTTTTTACTCTATGTTGTAGGGGAAATTCCATTCTATAAGTTGGTACCACTTGAGTTTAGGAATTGCTTACTAACAATTTGTTGTTTTGAAGTCCAAACGTAGTAAATGTCTGACGTGAACACTATAATATTTGGCTTGGCAAATATTGGTTTTGGGATTAGATTTTTGTTATTTTGAAGGTTTGTGTATACAAATTGTATATAAATTGTGTATACAAGTTACAATATATGTGTTTTTATTTCTAAAGTTTGTTTTTGAGTGAATTTCGAGTGTGTATATGGAATAACCTATAAATAACGATGGTTAGTTTAGGCTATAAGCATATTTTCTTATATTTAGTGTTTTATATGAGTATACAAGTGAATATGTGTGTTATTCTTTGTAAAGTATATTGTATTAGTAAAATCTAATGCTTTTGTTTTAGGCCTAGCTTTAGAAAAATACTAATTATGCCTAAAAGTTTGACATGTCACCCTAACCTTCAAGCACCAGAATACAAATTTTTGAAAAATCGTCATTTTTATTTAGAATATGTAACATATTATTATTTTTTTCCCCTAAATATATTCACAAATATATTAGAAATCTCAAGTAACGGTGAAAAAAAATGCAAAAAATGTATTAGTATGTTTTTGATCACCATTTCTGTGAAATTTCTGCTTCGTTACTCTTAGATTTTTTGGTATTTGACCAAAAAACTCCAAATGTGATACATATGTAACTTTTTTTGCACTACACAACTAAATTCTATGCACCTTTCTGGACATAATGATATATAGAAGTTCTGTATAAAATATATTTTACTATTTTTTATGTTTTTTGGAAAAAATAAAGAGAAAATTCAGTTTTTTCGTATATAATTTTTTTAATTTTTAAAATGTAACATTTTTTTTCTTTTTTTTTCCTAAATATATTCAAAAATATTACACAAAACTTTTGTATATCTTAGAAAAAGGTAGTAAGCTATTGATTTTGGAATATACTGGTTTTTCCTGAGAATTGGTAACTTCGTTTTTGACATGTAACATACTTACTCCAAAACCGTTTATTTTATTTTATTTTTTTTTGCATAGATGGATTCTATGCATCTTTCTGAGAAAAATGATATCTTATAAGTTAGGTTTTGTATAGAAATAATATATTTAATTAATTTTTTAACAAACGATGAATTTTCAAGACAATTAACATTGCCAGTTGGAGGGTTAAGGAATATTTACTCTACTTTTTACATCCGTATCTAAAACTATTTAAATTTCATATATACATGTGATTGAGAACACATACTCTTTTTAAAAAGAAAGTTAATCCTGGGGCGTGAATTCTTTGGGAAAATGTACTTAAGTTAAAACACAATCGTGATATCTGAAATTCATACTTTTATTATCAGATTTAGATCAGAAAAAGTACGTAGTATTAACAACAATAATAGAGAGTAAAAAAGAAGAAGACTAAATTGGCAACTTCCTTTTATACTCTCTACTGATTGAGAAGTTGAACAGTGTTTACGAAATATTTGAAAACTTTAGTGTTTTAACATGTGTATTCCTATTTGTGTACTATTAGGTAATACCAAAAACCAGTTTCCAAGGTAACCCTGTGTCTCCTATACATACAAATCTAAACATGGTTTAAAGTATAAAATATCAAATGATTCACTATTATGTGAAATGGTGGAGCTAATCCTAACCTCTACAAACAGTTTAGAAACTATCATGTCACTTAAAACTTTTGATTAATTAAAAGAAAACAAAAAAGTCTACACCTTATTGTGTTCTATTTAACTTAAGTTATACTTACATTTCTTGCCATGCTCTGCAAGTTCTCCTAAAACAATTTTCTCAACTTGTGAGTTGGTACATAGCTGTTCGAAGGGGGTTTCTGGTGATAATCCTAATTGTGTAGCGATGTTTGCTAGATGTGAAGGATTTGGAACAACAAGAGCAACAGTATAGTCCTTACTAGCATCACCGTACACGCATATGTTTTCTACGACTGGACATGTCTTTAATTCAGCCTCAACTTTACCCAAGGATACATATTCTCCTGCTTGTAATTTCACTAAATCCTTTTTGCGATCTGAAAAAATAAGTAGATACATTAAGCAAATTCCAAAAGTAGATTTTTTTCAGCATTTCAACCCCCACTTTATTAAATGAATCCTTTGCATTTGTTATAAAAAAAGTTCTCAATTGAAAATTAAAGCAATACATTTTTAAACAAAAAACTAAAGAAATTAATATTGCTGATTCTATGGTTTACAGTGTACAAGTAAACTGTACAAACGTCTTGTACATTAGACGCTTGTACTATATTTAATTTGACTTCTTGTCGTCATTGGTAGATATAGAAAGGATATAGAATAAGGAAATAAACAAAGCACAAAGTTGTTATGACATTGGTTATGCATGTTATCTGCATATTGACTTACCTTATCGATTATCCGCGATATGTATGTATGGTATGTTAGGTTACCTAACCTATTTGTGATGATTCTTGCTAAACTTATTATTATTAACATTATTTTATGATGAATAAAAGGGATTTGATTTAATTTGATCTGTCTACAATTTGAAATAATTGTACAAATTTAAATAAATTACCAATTATTTTGACAACTCCATCCTCGTGTATTTCACCAATATCTCCAGTTTTGAACCACCGTTTGCCGTCCATTTCGAAGAAATCCTCTTTAGTTTTGTCTGGATTTTTGTAATAGCCTGGAGAAATGTTACCGCCACCTGTAATAAAATAAATCTATAAATTAATTATTCCCTAAAGTCTTAATATTTATGATAGGCATGTCAACTCCTAAGCTTCATAAAGTTTAAGTAAGGATGACAGGTATTACTGATTGGGTGTAGGAAGGAATTTGGGGCGGCAAAAGATCTCTAGGTCGACGCCGGTGAGGCCTCTGAAGGAGGCTTTCACAGCCCAGAACCGAGAAGAAAAATTTATGATAGGCATGTCAACTCCTAAGCTTCATAAAGAGGTTATCATATACAATTCACGTTAGCAATACTTTCTTCTCCATGAAATGTCATCCTAATTGAGATTTCCTTCTCACAAATGTTGTGTTAATTATTTATATATATTAATATGTTTTTTGTAAACGTGTTTGTGTTGTGATTGAATGTTTAAACTTTATTTAAACTGATTTTATATTTTGAACTATTAATTTGATTTTAACACAAACATTATTTTACCAAGCTAATACTATTGATTAAATAATTATTTCAAGTGAAAAATATACGACCCAGACTGGGAATCGAACCCAGGACTTTTTGTTGGTAACGAGGTAATTTATCTGTAACTCAAAAATTACAGCAAAAACAAAGTCAAGTGAGAAGTGCATGCCCTATGCTGGGAAGCGATCAAGGATAGCTCAAGGTACAGCATTGAGGTGTAAAGCTAAAGGTCCTGGGTTCGATTCCCGGCCTGGGTTGTATATTTATTACTTGAAATAATTATTTAATTTGAACTATTGACAAAAACATAGTTTGTGAGCTACAATTGATAAAGTGGAGAAGGCAGATTTTGAGGAAACAAATAAGGTAAGAGATTAAAGAAATATATTTTTGTAAGTTTTTAAGTAAATAATTTACTTACGCTTATTAAAGAAATATTTTGATGAATTTAACATTAGGTTTGAATAAACTTTGAAATGATCTGTTTGTTTCGAACATATTATAATTCCTTTTGAACTTACCAACAACAATTTCCCCTCTTGGGAAAGGTTTATCTGATACTCTGTAATTGCCTTCATCCCAATCTACTAGACTGATATCACACACTGTTGCTGGAGCACCTGCACGTCCAGTCGATCGATCACAACCTATAAATTTAAATTTAGTTAAACATTGTCATGTTCCTATGCAAGCAAAAGAAGCACAAATAATAATCTTTATACACAAACACTTAAAATATTTGTGCTTCATAATTTGTAATTACTTAAAAATTATTATTATTATTTTTAAATAAGAATTTTAGCTTTGATATAAGTGTCTTTTATGTTTTCTGTAATTAATATTACTTGTTTGTATCTGTGTATTTAAAATTTTCACTTTATTTATGCCTGTTAGACATAAATAATGAATCAGGACAGTAATACATATTTACAGGATACATTGAAGAATGCATGCCCAGAACTCGGCTCCCCAAACTGTACAACTTTGACAGTTCAACAGTCCCAACTCCAACAAGGCCTCTGCCAATTCACCCATGCCAGTCGCCTAGTTTTGTTTCACTTTATGTCTATATAACACTGCACTAATATAGAGGAAATATAAAGGAACATATAATAGTCAAATCCTAATTAAATTTTAAGCAGATCTTATTTTAATATAGTAAACAACAACATTTAATCTCAGCTCAACAAAAAGCTACATGCTAATAACTTTGGTTCATTTTCTCCATCCTCTAATTTTTAAAATTACCCTTCTTTCCTGAAATGTAAAAACCTGAACCAATAATTTTCAACAACTCTAAACTTACAGCAATTATTATCTCTTTTTTGAAATTAGAATCATACTTACTGTCCATGACTGTAGCGCACGAACATGTTTCCGTAAGACCATAACCTTGAATAACCTTTTCACAAAGACAAACTTTGATAAGATCGTGTGTGTCGGGTGACAGAGGAGCTCCACCAGAGAAAATGAATCTTACTTTTCCTCCAAGTAGTTGTTTTGTTTGTGCAAACACTAACCTACAAATAAAACATAATTTCTGTAATTAATACCATAATAAATATAAGAATAAAATAAAATATAATTTTATATATTAGTGTTTAATGTTGTAGACATTATAATTTAAGTAATGATCCACAGAAAAATATCTTTTTAGGATGCAAAAAAAAAGAAAAAGGTATAAAAAGTTATATAATATCTCAGATGTTACAGAACATCATGTAAGTCAGTTTAAATAAAATGAAAGCCATTTTCAGAAACGTTCAATGTTCTGTATACACACTATACTAAAGAAAGAAATGTTTTCTGATTCTATTCACTAAAAACAAATTACAGTAGAACCCCTCTTAACCGGTCTAGTCGGGACCGACACCCGGCCCGGTTGCCCGTTTGATCCGAGGTTCCCGTGAAAAATCGGTTTTCGTTCAAAGAAAGCTTATTTAATCAGGTAGCACTAAGAATTATGCAATTAAGATGTTATTGCAACTCATTTTATTGTACATAAATGTATCGTATATATTATGTTATGTATATTATACTGTACATCAATCATGAAAAAAATAAACACTACAAAGCTTTTTTACAGATTCCCCTCTGTCAAGTCTTTTGACACATTTAACCGTGTCTCAAACGAAACCAACACACGCTTCCGAAAACTGAAAAGAAATGTTATATTTTCTATAATGTATACTAAAATGATTCGTGGAAAAAAAGCGGCCCATCAAACTTTTTGTGGGTATATGTCTGCTATACCGACAGATGCCAATGCCGCGGTGTTTTTATGCCGCCGACAATAGGATACCGCTATCGACAAAATCGGTTGACTCGCCGCTGTTTTGGTGCCGTGATGTTTTTATGCCGCCGACAATGGGATACCGCTATCGGCAAAGTCGTTTGATTTTGGTGCCTCGGTGTTTTTATGCAGCGGTGTTTTTACGCCGCCGACAATGGGATACCGCTATAGACAAAGTCGTTTGATATCGCCGCCGCTTTGGTGTTTCAATTACAATTTATTTTCGGAAACTCTCATCCAACCAGTACACTACGATATAGGCCGGTTAATCCGAGGACCGGTTAATCCGAGACCGGTTAACAGAGGTTCTACTGTACTACACATCATCAAAATGACGACTGTTTTGCCATCAACATACTTTACTAAAATTTTTATCTACATTTATATTAAAATGATTTGAATTAATCTTTTTGTCACATTTCATTATATACCTATAACAATCGGTTAAAAAACAGTGCAAGCCCTACCAGTTTGTAAAATTTTTGGTATGTTTGGCATAATTTACATTTCTTAACATTTATATTTAGAGGCTTTTATTTACCTGTCTATCAAAGGTGTGGAAAATCCTTTCTTCATCCAACTTCTTTTATAATCAAAAGCGAAATTAAATAATGCTCTTTTGAATGGACTAGCACGGCTTATTTTTTCGTTGACACCTTTGTATATCCTGTCCAAGATTAGCTAGAAAATAAAATCCAACTGAAATTTAATAAATTGTAAGAAAGATATTTTAAATAAACTAAAATTAGTGATAATAAACAAACATTGACCATTGAAAGGAAAATGCATATTCAAAATTAATTGCACTAATTATACAAATATGAGTTTCATAGATAAAAACATGACACATTTGCCTTTGGGCTAATAAATTTCTATTTGGAATCATAATCTTGGGACCAACAAAACTTCACAACATTTTGAGGTTACAAAATTAAAATATCGGTAAAAATCATCCTAAATTTACATAGTGCATATATTCTGAAGAGATAGTGAAAGTTTGTAATGATCATTTTGTTGTTTAACTGCAAAAAACTTATGAAAGGGGGAAGAATTAAAAAAAATACCCTAATCCTTAAATAATGTTATAGCGTCAGAGTTGGAAAAGAACAAAAGTTGATCAAGAGAGACATGAAGAGAAGGATCTAACCTAAGATTATGAAAAAGTGTGTAGATCTAGCTAGGTTCCCTTGGGATTGCAAACCCCTTTTTATGAACCAAAAGTTTTGGTAAACAAAATTTAATATTGAAATATGTTTTGTTTTAATGAGATCAGTCACCTGGATTAAAAATTATCATAACTTATGGAAAAATGTTTGTCAAAAATTGCATGATTGGAAACAGTAAAAATTTGATTTTTTTTTTTTTTATAAGGTATTTCTATTATTATAAAATCTGTACCAATTACTATACAAGGATGAAAGTGTAACAAATTACCTCGTAAAGAAAATCCCTGCTACGCATTTACTTTGGCCTATCTTAAAGACAAACATGCCTTCTAGGTTATCATTAGGCTGTAGTATACTTTATACATTCAGATGGTTTCACATGGGTAGAGCAGTAAAATAAAATTACAATCAAATCTGAGTTTAAAAAATGAAATTAGTTAATAAGCATAAAAACAGAGATAAAAAGTAACATTTTAACTTGGTTAATTTATGGTCATTGTTTTTTCTTTTCTGAAAATCAAATTGATCGTAGGCAAATGTTTAAAAAAAATTATTCGACACTACTAAAGTAAACTTACAGGAACAGCTGTAAGACACGTTGGATGTAACACTGAAGCATCGCCTTTAGTGCCACGTTTAATTTTACTTGATGTATCAATCATTGTGAGTGGTGTAGAGTAGCCAATTGAAACGCCGCATAACAGACACACCGATTCTGTAACAAAGGTTGGATATGAACAACAGAAGGTAACTAAGTTTCAATTATGTCTTTACATCATTCATAGCTTACACATATTAACATTTCATATAGTTTTTAACCAATTTTGTTTTTGTTACCACTTTTATTTAACAATCAGAGTGAGTATAAGATAAGTTACTTAACTAGTAAATGAAATATAGAAAGTTTGGTAATCGTCAATAATTATGACCTCCATTTTTTAATAAGTGAGTGAGTGAAGGATTTTTAAATCTGCAAGGCCTGTTAGCGCCTAGCTAACATCAAGAAAATAGTGGTATACATAATTATAAGGTTCAAAAAACCTGTGTAACATCTGTTTTAAAACAAACTTATCTTATACTATGTAGACACCTTATCTACAAATAGAATTTAATATTCCTACAAAGTCCAAGAAACCAACTTGGACCTGTTTGTTACATTGTAAGAATCATGACGATCAACTTGTTTTTATTGATATTCACATTTTCTGACCTAACTAATCCAAATAAAAATATATTCGTCACCACCTCCACTATATATCATTTTGAGGAAAATTTTAATCAAAATTATTGTAACCGATTTTGAGATAATCTAAATTCACGTTTTGGTCTTATAACTGTTGTTACTAATTTTTGAATTATCCTGGTTTTGAAAAAATCATATGGCCAAAATATAAAAACGTACCGAAATTTGATAAAAATGAGTCGGTCCATTTAGGTTGAAGAATGGACGGAAATGCATGGATAACGTCAATCTACAAATCACTCCGGAAGATCTCGAAAACTCAAACTCAATAACTTGACATATCACATAATTTTCTCTATACCATGGAAAGGTGATAAAATAAAATATGATAAAAATATAGACGTTATGAAAAAAATCTTTTTTCAATCTTTCGTGACACAAAAAATGTTGAAGAAAACATTACATTTTTAATGGTGAATTACATTAAAACTCAAGATGATAGAGTGGAAGTAGTGAAATTGTGATAAACAGTAGGACTATCAGCATTTTATATAGTGTTTACAATGCTCCTTACTATCTTACAAACCAATAATATTTACTAGGCCTAAATTATATTTTGCAACATTAAATTGAAATAAATGTTAAAGGTCGTCAAAATATAATACCATATAAATGTAGGTAAAAATACCTACAAAATATTCTTGGCTACTTGATTAGATATTACAAAACAAAGGTCACCTCACCTGCAAGTAGTTCAAAGACGTGAGCAAGTGGCAAGAAGCCAAGGAATACATCTTCATCGTATATCGTAACTGCATCTGAAAACGCCCCCATTGTGTTCATCATGTTTTCATGTGTTATTAAGACACCTTTAGGGACCCCAGTTGAACCACTTGTGTACATGATTATGGCAATGTCATCTTTTGTTGGTGATACATTATCTGAAACAATTTGGATATATTAAAAATGTTTATCACCATATAATTAGAGAATAACTAACACACACACACACATATATATCTACATGGTCATTTACTTTAACTAAATTTGTTAATATAAAGACATGTATATATATATATATATATATATATATATATATATATATAAATTTGTTAATATAAAGATATATATGTCTTTATATTAACAAATTTAGTTAAAGTAAATGACCATGTAGAGGTTTTTTTGGTTACATTTAGAGCCATTATTTTGAAATGGTAAAATATATTAAAACATATTTTTCTTTATAAATGTTTTAAAATAAGGTATCATTTGACGTATGTTTGCATTTGAAAATTTTAAGAAATTGAACTTCAGTGCTTAAAAAAAATATTCCATTTTTTGTTTCAAGGTGAAAAACCTTGCAGTCATCATCGCCTTGAGAAAAGAGAACAAAAATAAAGACACCTAGCTCTCGAATACTCTAATAGTGCTAGGATCAGAGGAGAACAAGAGTTGATCAAGGAAAACTCAACAGAAAAGATGTTAGACAGAATTTTAATCCAAGACTAGATGAAGATTTAAATCTTAAAGTTTAATTAAAATTGAAATTTATTAATAGTTTAACCGCTCCCGATGGTCTCTTGAATTCTGTTATTTCTTCTTTTTTTTCTATTTGTACTTGAGATATGCAGCCTCAAAATGGGTAGACCCATGGAGGCTACTTTATTCCAAACAGTATATTTTTTGTTTATCTTAAATTGTTTATCTTTGTTTATGTTTAGGATTTAGAAGTAATATTGTTTTGGTTTTTCTTTCCTGTTGTGTATTTTAATTTAAAGTACTGTATTATTATGTCATATGTCAATTTATTTGTTTTGTTTTAGTTTGTTGTTAAGGAAAGCTTTATTTTTTATCTTAATGTCTTTTTCTGAATCTAAATCATGTTTTGTTTATTTAAATGTAATAAAAGGAATGGAAAAAAAAGAACAGGTGTAGGTCCAGCCAAGAACCTCGAGATTTGTACAAAGTGTGAACCCCTGAAGGGGAAAATTTCCTATACAGAGACATAATTTTAACCAATTTTATATATGTAGCTATTTTCCTACAGTACACAGATTTGGATCTGTATATTGTTGGACATGACAGGTAAGAAAATTAATTCTAGTTAATATCGAAATAAGTAAATTTCAATCACATGATTTTGGTAAGATCAAAGAGAGGGATTAACCCAAAACTAGATAAAAAAAGGTGTAGATTCAGGTAGTATCCCTCAGGATTGCAAACCGTATTCACTATAATGAGCCTCTAAGGGTTTTCTTAAAGTGATAATAATACCAAATAATTCCATTTTGAACATCTACATAGTCCATTAAATATAAACATACAAACAACACATTTAGTTCAAACTAATGTTACAACTAGAAATTATATACATTCAACTTTACAACATTTTTTACCATTTACCCATTTACTTTTAATTGTAATACCTGGTCTTGAAACGGTACAACAAAAATGTTATGGGGGGGGGGGGGGAGAGAGAGAGAGAGAGAGAGAGAGAGAGAGAGAGAGAGAGAGAGAGAGAGAGAGAGAGCATTCCAAAAACAGTTAAATTTGTTCATATGGAATCAAAATGTAAAAACCATCAACAATATGATAATAATACTATGTAATCAAAATAATACACAAATGCAACATGTCCAAAATAAATAACCTTAAAATAATTAACAATAATGATTATAACTTCGTTAGTCAAATTTAATATTAACATATAAACGTAAGTAAAGTAATACATTCTTACTGATTGTTGAAGACATTCCTGATGAAATAACTTCTTTAAAAGGAATAATGTTAACTCCATTTTTGAAGCCTGTAGTACTTGTTTTCTTTAACTGATCTTCCATGTAGATAATTGTCGTGACTCGGGGTGTTTTTGCAAGGATGTTTTTGAATTTGGGCAAAAGATCGTGCGTTGTAATTACAATATTTACTTCGGTTTCGTTAATTCCATGAGCTATCGCATCTTCACCCAATGTCGCATATATTGTAACCACTAAAATCAGAAAAGAGAAATGAATTTAAAACTAATTTTATAAATAGGAAGGAGTTAATTCTCTAAGCAAATTGAACCCAAAAACAAAAATCACCGTATCTCCAGTTTTAAGAATTATTAGAAGGGAGAAATTAGCCATAGTTATTATATAAGGTATAAATTATTTGTATATAAAAAACCAAAACAATAAAGGCAGTAAAAATAACAATAAAATAAAGAAAACCTGTTATTTTCAATATAGCCTATGAAATCACAATGAACTTGCATTCCACCAAAAAATAATTTTCTGTTATTCAATAAAAAAAATTAAAAAAAGACTTAGTAATTAAAAAGGGCAACACTATATTAATTTTAAATAACTCTTTAAAACCAATACCAAATTGAATATAGTTACATACTGTAGCAAAACATGGATATTAGCTACTTTAGGCATTTTAAAATTTTTACCTTAAACTAAAGATTATTAGTAAATAAATTCTGTGATTGCTAAAACAAAATAAGTTTCATTGAATGTGCACACAAACATTCTCACATCCATACCATAAAACCAATTACTTAAAATTTACAAGAGAAGCTGTCGTAAGATCAAATCTCAAAATTAGTTGTAAAGATTTGATAGAATTTGTTAAAAATCTACCAAAATTTCAGGTTTGGCAGTTATACATTAAAAAAGAGATATGAAAAGGAAAGTGGAAACCATTATAAAATTTCAAAAGAATCAAAATTGGCGGCAACATATTCTATCAAATTTGGGTGAAATGTAAAGATTTATAGGCTAAAGAAGAAATGTGCTAAACTGCAAATAAAAAGTGATAATTAAGATTTGTTGTTATTTAAAAAAATACTAATATCAGTCGTTCTTTTTCAAAACTATTGCCAAATTTAGAAAAAAATTAAATGTGAGCGTTTGTTCCTATTAGTTTACATTTTTCAAAACAGATTATATATTACATACATAATTAGAAGCCAAAAAATCCCCTACTTATGAATTTTAAATGAAATTGGTAGAATGGTTTCTGAGAATTGTTAAATGTATCCATGAAAATTTCATCATCAGTTTTTTCCCCATCACAATACTCTCTCTACATTTAGTTTGAGAAAGTATTTTAAAGAGAAAATTATGATTATTTAAGATTTATTTGCACATGAATGTTTTGACATGAATTTCATACATTATCTGTATATCAAGGGGGACATTACTTATGAGTTCAAAAGTTGTTGGCTCATGTATCATTTATGGTTAGGACATTAATTGATTGTGTAACAAAACAACAGTTTGTTTGCCTGGTTTTAAAAATTGTTACTGATGATTTTATTAGCCATAACTTAAAATTTTTATTTGTATGATGGTTATATAAGCATCGGTGGATGTTAATTTAAACAGTCAATGAAAAAAGTTACAGTGGAAGCCCTCTTAAGTGACCCTGGTTCAACCAACCTTTGTTTAAACCACCCGGCTACATGCTACACGCTTTGCCCACGTTCATCACCGAAACCAAATATTCCACCCAAATTGTATGTTTTGATAATTGATTTACAATATCTGCCTCACTGTTGATATATTCAAGTAAAGATGTGCGCTCAGTTCTAAGATAATTTTTTTTTTCTTTCTCAAAGTTTATGTGTAACCACGTGTATTGCATTTATTGTGCATTTTGTAAAGAATGAGTGCTGTGAAAAGAAAACGTACAAAGTTGTAGAGTGATTGTGATTTGTGTTTGTTACAAGACTATAGAGTACAGCAATAATACATTTTTTAAAATTTTACTGCATGCTTTTACAAATTATTTAAATTTTTCCCATGTTTAAAAATAGTACAGTACATGTATTTTAATACATGTGTACAGTTTAAAGCTATGTATTTTTGATTTAACTGGGCGTTTTGCCAACCCGCTTGTTAAGAGGGTTTCTATTATATTACGCAGCCTTTAGAAACAAACAATGGCCGGAATTTTGAAATTTACCTACCAATTTCCCTCAAAATATCATCAAATCATCCTTTAGACATTTCTACCAATCAATACAAATTTGGTATCAATTGGATTACTCTTTCATTGATTGTCTTGCTTACTGGAAGTGAACATTTTATATGTAAAAATAAGTTAAGCCATTGGTCAGCTAAGTTAATCCAACAGAAATGCAAAAGGATTAACTAAAGATCCAAGATGGAAGTGTTGAAATTAAAGTGAAGGATGTGTCTCTTAATAAAACAGGAAGTATACATTAGCTTTATTGAAGCGACCAATTAAGCTTTGAAACCAATCTTCGAATAATAATGACACCAATTCTTGCATCTTACGGTTAAAGTTTTAACTTTGAATGCCTAAACCCTACCTAAAATGATAAACCTATTGTGACTATAACTTAAGACATACTTTATAAATCTCATAAAATGCATAAATTACAGATATATTGTGTATAAAAACAATTGAATGTTATATTTTTTCAATTCACTTTAAGAGGAAAATACAATTGTTGTAAACAATTTTTACAAATTTTTGTAAAAATACAAGTTAACACGTTCGCTACCAGCTGCCGCATATATGCGGCAGCCGGGTCACTCCCACAGCCCACGAAAGAATTCATGAACTTCCCTGTAGACTGGTCCTAATGGTTGTGACCGTCGCCACAGACCACGAATAAAATTTGTTCAAAATTAGTATGTCCAGTGACGTCAGCGATAGTCCTAGCTACAGACTAAGCGCCGCATATATGTGGCGGACTATCCTATAGACCGTGCCTAAACGATCTAACCTTCAAAATAGACTGTTGCGAAGAAATTTCTCATTTAGTATCAAAAAATCAACGCCGTAGATCTGCGGCAGCAGTCTATTTTAATGAGCCCAGCCGCCGCAGATCTGCGGCGTTGGGCTAGGAGTAGGACACGCCCGCAGCAAAATTGCGGCGGCAGTCTGTGGTTACGATTTTTTTTTAACATTGTGGTAGCGAACGTGTTAATGACAATTCTAAGTTATGCAACAATATCTCATGGTGGTAGGGAATCAGAATATATAAAATTTAGTTAGTTACAATCGAAAAGAAAAAAAAAAGTACCATGTTCACAAATGATAGTCATTTATATCAACATGGCTTGTGACATAAAAATTTCAGAACAAAAAATAACTAAACATCTCTATGACTTTTGGAATCTATACTAGTGCTCCTAATGACAAAAAATTTAAATAATATTTTAGATCGAAAAAAAAAAGAAGTACATGAAGTTACCACCACTTTGCGAAAAACAAAATAGCAACAAACCCTATTGCTAGGTTAGCAAATATCTTTAAGGCAGTTAATTCTACTCTATTGCAGATCTAAGATCAGGTAATTTCCACTTCCTCTTTTCAAACATCTAAATGTAACAAAACAATCACTTTTTTCATGTTCTAACCAAGACACCATTTTGTAACAGGTCAAGAAATACAAATTTCAAATTAAATTACCTGGTACATTCTGCTTGAAGCATCCATGAGCTGCAATCATCCACTCTGCCCGGGTCTCTGCAAATATAACAATATTCTTGCGAGGTTGATGTCCTAGTTCTCTCAGACCACGACCAAAGCTTGTAGCTAAGTCGTTAACTTCTAGGTATGTCCTCCATCTATATTCACCCATCACATACTGAAACACATAACAGAAATGTGATTATTATTGGGTTGATCAAATGAAGCAAGCTTCTGTTTTAACGAGAACATTTGCCACTTTGTTTGTATGTGTCTTAAGTAGTTAAAGCCAAACACATTTTACAATTGTTATGAAATTTAGGAATAAGATTTTTGCAACTAGGCCTTACAATGTGTTAATAATAAAAAACTTCCATACGTACTCTTTTTATAATGTTTTTATTTTTATAAATTATAATGTTTTTTTGCGTTTTAAGGGATTAAAAAAATATTAATAAATACATTTTTAGCGCAACAGAAAATTGTGTGCCTAGGGCTATTTAGACTGTCTTATTCATGTGAAGGTGGTCAGCACAAATAGCTATTATTACCATAATTCTAGTTTTTGTGACCAGAATTCACTACTAATCGTATCTCCTTTAAGGTTATGAAGCTGGGTCAACACTTTTTTAAGTAAGTCCCTGGCCGTATCAAACCCAACAGAATCTCTTACACACATGGCAAGAGTTCTAGGCACTAGACCCACCAGGAGACTAAAAAAAAGAAGAAAGTAAATTATACTGTTTTATTTTCTGCGATTTCATCTTAATGTTTCCACTAAGAAACGAGATCTATTAGAGTCCCCAGTTGTCTAGTTGTTACCACTCTGGTTTTTACGAGTGAAAGGTTCCGGGTTCAATCTGAGTGGGTATTCAAATTTTATGAAAAATTGGGAAATTACAATTAGTAGTGAACTCGGGTTCAAAAGCAATAGAATAACGGAGATGGGAATTTAGATGTGCTAAACCATATATTACCAGATTGAAACGTCACCAAGCAGGCCTAGGCTACACATGGGCTGTAGTATCATGGAGTTTGTTTAGTTTTAACGAGATCTAATCTTCACAAAAACACTAGTTTCTACTATTACTAATCTATTTAAAAAACTGAAATTTGCTTTCATGGAATTTGGACTAAATAAGCCAGAGATAGGAAATTTTCCGTTTAGGTTTTAATCTTGGTCTATATTCAACACACATTTATTTACAATATATTCATTTATACATATGTATTATCTACATAAAACTGTACTTTGTTTTGTTTGTAATAACTATTGTGTTAGATATCAGAGAATCAAATCAGCTGTGATTGATAATTTTATTCCTATATTTCTTCTAATGCAGAATATTGGATTTATAGTTTAAAAAATTAAACTATTGATAGTACTTTGAATAACTGCATTTTATTTTTGTGGTTTAAATGCGAACACGATTGTGGATATCACTCCCTTAAAAAAAAATTGGTGACTCCTAACCCTCAAATCTTCTAATAGAACAAGAGTTGGTTAAGAGAAACCTGATAGGAAAGATGAATCGGAGTAATCTAACACAAGATCAGTGCCGCATTTATACAGCGGCTTAGAGGCAATCAAGTTGGATGCGTTCCTTCCCCTAAATTGTTATCAATATAAACTTGAAATAATAGTTAGAGTAAAAACTAAATTTATCAAACTAAACCGATTTTCATAAAGTTTTGTTTTAAGATTATGGAAAAACATGATCTGGTTTTGTGCATTAAACAAATTTTCTAATAATCTTTTCAAAAGAAATGTAGATTTATCTCAAGATTATTAACTATTTACAATAGGATAGAATTGTTCTGTATCTTTGAAATAATCAAAAATAAAATTACAATAAGTGGTAGTGGGCAGATAATGATAAAAAGTAGTTTGTCTGTACAGTATATGTTTTTATTTACAAATTGAAAATTGTTTTTACGAATACAACAAAATATATTTGTTTTTCTTGTTATTTAAAGGTGAAAATCCTCTCGGTCATCATCGCCTTATAAAAATAGAAGAAAAGAACATAAAATAAAGATCCACAGCTCTCGAATACTCTAATAGCGGTCAGGGGCAGAAAAGAACAAAACTTGGTCAAGAGAGTCCGGATAGGTCTCCTCGGAATTGCCAAGCCCATACACACTAAAGTGAACCGAGGTAAATACGTGGGTTGGCAACATTAAAGTATATATTTACGTATTATTAAAAAGGTATATAATATTATCATTAAAAAAATTACTGTTCTCACGGTTATAATTTAAAAAATTCATTATAAAGGTGGCACATTCAACTGTCATAACAGAGAGAGCATCTAATTTACTTTGTCTCAATGAGTTGTGTAAGTAGTAAGCCAGAAAGACAAGATCGGTGTTCTGAAAATGGGTGTCAATTTTTTTCCTTTTGCTTTACACAAATCTTATGCTTTCAAAAATATTTCCCACCTAAAATTTTTCTGCCTACTTTATTTTGCGTCCTAGGCAACGTGCTTAAAATTTCTAGGAGGAAATCCTGCACTACCTAAGATTACATAAAAAAACGTGTAGATACAATTAGGGTACTTCAGGATTTCCACACATATAGGTACTCATTTTAAACGTCCAATCCTTCAGGATTCAATAACTGCACGTGTAGATTTAATTGGGATACTTCAGGATTCCCACAGATATAGGTACTCATTTTAAACGTCCAATCCTTCAGGATTCAATAACTGCACGTGTAGATCTAACTGGGATACTTCAGGATTCTCACAGATATAGGTACTCATTTTAAACATCCAATCCTTCAGGATTCAATAACTGCATGTGTAAATCTAATTAGGATACTTCAGGATTCCCACAGATATAGGTACTCATTTTAAACGACAAATCTTTCAAGATTCAATAACTGCACATGTAGAGCCAATTAGGATACTTCAGGATTCGCACACATGTAGGTACTCATTTTAAACGACCAATCCAATAACTGGATAATAGTGAACTGATGAGAGCAATAGCATTCCTCAAGAAACACCCTAATGTAACATTGTTATTTTGCTAGCAAACGTTTACAGGTTCAAAATATTCTATGAGATAAAAAGTTAAACTCAAGTCGCAGAATGGTACAATGATTTATTAGCCCGGGCGGTAAATGGTTTGAGCATGCACTGAAACCCCAACAATAATCAAAAGTCAAATTGCGTTAGACTTCCAGGTCATGATCAATCCCTTTAGAGCCTGGACTATATTGGGGGCTATAAATCTTACTAAGAAATGTCACTTAAGATCATCATTATTTTTTATTATCACTAACAAAATTACAGTATAATTTATTCAAAGCTGTCTATATTTAAGAAATAACTATGTATTTACAATATATTATCCCCTACCAAATTTAAATCCAAATAACATTGAAGTGATTATTTTTGTAAATTATTACATGAGTAGGCTATAAAAAAAATTTTTTTTTTAAATAAAATAAAAATAAAAAAATCAAAAACAAGATATTGCAATCTGAATTGTTTTTTAATGCTGAAACATTACGAATTTGGTCCAATTACTTTTTTCTAACTTTGAGGTTATGCAGTAAAAAAAATATGAATATTTATTTGATTCAGATTTTAATGATCTTAACCCTCCATCTGGCGCATGTTAATTTGTCTTAAAAATTCTTCGTTCGTTTAAAAATTAATAAAATATATTATTTGTATACAAAACCTAACTTATAAGATATCATTTTTCTCTGAAAGATGCATAGAATTCATCTATGTAATAAAAAAAAAAAAAAAAAAAAATTGAAACAGTTTTGGAGTAAGTATGTTAGTTGTCAAAAATGATATTAACTTTTTTTCAGAAAAACCTGTATCACCCAAAATCAATAGCTTACTACCTTTTTCTAAGATATACACAAATTTTCTACTATGATTCTATTGTAATGCCTTTAATAAGTTCGAAGCTATTCATGAAAAACTATTTAAAATAACCTCCATGGTGAAATTTATCAACCGATCTTTTCTGCCAATAAACTTGTACAAGTTCTAAAGTACAAATACGTGTGCATATATTACACAAATTCAAAACATCATTCGTACAATACTCTTGACGATCCACTTGTTAAAGAAAGTTGTCAACAAACGTAATTGATCTTATGAGGAACTTGTAAAAAGAGCCTGCAAGGGTAATGAGCTAATATAAAGAAAGCAAGTTTCAAATTATTCAACGTTGCATATCAATCTTTCTGATTCAGGTTTGACAGCTTTCATATAAAACTGGTTTTAAAAACTTTTATTTGGAATTCTAGAACTCTAATCATTATTTTTATCAATCTAATGCTAAATGGATTAGAAATAACATACAGTAGCTTATTACTTTTAAAATGATGACATAAAATTTTATTAATGAATGACTTTGTCTTTTTGCAAAAGAATAGCTTTCTGAATGTTGTTTTAAGCTTCCATATTAAGTTGGACATTTTGGGTTACATATGAAATATTTGTATTACTAAAGCAAAGTTTCCTTGGTTTCGGCTCTAGTTTGTCAATGATGGTGTTTATTTCATTTGGGTGGTGGATCCCTTTTACATATCAGCCACAAAAGTTTACACTTTAAAGGAAATAGAAGATTTGATTCACCTAGATATTCCCCGAAGACCTATAATGCTCCATTAGTATCAAAATCTTCCTAACAATGTTGTCTATCTCTTTGTAAAAGACCCAAAGGTCTCAGCCCTTTCTCGATCGAGACATTTGCATTCGAAGATCAGGTGCTTTGAAGTTTCTTCTTGCAAGCTAAATTTCCTAAATAGAAGCTTCCCAGTAAATACGCCCAACCTGTATGTTTTCACAGATGACAGTGATTTGTAACAAATCCTACCATTGGCCCTGCCTAGCGAAGAAGGTCAGATGCAATTTGCTTAGAGGTCGCACAACTCGAGATTGTTAATCCTTAAACCTAAGTGCTCTTTCATGAGTTTATATCGCCAGCTTCTCTTGGATATTTGTCTTTAATTCATTATTCAACTAATTTGAACGATGTTTAGCATATAACTAAACAAAACTGAAACGCAAGTCATGACAAAACCAAAATTTCCTAAAGGTATAATTTTTCTTGATTTGTCTTCACTGGTGGGCTAAGCTTGAGTTTAGAAAACATCGTTTCAGTCTGAAAATATTTATTTTATATTAGAGGCTTTATAGCTGTTTATTGGTATATCTACCACAACATGGATGGAGTATAAGCACCCCCTGCCTCTCAATATGTGATTTCATCCTTATCACTCCTCTTTTTTGGGTTGTTTCTAAAAAAGCTGAAGAATTTCATGAATAAAAGTGTACATATCGATTACTGGATTCTGTAATCTTTAGAAGTAATAATAAGGATTGAACCAAATTCTTAAATAAAGTATTGGGTAATGATAATTTTCAAGCTATAATATACAAACATCTGTAAGCTACTTATTAAAAAAAAATCAAAATTTGTGTATGTTATCTATTTCCAAAATACTACCAAGTTATTAACATTTTTCTACACGAGGAAACTAATTTCCCATTATATAACCACAGTTGTAAAATTATACAAATACAATTTTTTTTGTAAATTTTGAAAAATGTATTTATTATTTGAAAACGAAACAGGTCATAAATACACTTTACTATATTGTAAGCATGTGTTAATGGAAGATTAAAAGTTGAAGGCTATGAAATATTTGATAACAAATATTATTTAGTAAGATAAAGGATGTATTTAATATTTAAGATAAATAGAATTACGCTCCAGGTTCCATGTTAAACTGCCTCTGTACTTTGATGAGAGCACTGCGTATTATGTTTTGTTTTGGGTGTTCTCTAAAAACCTACGAGGGAGCCAACGTGAAAGTTGCGTAGCCAAAAGACGGATGTTTCTAGGAGGCACATATTGTACTTGCCTATTTTCATAACTGTGATGAAATTATTCTCCGATTTTCTAAAGTAATAAAAGTGAGACTCAATATGAAAGAGTGGAGAATCATCAGGAAATGTCAACAAACTGAAAAGACACGATGTTGACCAATTGCCAATAGAGAAAATCAACAAGGATCTGTACCAAGTTCGGAAATTACCAAATAAGGAAATAAAATAGTTCTTACTGTAGAGTGAAAACTGACAATAGAAAATAAATCTGCTATATGGATTCTGTCAATTGAAATGCTACGTAAAATTATTTGTGTTGATATAACGAAATGTCTTTCAGTTTTCCTACTACAAACAAAGACAACATAACAACAAAGATTTAGCATGTTTGGAAGAAATTAGTCTTTAAAATAGTGATATCAAGGTCCTCATGCGTTTCATAAAAGTTATTTCTTCGGACAAATTTCTATGGAAATTTTCTTCGGAATTCTACAATAGATCCATTTTAATCACAGTAGACTTCAATCCAAAAGGTAAAAAAGAAAGAAAGGATTATACTGCAAGTAGTGTACATTGCTCAGAATAATGTCATTAAGTTATGTGAAGAAGTTCAGTGGGGAAATAGATTCCTCCGGAGTTGTTGGTGGTGGGGGAAGCGAATGGCTCAATCAGCTCCCACCACATGCAGCTGAACTCCCTTCTGGCTTCTTCACATAACAAACGAGCTATAGACAAAAATAAACAGCTGGGAGTTGAGTACAGTTATTACAAATAAGTTATTTAATCACATCCAATTTATCTTTAATACAAAAAGACATTACTTTATAGATAATAGATCACAATAAAGTAAATGATGTGGTGATGTATAGCCTAATGTGATTAAATAACAATAGAATTAAGTAGTTAAAGAGATTAAGAATGGTTAATATTACATAGTTGGACATTTGTCATTATTTATGTATTAATAAAAAAAAGAGATTAGATAACGATTATATATCAGATGAAATTATGTTGTGTTAAAGAATTTGTCTTAATATCTACTTATTCCCTATGAAATATTGAGAATCTTCTATTGAATATTCACCAATCTGTAGTCTATACGAAGTTCATAAATGACAAAAACTCATGTGTTCAAATCTCATGGTTCTCCTTAAAATTCAAAACATTAATCCTCTATAGATAACAGCTCAATTAATAATAATAATAACATTACCTTAATGAGGTCAGCCTTGAGACTTCTTGTTGTATCATTTATGACGATATGTTTCGGAGCCGAAACACCATCATCTGATCTTACTCACTCCTAAGAGATCGCCGTACAGTAAAATAAATTACAAATACACATAACACTGACACTAAAACACGAAATTAATAATAGATGCTCGTTAATTTCATATACGATGATCTCTTAGGAGTGAATAAGACCAGATGATGGAGTTACGGCTCCGAAACATGTCGTCATAAATGATACGACAAGAAGTCACAAGACGGAGCTCATTAAGATAATATTATAATTAATAGTGACTTGGTATCACAGTAATGCAATACGTAATTTAGCTCCTGTATATTATTACTATTATTTCAACTTCTACTTTTGAGGTTATATTGTTAAAATTATGTTTATTAGTACTAATGTTTTATTGTTGACCACAGCAAACATTAATGTTACCAATGAATGTTATTGGATGGAAATTTTTTAAGAATAGTAAAAGTGGAATAATTCTCCAGGATTATAAGATTTGTTTTTTTATCTGTCTTCCATCATGCCATATTTTTAAAGATGGAATCTACCCGAAAACATCTAGTAGTAGTGATTATGACGAAGCTAGAGAAAGAAAATACAAGTATTAAGAATCGTAGCAGAAACAAAGATGTATATTGAAATAAATAGTTTTTTTTCATAAAGGCTTTCAAATTTCTCTGAAATATAAGGCGTTTTCAAATCTTAACGTCAGACGGTTACTATGACGACTTATTGACATGCGGAGAAACATTTATCAATTGTTTTACACCATTATATTTAACTGTTGTTTGCATTTATTTTTAACCTTTGTTTTCCATTGGTTGTGTTCATAGTAACAGAGTGCCAGTTGTGTTAAGAGTGATGTATGGTATAGCCTAAGCGAATATAAACAATTTTAAAATGAGTAATAGTGGTAAATCATAAGCTAGTGGCACATATATTAAAAAAATAATAAGCAGGACATATTACCACCTTTATTTTTCACAAGATTAACAACCATAATTATATTGAAGCCAAGTGTTACTAATGTTGAGAGACTAGGTAATCAATTTAATCGTGAAAATTTATGTTTTGGTGGAAATACATAAACATAAATTTCTGTTGAGAAAAATGAGACATCCTCCACATTTGTCTAATTTATATCTTGCTTTATTTACGAGAAATTAAAGAGATTGTATTGTTGGTTATGATATAACTCAAGATTTCAGCTCATCGGAAAGTTAATATGTGGACAAAGCAAAATTTTGTTGTAAAAATACTTTTTCAAGAAAACTTCAAAATGGTGCAGTAAGTAAAAACATGGATGTTGCATAAAATACATCTCCATTGTATTGTATAAATCTCAGAAATTATCCAATCAAATGGATCCACTTTTGGTAACTTCAAGGACAGCATTTTATAGTATAAATCTCAGAAATTATCCAATCTAATGGATCCACTTTTAGTAACTTCAAGGACAGCATTTTATAGTATAAATCTCAGAAATTATGGGATTCAGTGGGTCCACTTTTGGTATATTCAAGGACAACATTCCGTATTCTGTGCTTCAACTCATCTTACCTAGTGCAATCTGAACTGAATGCACAAAACTACAACTGTTCAACCCACATATTAAAGCTTTTCATTATCATATGCTATGGAACTTCTTCTCTTAGATACAAATCAATAGGTAATATGACGGACACTTCGCTGCTGGCTCCGACTTATTCCAGTTCCAGGGCGATGGCATGTTTCTGGTTGTCTGTTGAATGCAGCGTAAGTTCCTCGAAATGAGCTTGAGTGAGAAATAAAAGGTAAACCATGAATATTTTAATTACACTATCTTTTATTACTGCATTTTATATTACACATGCTCTACTAACTCGGACTACATATTTAGGGGGATAAAAGCAAAAACACGGAGGTTTGGTTCTGTTCACGGTTCTAGCCAGACTCTGCTACTTCAGGTATGTTGCAGAAGCATTCAGCCTCAAAGCGTCCCCCCCCTTCTTTTCTAAAATCATGACTGCTGCATTTCCAATATACCTTGTTCAGTATATAAGGAGCCTTGTTGTACGTTTTTTGTCATTATGTAAATGTATGTTATCTTATTCATAACATAAAGTGATTAATATAAGATGCAAAGTACCTGTCACAGTAATAGGGGATAAATATACAATACTCATATTCCATTATTTATCTCCTATGGTTACTATTTGTAATTTCAAGTGACAGTAGCTTTTTCAAAAAGAGTAATAGTAATTGGGAAACATCTCCCAACCAGTATGTGACAGTAGAAACATGCACACAATCAAAAGTCTACTTTCTCAAGTCAATCCAGAAGATAAAATAAAAAGTCTTATATCCAGAAGTGTGCACCTTATTTTGTACACTAGTTAGAAAACGCCAGTTAAACCGTAAGTAAACTTTGTCTTGAGACTTTTCCGATAACTTTCCATGAAAATATAGTTACTTTTAAATCCAAAATTCTATAATATTGCACTGCTCTATGACATTAAGTTTAAATTTCCATCAGAATCATTAAAGTATAAATTTTAAAAAAGGCTTCCTCAGTCTTCAGACTGAAGATATTGAAAATTTTGTTGTTGTTACTGTGTTACTTATAGTCACTGGCTGGCTAAGATAAAACAGTTTTAGATTTTCTATATGGATGTAGTTGTGTGTGTTGTATATATGTAAGGAGCAGTAATTTTTTTTTTATTTAGTATAAATGTGAGTGCAAGTTAACATGAATGTTTTGTTTTCTTGTACAGGTCTCTAAATAAAACTGTGCTCCAATTGTCCATTTTGTGCGTCTTTATAATTTTGTCCATATGTAGCCTACTTTATTAATCCCTCTTTAGCAATATTTATTTTGATAATAAGGAATATTTTTGATTTGTTTGTTCGTTTTTCAGTTTTCTTACATATTGTTTTTTTCATATTTGGTTTGTTTATCTTTATTTACTATGTTTGTGAGAAAAGGGTTAATAAAAATTATTTAAAAAAAGAAAACATTTTCTATCTGTTACACATGACCTTTTTTGTTGAGAAAAGGTATTATGTATTGTATTATGACGGGTTTAGTCAGCTTCAAAGTGAAAATGTGTTAAAAATGCTGTATTAAATTAAATTATTTAACAAAATTTAAAACCTTTGTCCAAATTGTACAGTAATATTTACAATTCTAAAATATTGGACAAATAACAATCAACACCTTCAGTGAAATAATGTTTTCAGTTATGGTTTTAGAAGTACAGGAGGCTTCAGCGGTAAATGCTTATTTTCAACGTAAAAGTTTTAAGTAGTGAGGACATTTTAAAGCATTATACACATAAAGAACAAGCTGGGTTCACACGATATAATGGCCAACAGAAAATGATTGTAGCTTCTTAACAACTGTATTTCCAAATTCTGCCAACCTAACCTAACCAAAGAGTTGGGTACTGTATTATCAGACTTTTACTGTAATGGGAAAATAGTTTCTTATAATAAAATACTGTCAACTCAGTGTATTAAAGATCAACAAAAGTTAATTTCAGTAACTAACCTTTTTAAATATTCTGCCATTGGGTTGAATTTCATCTTCTTCAGCAAGTATATCTCGAGTACCTAAGCAGCGTTTATCACGGAACAAATTAACCACATACAGGAACATTTTCTCCATAGTATCAATTTTATTAATTAAAATGCGGGAATGTACTGCAGCTGGCTTGTCAACACTTCTGTATGTGATTGATTTGACATCAGAAGAGATGGCTCGTGCCTGTATACAAACAAAAATATAACATTTGTTATTGAAAACTGAAAAAAAAAAAACAGTGAACTAACTGTATAATAAAGGCTTTTTAACAGACTTTGAATTACTTTGTATGTTTATTTTGTTTCTAATTCTAAAGAAGGTTCAATAGATTCTTCTCGAGTTGATCCAGCAATGTGATTAGCAAACTCTGAACAATAGGGATGGAAATTTCGATGTGTCAATTGGTAACCACACATTACAATTGCAAATAGCAAGTGTATAGTGGAACAGAGTGTCATCTTGTTGGTAGAAATAAAGTTATACTTCAGTTTCAATTTTTTCTATTTGTAGAAGTATAAAAATTTCTAGAGTGTCACAATAAATATACAATTACACCACTGACAATCCTTTCTATAAAAAGAAGACGCACACAACAAATTCGTGCATTGATGTACCAAAAATTTATTTCTGAACTGACACGCACAAACTCCATTGACTTATGTGGGTGTTCGGACCCCAAAACATGACAATTGTAGCCTTATTATTATTATTATTATTATTGAAGGTCACTATTTTTTAAAGAAAACTGTTATTAGGAAATTTTCATAGTCTTTCCTAAACAGTCACCGTTATACCCACTGGCTTAATTATTGTGCTTACAGCTCTGATTAGGCTCATTAAATCCATGCGCAATGAACATGTTAGGAGCAAGATTAGTGACTTAACATAAATTTCATACTTCAAAAAATATAAATTTAAAGAGTTTTCCTATCAATATACATTTAATTTGTTTTTATATTCAATTATATTAACTGCAAATACATTTAAAAAATATTCAGTTCTTTTTCAATGACTCTGTAATTTGAAATAAAATACTAAGACTTTCAGTTTTTGTATCCAAGTATAAAATTATTTTATAAAACATGAAGTAAAAAGAAGAAGAAAACTAATTTTAATCAACAAACCAATAACTTCAAATTGCAGTTTAGACTAATAGCATTACATAACATTTGGTGATAATTAGGAAATGAACGTCTCTTATCAATACATACTTTGCCCTAGTTAAATAATATTTATGAATAAAATGATCATATTTACGATCATGAATTCACATTTCAGAGATAATAAGTATACTGCCACTTAAATACAATGCAAGGATTTATTCCTATTGAAATGTCTTAATTGAAAAACATAAATGATAAAATAGGACCTTTATATTGATAAAAGATGCATTTAGATTAAAAAGAATGTGCTGATAAAAAGGAAGTGTAGCATAAGATATTTATTAACCACTCAAGAACGAGGGACAATTACCTTGATTCTCCTTGATAAGCTCTTCTTCTCCCATGGTCTCTGAAGTAACAGGTATACTGGATAAGTGATTATATCACACACAAATGCTAAAGCCTTAATTGCTCCAATCGCTCCTTCGATCCATATGCTCTCCATCTTGTCTGAAAATAAGTAAAAATGACACTAATTAATTAATGTATATGATACAAGACAAAAAATATCATATTGAGATTATAACGACTTCCTTATAATTTAAAATAAAAATACCCCATATTCAATCAAAGTCCATACTAGTCTAAAGGTAAATATGTGATGGGGTTGAGAGGTCTAAAGGTTGATGTGTGAAAACTCAAAAAGTTATTCTACACTGTGTCATAAGGCATATGTTTGTAAAAGCTAGCAACTCGTTGTGCTGAGAACATATTAGGCTTTTTCTAGAATAGATCCTCAGAATGAAAACAATAAAAACTTTGCTTATGACTGTAAATAAATATGATATTTAAATTTAATTGCACAAATGTGTAATTTATTTTAAAAATACCTGGTTCTCTTTTTAAGGTCCGATTTAAGTCTTCCAAATCGGAATAATAATTTACATTTAAACTGAAGAATCACATAAAATTTAACTATTTAGGCTTTATTAAATTGAACCTGCTGTACAACAAAGGAAAGTAGAGGACAAAATCAGGTGGTTTTGTAAAAATTCTAAGAATATTATTACATTTTGGGAAAAAATAATTACTTTTAACATGGTAATCTATAGTTTCTATAGTAACGGACTAGCATTAATTTGAAAAATCTATTTTAGAAAATCAGTAAATATTTTATATATACTTTATTCTTAAATTCAGAGCACTTGGTTGGTCAAGGCTAGCATTCTTTCTGTGTCAGAGGTTCTGGATTCTCTTGGGAGTTCAAAAACTTTCAGTGTTGACCAGGATCTTTGGGAAAAGTGAGAGCTATGATTGGTGGAATGAGTATTATGATTCAGTTGTGAATGGTAGTATTTGGCAAAGAGATCTCAATGGTTGGGAACACATCAAACGACTGAAAGCTGTCAACAAGACTTAGAAAGGTTTAGTGTTTGACCCAGCATAGTGAAAACTAGGATTGGTGGAGTGACTTTCAGCTGTGAATGGTACTATTATGCAAAGAGATCTCAATGGTTGGGAACACATCACCCGACTGAAAGCTGTCAACAAGACTTAGAAAGGTTTAGTGTTTGACCCAGCATAGTGAAAACTAGGATTGGTGGAGTGATTTTCAGTTGTGAATGCTAGTATTATGATATCACTCAATTGAAACCCACCGAGCTGGCCGTAGGTCTTTCATAAGCACTGTTATTTCACATGATTGTAATTAGTAGAGTATTCTTGAAATATAAATTATAAAAAAAGTTGCGACAGGGAGATTCACACAAAGTGAACTATTCATAGGCAGGATTTGTAACTTGTCCATCCATATAGTTTTATCGAAATATCCAAACACAATTCACGCGCTTGAATAAACTTTCTCCTTTAAATCCTCAAACATTTTTCTGAGTTAGGTTATGGTTTTCTGTAACAAACATCCACCCTACATTTTCGCAAGTTTTATTGAAATGGTTTAAAAGTAGTAAATAATTTAGTACATGCTAAAGAAACCAAACTTGTACATAATTTTGTTTTCCTGTAATTAAATTTAATTATGATAAGATGCAAATTTTATTGATATCTGGTTACTACATATGTCAAACTTTAGAGAATGTTGTCAAGAGGGAATAATGCTAGCTTGCTATTTTCTTAGATTAAACTTTTTAAGTTAAATTAAAACTCCCAGTTTATACACCCCTATCTCTGACAGATCATAAATGAATAAATGTAATCTAGTACTTAGTAAAACTTGTATTAGCCCACAGATGGAAATAATTACCCCTCCCATTACGAGCAACTAAACAGCAGAAATGCTGACACATGATGCAAATTTTATTTAATGACAAATGTGGAACATTTACGATCTTAATCTTAATATCGACATATCAAATCAGCAAGTTGCACAAAACGATTCAGAAGTTTATGACCCCCACCTATAAAAATAAAAATATAATCTGAACAAAACTTCTCAAAAGTAATATGTTTTATTACCGATGTTATCACAGTCAATCAACGACAATTATCAAATTATATACAGACATTGTTATAGTTAACCTTTATGTGTATATTATAGACATTTAACTCAATGAGTTAACCTTTTTGTTTTATTTCATAACTAATGGGCAAACAAAAAATTCATTTCACCCTTCTATACCAGCTTATCTTACACACAAACAATTACAATTTTATCTCTTCTTTATGTATAAAGAAGTATTGAAAATTTTTGGCAAGAATCTGATAAAAGTACATTTTCGTGGTATTTTGTGGATTGGTTACCACATGGACTGGTTTTTGAACCACTTATTGGACAAGTTATTCATTTTTGAAATATTCGGGATTGTGCCCTTTTGAAAATGTACGAAATAAAATCTTGGTTTTTGGTATAAAGGTAAATTTTTACATCCAATCAGGTTTCGATATCTCATCCATTTCCAAAAGTTATATATATATATATTATTTTAGAAAGTTTTGAATGTATGTCAATTGGAATTAAAACAAAAATTGCACAGCTTTGCTTAAGTTTGGCTACAGATCTTTTGAATATTTATAGTATTTCGAAAGGTAAAATTAGCGTACATTTCATGGCCCTGGATCCAGACGGATGCAATAGCTTAATTTTATATATATTTTCGCTAATAATTTGATTAATGAAAATAACCGTGTAAATAGCCTAGATAGTTTGCTGCCTCAGTAAGCATTATAGTGTCAAGGCTAACAGGTGTAACTAGCAATCAACCTTGGCAGTTGAGCAGAAAATAGTTATTTACTTAATTTTAATTTCCTTCAATCATATTACTAAACCTGTCTACACAAAAACAGTTAATAAAATATTTACTTTTATTGCTATAACAAGTCAAAATACGACCAAAATAATATACAGATTCTTCGAAAAGCAGAAAGGATATTTTACAATAGAAATACTTTTATTCATATTGATTACAAGGACACTGGTATTCTTTCTCCACTGTAAACCAAAATATATCTATTGTGAACTAATATATATGACCTAACTATTCTTCCCACATCCTTCCTAGCCTCCTTACGAAACCATTGAGGACATTGAGATGAGCTTCCTTAAAGATTTAAGATCTTTTGGAGTTGGATTTGCAGTGTTGATTTACGGCTAATTATTATTTTTGATATCTACTTGGACAATGTCCAGTTTGTAGATATTTTGTCCACTATATGTCCTTCCTGCTCAATGAGAGAAAAACCATTGATTTAACTGGATACCAGGTCTGTTCTCAAAAATATGATTTCTCGATGCAAATCTTTTTCCCAGGGCCTTTTTATATGTTTGTAAAGAGAAAGTGTCACAAGATACCAAATCTGAAGATTATGGTGGATAAAAGGAGCAGTTCACAATGCAATCTGACAATTTTGACCATGGCAATTGGAGATGTGCGAGCTGACATATTGTCACTGTGGGAGAGAATTTTTGTCTTCGCCATCTTGGAGAAGTTTTCTTCAATTCAATGTGAAATTAATTTCATAAACAGATGTAATATTTTCCTATGATCGGTTTTCCCTTTTAAAGTAGTAGATGATGATTATGCTATGCAAGTCCCAAAAATTGTGCCCATAATCTTTCCAGCTGATGGAACTGTATTACTTTCTTGAAGCGTGTTAGGAGTAATGAGAATTACACTGTTTCGACAGCTTTTTCATTTCATTTCTGGAGTGTAGTAATGCATCAATATTTCATCAACAGTTTCATAACACTTCAAAAACTCATTTGGATGAAGCTTGAACATGTCCAAACACTGTTTGGTTGTGCATTTCCGTTTCTGTTCAGATGTGATAAAAGATAGCTTTCTCATACCCAAATGTTCATGCAGGATATAAAACATGTTCATCTGAGATATTTACAATCGTAACTATCTCATGTACCTTCAAGCAACAGTTGCACAATATTATGGATTTGATTGACCATCTATTTAGTTGTGACCTCATTCGGATATCCAGGACACTCACGATCATTCCGCTTGACAAAATTCAAAAGAGTGCTTTATAAGGACACAAAATATTTAGTTTTTTTCCTTTGCAGTAAAAAACACAAACCTATCCTTTTTCGAACACCGTCAAAAATTTTCTATCAGAGACAGATCATTGCTTGTGTATATATCTAAAGAAGCTGGCAAAAGTCAAAGATAAAATGAAAATTGTGATTTCAGAGCCATTTCTTATCAATAAGTCATCACTTAAAAGGTCATGTGAAATTACATTTGATTGATTTCTCTGCTGATGGATGTTCAAGAGATAGGGTCACTTCAGATATTGCACCTAGTCATATCAAGAACAATATCTAAAAACACAATAACTATTATTTAGTTTTTATGTTAAATATTTTAATCTACATTTCGATAACATAGTTATCATATTCAGAGGGTTCTACTGTTAAACTAGGAACAATTTATTACAATTATTATTTTTTGTATAAAGAAGAATATATCCTCATGAAAAAACCTCACACCTAGATACAGACTTCCTATGTGGACCTAGAGACTTAAAAAAACTCCTCTTTTTATTATCTTCTGTTGTAGGACCACAACTAGACATTACTCCGCAAGAGGGCAAAGCTTTAACTCTACTAAGCCTTTCAATGCTAAGCTTTTACCTTCTCATATTTTTTCCTTTCCCCCTCAGTATGCTTGTGACATATGTTTCTATAGCATCCCATTTCTTCTTACATTTTAGCATTCTCTGAACTAGATTTGTACTATTTCAATAAAAATGATTAATGATGATTTGGTTTGTGCACTACGAGAAAAGATTAAGGAACACCGTTACAATTTCTGGTCTTTCTATGGAATTTCTGCAAATTTCAAGTTCACTTCTTCATGAAATTGTTTCTTTAAAACTATTTTTTCGTAAACTTTATGTTCGTTGGGTGCCAAAAACTCTTACAGAGCAATACAATAAACAGCATTAGGAGGCGGTAATGAGCTTCTGAACCAGATAGTGAACGGAGATGAGACTTGGGTTGTTTATAAAACCCCTGAATCAAAATGATAATCGATGAAATAGAAGCACTCTTCGTCACCAGCCAAGCAAATTTTGAAAACTCAAAAAATCATGTCCAAAGTGATTTGGGACAGATACAGCATTCTACTGATGGACTTTTTTACAGTGAGATGAAACAATCAATGGAAATGTTTAATACTAGACGCTTAGGAAACTGTGTCGCTCAATACAGAATAAGTGCTGAGGAAAGCTCACAAATGGTATTGTTTTGATTCATGACCATCCCCGACCTCACACTGCAAACATGACATAACCCTTACAGGACTTTGGCTGGGGCCAGTTTGACAACCCTCTGTACAACCCTGGCGTGTCCCTAGCCACTCTTTGCACTTAAAATCATTCCTTGTTGGTTAAAACTTCAATAACAATGACGAGCTTAAGGTTGAAAACACAGGCGGCATCGTTTTATGAAAAAGGTATACAAAAACTTGTGTCACGCTATGACAAGTTCCTACAAAATGGTGGGAGTTATGTGGAAAATAGATTAAAGTTAGTAGATTTTGAAATAAATAGTTTTTCTGTATGTGTACTAAGTTTTGTTTTTAATACCAAACGGGACGACGTACCTTATATTTATCGACAAAAGAGGATCTGTGTAGAGAATCTGTACAGGCGTGCTCATATGTAGTCTAAAAGTTGAAATAAGTAATTTCATACTTTCATAACAATGTTTAATTATTTTTATAATTACAATTGTAATAACAAATTATTTACAGTGGTAAAACATAAATAACATGATCTGGGAAACAATAATTATAACTTCGTAGATGTTCAAACTGATGTCCATTTTTGATTGATGTGAGCTTGCAGTCTTTTTTTTAAGAGACCATTTCACATGACGGTAAAGCTCTTTCTCATTGTCGATTTCATGAAAGTTAGTTAAATTTTTTAGTTATTGTTACACAATAATGATCCGTTTTATTTTGGACCTCGATGAATTCAAAAAAAAATTTTGATCTGAATCCTCTCACAGTTAATGATCAATGTGTGCCATAAAGATACCCCTCTTCCACATCAATTTTCTATACAGAACCGACACCAAACTATATCTCATTTTGGTCTAGTGAGATTACCACAACACCTTGTTTTGTAGCGTTACTAGTATACAAATATGATTAAAAACCAATTTTCAAATCGAAGATGGTGATTGGGTAAAATAAACAACAAACACACTAAGTGCCTATAATTTTTTAAGCAACAAAGTTGATTAATTTGTTCTACAATAAGAATTAATAAATATTTAACTGTTTACTAATCATTTAGGCAAGAGGTTATTTTGTCACAAAACCGATTAAAGTTAACCCTTAGGTCAAGAAGAGATAATTAAGCATAGTATCAATGTTGTACATTCACTTCAGGAATGAACAATTCAAGAACACTGATATTCAATCTGTTTTGAGTATTGATTAAGTAGGCTATGCATTTTTTTTTTCACTGGATGTAACTTTGATTTGTTTAGTTATTCCACAAGTATATTAATTTTTGTAAAATTGGGTTAAAATATATGAAATGAATTGTAACTAAAGCTAGTGACAGCTTGTGATCCAATAGTTAAGTGAAGAATATATTTTTACCAATAATAATATCAATGGGGTTCTATTCTGTGTGTGTGTGTGTGTGTGTGTGTGTGTGTGTGTGTGTGTGTGTGTGTGTGTGTCTTTAGATTTTCCTATGTAACCTATTTCTAAGCTGTTAAAACCTCTATTACCTTAAAACTCATATACCTTTTTAAGAGTATGGACATGCATTATCTTTAGTGTGGAAATTTTAAATTTAAAAAAGTACCACGAAATATTTTTTTGGTTAAAATACAATAAGTGACAAGTACCCTTCCTACTTCACTGTTAAGAATTAGGGTGTTAGGTATTAATAACAGGGGCATTGAAACACTGAATATGAAGAACATTCACAGAGACCAAGTCAAATAACAATTGCAGATACATAGATACCATCGTAAGATGATCTTGGAAAATTGAAGAATATCCATTAAAAGCTGAGAGACACTGATGACATTTTAAAACAAGTACGCTAGATTATTCATAAAAAATTAGACATGAGCTTCCGAAATGCAAAAATGGATTCCAAAATGTTTGAATGCTGACCAGAAGTGTGATCGAGAGTTGCCTCACAATTTATTTTGACTGATTATGGTATAAATTTTTACATGTCGTGTGTCTATAGATGAAATTTATGACTAAAGAACAATCTAAGGAAAATAGACAGTGGTTTTCACCGTCCATAGAAATTCATTCAAAGCGTAGAAGTTATCAAAGAAGATGTAGGCTTCTAGTCTTTTGAGGCAAATATGGAATTTTGCTCATTGATTATCTAGAATAGAATGCACTCAACAAGTTAGAATACAATGCTGCATGGCTTGATAAAGTAAAGAAGCAACTGATTGTAAACATCGATGCATAGTTACAAAAGGCATCTTGTTGTTTCAAGAGAATGCTTCTCATCTACGTAATATAAATTGGCAGATCTACACTTTAAAATTGTGAAACAGCCTACTCACCTTATTTGGTTACTTCAGAGAAATGGTACCAAATCAAGAATACCATTTAAGCGTTAGAGCATTAATGATGCCATTAAAGCGGTGAACGAGTGAATGAGTGAATTGTAAGACACCAAAAGAATTTTATTTTATAGGCGGATACAGTTGGAACAACAAAGTCGTAAATGTCTTCAGCTCAGAGGAAAAATGTTGACTAAAATAAATCGTTTTTTATAGCTTATTTTCTTCAGAAAGCTACTTCTTTGTATTCCAGAATAGATCAATTTTGGGTCACAACGAGCAAAGGCCTTCCATGGCAAAGGAGGGGTGGAGGGGCACATTTTTAGTAACTGAATTTAATGCAAATAGATTATATCAATTTCTACTGTTAAATAACAACATACTCATGATAAACATTGAACTAAATAATATTTAACGAGAAGGTTATCTTATTTTGTTTTAGTTTTTATGGTTGTACAGTAGGCTACTAAATTAAATATTAAGTTATCTATCTCAGGGTTATTTAAGAAAATACTTGAATAAATACGATATGAGGACACTTGTGTTGCGAAATAGAGACATAATGATACATTTGAGAATTAATAAAATTTCAATAAGTTTGATAAAGTCTGTAAATTTACCGTGCTTCCAATAAATTTAACAGATAATACTGATTTTTTGAAGTTTTTGCCTGTCTTTAAGTTCAATCTATCCACCTTCATAATAATAATAATAATTCTGTGGCAGCTCTTCAGGTTGGTGTGGTCAGCACATAGAGTTGTCATCACAATAGTTCTACCCATCACAACCAGAATTCGTTACTAATATCTCATTGTTACCACTTCTCTCATTGTAGATATTTTAAAAATAAAAAAATATATATAGGGCCTATTCAGGTTATGACCTTTAGTAAATTCAAAAGTTCTTGTAAGATTTCATTCTTCGATTTAAAATTGATGACTATCCCAAGCCTTTTAATATATATATATATATATATATATATATATATATATATATATATATATATATATACTGTATATATTAAAATTATATATATAAAATATTTCCTTGAAAAGCAGAGCTTCCATCCATATTGAACCCGAAATAAGGAAGTTCTTAGTTATTTGAACTACCCAAAACATTGGATTTCTATCTTTGAAAAAACACCTTATTACATCAGTATTAAATTGTTTAATAAACTGCCCATAGATGTAAAAAATTTAAATGACAATCAATAAGTCAAAATGATCATTAATGCCATCTTTGAAATATAATTATATATATATAGGCTATATATATATATATAAGTGTTTGAATTGTCTTTCTTCGCTAGTACCATATGTCCTCAACGAAAGTTTTCTACTTAATGAAATTTGTGCTTTAATGTTGATGCTTTATTTTTTTGTAGTCTGTGCAAGTAATTTTATGCTATTTGTTTCTAAATTACTATAAAAAAAAAAAAAAAAAAAAAAAAAAAAAAAAAAAAAAAAAAAAAAATGAAAATGGCTATTAATGTTATCTTTGAAAAATAATTATATATATAAATAAGTGTTTGAACTGTCTTTCTTCGCTAGTACCATATGTCCTCAGCGAAAGTTTTCTACTTAATGAAAATTGTGCTTTAATGTTGATGCTTTATTATGTAGTCTGTGCAAGTAATTTCATGCTATTTGTTTCAATTACTATAAAATTACTATCAAAAAATCAAAATGGCTATTAATGTCATCTTTGAAAAATAATTATATACATAAATAATTTTTTGAACTGTCTTCTTTCACTAGTACCATATTATTATGTCCTCAACATTTTGTATTTAGAGAAAATTGAGCTTCAATGTGGTTAAGATTAATTTTTGCCAATTATTTCTAAACAATAATATTTTATTATTTGCAATTTAGCACATGTTTTGTATCATTTATCTTCACATTTCACTAAAATTTGAATGAAATCAGTAGAGCGGATTTTGAGAAATTAAGTATTAAGTTTCTTATCTGAGAACTGAATATGGAAAGATTTACTATTAAGTAAATGGTACATAAATTCATATACAAAACTTATTGCTAAGCAAACAAGAACATCAACATCTATATACAAATATAAGTTCAGGTTTCAAAAATGAAAATGAATGAACCATGGGCACCAGGAATATTCAGTATCTCAAATTTTCTATAAAATTTAATGAATTATGAATTGAACCCCCTCCCCTCAAAGTTCACAATTATTTGAAAGCAACTAAACTGAACTCAAGAAGTTTTCAGGGATTATTTTGACAGTTTCCAATGTGTACTCATAAAACAAAATATTTGTTTCCGGAGATTTAACAAATTGGTTTGGTTAAATTTTCACATTTCAGTAAAATTAATCAAAATATGTGTTTTATGATTAAATTTTACATTTTAAGAAATAAATACTGTTGGGGTGATGTTTGCTGAAATGTTTTGTTCCCAATCTTAAAAGAGACTACATTTTAGAAAACACGTCATATTGTTCTTATTGTCATATTTTGAGTTACCAAATAACTGAGAAAAAAAAAAAAAAAATGTGCCCATATTTCAAATTTTATCAACATCAGTTAACTGTTTGAGCTGTACAGAAATGCACAAAAAATGGACAACATTGAAAAAAAAACTTCAGGAAACAAAAAAAAGGGAAATTTTCGAAAAATACTATCGATGTTCGACTTATCATACAAACTAACTATTGTAGATTTGAGAGAATAATTAAAGCGTATTTTAAGTAGAAACCACTTTTTTTGGAGAGTCAGGGGATTTTTATCAAGAACTCACAAAACCCCTCAAGCTTGGGTAAAAGTTTGATAACCAAATGGTGATAAGAATTGATATAGTAAAAGTAAGGTATTTTAATTTATCAACAAAAACGTTTTTATCCTATTTTTCTTCTGACATTTTTTGTTCTTTCAAAGAGAGTAAATGGTCGGACAAAATATAATAAAACTAGTTAGTATCAAATGATTTTTCTTGATTTTACAAGCCGGACTGGTTATATTATAGCGAAATAAAGGATATCTCAGTCACAAGTACAATTTAGAAGGTAGAAAATAGCAAAATTGATGTAAATTTGATATGTGGGAAATTTAGGTTAAATCTCGAAAAAATATATCAAATAAAACACAAAATTACGATTTTTTTTTCAAAATTGATTAAATTTAAAAAATGTTTAGCCTCTAAGATGGAAAACAAAACATAATATTTGTCATCTCTCCAACAATGTTCAGGAATTATCGTTTAAAAACACACAAAACAATCGCCCAAGAAGCTGTTATGATAAAGTCTAATTTTAAAAATTGGGGATTTTTTGGTTTTACATAACTCCTAAACCTGCATTTTTGGGAAAGATGGCGGCGTTCAATACGTTTTGTTTGGGACAGCTTTTTAGAGAAATTATACATTTTTTTAGTTGTGGTTTTATGGGCGCTACACATATTGAGTTATCGAACAAATAAAAAAAACTGTTTTCAGATAAGGTCAAAATGTAGGGTCAAAATAAAATCTTCATATACTAAATTTCACCAAAATCTGTCTATTCTTTTAGGATGTAAAGCACAATAAATACAAACGATTATAACATGACGAGAACTGCATGAAATAAAAATTACTTTTTAATTTGAATTTTAACTCTGTATTTCTTCTACTTGCAGTTTGAATAACTGCGTTCCCTCCATAATTAGATTTGTAAAATCCATTTTATCAATCATTTAAGTGAATTTTCTTTTTTTTTTACACAAATTAAAAAATCTAAACTAAAAGAAAAGTAAACCTCTTACACTTACCGTTGTTAGACGCCGACTGAATGCAACAGGCACAGACAGATAGACCGACACGTTGTACCCCCCTCCCCCTCCCACCTAGTACAGTTCAAAGTGTTCTGTGATAAAGATAGGAGACTCATGCAATTCAGATATCCGTATCAGAGCAATAATTATATTAATCCAAGTTCACGACGAGTACCATATTAGTCAGCAAGCTATGACCGGAAAACTTATTTCTAAGAAACAAGTTAATCATTTTTATTTATTTTATTATGTAATAACAATATATAAAAGGACATCTTAAAATGACAAACTTGAGCGGAGCATGTTGTTCAAAACATTCATTCTTGTTTTTAATCTCTAAAAAAAAAAAAAAAAAAACAGGACCCGCCATTAAATACAAAATTGGTTATAACGATTTTCATAGTTATTAAACACAAATAAAACTGCAATGGTTCCCATCTCTCCAAAATGTAGGTTCGTCAGTTAGAAAAAAACATATCAATAGAACGAAATCTCACTGGATCGACAGATGGAGGGAAGTTCGGGAATTGCCGTCCCTGCGGGTGCAAGCCTGGAAACTAGTAGCGGAAAATTAGGTCAGTGTGAGGTATAATTCCCCGCTATGAATTCTTGTATTTAAGCACTCATTTTACAGGTTTTAAATATTCATGTAACTCAAAAAATAATAAACTTATGGAGAAAACTCTTTTTACACTTTTAAGGTATGTACACAATGTTCACAGTATTCAAACTAGAAGGGAGGGGGGCAGAAGGAATACGGCTTTCTTGTGCCGCCATGTTGAAAACAATAAAAGCTAAATACATATTCATAATCAGGACAAGTTCCTCTTTAATTTGATACCCCCCATGCAATATTTAAACACGAAAAAGTTAAAAAAAAATTTTTGACCCGCAAATTTTCTAGAAATATATTAATAGTCCCTGTAGCCTATTTATTGTAATTTTGACCACCGCTAATAAACAACTTTGGCAAGTTTCATCAAAATCGGACTTATAGTTTTGGAGGATACACGCGCTGGATTTTATCAAGGTCCTTGCTTTAGATACGGATACAAACAGGAGACCAGTAGCTCTTTCCACGTTGCTACAAAAATAATAAGCTTTGTTAATACATTTTCATATTTACAATAAACTATATAAGTTATTGTTTTCGTATATTTGTATTGAATGGAAATTATTTATTTAAAATATGTAATTTCTCAAAATTGGTTCTACCAATTTTGATAAAATGTGATTGTTAATGACCCAAATCAGTGACAAATTTCAAATACAAATAAATCGTTAATGAATAATTAAAGAAAAGAAACTAATCTTGATATTTTAGTAATTTAAACTTGATTTTATTTTGTAATATTTATCCTTAAAACGAATATAATGACTCAAAGTATCAAAGTTTACACTTGTTTAAATATATACAGTGTCAGATTACACGATCAAACTTCAGCAACTGATTAGGTAGAACAAAATATACAAGAAATCCCATATCCTATCTTGCTTATAGTTTTCCATCTATCTGTCATATTGTTCTTTTACAAAAAACGTTATAACTTTGGAAATAGATAGGATATTGAATTCAGATGTGAATGCATTTTTTGATGTAATGTTTTGCAAGTGAGCAAAAACAAAGATTTCGTATATTTTCAAAATGGCCCCCATTTAAAAATTTTAATGAAAATCTCGAAATCCCGTTAAATTTATAAAAAAAATTACAAGAGGAAAAAAGTTTCCCTCTTTAAATGACAAATAAAATAGTGTTTGTATTTTTACTATAGCTTGAAGGTAATTGAGTTATCAAAAAAAAAAACAAAAAAAAAAAAAAAACACAACTTCTTGGTAATTTTCTTAAAACAACCAGGATTAAGAAATATATGAAAGTGAAATTAGATGTATAGATTTTGTTATTGTTATTAAAAACTTTCAGAATTCAAAACAGTTTAGCCTAATCTTGAGTGTTGTAGACAATTACCAAGAAATAATGTTTTCTATTCTTTGTCGATAACTCTAATCTTTCTAGTTACAGTAAAAATATAAAAACTACTTTGTTAGTTATTAAAAAGGGGAACATTTTTTGTTTCTTGTAATTTTTTAATAAAATTAACGGTTTTCGAGATATTCTACGTTACAAATGTACACTATAGCCATTTTCAAAATACACTAAATAAATTCTTTTCCGATATACTGCTTCAAAAACAGCTGTTTTCAATAAATGCATTGAGATGCTAAAGTTGTTCTTTTTTAGTCCTAGGACCTAAACACATCAGCTGAGGTCGAGGTCATCAGCTGTTACTTCGTTTATACGAATTAATTAACGTTTGTAAAGCATCTGTAAAAACAACCGATATTCTCGATTGTAAATAACCGTTAAAACAGCTGTTACCATCGATTTGAAGGTAAATAGGTTATAACATTTTAGTTAATGTTTTATTTTTTTATTGGTTGCAGTATAACGAAAAATATACTTCATCACTTGGACCAAAAGAAGCTTTTCGATTCTCGCTCATTTTCCTTGAGCTTGTATTGAAAAGCTTCACATTTGGTCCTAGTGATGAAATATACTATTTTTGGTACACGTGTAAAATGTTACATAAAAGATGCGTATACCAAATTTGAACCCAATATCCTATCTATTTGCAAAGTTATAACTTTTTTGTTTTTAAAAACAAAATGGCGGATAGGCGATAAAACTAATCAGTATAGGACTGCATGTTATATGGCATTTCTTGTATATTTTGTACTACTCTATCAGTTACTGAAGTTCTTTACATCTTGTGTAAATATTGTTGAAAATCGAAGAAGGCGTCCATATTTGATTTTCATTTTTTTATTGACAACTAGACAACTACCGAACTGAGGTTATTGTCAACGAATAGTTTTGGTTTGGTTACATAGATTGTCAATAGGCGTGGAAGAAAGTTTGTGCATTATCTCGTATATTAATCAAATTATAACACACTAAATTAGATAAAAATTCCCAGATTTCAATTCTGCAAGGAACAGTGCCAACCTTACACGTCAATGATGATAATTAGGGAAGTTATTGTAAAAAATGTAATTTCGAATCATAATCTTCCGTGAAAATGTGATATTCGTCAAATTAGATCCGACAGGGCCAATTTACCGACATCTACGAACCTAAGCGACGTCAAAAAAATAGTGATAAAAGCAATTTGTGGGTCCGATAAGCTGTTTAACAGCTGTACTACAAAATACAATTTAACATTTCCTACAAGGATCAAAATACCAACTTTTGGGGCGCGTTAGATTTAGAGAATTTGCTTGTATTTATTGTATGATAGGATTGGGTACGTACTATGATGGCCCGCCAACTTATTTCGTGGTTATGTTTACATCAATGCTCAGTGTTTTATACAATAGACTGCCTTTCGTATAACGACAATCTAATTGTTCAGCAAGGTTGAACCAAGGTCATTTCCTTTCAAGGTTTGTCTAAATCGCTAATAGGAAATAAAGAAGTTACGTAATTCTCTGGAAGACCTCAATGTTGGTGTGGAGGTAAAAGTCTCTCACAAAGTTTGGAATTTAGCACATTGCACTAACTTTCTCACATATTGATACAAAACTAAAAATAATACTTGTTGCTATACTATTTTATAGGCGAGACAAAAACAAAATTGTAATCCTTATTAAAACTGTTTCTGAATTTTTAAAGAAAATATATTTCGAAAATTATTTAGTTTTATATGTGCTATAAATTCATACTAACAATAAATTATATTTGATTGAAATCAAGTGTAAAATGATGGTGGACGAGAGTCATTATTGAAAATTAAATCGGCTCCCTTGTTTAGGCTGTAACACAGGTATAATTATAAAACAGGATATTTATTCCCTTTGTTATTTAATCATCATCGTCCTTATAAGAAAAGAATATAAAATAAAAAGTTCTAGCAAAATCAAAGAGAAGGATAAATAACTGAAGACAACACGAAAAAAGGTGTAGATCCAGCTAGGTACCCCGGGATTGTTTAGTTACCCCCTGGGGGCTGAGAATCTTAATGGATATTTCCACTAAAAACCCATCTTCGAATTTTTGACCCACATAACTTTCTCACAAATATCACTTTATTACGGTATTCTTTAGTTAATGATACACAGGGTGTTCCCAAAAACTTCAAATTATTCCTCACATTAAAACCAATGAGAAAGTTTTTATAAACATATTTCCTAAAGTTCGTAGTTTTCTATCTAACAGCGATTTTGTGTTTTTAACAAAAATAAATCATATTTTTTAACGGTAAATGAAATGAAGTGGAAATTTTAGATGCTATTTAGTTATTGCAAGAGACAAAATATTTCCCTTTTTTAACAACAAACAAAATGTTTTAACTTCTTTCTATAGCTTAAAAGACAACTTAGTTATCGACAAAAATTAAAAACATTAATTCTTGGTAATTGTCTACAACGCTCAGAACCAAATTTTTTGTTAAATTCTTCAAATTTTGATCTCCAAATCTTCCTGTACCTTGGAACCGAGGTCATCCGAGTTATAGAGACACACTAAATAATAATTAACTAACAAATTTCTGTGTTAAACTACTTCTGTGTTTTGTAATGTTTAATACATAGTCTATATTTTGAATTAGGGCCGCCACTTTGAAGATCTCCTTTAGTTTCTTATACAGATCTTGTTTTCCACTAGTTTTTTTTTTTTTGTAAAATAAATTCCCATTGAAAACAAAATGATCGTTATTTTTTCCTGCTCAAATTTTGGTTCTAGACTAATCTTGGGTGTTGTAGACAATTACCAAGAACATGACGTTTATAACTTTATACGACGTAAATGTAAGAAATTTAAAAGACGCATTTTATGCTAAATCATGTAGGCACAACGTTGTTAATTTGTTAGAACCTGTTTACAAGAAGCAAACACTCTTTGTTTGTTTTACGTTGCTAGGTTTTCGCATTAACCTGCACAAAACTTGGTTAAAGTCAATTAGGAAATACGTGTTTCTAGTGCCTAAAGTCAATTTCTGCGTGTTACTGTATAGCCTAACATTTCCTTGGTTTAATACTAAATAAAGTCATCAAATCTGGATTGGATTGATTTTATTTTGTCTCATTTATATATATATATATATATATATATATATTTATATATATTATATTGTCAGTATGACGAAAATTAAGTTGTCCAAAAAATCAATGTGAAATTTTTAAACGAAATACCCGCTTTTGAAGCCCTCTTAGCCCAAAAAGTGGTTTTTGAACAATTTTTGTCTGTCGTCTGTGCAGCCTAAACGAGTGATTTTTTTTTTTTTATAAATTTGATACTTGAACTTTATGATTAAATCTCAAAACAGATGTACAGTATCCTCAAGGTAGGAATGTGTCAGAGGTGGAGAGGAAAAGAGGCCCCCCCTCACACTTCGTTTGTTACGTTCGCTTTCAGCGGTACAACCCCAATAAAAAAGTATAGACCTCAAATGCTTCTGTGTAAACGCGTACCCTACTTTCGTTTCTTTATCGGTGTAAATAAGAATAAAACGTTTACAAAAGTCTGTCACGAAGTTGTAACTATAGGAATTAAATGTAGCTAAGAAGTAATTTGTGTACCTAGTTTTCTTGGAATGGGTTGTACCGTCGAGTCAGGTTAGTAGAAGGGAGGACACGTCCATTACACCAGACAAATTCCTAGTCTGACGCTACTGTAGCTACTACCATTAAAACAAAACTCAAAATCTGATCACGTAGTTGTAGCTTTGACTAGGCCTAGTTTAGGCTTGAATTCTTTCTTAGGTTTCCAACATGTCCCTAGGTTTTTCTCTTCTATGCTCTACGATAAAGAGGGATGATTAATAACCCCGAAACGTCTTGTTTTATATACACAAATGATGGCAAATGTCCGATTAAACAATATATAAAACTCAAAATTAAACTGATTTTCATAATATTTTACAAGAATGTAGAAAAAAAATCGCCTAAATAGATATAATTTCTCAAACTGGACGATTTTTGGGGTTTATATTAAATAACTTTTAAACCGGAATTTTTGAGGAGATGGTGTTCAATACTTTTCATTTGAGGCTACATTTTAACAATATTTGATCAAAATTGTTGGAGCAGATTTTGAAAATAATCTGAATATACATTAAAATCTTGAGTTATCAACAGAAAAAACACCTCGACATAATGATCAAAATATGTCAACATATTAAATGTTATAAACATTTGTTGACTCGTTTGGGTTGTAAAAAAGCACTTTTCTGGCTTTCGGGGACCTCAAAAAGGATATTTACACGAAAAACTCAACATATTTTTTGGACCCATTTTAACAAAATGTTTTAAAAACAACCTCAAAATTTAAAAAAAAGAAGAACTCTAGTAACTGGAATTGCAATTGAATTTAATATGTAATTGGGTATTCCCGTGGTATGGTTTGAAACTCAGAAATTAGAGCCTCTAGTCCTGCCATCTAATAGCCTACTTCTGGTAACTTGTAGGACACTATGGCGTATTGCAGAGTCCGACTCCACACACTGGCGCATTCTGAACTTGAACCCACAAAATTACAAATATTCAACCCACTATTAAGTCTTATAAATGGGCAGGTTTCATCTGAGCTGTGAAGTTTGAGTGCGTAGTGGATCTAGGCGTGGTCTAAGCAGCAGTGAGGTGGTGGGGGAAGCGGTCGCCTCAGTCGTTGTTGGGTGTTGGTACTAACAAGGATGTCTGCAAGACCGCTGGATCGTGGACAGTAGTCGGCGCCGACTGTTTCCCCTACAATGCCTCTGTCCCCACGCGGTCTCGAACTACAAACTTGTACCTCCCCTCCACGCGCAGCTCACAGCTCAGATGAAACCTGCCCATTTATACTATGGGACTTCTTTTTGGAAATAAATTCAATTGTACCATCCGTCAAATATGATGGACGTGATCGCAAAATTTCAAAATGGCAATCGTATTCGCTTTGTACACGATCTCAACATATCAGTAACAACATCAAGGTCGGCAAACAAGAAAACAAAAAAAAAATTCAAGGAAATTCCAGCTCTTCTCATGTCTGCGAATCAGTTGTACGCAAAGTATTTTAGAAACATGTCCCCCCAATTCAGTTAATAACATTCTAGGCTTCTTGTTTCCTGAATAACAAAAGAAACCACTTTAGTATACCTCTGGACTGCTCGTACATTATGAATAAGAAATCGAGATCCTCCTAGTTTATTACCACTAAAAAATAGGTTTTACATTTTAGATTATATGACCACCATTAGGCCTATATTTTAGGTTATATAAAAATCATCTGGGCAATAAAAGAGAATAATTTTAAAGGCAGTCCGAACGGCTATTAACCACAATGTTAATTTGTTGACAAATATTTTAGGAACTATTAGAGCTAGAGGATTTATTTCTTATTATCGCAAAGAACTGTTCTTTTTCTAGTCTTTATTATGTTTTTAAAATCAATCTGAGTAAAAAATTTAATAATACGTGATTTTTTTAATAAGTGATTATTTTATTAACAAAATTTGTATACAAAGCTATTTTAAATTTTAATACCATTAATTTTATTACTTGATAATCCCACACTTATTATATATATACAGTATATATATATATATATATATATATATAATAAGTGTGGGATATATATATAACCTTTAATACTACGTGCCTTCTTGTGTTAGTAACCACTATAAAAAAGTTGGACCAGTCTCTTGTAAGAATACTCGCAGATAGAGACCTAGCCGTAGCCCCCCCCCCCCCATGAACGCATGGACACATTTAGTTGGAATATCTTATAAGGTAAAAATAATATCCGTCATAAAAAGTAAAAAAAAAAAATTAAATACTTATTGAAGAAATACAATGATGCATATAAAACTTCATATAAGTCCTTCCTTTTAAACATGATGTTTCATTAAATAATTATTTCAAGTGAAAAATATAGGACCTAGGCAGGGAATCGAACTTGAAATAATTATTTAATCAATAATACTAGCTTGGGTAAAATAATGTATAAGCGTTAAAATCAATAAATTAGTATGATGTTTAAACAATAACATCTGAGAAACAACAGATGTGTCCAATAAAAATCAATACAAGAGTAATTTAATACAATAAACGTTTAAAATGTTGAATAAAATAAATTAAGGTGCAAATATTATATTTTTTAAGGAAAACCCGTTCGTTTATAAGCGTGACTATAATAGTAAAAAAAAAAATAATAAACCAAAATTTAAAGTTACTCAACAAAAAGTTTATGCATGTATTGTTTGGTTTTCTACCCTTATTAAAGTCTGTATATACAGTAACTTGACGTCTGAACCCTTGGCTACCTGCGAGCGGCCGGAACCGTCCCTCCCTCGCTCCCTTCCTCACCCAGCTGTTTCAGTGATGAGTCACCTACTAGCGTTAACACGGCACTGTTTAACTTTTTTATGGGAGAAACAATTTTAATTTTTTTTCAGCATAGTTAAAATGTTTAGGAAAATATAAGCAAATTGATACCAAACACGACACTATTCCGTTTGTAAAAGCCGCAAGTAGAAAGCTCTTTACACAGCTACTATTTGCATAATCACATACTTATTATTTACATGTTTACGTACTATTTACATACATTAGTTATTCAAGGTAGGTTATAATTCTATGTATCCAATTTTAATTTAAATAGGCCTACTTCAATCGTGAATTAACATTGTTGTCTAGTTTCTATTGTCTAGTTTCTTCCACTTGAATCCCATGTTTTTCAAAACCTTTGCCAAAGTCCGTATGCAACCATTAAATAAACTTGCTTCACGTAATGTTATTTTCAGTTTCCTAAGAGTTGGTACTTCTTTGCGCCTATAATAACCTACAACATGGTTACGAATGGCAGTTTTTTAAAAATCATCAAGCTCTGTTATGACAGATTTAAATGGTTTCTTACGTCCTTACTACGGTTAAGTGATTTGGGTGTCGATTATCTTCGATGTTGAGGTCGACATTGCTTGCATTAGCTTCATCCGCCATTGCATGTTTCAACTGTAAGTTTATCCTACACAGGGTTCGTGGTGAAACATTACATGCTGCGGCCACTCTTTCAGAAACTTTGTTTACATCTATCAAAGATCCTTTATTGTCACGCTCCCTCTCAAAATACTGCAAAACCGATGCTATTATAGTTCTTGCCTGAGAGTTGTAAGGAGATGTTCGTTTTTCTGTTGATGGCGGCATGTTCGGCGATGAAATAAAACAGACTTAATTATTCATTTAACGGCACGTAAACACAGAACGTCACATAAAACACTGTGTTGGTTTCGTTTGAGACGCGGTTAAATGTGTTAAAAAGACTTGACAGAGGGGAATCTGTAAAAAAGCTTTGTGACGAGTTTAACGTGGGAAAAGTACCATCAACGATTCGAGCGATCGAAGTTAATGCCCGCTTTGGGATCTGCCGAACTTTTACGAACAACGTTGTTTTTAGCAATATATTTTTTCTAAGTTTTACATATTTGCTAAGTTTTACGCTTCCAGTAGCCATCTTTTGTTAGATGCACACATTCAGTGTTTGAGAGGTGTTGATATGAGAGCTAGAATACAACAAGTTTTGAAGTTGATAATAATACATAATAATTATATGCTTAACAACATTGTTGTTTTTATTTAATTTCCTGACAAAGTTAAGTAGAAATGAAGTATTGAATATACACATGGCTATATACTTTTACAAACGTAATAGTGTTGCGTTTGGTATCAATTTTCTTATATTTTCCTGAACGTTTTAACTTTGCCGAATTTTTTTTAAAATTGTGTCTCCCATAAAAAAGTTAAACGGTACAGTGTTAACGCTAGTAGGTGACTCATCACTGAAACAGTTGGGTGAGGAAGGGAGCGAGGGGGGACGGTCCGGGGGTGCTCGCAGGTAGACAAGGGTTCAGACGCCAAGTTACTGTATACAGATAATAATATTAAGACACATTATGTGGTACCCTTATGGTGTCACCCCTTTAGCCTGTAAAAGAGTATGGAAACTGTTATTCTTGAAAAATATGCATTTTACAGAAAAAGTTACTTCAGGATAAATTGTTCCCCATAAACTTTCCCATCCAAGTAGGCACTGCAAACATATATCTATGTGTCTATGCATATTACGTATATATTAAATTTAGAATTATGTATTTTGACTCAAAATCTGTTTTACAGTTTCTAAACATGTTTACAAAAACTTTCAAATTTTCCCTTTTTTCTAACTGAATGTCAAAGTTATATCTAGCTTACTTATAGTATTGCATTCGTTAGTAAAAATAACTATTAACACTTTAAAATTTAATCGTATTTCTAACGTACATCATTGCCATGATACGATGGGGGATAAAGAAAAAAAAAGTTTAAAAATTTGTGTTTTGTGTGTGAGCGAGAAAATATTGTAATATCTCGGCCAAATGCTAATTAATGCACGTATAAAGAAGAAAAGATAAATCACATATAAAAAAAAAAAAAAAAAAAAAAAAAAAGATAAAGTAAAGGCTCACGAAGATTGTCGCTCAAAATATACGTTGGAAAATTATTTTAAAAAAGTTTTAAAAGAGTTTTATATAAAGAGCTACCAGTGAAAGTTAGAAGTTCCGAAATTGCTACTTTTGATTTTAAAAGTTGTTGCTTATTTTGTGCTGAAAATGTTACTAAATATGACGTGTTAATTACAAAACAAAAGAAACTAAGCACAAATAAAAGACGTGAAGACAGTGCAATTGATATTGAAATGAAGTAATCAATACTTGGTGTGGTCAATACGAGTAGAGATGAAAATCATCTAGCTATTAAAGTAATGTGGATTTAGTTGCGACTAAAGCAAAATATCATAGATTGTCTTTAGAGATTCTTTGATAAAAGGGAAAAACTGTGTGAAGCAGAAGGTAGCCCCTACATCTAATGATCAAAATAATTTATTAATGAAAACACTGATGAATGCCAGTTTTTATTATCCGACTTGCATGTAATAGTAAAATCCAATGTATACAAATGTAATAATGTGTAATAATTTGATTTAAATTGTTTGTATTCTTCTCATAGCATATGTAATAATAAACAAATGCTAAATTACACTTAAAACGATACCAATATCAACGAATCTAACACACACACACACACAAACGCGGCCGCGTTGTACCTATATCGATGGAAAATTTCAAGACGAACAAAGTTGAAATCTACACTTTTTTTCGTTAAAATGCATATTTTCCAAGAAAATCGTAAAAAATTGTTCTCCAAAATGTTGCCTATGCGGATCAACGCTCCCCCCCCTCTCTCTCTCTCTCTCCCTCTCTCTCTCTCTCGTTTGCAGTGCCTACATGAATGGGAAATTTAATAGGAATAATTTAAGCCGATATAACTTTATGTGTAAAATGCATTTTTTCAAGAAAACACGAAAACGGTGCCTAAAACCGCTTTTGCGGGCTGAAAATGGGTCATTCCACGGGGGTAGCACATCTAATGTTGCTTAATATTAAGAAGGGTGCCCAACCATATGTTACAACCATAAAACCATCAACTACAAAGGCTATAAGTGTTTATATTGAGTAAATCTACAAATACAGATTTAAAAAAAAAAGAAGTTTTTCCGAAACTACTTCCTTATTTTACTAGCGTAATAATCCACTGAAAGAATGTTTATTAGATATGAACGAAGCTTTATTCACAGCCGCCATAGAATTTCAAATCTAGGTCGCCAGTGTTGCCAACATAATATCTTAATAAATTACGTATCACATAAAGCTTTATAAAACATCAATAGGCCTTGTTGAATTACCAACCACTTGAAATCATTATTAAAGTACATCACTTCAGATAAGGCAGGTTTTAATCTTACTAGCACCTTGCAACATAACTTAGTCTCTATGCAACTGATAACACCATAACTGATAAGAAGCTTAAACATGGAGATACACTTATTTAAATGTATACGGATATAGAGAATATCATGATGGGTTAAAAACTCGAGAAGCTTCGTTTCACAAAAACAAAAGTTTTAAAAATGATAAATGTCACCTGATCAGTGCTCTACAGTTTCGACTAGTATACAGATTTACATGTCGTAAATTGAGCATATTTTGATGACGTCATACTTTTTACTTTTCCGTATAGGATGCGTTCAACAATAGCAAAAAAATTCTACCAGCGCGTTTTGACTTATCTTCACGTTTCATGGCCTTCATGAAACCGTAAAAATGATTTTCAACATCTCTTCTGTTCGTCGTCTGAGAAAGCGATCACAAAAATTGCAAAATGTAGGGGGATTTTTAACATATTTCTGTTCACATCTTGTTAGTTAACTTATAGCACGCTAAATTAGATACAAATTGGTAGATTTCAAAAGTACCAACTCCTCTGCCAACCCTCTACGTTGACAAATCGTAAAATTGTTGTCAAAAATGTAATTTCCAATCCTGACTCCCCAAAAATGTGATATTCGTATGGAAACGATATTGCGGCATGGCCAAGTCACTGACAGGAGCACAGCGAGTGAAAACACCTTACAACCCTTCCAGGATAGAGACATTGATACGAGCAAAGTGAGTGAAGAGTCTTTAATATATTATACACTGAGAATAAGAACTCTTGGTCTACCAATACAATTTAAAATCTCATACAAGACTCAAGAAGCCAATATTTGGACATTCAATTTAGAGAATACGCCTACATTACATTGTGTGTCGGAACTGGGTAAGTACCACGATAACCCCCCCCCATATACTTGTTCATCTTTACGATAGCTGGCGTAAAATGAAAACTAAAATTCCGATTTTTTCTAAAAATTGACACAGTTGCAAGAGGTTGAAATATCACAAAATAAAAATTTCGATTAAATTTTGTGAAATGTGAAGCGTTAACCAATATGTCAAAACGGAATTAAAAGATTACTATTTACTCTTTTTGAATAATTTTGAAATCACTGTAATGGACATTGACCGCCAACAGTGGAAATAAGTAATTTCATATTTTCATAACAATTGTACTAACAGATTATTTATAGTGGTTAAACATAAACAACATGATTTGGGAAACAATATATTTTCGTAGATGTTCAAACTGACGGCCATCTTGATTGACGTGATCTTGCAGTCTTTTTTTTAAAACAGACCTTCGCACATGCGGGTAAAGCTCTTACTCATTGTCGATTTCATGAATCGGGCCAGAAAAGAATAGTTTCATGTTGTTTAACGTAGGTAGTTTTCGAAAGAAAAAAAAAACGCTTTCCATCCAAACCGCCAGAAGAATAAATCCATCATGTGATTGTGCAGGCCATTTAATGAGATCACAACGACCAATTCATTTACCGGAAAGCTCCTGATTCAGTAAGTTTTGGATAGATGTGCTATAATTAGGTGGGGAGGGGGGTCTTATTGATAAGTAAAATGTTTAATTAGAGAGATAAGTGTTCTCCAATTTGTTTTTAACAGATTACTACTGACCGTGTCATCACAAATACTGGGACCGTTGTAGATCTGGGAATCCAAAACTTAGATTTCCAACCATTACAATCCTGATTTTTCAAACTTAATTGGAAAGTGGTCGAGTTCCAAATGATTCAGTTACTATGAACAGTTTTAGCGTTCTCACGCTTTCAGTTTTCCTCAAAACTTAGATTTCCAATCATTATATCATTGCATTAAGAAACGATCCTGATTTTTCAAACTCAATTGGAAAGTGGTCGAGTTCCAAATGATTCAGTTACTATGAACAGTTTTAGCGTTCTCACGCTTTCAGTTTTCCTCAAAACTTAGATTTCCAATCATTATATCTTTGCATTAAGAAACGATCCTGATTTTTCAAACTTAATTGGAAAGTGGTCGAGTTCCAAATGATTCAGTTACTATGAACAGTTTTAGCGTTCACACGCTATCAGTTTTCCTCAAAACTTAGATTTCCAATCATTATATCTTTGCATTAAGAAACGATCCTGATTTTTCAAACTTAATTGGAAAGTGGTCGAGTTCTAAATGATTCAGTTACTATGATCAGTTTTAGCGTTCACACGCTATCAGTTTTCCTCAAAACTTAGATTTCCAATCATTATATCTTTGCATTAAGAAACGATCCTGATTTTTCAAACTTAATTGGAAAGTGGTCGAGTTCTAAATGATTCAGTTACTATGATCAGTTTTAGCGTTCACACGCTATCAGTTTTCCTCAAAACTTAGATTTCCAATCATTATATCTTTGCATTAAGAAACGATCCTAATTTTTCAAACTTAATTGGAAAGTGGTCGAGTTCTAAATGATTCAGTTACTATGATCAGTTTTAGCGTTCTCACGCTTTCAGTTTTCCTCAAAAATTAGATTTCCAGCCATCAAACAAGCCTTGAAAGTTGTAAATAGAATTAGAATTATGATCAATCATCAATACAAGATTAAACAAAACCAGCTGTTACATTTAATTGTCGCAAGAACGTATGACAACATAACACTGATCCATTAGTTTAACTGTTGAAACATATGAGCACCCCGTGTATATAGTTATATAATCTTAAAATTTTGTTGTTTAATTTCGTTGTAACTCATATTTATATATTTTAGAATGCTGGTTTCAAATTATACATTCCACCTATCTACCTACCTAGCCACCACACACTTCAGCTTTATGACTAGTTTTAATTTCTTATCGTCATGTTCATTAACATTATTTTTACGACAGTTTTAAAAATTACTTTTGTTTAAAATCAGTTTTGCATTTGTGCAAGTCATAATTCCACGGTTTTATAATTTACTTTGCGGTTCTGGTTGACATGAATTTGCAAGGCTATGTGAAGTTATGCAGCGGCCATTACGTTGCACAAAACATTGGGATAGCGATACGTACTTGAAATTATCTTTCTCAGTTTACACTGAATCAACTTTATACATTTTTTAAATTGTTATTTAAACGGGAAAAACCTCTTGGTCATCATGAGAAAAGAGTATAAAATAAAGATCCTCTATCCCGTCGAATACTCTAATAGCGTCAGGGTCAGAAAAGAACAAGAGTTGGTCAAGATAGGAAAGATGAACGTGAGGGATCTAACTACATAAGATCCAGTTAGGGTCCCTCGGGATTGTCAACCCGTACATTACAAATGAGCCCCAAAGGGCTTTATCAGGCATTTCAGATGTCTCAAAATTGGCAACATTTTTTTATAGAATTTTGCTCAAATGTAGTCTTTTAAGGATTTAAACAAAACATACGGGCCGAAATTTTCAAAAATGGCGGTTCAGAAGTTATAGATTAAAAAATAAAAATGAATTAGAAGCGCCGTCGTATTCAAATATATCAAAATCAGTGCAAGCAATTTTGATCAATGTTGTGATAGATTACCTAAAGCTGTGAGACAAATTGGTAGTGAAAGACAATTACAGTACAAGAATAATTATTAGGAAAAACCAAAATAAACCTTACGACGTCATTAAAAATTGAATTTGAATCAAATATGATTTATATTTAGATGGAATTCGTAACACAAGTGAAACAAACGTAGGCTCAATTTAGATATTTTTTGTATCATAATTCATAAAAATTTATAAGGGAGGAGGGGGTTAGCTACTTATCTTTATGTGAGGGGGAACCTATAAATGAAGATGACACTTTTAATTTCTCACATATACGCAGGTAAATCCGTTTTGAGATCAGATCTGTCGAACCCATAAAAGTTGTTTTATAATGATATCAGTTTTTACCACAGCTTTAACGAATGGTTTTCTAGTAATTGGTTCTAAGATTCATAGCCCTAGAATACCCTCATGACGTCAGGGACAGAAAAGAACAAATATTAGTCAAGAGAAACCTGTGACGATGTCACTGATTAGGCGCACTGGAATCTTGCTCGCAAACTGTTGAGAATATGTGCTTTGATTGAGATGGCATTGATCGGCTGTGACTGGAGTTGAAGGAAAGAGCTTATGACGTGTACGTAGTAGATTGTGGTGTGCCGACAACTCGAATGGACTGGTATTGAGTCCCCCTAATTATTTATTACACAGGTTTTTTTTCTAAAGTAGTATGTCGAGTTAGAGTACGGGTAATGGCGTTCCCGTAATCACGGGAAGGTAGGATTCGGGTAATGGCGTTCCCGTAACCACGGGAAGGTAGGATTCGGGTAATGGCGTTCCCGTAATCACGGGATTGCCAAACAATGTGTCGCACCGAGGAAATATATATTTTAATGGGTGGGTTAGTAATAGGCGTATAGCATCAAATGACCATATTTCAATTTGTGTTGTGTGCAGTTACTTTTATAATTAAGTGTAAGCCTCCAAATTAGTTTATTATAATTCATCCATTAAGACCTCTTTAAGGAATGGGCCAGCACGTTTCTCTGCTGAAAGCCTATCATAGGTTAGTTTAACTGTAATCCCAGTAATAAGTAATCAGTTTGACCCCAAGAAATCATAACGCGTTCCAGACCTGATAGGAAAGGTGAGAATGGATACCCAAGAGTATGCGGGAAAATGTATAGATCCCTTGGGATTGTCACCCTAGCATTCGCTATAAGTGAGTCCCTGAGTGTAAAATGTAGTAGCTAAGGACTCAAACTAATTTATTGGTCACCATTTCCACAAAAATTTCAGTTCGGAAGGTAAAGCAAAATGTTGATAAGTCAACTTACACTCCCATAAGAAAAACTTAAGGAAAAGTAAGTTAAACAAATATTCTCTTCTTTCTCACTTATTTTTTGTAGACATTTTTAGAGAGATGACGATGGATATTATTTTTAGTTTTAAGTATGAGTGTGCGAGAGAGTTAGTGCTACGTTTTAACACAGTTTATTTACTTAAGTATCAGTAGTGTTAGTGATATTTTCTGGTAGTTTACAACGAATATTTTTGTAAAATTAGGTTTAATCGATGAATCTCTGAGAAAGTTTCTGCGATCTTATGAGCAGTTAAATTGAAACGTTGAACAAGAAATTATAAATATATTTTGTATTTACATTAATTGGTCTGTATAAAATAATCCTTACTGGGATGTTATTTAGCTACGTCCGTTTCGTCTGTAAAGAGACATCATCAGGCTTCGCACTTGTTATCTTCCTCAGAGAATTAAGCGTGTCGTAGCTAAATAACATTCCAGTATGGATTATTTTAGATTTATAAATTAAGGTACATACAAAATATATTTAATATAAACAATCCAGAGGTTTGAAACAAAATGAAGTAAGAAATTATAGTTTGTAAAGCGAACGAAGACGGCCGACTACCTGACAAAACCATCTCTCACGCACGCACACTCACAGACAGGCTGCCTAATTAGTGACTCACCCATTGCGAACTCTTTTGAAAGATAAGGTTTCTTAATTGTTAATTAATACCTACTGAATATGAAACATAAAATTTGATTGAAAACGACTCTAAACAAACCATTGTTAAAACAAGATAGAAATAATGTGAATAAAAGAAAAATAGAATAGTAAAGAAAGAATGTTGAAATATATTCTTCATGTGAATAAATCATAAACGACTTAAATGTCATCTGACACGTTCTAACTTAAAATATTTACATAAAAAAATATAATTATGTACAAACATTGTATAAAAAGTAAAGCACAAAAAACTACACCTTGCTCTTCCATTTTTTGTACTGAAACCTCTTACGAAATAGCAATTCCGTCGATACGGTATCAAGAAAAGAAAAAACATGATCTATTATGACATATTACAAAACAAAATATTGGTATGATTTAAAAAAATAACGCACAGATAACAATTGATTACAAATAAACGTAATCCATTAAGCTCCACAAAAATCAAGCTGTAAATGGCAACATCCTATAAACTTTCGACTAATACACCTAAATAGTTAAAAAATAACTGCTACTAGGAATTTAATTAAATTTCGTTTCACCATGCAGTTTTAAATTATTTCCCGTTGTAGTTGCTAGTCTCCTAGCGGGCGCCTCCCCAGGTGGCGGATCGGGGAACGCTCACCAGATATGGTACCGGGGAAATAAAATACCCGGGGCTGACCAAAACTAGCTCTGCTGCCTTGTAGATAGATGTTGGCTCATCAAAGGCTAGAGGAAGAATACCTTGATCAAAAATTACCTGGTCCTCCAAGTTGGGGGAGCACTGCCTTGTGTTTAGGAGGGGGACCTTCAAAGGCTAAGGGAGAAAACCTTAACAGAAACCCGGCAGCCTGTTGTCGAAGATGGCAGCCCCGTCAACAGGATCGGGAGAGGTGGGCTAATAACCTGCTTCTACTTAAAATACCTTATTACAGAAACTGAAAGAAGAGCAAACCGGAATGGATCAATGGATATGACTTTTGGCATGAAACATAGGACGAGACTTGGATTTTGGAACATTAGAACGTTAAGGGAAAAGGGAAGACTAAAACAGGTCGAAAGAGAGATGGAAAGCTACCGGTTAGACATTCTGGGACTGAGTACCCGCAAGGTGTCAGAAGAAGAGGTCGACCCCGAGAAACCTGGAAGAGGACCGTTATTAAAGAAGGAAAAGAGGTTAATAAGACTTGGAGAGAAGTGAAGGCACTTGCCGGAGACAGGGACAGATGGAGAGCTCTTCTGGACGCCCTATGCTCCAATAGGAGATAAAAGGAAATAAGTCAAGTAAGTCATGCAGTTTTAAATTACGAAAACATAAATTTGAAAGCGCTTAATAACAGAAAACATATCTGTAATTAAATTTGCCCCTTGTTTTAAGTTATTCTTGAAAATTCTACTTTGCAATAATAAAAGAAATATTTATAAGACGAAAATAAAATAATTGGTGTGTAAATTTTACAGGGCGTTAGAATACGTTAGAGAAAGCATTGCTAAAGAAGAATATAAAATTTACATATTGTGCGAAAATTAAATAAGTAAAACGTAATTAGTAATAAGTACATACAGTACTTCAACACTATATTTGTGAGTTTTCCCTTACTTCAGTTACTAATACAACAGTTTAACTAATGAAGTTGAGGACAGCAGTGTAATCATCTCATTAGAAGACAAGGACAGCGATTGCTTGTTGTTTTATCATTTTGTTCTTATAATTTTGAGCAGATTAAAAAAAATAATAATAACTTGCACTATGAGAGATTTTGCAATAAGGTGAATCCAGTAGGTTAATCATGGCGGCCGGAAGGGTCATGTGTAAAATCTCCTGTGTTTATGAATTAGTGATGTGTGAGTTCGAATTAAAATACTCGGCGAGTCCGAGTATCAAAATCCTCGGAGGATTCCGAGTATTAAAATACTCGGTTTCGTATTAAAATATTCGGACGAAATCCTCGTAACTAGGAACAAGGAGGAGGTAATGTGAGAGTATGAATATTCGTTAGTGTTGTGTCAATTCCAAACAAAATGCTTGGTGTTTCTACTTTGGTTATATTAGTTTCTAAGCTGATTTTTCACTACGCATTAATTAAACATTACGATTTTGAGTTAAAATGATTTAGATTGGGTAACAAGTTCAATTTAAAACAATAATATTAATTTATTTCCACATTAACAAAAAGTAAATTAAATTATTATTTAATTGTTATTATTTATATTTAAATAAATATTAATAGGTTACCATCTTTATAAAAAATATAGTAAATTGACTTATTTTAAATAACAACTAAATTATTAATGTTGGTAATAATTGTACTAACGTTAAATTACTGAATTTGTGTCGAGGCAGGATAACATTTAATTACGTATTACAAGTGTCAATCACATATTGTTTAAAAAAAATAAATACTTGGTGGATCAGTCTAACAGATAGAACGCAAAAGTGTAGTTTTATCTAAAACGATCTGATTGGTAAAGCTGAGTTCTAATCCGATGCGCAAAATCATTCTGCGCAGATACTTGATTTCGAAATAACAATACGAGTATTGAAATAATTTGAAACCGAGTAATGCGAGTGTCCATTTCACCCGAGTATCCGCCTTCGTTTACAAACTTAGTCATTAGGCTCTATCTAATCAAAACAAAGACTAAATAAATTCTTCCAACACTGCTAAATAAGTCTGTTATTGTCCTTTATATCCCCCCCTCTTAAACCTGTCTGTCTAGCTCCTAACTTGGACATAAAATCACGTTTTTATTACGCTGTGTAATCAACTTTCACATTACAGTACTTGCAAAAACCTGTTTTCATCTGCCTAATTTAGAAATCTGTTTAGTTACATAAACTTGAATATGAAGAATTTAGAAAAAAAAAATTGTTTCTAATCTCCAAACGCTAAAGGGACATTATGAGTAACGTTCTATTTCTATAAATTTTCAAATGTAAATACCGGACAACTTATAACTCTTATACCGGAGAACTTATAAGGTCTATGAAAAAAATAACAATTTGAGCATAAAGTTTTATCTTGTCTCGCCATTTCAAATATATCACACAAAGAAGTGTAAAACACAAGTAAAACATGATTTGCCCGTCTTTTAGAAACCGTAAGAGAGATATGATAAAACTGTATATACAAAAAAGTCAAGTTTTGAAAGACATTAGACTTATCTTGTCTTAAAAATGGGTATTAGTATTTTCTTTTAAAATCAGTTGTTAGGTATTCGATGGTCATTTTTGGAGAAAAATGCCAATATGCTAAAGATCATTTTGATTTTTAATTTAGACGCAAATTTCAGACCGCCATTTTGAAATGGCGAGGAAATATGAAGAAAAAACTCTATGCCAAAATGTTTAGTTTTGGAATGGGTTTTAACCCGACTTTTTACAATATCTAGAAATACACCTACCATCCACTGCTCTTTTCCAGTCCCCAAAAAAGAAAAAATCTGCAAGTGTATTTTTAGTGTCCTGTTGTTTAAAGACGTAAATCCACCAAGAGGTGTTTATTAATTAATTATATAATTCGTGGAAATTTATTGAAACACAATAGATTCCATACGGTCTATGAGATTTTGGAAACATATACAAATTAGATTTAGTGTCTTAATCTCTCGGTCATCCTCGCCTTATAAAAAAGAAAGAAGAAAAGAACATAAAATAAAGACCGCTAATACTTGAATATTCTAATAGCATTAGGGTCGTAAAAGAAGAAGAGTTGGTCAAGAGAGGACCGGAGATGAAAGAGAGTGATCCAGCTAGGTACCTTCAGGATGCCACCAGTGAGCCCCTGGAGGGTTCTTTAAATATAAATTAGTGAGTTAAAATTTTACACCAAGTTGCCAGCTCGAACCTTTTGCTCACTACAAATTTTTAAAATTATTATGTTGTCCACTTTTTTCTTGTTTTATTTATTTCTTATATACATGGTGTTTCAAAATCAGCCTACCAAACTATGGAGTGTAATTTTGAACACCAACAAAAAAAAGTTCCAATGCTTCATTTTTCGTCTGTAAATTTTTTTTTTTTTTTTTTTTCAAAAACAAGATGTCGGCCTAACTCCAAAACGTATTGAGATATCGTTAATGTATGTTTATATTAAGGTAATTTCTTTTTCTCCTTAGAATCAGTTCTCAATTACTGCGGTGGAATTTTGAAACACCCTGTATAAAGTGAGCACAAAATTACCGCAATGAATTGATCTGTGAAAATTCATGATGTTCGATGATAAGGTATTCAAAATTCGCTAAAAAGTATTACATCTCATCGTTTGGAGGAAGAAATTATATATTTTTTTAAACTTACAAAAAGAATAAAAATTCCCAACAGACCAAAAGTTATCGTCTGGATCGAAATGAAGCAACCCTATTAAACTCTGTCCCAATTAAAAACTAAACACACGCCATGTTAACGTTCAAAGGTCAAACTATTCCAGAACCTTACATCCTCCTAGCAAAGTACACCACGATACAATGTCTAGTGTCCTGGACTTTGCTACTGTACTTTTGATTCTATCATACTTCCTCCATGATAAAAAACTATTATCAACAGACAATAAAACGTGGGGAGACATTCGATGCGGGTCTGTACCGGACTAGATAAAACCTTTTGTTATATTAAGCTTACTTGATAAGCACAATCCGAATTTCAATATGTATCAACACGTTTTTAAAACTCGACCTTGGATTTATATTTGCAGTCGCTGAGTTGCACAAGAAGGAACTACGAAAAATAGTTTTATAATAAACAGCTGTTGTGATATTTACGATCACTTTACAACCTCATCTAACGAAAGTAAATCCTAGTTTACATGCAAAATTCTGTTTTGAGAATGTTTAGTAATTTTGAGGTTATGTTTGCACGCTCACGTATGTAGAAAGTTATGTGATGGGTAAAAACATTCGTTGTCGAGTTTTTTGGTGATATATCCGTTTTGAAACCCTATGATGCCTGTTTATCTATAGCTTGTTGTATATTTAGCGGTCTAAATAACAAACCCTTCGTTCGATTTTAATCATATAAGGCATGTGGAGATATTAAAAGGCAAGGGATCTTTTTACGATAATTTGGGGGTCGTTTTCATAAGGAAAAAAACACATTAAATCATAGGCTCTAACGATTCTCATGAAATTTTGGAGTAAAGATACAAACAAAACATATTAGTGGCTTACCTCAGCAAAATTACCTGTACGTAAAAAAAAAAAAAAACCAAACAAGTTTACAAAATCGATACTTTATCGGAAAACACCCATCAAATTTTTTGGTATTATTTACGATGGATGTTTATATTTTGACCCAAAATTAAGATTACAAGTGAAATTAGGCGCGAGAAATGGGTTTGTTAGGTTAGGTTAGGTTGAGAAATCTAAATACTCTACGTTAATTATATACTTACCTAAGAATACACGAATAACTTACTATTATAATTAAAAATCTAAAAACAGTCTGAAAAAAAGGTTAAAACAATTTATTTTTGGGAAACCGATATTTAACTTAACCTAACAAACCCATTTCTTCTCGCGCCTAATTTTACTTGTAACCTTAATTTTAGGTCAAAATACAAACCATCCATCGTAAATAATAACAAATAATAATAATAATACGTTATTCGTGTATTCACTATCCCTACATAACTTTTGAAATGTGATAAAAATATGCATTTCTCTTGCATAATTTCAACTCTAAACGTGTTTTTATAACAATACAAAAAGAATCATGTAAAAAAACAAAAAAAAAACAAAAATGTTTGGTGGGGATTTTCCGAAAAAGTACCTAGACCCCGGGCTGCAATAAGTTTTTGGCTTCATTTTACCCCTAAGTTTATAGGGAGAAAAGGAAAATTTAAAAAAGCATCAACGTTTCCAAGCTCCTGTAAATATTTTCTTACCTCTTTGAGATATTTGTTTTCACTGTGGATGAGTAAAAGGTTAAAAAACAGGCGGAAAAAAATGTAAAATTTGTTAAATAAGTTAAGCTTAAGTCTCGGAACTACTGCAGCGGAAAAACTACTATGTCCCTAACAAATTGGCTTCACTCCCACTTGTAATATAAAAATTTAGTACTTCATATATATTATTTTTTATTACTTAATATATTTATATTACTATTTATTACTTCATATATATAGTAATATATATTAAATTTAATTTATTAATTTTTCCGCTTATACGATTTTTAATAATTTTTCTAGGTCGTATATTTTCCACTTGAAATATTATTGTATTGTGTGTGTGTGTGTGTGTGTGTGTGTGTGTGTGTGTGTGTGTGTGAGAGAGAGAGAGAGAGAGAGAGAGAGAGAGAGAGAGAGAGAGAGAGAGAGAGAGAGAGAGAGAGAGAGAGAGAGAGAGAGTGGAAAAATCTTTTAGCCCTTACGTAATTCCTGAAAGAGTAGACATGAAAATTTGTAACTTTCATCAAATCTCATAGGATAAGTCCTTTCACGTTTTATGGAGTAAAAACTTTTTTGCCCCCTTTTTTAAATAACTCTAACCGGAATTATGAGGAATTACGGAATTTTGAGTTTTCTATTTGTCTTTTAACAGTGGATTTATTTAACTAAATAAACACACTTTCATGTATTTTTCCTATTTTAGAAAGAAAATTAAGCCAATTTCAACAAGCCCAACATCGTAACTTTAAACTCCCTCCATTTTGTATAGGGTGAACCTTTTGAGGTCGGATTTGCGGCATTGTATTCTCCTAACAGAGACATTTAATATTATGTAAAAATCGACCTATGTTCTCATTTAAGAATTTCTTCTGATCTCTGCAGGCCTTCCCCATAAGGTAATGAAAAATTAATAATTACTTCAAAAAATATATTTTAAGGTATACTATTGATATAATAAGTTTTATTGCTTAATCTGAAATGCTTCAAAAAATATAACAGTTCTGGTACTATTTGGACATCCTGTATAGCCAGTATACAGAAAGTTGTGTGATGGATCAGAGAATCGATGCTTTGTGGTCACGTGAGTAAAAAAAAAAAGTTATATCTTGTTATTGAAAAAGCACAAAATGGCGCACGGAAAAAAAAGCGTTAATGTAAACTTTCTTTTTATCTCCTCTATCACATCTCAAAGTCAGTCAACATTTTAGCGAAATTGTGTTCATATCACTAATATGATTGAAATTGGTTTACTTGGAAGATAGACATTTGTCATTAAAATGATAATGTAATAGAAAACTTCTTTTTTGTACTCGAGATAGGGCTGAAGGCCGCCTACCTAATGCAAATTATCAAGGCAAGGGTCAATAAAGTGGAAAAGTCAATTTACACAGACCTGCCACTAAGCTGTCACGCATACTAAGATGTGAAACTAATAAACATAGCACTATCTTTGTGACATATCACACATCAACAATTACAATGAATTTATTGCCATCTCTTAAAGTAATATGTAACAGTGAAAAAAAAAAAGAAACTTTAGTAAAAGAAAAATAGCTGATATGTAGATTGAAATAGGGGTTTATTCTGCTATAAAAAAATTATAATAATTATAACTGCCAGGATGTACATAATTAGTTTGATTACAATCTTCTGCAAATCCTAGAACTGTCTTATTATTTATAAAATAATCCTTACTGGAATGTTGTTTAACTACGTCCGTTTCGTCTGCAAACAGACATCATCAGGTTTCGCACTTGTCACAGTTATCAAACTACACGAACACTTAAACACAATATATGCGAAGCCTGATGATGTCACTGGAGACGAAACGGAATTACCTAAACAACATTCCAGTATTATTTTAGATAGACCAATAATTAAGGTAAATACAAAATATATTTAAAATAAACAATCCAGAGGTTTATTATTTATATTTGTCGACGCGTTTCGGAGTTTCCCCATCTTCGAAAGCTACTTTAGTACTAGATTCGTCCGTTAAGGTAAGGTTAGGTTATTCCGGGGTTATTGGTAACAACCCAAAAAATCGTCAATGAAAGTATTATAAAAGGCCTAATTTTCTTAATTCATTTTTACCGATATCGATAATATTGTATTTAAATATAAATATTAACTTATACCTGTCAAATTAAAACTAAAAATTGTCAATGAAGGTATTACAAAAGTTCTAATTTCACTTAAAAGGGTTTACCGATATCAATAATTCTCTATTTAAATATAAATATTAATAACAACAAACTTCAAAATTGAAAATGAAAGAAAATTATCGTTTGGGAATTATGGATAATAACCTAAAAAAATCGTCTATGAATATATTACAAAAGTCTAATTACTTAATCTGATCTGTTTACTGATCCTAATAATTACTGATATTTTGGATTACTGGTATCTGGATATATTATATAACTATATATTATATTATATGGTCACATCGAAAGTAAAATTAGCGTTCAATAGTTATAGGTAATAACCTCAATGAAGGTATTAACAAAGGGCCTAATTTTACTTAATAGGCTTAACCGATAACGAAATTATAGTATTTAAATATAAATATTAATTCAAACCTGTCAAATAGAAAGTAAAAATTACCATTCGAGAATAATCCGTAATAACCCAAAAAATCTTAAATGAAATTACAGTATTACAAAAGGCCTAATTTCATTTAATCAACTTTACCGTTATCGATAACACTGCATTTAAATATAAATATTAACAACAAGAAACTTCGAAATTAAAAATGAATGAAAATTATCGTTTGGGAATTATGGGTAATAACCCAAAAAATCTTAAATGAAATTACAGTATTACAAAAGGCCTAATTTCATTTAATCAAGTTTACCGATATCGATAATACTGAATTTAAATATAAATATTAACAACAAGAAACTTCGAAATTAAAAATGAATGAAAATTATCGTTTGGAAATTATGGGTAATAACCCAAAAAATCTTAAATGAAATTTTACAAAAGCTAATATTTCATTTAATTGATTCTACAGATATAGATAATATTGTATTTAAATATAAATATTAACTCAAACCTGTAAAATAGAAAGTAAAATACAATTCCAGAGTTATCGATAATAACCCCAAAAATTGTCAAGGAATAATAAAAAGCTTAATATCACCAACTGACTTTATCGAGATCGATAATATTGTATTTAAATATTAATAACAAAAAGAGTCTTAATCTAAAATCATTTTCAATCAATTCTAGTTAGGGAAGTTAATGACAAAGTGAAGGGTCTATTTACATATGGTAATCAAGCAGCCCACATGGTATATTAAGGACAGTCATTAATTTTAATTTAAATTAACACATCAGTGTTTCCCTTTACAAAGTTTTAAAATAGCTAAAAACGTATTAATTTGCACTAATACGTAGTATAGAGAAGGTCAAATATCAGTTTTGAGGTCTACTGAACCCAAAAATTGGCGTCTGTACAGCGCTCTACAAACCCAACTAGTGGACCGATATTCATCAAATTTCGTATGTGAACATGATTTTGTCAAGTCTAGAGGGATTTTTATCATATTTTCGATATAGTCAGGGCAAAAACGGGATTTATTCTGATCCACAGTGAAACTACACGAAATGACTTGTGTCATAGCTCATTTGAATCATTTCATATAATGTTAATCTGTCACCATTTTCAGCTTGTAATAGTTTTGCCGGTGGCGCCCTCTACGATTCGCACAATTTTGGTATCAGTATCAGAACGAGCGAACCAGAGAACTTAAAAAATGGCATTGACATCGAAGAATGACATGAATTGACCAAAATAATTCCTTATTTCATTTAATTTTAATTTGTCATTACAGTACTTGCATCTTATATTATTTTTTTCCTGTGGCGACCTCTAGGATGCGCACTTTTTTGACATCATAATCGGAAAGAGCGACCCCAAATACATAAAAAATAACATTGAAATCAAAAAATTATATCGATTTATGACCCAGTCCCTTATTTTATATTACGTTTAATCGGACATCATTCTTATTGTTTATATTTAATAAATAAACAAATTATTAAGTTTCCGGGGGGGGGGGAACTGTTTACATCTTTGATCTAGACACTCTAACGAATGAAATGAGCTATGACACAAGTCATTTCGGGCAGTTTCACTCTGGATAAAGTAAACGCTGTTTTTCCCGTTTTTTGCCCTGACTATTAAGTTAAAATAGATCTAACCAAACATATTTCTTGAAAATCTGTGTTGACACGTCCTTAAACATAGTAAAAAGGTGGCGTAGTGTATATACACTTATATAAGGTTTGAGACAAGATGTAACACTTGAGGTATATATCTGTAAGCACCTTCTTATTGGAATGAAATTAAATCATTCTGTTCAGAAAATGAAGGAAAATTAGACTCTGATATTGGTCAGACAATTTTTTATATAAAATTTTATAGCCAAGACGTTTTACCGAAATTATTGAGGCCATAAAACTCTTAATACAGGTTAAAATCTATTCAAATTTTCGATCAAATATACACAAGCAAACTAAACTTAGAAGAAAAAAGCAATAACAGTGGTTAAAAATTTTATAGGTTAAGAAATTCGTTGTAAATTCCAACCTACAGTTTTGTAGAGATTACGGACAATTTAATTTTTTATTTTTCCAAATTTATACCATCTTTATAGTTCATATAAAAATCTACAATTTAAAACGAAATTGTTACTCTATGATGTCTTGCCCAAAAATTTAAGGAAATCAAAATTTGGTACACGTCAAATAATTAATAACTTTGTCAATAAATTACCAACGGCATTGGTTTATAATTCATTTTAAAACGATTATACTATTATTAAACTCAAAAATTCTAAACAATACGGTTTTATAGACATTCATTATGAACAATTTGAAATTTTCCCGTCCCTAAGGCAGAAATATTTTTAACTGATCTGAAAAAAAGAAAGAAAAACAATTTATTTATTTATTTTAAGAGGTATTTAAAATAACTGATCCGAAACAAGAAGACAGAAAAATAGCAATTTATATAGAAATTTTAAAACGTGATATTTTTAAATATCTGATTCGAAAACACGACTTTCTAATGGTTAAAACATGAGAAAAAATTGACTTGTTTCCAATTAAAGAAAACTTTCCTGTATATGAATTCACTATAAACCGTTTAAAACACAGGTACTGGTATTAAATTTTGTATTAGCAGTTTAGTGTGTCATCTGTACGAAATCAATAAGTCACCATTTGCGTTTACTACGACAAACTTTAACTATCGTAGGCACTAGATCTTTTATTATTTACCAGATGCATTACAAAACATAACCTAACAACACGAACTAATTCCCTGTACGAAATACAGTGCATGTAAAAAAGGAAGTCAAGCGGTAAGGGGGGGGAGTGAAGTGATATCCCCTCTCTAATCTGTACCAACACGCCAATTTGTATTGTTGTATAGTCTTGTCTTACTATTAGTAAAAATATATAAAATAAATTATCAAATTAAACTATTCCGATTATGCTTCATAGTTTCAGTTGTTATTTAAACAGCTGGTACGCGTCGCCTTAAAAAATACACCAGAAAAGAGTATAAAATAAATCCGCCAATAGCGTCAGGGTCGGAAGAGAACAAGAGTTGGTTAAGACACTTGGAAAGATGAAAGCGAGGGATCTAATCCAAGCCAACATGAAGAAAGGTGTAGATCCAGGTAGGCTACTTCGGGATTGCAAACCGCCCCTCTATACTCACTATAAGTGAGCCATTAAAAGACCACCTTTATAGAAAAGTCGACATCCAAGACGATTAAATGTCTACTGATTTTACCTCTTGTAGTTTGTCATCATTTTTGGCTCCCTGTATATACAGAGTGTCCTGTAAACGCTGTACCGAACTTTAGGAAGTGATTTTGGTCCATAAATTAAAAATAAAAGTTTCTATAAACATAACTCCAAAGTGCTTCGGTTTTTGTCTGTTCTTATAACTCCAAAACGGACGCTGGGTACATTTTGCAGAAAGTTTTATATTATTAGTTTGCAGTGTAAACACAAAATCTTATTATTTTCCACTTAATCGTTTCAAAATAACACAAATTAAAAATATTTCACCAAAATATCTTGAAAACTGACGATTTTACAAAAAAATTAAATAAACTTTTCCTATTTCTTCAAAATTTGTTAGGTTTTGTACTTTTGAAGCCATATTTGTGTGTCGAGGAACCGAGTTGAATACCTTTCATATAATATTGGATTAGACCTCTCTCCTTCATATTTCCTCATTTTACCCACTCTTTTTCTTTTCCCACCCTGAATTCTTTCCTTACTTTTTTCCCCCCCTCTTCCCCTTCATAATGCGATAATTAACGAGAGGTTTTTCGCCTTAAAAAACAGGAAAGACTAAAATTTGTATGTAGAAGTTTCCAAAATCTCATAGGCCGTGGGGACTCTCTTGTGTGTTTTAGTAAATTACCACGAATTGTATTTTTAAGTAGTTTTTTTTCGAAAACTCGGCTGTCCTTCGACATACAAAAAAATTTAAAATATCTTCTTCACCCTTAAAAGGCCTCATTATGTTGTATCTTGTATTTTTGTTTTACATTACCGTGTATACTACTTGTGACTGGCCGTTCAGAATGTATGTTATTATTTTTGTTTAACTACTGTGTTTTAAAAAATCCCGACACTAGAAATATCAAAATATAAAATGAATGGTTCTGTACTAATTGTAATAATGCAAAAATTTATTTTCTTATTTAGTATAAAATTGTGGCGGTTTTGTATACAATGGAATTGTATTTTGAAAATATCTGTAGCAGCTGTGTTATGTCTAAGTAAGAGTTTCAAAAGATATAACTTTTTTTTTTAATTTTCATATTAACTTGACTATACACAACATTTCATAGTTTTCAATTTTAAAATATTTTACAAAATGCTTATAAAACACGAAAAACTATTGCGCAATTAGGGAAATAAATAGCAAGTTAAACGGTTAAATTGCGGGAGTTATTACATGCTCTGTACAACTGTGAATATAGTTAGATCCAATAATAGATTCTAATCTGTGAAAACTGATTCACGAATGTCAACCAACAACTTAACGAGGGACGGAGACGTCAAAACACAATACAGTAATGGAACGTGTAGGCAGCACTCTGGGACACGTCAGCTGTTCTACGTCTAATGAATGGTTCAATGGAAAACCAGCCCTGTGCAACGCTTCAGTGTTTTGCGAAAAGCATATCTTAACGCCTCGTTTTGATTTCTCAATGAATAAATTTAGTAGGGGCAATCGCTTCGTAATAACGTCTGAACAAAACTATAAAAATATCTAGGCTTGAATAATATTGTTTACATACCACAAGGTGGAAATTACCAAAAATAGGATTTTTTAATTTTTGTCACTAAATAGATAAAGCGTATTTTCCATATTACAGCCCCGTTCAGCGCTCATTTATAGAATACGGGAATGGCAATACCGAAACCCCAAACAGGATCTAAATCTTTCTTCGCGCGTTAGATCCCCTCTTTCACTTTTCTATTTAGTCTCTACCAATTCTCCTTCTCTTCCAACCCTGATGCAATTAGATTATTCAAAAGTTTTTTTTTTATACTACTGTAGTTTTTTTCTTCTAAGGCAATGATGACAAAGAGGCTCTTTTGCCTTTAAACATTAAGAAAAAAACATTAAGGGAAACACGAAGGTATAAAATTATAATACAAGACTTTTTGACAATATGACTTTTTTTTTTTAACGTTGTGTTGCCAACACTTGAAGGGTAAAAACGAAAGAGAAAAATGTTTTCTACATATTAAAAAAAAAAAGTTTTGTTCAACTAGAGATAAACATTGTTAGTATCTTGAAAATGTTTTTAAAATCGCATATTTTCTGCTTAAGAGCAGTTTTTCTCTAGAAAATTAAAGTCGTTATTTTTGGCATGGATACCAAAAAAATTATAATCATTAATAGTTGAAAATTTTTACTTTAATTTGTTTTTAACACGAGATTAAACAGTTTTTGTCTATATATATAGTGTTATTAAACTTATAACACACTAAATTAGATAAAAATTTGCAGATTGTAATTCCGCATCTAAATGTATTAAGATCACATCTCTACGATGACAAATAGAAAAGTTGTTGTCAAAAATTTCTAACTCTAATTTCGATATATTTATATTTGAGTTAATATATTAAAATAGTATATTATCGACATCGGTAAAGGTATACTGTATAAGTGAAATTAAGTCTTTTATAATACCTTCATTGCCGATTATTATGGATAACTCTAGAAAAGGTAATTTTTAGTTTAGCTTTAACAGGTTTCCAGTTATTAATATTTATATTTAAATACAACATTATCGATATCGGTAAAGTCAATTAAGTGAAATTAGGCCTTTTATTATCAAGTGAAAAATATACGATTTAGACTGGGAATCGAACCCAGGACCTTACCAACTCAGTTGGTAGAGCATTGACGCGTAAAGCCAAATGTCCTGGGTTCGATTCCCAGTCTAGGTCGTATATTTTTCACTTGAAATATTATTGTATATTCAATACTTGCTAGTAAAAACGTATAAGCGGAAAAATCAAATAATTAAAAAATCTTTTATTATCATTTAAAAGGCTTTTATAATAAATTCATTGGCGATTTTTGAGTTATTACTGATAACTCCGAATGGTAATTTTACTTTCGATTTGACAGGTTTAAGTTAATACTGCATTTATATTTAAATACTATATTATCGACATCGGTAAAGGTATTTAAATGAAATCAGGCCGTTTGTAATACTTTCATTGATGAGTTTTGGGTTATTACCTATAATTACCGAATAGTAAACTTTCAATTCGACAGGTTTAAGTTAATACTGCATTTATATTTTAATACAATATTATCGACATCGGTAAAGGTATTTAAATGAAATCAGGCCGTTTGTAATACTTTCATTGATGAGTTTTGGGTTATTACCTATAATTACCGAATAGTAAACTTTCAATTCGACAGGTTTAAGTTAATACTGCATTTATATTTAAATACAATATTATCGACATCGGTAAAGGCATTTAAATGAAATCAGGCCGTTTGTAATAGCCTACTTTCATTGATGAGTTTTGGGTTATTACCGATAATTACTGAATAGTAAACTTTCAATTCGACAGGTTTGAGTTAATACTGCATTTATATTTAAATATTATATTATCGACATCGGTAAAGGTATTTAAGTGAAATCAGGCTGTTTGTAATACCTTCATTGATGAGTTTTGGGTTATAACAGATAATTCCTGAACAGTAAACTTTCAATTCGACAGGTTTGAGTTAATACTGCATTTATATTTAAATACAATATTATAGATATGGATAAAGCCGATTAAGTGAGATTATGCCTTTTATAACACCTTCGTTGGCAATTTTTGGGTTTATTACGGATAATTCCTGAATGGTAATTTTTACTCTAGATTTGACAAGTTCGGCTTAAATTTATTTAACCCTTTTGAAATTCAGAAAATCGTTTAAAAATCGTGACTGTTTCAAACCGTTCTTTGCTTATATCTTGTGTGTCATTCAATTTTGACAAAAATTTGCAAATTTCAATCCTGAAACGAAATCCCTCGACGATGACAAATAGCGAAGTTATTGTCCAAAATGTAATTTAAAAGCCTGAACTCTCAAGAAAATGGAATATTCGTAGTTCCGATCCGGCAGGGACGAGTCTTTGCATTTCCTACAAAGCCCAAAAGACCATTACATTTAGAGAGGATCTACTTGTAGCTGGGCTGGGTAAGTACTGCGATGCCGCCCATCAACTTGTTACGTCTTCGGCTCCTCTACACAACTGCGTACTAATTAAACCATCCCAACAGTCACGTTCTTGATTAGGCCTACAACATTCTTGCACGCCGTCCGAAAGGTAACAGAGATACCTACTGCAAACTGTCATAGCACATAGAGAAAGTATTATGTGACTCTAAACAATGTTTTAGAACACTGGAAATTTCAGCTAATAAGTTTCTGTGTCTTCTGAATCCAAAAAAGTGGTTTTTGATATGGTATCTGTCGTCGTCAATGTTGTCGTCGTGTTCTACAGCTTAAACGCGTGGACCGATTTTAATCAAATTTGGTATGTGGACATAATTTGGACACATCTCAGGACGTGTTTATTAGTTTTTTCGATAAATTAAAATTTTGGGATAGCTGTCTTGAGAAAAACACAAACGTGAGCTTTTCTAAATATCGGCTCTAACGATTTTGATAAAATTTGCTTTGTAACCTCTAAAAGAAAACTTATCTCGCCGAAAATGCCACTTCGCGAGTTGTCGCTAACACAACAAAGAACGGCTTTTATAAAAGAAATTTTCTTCAAAATCGCATCTAACGATTTTACTAAAACTTTTGGTGAAATATGGTTATTTAATTTCTCTTTAACAATTTTATAACATAAACTGTTGTCATTTTAAACAGTTTTTTGTTCAAATCCCTTGTGTTATTCAACTTATAACACACTAAATTAGAAACAAAATTACCCATTTCAATTCTGAATTTAATGGTACCAACCCCACATCTTTAGGATGAAAAATAGAGAAGTTATTGTCAAAAATGTGGGTAATTTCAAACCATGACTTCCCAAGAAAACTTGATATTCGTAGAGTTAGGAGATCCGACAAGGGTCGAGCCACCGACACGAGTGGAGGCTCTCTGACACATGTCGAGGCCCACCAGAAGGGCCGAGATACCAACATGAACGAAAGATAGTGGAAACTTCTTAATATTACATATCTACGAGGTCATTAGGACCTAGCCGACATCAAGAAAGTGGTTTTTTCCTTGTGTAAAGGTGAAGGTCATCAAAAACATAAAGACCCTTAGCCCTCCAATACTCTTAATAGCGTCAGAGTTGGAAAAGTATAAGGATTAGTGAAGAGAGTCCTGATAGGAAAGATGAAAGAGAGGGATCTAACCAAAGAGGCTACAAGAAAAAAGATGTAAATGCAGCTAGGTAGCTCGGAATTGCCAAGTCCGTACTCACTAAAGTGAGCCCTTGAGGGAGGTAACAAAGTAGTGACATACACAATAAGGAGGTTCAGGAAATCTGTAACAACTGTTTTAAACAAACTTACCCTACTGTAAGACTTCTTGATCTATTCAACATAACCTACAAGCCCAAGAAACCAATTTTTTATAATGAAATTTAAATAATCTGCTTGTATTACATTGTATGATGGGGCTGGGTAAGTACTATGATTGCACCCTACTACTTGTTTATAAAATGTAGTCCAATGGAAACTTATAAAAGACCAAGAATTTTATTCAAACGTGTTAAATTATTGAACTCGGAGCGAGCTCTGGGAGACTATACAGGTGCAAATATTCTTTCAACAATGGAAAACACTGTCTGTCTATATATTGAACTTTGGCCTTTATACGTGCCAAGTATGTGTTGATGAAATGTCTTTCGCGATCCAGGTAACAACTAGAGAGTTAACGAACGAAATATAAAATCAATTTATGTAATGGGGAGGATTATTTAGTCAAGTAGGGACAAATCTATAGGACCGTTATTATTAGAGTTTTTAAGTTCTCACATCTAGGAAAATAGATGGGTCAAAAGTCGACGAAGTGTTTTTTTCTTTCTTTTTTCTTCTTTTTTTCCCTTCCCCCCCCCGTATATAGAGTTCACCTGAGTAAACAAAGCGGTTTTTTTTAATGGTTTCTGTTTTAGTCGTCCTTGAACTGCTCCACAGCCCAATAAAAATTATAAAAAACTGCAATAATTTATAATTTTTGTAGGTTAAAAAATTCGTTCAAATTCTAACCTACAAAGTTTTATAGTGACATTCATCACGAACAATATGAAATTTTGTTGTTTCAAAATCAACTTACAGAAGTTTTTTTTTAAAACCGGAAACACGAAAAAAATTTAATAATCAACACTGAAAGAAAAGATTTTAATTATAGATACACTCTGATGTAAAAAACATATTAAAAAGAATTGGTTGGTATGTTCTCATATTTTTGTTATAAGCCTTGATAATTTTTCCAGAATGACTCTACTAATTAGTAAAAAATTACGTGAATTTCGCATTTGGATATTAGTTTCTATTGCAATAATCACATGTCGATACATTTTTATCGTAGTGATAAATAACATTAAAAAAAAGGAATTAAATAAATTATTCTTTGTGTTTTTTAAAGGCGAAAAACTTAATGCTCATTGCCTTATTAAAAAAGGAAGAAAAGACAATAAAATAAATACCCCATAGCATTCGAATACTCTAATAACGACAGGGAAGGTAAAGAATAAGAGTTTGTCACCTGATTAGTGTAGGAGCGAGTGCCAGCCGAGCCAAAATTTTGCGAGGGTAATCCAGGTAATTTTGAGTTTGCCACCCGTGGGAGAGAAATCAGGCCGACATTTGAAAAGCCTTTAATTATGACAGGGAATGTAAGGGATTCCCCGATAGTCGCATTTCCTGCTAGTATAAACCCAAGCAGAGGACAATATACATTTTAATATTGTCCGATTTTAGTATTAACATAACCTTACATGTGTGGTGATTCTTGCAATCATTTATCTAATCCACAATTCCGCCTCCTCTAGAGTTTCGCCTTCTACCTACCCGGCTGGCTCTCGCTCCTCAAGTAGAGATTTAATAGGTATCATTAAAAAGGTGCTGGCTCCTTGTCTTTTCCCCAGACCGGATACGAAAATTGTAAGAAAGAAATCCAACTCAAGACTAAATGAAAAAAGGTGTAGATCCAACTAATTTCTTCACTTTAAGTGACACTAAGTAACAAAAAAATATAAGATAATTGTAAATTTTTTAAAATAATTTGTATCCACGTTTCACTAAATCATAAATTCTCATGTTACCCACGAAAACCCCATTTTGACCTCTACTTTAAATCCAATACTTAGTTCAACCATTAAAAATAAAAAATAATCCACAGACAACCTTTACACAAATTTTCATTAACTAAAGAATTATTTTCCTATATGTGATTCTTTTTTTGTTTACGTTTCCATACTACAAAACTTAGTTTATTGAACACTTAAAATCCAAGTTATTTTAGAGATGAAAATTGGGAAGAACTAAAACTTTAAAACAATTCCAATATGCTCGCTATGCCAACTAGTCACGCCCCAAAAAACATCGCCTGTGACGCACAAGGCAACCCGCCAATGCAATACAAGCGTAGGTGGTTTGTAAACCTAAGTGATTCACGTATGTATTAAGATTCACCATATAATCAACAACAACATTTCATATAGACCTTACTCTTTAAGAAAACCTAAATATCCACCCCCACCCACATTCCACTTCCCCATTAACTTTGTAAATATTTAGAATTTTGATTTAGAATTTTTAAATGAGAATTTCATGTACTTTGAACATTTTTCATTAATTACCAGATAAATACGACATCAATTAAAACTCGCCAAGAAAATTTTTGTAGTGCATAAAATTGTGTACAATTTTTCACTACCTTTTAAATGACCGGTCAAAATTTATAAATTTTTTTGAAAGTTTAATCGCAAATTGCTCGAGTTATTGGGTTCATATGGAAGCCTATAGAGCTAGAAATAAAGCTATATTATGCTTTCTTTTATTTTCACGTTAAAAATTAGCAGCAATATAGGTCTAGAGGTTTGAAAGGGGGGAAATAATTCAGAGGATAGAAAGAAAATCTATGTCGAGGTTTTCGTCGATTTATCCTTTCTAGGATTTCCTGAGCCTGTCTGTGTTCTGTGCAGTCATCTACAGCACAAATGATTTTCATCAAATTTTGTATGTTTTAGCAAAATTAAAAATGGGAAAGCTTGTGCTAAAACTACACGACTTAGGGTCTCGTAGGGACAGTTTTTTATATCGCTGAAATCGTTTAAGTAGCCAAGTGCTAACATATAAAGTTTGAAATATACAATATATCGTCTTGTAAACTGGTTGCGACTTACAGACACGTGTGTGAAATTATAAGTGATAAGAAACCAATGAAAATATAATTCATCTTTTAATGGCTTTTCAATTGTTTGTTTCACATCTAAAAACTGCCTCATTTCTCATTGTGTGGTTAAATTAAGAATATTCGTCATACAAAAAACTATAAATATGATTTCACACTGCAATTGTTTTTTTTCTCTTTCAAATTTGTAGGCCACACCGTGTTCACTTAGAGGAGTAACGAGATATAATATCTAACTCTTTAAATTCGTCATCACATAATATTTCCAAAAATAAAATATTTCAACTCGATAATTTTTGCCCCTACCTCAAGGGTTTTTTCTTTACCGCTATATTTTTCCTACATGTGGGACAATACAACAAAATCTGGATTCAAAGTTTAAAATATATAAAGACTTATCGTCTTGTCTGTATAAACGGGTACAGACAAGACAGACGGACACACGCGTGAAATCATAAGGGTCCTTGGTTTTACCTAAGGACCTAAAAAACCATCTTTTTAAAAATCTAAATCCATTGGTGTAAAAATCATAAATTGAATTCCAGTAGTGAAGAGTGGACCCGCATAGGAATATTGGAAATCTGATTAGATTTGAACCGGAAGTAACCGCCAGGAAGTAGACAAATTGGGGATGTCACTATAGAAAGGGTAGAATCTAGATCATTTGAAATGAGTTGTGCTTCTAATATTTACTTAATTTTTATCAGTTCGTAGAAATCCATAGAATTATGTAACTCCCTAAATTAATTTTCCCAAAGTCGAGGTCTAATTAAAACATTTATAATTCTTCATCCTCAAATTACAAAAATATAAATTCACAACAGTTCAAGATAAATTTACAAGTAATATATTATACAAGATTTACTCGAAAAATAGCATTAGATTTATCAGAGTGACAGAGTAAATGTATTTTACACGTGGAAATAGTATATTACTTTAGGAGGCCGGTAAGTAGCCTTTTTCCATGCGCATGACAATTCCCGTGCAAGGCATAGCCAAGTACGGTAAGTCATGCAAGCAAGGAAAAACACTTTACGGACGAATAATTTACGCTATTTATCATTATAATTACTTATTATTTCATTATGCTAACATTTATAAAAGTTAAATTCGCTATGAAAAGTCTGTTGCTCTCCATATAAAAGTCTAAGCACTATACAGGATGTCTTGCAACCATATGAACAAACTTTGTCACGTTATTCAGCATGTCAAAAGAAACAAAAAAAAAAAAGTAATATAACATGTGTCATATCTCATTCCGTTTTAGGTCTATCTGTCTGTATGTGTGGTTAAATTTTTTTAACCTTAATATCTTTGGAACTATTTGAGGGGAAATCATGATACTTGGTATGATTGTTACTTGTAATCAGCTGTTTTGTTGAAATCAGCTGTTTTGTTGTTTGTTCTTTTCTAATGGACGTTAATAACCATGGTAACCAATGTTTACCAAAATGTAATTTTCTTAGTTATACTTCACAGCCATTCTTTACAAACATACACCTAACACTAAAAAAATTATTTTCTGAATTTCTCAGTAAAAAGTTTATTAAAGTCTTAAAATACCTTATCCTAATATACCAACAATATCTTGTAGCAGAATTCTTTATTTTGTGGATATTTTCATCTTTGAAGTTGGTATACATCTAGTCACTTTATATTAATTTATCAGTGACTAATTGTCAGTGAATTACCAAGAATATCAGTGAACTTTATGAACAAGTTATTGTGGCTTACAAACATGATAACTGTTTCATTAATAATGAATACATTTTCCTAACAATTTCACAATAATTCCTCTTGATTCAAACACATATTTAAGATGTAATTAAGTTTGTTTATGTTATTTTATAGATCAAATAAGTCTTACTTTAACTAAAAATAATGTAAGAAGAGCACTGAAAACTTTTTAATGTAAAATAAAGTACTTTTAACAGACTGTTGAGTTTATTGTCACGTCCGTAACAAACCAGTGTCACGTCCGTAATGTTTTATCAATTTTTTACAGGATTTAAATATTACAGGATTTTAAGATTGAACACTAATGTTTCTAAGAAGGTATTTATCTTAAGATAAGCTGACAAAAATTTAATTCATAAATTTCCCAAGAAATTAACAGATTTTTTAACAATGGTAACAGTATGTCAGAAGACAGGTGCTTTTCAAGTCACGTCCGTAACTCCAACTTAGTTGAACTATACATCAAAACCAATAATATGATTATTTTCAAATTTAGTGCAAAAATAGTATAAAAAATTACCTACCAATTGAGCTTTTCCAATTTACAAAATAAAATTAACTTTTCTTTTTTTCCAAGTTGTAATGCATGTAACTGTCACGTCCGTAACAAAAGAATGGCTGTTCAGTCAATAAGAATAAATTATACATCATTTTATTTGTCTTAAAATTGTCTAACTTTTTTGTGTCATAACATTTTTTGATAAAATTTGTAGTTTATTAGTTATTTAACTTTGAATATTTTGAACTGCCGCCATCTTGAAACGGAAAGTTGTATGAAAACGGAATTTTATTGGCATTTATAAACTACCTACAGTAACAATCATACCAAGTATCATGATTTTCCCTCAAATAGTTTCAAAGATATTAAGGTTTTAAAACAGACAGATAGACCTAAAACGGAATGAGATAGGACACATGTTATATTACTTTTTTTTTGTTTCTTTTGACATGCTGAATAACGTGACAAAGTTTGTTCATATGGTTGCAAGACACCCTGTATATTTATGGTACTACATAGATTAAAACCTTCATCTAAAATAGTGAAACTTCCAGACTTGTGATTTTCCTATCACGAATAAAAACCTACAAAAACGTCCATTATCCTCAATGTCGTCCAAAATCAAAGTATTTGTTTATCTTTGCGGCAAGCTCCAAAAATAGGCCTACTACATGTCAAAACTTTGAGTTTTTTAGGTTGTAACCAGTAGATTGTTGCTGAAGAAAGCCAATAGTTCGTGGGAAGTAACTAACATCTACATTTTCTTTTACTGATAGACAGGTTTTTAGCGATATTTACACCATAAAGTGGTAGTTTTCATAATTTTGATCTTCTGTGAGATATAAACAAGAGGGACATATCACTTATAGTTTTTATGCCCTTATGCTAACGCCATTTACAAAACTTTTCTTAATCTTAATCTAGATTTTGATGGCAGTAATTCTGATGTAATTTCACAGGCTTGAGATAATAAAATATCTTCAGAACGTTTATTTCAACATCTTCATCGTCGAAATGCATAATTATTATTTAAGAAATGAATAAAACCACTTGGAACACAACAAATATTATTTACTAATGTAATTGTATTTTTAAGGTTAAATGTTGATTTAATAAACAGTTGTAGTATTATTGTTTGAAATCAGCTGGAGTCCGGGACTATCTATGTCGTATTCTGTCCTCAAAAACAGCTGTTTATATAGTAGAGGGAAATTAGAATATAAAAGTGATGTACCTGGGAGGTTGATTTTTTTTTTTTTTTTTTTTTTTTTTTTTTTTTTTTTTCTTTTTCTTTTTTCTTTTCTATTTATACAATTGAAACCGAGTGGGAAACCGAAAAAAATAGCAAATCGGACTGGAGCTTCGTTAGAAAAGTGCATTTTTTACGCATTTTGAATACAACGCTATACTATTTTTTAAATATCTCCAGTTCTATGGGTCGTAGAAATATGAAAATAAATAAATAAATAAATAAAATTAAAATACTAGGAAATGAAGGGACTATCGAAATGGCAGGGTAACATTAAGAACACTTCCTAACCTGAAAAAAATTCGAATTACTTGATTAAAAATTTTTTTTAACCCCTTTCTTCACTAATAATGCAACAACAGGGGTAAGAATCATCAGATCTTCACGAAAATTGGAAAAAATATGTATCTTTGCACTAGAAATCTGTGGTCAAATTTCCCTTCATTTACGAGTAATTTCATTTTTTCCCTTTCATTTTTCTACGACCCATAGAACTGGAGATATTAAAAAAATTGTCAAGGGATACACTAAAAATGCACTTTTATGTACTTTTCTAGCGAAGCTCCAGTCCAATTTTGCTAATTTTTTCGGTTTCCCAGTCAGTTGCTTGTACAAAAAAAAAAAAAAAAAATCAACTTCCCTGTTACATCATTTCTCATGAATGTTTTGGACTTATTTCCCTCTACTATTACAGTGAAATATAATGAAAACTATTTCTATAGACAGTAGGGCTACTACTGTGTAGAGAAAAGATGGATAAAAAAATCGTGTTTTGTTGATGAAACATTAAATTAAATATATAATATAATTAAATTAAAGAAGTTATTCCAGTAACCCAAAAATTCACATTTTATCAAATTTCCATAATAAATCTGAGAAAGACACTAGGCCTATATTTTGTTAAAGTTACAATATCACAACAACTGTAGACCTACTGATGCTCTTGTAGGCTGTGAATCATAGGGCCTATTTCTATTTTTTTTTTAAATACTGAAATCAATATTAAAATGAAAAATTGGGGGGAAATCATGGTTTTATTCATATTTATGAACTATATGGATGTTTATACATAAAGTCAAGGCGTTGAAATTACAAAAAAAAAAATTATTTATTTTTTGACATGAGGTGTACTTTATAAAAGAATGGCTGTTTTATAGACAGTAATCTTTATAACTCGAGAGGCCATGACATACGAACAGTAAAAAAGAGGAGATTTTTTTGCGACTACCAAACGTACCCTATAAAAGGTAAAATAATATACAAACATTCAAGATTGCTAATTTCATAGTATTATATTAGACTGTTTTATCAATCATATTGACAAAACTTTACTACTTTTCTTTTATTAACATTATTTCTCCTTTATATTTTAACAATAGCTTGTTTGGAATAGTTTTCAATCAAATTTTACGAACATTCACATTCAATACTTAACAATTAAGAAGCTTTAAAAAATTGCCTTTGTTTACAGTTGTTGACAAAGTAGCATTTTGTTCATTTAAATTAGTTTGCAAAACAGCTGATTTCTCAACAGTTTCACTTTGCCCACTCCGAATGGCAACCGAACAAAACGAAATTTAGATTAAGTTTATTTGAATTGATTTATAATATACAGGAAATGTCCCGTATGCAGGTTAGATTAATTCTTACATGTAAAATAACATAAATAAACAACAAAACAACGTTTTAAAGTTGGAAAAAAGGAAGTAATTATTCAAAAAGATGATTGACAGTGTATGTACACGGAGAGTATTTTTCGTTTGCCGAGTTTTGAAGTTGGCAATCCCGTTTCCTCAACAATACACCTAAGTTATTATTATTATATTCATAAATAACCTCAGTTTTGACGTGAGATTGAACACTATTGTATTAAATTATTATTTTATTAAATTGTGTTACTGCTGAAGTATATTTTTTATTTGTCACAAAATAACAACTGTAGACAAAGTATAATGTGCAATTCGTGAGCAAAGTGTCTTTTTTAAACTCGATAAAATTGACGCACGAGGCTTTTGAGGCAAGCCTCGTGCGTCAACATTTTTCTCTCGTTTAAAAATGTGCCACTTTGCTCACTAGTTGCACAAATAACTATTGTTCAATAGTTTACAGTGAGAGAGTCACTAATTTGGCAGCTTGTCTGGGGCAGGACACGTCTGTGAGGGTTTTGACAGGTAGCCAGCCATCTTCATTAGTTTTACATTTCTATCACTAAACTTACAGTAGTAAAACAATATGGTACTTACATGTTTTGCTGTAGCCTAATATAGAAGTACGACCGTTATAATCTATAGGCCTGAAAAACCAAATAAACGTTTTAGACAACAGAAATATTATGATACATAACAATAAAATGAAGAGATTGGCCGTTATACGATACCGATCGCACGAAAAATCTACAATTTAAAATTTATTATCAATGCGAAAATTTTAAAATAAACTACGCAAAAGTTGCAGTAAATTTCTCACACACCCATTCACAAAACCAAAAATACTCTTGCGCATCAAAACGAAGGTATTTAGATCAAATATCGATATACGGAGTTTAAATTTTCTAACTTAAACCATACAAAAAAAGTTGGGAGGGGATCGGACTTAAAACTCACCCTGTATATATTTCCCTGGTTGTTTTAAAGACGAAAGGTCATCATCGCCTTATATAAAAAAAGAAAAGAAAAACGTCAAATAAAGACCTCTAGCCCTCGAAATCGTCAGGGGTCGGAATAGAACAACAGTTGGTCAAGAGAGACCGGATAGAAAAAATGAAAAAAAGGGATTCGACGTAAGACTACGTGAAAAAAGGTGAAGATCTCCACCTTGTTCCCTAGGGATTGCTAAGCCCGTACTCACTAAAGTAAGCCCCTCGGGTTTATTTAGAAACGATTTGGAAATTTAACTTTTGCTCTTATAGTAGATAACCTTACGGGAAAAAAACGCCCCGTGGTATGAACAAAACATGCCGACATACCAGTTTGATCAACACGGTCCATTTTTTGGATGTAACACTTCCACATGAGACAGATATTACAAACTATTTTTTTAGTTCATAGTACGTGATAGCTGATATAATCAGCGAAAACACCACATCGTATATTTGACGTTCACACAACCTTCTCTAAACTGCATATGTGTGAAAGTGAAAACAGTAAAAGAAATCATGTACTGGTTGCAAGCTGAGTATTCATTATTAAAAGAACTTATAACGCAGGGCATGAATAGTTAGTTGAGAAGGAGGTCAAACAAACTACGCAAACCGGTTCGACTGGATCACCTTTCTACATTTTTTTTTCAGCAAGAATTTCACCTTGTTCAATCTTGCCCGAATTTATGACATTCCACTCATGTAAAGATACAAATATTAGTCACGAAGTAGTAAAAAGGTTGCAGATATTTTAAATGCTCTTTTGCGCATGCGTGGTAACATTACAGCGATTTATTACTCTCCAGTGTCACTCGAAGTGACAAAGTATTCAAGGTGTAATAAAATACCATGAAAGTAAACTAAATCTTAATCTAGAAAAGATACAAAACTGAAACTTTTAGAGTTGTTTTTTGGTATGAGGTAAAATTCACCCATCTTCTCAAAACGAGATTTTTTTGTCGTTTTAATTAAAATTCTTGTTTAGCAAACAAAAATCGCTATTTTCTTCCATCGGCGCAACAACGTTTTGGCCTTCTCGACAATTTTCTTCCTTACTTTTCTAGATGTTGTCTTGGGTTAGATCCCTCTCTTTTCTACGAAATCTCTCTTGACAAACTCTTGTTCTCCTCCGACTATGACGTTATTATATTATTCGCAGGCTATGGATCTCGCTCGTATATTTTCTTCTACCGGCGCAACAACGTTTTGGCCTTCTCGACAATTTTCTTCCATACCTTTCTAGATGTTGTCTTGGGTTAGATCACTCTCTTTTCTACGAAATCTCTCTTGACAAACTCTTGTTCTCCTCCGACTATGACGTTATTATATTATTCGCAGACTATGTATCTCGCTCGTATATTTTCACCCTTTCAGGTGTCAATATTTCGGACATGTCCTAACAAACATAACCTTTGAAACTTTACAAATATCGCCCGATTTTCAAATCGTTATTTCGCTCCACTTTAAAATGGCGGCTAGTCAAATATTCAAATTGGGAAATTTACTTTTAATAACTGACCTTCCCCAAAGAATCCTATTTCCCTCAGTTTTATGAATAACAAAACAAAATATGAAATTCCATAGTAAAGGTCAAGGTTATAAAAATAACACAATAACATAGTTTAAAATCATAGTATTTAAAAGTCCATTTATTTAAAATATTTATCAGTCCGAAGTGCATAATCCGATACATAGATAATGAAATAGGAAATAACCAGAAGAATCAGGCGACTTCGTGACGTCATAGAAACAAACATGACCTGATGACGTAATGGAGTCAGCTGTTTCAACTGTGAATAGTCACATTTAATTCAATTAATGTGGAACTATTATTGTTGTTTTTTAAAAAATAATTTTAAGTTGTTTTCAAGTAATAGTTCCAATTATACTACTTTTTTAGTAAAATAAAGGGTCAAACTTTGCTTAAACCACACGACATAAATAGAGTCCCGTAGGATAATGGAGATAGTTATTTTTATAAACTCGAAATTTTTTAAATGGTAGTCTTAATTGTATAGACAGACACGCGCGTGAAAAACCTGCTTTTAAAATGTATACGCTACGTATTTCTTATTAAGTTATATTAAGTATTAAATTAAGTATATTATTTCGTATGGTTAAATTAAGTTTTATTCGTTATACGAAAATTATAATATACGATTTCGCACTGCAATTTAATTTCGAATCCAAATTTCTTTTGTAGGTCACGCTGTGTTCAAGTTAGGGGGGGGGGGGAGGAGCATGATATCTGACACCAGGTGTCAAAATGATTAATGAAATGGATAAAGCATGAAATCTCATCCAGTTTTTGAAAATCGTTATTTTAGAGGTGGTCCTTAAGGTTTTCAAGTAATATCATTTCCAAGCACAGGAGTTTGGATTGTGCCATTGACTTTACATTCTACTAGACTGCCCAACTCCATAGTACGGTGTGAAGCTCTAAAATTAGAAGCTCTAGTGCTGCCATCCAACGGCACTTCTGGTAACTTCAAGGCCAGCATATCATATTGTATGCTGGTTCTTCCTACACTAGCGCATTCTGAAGCTGAACCCACAAAACTAGAACTGTTCAACCAACATATTGAACCTCACAGCATCGTATGCTACTTTTGATGCTAATCAGAACAAATGCTTTTATATATATGTTAGCTTTGTTAACGGTTGTTTTTAGGCATTTGTTGTTCATTGTACGTAAGCACGATAGCTGTCACACAAATTGAAAATATCAAAATGGCGGCCATTTCAAACGGTTTTTTGTTCATATCTTGTGTGTTATTAAATTAGATACAAATTTGTAGCTTTACATCCTGCATGCAACTTCTCTACGAATCACCAATAGCGAAGTTATTGTCAAAAATGTAATTTCGAAACCTAACCTCGAAATAAAATTTGTATTCGTATAGTTACGAGATCCGGTCGAGTCAACCGAACGAGCGAAGCGAGAGGATACACATCTACGAGAGCTACTAGGGCACAAATGAGGTAATGAAGTAATGATATAGGCGTACTCAGTTACAAGGTTCATACAACTTATGTAAACAACTATTTAAACAAACTTATCCTACTGGATAAGACTTCTTGATCTAACAATACAATTTAATAACTTTTAAGCTTTACATTTTAAAAATCTGCTAGTATATAATGAGGCTAGGTAAGTACCACGATGGCGTCCTTTACTTGTATTTTCTTTTATCGTTTAGTAGTGGGCAAGTTGTTTGAGAAAAGTAAATAAATGAACAATGTATTATTATTAGTAATTGTACAGATATTCCTTCACACCGGGTGTTTCAAAAATAAGTGTCAATTTATTTTAATTTACTCTCTCTCTCTCTCTCTCTCTCTCTCTCTCTCTCTCTCTCTCTCTCTCTCTCTCTCTCTCTCTCTCTCTCTCTCTCTCTCTCTCTCTCTCTCTCGTTAACTTAGAATTTGGCAATAGTTGCTACGAGATAAAAACTAAAAATGACTATTTTTTATCAAAATCGGCTCAAGCGATTTTCATCAAATTTTGTATTATATAGCCAAATATTAAAAAACCTCTCTAAAATTGTCAGTTAGGACGTTATAGGAAAATTAAAACATAGTTCATGAGTTGTTTAAAATTTAATTTTTCAAATCGATTCTATAGATTATGTTAAAATTTTGAGGACCAGAGTGCCAAAATCATCAAAGGTTTCAAAATCAGGAAAATCAAGAACATTTAAATAAAATATGATTTATGATTAGTAGTATGATAGGTATACAATTTATAGACCGATTATTCTAGTTACCGAACCTGTTACAACGATTTAAAACTGGGCATCTTATCAAATTTTAGCAATTGGACCACAAAATCTCAACCTATTTACTAAAACACACACACATGTAGTAAACCAAATGACTCCTATGGGAAGGATTGGTATACATTTCATAGTATCTACCATGAGGAGAATAGCAAAACTAGAATTTATATATTAAGAAATCGCTAATAATAAAATATAAATGCAGATATTTTAAATTTAGAGTTAAAACAGGAATCTTGGTATTTTACAGTGAAAGGTAAGTTTAATAATCTCTCTCTCTCTCTCTCTCTCTCTCTCTCTCTCTCCTCTCTCTCTCTCTCTCTCTCTCTCTCTCTCTCTCTCTCTCTCTCTCTCTCTCTCTCTCTCTCTATATATATATATATATATATATATATATATTTTTTTTTTATTATTATTTTTTAATGTTATAGCTCAGTTAATTTTGGTTCAATCTTAAAACGAAATGCATACCTCTGCAAAGGCATTTGGGATTTAATAATGAGCTGTTTTAAAAAACAAAACATTTCATTGTTACCATTCCAATGAGTTGTGATCGATGAAAGCTCTCCTTTATCTAAATGGCTGTGTAAACACATACAAATTCCCGTATATGGTCCGTAACCAACCCTCTGAAAATACTGAACAAGGAATATATGAGTTGCAGATTACAGTTTGATTGGGTCTCTCTTTCAATTGTATCATGTGGAGAAGTTCAAAATGGAGTAACAAAAACCGTCTCAATCACGGGAAAACCCTAATTCTGCTCCGTAATAACGTAATACCAGAACTGCAAGCCCATGGTCTTGAGAACATAACTTTCCACCACCAAAACACGTACAATCAATGAGCCCCAAACGTTTTTAAACACATTTTGGAAATCGTGTAACTGGAAGACAGTGTGCAATGTTTGGCCTTCAAGATATCCCGACTTGATGTGGACTTATAGCTCTAGGCTATCTAAAGGACAGAGTTTATCGCTTAAAATCAATAACCATTCAAAAAATGAAGGCATCAAATTGTTTGAGAAGTAGCAGCAATCAGTCTCGATGCCACCCAAGCTATGCAGGAAAGGTTGATACTTGTCCAGGAGCAAAATGGCGCACTTAGGTTACATCTCACATAGGGCATGATTTTGTTACAATTTGACTTGGGTCACATCACACTTTTCGTAAATAGTATATCAAAAATAAATTATCTGTAGTGAATTAAAATTGGTCATTTACTTTTGAAAGAACCGGTATGTTCGAAATTTTATTAGTTCTAGCTTTCAGGCTGGATAACGGCAAGCATTATAATACAACCTAATCACACTCAGGGGCTCAACTTCGTTGGTAATCACGTGGGGACCTAGCTGGATCTACGCCTTTTTTCATGTAGCCTTGAGTTAGGATTCCTATCCGGTCTCTCTTGACCAACTCTTGTTCTTTTCCGACTCTGACGCTATTAGAATATTCGCTGGCAAGGGTTTTTTTTTAATTGGTATTTTCTTCTTTCTTCCATAAGACGAGTATGACCGAAAGGTATTTCGCCTTTAAACAATCTATCGTTTCCATTCTGACTGTGATGATGACTCAATGATTTATGACCCGTGTTTAGTCATATTTAAGATACGATATAAGACTACGTGGTGTTGTTGGAATTACGAGGAGATAAAATTATGTTGCAAGGCCAACTGAGCAAGTGGTTCCCAATGCCGTGATAAATCATCATTAGATATGGTGCCATGGTTTGTCACGCTTGCATTCAAACTGCATGAGTTGACGATTGGCTTGTATGGCAAGAAATCTCTTTCTTAAAATATTTTAGGTTACGATTGGTACACGTATAAAAATGCAAAATGATGTGACGCTCTATTAGTGTTTAGAAACACAATTGCAAACATTTTACTTTGATAAGGTTACTTTTAATTTTACACATAAACGACAAATTTATTGGAACGGAGCTCAATTCATAGAGGTTTGAAAACGTAATGTAACAAAACAATATGTCAGTCGGATTAGACAAAAAATTGTATTTTTCAGAAATGTGTTTAAAAAGCATTTTTGGGGGCTCAAAATTTGGAGCATCCAAAATCATTACTCCAAAAAAAAGAAGTTTGTTTGAAGTACACTATTTAATATAAAATAGTGTTTCATAGTTTTTCCACAAATTTCCTCCCCCCCCCCCCAAATAATCGCTGAAAAAATATATATATATAGTTTCGGTAATTATTAATTATAAAAAAGTGAAAATGAACCATGTACACAGTCTTTGAAAAAATATGTACATACTGTATTTAAATAAAGGGCTTAAGTTGCTTCACTTGTCCTCAACGTAGGTCGTATTTGCTGGACGAAATCAAGAGTTGATTTTGAAAAATCATAATCTAACCTAACAGATTTTTTAAAATTTTTACCGATAACTTACGAATCTTCATTTTTGGATCCTCACAAATACGTTTTATTTAGATCCTTAGATGTTATATCTGGGCAAAATTTCATCATAATCGTCAGAGCTGATTTTGAAAAAAATGTAATTTTGTTTTCGTTTTCTTATTGCATCTCTACATTTGAACTAAAATTTGACTAAAACGGGTCCATGGATTTAGGCCCCAGACAGACATAATTCCAAAAACCACTTTTGGGACTCAGGGGACCTCAAAACAGATATACTAAAAAAGTTGACATCAATTTTTTGATCCATCATAACTTTATATACTACGTATTGTGAGAGATGAAAACAAAAATCACAGTTGTTTTCAAAAGTATTTATCAAATTTAAAAGATAACTTATACGTTTCCATTTATTTTTGAAGTTACAGAATAAAAATAATACACAAAACAATTTTTTTGAATACCAGAGCTGTCACTTTTTTCAGACTACACAGCTGTGCTCTATTCTAGTATGAAACTAACTCCATGTGAAAATGATCTTCGTGAATAAATAAAACAAAGGTCTATATTGTGAGGTATAGTGCCAGGTGTTTTTATGAAGAGGGTTGAAAAGAAACGCACGATATGTATATAGAGAGAGGGATGTTTAACGATCGATGGAACCGCTTTAATTAAATTTGTTAATAGCTGCAAGTTGTGTCGACACTAATAGTTTACTTTCTTACATAGGAAGTAGGGGGGGGGGGAATAGATGTCGAGAAATCAATTTTGAGGTCTCTTGACTCTAAAAGAATTTTTGGAATAATGCCTTTCTGTCGTTTGTCCAGTGCTCTACACCTCAAACAAGTGTATAGATTTTAGTCAAATTTACCTTTAGAGGGTCACTTTAGTTTCTACTGGCTTGGCAATCCCAAGGGAGCCTACCTGGATGTACACCTTTTATCATACAGTCTTGGGTTACATCCCTCTTTACTATCAGGTCTCTTTTGACCAACTCTTGTTCTTTCCCGACCTTGACGCTATTAGAGTAAAAATGTTTATTTTATGCTATTTTCTTCCTTTTGGAATATACAATCAAAGTGACAAAGTATATTTTTTCAATTTTGACCCGTTGCAACAGGTTCAATTGAAGCAGAAAAAACAAAATAGTATACGAGAAATGTTTCACTCTACAAAATGACGTGATAACTTTTAATTTTTATCTAATTAGATAAGTATTTTTCCTGTAATTAGAAAAAAAAAACTGTTTGAAAAATTCTCCAGTCTCTTGTTCACAAAATTTGTATTTAGGTCAGTTTTTAAAGTACAACATTTTAAAAATAATTATACATTCTTCAAAGCCTTTAGAGAGAAAGATGTGTTTTAGTTATTAATACTCGAAATTATATTCAAATATATTCATACTGTATTGTAAAACGGAACAACCGCGTAGGCCTAATCTGGTATAAAATAAAGTACAGCATCCAGGCTTGATGAAATCTGAAAATTTAACTAAGAGCATGCAGTTGTTTGTTAGTCAGATACTGACCACGCCCACTTCCAATTGACATGCATAGAGTTAAGAATATAGAACAGACAAATAATATATATTGTACTCTTTAGAACTGTATTCAATTTCTTCATTTTTTTTTCTACAAAGCACGTCTTTAAATTTAAATTTAAGACAAGATTTAAATTTTAAATTAAATAATTATTTACAATTACTAGATTGTTTATTGCAACATAATTAATGGCAGTAGGAGTAAACAACCATATGATGTAACTTAATGTATGTACATATTATTGTGGTGACGTATAGACAATTAGCAGAGTCCAGCATCAGGTGATGTATTCATGAGGTGTCCCATGTTATTTCAAGGCTCACATCACAAGTCGCTAAATACAATACTACTAAATATATCTTTCAAGGTCATTGAAAAGAATTTCTCATTTTAATTAAGTCTAATTAATCATTTTTGGGCCATACTTTGGAAATTTCATACTAGAAGTAATTGAAAAAAAAATTTCTACAAGAAATTTTTTTCAAAATTACTTATTCATTTTTTCAAAATTAAAAGAAGGAATAAAAATTAGTATAACCGTTTAAAAAAGTCCACAAATTGGAGAAAGGATATCAAAAAATTGTATAAAAAATCTTAAAAATTCAGGAAAATGTAAAATCAAACTGTAAAAGTTTACGTCTGCGATTTTTGGAAATATTTATATTTTCCAAAAACTCCTTAAAATTGCCCAAAACTCTAAGGATGAAAACGAATCCGGAAACGTTTTCTAAAAATCTGAACAAACTTATATGTGTAGTTTAGCTCAAGATAAACCTTGTTTATTTCTCTCAATACATTTATGAGTGGTTTTTTCAACGAAAATATGATTTTCTAGGTTTTTCATTTAGATTTTCTGGTGTCGTTTTTTGGATATAAGTCAAACGTTTTAAATGGTAACACTGACGTGTAATACAGATTAAATGTTGTTTTTCTAAGCCGAGTTCGGTCGGGGTTTTTATATCCCCTCCTTGGTAATAAATATTTATGAAAAACTATCTGAACTTTGATTATTATACTGAGAAAAAAAATTAAACAAATAAATCCTTAACGCAACAGTCCGTTGTGAGCCTAGGCCTGCTAAACTGCTTTTCATAGGATAGCGTGTGTGGTCAGCACATCGAGTTTCCGTCGCCGTAATTTTAGCTTTCGCTACTAATTGTAGTTCTCCACTTTTCTAAACCACTCTAACTATTAGACCAACCGGGAGTGTAAAGCATATTCAGTTTTAAAAATTATTTGTGAAACACAATACAGTATCGCTAAAAAAAATTTTTAAAAAAGAAGAAGAAGAAAAAAAAAACAGCTCTAATAGTCAGAATTTTGGTAAAAATTAACATGTATATAATTGAATATGAATGAAAAAATTATCCCAAAAATTCAAAATTGCGACCTAGGTTAAACAGTTTTTAGATAGTTCCTTCCCATTAATATATTGCTAATTGGACAACATTATTTATTGATTCTTATAGAAAGATTACCATAAAATGTCGCCATTTTGTCTATATGGCCATTTTTTGTTTAAATTACGAAATAATTTAATACTAAAACTTAGTATTACATATACAAGAAAATTTACAAACGGAAAATTTGAATCTATAACATAAAAAGTTCGAAAATCCGCCTGGCTGAACTCCAAAAATAAAATAGCTAAACATTTTATTGTATTAATATATTAAACTGGCGATATACGTTTAACAGCTGACTGCAGTAGAGACTCAAAATAAAACATCCCGTCAATTTTTAACGGGACTAGACAGGTTTTACATTGAGAATAAAAATAAAATATGGGTGAAGGTCGTTCGTTAATAGGATTGCCACAGATCTGAACACAAGTGGAGTCGGCAACAAGTTGCAAACTTACTGTTTATCTTGGAGCCCATCTTGGTTGATACAACAAAATATGGCAACATGTTACGATGCGAATTTCTATTACTCTTTATACTTTCTTACAAGCATAGAGAGAGTTATGTTGGGCCAAAAAATTAGTAGTTTTTCGTGGAAATATTCTTTGAGGGTCTCTGAGCTTTAAAAATAAAATTTTTGGTGCCTTCCGTCTACGCAGTATTGCACAGCCCAAACGAGTGATTTTGGTTAAATTTAGCAAGTGGGCATATTTCGATATTTTTAAAATTCAAAATTACGATCTCAAAGTAGGTTCTAACGATTTTGATAAAACTTTGCTTAATTATGACTACTTACTAAAACAAAATTTACTGTTCGCAATGTCCCACAAAATGCCGGTTCCTTGGTTATGAGTACGAGTTTAGCAATCCCGAGATACCCTAATTTGAATCTACACTTTTTTCGTGTAATATTGAATTAAATGTCTTTCTTTCATCTTTCCTCTCTGGTCTCTCTTGACCAACTTTTGTTCTCTTCCGACCTGACTATATATATAAATTACTATTTTCAACTATCCATTCATTACAGACTCATTACAAAACAATAATGAACAACCGAAAAACTTTTTCAAAATGCTGCTATTTTAAAACATTACCACTATTTTATGAATCTTATTCAATGATAAGTTTACAAGCTAAATTTGACTAAATTCAGACTATTATCGTTAATTTGAAAGTTGTTTTCAAACTGTAAAATACGTTTGTGCATCATTGGTGTGATGAGATAAGGTTGGTGTGTAGGGGGGGGGAAGCAAATTAACTAATTTAATACGTGGGGGTGACCATACCTTAAGAGCTTATTAATTGCCTTAACCCCCTCTAACCCAACATCACTCCTGTTACCCAGCTCTTAATGAATTAATTATAACAAACTAATTTGGAGGACATACATTATAATTATAAAAATATCTAGACAAAACACCAAATCCAATATGGGTAGTCCGGTGGCCGGACAAATTTTACCGGCCTTACCGAGAATATCGGAAACGCCATTTCCCGAAATTATTAGTTTAGAAAACTTGACTCAAAATAAACTGCTCAAATTGGCAGCGCTCGATTCCCATACACTGCATTTCTCGCTCCCGAAGTCACAGGCTTTCAGTCTGAAAAGGACATCACAGTTGTCCACTGGCTTCTGGAAACCATGCCGTTGGTGATCGCGGTTGCACGTGATTGCACTGGCAACTTGAAGCGAGACCGAAAATTTGCATCTTAAACTGTATGCAATCGAGATCCTAACCACAATTTTTAAATCAGCATAAAATGATTCTTTGATTAAGTACGAAATTTGGGCGGAAAATGATCCTCCGATATTTTAAAATATATAGGTCTAATATTACAACATCTAAAGCATCTCCTAAGTTACACATACAGTTAATCAAAAATTAAGAAACATCATTGAGAAGAAATCCAAGGCAAACAATAATGTGAAACTTCAATATGTGGGTCGAAGGATTGTAGTTTTATGGGTTCAGTTCAGATAGCACCAGTGTGGGAGAAATCGGGACATGGAATATTGTACACTGTCCATGAAGTTACAAAAATTTAGCCGTTACATGGCAACACTAATTTTTGAGCTTCAAATCATACCATGGAGATGGCCTACATCTTTGTGGGTAAAATCAATTGTGGGCGCAATAAATACTCCATGGTAATGTTATTTTCAAGAGGGAAAATCCCAATATAGCTAAATTTCCTCTATTAGAAAGTCGCTTTAATCCATGGACAAGTGTCCTCGCTTATAATATTCAAAGCACTGGATTTACTGTTAGGCCATATTATTTCTCAAGGCTAAAACGCATCAGGAATCCTTGCTCGACGTTGTAGGCGGTAAAGTTTAAAGACTTACAATTTCCGGTCAGACAAATATAGGTATGTAAAATCGTTTCTTACTTCCTTATCTGTTGTCCTCTTAATACCCTTCTAAAAGAAGAGAAATCTTGTTTATTTCAGTTTTTCAAAAATAGCACGGACCCGTAGAGTTTGTTATTACTTTGAACACCACCGCTTTGAATCCCCGAACTATGGTCAAGGTCAAATCATACCTTAAAATTGTACATGATGGTCGAGGAAAAGGGTGATAATTTTACAACCTCTTTAAAATCTGATTCCAACTGTGAGTCACCGTTTAAATTTGTACCAAATAGTTTCAGAGAAATTGTGTTCTAGCTAAAAATGTGTCTTGGATTTTTTGTTTTATTTAATGGTTCTGAAAATAATGCATACACATTACTAATTAAAAAATAATACGAATCGTACAACATTTTTGGTCAATTTGAAATGACCTTTTAATATACAGCCCAATTTTGCAAGCCCTAAAGGACCTCTAGAAGATGTATTCAATATTTTGTTTTACAACATAAAACCACGTTAAGATAATTTTCATAAATAGCAACTGTTCATAATGGTTTTAGGGCGATTTTATTTTTTTAATTTTAATGGTGATTCTACTGAAAATTCTATTTTTTAATTTTTTTAATTTGAGACGAAACAGTGAATATTTTTAAAGAGAATAAAATCATACTAAAATGTGATTTTTATGGAATCGTGAATATAAAATATCATTTTGAAATTTTCAACTTACAAAAAGTCCTTTTTGGGGGTTTGCAAATGTACAAAAAATGTCATTTGTACAAAACATTATCAAAAGATATCCTTAATGTTACTAACACCCTCTATATATTAAAAAAAACTCCTTTCTAGAGACCACGATTAGTGCACATTTCATAGATCTAGGTTAAACTCATCAATAGCTGATGAGAACATAAAAAAGTTGGGAGTTTTGCCAAATCTTGATACTGTACACTTTTTAGATGACATTTCGAATTAGTAGACTATGTATATTGTGTAACATCAATATCAGATTCCTAATGTCAACACAAAATAGTTTTCAATTATTTTAGTCCATGCAAGTTTATTTTATCAATTTATTTCAGTTTGTCCCGAAAATTTCAAGAGGATTTATTAGTCCAAAATGAAAAATGAGCCAATGATGACGTCTTAAATATTCAAATATCTCAAAATTGGCCTACTCATAAACTGTAATACTGTTAGATTCAGTTCAATTTTTTTGTTTAATCAGCTATGATTTTAAAATACACTTATAAGGTGTGGTTGAGATCTCTCATCTGTCTCAAACTATTGTGGGATAACAGCTGGTTTAAAACGAGATACCACTTTATTTGCCATAAGAAGAATTGAGGAAATTTATTTAATTTTATTTATTTATTTTTTTCGAATTTTGGAGTTCCAAAAGATATTACTCAAAATGTTTAAATAAAAAGAGATCAAATAATACCTTGTTTTAAAAGTCTGTAAGAAACATTAAACAAAAAATCTTTTACAGTTTCAAAATTGTGGCCTTAAATGTGTGATCATTTAAATGTGTCCTATCATAAAACAAAATGATTACTGTAAACAAAATTGAGATAAAATAAACAATCAGTATGTAACGAGCTTTTAAACATGTTCAGTTTGTCAAAAGTGTAATCTAAACTTCGCAAAGCTGAAATTTTTATAATAGAAAATTCTTATAGCTCAAAAATTTCAATTTTGTTTTTTAAAGGCTAAAAACCAACAGATAGACACTCCTAGCCCTTGAATACCCTAATAATGTCAGGATCAAAAGAGAAGAAAAGTTGGTCAAGAGAGACCTGATAGGAAAGATGAAAGAAAGTGATGAAGAAGGAGCAAATTCAGCTAGTGTCTCGAGATTGCCACATCCTATAAAATGAGCCCGGAAGGATAAATTTAAAAAAGAAAAGAAAAGCCAATTAGCATTCATTTAAAGGTTATAAAAAGATAAACAACATTAATATTTAAAGTATATTGTATTAAAAAAATAAAAATATTATTACCTCTATTATTACTGTTTGCAAATGGGAGTTTAAAAAATGAGAGATTTAAGACAAATTAAACAACTCACAAGTTGTACAGGCATCATTGGATTTGGTATAAGCATAATAATAGAGTATGAATAAAACTTAATAAATAAAGCAAACTTCATAACCAAATTTTGGATTCTACCCAGGATTTGAACCAAATATCAAGATACTACTTCCCATTAGAAAATGTTGAGATTTAGAATTTTTTTAAAATTTGCGTAAGAGAAGTTAGGTTTAACTTTTGAAAACTGGACATATCAATTACAAACTCCTTTCATAATGATTCTTTATTGTGCCTCAGTCACAGCCAAGGTGAGCAAAACACATTTTATTTTACATTAAAAAATGTTTCTCTTTATGAAACCTTAATAAGATATCATTTGACCTTTGTTTATATTTGAACATTTTGAGAAACAGACCATTACCTCGTTTTTAAAACCTTAAATTTTTACTCATAATTCTGCGTACCCAAATTAATGAATTATCATGTTATAAACCAACCTCATATCTCCAACCGTTTCCTTACAATTCATTTGAGAAAGGTGTTCTGGATCATCATGTATATATGCAATTGATCAAAGGCTACATATATTACAATTAGAAAGGAAATTATCAATAATATGTTTACATATTAATTTTAAAAATCCCACGTATTACAAAGATTGTCAAAGTTTTTTATTCAGATGTCTCGTTTGAACGGTTGTAAATTCATTTTTGAAAAATATAGTATATATAGCCTACATAAACGTTCTTAATCATAAAAATTTAAATCCTTACAATAAAAATTACTAGTTTTCAACACATACATTGACTTTGATATCTCTCACATAAAAAAGTTTGTGTAATGTTGAGAACACAGTTAAAATACACGAACATCAATTTCGTGTAAGTCAATATTTTGTTAGGAATCTTGATTTTTAGACAACTTGATTAAAAAATAAAATAAATGACATGTTGGTTGGTTACAATTTCGACCTACTTCTTGAACTCAATTGAGTAAATTAATGATGACAACATTACAAACAGAGTTCATTTAACTCTGATCTTTGTTGTACAAGTCTCATTGATTTATAGCTGTTCTTTTTAAAAAAAATATTTAAATTATCTTGATAGTATACAAAACAACAGTGTGTGTATAAGATTAAATATGGAAATGAAATAATAAACACAGAGTCCATGATCAGTCTGCCAAACTTTGTAAAGTGATTCAGTCCATCTTAATTTTAAAAACAATTTTTTTGTAATTACATGTTTTCCAACACTAAGCAGTTAATATTTACAATGGCTACTAAATTGACAGCTGATTACTGAATGATCAAGAAAATCTCTTGTGTGTTGTAGTAAATTAGTTATGATATCTTGGTTATTTTATAACATAAAATAAAATGGTTTTCAATATATTTGGCACCAAACATATTTCTTCTTGTAGTTTAAAGGCAAACAACTTCTTATTCATCATCAACATAAAAATAAAGACTCCTAGCCCTCGAATATTCTAATAGCGAAAGGGTCAGAAGAGAACAAGAGATAGTTAAAAAAGACCTGATAGGAAAGATGAAAGAGAAGGATTTAAACCAAGACTACACGAAAAATGTGTAGATCCAGCTAGGTTACCTCGGTATTACCAAGCCTGGAAGTGTTTCCCCTTTTAAATGTTTAAGTAAAAAACTATATAATTGTGTGATACTTTGGAACTACTGTTATAAAATATTTTGCAAAATTTTGTATCGATATCTCAATCTGTTCTGGTCTTTATAACTTGTTTTTGAAAAAAATACAAACGGACGGAAAACTAAGCAATTTTGGACACATGTTTATTTAAACTTTTTTCTTCATTTTCATGTCCAGAACACCCACGAAAGATTAATTACAACATATTTGTCATTTTGATGTGCAATCTATTTTTTTGCTTTTATGTATTACTAATACCCTACATTCTAGATTATAGTATTGAGTATTTAATTAATTTTTAAATATAAAAAAACAACATAGCACGCAGAATAATTGGCGGAGGTACAATCTGGTTCCTACCACACATTGTTTCGTTCTCAATAACATCTATAAATTAATGAGGTAATGTTCATTAACTTTAGAAATTTATTTTAATTTTACCAGAAAAAACTAAATGTATGTCTACACTAAATGTAAGTTACTATTTACTATTTATTACAGCTTCAAATATTTTCTATTTAAACTCTTTAATGCCAATGCATTAGTTTATTATTTTTAATAATGTTAATAAACAACTGAAAGTGAATAGGCTACTTGCGATTGTTACAATGTTAGTGTTGGGATTTGCATTGAAGCGGCTTTTGTTCATGGTGTTCTTATTAAGGTGGGCAGCATCACTATCACCGCTATTCTCTTCATTAGAATCCGATGACTCTGATAAATTTACTGACTGGCTCTATTACAATGTTAACTACACTGTCACTTTCATAATATTTGTTTTCTATTTTGATAATGTGATTAATGAGGTGTTTCCAAAGCATGAAAGGTATTATACAAAACCTCTAATGATATTGTATTTAAATGTTTTACTACTCTTTGACAATTAATTTTTTTAATAAGCTCAAACAACCTCAATAGTATTTAGTTTATAATCAGCTACAGGGTGTAAAATTCTGTCCAATAATGTTTCTTCTATCAAAAGAGTTATTTTCTAAAGTGTGTTCATTGTGATACACTTATGGGCAATATTTTTTTTTTTCAATATACTAATCAATCAAGTAATGATATTGTCTTTTAAGCTATGTATTGGTTCTGTTTTTTTTTTTCCTTTTCTTTTTTTCCCCTTCTTTTTCTGAATTAAGTAGGCTACTGCAAGACATGGATTCTGATATAATAATAGTGGATTTTTTTTAACTGTATGGCACTTGAAACCGTTCTTTGTAATGTTATGCATTTAAGTGGTAAAAAATATATATATATTTTCTAAAAACTACTTTGTGCGTTATTTAAATAAATGGTGCAAAAAATTGCAAACTTTTTCACACAATCAAAGTACTGACCAAACAAAGTCATATGTTACCAAAAATGTCAGTTTGGTAGTTGTCGCCAAATAATGAAAATTAATCATTGACAATTGGAAAAATATTTATGTAAGTTATTTAAATAGTACCTATGCTTGAGTCATAAACATGTCCTTAGTGTAAACTGTATTTCATTAAAATCGAGCTTTAAATGATGATGGTCAAGTTTCATTTTTACTTTTGTCAATTATTCCTGAACTGTATAAACTTTTCTCTTGTCATTTTGCATGTGTTTGTGTCATTAATTTTCCATTTTACTAAAATTTGAACAAAATCAGTAGAGCTGAGTTTGATAAATTACATACTTTATGTTTTTATGGCAGATTTTGTTATTCTTTTTATTTTGTTTGAGTCCTTAGAAGAGTCACTTGTGTAATATTTGATCGTTAACGAGGTGATTTTGAGAAAATTTAATTTTGCGTATAAAAATTAAAAAAATCCCAAGATACGGCTAAAATATCAAATATGATTAAAATCGGTCCACACCGATATATGACCTGTATAGCACTGCACAGATATAGACCAGATATTATGTTTTCACTGCAATAAACCATTAGACTACACATTTCTTAAATAATGAGATGCATATTTGACAAGACATGTAGTCAACTGTATTTCAAGGACTGATTAACTCCATGTTTTATCGGTTTCATATATACTAGGTATATTGTACAGCCTTCTTCACCAAGCCTCTTAATTTTCAACAAATAATCAGTACAGGCTCTTTTAATAACCATTCATTCCAAGTCTTCCTTATTGGGGAAATTATCTATAACTAATGTTACTGTGCAATGTTTAACACAGGGAAACTTTCTTTTTACATAACTTAATGCTGGTAAATACTCAAATGCCTACTCCTTTTAAATATTCGTTCAGCTGTAATTTTTGACCATTCTATATTCTACCAAGATTCACTTATAACACGTTTTTTACAGTGATTTCTATATTTAAACATTCTCTAGTTCTCTTAACTAGAGCCACCTAACTCATTTCCAATATGAAAGACTGGAATCTACATGCAATTTGTTACCACCCATATCAGTAACCAGTGCCATTACTAATGACCATTATTGAGAGTTGCACTTGTTGATTTTTTTTTTTACATTTATTGTTGGATAAACAAGCTTACATCAATCAAGTTTTGTAAAGAAGACAATGGTACCAGTTGGAGACACGCCTATTTAAATGTATTTGGATTAAAAGCTTTTTATAGTGTGAACTGTATGTTAATAATTTAACCACCTAACCCAACCTAATGATTCTTGTAGTGGTACAATGAAACAGATCAAAAATCAATAACACAATCAGATTTTTTTTTTTTCCCCAAATACAGTACTGTCTTGCACCTAATATAAACTTAGTTTGATTTATGGGTAGCCCATAATCATAAGATTTTTGAATTTTTCTCATTGACTTCCAACAATTAACCTATTATTGTAATGAGCTAATAAATATTTGATCAACAAGCATTTTAATTACAAATGCAAAAAAAATAAAAATTTAAAACACTTGATGTACAATATGAAACATTCACATACTCTTATATGACCTCTGGAACAAACAGAATACAAATGTTGAGCAACAATTATCACCGATTAAAAAGAAAATAGCAGTGAATATCGCAAGTTATCATATCAATATTCATAAAAAGTGCATCAATCCGAAGTTTATATGCAGAAGAGTCCTGTCTTTAAATAAAAGAATATTAGGCTATTCTAAATATATACGATATATGGAAAGCTTTTGAAAATTAGCAAGCCTTTTCTAACTATAATATTATTAATGTTATCATTAAACAAATTGTAAATAGAATTAATATTTACAACAAATATTTGGGCTAGTCTATTGGGATAACACATGGCAGCAACAATTGTATGTTACAAATTGTTTGTGTTTATTTTTTTGTAAATAATGTTGTTTAAAGGCTTTTACCATGTAGCCTATATTTATAACTCAATAAAAATTATACATAGAAATATCAAATCTTGAAATGCTGTTAAGAATAATAAAACTACTATTAGGTAGCTGAAAAGGTGAATTTTAACATTACTACATTTACTCATGTATTAATCCAATAATTATGCACTCTACCCTTCCCTAAAATTTAATTAAGAAAATTGCTTACTACCTACCTTATTTTGAACAATTAGATCATATTAGATGTCGCAAGATAATAAACATACATATTGTTAACTTTTGACAATGACAAATAATAAATAACAACTCACACTTAGGACACACCATGACTGACAATACTGACTTATACATCGAGTGATGATACATTCACTAACTTGAATAACGTAGTCATAACTATTTTCATAGTCATTTGTAATAAATAACAAAACCTGGATTTCATACTCTTTAATTTCTTATTTTATATTAAACAAATGTATTTTCGTACTTTAAAAGTGTTTATGAAATTAAAAATGATCTAGGCCTAATTGTTTTAAAATAAGATAGTCGTGACAAATACACTAAAGTAATGATACATTTTAACATTATTCGCTTTCATTAATTAGAATATAACCTAACAACTGTATTCTCTTGTTTTCTATATGTTATTTAACAGTGAAAAAATGCATTTTGGGACTTGAAATGTTTATTGCGCCACATAATATGATCTGATACTTTTCATTAGAAGGTAAATACTTTATATTTTCATGATTTGTTACAGAAAAAACGAAGGGTTAGATAGAACCCATATTTACCATTTGAATAACATAGCCTATTTATTAAATTTAGGCTATCCGGTAAGTTACACAACCTTACCGGACCTACACGCAAATTAGAAAAAAAAGACAGTTATACAATTTAGAATATCAGTAAAACCTGTCTTGAAGACTAAAAAATTTAGCCCTGGTTCAACTGAAGTTGGTAAATATCGATTCTAGATCGTCCTTCGATTATTCTATAAAAAAAATCATAAAAACATAAAGTCTTTACCTTCTAATAAAAGGATTAGATCATATTATATGGCACAATAAACATTTCAAGTCCCAAAATGCATAACTTTAATATAAAATGATATCTACCTACAAAAGTACAAATTCCAGTTTCGTAGGTTATGAATGCCAACGTTAATACCAATGACAACGTTCATCAAGTCACTGCATCTAAGATCGCTTGTTCTATTAACTCTGCTAGGTTATCCTATATATTTTTACACATGCGTATTATACCTTATTATTATTACGTTGTATGATTGAAGATAGCCACCTGAACTATTGAATATATATATAGCCACCTGAATTGACCTCGCCGATGTAATTTACGTCCCATTTTGTACTTTACACAACTTAGATGCTACTAATTGTGAAGTCTATTTCAATACTTTAATATTCCTATTTTCTAATAAACTAATGCATTTTCTGACTTTATAAAAGTGTCTTACGAAATTAATTGATCTAATTGTTTTTAAATAAGGTAGTCATAACAAATAAATTAATGTAGTCATACATATTATTAGCCTTTCATTAATTAGACTTTAACCCAACAGCATGCTGTATTCTCTTGTTTTCTATGTGTGTTATTTTTAACATTGAAGAAATGCATTTTGGGACTTGGGTAGGCCTAAATGTTTACTTTAAGGTGGCGCCGTATTTTATTTTTTCATTGTCTACTACATAGGCTACACTACTTCATAAGAATAAATAATGTTTTCCTTGCGCCGATCACTATTTTTCACTGAAAAATCACAATTTAAAAACTATTAAATTGAGAGGTTTATAGGTTACACTTAATTGCGGGACATAATAGGAATATGAATAATGTATGGTTTGACGCATGCGCCTTACACATTGACTAAGCTAAATCGCTATTAACCTGGCTAAACCTTTCGTATGTTTATTGAAGTTAATAATTTGCTTACTTTTTTTTACCCACACAGGTTTAGCCAGATAACTATATATATATATAAACACCTGGCCAAACCTTAATTTGAAATTAGATCATGGATAAAATCTGTAGTCACGGATATTATAGATTGAAATACCTTTAATAACATGAGACGTAAACATTTGTCATTATGTCTAACCTATAAATACATAAGATTTGATAGTTTTTGATTGTGATTTTTCAGTGAAAAATAGTGATCAGCGCAAGGAAAACATTATTTATTCTTCTGAAGTAAGGTATGTAGTAGATGATAAAAAAATAAAATCTGAAAGATACAGCACCACCTTAAAGTAAACATTTACTGGGACTTGAAATGTTTATTGCGCCATATATGATCTGATCCTTTCATTAGAAGGTTAATACTTTGTTTTCATGATTTTTTATAGAAAATCGAAGGACGTTCTAGAACTGATATTTGCCCTGAAGTTAATAACCCCTAGAACTAGGTTAGAACCCCAAAGTGAAAATATATTCAAATGTTCTAATGACCTGATTATACATATTATAAAAGGTCTACATTTCTTACTATGGGCTAGATCTTTTAATAACCTTTTAAAAGGATATCTCCGACTAAAGTAGCATAACATACTTAAAATTAAGCTACATAGCCTAATACAAAATACGCCTAGTTTACAATTCAACTTGTTAACATCTGTGAATTTAATTGTTTATTGCTATAATATTAACAAACAAAAAATGTATTTAATTAAGCCTATTACTACAATTAGCTAGGCTATTAAACTTTCTCGTCATTTTTCATTAAAAAAATAAAATAAAGTACTGTACTTACAATATACAGGATAATTGAAAGGTTATCAGGGCCAAGAAGGACCAACACTTTATTTCTCAATAATTATGAGTCAATATTTAATTGTTTTTAACTTTCGAGATTAGCATGTAGATAATATACTTTGAAAGTTAAAACATATACTAATTGACACTATACACTACGCACATTTATGTCTCTCCACTTTAAACGTTTAATTGTTACTTGCTCTAGTTCTCAATCGCAACACTTTTATACAAAACCACTCCTCCAGTTCGTATGTTGTATTTTCGGAAAGCCAAGAACCAATCAACGACCGAGTATAAGAGGGAGGATAGTGGCGTGATCCTTGATGACGTAACGAGGACTGGATCAATGGTAGACACATGGTGTTGTGCATTCCGGATTCAAGATGTGTGCTTGTCACCCGGATAATCGAACAAAAAGAACTATGTACAGCATGCATTTAAAATTTAAATCAAAAGCGATTAATTTTTATATACTTCCTCATTTAATACTTATTAATGTACCATTTATTTTAAATTAATTTTAATGATTTACGATAGAAAAGGAGGAGATCCACGATGGCGGCTAATAATACTTAAAACCATGACATACTGTATATGTTTCTGGGGTTACAGAGACAAATTTAATTTATAAATATCTTAACTCTGTTGTAAAACCTGGTGTTTAACTACTTGGATTAAATATAATTATTATAATTTATATTACATGATATTTTAATATAAACTTTGGTAGATAACACCAACGATTGGTAAATGCTCTGATTATCCCCTCATCATAATAATCATTTTGTACATCTATGATATTTACCTTTTCCTTTAAAAGATAAAATTAGTTATTGCTCAATCTATGACTGTTAATAATTAGGATGTGTTTATAGAGCTTTGCTAGGGTGTTTTCGTCAATTTAATACATTATTATTTACAGGAACAAGTTTTAGCTACGGGTTAAGTGCGTCTTTTTTTTTTCAAATCCACTTGGTTAGTGAGTAATTCAAGTGGTTAATGTCCCGATTCTATTATTTCATTTCTACACTTTAATGCTAACCATATTTTTATATTTGTGTGCGAGTGCTGTTTAATTTCTCGTTTTTGTGTCTATTGTTGATTATAACCTCAAAATATTCGCAATGGTTATTTTTACAAATTTTCCTCCTCCTACAGAAGGTATTAAAATTGAACAACCATGCACCACTGTGTTCTTCAATCAAAGAGAGATAGGAAAAGGTTCCCTTTTTGTATCTGAGAGGTAAAACTTTATTTTTAAAATTATTATTTGGCTAAACAATCTCAAATCCAAAACAATTTAGAGCTGTATAAGTTGAGGCCTATTTTGAATGAAAATATTTATTTTTACTAAATAAATGGTTCATTTGACTATCTCTAAAATACTATCCCGAGTCTAAAGTAAACAAGGAACCATAAGTGTCTAGCAATTGTTAGACTTTTCTCCCAAAGCTGGACTCTCATTCCATTTTTCAGTTTTAAGTGAAATGGAATAATTTTACAACATTCATCTCTAATTATAAATTTAAACCTAACCTGTCTCTAAGTACTAAATATTCTATTTGTATCCATATTATTTGTTAGCCTATATTTTTTATAAAGGTCAACTATTTTTACAAGATACATGATCATTTAATGCCTCATATTTATTTACGCAATTCACATCTAGACCCTAATGATTTGAATATAATTAAAATTTTATTCATACACTTAAAATAATAGACAAAATTTATTTAGCCTTGACAGCGGATATGTGTTGTATAGGACAGACACGTATGGTTAGGTTCTATCCATATGAAAATTATCGCAAGTTCTATTAAAAATTCAAACATAATTTATAACTGAGAAGCAAAATATTTTTCGAGTCGTGTGACAAAGTCTATGAAGTTTATATACAGTTGTTCATTGTCACAAGTACTTAAAAATGAATAATGGTTTAGGGCCATTCCATGAAAAATGAGCCTCATAAGAAAAAAATTATTTTAATAAATGTATTTATTTTATATTGATTTTACTGTCCTAACATGTTTAGTTTTAAGAAATAAGAAAGAAAAGTTTCGGGAAACTTTTTTTTGTGGTAATTTTTAAGTGTACAAGTGAGGGAAGTTACATGTTAGTAGGCCCATGTTAGTTACATACTGTTGAGGCCCAATTTTTATTTTATTTTTTCTTCATTATTTTGGTACTATACACCTGTCTTCATAAGAAACTACCATATCCGACGTATTTATAGGTTAAAAGATAATGGCAATGTTAATAGAGTATGGTTTGACGCATGTACATTACACAATTACCGCTAGATCGCTATTTCATATCACAAGATATATATGTCCAGATGCCTTTTGTATGTTTATTGAAGTTAATAATTTCCTTACTTTGCGATACACATATATAAACACCTAGCCAAACCTTATATATATATATATATATATAATATATATATATAATATATATATATAAAACCACCTGGCCAACCTTTCGTAAGTTTATTGAAGTTAATAATTTGAAATTAGATTATTAATATGGAGGATTCACAGCATGTCACGTCATCTGTGATATTAATTTCCTTACCTTAATACGTTGGGCGATAATAATACATTACATCCTTGACACTCCAATTCCAACTAATAATATTGAGAATTCACACTAATTGCATATTTGTGTTAGACACTAAATTGCGTAGTCATAAATTACATTATTAATACGAAGGATTGACAGCATATCACGTGATCAGTGATCTCAGATATAAGCATTGACATTTCTTTAGTAACATATAAGACGTAAATGTGAACATTAGCCATTAAGGATAACCTATAAACCCGTCGATTTTGTTGTTTTGAAATCGTGATTTTTCGGTTAAAAAGAGTGGCCTGCGGAATGAAAACATTATTTATTCTTATGAAGTAAGGTATGTAGTAGGCCTATACAATAAAAAAAAAACTCTGAAAATTACAAGTTACCTTAAAGTAAACCGGAGCATAGGCCTAGTTATAACTTGGATGAGTAACCGCTTGTAAACAAAACTTGGAAAATTTCAGTTGGGATTAGTGTTGGTCAAACCATTGAACAGTCAACATGGAGTGTGACATGTGTGAATTATGTTTGTTCAATATCAGTAATTTCAATAATTTACAAGTTCAATACTTATGTTCATCACAATATTGTAAAAAGAAAATAAGTGCTACAGGTGTAGTTCTTAGGGTTTATATAGGTTTATTTGCGCGTAGATCAAAAATATGGCTATATATACCTTACTTGACCTTGTAAGGTAAAAACAATATCCAATCACCGAAGTCAAGCAACCATGCTCACATGGTTAGTACAGTATTTGGAGACTCCTTGGGAACACCACGTGAAAAATTCAATTGGGATTGGTATTGTCATATCATACATAGGTTTATTTACGCTTAGGTTAAGTAAGGTGGTTTTATATATATAGAGCTAACTACCTTACTTGACCTTGTAAGGTAAAAACAATTCACATACAAACCTATTTTAACGTGTAATTCATTATATTTTTTCCGTGAAAAACATTTTTCCTCACAAAAAAAAAAGTTACTATTTTAATGAAGACAGGTATGTTGTACAAAATATCAAAATTGGGGTGCTACAGTAAACAATTACCCAAAAATGTTGTATTTATAAGTCTAAATTATGTTGCTGGTTAAATTATCGTACAGAGCGATAAGAAGGTTCAAAGTTCACGCGATAACAGTGGCTTGCGGGAGACACGCGGAAGGCCAGTTGTGACAGTACCGTTATATAATTATATATAATGACAGGTTTGGCCAGGCAGCTATATATATAGGCATATATATAGCTACCTGGCCAAACCTGTCATTATAGGCCTGTCAAACCTGTACGATGGCCTTGCGGGCCTTGAATTATATGTTTCTTGCTTTCTGAGAACATCCTTATGACCGTCGTAAAATATGAAAAAGTTTGGGGTTGACCAAGTAATTGCACAGAATTACCATGTTGCTTTATTTTCATTGGGACCTGACTTGAAAATATGTTAACTTTCCATAATTTTTGTTAGTTTTAAAATTTTCATTCAAATAGGCTCTTAGAGTTGTTTATTTATAAATGCAAATATAAAGAACAAAGCTTTGTAGGTTATACAGATCATTTATTAAAATGCAAGTTGGTTGTTAATCTTTAAACCCTAATCGTATGACATAATCACACTTAGTACTGTACTAACCATTAGTAAAATGTATGACTAATTATTATTTGTTTGTTAGGCCAAGGTATAATGACTAAATTATTACCAAATTATATCAAATATAGTTTACTTGACATACGATAATTATATTGTCAACATTTTTATGACTAAATTTAATGTATTATAAAAAACAAACTGTTGTTTTGATCAAAAATCTAATAAAATTTTCAAATTGTTTGAAAAATTCTTAAAAGTAGTCTATAGTTATGTAAAAAAGAAAAAAAACCATTTATATAATTTATTGATTTTCACAGAAATAATGTTTCACATTATCTATGTTTACAAACAGTCTGAGCAGAGGCTGGCTCAGTACTCTCCAATAAATGGTCATCTGCAGTGCATACAAAAGTATGTTGTCAGACACCTTTTCTGATATGGATAAAAGCAGCATACAGTTCTCTTGTTGGCAGTTCTATTAGTTCTTCGTATCTTCCAAGAACACCATAGATAATTCCTCATAATGACCTCTGAAGATTATGTTGCATCGTTGCATCAGTCTTTCTTCCAACATTGGGTAAATGAGTTGCTTGTATAACTCTGTCATAAACGTTTTACAACTCACGAGTTTCAATTTTTTCTGTTTTCATTGTATATTACAAAACTGTTGATACCAGCTATTTTATATTTATTAACCCATAAAATATGCACATTGGACATCTCTTTGTTCTTTTAGAGGAGCTCATAGGCCTAGTTTAACACATTCCATCGAATGCATCCACTCCTCCCTTAGTTGCATTTTAGAGATTATCATCTTAGGTTTATTTGTTCTTGCACCTTGATGCATAATTGATAGCACTCACAACTTTTTTTGACATTTCTTTTGTATGTGGCCAGTGTTTTTGGCCCATCAAAACAAAATTGGGCATTTCCAATAGGTGTTTTTTTTATCTCAAGCATTAAAGGAGGGTTTTCTTTTTTCTTTTTCCTTAATGTCCCTAAAATGGTCAGTTTGAAAGATTCATTTAACATTGATGTGGCCAATGGTATGAAGGTATGAACATGGACCATACCATTGTCCATCGTCACGTTCCTATTCGTCCCATGTATAAAAGGTTGTGTGAATTCCTTCATGAAAAACTCTGCTAAAGCCATTCCAACAGTACTTGTACCTTTACCATGATAGGGTGAAGCGTTAACATGTACTTCGTAGCGACGTCACACACCATCACTATCTTAAATCCATACTTTGCCAGCTTCTTTGGAATGTACATTTTAAACCCGCACCTACCAGTAAGTAATTGTGTATTACTTGTGGAAGGTTGTCCTAAGTCGTGGTTAGAATACTGTCTCTTTTTATCTATGTTTTGTTTTGATTTATGTTTACGGCAGTATATTGTTTCACTTGTACTGTTCCTTGCTGAGGGGTCAAAGTCTGTCCTAGAGTCAGATAAAATGTTTTCTTCTGATTCGCTTCCACTTGACGGGCCAATATCAGATTCTTCATCCTCTACTTTTACTGACTCCTCAGTTTATTTATTTCAGATGGGGTCTTTGTGTCATGACTTAAAATTACTTTACAAAATTAAAACAAATGTTTTACACAATTAATGAAATCACTACTAATATTAATTTGGACGGATAACTGTACAGAAACTTTAAACAGTATATATAACAGTGAATTTATATACAACGAAATTACTACAAATGTTTTATTTACATGAACAACAAGACCAAATAAATGTTATAAAAATAGTTACACAGACTATGAAAACTTTATCTACTTTATAACAGTTTATTTTTACGCATAAAACAAACAATAAAAAACACTAAACACCTAAAAATATCAACAAATAAGAAATATGATCAATGAGTGAAAACTTACACTATTCTTTTAAATATTCATAAAATTTACGATCACACGCTTTGAAAAACTAAACTGAACCATACGCTGCAGTAGATTATAGTAGCCAGAGTTAGGTTAAAGGATGTGGAGAGGTAGCCAGAGTTTCAAATTTCAAAGAAAGGAAGTTTGTACAGTCTGGACAAAAAACGTTTAGTCATAAAAATTATGAATGGTTACTATTAAAGGGTTAAACTGATAAAGTGTTTAAAATAGCTAATGTAGTGTCATAATATTCCTAACATTATGTAAATAGGATTTTAATTAATGAGGAGAATGATTTTTAGCAGAAGGTGTTTTTTGTTGTTGTATGCACCGAAAGTGTGATCTTCGTTTTCATATTGTTTTAAAATATTTGATTCATTAATAATTATGTATTTTATTTTTTTAATTTCAGTCGACTTTCATGGGTTAATAGCACTTCTGGAGAGGGCTTTTCTTTGGAGTATCCGCACATAGCAATACATGCAATATCTCGAGATATTCAAGCCTTTGGACATGAATGTATTTATCTCATGGTTGAAACTGGCACTGAAATGGAAGGTAAATCAGTGTTACCCCATTGTATCTGAATAGTAGCCTACAATTTACTGTTGATAAGCATAACTAAATTAAATAAATAGACAAATATATTCTATTAATCAATTTAAAATTTGGTACATAGGTTTTTGAATTTGACAAAATAAACAAAAAATATTTCAAAGGATTTATTTTAAGATTTAGGAAATGACTTATTTGTGTAAAACATTAAAACTAAAGACTCAGTCAATTGGAGATCATGAATTTTACTCCACTTTTACTGTTACATTTTTACCACTGTTACAATATTCTGAAATATTTAGTAACATTCATTCTTCTCTTTATTTCAAATTCGGTTTTAAAAGAATCACTGTTGAATTCTACTGAAATCAATAATTTTTATTTTATCGTAGAGAGTGCTAAATAGAATAATTAAATATCCATTTTTTGACATAATTTAAAAAGGTCATCATTTAAAACTGTTTTAGTGATTGTGTTGGTTTTCCTGAAACTGGCAATAGTCGCTGAGCAACTAGTATAATTAGTCTGTGGCAATAGTTGTTCAATAACTTGGTTAACCATTATCAATTGTTTTAAACTTCAATATTTGTTTAATTATGTTGATTTTGGAAAACCTGACCATCTATACTATCATTATTGGTTTATTGAATGTTATATGGAACTTTCCGCCTATCATTAAAACAAACGAAATAAGCCGTTCCAGCTGACAGCGAGTAAATAAGTTATTGATTGAGCATAAATTAATAATTTTTTCAATATAAATAGTTTCTTATCTTGAAAAAGCATAGTTTAAAATTTTTAAAATCTTACAATTTTCCCATATTGAAATTTGTATATTATTATAAGAAATCTTCATCTTAATTTGGTTTGTCCTAATTTCATATTAAAATTGTTGTAATTATTTTTGCCAAATACATGGGAAAATTTTAGGTTAAGTTATTTTAAAATTACCGATATTTTATAAGTAGTATTTTCTACCGGTTTTCCTGAAATAAATTATGTACTATGGCATATTTGTTCTGTTTTTAAGTACTGTGTACTTATTTCAGTTCAGTGTACCACCAACAGTTTCAGGTTATACTTGAAACAGTTGTTTGTCCATTCTATACATTTCATATTTGCTTTCGCACTCTTACATGTAGTCAATGATAATTGCGAGAACGAATTTGTCCCTAGCTGCCTCTTTCAGTGCTCATCACCCCTCTCATTGCACAATAGTTTTGGAAATTTGTTGATAATAGTTCTAATTGACACATCATTTTGAAACCAGAATTCTCATAGTACAGTAGATTCAAGACTACCCAGGCCTCCGTACTATCTGGCCCAGGCTGTGGTGTAAATCAAATTAATTTCGATCTACAAATTTAGTCTATAAAAACAGTTAATTAATTTAATTTTCTATCATAATGCCTTGTAAATTATATGCCCTATTTTCAGAGTATTCTTTTTCTGTGTAGTTTTTATTTCACAAGTAATTGTAGGCATTTGTCTTTGGAATTGCTTTATTGACAAAGGTCTGTTAGGTGTGCAAGTGATGAGCGCAACTTTTTTCATGTTTTTATACAAATAGTATGGTTCTATTATTTTACAGTATTCAGTGAGCAGAAGATATCTAAAACAATCGGTTGTTTAAGCACCATTCAGTTTTATTTGTGCTTTCGTTTTTTGATCATTTGTGTAATTTTGTTAATGCCCAATGAATATGAAATTTTTGTTAAATTCTTTAAATAAATATTGTTGTCATTTTATTTAACATTCGTTTTATAATTTCACTAACATTATTTCTTTGATCAAACCGTATAAACACAAGTTCAAATATGCCATAAAGTGCTACTAATCTTTAGTTTTCATGAATTAGGTTGTTGATTTCAAAGGTAGTTATTTGCCTTCAACATGTAGTTTTTCGGGCTATCAGGCTTGCCCAATCGCCACTTTAGGCCAGATAATCATGAGCCTACTGTATTAAATTTTATTTTTTAAATACTTTGTTCTTTTAAACTTCATTTTATTTTACTTTTGTAGTACTTTTACATAAACGTAAAGTATATTTGTTAACCTATAAATATATCTAACAATGAAACTAGGCTAAAATTTGAGTTCTTAATCTAATCTATATTTTTCTTTTCTTTTTTAAATAAGATTTTTAAGAATAATTCAAACTAGACCCATCTGTATCATTTCTTTGTGAAAGTTTAAGTTATAAACATTATTAAATTACGTGATATAAGTTTAATATATAAGTTTAATTAAAATATAAGTTTAATTTAAAAAATAAATTATCATAAAGTGCTTTTGTTTTAGATGCTGAAGAAAGCCCTGAAGATGATAATAGTGATAGTGGTAATGAAAACATGACAAGTGGAATGATTCAAATGCGATTTGTACCCGATGATAAAGGCAGTTTGGATGCTATCTACCATGCATTAAACGAATGTTCAGCTTTACATCCAGATCCAACGGATAGTTTTTCTGATGGTTGGTAAATTTTAAATATAGAATACTTTTTGGAGCTTATTACAAGCTTTGATTAATCAAATGAATACTCTTTATTGAATTGATACACATTTGAGACATTAGACTTTGATTTATTGAGATAATTCTATTTTAACCTATTGTTTATTGAAAGGTATTTGTTGTTAATTCCAGATGATTGTTAGTTATGACTAGTCCAAACTCCAGTCCATCAGCCTTCTGACATTCTATTAGAACTTGGTGATATTTCTTGAATTTTCATTTAATATTCGATACTGTAAAAATACAACAGTATTCGATACTGGTGTTCCTTGTCCATTTTTTAAATTTAAGTCATGACAGAGTGTACACATTTCAGAATCGTATATTCCAATTCTCTTCAGGTGCGCCACAAGACTGTCTTGTCCCGTATCGAGTAGTCCATATTTTCTTACGAGTATTTGTTTTCACTGATTGGTGGTACTCTGTTAGCTTGTGTTTTGATGAATTAGGTCCTTTTCTTTACTAGGTTGTCCGCCTCTTCATTTCCTTTAATCTTAACATATAAAGTTATCGAAGTGTAACATCTATTGATATTATGTAGAGCTCTAATCATGTTTTGTATTTCTTTTAAGGTTCTGTTAGTGATAGAACAATTTGATGATATTATTTGAATTACTGCTTTTGAGTTCGTTATTATGATTATATTATGGTGGTTGTGTGGTTGATTCATAGTGTGTTGTGGGTGTGAGATGACTTCAATTTTTGCATTCAGTTTATTTTATTTTTATTTTTTAAAGGAGTGCAGAAAAAAAGATGAATAAATGCCCGCTCCTATACTTCCATTCTCTTCTCGAGATCCGTTCTTGTATAGTTGAGAGAGCTAGTTGTTTGAAGACTCTTTTTTCTTGCACACATGTAACGACTACAATGGTACATTGTTTTGACATCTCTTCAGTTACTCCATGTTTTCTTTGTTTGCTGAAATAAGTATTTCGCTTATGTATTTTATAATAGGTTTTGATGTGGTGGTGTTGATTATATCTTGTGTGCTTCCTAAACAGGGATTAAAGTATCTCTATCCTGCTGATGACTTTTCTTTCTATGTATTTGATGTGTTCTCTCTAGTTTAGTTTGGTATCCATGATGTGCCAAGATATTTGTTGTCTTCACTTTTTGAAGTTTCTGGTTATTGTATTTCAGATTAAATTGTGGTCTGTTGTATTGTAATGAAAAGAATTGATACCTGGTTATTTCTGTATTTATTTCTATATTGTTATTTCTGCCCATTTTTTCATTATAACTAGTGTGTGATTCATTTTGTTTTCTAATGACGTTTGTTTGTATTCTATGTATTTTTTTTCTTTAGTTCATAAAATAACATCATCCGCAAACATATCATTGTATCTTTTACGTTTTTAATTTGCTTTGGGAGATCATTGATATATTATATGTTGAATAATATAGAACTCCTTGGGGGAAGTCTGAATTTACTTTGTATCTCGCACATTCATTTCCGAAATTAACTTTGGTCCATCTTTTGAAAAGGAATCTTAGAAATCATCTTTCTTAATATATTATTCTTTACTTTTAAGGTGAATTTTCGAAGGAGTTTATTTCTCCACACTGTGTCGTAGGCACCTTTGAAATCCACAAAGATTGCAAGTACTGTATATTTTCTTTTTGGTTAAATGCTTTTTTAAGTGCTTGTGAAAAACTTAATGTCTGATCTTTTCTGTCAAAAGAAAGATTTGCTTGTTCGTCTTTTTTATTTCTAGGTATCAGTTCTATGGGCGTCATCGACGGGGGGGGGGACGCGTCCCCCCCAATATTTGTGATGTAAAAATATTTTTGCTAAAAACGAATGATTTACTTAAAACTTAAAAGGTAAAACATCGGGCTTTGTCTTTACTAGGGTTTTTAACATTACATTTCTGTTACAAACTCATAAATAAATGCATAAAAACGATGTTTTGAGAATTTTAATTTAAAAAAATTTCCATACCCCCAGACCCCCGGCATATGTCCCCCCCCCCCAATAATGAACTGGTGATGACGCCCATGATCAGTTCATTCTGTTTATGATCATACGCTCTTGAATCTTGGCTAATAAAAATATGAGTGTTATTGGATTAAATAATGTTACATGGTTGGTCCTTCGATTTACTATTTTTAAGGATAGGTTTTATGATTGCTTTTGTCCAGTCTGAAGGCAGATCCAGAACTATGTAATGTTTCACATTTTTGAGCTTATCGTTTTCAAAGCATAATAGAAAGCATCTGGTAATTGCTGATTGTGATGTCAATAATCAGTAGACAATCCCGGTTCCGATCGACATATGTTAGCGGTTCATCTACTGTTACATCGGTTTATCGGCGAAACTTGGGCTTTGGATTGGCGACATATGAAACAAGATGTGTGATATTCAAAGCGAGATATATTAATCACTTAATAGATTATTTCTATATAGAATGGTCAGGAATGTGTGTCTAATCATAAGAATGTTTTAGAGTTAAAAGTTTAAATATAAAATAAATAATATGGTCAGGCTGACAACCCTGTTCGAATCATAGAAATGTTTAAGGATATTTATTGTATTTTATTATATAATAATCTTTTTATAATGTGATGACAATTCTTATACAATAACTGTATTGTCTCCAAGACTAATAAATAAATTGAAATTGACTCAATAATAGCCAAAAATGTTATCCTATGGCAATAACTAATATTTAATACACAAAATTGAACCTTAAATTAAATGAATTATCCCTATCTCTCAAAAATTAAATTTATTGCAATTTAGGGATATACCAGTACTTTATTGCTAGTTTTAATTTTTCAGAAGATGATATTTTTGAAGATGCAGATGAAGAAGGCGAATACCATTTAGGAAATGGAGGTGCACCTTATATTGGATATGGTTAGTTAATGTATTTTCAATTTATTTTATTTTGTATTAGTTTATTTAACTTTTCAGTTTATTAAATATATTCATATATTATTACAATACTTGTAAGAAAATCTTTGAATGAGCACTACTTGTAGAAAATACAATCACCAAATGGAAAAAACATAAATTTTTACAACAATATTTATTTTATTATTTGGATTATGAAACTGCAATCAGGTTTTGCTGTACCTAAACCATGAGGTCCTCTATGCTCTATGAAAAAATCAGCACTTCAGCACTTCACATCAAACCTGCCCTCTTAGCAAAATGCAAAAAGTCTTGAAGACCTTCCCTTCATATATTTATTAACTAGTGTTCCAGACAACCTTCATCTAAACACTACCGTCTCAGTGATCTCAAGGCACCACACTCACAAAGAATGTGCACCTTCTCCTAACCTTTGGCAGTGCAAATCATCCACCAATCCCATAAGATGAAGGTACTTTTTTGAGGGAATTATGCCTGACCAGAAGTCCAACTACCAACTTCACATTTTGGTCTACCAAGACCTAGCAGTTATGTCTATTATATAGGCAGTCAATAAATTCATGTCCACTCATCGTCTCCCTCCATCTGTGAGAGTATTCAGATTGAACATTTTGCCTGAAACTTCTTGAGATCTCAATATAATTGGCTCAGGGCCCACTGGTGGTTTCCCAATATCTCTTCTCTTCTTGTCGGTTCATAGGTTGTCTCATTCCCTTCTCTCTCGTCATTCATATCCTTGGACCCAAACAAGTGTCACATTCCCCAGAGACTAGAGAGTTAATCAAGCAGTGACTGATACTCTCATATAAGCCTCATAGTTGTTTTGGGAGCCATTATGGCACTTTATTAAGTAACTTGTTTTCAGAGCATATAGCAACATCTGTAACTATGTTACCTGAATCCAGAATGTTTTTTTGCGCATGCGAGTAATGCATACACATTACCTTGGAAAACTAGGAGGATCCACTCCAGTACCCATGCTGATTTTCGACCCATGTATATCTAGATTAACCGTTCCCTACTATGCCCATTCAATCTTGTGGCTAGTCTTTTCGAGACAGGAAAATTACTTCTAGTTGGTTGTTAAGATTGTATTGTGGAGTCATGTAATCCAAAACAGTTTGTAGGATACAACTTTAATGTTTTATGAAGAGTGCTCTGTATTTTCAAAGGGGAGTATCCTGCCTTTTCCTGAATTCAACCTCATTGCAACCATCCTCACCTCTCCTTAGATTAAAAAGTGATGTTTAAAGACTAAATTTTTGTCTTCAATTTGAAACATCATCTTGTTTCTGTGTAACTGTGTAAATTCAAACATAATTAGCTCAAAAAATGTGTTAATTTTGGTCCTCTTATTTTTGAAATATTTGAGAAAATTAAAACACAGAATGTTTGAAATTACTTTAGGAGCTATAATTCATTTTAGGATCTATAAATGTAGAATTTATTTTTAAAAATATAGGAGCTAATATTTTGTCCGGACTAAATACCTAAACTTGCGATTTTGCACTTGGGTTAGGATTATTATTCCACATTTCACTAAAATGTGAATTTTATTTTGATTAATTACATATTTTATATCAGATAAATCATGGATTTCAAGAAAATGTTTATTTTATGACTGATTTGGTTTTTTTTTACCGATAATTCACAAATTGGTATTTTAGAGAGATGGTGACCAATATGTTTTGTTTGTGTCCTTGGAGGGTATGCTTGAGCAAAATTTAATCAAAATTGTTAGAGCCAATTAAAAAAAAAATCATAGTTTTATGTTTATTTCTTATGGCAATTACCCCAAATTTTCAGTTATTGAAAAAATTCAAAAGTCCTCACCTACAAACTTTGATTAAAATTAAATAAAACACATTTAGGCTGTAGAGCACATCTTATACGACAGACATGATTTCAAAAATTAGGGTACCTCAAAACAGATATTTTTGTAAACATTGTTGTTTTTACCCATCACACAACTTTCTACATATACGTTTATGTGAAAAAGTAAAAATGAAGTTAGTTTTTCGTTTGGATTTCTATTACATAAGCAACTTTAAGCTCTAATTTAAATAAACAAAATCAAAAAAATCCTTTTTTTCTTTCTTTTTTTTAGCAGAAGGATTTGAGAGGATAAATGGACGAAATCAAGATGAAGCTATGGATACTGACGGTCAATTTGAAGATGCCGATTTTGTACCAGATGAATGAACTAACTTAACTGTTTATATTGTAAATGTGTGTTAATATATTTTTAGATATTTCTACAGTAGGCATATACTTTCTGTTCAAAGACTGCCTTGCCTATGATTGTTGTCATTCTGTTTATAGTAACTAAATCAAATTGTTGTACTTTTAATTATATACACAATTTTAAGTATAATGATGTTAAGATTAATTTTAATTTAAATACTTTGTCTAATAAACAGCTACATACACTGTATATCATCCTTTTGTTTATCCCTTGTTGAAAGTAAATTTTCTATTATTATGGAATAGGAAACAACTATTTACACTTTTCCAAAATATATGAGTTTATACATTTACTTAAATGATTGTCATTTCTAGAGTGAAGCACTCTTGGCAAAGGGTTGAAATGTTAATGTAACAAATGCTGTATTTTAGGTTAAAATTTTAATTTTGTATGGATAGGAAACACAGGCTTACCTTGGAAAGTGGTCCTTGGTATTACCTAATAGTACACGAATAGGAAAACACACACACAAAATCATTAAAGTTCTGAAATATTTTGTAAACACTGTTCACTTTCTCAAACAGTGGGAGTATAAAAAGAAGACAGTCTGTGCGTTTTCCTATTTGTGTACTATTAGGTAATACCAAGGACTACTTTCTAAGAATAGGTCCCTCCTATCCATACAAAATCTAAACAAATGCTGTATTTTTTAACTATGAGGCCTGTTTTTTTTTTAAAGTAACTCCTGTTTATGTGGAGCACTAGAATTAGAAGGGATTTGCACAGCTCATATGCATCATACCGGCAGAGCTCCTGTGGTGACGGTTCAGTAGCTCAGTATGTGCCAATAATAAGGTCGTCCTGCAGTTCCTTTGGCTATAATTGCCTTTCAAAATAGAAAATTTTGCAAAATGTGTACTGTGATAAAATATCGGATGACAAGCATTTTTCAGCAGCAGGGGAACTATGTGCTGTATATGGCCAAACAGCTGATCACTTTGTTAATTACTTTAATACTGGCCTGTCGTTATTGTGTTGTTTGGTGGCTAAAATCATGTCTCTTTTCCAGTTTGGGCATGATATTGACATAAGAAAAACCTATTGATGTTTTATGTTCTAAGGGAATTTTGCAACAATATGTGTTGTTGCAATGGACATGATATGTTAGGTTAGGTTCGAACCATTGGGGGAGGGGGGAATAAGACGTAAAAAATGGGGTTTTCTCATAAATAAATTTTGGGAAAATACATACAAGAAATGTTGATTAATTATGTTCCCAAACTTCAAGGGGTGATTTCTTGGGTCAAAAATATGGAAAAAGTTTTCTATAAACATGTCTGTAAACCATTTTTTACAAATAACAATTTTGATGAGAGATAAAATTTTGAATTTAGATTTGGTATGGGTATTTTTTTAAATTTTACAAGTGTAGAAAAACAAAAACTTTGTTTCATATTTTCAAAATGGCCGTGGTTTAAATTTGTTAATAATGTTAAATATTTCAAACACAATTAACTTTACACAAAATATACAAGAGACAAAAATCGTTTTCTCTTTTAATGACAAAAAAGTTTGGTAATTGTTTACACAGTATACTATGTACATGGTAGGTTTTCTCTTCTCTACAAGAACACCACCATGATGAGAACTGGTAAAACGTAGCCTACCCTACTTGGGTCTCATGAAAGATTAAGATACTTCTAGACCAAATCAGAAGAATTTACTTTTTATTCATTTCAAAAGTAAAACTTAACTCTCCCATCCGGATGAAAATGAAATACACCTAAGTGTCACAGATTCTACTATTTTTAATCACTTGAAATCGAGATACAACTTAAAAACAGCTAAGACTTAGCAACAACTAGTTTTTATTAACTTCGCTCATTTAATTTTATGTTAATCTCTATCTAGATTATGCTTTTTTATAAACAAAACAAAATTAAATTAGCACTAACTGATCTTTAAAATGTTGAAATAAATAGGCACTATCCCAAATCTTCCTCAATTTCTGAAAACATGAAACACCCTCATCTAAAGATTTCCAAATGACTAGATATGTTAAGTTGTATATCAAATGAAAGATCTTGCAAAAGTGAACATATTTGTATTTACAGATTTATAATATCTCTTGTAGGTAATATGGTGGCTAAAAAGTAGTGATATACACAATTACGAGGTTAAGAAAACTTGTACATGTTTTAAACAAACCTACCATAAACTATGGATACTGGATAAGACCCCTTGATCTACCAATACAATTTAACATTTCCTACAAGGCCCAAGAGATCAACTTTAGAGCCTTACATTTACATAATCTACTACTCCCAAGGCTCACTATAGTGAACAATATATATATCTATATTGGCAATCTTGAGATGCCCCTTGTCCATGTAGTCTTGGGTTAGATCCCTATCAGGTCTTCTTGATTAACTCTTGTTATATTCTGACACTTACGCTATTAGATGTCCATTTTTTTCACTTGCTGCCTTCTTTTGTCTTTTGGTAAGGCAATGATGACCAACAGGTTTTCGCCTTAAAAAATAGATGATCTACTTGTATTACATTGTATAATGGGGTTCGGTAAAGTACCCATCAACCTGTTTCAACTATTTTGTATAATAAAAGTATTATACCTTAATTTTCCGTCAGTGAACTTCTTTTTCTTTACTCTTGACGTGTTTCGAGATTTTTATCCCATCATCAGAAATTCCCTCTATGGATGGAGGTCGTCAATAGAACTATCGCCTTCCGCACCAATAATGACATTAAAAAACTACTTCAACCCCTTAAACATAAGCCATTAGAATCCCAAACAGGTGTCTATAAACTAACGTGTGATAGCTGTGACAAGTTCTATATAGGCCAAACGGGAAGAGCTTTCAAGGTTCGTTTTAAAGAACACCTGCCTAAAAAGACTATTTCAGGCAACAAATCCAACTATGCGCGTCATTTAATTGACGAAGACCATAGCTACTCGGACTTTGACAGCAATTTAAAACCTATTAAGATTTGCAGTAAAAGCAAATTTATGAATGCCGTAGAAGAATATGAAATCTACAAGGCTTTTAAAATATTAAATTCAAATAATGAACACCGATTATTGAACGACCAACTGAACTTTGATTCAAATATCCTGTATGACGCAGCAATAATAATTCATAACGCCCGAGGCATATTATAGTTTTTGTGTGTTGTTTAACAACGGACAACCAGTGCATATCCGGGAGCCGTAAGATGCGCATCTACAGACTGTGTTTTTTAAATGTGTTGTGTGTTATGTGTATGTGTTTGTGTATTAACGTTTTGACGACCTCCATCCATAGAGGGAATTTCTGATGATGGGATAAAAATCTCGAAACGCGTCAAGAGTAAAGAGAAAGAAGTTCACTGACGGAAAATTAAGGTATAATACTTTATTATATATATTATTAGTGACTTGGATACTAGAAAAATGAATTTATTCCTTTGTATTAATAGAGGTAGTGTTTATCTGATGAATGAAACTAACCAATCAGAAATTATCCCAAAAATGACATTAAATCAGTTCTAGAACCAGGGAATATCGTGTAGTTGTGTCAGAAAAATTAATTCCATTGAGCTGATTTGTGTACAAAATGGGCAGAACATTTTAACCTGTTCCCAAAGAATAACTTTTAAGTAAAATGCTCAAAATAATTAGTGTAATAGTAATTTATTGTTGTTTAAAGGTGAAACACTCAGAGGCTCACTTTATTGAGTACAGGCTTGGTAATCCCAAGAGTACTTAGCTGGATCTACGCCTTTTTTCATGTAATCTTGGGTTAAGACTTTTTGCTTTCTCTTAAGACATTTTTGGGTAATCTCTTTCATTTCTCTTATCCGGTATCTCTGAACCAACTCTTGTTCTTTTCTGACCTTGATGCTATTACGTATTCGAGGGCTAGGGGTGTTTATTTTATCTTTCCTTCTTTTTTTTATCAAGCGATGATGACCAAAAGGTTTTTCACCTTTAAAAAATAGGAAAAAAATGTTTAAAGGGAAAAATCTCTAGGTTCTCATTGTATAGCCCCCAAAGGGCCAGAGGTCATTATTTTATACTGTTTTCTTTTCTCGTATGGTGATGATGACCGAGAAGTTTTTCACCTTTAAACAACTTGGAAAAATGCACAATCAAATATTTTTAACAAAGAGAACTTCTACTAATTGCCTTTTTAGGATAGGAAGAGAATTAATTGGAGTGGAGCTTGATGGGTATAAGGATGAAATTTAAAAATAACAAACGATATATTTTGAAAACTATTTGACCGATTTGTAATTTTTAATTTTTGATCTAGGTTACAAGTTCTGATTAAGCAAAAATGTTACACATTAGAAAAAATGTAACAGGGTGCGATAGTAACAGGGTGTACTTGCTGATTAACTGGTTGGTACTATGTATGTTCATATTGGAGCTGGTTAAAACAGTTATTTATTAATTTTACTTTCTCACCTATAAGTAATAGAGAGAAAGTTTGATGAATCAAAAATCGATCCTAATTTTTTATAGAAATAACCGTTTTGAATTCCTGTGAACCCAAAAAAGTAGTTTTGAGAATGGTGTATCTATTATCTGAGCAGTTCTTCATAGTCCAAAAGAGTGGATAGATTTTGATCAAATTTGGTACGTTCCCATATATATCTCAAAATCCTCCTTTTTTTTGTTTTAATAATTCAAAATTTGGAGGTACCAATTTTGATCAAATTTTGCTAGAAAGTATCTTTCAAGAACTCAAGCAAAAGGTATGAGTTTCCATCAACCAATAAATGCTGGTTTATAAAAGGCCTCATAATTTACAATCAATTAAACTGGAGGGAAGATATTGACATCATATGTAGACAATTTATATACCTATTGAGTTATCAAAACTCTCAAAATATAGCTAAAATATATTGTTATAAAATAGGCCAATCGAAGTTCATTAAATAACAATTCTATGGTTCAGTTTATCTACAGATCCGACAGGACAGATAAATTTCAGGTAGTGAGTTGGAGGAGAGGGGGTCCAAACATAAACTTTTGTTGACATTTTTATAAAATTAATTTTATTAGTCAATACATAACAAATAAACAATAATTATTAATGGATACATATTATAAATAACAATATTATTATCGAATTATTTTAAACAATTATGTACAATATATTATAACATGTAAAAGTTAACCCAATTTAATTTATTATTTAAAATTATAATTATTTCACTACTTATCTTTAATCCAGAGCAAAAACAATGTTGTAGCCAAAAAATTAATTAAATCAAGCTCTCTTCATGTAGGCTTATGTATACAAAGTTTATATGAGACACTAAATATATACGAAGCTTCCTCACCTCTGTTGCTGGAGCTCCACCTTGTTCCTTCGTAGAACTAGTTCTTCTGAAGCGTTCTCCTACAGAACCCAATATTACCGACTGATTGCTCTTGGCAACACACTGTTGACAACTGACCGTCAATAATGGCCTGTTGGGTCAGACCTCTCGCAATTCCGGCGATCGATAATACTCTACTGAGTCTGCACTTGATCTTCTGCCTAACCTGGCTTATATATCTTTCAGCAATGTGTTACCCATTTGGTGGTTAGAAACTCAGCGGTTTTCTAACTTTTTACATGTTGTCTTTTAACTCTAACTATTTACACTCTAGTAGTTGTTCTGGGATTTAATAAAACTAAACTATCTAACTTAATCCTAATATCTAATTCCTAACAATACACATTTAACAAATTTAATTTAAAATGAGTACACTTGTATCGATGTAGATAAGAGACCAGCGTCATTTCAGAAAATAAATCACCTTTTTAGGCTTTGTGGACTTAAAACAGAGAGATATCTGTGAAAAATTCGACATTAATTTTTTGAACTTTTACATAACTTTATCTGTTACTGTGAAAATGTAATAAAAACAAAATACATTAGTTTTGAAAATAAAAAAATAAAAACAGAAGTTCTATATTTTAAAATTTATTAATGCAAATTTACAAATAAATGTAAAAATATGAAAAATAGGGAAGAAAAGTAGATAATCTTGTATATTTTTTTATAACGTATTGTATATTTCTTGTTAATTAATTTCATTAAGAAGCGCGTTATATTTTTCAGCATTATTTTTTTCTTCTTCTATGTGACAATCCCACCTTTCCATTTCATCAACTCTCTTTTCAATTTCTGATATATCATATTGTTCAAGTTCTCTTTTCAAAAGAAACTGCATATATGTTGCCTAAAAATAAAATATGAGTAATAATAACGAGAATAATTGCAATATACAATAGTGCAAAAACATTGCACAAACTTTCTCACTCACCAAAACCAAATAGAAACAAACCAAGACTAGATACAATAAACTTGAACACAAATTCTAACGAATAGTATGTTTATTTATTCAAACACGTTTCAATGACAAAGTTGCCATCTTGAGTGTTGTCCGAACTACAATAACTAAATTATGTTGTAGTTTATAGCCGACTTCGTCGTTGAAATGTGTTTAAATAAATAAACATACTATTTGTGTTCAACATCTCACAAGTCAAGCTCAATATTTATTTATACCAAATCAAATTCATCATCAATAATGACAGTTCAGTAGTTGTCAATCAAAATGTGAAAATGAAATATGGACGTTATACTTAAAAAAATAATTAACTAAGGGCTGAACGATCCTTTACTTGTGGTATAAACACGTCCTCAGCAAATATTGTATTTGATTAAACTAGAGTTTTAAATGACCGTGGGAAAGGTCTATTTTTGTTTTTTTTATAATTATTCCTAAACTGTAATATTTTTTTCATTTGCAATTTTATACACAGGTTTCGGTCATTAATCTTCACATTTTACTAAAATTTGAATACAGCCAATTCTGAGAAATTACTTATTTTATAATAGCCTCATGTACTTTTTTTAAATTTTATTTATTTATTTTATGGATAACTCATAAACCGGGATTTTTAGAGAGATGACAAGCAATATGTTTTGTTTGGGTCCTTAGAATAATTTGAGGAAAATTTGTTTGGCATTTAAGTAAAATTTGATCAAAATCATTGCAGTCGATTATCATAATTTTGTATGTTTAGAACTGATGAATTCGCTGTCTATCACTGCTAGTTGTTACTCTAACTGCATATAGACATAATTATGGTCATATAATTAAGTCCTTAGAACTAAAACTTCAAAAAAAAAAAAAAAAAAATTAACTGTATTTACAATGCACTTGTCAAGAATTCTGTCTAGTTTTCCCTTGAGTGGAAAGGTGTCAAAGCACTGACCATGACAAAGGAGTTTCCTAGCAAGATGGACACATATTTTTTTCAGCTTTCTTCTTCCAATTAAGGCACACACCCAGCAGATCATCCTCACATTGTGGTTTCTACCTTCTAACTGGCTGTTGAGCGCCATAGTGTGGTTGCCCGGAATAAAAGAGAAAGCTGGTCGTGGGGTTTCTGGCTTTGGCAACAATTTTCTTATGCACAGATTCTGAAGTCATAAAATGATATTTTAGATTCACCTTTTTCGATGGCCGCGTAGTTATAGAGATGGTCGGAATTTATAAGAAACATGGGTAGAATGTGGGAAAACAGCTTCTTGTACTACCGTATAGTTTTTCACTCTACCGGGTAATGTGACATCATAATATCTCCTCTGTCTCCCCTTCATAAGACATTGAATTTCACAATGGGTGGTGGTTTTTCTTTATGTCATCTCTTGGGTTAATGAAGTCTACCATATCATTTCTATCTTCTGTGGACAGAGGATACAGCTCACTTGTTTTATCATCACATCTTCAGTATACCTGGTCATAGTTGCCTTGAGAGTTGTGCACTCTTTATTTCTAGATCTTAACAAAGAGTTCCCATACAATATCTTCCCATTGGCCAGAAGCTTGTAGGCAAAAACAAATGAACTGTAATAATTAATTATCCAAGAAAATGACATGTTTACAAGTTTTCTTTTCCGCCAATACTACATTTGCCGCGTGCCATTTACCCCCAATATTATTCAAACCCCATAATATAGAAAAAATATCAAAATGAGACCATAAGGGTCGTTCAGGGTGTAAAGTATTTTTTTTTATTTATTTTTTTTCATTTTTATTTCCTTTCCTTTAATATATTGCCCCAAAAAAGTTTACCTCTCCACAACACCATACTTTGATCCAAGGACAATTCTCGTTGCGGATTATATTTCTGACTCATTTTGTTGTTAAGTAATCTATCATGAAATTTGCTTTTTTGAGGCGATCATTAGGTTCTGGATGGTGGTTGTCCGTAAAATACAGACATCTCATGATACATAAAAATCTGTCTCTTCACATATAGTTCGAAAAACATGATAGATGAAAGCCAGTGGTTTTTCCAATAATCATTGATATGGTTGAGTTTTATAGTACCTGTATGTAATAGAAGAGGAAGAAAAGTGTTTAGTCCCACAAATAATAACTCTTTATATTTATTTATTCAATATTTAGGAGTTAAAGTAAGAGGAAAAACTTCCAAAGCATGAGTATTTATAATTTTTACGATATTCTCTAAATGAATCTCGTCATGAAGTATATTTACAAAATCTAAAGGTTTACTCTGGCCTGGTAAAGGAACTAGAAATTTCACTTCCTTTTTAAAAGTAATTTGTCGCATACTGTTGGTAACAATCAACCAAACCGGTTGATTTGCCTGATGGTCAGGATCCTCCTCGTCTTCTGCCTTGTAAATCACATCGTTGGTTCCACCATCTGAAATATCTTCGTCACTATTCAAAAATCTTTGTTCTTCGTCTATTGCTGCCATTTTAAAATTTAATACAAATAAGCATATCAGAATAATGCAGTAACTATATTAAAATGAAATTTAAAAAAATAAAACCTAAATAAGACTCACGTCAGGTACGGAAACGACATCATTATTCTAAAATAAAGACACTTCACAAACACGCTGACATAAAACGAAAAGTTTATATTCAAATGCTATAGCACACAGGTTAACCAAAAATATTGCTAAATCAATCCTTCTCGAGGATAGTCCAAGTGGTGATTAGCTCGCACTACTCTCTGAGGAGCGTGGAGCAGTGAACATGTAAATGAGTGGATATCTAAGTTAAGGAACGAAAGTGGATCGAAAATGAATAGTTGAAGTGTGATAATTGAAACTGTTAATAGTAACTGGGAAAAATCATTTGGAACTCGACCAAAATTCAAATTTGTAATAAGGAACGAATTGCAAAATAAGTTTAAAATAGAGTTTAATGCAAAGTAATGTGGTGGACCAGTTATTGTTACAACTGAGGATAATGCAACGTTGGTTATTGAAGCTTTTATGAAAAGTACTAAAAATCACAAGACCCTATCACAAGTAAAAAAATAAAAGGATTGAGTTTGAAATCTCAAGATCTTTACAGTTTTGTAAAATTGTGTTAAAAGGACAAAGAGAAAGACCGGAATCTTGATGAAGGTATTGTGGTCTGATGAAGCTTATTTCATATTAAGTGGAACTATAAACTTGCACAACTGTGTTTACTATTTGCAAGATAACCATTGTGAAGCAACTTAACCAGCCATGAGTCACAGTTTGCAGTGCTCTGGCCTGCAGTGGTGTTTTTGGTCTAGTATTTTTTGACAGCACAGTCAATGGTAATATGTACAAAAACAAGTTAGAAAATACTGTTATCCTTCAAATTAGACACCACTGCTGCAATGATGTTATTTTTCTACAAAATGGACCCCCACCTCACTATAGTTCTGTCTAAGAATTACTGGATGAGAGTTGTCCCAGTAAATGGATTAGTCACGATGTTCACCTGATTTGACATCCAAAGATTTCTTTATTCTGAGAGTTTGTCAAGGAAAAATTGTTTTCTTAGAAGTCATAAAACATGAAATCGACAATGACAATGATCTTTGCCATCATGTGTTTAGTTCTGTTCAAGGAAGACTGCAAGATATCATCAATCAAGGTGGTCATCAATTTAAACTCCAGGAAATTACATAATATTTCAGGTAATGTTATTTTTTAATTTTTGAAAATCTGTTTTAATATTAGAATTGTAAAAATAATTAAACATTGTTATAAAAAGTATGAAAATTACTTATTTCAACTGTTAGCTAACATATGAGCACCCCTATATATTAGAAAAAAACAGTAAAACTAAATTCCACAATAACATTAGCTGAAATGGAAATTATTGTAGAAAAAAATAATAGAAATTACAGAAATGATACATACTCTTTTAAATCTTTTTTCTAGTTCTTCCATTTCTGTGTTAATTTCTTGTTCTTCTTCAGCAGTAAATTGTTCCTCCTGACATTTATCTACAGGTAGCAAAATATGTGGAGGAATCTTCAATATGGTATTAATTTTTCCCTGTTTTATTAAAGAAAAATATAAATTAGACAAATATACATTAATTAATAAATATTTACCTTACATATGTATCAGTTCACAATTCTTTAATGAAACATGTTTCGAATCTGATGTTATCTTTAGGCTGATAGTAACCAAATAAATGGTGCAATATTGCATAAATTTTCGGGTTCATCCATCCTCAAAACTAAATAAGAGTTTACTTAGTTTGTGCCAAAATAGATTCTCAATGTAAATTATATTTTTAATCAAACTTTTAACAACAATTTTTTTTTCAAGGGGGGACGATATCTTGTAATAAGATCAATGAATTACAAAGTTGTCTGTGACTTGAAGAGTTCAACTAGATCTATGTCGTCCCAGGTGACAGTAGTTCTACTGGCAGAGCACTGCACTTGAGTTTTAAATTATTTACACATTCAATAAGCCAATATTCTATAATAGGTCTTTTTCACATTATGTGTGTTTGAAATTTAAAAACATAAACATCATACAGACTTAGTATAAATACAAAATGAAATTAATAAATTTATTTATTACCTTGTCAATACTATATTTAAATTCAAAAATAGCAAACAGGTGAAAAATAAAATATTAGAGTATCTCCTATAAAGTAATTTTATTTTAAAATGTTATTAACAAAATGGTTACATTTATAAAAGTAACCTTCTCTTTCCACTTCTTGTATTGTATAAAGAAATTCTCCTCCAGTAATGGATACTATATAATGAGTTGACATAAGAACCAATCCCATCAGTCGTTCATTCGCCCAAAGAATTTCTAAATTAGTTTTTTTATTATTTTTAATGACAAAAAAGATCTTTCCACTTTGGCTGTAAAAACTGGCATTGTAACAAGTAGTGGATGTTACCATAAAAAGTTTTGTCACAATTGTCCAAAGTACCCATAATTCTGTTGGGTCTCTCTGCTTCTTCAAGTGTTGTCATTTGACACCAAAGTAGGTATACACTTTCAATAGTTTATTCAATACTCGGTCATCATAATAGATCTTAAGTTTTTGTAGAGTCTTGCTTTTGATAGACTTGGACGTAAAATATCAAAACCTTCCAAGATCCTCTTGTTCTTTCCGAAATGATCCAAAAGTCCAGAAATAAAAGTGTCAACATAAGGGATAAACATGAATCTCATGTAATATTCTTCAGGATTGTTATGAAGAGAGTTAGTTCTCTTTGTTTGCAGATCAGATTGACGTGGAACATTAATATCCACATCAAAGTTGTCTTTAACCGGAGATCTGACTTCTTGAATAGGTCAGAAAATTTTTGAAAATCAATCTCTTGTTTTTTATTTTGGGGTTGACACAAACTTTGTAGTGTTGAATTACATCATAAGCATACTTTAGACCAGGACAAATCAAATTCAGGTTTTTGCAGGTGGTAGTGTGATTTTGAACAGATAATCACAAATAACAAGTCTAACAATTAAACTACTCTTCTTAATACAAGGAAGGAGATTTAAAGTTGTCGATGATATTGCTCGAGTGGTCAGTGATAACTGTATGGGGCTAACAACTATTGCAGGGGATAGGATAAGAAAAGTATTTATTACATCCTGGCGCTTAATGAATCTGGTTTCACACAGACTTAGTAAACTTGTTTTTTTACTCCCACTAACCGAGTAGTGTTGTTTTTCAACAAGTCACTGGCCAATACATCATCTCTAAACATGTTTGAGATTTCACTCACAACACTAAGATAGTTTTTATGGAAGACATTTCAAAAATCTGACACATAATGAAAATTGTTATTTCCCAGAAACATCCATTGTTTCGTCTCCTAAAATTGCAAAATATTCAACACTATTTATTTTGTGAACAACATTTTTTGTATTAAACTTCCACAAATACCAATAATTTTGTATTCTCACAATTTAACAATTTTGTTTTGAGTAAAGATCATCACACACAAAATATAACTACCAAACTGGTTTATATAAAATTGTATCAATCCACCGAGAACTTTTTGCTACATGAACCAGTGTAAAGATTTTCGTGATATATGTCCATTTAAGGATTTATCAAAAATATGAGGATGAAATGATAGACAATGTAACTTATGTGGATATTTGTAAATAGATATATAAAGGAAACAATTATTTAAAAAACTATACAATAATATTGTATATATTTTGTCACACACCCATCCACAAATATTAATCACCAACGTCAGTTCGGTTGTTGTTAGTTGAAAAGTGAAAAAATAAATGATGTGTTGAGTTTTACAAATTATTTACAAGATTTAAATAAAGCCTACATTTGCTTCGCTTCTGTCATAAAACTTGTCCTAAACATAAATCATATTTGATAAAATCAAGTTTACACGATGGTGGTCCATGGTTCACTTTTTTTTTTGTTAAAAATTATTCCAGAACAGTAATTTTCTTTAACTTATGACTGATTGTCTTTGCTTAATGATTTGGGTTAACCTTTACATTTCATCAAAATTTGAAGAACAACTGACATGAATGAAATGAGTGGAGACTCTTTAATATAAACACATCTACGAGGCCTGTTAGGGCCTAGCCGATATCAAGAAAGTAATGATATACACAATTATGAGGTTCAGAAAACTTCTGTAACACAAACTTATCCCTCCTGGATGAGACCTTTTGATCTATCAATACAATTTAACATTTAGAGGATCTGCTTATTACATTGGGGCTAGATAAAGTACCATAATTACACCCATCAACTTGTTTTTATTTATAGTAAGTATGTTAGTGTCAATCCCGAGAGGCCCTAGGTAGATCTACATCTTTTTTCATCTAGTCTTGGGTTAGATCCTTCTCTTTCCTATTAAATCTCTCTTGACCAGAACAACTCTTCTGACCCTAAACCTATTAAAGTTATCAATGGATAGAGGTCTTTATTATATATTCTTTTCTTTCTTTTTTTATGAGGCGGTGATGACCGAAAAGTTTTTTGCTTTAAAACAACAAGGAAAAAGAAAAATGTATGTGAGGCTAATTATATATCAAACATATAAGATAAAAGAATAAAAACATACTAAGGCAACATTTCCCTTTTATCCTTCTAAACCAATGTAGAAAATAAACAGGCATCCTATAAACAATGATAAAAGAAAACAAATTAAAAAACAAATGATGATTAATAAGTGATAAACATGACCGCCAGTCACTGCACTTAACTATAAAAAATTATCAGATTTTTCACTTTTTTTGTTAAAAGTGGAAAATCTTTATAGACAATTGAAAGCCCTGCATCTTATCAAACTACATATATGTATATTTTCTAAAATCACGGTATACTGTGCAGTTTAAACTAAAACCACTAATAATATTGAAATCTCAAAAAAAATAAGTCTCTCAATTTTAAATAATGATTATGTACCAATTTTGAAATTGATAAAATGTTTGTTGTTTGAACCAATTTTAATCAAAAACTAAAACTAAAACCAGAAAAGTATAGGAAATAAAACTGATGAAAATTGTATTTGCAGTTCTCAAAGTTATAAGTTGTCAAACAGATAGAAGTGAGAGGATTAGTCTGGTTTATGGAGGGGAGAATCATGGTGGGCGGTAAAGTTGTTGCAAATTCTATTTCAACTGCTATAGATATAAACATCGCATGCTTTTATTAAACAAATACTTCAAATTAAATGTACTAAAATGACAATAACAAACCGTTAAAATTAAATTCCAAATGACATTCTACATGTAATCGCTGAAAATGGTTTTTAAATGTGTAAAGTAAATCTGGAAATCTAGATTAAAATCGGCATTCAAAAATGGTGATAATTTGGGAAATACTAAACCGATTTCAAAAATGTGTTCAGTTTCAATTAGCATTCAAATCATATACCAATTTTGTCAATGACAATCATATGTATATGCAATTTTAAGAAAATGCATATAATGTGTAGAAACATGTGAGTATCCTACTTTTCTGCAGCAAAAATTGTCATAGCATAGAAGCTGCATTCAAATCATATTCCATATTTGTCACTAAAAATGTGTAAAAATGTTGAAAATTACTTTTCCAGATAAAAAATGTTATAATTTGGGAACTACATAACAGTTTTAATCAAACATACAGGATAGACTATAAGTTAGTTGTCACTAGTTATTAGACTCTCTTTAGCCTAACACAGTAGCTACTTAACTAGATTAGTAGTCATAGTTAAAAGATATGTTGTTGAAACAATCCATAGAAAGCTATGAACAGAACAGCAATATGTTTTTGTACTGCAAAAGTGCTGGAAACATGACCATGATCACATAGATCTTGTTGAGTTATTTGTGGAACATCTTACAAACATCTAGCCTCCATTTCGACAAGATATTCGGAACTTGAATAACAGATTTGAAAAGACTGGGTCTGTAGTGGATCTTCCTTGTTCAGGTAGCCCTAAATCTATTACTACAGAAGAAAACCTTAATGTTATAGTGCAATGTTTTTTGCTGTTACTAAGTAAATCGACACAAGAAGCGTCCTGTGAGTATGAAATATCTAGAACAAGCCTACAATAGATGCAGAAAATGTTGGAATTGAGAACATTTATACCTACTTTACTCCAAAGCCTAAATGAAGCTGATCCTAAATAGGGGTACACAATTCTGCGAGGGTATACAATATGACATGAAGCTGATCCAAGTTTTACAAAACCATTCTTTGGAGTGACGAAACCATATTTACGGTAAATGGTTGTGAACAGGCACAACTGTGTTTACTGGGATTCTACGAATCTACATGTGGTGATGAAAACAGAGATAAACCCTCTTGTCGTGACGGTTTTGGTGGAAATTTTCACTAGTAGGCTGTGCGGACCCTATTTTTTTAATGGTATATTTAGTATTGTGTTTCAGTATTGAAAAGATGTGAATTCGCAGTCACTTGAGCACTATCTATACTATTTTCTGTTTGTAACTGTAATATTTAATAACTACATGTTATCTGGATTGTTTCTGCTTAGTATAATTGCACCTCTTTACAATAAAAATGCATTTTTGACAACTGACTTATGGCCTTTCCTGTATAAAATAGAGAGAGGGGTGGGTGGAGAAGAAAGGGAGAGAGAAAGTGAAGGAGGGGGAAAGAGAGATGTCCATTTTATATAAACAGAGAAGTAGTTTCATTGTAGAACAGACTATACGCAGGCCTTTAATCAGGTATAAAATAAAGTATAGAAATCACTAATGGTAGGGGCAGAGATGTAATAAAGTAGTCCTAATGAATTGGACAATAATTGATCCAAGAACATTGAATTGTTTGTTAGTCAGCTAAACAACTTTTCCTTACATTTACTTCCAGTTTTAACCCCAGCCCTTACGTCCTAACCCCAAGCTCTACATATGTTCAGTGTTAAATAAATATACATAATTAATAATATTTAAACAGTTATTTCCACAACTAAAACTATTTTGCCTGTTGAAAGTTGAAGATTGAATTGAGTAAGACTAGACAGCTATAATTCACTTTGTTTCAATTTCAATTTTTTTCTTTACATGATACTAAAGATTAAAAAAAAAAACACTAGTTGTCACTTTCAAAACTGTGCTATTTTAGTTATATAATCTCAAGGTCAGAAAGATGTGTGGACATACTGGATTCTATTTCTTACCTTCATTAAATTAGTCTCATCTGCAATAATATTCTTGTATTCAGAGATAATACTATTTGTAGCTAGATTTATTTGTTCTACATCTTTATCATTGTTACACTGTTTAATAACACATTTTTTCATAGTAGTAGCTGATGATAAGATTTCAAGCTCAAGTATTTGTTTTACTGAAACACATGTAAACATATTATTTTAACCACATAGGCATCACATATTTTATAATCACAAATAGGATTAAAACAACTATAAGCAAATTTTCTAATTTTTAATAGCTGCTAAAATCACTGAATCCAACAGATTTCATTATCATGTCACTCATTGATTAGCAATGGAATTGTTGAGTTTTGAACATAAAATACAATGCTGAACAAACACCAATAAAAACTAGCTGAAATGTTGGGTTAACCAACGCTAAATTTCGTAGCTAAGTTATAATATCTGAGCTACCGTGAGGTCGCGTTAATTTAAACCCATGGTCGTCTGAATCCCACGCTAGTCCGAACAACATACATGACATTATGAAGTTTTCATGTTAGACTTGTTGATTTAATAACTATTTTCTCTGACTCACTAGGTTAGATCTGAGTTCAGTCTACTGTCTACTGAGCGAGGAAGTAGTGTGTCGCTCTCTATGTGCTTTATTGTGTTAAATTTTATTTTTGGGTGTACATTTGAAATAATAAATTTGCTGTATTTTGTATTTGTTTTTAAATGTTCCCTTAATAATCTAAACAATTTGATAATCCGAACAACTCAAGCAAACAAATATTCGGATTAACACGACCTCACTGTACTTAGTAATACTTCGTTTAATCTACATGTAGCTGTTAATGCTAATGTTGTAGTTGTTAATCTATATATTTTTTTTTAGTAAAAGTACCTAATATGCATATTGTTTTATCTTTACATGAAATTTCTATTTATCTTAAAAAGTAAAGTAGCCTATAATACAATACAGTAGAACTCCGCTAATGCGACCTCTGATAGTCCGACCATTTCGTTATCAGTGATGCAAGAGCTACATTCATGTCTGTTGTCGATGAGTAATGTAAGTGCCTGTACATGTCAATGTGTCATGAAATTCAATGTAAGTGCCTGTACATGTCGATGAGTAATCATCTGTGATGTAAGTTAGTAGACTATTGATTAGACAACTGCGCCACGAGGCTTTGATTACATATGTTTTTGTGATAAAAGTACGTGTTTAAAAACAAGTCATGTAATCTGTTGATGTGTATTGAAAATTAATTTTCAGTGCTGTTAACGTTAGATATAGTGTGTACGATTTCATTATGGCAACAACAAAACTTAAACACTGTCTATGGTGGTGAAATAAAAGTGTTTTATTTGTGTTGCAAAGGATGACAAAGGAGGTGTTATTTAAAAACACCAGGATGTCTAGTTAAATGAATTAATAATAAAAAATTTAAAAAATGTGCAAATGATGACTGGGCTTTGTTATTAATAGGGCTTTCTCCTATATTCATTTTCTACGGGTTCAAATAAAATAACAAATTCGGTGGTTCAGATTGTTAATATTATTTATTCTTTATTCCCTTATTGTTGTTACAATTACTTTAGGTCTTTAAATAATTCTATGTCAGTTTGACATATTATAATCCCTATCTAATATTTAATCCTATAAATAGAATGTAAAACGTAATCTGTCCTAATCAGACCTTTAAACCTTCAATACAGAGCAATGGCAAATTATTGTATTTAATAACAACTCTTGTGTTTTTAAACACATGAATCTGCTCACCTTTTCAACATAAGCCGTGAATCTTTCTACAAACTGCCAGTGAGTCCCTTTCGTAAGTACGTTCCTGGATCAAGTCTTTCTGGTGACTAACAGCGTCTCCCTGTCTCCGCCGACATCTTGGATGCCACTCCTCCTCTTTATAGGTCACTAGCAGTTTATATAGAGCTTTACTATCCATTTCATGCTAATGACCTACAAAGCTAAGGAGTTGCGACACTTTTTCAATTATTTCCCAATAACTACCACACGTCTGATATTGACGATTTAACTGGTGCTAACATTTGACTATTATTTATTAATAAAATATTTTCTAAACTTATAAATATTTTCATATCCTAACAGCTTGCTAGTCTACTTTATGTTTATTGTAAAAAAGACACAGTTGGGGAGGGAAGATGTAAAGATTTTAATCAGGGAGAAGAAAGAGAAGAGCTTTTCTGAGAGATCAGTAAAGTTGGACTGTTTCTCTCATGGAGAGATCATTTGGGTCCAACGACGAAAGGGCTTGTTACTGGGAAGGAGCCAAGTGTAAGGCTTTGCTAGAGGAGACTGGTAAATCGGGACCTGAAGTTTGAGAAGCCAGGTAGTCCAGAGTCATTCAACTCCAAAGAAGGAAAAAGAGTAAGACAAGGAGACCATAGAGAAAAAAATCATAGTTATGTATTTGGAAAACTTTAAGTTCAGCTGTATCATTTGATATCTTCTTTCACACATCTTAGCACTTGTGTGTGTTAAAAGGGCCATCCCTAGGGATTGAGGCCCCTCGAGTCAAATATACCAAAGGCCATTCCCCCACTACCAAATTTACCAAGTATTTATATTGTTCACAATAACCTGAATTTTTATTAAAACAAACTTTAATCTATATATAATACTACTGTATATAATCTATGAAAAACTACTGGACAAATTTGTGCACGGTTTTTGCAAAATGGTCCACATTTTCAGAAGCAGGTTTAAAACAATTCTTCGATCTGATCAGTAGAAAGAAAGTTCAGTTTTTTTTGTGTTTTGTAAATTTCTTACTATTCATTGTTAATTGTGACGATTTTGATATTAATTATGGTGATTTTGCTGCATTATAAAGTGAAGTTTTGTAAGTATCCTAAATAATATTTAATCTTAATTGTGATGATTTTACATTCTGACTTTTCAACTATACTGTTATAGAATTGCTGTTGGAATTGCATTTAATTTTGGTGAAATTTTTAATTTTGCTGAAAATGCTGCCAAAATTTAAAAAATATTGATCGTCACACAAATGCGGCCAAGAGAAAACAGTAAGAAAGACAATATATTTATAAAAGATCTATATTATTGTATGTGTATGATCCAAATTTTATATTTAGGCTAACCTGTATGTTTAAGTATTATTTAATTTACATTTTTAAATGATAAGATTTGTATTGCACGAAGTGAGTTGAAAGTAATCGATAGATACTAAAACTATTAACAACAATTTACTTAATCACTTGTAGAAATAACAAAAAAACAATACGACTCTGAGGCCCAGCCAAGGAGCCCACCAAACCAAAACTATAATAATTATAAATTAGGATGTAAAGGAATTCTAAATAATAAAATATGAACTGGCACTTGCGATTTTGTTGAGCAGTGCAAGATTACGTAGAAGGGGGAGAGAGACGAGGAGTGGAGGGCTTGAACCAGCGAGCCGAGCGGGAGTCTGTTCCAAGAGCCGCGAGAAGGAAGACCGCTACAGGATGAGGTCAGTCCATTTTCGGCCACGTGCTAGCTAAATTAAACGGTATGTTTTTCGGCCACTATTAAGGCTTTATCTTGCCGTTATGTCTTTTTTATAAATTATAAATATTGCTGTAATCTAATTCGGCGCTCAAATAAAATATAACATTTAATTTCACTTGCGTTGCGTGCGTTCATTAGCATCCTAACCCGACTCCTTGGCCCATCCTGACAAGATTCGGCTAAAGTGTACGCGGTCTCCAGCCAGCCGGAGCTTCCAGCTGGTCAAAAGAAGTGGAGACGGTCACAACTCAAATGTAGTTTTTACATTAAACTGTAAGTGAAATATAACATACTCTTAACTTTATAATCTTATTATGATGAAAACTGAGTCCAGCCTTCTCTACAACAAGGCAGGGAATATAGCGTCCACTCCAGGTGATTTAAATTGTTGGAATCATTGCACTACCCATTTAACATTGGAAACAATCATAATGTGTCTAGGTAACTTTCAGTTTTTAAGTACCCCTTGGCCAGAGGCTGTTCTTCAGTGACAGTACTGGCCATTGGGATCGTTCTGTGCAATATAGTTGGGAAGTAAGTTCCAAAATGAAAACTCAGCATTTCTATCACTATTTTGATATATTGTCCTATAGGCTTCAGTAGAGTGCCTACTCAAGATCAAGATCTTTGTTCCACCATTTTGCCCTTCCATTCAATATTTTAGTGCAGATTAGGTAATGATTCCTATAGCAGTCTATTATGGTAACTCCAATTTGTGACATCACTTTACTTAGATCTGCAGAGTTCCTTACTCTACCTTACGACTCGAGCTTGTTAGCAAAGTCATCATTATTTATAATGTGTTTAGTGAGTTCTTTGTGAGTTTCTAAAGGACTCTGTAACTTGGTCTGTATCAAGTTGGAATTGGATATTATTAGCTACTTATGGTCTGTAAGGGAAGGTTCCTCTGAGACATGCTACGCTTTAACCAGGGTTAGCACATAAAGTAATGTCGATAACTTCCTCTCTTAGTATATTCTGAAAAGTATGCTTGTTACATTTAGTACATATAAATGATTTGAAATAAGAAAGCAGAGTAGCAGAGTAACAACCTAGATTCAACGGATTCAACCTGGACTAATAGACCAGCATAGAATCATCACGAGCAGGGTGCAGCTCTTCACTGCACTAGGACACTTCACTTGGTGCATACCAATCCGTCGGTCTTGAGAATGGATATACCGTACTCCTGAGAATGAGCACTTCACCTAACCTCTCGGTCCCTAGCATACTGTAGTGAAAGTGTTTATGTATAATATTTTTTAAATTGTGTTAAATCGTTGGAATATGAGAAATAATATGACATATAAAACTTCTTCTTATATTCAAAAGTAGATGATATAACCTGATAAAAACAAAGTTTCTGCACTTTTCTACTTCTAACGGTAAACCATCTACCTAAAAAGTTGCTTGAAATGTTCGAAGTGTATTTGCCTGTATTTCCCTTCAGGGCTGAATTTAGAAATACAATTGTGATTCCATTGGTATTCCACCACTGAATTTAGAAACTTACCGTATACTATTCCCTTATTTCAACCAGCATAATCCAATTTACATATCAAGTTTGGAAAATCTCACAAAAATTACAGCTAGCTAGTATTTCGGTAATTACCATTTACTGTGAGTGCCCCCATTAAAGTGCCCCCATTTAGATTTTTTTCAGTACATTTTTTGGTGAGCATCAAAGTTTTTCACTTCGAATTTTACATATTTCAGTGAGGTATTTGTAGGTTAACTATATTCATGAAACATTATATTTTGACTGATTTGAGATGTTGATATCGTTAGTGTTGTTAAAACCACTTAACAGTAAACATGGAGTGTGTAATTTCAATGATTTAGAAATTCAAGACTTTTATGTTCATCACAATATTTTTAAAATAAAAATTTAGATAACCACCTGGCCAGACATATCAGATCACCTTAAGCAACATTGGCATGGTTAGTACTTGGATGGGTGATCGCTTAGGAACACCATGTGCTGTTGGCACAGTTACTTCTTTTCTTTCTTTTTTTTTTTTTTTCAAATTCTAAGTTGGGGTTATAATTATATCGTATGTAGGTTTATTTACGTGTAGGTCAGATATAAGGTGGCTAACCTATTTTAATGTGTAATTCACTTAATGGATCTTAATCTAGAAAAGTTGAAATTATGGTTTTTTTTTCTGTGAACAACTTTAATGCTCACCAAAAAATGTTATTATTCTTATGAAGACAGATACCAATATGTAGTACAAAAATAACAAAAGGCAAAATATCTAAATTGAGGAAAATAATTACTATACATAACGTAAGTTATGGGTAGTATCAATAGTAACTTATGGCTCGAATTTTTTTAAACCTAACAAAAATTTTAGAATCTCAAAGTACAAATTTAAGAAATAGGCTATGTAAAAATGCTTTAATATAGAATGGCGAATGTGAGAAAAGAAATACCGATTTAAAAATCACATTTTATTGATGAAATTAGTATAGCCTTACTATTGAATAAAATTGATTACATGAACTTAACCTATAAATATTTTACCTCCTTCGGTTACGTCACTAGAAGTAAATCCAAAAAACTGTGCTTCATATTCTTCTTTAATCATTTCAGTTTTAACATCCATCATCGTTAATTCACGATTAATCAAATCAAAAAGCAGCAAACACTCTTAAAATAGATATAAAACACTAAACTTACAAATGTAAACAATAATCAAAGTTCAAATCGCCCACAACACAGACAGTTTTCTAGATTTCTACACTCAGTATACAAGTCTTTGGTGTACGTCCAGCTGTTCAGACTTCAGTAGAGTACCATCAATTTTCCCTCCTTTACTCAAAAGTTCTACATCATTCAAGTCAGCAACAAATTTACATACGCTTCAGTCCACTTAAACACCACACTTTCGTCTACTTCAACCAGGACAAGACACTATAGAATAGAGGGACAATTCTTTTTTAGTATATTATTAATCAAATAGTTTTATAAATCAAACAGCAAAGATACTTTATATTTAATTATAATATATAATATTAAAATAAAGAAATATTCAAGCACAATGGGCGTAAATGAGACTAGACCGGCTGTATTTTTATTTTTTCCACTAAAATAAAATGAAAATTTACGCCTACAAGAGCATTGTGAACAAACTAAAAGTTTTTTCAAATGAAAATTTTATTCTTATATAACAAACATTGATATTTCCCAGGGGTTAAAATTAGAAAAGTGAACGTAAAAAATACTCTTTATAAAGTATATTTAATGTGCAATCATAGAGGCCATGTTATGTACAAAATGTAATCCTGTGAAAAATTATCAAGGAATTTTTTGATGTTTTTATCAAGGAAAATGTTCTTGATAATTTTTCACAGGATTACATTTTGTAATCCATCTTTAAAAATCCAGGCGATTTTAATAGACAAATTATCAGATATTTCTCAAGGAAAACAATATTTTTCCGATTAAATAAATAAAAGTAATAAAGAAATGATAACTTTCCCCTTATATTGCAATGCAATTAAGAATTGATATTTATTTTTGTACTTGGTTATTTACTATTATAGAGGAAATTATTATTACTGTAATAAAACAAAAAATGTTACAAAAATAAACATTTTAGTACCACTGACAATGTTAAATAGTTAGACTAAACATATTTAAATTATTAAAACAAAAAACTATCATTTAGCTCATACAAAACTATATAAACTTAATAAAATTAGTACTTATATTAGCATCGCAAGAAGTCGGTAGCCTCGCTTCGAGTTAGCCTCGCAACAGGAAGCTGTTCGAATTGACAATCGCGCCCTACTTTTTCTCTCCTATTGGCATTTACCCAACGGGCTTGATTCTTGGCTTATACAGTAAAGTGTGCAATTATTTACTACATTACTACGGAGTTTAAAAAAAGGAATTTACAAATTTATTATTTTCAAATAAATCTACATTTACAATACAGGTCGTATAATTTTTCGTAGATTTCAGATGTTTACAAAGACACTTGCAAATATTTGTTTTGTAAGCCTGAAGGACTATGTACTTCAATAGTTTGGCTTGAAGGATATTAGTAGAGAATTTAAAGGAACTGTGACAGAAAATGACTTTCAATGGTTTCTCCAATCTCCCTTTACACACAGTTTGATTGGTTTTGTAAACTTATCATTTCACCAATATTTGTTTTAAACCGATTGTGAAAATATTTATGAGAATTAGAAATGTATATGTCGACGTTCATTAATCGTACTTTTTGACTGATGATTTTTTTTACTTAGAATTTACTTTGATTGTAATTCTAAAAGCAAACTTTTTAATGCATGTGTACAAACAGCGTTTACAAAGTAAATTATTGCATCAGCGACAACTACCCAACTAAAACGCACATCTTATTTTCATTATTAGTTCATTTTTTAAATAGAAAGTAATGCTCGTTACCTATCTCCCTCCGCAACATAAAATTAAACCAATACCTATGTATGTTTAAACCTTCTGGCCTCTTGTCTCCGAAAACAACATTTGTTAAATTTGTACTCGTAATTGTGTAAAATCACCACTTCGGCCCGGATGTGTATACATTAAACAGTCTCCACCTACTTCAGTCATGTCAGTCTCTCGGTTCTGGTGACCCTTGAATGTGAACTTCTGTGAAGGCGTCTTCATTTACTTCGCTCCTGTCGTTGACCAGTCACTGCTCGACCACGTAACCACAAACAAAAGAGTATACCTAGAGGTTGGTAATACTGTTTATCTGTGACATAACAATACCACAATTTTATTGTTAGACTTGCACAAACTCATATCTCTTTTTAATACTCAATTTAATAGATTTTCTAAATGGGTGGAGGGCAATGAAGACATGCTTTTATTCAGAGTAAAATCTACTTTTATTCGTTAAGGATATATTTTTCAAGGTAGTCCTATTGCCGGGTAGACCCTTCTTATAACGTACATTTTTTGGAATATTTTTTAAGGAGGTACAATAACTATAAGATATGCAGTATAAAACTGCAGAAAAAAATTAAAGTGGGATTTTTAAATTGAATGATATTGCAATCATTTTGAAATAACCTGTCATTATAAGATTTTTGTTTATGTGAAAATGTTGTAATTTACCTCTTTATATTTTCTACAAAAATTGTACTAAAAGAATAGAAAAAGTCAAACAGTAAGTAGTGGATATCCAGCATGTGCTTGTAGTACCGTATTTATTTATTTTTTATAGTTGTAAAAAAAAATTAAATTAAATAAAAGTAAAACATCTATATGATTTTTATAAAAAACAAATGTTAAAGGGAAGAATTACTACTATCAATTTAGTAATCGTAAATAGAAATGTGAGCTCAAAGATACATTATAAGATAATACATTTGTGACCTCCATTTTGAAACTCATAAATCTGTAAATAATTAATTTCTTAGTGTTTATGATTGATATAAATCAAATGTTAAAAGGAAGAATTATTACTATCAATTTAGTAATCGTAAATAGAAATGTGAGCTCAAAGATACATTTTACCGCCATTTTGAAACTCATAAATCTGTAAATAATTCATTTCTTAGTGTATATGATTGATATAAAAAGAAATGTAAAAAGAGAAAAATTACTACTATCAATTTAGTAATCGTAAATGGAAATGTGAGCTCAAAGATACATTATAAGATAATACATTTGTTACCGCCATTTTGAAACTCATAAATCTGTAAATAATTCCTTTCTTAGTGTATATGATTGATATAAAAAGAAATGTTAAAGAGAAAAATTACTACTGTCAATTTAGTAATCGTAAATGAAAATGTGAGCTCAAAGATACATTATAAGATAATACATTTGTTACCGCCATTTTGAAACTCATAAATCTGTAAATAATTCATTTCTTAGTGTATATGATTGATATAAAAAGAAATGTTAAAGAGAAAAATTACTACTGTCAATTTAGTAATCGTAAATGGAAATGTGAGCTCAAAGATACATTATAAGATAATACATTTGTTACCGCCATTTTGAAACTCATAAATCTGTAAATAATTCATTTCTTAGTGTATATGATTGTTATAAAAAGAAATGTTAAAGAGAAAAATTACTACTGTCAATTTAGTAATCGTAAATGGAAATGTGAGCTCCACATTTGTAATACATTATAAGATAACAGATTTTTTACCGCCATTTTTAAACTTATATAAACATTTTATTTCTTCATCTTCTTCTTCTTGCTCTTTAAAGTTTATCATCTTTACATTTATGCTTACGTTCGCGTTCCTATTGTTACATATTGCTAAGTAATCTGTATTGCAAAGTCTACTGTAGTAATAGAAAAAAAAAAAAAGTTGATAAAATGTGTAGAAAACGGTTTCTTATGTTGGACTTGTAATATTTTCGTATCTTGGAGTGCCAACTTTCATTTAGATATTGGTATACACGTACGTGACATCTGTAGGCTAAAAATATAAAAAACCCCTTACGTTTGATAAAAATTATCTGATTAGTTTACATCCGTTACATAAAAAGTAATGAGCTGTTTTATAAAAACAGTATTGATACTGTACTATAAAAAAAGTTGTGTTGAATTTATCCTTTCTGACACAATAGAAGAAGTTGGGTTTATTTTACGAGACTCTTTACGTTTTTCGATAATTCAAACTTTCAGGGTAATTACCGTGAGTAAATAAAAAAGAAAATCACGACATTATTCAAAATCTACTCTAACGATTTGGAACAAATTTTATTTTAATGTTGCCACTAAGGAGCTAAAGAAAATATACTGGTCGCCATTTTCACAAAAATGCCAGTTTGTGAATTATTGGTAAAAGTCTAACAAATCGACCGTTGAGGTATTATTTAGTCAAAAATAGTTCAATAGATTTCGTTCAGATTTTACTGTTAAAAATGACCCAAACCAGTGTGGCAAAATCTGAGTAAAAAAAGAAACAAACGCGTTTCAGAAATAATTGGGAAAAAAGCATAACTGAAGTTTAACCGATGGCATTAAGAGCTGGAATTTAATCAAATACAAGTCAAGCTTATGACGAGTCTGTAAACAAGGGAAGTAGTAGATATAGGCTATATTTAAATATATAAATATTTTGTATTAACATAAGACGTCGTCCATGAACTAACCACTAATGAACTGACATTTTAGCCGACGAATAATTTTGTTTGTTTGGTATTTGGTTTTATGGGTGGGGTATGAGAGAAAGTTGAGCAATATTTTTACACGTTTTTTGTAAATCTACTGTCACAAAAACAATTTGTGAGGTATGATAATGCTTAGAATTTTGATTTTAATCTCAATGTTGTATTCCGTTTTACATTAAAACAGATGGAAATATAAAAAATTATTAAAGGTAGTAGTATTGTTGATAATGAAAACCAGGATTCACCTTTAACATGGGGAGTACCAGTTCACAAATAATTTAAAACATTTGGCAGTAATTGACTATCCTTGAAAATAATTTGTATTATCATAGGACCACGGACATGTTATCATTTTAAATACTGGACTGAAACTTAAAATGATCGTAAAAAATTGTATACGTCATAGAATGTAGTACGAATAAAGGCATTAAATAATTGTTGCCAAATTTATAGGATGAATTCTCAAAAAGTAGGGGGATGAACATTATTTATGCATACAGTATGTATAAATAAATTTTAAAGACGAAAAATCTTGTAATTATCATCGCCTAAAAAATGGAAAAAGCGTATAAAATAAAGACTCCTAGCCCGGACAAATTTTAATCAAATTTAATAAGTGTTAATATTTAGCTTATATCTTTGTACACTTTTTTTTTTTTTTTTCATAACTCAAAATTTGGTGATAGCTCCAATAAGCAATATAATTTAAATCACCAACCTCATAGTTTCTGACGATAATTTGTGTCTCCGTTCACCAAATATAAGAATAGTTGAACGGATCGTTAACGGACGGCGCTGAACCCAGTCTCAGATAACCCTGTTTAAACAGTTTCCAGTTGTTTAGACGACACAAAGTATGAACTTCAAGTTAAAATTCACACAAAAGGAGAGGATACTGAACTTTTTAAAGCGTCTACTCTAATAAATAACACTAATATTATAAATTTAAACATATCATAAGGCAGGTAAGCGTGATCGTAAGAAATTTACATTATCATTTTTTACAACTGTAGAATGGTATGACTTATAAGTTGCCTATGTTTTAAGGCGCTGATTGTGAATATGTCAGTTCCGATCTCTTTTATTTATGAATCAATTTTATCCGCGTTTTTTTGTGTACTAAAACAGAGGTAATATTATAAAATTAAACACTACATGGAGTTAAAATTTCAAAAGTCGACAAAATATTTTTTTATTAAAGTTGATTTTTTTTTATCTTGAGCGCATGAGACAGAAATGTCAGACAGATTTTGTCGCACAATTATACGCGGGAATGAAAAGGCGCATTATGGGCGAACTAAGATAAAATTTGACTTACAGATAACAAACATTCATTACCTACCTCAAGTTGAAAATTTTTAAATGAACAAAAACAACTATTTTTCGTAAAGTTGATTTAAACTTGAGGGCTTAAGACGTAAATGTGATTTTTAGTCGAAACAATTCACATGTGTAATCAGCATTCTGGGCGAACTAAGCATTTTTACAATTTAAAATTGGGCATATAGATAGCAAACATTTATACCTAGGTCGAATTAAAATATTAAAAGTGGACAAAACAATTTTTTTTATAAAGTATATTTAAACTTGAGGGCATAATCAGAAAAATGATTTGATGTAGCAGAACACGCGTAAATAAAATGTCGCATTGTGGGCGAACTAAAGGTTTTACAATTTAAAATTTGGCATATATATAAAGGGTGTTCGAAAAATGTGGGGCAATAATTTACGTAGTGATTCCTAGGGTCAAAATAAGCAAAAAAGTTTATATAGACATATGTCCTATCTCGATTCGTTTAGCGTCTGTCTGTCTGTATGTGTTTTTTACAAAATAATTCATAACTCCACGAAATGGCGGCTATTTTAAATATTTGACGGTATATTTCACAAAAACCGTTAATTTTACAAAAAAATTCCAAGATACATAAAATGTAGTAAGTTTTATGGAGATTCCAACGATATCTTACTAAGCTTATTTTGGACCAAGAATAACAGAGAAATTAATTTCTTCCTTGCTATACCTACAGTTTTCTCCATTTAAACAATGTTAAAACTGTAACAAATATCATAAAATCACAAAAGTTGTGTTTCTTTAAAAAGTGTTCATTTTGTACATGTTTGAAAATAAAATATTATTTATGTATTGATAATTTGTGTACTATAAATTGATAATAAAAATCACAAATTATCAATACCGGTACATAAATATTATTTTATTTTCAAACATGTACAAAATGAACACTTTTTAAAGAAACACAACTTTTGTGATTTTATGATATTTGTTACACATTTTTCGAACACCCTGTATACTACAACAATAAACTATATATTTATATCCGTCTTACGTTCAAAGCCAAAAATTTACTACGTAAAATTTTACATATATTGAATAAATCAAGCACAGAGCTTTGGAATACAAAGATAAATTTGGTTTATTTTGACTTTAAATAAATAAACAAAACTTAAATAAAACAAATAAACTCAATTTCAGCAACCATTAAAAGAATATTTACATCATAGATTAAAAGATTGTTTACGAATTATTTTACAACACAATGAATGAAAGTTCATATATTGATTGAAAATACGATTACCATTCACAATATACGCAAATATCAAGATCTATAATGAATTATAAATGATGCCTAAATTTGGTTTAGTCTCTTTCTTATGTTTAACTCTGAACTAATAACTACGCGAGTTTTGTCACGTCTAAAATCTAGATAGTTAGTTCTTTGATAATTAATTAACACAAAGTCTTATCTGAGGGTTAGGCCACGTGGGGCTTTTCTCAAGTAAGGGCATACAAAAAATATAACACGAGATAGTTCTATTAAAGAAAACGTACAATTAATAATTAAAATTTAAAGTTCAAGTATCTCTAACTCATTTAAGCCAAAAATATAAATAAACATATGAAGTGAAATGAGGAATGGAACTGTCTAAAATTATTTTTTAAGTTCTGGTAATCGTTTGAAAAAAAAAAAATTATAATGATATTTAGTTATTGTATAAGGTATCAGTTAAACAGTTACATCCGTTTATAATAAGTTTGAATCATTTCTCAAGATTAAATAGGTAATAAAACTTTAAATAAAATTAAATTGATCTCACCCAATGACTTAGCAGATATGTGATATTTCAATTAGCTTTGATTATTTTGTTGCGCTAAAACAGCTATTTCTGATCGTGCACAGTTTATGAAATATACTTTTTATATAATTCCTTTAAGTTTTGAAGTTCTTAGATGTAATAAATATGTTCAGTAAAATATGTCGCCCTATATTGTATAATCGGAATTCTATAAGATTTACCTATTTATAGCGAAATCCCCCCCCTCAGTTTTCAGTATTCTAAATGGGAGGTACCAGTTTTATGAAAATCACTCCATAAATTGTATGAATTTGAATAGATAGTTGAGACGATGGTGAAGTAGCATACACAAATGCTTTTAAAAAAAATTTTAAAAGAATGAAAGAAAAAAAATTCGAGATATAACAAATATGTGCCCAAGTACGAAAAATTAGCAAAATCTACCCAACCATATAGACTCCAGTGTAGGAATGACAGACAGATTGATGATGTACGACATTAAAAAAAATGGGAGGAGGAAACAAAATCTCTTGTATGACTCGGAGAACATTTTTATTCATTTGTTTGACATTACATTTTATTTTATTCTCTTTATAACCTACGTATGAAATTCACAAAGCACTTCATCATGAGTGACCATTATATTTCCTTATTTGATAATTTTGTACGTAGTCAATTACTGTTTTGGTCAAATTTAAAATGGTTAAAATTCTGATTCTTTATCATAAATCCTATAATAATTATTTAACTATCATGTTATAGGAAATCCTAATTTGAATTAACTAATTAAGTTTAATTACGTATGAAAAAAATTTTTACCAAATTTTTTACTAAATTTCTTTTGTAATAAGGTTACTTCGCTCCTGTCATATATGTTTAATTTTTAAATATTACCTTTGTTTTAGAACATAAAAGCTCTGTACCTGATTTATTCAATACAATATATGTAAATATAAATATATATGAGTTTATTGTTGTTTATATTTGTCAAATTTTAAATTGTAAAAACCCTTAGTTCGCCTACATTGCGCCATTTTATTTACGAGTGTTCTTCTACATCAAATCTTTTTTCTGACTCTCTGTCCACTTTTAATATTTTAATTTGACGTAGGTATAAATGTTTGCTATCTATATGCGAATTTTTACGTTGTAAAAACGCTTGGTTCGCCCACAATGCGCTTTTTTATTCATGCGTGTACTTGTGCGACTAAAAATGAAAAATAGTTTTTGCGTTCACTTTTTAAATTTTAACCCTGGGAATATATAAATATATGTATATGGCATGGCAAATTTAAAAGTTAAAAAAAGCTTTGTTTGCCTATGTTGCGTCTTTTTGTAAACGCGCGTGAACTATCCTGCTGACAAGCCTAATAAAAGTGTACTGACCTGTTAGATTTTTGGACCTAACTTGAGTCATATTAATTAGTCACTCTTAGACGCTTCTAAGACAATCATAATGGTTGCATTAGATTTCATAGTAGCAGTATACCGCGTCAGACGCACTGCGTCAGACGCTTCTTAGGAAACGTACCTTTAAGTAGATATATAACACTAAACATACAATAATTATGTAATGGAAATGGAAAAGGCTGAAAGTGCCAAAAAATATAAATAGATTTTTTGCATGGAATGTGTTGTAAGCGACATCGCCAATAACCTAGAGAAGGTTGAAAGTGCCAGAAAAATTCCTACTACAGGTAGTTGCTAGAGCAGTTGCAAAGAGCAGCACTGTGAAAGCGCCCGCTGACCGTCAGTAGAAAAGGCTGAAAGTGCCACCCGCCATGATGAATGTGCCTTTCCATTGCACTCATTGCAGTAGTTGCTTTTGGCGCTAAAAATGTTCAAGTGTGTAGTAAAACATTTCGTCAGATTTTCGGAGTAACTCCCAGGAAACTGCAAACTCTTCAAACAAAAGAAACGGGGTTGCTTGGTTTACAAAGATACTAGAGGTCAGAATCCACATTCACATGAACATAAAGTTAAGTTCACAGAAAAATATTGAAATCTAGTTCGGCACCACATTAATTCGTTTCCCATGTATGAAAGCCACTATTCCCGCAAAAGAACAACAAATGAGTTTCTATCCCCGGACCTAAACAAAAACCGTATGTTTTTATCTTTCAAAGCCCAAAATCCAACAACTACAAGTAACTTACAAAAACCATACTCAAGTTTTTCCACAAGACTTTCCCAAACTAAAATTCAAATGTTTAGCAACAGACACTTGTAAGAAATGTGACGTGTTTAAAGTCCAAACTCAAGCAGCTGTCAGTGAAACTGCCACTATGAACATCCATCCTTTACGTGTAATGAACGCTGGACTTCCAGTCTTTTAACTAACAAGGTATGGCACTTACAGCGTTTCCCGAAAAAAAAGATAAATATGATGACACTTTCAGCTTTTCACATGCAAAATCAAGTTATATATGTACAATAAAAAAAACAACTCTTGAAAAACAAATAAAAATATATTTTGCATTTTTAATGAATTTTATAGAATTTTAAAGGATACAGTATAAGTTTTATGAAGTTTTTATTGAATACTGAAAATTTTACTTTGTGGCACTTTCAGCCTTTTCCATTTCCATTACACAATTATAAACAACTAGCTAATGCCCTCAGTTTCGCCTGGGGATAGTTGAGATAGTTTTATATAAAATAGTTTCTATTATTTTAAATAAATAATAGACTCATAAATAATAAAGATATGATACTTGTTTTAGGGGTAAAAAACACCCTTGGAGTGGAACATTTCCAAACTCTTTCTTAGTAGCCTACTCGTCTACAGATCTACACCAAACCATGTTAAAAATTAGTGGGTTTTAATCTTTCTATATACATAATCAAAGTTCAAATTGCTCAAAAATAGTTTTCTGCACCAGTACCACCAATTTTCCCTCCTTTAATTAAAAAAGTTTCTGTATTACTGTAATATGCTGTATTTATACAGTTTGTTTCATTCATGATCTTTATTTAATTTAGGTTTATATATGTGAGTACTGAGGAGTAAACCTATTTTGAAAGATATAGTATTTAATAGAGATAGTATACCAAATAGATAACATGGTACCACGTGATCATTAGCACGTTGGCAGCGATACTGTATTTAGAAACTGGCAACATAGTAACTACTAACTAGTAACATAGTCATAGCACTCATAGCAGTGCGGTCAGAACAGCAGAAGGTGAGTAAGCTGTAGCATATACACAGAGCATTAGGAAGTGGGAAGTGTTGCAGAGCTAGTTAGGTAAGCCGTTACAATTAGTTACGAGTAAAAAATTGCAGTAAGTGTTGTGTTATATATATACTGTAGTAATAATTAAGATTTAAAAGGGGTTTTAATTTGACTTATATTACATTTAAATCCTAGGTAAGCTGTACGAATCAAACTTTTTTAAATTGGTAAAATACATTTTACATACAGTACTTTAGTTTGTTTTGCATTTCTGAACTGGCACGTGTGCGGCTTGACTTTCAAAGTTGAGTACAAGTCAGCCTGTAAAATATATTTAATGTTGAATAACTTGTTTATTCATGATGGACTTTACAATCGTAGTTTGGTTTTCAAAATTGGCAATTCTTAGAATTAATCATTTTACAACATTGTACCATTTTTAAGAGAATCAAATTAGGTCATGCCAGGTAATAATTAAACATAGTTAGGCTCCTTACCAGGTTAGGTTTAATTTATCCGAATATTTAGTGGAAGTCTGTATGTTTGGAAGGATTTTATATCAATGTGTTTAGGCTAGTGAAGTTTTTAGCATAATGATTTTATATTCAGCATGGGCAGATTACTTTAAAAAATTGGATATGGTAATAAGGTAATTTCTTACTGTAACTGCAACAGGTCTTTTTGGCTATTTTTTTAAAATATATGTATATAGACACCTTACTTGACCTTGTAAGGTAAAAATTTGCAAACCTATTAAAGCATAATTCACTTAATTAATGGACCTTAACCTAGAAAAGTTGAAATTATGTTTTTCTTTGTGAAAAATTTAGCTCCGCAGGGGAAACTTATTTTGTTATTAATAAGTAAGGTATGTACTTAATTAATCTCCAAAAAGACTTGTTGCAGTTACAGTAAACAATTAGGCCTATACAGGTAATAATTACACTATAGTGAGCTGTAGGCCTATCCAGTCTTCATCTAATTATAAAATTATTGGTCGGGGTATTAGTATTATCCAATAGACACATGAATAAATAATCTGTTTTAGGATAAGTAAGTAATACCAAAACAGCAAACCTTTTAAGATGCCTCATATTCTTAAAAGCCATAAGCTGAAATTTTTGATAGAGCTGCGGGATTAAAATAAATTGAGAGAAAAATAAATAGGTCTAAGACCACTAGTCATCTTTGGAGTCTTCTATAAGAACAAAGAGATGTAGCCTAGAAGTAATTATGCTTTTTCTTATTCATTAGCCTATTTAATTTTACTTGTCATTTAAGATTACTATTATATAATGACAGTTAAATATTTCATAATTTAAATTTTACTGCTGTCATTATAAAAATGAGTTGTGTCCATCAGAAGAAAATCTTTTTAAAGTATAACAAAATCTAAAGAATTTCAAATTGTCAGTCAAAAATATAGTTAGGCTACATAAAATAAAATATTGGGAATGGAAAAGTGAAAAGAAGTTAAAATTTTCACATTTAAACTTATATTAATTTGTACAGCTTTTGCAAAACGAAATATCATTTTATTATGTTCTTGCTTTATAAAATTTATATACATTGTCTTTTTATACATTCCAAATTTTATTGTTTCCTAGGGCTCGAGCTTCTTTTGGAATTCCTTCTTGTGTTCTGCTTTCTACAAGTTTCTTAATGACTCTATGTTCAGAAGTTAATGTTAAAGTTCATTTTTTAATGAGATAACCTGGTATTTCGTTCCTTGTTATCCCGACATATGGCAAAGTTATTCACATCCATTGTATTTCTAAGACAAGGGGTTTCTAGGCTAAACAGCAACATATTTCATATCGCAAAAAAGATCATATATTATAGCTGCATTAATTTATAAAAATTATTAAATTGCATGAGAATATATATCGTTATAAGATTTCTGTCTCATTATAATTTTTTTTAACAACTTTGCATAAACAATTCTAAATTATTTTGTAAATTTTTTCTGAAATAATATTTAAAATGTTTAATGTGTACTTCTCTTTAAAATTTTATCTTTTATTTTAGATGACCAGAAACATCATGTACAGCACAATTTCAAATTTACTTATTTGTGCCTTGCTACCGATTTGCACAGCTCAATTGTCAAGTGATCCAGATGAATTGCTTAATTGGTGTTTAGATTCAAAATTTCATAAGGATAAACCTGGCCCAGAAGGAGACTTATTTTCACAGGTAGGACCTTAATGTTAGTGGTAGGATTATTCTCAATAGGTTTACCTCGATTAGTAAAATTGATAAATATAGATTTATCAACATTTAATGAAAGTTTATTTTTAAAAAACCATGATTACAAGCTTTAAATTGAATCCTTTTCCAATTTCTCAGTCATTCTCATTGATTTATGTCTGATAACTAAACTGGTATCATCAGCAAAAAGTTCAAATTTTACATCATTTAAATTATAAATGATGTCATTTATATAAATTATAAACAATAGAGGACCAAGAACTCATCCCGACTGGACTCCATTTTTGACATTTTTACCTTGGATAAATAAGAAAATTTTTAGTTTCATGAGAGTTCAGATATGACAAAGAAACCATCGTGTTCTCTTTTTCAAGTAAAACAATCCAGTTGTTTGCTAAATGGTATTAAATCACTGACCATTCTAAAATAATAAATACAACTACTGTTGTGCCTCATGGATCCGTATTGCGGCTAATTTTGTTTCTTTTGTATGACTTGTGAAATTGTGTAGAGCAAAGTACCCGTAATATAATTATGCTTACTGACATCTCTATGTTGGACAGTGAAAGCTCAGTTGATCTAGAGATTAAAGCCCACACAGACCTAGCTGTGTTTAACAGTAGCTTCAAAACAACATACTTCTTCTTAATTTTTTTTTTTATCTTAATTTCTTTGTTTCTTTCTTCTATTTACAGTAGAATGACAATTTATAAAGTTGATACAGTTTATAATTTAAACTTCATTTACAGATAATTTTGCATTGTAAAAATAAAATGAATGGATATGTCTCATTTTTATTGCACCACAACTAGTACATTTAATTAAAACATTTTTTGTAAATTTGTATATACAAGAAATTTATTCAAAAAAATAATTTGGGTATAAATTTTGGCTAATAAATAAAAATCGGGGTGGATTTTTAAAACGCTACTGAACACTGTTGTAGTAAATATAAATATTTAGGAATTTCCTTGAGCTTTAAAAAAAACAAAAAACAAATTCTATTTAATTTAAAACCTATCAATGATACATGAACTTTCACAATTATCCATGCCAAAAGCACAAAAAATTAACATTCTAAGAAATATAATATACTTTTGTAATATGATACAAAATTGTTAATGACAGCGACCAAGGTAATGGTTTCCCTCCCATTTTTTTACCATTTCTCATTACCACATATTCAAAATACCCGAATTTTAGTCCATACTAAATAAATTTTTGAGACATATCCTACATAAATTGTCTTCGATAAAAATAACAATAATTTTCAGACAAAATATTTTTGAAATAACACTTATTTACACGTTACGTATAAATTTTTCTCTTTAAACATTATACAGTTAAATACATACAAGAGATTTTTTATACAATTCCAAAGGTTAAATGTATACATTAGGCCTATAAACATATTAAAAAATGAATGTTTAAAAAAAAAAAATTAACTAAAAGTATAAAAAAAAACATTTGCCTAAATAGAAAATATAATATAGTTCAGAGAAAAAAAAAACTACCCCATTTCTTTGGAAGAGAAAAAAAACAAAGAAAAAAAGAACTCGTACATTTTTTGAAATAGAATATGACAGCAGTAAGACAAAATTAACCTAAAAAGATATAGCTCCTAAAACAATAATTATAATTTACAAAGAGTTTTCTTTATCTTTTTCCCAAAAATATCGGCGAGCATTCTACACAAATATTAACAATTTCACATGTTCTTACTTATAAAGAGAGAAAAAAAAAATTAAATAGGATCCAAATCATAATAAAATTGACACATATTCTAAAACATCTGTAAGAGCAATAATACATAAAGGTTACTATACTATTCAATAACTATTACCTACATACATTAAACAAGAGTTCAACCTCCTCCTGTTCAAAGAGCCAACTTTTCAATTTTCGCAAAAAAACTGAAATTGAATTTTCACTTTTGATGTGGCCAGGCAGAACATTAAATAATTTTGGCCCCAGGAAACAAAAAGTCTTCATAAAGTAAGTTTTAAAAGGTTTTGGCACTGCAAAATGTCCTGCACTTCTTAACCGTACCCTCCTCCCATCAGACCTATCAGAAAGTTGCCTGTTTCCACTTTTTATAAAAAATAACTTAAGTACTTTGTAAATATACAAGTATCTTAAAGGTAATATTCGTAAAGAGAGGAATAATGGCTTAGAATGTTCCAACCTACTTTTGTTTAGGATCATCCGGACAAACTTTTTCTGAATATTAATTATAAGTATTAGATTACTAATGTAAGTCCCTCCCCAAGTATTCAAACCATACTCTATCCTACTCTGAACCAAAGAAAAATAAATCATACGCTTAACATTCGGAGGACACATATTTCTAAGAAAATAAAACACTCTTAATATACTACCCAACTTAGATTTTAACTTAGACAAATGGACTTTTCAATTTAATTCATTGTCGAGGAATACACCCAAATATTTTATGTAGTTACTTGCTTTAACAACTGAACACGTATTTTTGCATAAAGTTCTTTCACACTCACACGTACAATTTGAGCAAGGATATATTATATCCTCCGAGAAGTCATACTGTATCTTCCCTTTAATATAAAATTAACATAGTTCGTTTTTCCACACTCAGGACCATACGATTTTTCAAAAACCACCACCTAATGGCTCTTAAGTCATTATTCATGGCATGTTTAACATCACTCCATGTACATTCAGCATAACATAGAACAGTATCATCCGCAAATGATGTTAAGCTGCCATTTAATCGCGCATTACAAAGGTCATTAATATATATATAAGAAACAATATAGGGCCCAAAACAGACCCTTGGGGTACGCCATACTTTATTTGACCAATTTTACTAATAACACCATTTATCCTAACACATTGTTTCCTTCCAGCAAGATAGCTTTGAAACCAACTTAACACAACTCCTCTGATGCCACAATTTGAAAGTTTTTGAATCAATATCGAATGATCAACAGTATCAAAAGCTTTTTTAATGTCTAAGAAAAGCCCACTCACACATTTACCACAATTTATGCCTTCATTTACACAACTCATTAAATTTGAAAGAGCTTCCTCTGTACTCCTACCTTCTCTGAACCCATATTGGTTACTACTAAAAAAGTTAATTTTGTTTAAATAATTCATTAATTTCCGTTTCATTATTTTTGAAAAGGTGGACACAAGGGATATTGGTCTAAAATTATTACATACATTAGTAGGGCCTTTCTTATGAATAGGAATCACTACGGCTTCTTTGAGTTGGTCAGGGAAAACGCCAGAACTAAAGCTAAAATTAAAAACGTATAGCAAGACATCGATAAATTTACGATAAATAAGTTTTACCATAGTAGAGCTAACACCATCAATGCCTGGAGATTTTCTACTTTGTAAACAGTTAATTGCGCAAACAATATCTATTTCTGAAATTGAATCTAAAAACATGGAAGAAGCCTCACACCTGCCACCAAAACAAGCTTCAAGATCGGGTGAATCGTAATATGAATCATTCTTATAATCTAGTTCACAAGATATATCATCTATAACAGACAAAAAGTATGTGTTAAACTTATCAGCCACTAACTCTGCATTTTCCTGCAACTTACCATCCACCATCAAACTTATTTTATTATTCATTGACTCACTTTGACCAGTTATTTGTTTTAGAATACTCCATGTCATTTTGGAGTCCCTCTTGCAGTCTTCTAGAAGACCAAGATAATAATTACTTTTTATTTTACGTATATCATTGTGTAATTTATTACGAAATTTAAAAAAATTTTCCCTTAATCTGTCATCATTAAGACGTTTTTTAAGTTTTTATAAATTAAATCTCTTTTTTTAATGCGCTTACAAATATCACCAGTTTATCCATGGTTTTAATTTTGTGAATTTCTTAGTATTATAACGGACATATGTCGCTTTAGATATTAAGTCTAATAATATTCCAATAAATTTAGAATAGGGAAGAGACGCATTTAGTTGTTGATAGACATTGGTCCAATCTACGCTATCAAGAGCACTGTTTAAACACTCATAATTTATGTGATAAGAGATTATCTGTTTACCGGCGAAGTCAACTCCCCTCCCCTCAAAGTCAACAAAGACATGAAATGATCAGAAACATGTGATTCAATTATGTGTGCCTCCACATTTATTCTAATCTTATTTAAAACTCTAACATAAACATGATCAATACAAGTTTTTGAATCCTCTACAACTCGGGTAGGCTGATTCACCAACGAATCTAGGCCAAAACTACTCATTAATGTTTTATAATCATTTGAAGCTTTACATTTCTCTAAGGTATTAATATTTATATCACCGATCACTATCAAATTTTTTGGCGATTTAGTTTCTTCAGTTTGTATAAAATAATCACTTAATTCCTTAATAAAAGACTCAGTCGATTGCGAGTGCAATCTATAAATACTTATTAAGACATAAGTTTCTTTTGAAAATCTAAAAACAATTTCTAGTGCGTCTGCTGTAGTGAAGTTTAGTTGTCTACTTTGTAAACATTCAACTTGTGAATGTATATAAACTGCCCCCCACCCCCCCGCTCTAATAGTTTCATTAGAATTTAGCATCAGATTATAATTTGGTAATTGATAAAAATCACTCTCAGTTTTGCTTATCCAAATCTCAGGCAAAACTATAATAAGCGGCCAATTTTCCCACCCCGATAACTCAGTTAATAAAATGTCAAAATTTTTACGCATGCTTCTAATATTTTGATGAATTATGTCAAGACGCTTAGAACCATTGGCAACAAGATCAACACAAACTTCCTCTGCTAAATCTAACATAAATCAAGATAAAAACTTGTTCTTCTACATGTTAAGGCACCATACAAAATACTACAAATACATAAAGAAAATGCAAATAACTTAACACTAAGAACAGTATTTACAGGTTATGAAGATCATCTTGGCTCGTTACTTGCTTTATTGGATCACCTTCAGTCCTTCTCAAAAATATCCTGCCTCCTCGTACCCAGCAGAACTTATAGTCGTGGTTCCTTTTCGCCTCTCGTGCCAAAGCAAACATCCTCCTTCGCGCAGGTGACAACGATTCATTTATGTAGAGAGGAGTGTCTGTACCAAGTCCCATGTGTCTTGTAGACAAGTCCTGTTTTGCACGCTTCTTCCGCAACAACTCTTCCTTGTCTAGACGCCTTACAAATTTAACAATTATACCAGGATGGGCGTTTGGGTCTAGTCTTTTACCTAACCTATGGCATGCATCAATCATACCTTCACTTATTTCAAAGTCTACAGCGATGCCAACCTTTTTTATAATTTCGACAATATCTTCTCCCTTTTCCATGGGAACACCCTGTACTTCAATGCAATTACTTTTGTTATACTGTTCAACATCCTCCAATCTACTCTCCAGCGTCATCATTTTCTCCTTCAAAGCTTTATTTTCAGTAGTTAGTTTTTCTATTTCTTCCAGAAACTTATCGACCTTCAAGGTTTGCTGTTTAATAGCATCCATATTTTCTGCTAACCTTTCGCTCTGATTTTCATTTGAGGTGTTAAAATCCTTCACAATTGTTCGCTGGCCTTCCTTTATTTCATTTATGGCATTGATAACATCTTGTAGGCTCAGCTTTCCCTCCCCCGCCTGAGTCTCTAGCTTCAAACTCTTCCGCCTTGTAATAGGGCCTAGAACAACTCTCACACCTCCACATTAAATTTTCCGCAGATAAATGTTCAATGTCAGCTTTACTAAGTTTAGCGCAAGCACCATGGAAATGTTTTTCAGTCATCACATTGTATTTTTACATGCTTCGATGAGATAGATTTCAAACATACATTGCAATTTGCCATTGTGAGAATATAAAATGAGTAAAAAAATATATTAAACACAACAAGCGAAAATAAAGTTCTACAAAATTTCGAGAACACACAATCAATAGCGAACACACGCCAAACGCGCACTTTAAACTCTAGGATAGTCAGGAGCAAGATAAAGATAAGATAGAACCTCACTGTTCAAACGCTGTCTCATAACTAAAATGATTACAGGATTACGTAGTTACGTAAAAAATGAAAAAAGAAATTCCAACTAATTTTTAAAGCTCTGGAAGTTTTTATATTACTAAAAAATAATAAACTTACTTTAGACTATTACTTTTTGTTGTTTTAATTTACGACCTTTGTGAATTAAAACTTTTTCGATTTTATATAAAAATATCAAATAGATTATTAATTACATAACAGTTACACAATATATATGTGTGTGTGTGTGTGTGTGTGTAGGACTGTGAGTAGCAGGAATAACGTTTGTTTAATTGTTATACGGATAAAGTTGTGCATTAATTATTATTTATTTATTGCATAAGAAGTTAATTTTTAATGTGTAATTTGTATTATTATTAACACCCTTAAAAATTATTATTGTTCTTTTCCCAAGTGTAAATGGCTTCTCAAAAGGATTTAGTTTTTTCTCTTTCTTTTTTTTTTCTTTTCTCTCATTTCTTTTAACTCAAGAGGGAGAAAAAATCAAATGATGGTAGATCCTAAGTATTACCTAATTATCCACGTTAAAATAAAAAACAATTGAAACAATTTGATATAAGTTAAAAAGTGTTATGTTATGTAGAAGAATTATAATTTATTTGTCATTTTGTTTTGTAAAATTTACTGTAAATTCCCAAGTTGTTATATTTATGTAGGTTTGACATGGAAAATAAACAATCTATTTATATATAATTTGACCTCGGTGATTACCTTTAAAATCTTAATGTAACTTATATGTGCATTGATGAGTAAAATGTAAACTGTACTTTCACAGTTTTTGTGTGTTATGATACTATAGGGGTATTTTGTATATTTATATTTGTTTTTTAACAGTGTACTCCGTGGAAAGATAGGTCATGTTGTACTTATAATACTACAGTTGGTATTCACCAGACAAAAATGTACAACTTCAACTACGACCACTGCAGTCAAAAGAAGAATATGTCTGATCAATGTAGAAAGCATTTTCTCCAAGACTTATGCTTTTTTGAATGTTCTCCAAACATAGGACCTTGGGTTGTTCAGGTATACTCACCATAAAAGTTTTATATTTAATTGAAGTATATTTACAGGAGTTTATAAAGAACAGTTTTTAGGTAACTTCTATGTTAGAAGTTATTGAAGAAGCTATCTTCTTAAGAATTAGACACAACACTGTAAATTAACACTTATAATGGTCCCTAGAAAGTGTTTAGTTAGGTTGTTCAAATTCATACAGTAAATGTGTGTGAGGGTTGTTAAAAAATTATACAATCTGAATTTTTGCTAGTGTTATAAATGGAACTGATTGATTGGTTTTTTATTATCTCTTATCAACAAACATATAAATAAGTTTTACAAATGAAATTAGGCTAAACATTTTTTAAACTAAAACAAAGAATAACCTTCTCCAAATAGACAAGAAACAATAAAAGAAACCTCGAGGTAATAAAACCTGTCTGGAGTTTTACACTAAACAAACACAGTCCAAAGATAAAGTTGAGGTTCGCAGCCGACCGAGTTCCCAATGAATATACATAATTTTTTACATTAAAATCTACAATCAAAAATACTACTAAGATGACTTCCAATTCAAAGGTAGAGGGTACCTTTATGCACATTTTAATGTTTCCTTTATATTTTGTCTTTATTAAATTCATAAAATTGAATGTTATTGATTTGATTTTAATTTTACTTGCTACGGCTTTGAACTCTAAATCTTTTAGTTAAATAATATAATAGACAAGATTACTTTATAAATTACAATTAACATTTTATTTAGGTTCTATTTGTCTTTTCTTATTTAAATTCAGGTTTACAATTAGAATACAACAATAACAAAGTCTCTCTTTCTCAGGGTTTAGATAAGTGGCTTTTAAACAATCTGCATAGCTCCAAGATATTAAAACTACAAAATTACAAAACTTAGTTATGATACTTATGAACCTAAACAATTTGTCTTAAAAATTAAAATAAACCTGATTTGTAGTTATATAGTTGAATGACTGTTTATATATCTTTTAAAATAATTAAAGTGTACTTCTCTAGTATACTGTAGGTAGTACTTAAAACAAGTTTTCATTAATCTCCTTCAAAATTTTTAAACTTTTTATTTCAAAATACGCCCATCTCCTAACAACGTCTAAGCTTCTCTCCATCATCACAGTATCAATGTCTCTAAAAATATATATCACACCTTATTTTTTCATATTTAATCCTCCCACAATTCTTTGTACCCCTCCACAGTTTTCAATACAAATTTCAAAACAAACTTTTTCATTCTCTTTGGATTACCGAATTTAACAAAAATATTTTCTTCTATTACTATTTCTTTCCAGGTTCTTACAATCTCTTTTATTTTTTAACTTATTCAATTCATACTTTCTATCTTAAATATCTAATCATTTAATTTATATTTTATTTTTTTAAATTGTGTAACATATTTAATTTTGTCTCAAATTACAAACCAGTTTTTATCTATTAACAAAATTTGAAAATATTATCTTAGCTTCTAGTTCAACATTCCACTATGTTCGATCCGCCTTGTGATGTCACCCATCAAAATTCATTCAAAATTACATGGACTATTTTAATTTGCAATTCTAACAAACATGCCTTTATCTAACTCTGCTCTCCTAACCTGAATTAAAGTGTTTCTAATTGTTTTTTAAACAGTGTTAAATCTTTTAATCATTTTCCCCAAGTGAAATGTCTATAATCGTGTTTACATGTTGCTTAACCCTACTTTTCCAAATCCTTCATCGTTTGATTCTTTAAAAAAAAAAAATATTTAAGTTACTTTGTTTTAACTTTTATGTAATAAGCCTAGTACAATATTTAAGTGATACGGTTATTTCTATCTATTCGTTTTATCTCTTCTCCTACCATCAATTTTAAAATTCAATGTTTCAATCTGGTTGCATATTACATACAGTCTTAAGTTTGTTTACCAGCCTAATCAGGCTTATATTTGATTTATACCAGCACACACACTCATTCAAAATATAGTAATATTCAAAATAGTTAGAGCAGGCATGCATTTTTCCTGTCTAGAGAACAACAATTTGGAACAATAGCAAAGAGTTCAGGAGTAGAAACATTAGAAATTGAGGGTAAGTCATACATGTATGTTCTTTCGGATGAGTAATAGGCAGAACCGGCTTTATTGTCCAGTTTAGATCTATCAGTGAAAATAATCTCACTAGATAGGTATTAATTAATTATTGAGGGTGAATTAAAACACACGTGCACAGTGTATAGCGACTGAACCAAATGAGCTACAGCCTTTGTTTTAACTTAAACCCTCCTATTCCGACCCTAGATACAGTAAAACAGAAACAGTAACAATGTTTTAAAATCTCAAAGTTCCCCCAAAAGTGCTTTTTTGGGGGGTTGGGGTTGTTTTTGGAAAATTTTCAAATGTAAAGGTAGGTCAGAATGGTACCTCGTATTAAAGGTCTCTGTTCACTGTTCATTTTGGGAAAAAAAAAATTTTAACTTATCTTACTGGATATGTACAGAATGTTCCAAAATATCAAAAAATAGTGTTTTATAGTTAGTTTTATTGTTACCACATAACAGAGGCTTTATTATTCATGAGAAGATGTCCTTTCCAAAAATGTTCTTAAGTTACCCCTTACTAAAAAATTTTCAAATTTTTAAATACATTCAATTTTTTAACAAAAACCAGATTAAAACTCAAAAACTCCAAATAGTAACGTTAGTCTATAGTTCCATATTAGTCACTGAATGATGATGTGTACTCAGTGCCCATGCATCATATTTTAATTTTCAATGAAATGGCATTTTCAGTCAAAAATCACAAGGACACGTGTTAGGAAAGTAGAAAATCTGAAGTATCACAGTAGTGTTGTGTTTGGCCAAGGAACTCTAAATCAGATGGAGGAATAAGTTGGTGCTATCATGATGTAGCTGCCTACAGCTCAGTATCTTACACTCCACAGTATCACAAATGTGACAGTAAACTTTCAGTTAGTAGAAAGATGTGCATCATATTTCAAGTTAAAAAACACTATGAATTATATTTTTAGATTATTATAGACAGTATTTAGTAAATTATAGTAAATCACTAAACCTTTGTTATAAATGAACCAAAAACCTAGTTTTAATTAAAACTCATCTTGCTTCATTTTAAGTATTCACACATTGTATTTCTTTATCACACTAACAGACTCTTTCTAATATTGTGGATATAAATGTTATTGTTTTTTGTTTGTGAAACGAGATTGAGCCAAGTTTGTTGAAGTTGTAATTATAGAGCCAACCAGAAAACAGTTTGATCTTTGTTTATTACAGAAATTAATTGCTCTGATCGTTAGTTGAAATTATAAATTTATTTTATCTATATCGTACATAATGGTAATTTTTAGAATAAGAAAGACTTTCTTAATCCGTTTAAATAGTATCTCATTTGACCTTTATTTAAGATTACTTATTTAAATGTGGTGTAAAAACCAATTTAACTCTTCTTAGAAGTTAATGTTATGAATCTACTGCAATTCATTTAATTTTGTTACCCTTTTATATTTTTGGTGATTCATTGTTGCCTTTTTTTAGGTAAATTCATTACATTGTGAATTATACAAAATACATTTAGAATAAATTACAATTTACTGTTGTGATGGACAGCATTCTATTCTTGTCTACTTTTTATCACAACTTTCTGATATATAAAAGTGACTGAGCCATCTAAGATTTGTGTTTGCTGTGATGAGACATCTCTATTTAAGAATTCGACCTGTTATTTGTATCACATTGTGGTTTCTCATCCTCTTTAGTCTTACGAGATGAAGTATGAATTGTCTGAAAAAAACAACAACTTTGTAATTTAATTATTCATAACATTCAAATTTATTGTACATGAAAACTATTCTCTTTTTAATTTTTAACATATACGTAGAATAGAGATAGTTATCTCAAAATCTATGTGGAATTTTTTTCAGATATATCCCCGTATTAAGGTCTCCTGAGTGCAAAAAGTGGTTTTTGGAATGATCGGTATCTATAATCTGTTTGTCTCTCGTCTGTGCCTTGCTCTACAACCCAAATGCGTAGACCGATTTTAATAAATTTTGATATGTGAGCATATTTTGGCTGCACCTCGGGACATTTTAAAATTTTTTGATAAGTATAAATATTTGGAGGTAGCTGACATTAAAAAAAACACAAAGTTGGCTCATAAAATCAAATTTTACACAAGTATAACCTTGAAGGACTAAAAAAATGTATTAGTAGACACCATCCTCCAAAAAAAAAAAAAAAAATCAGTTCGTGAGTTATCGGTAAAATAACAAGTATCTGCCATTGGGGCTGTTAAAAATACTTAATTTCTCAAAATCAGCTCAACCTATTTTAGAAAACTGATAGTTGTGTGGAAATCTCAAGTAAAAAGTTATTCAGGAATAATTGACAATTTAAATATATACAACAGTTACAATACTCCGATTCAAATCATTAAACCCTCACTGAATATGTTCCCTCCTCCAACTCTAGCGTAGTTGCATACACCTGTTGTAAACATTCTTTCAGTTACTGTCTTTGCTTTGTGTTTTCTGTTGTGATTTTATTTATTGCTCGATCGTCATGAGTTTGTCGACTGAACTGAGTACGTCTTCATAAGTTATTGAGAAACAACCGTGTTATTGAGAATTTGCTTGTGAAACCATTTAGATTTTATAGATAAATTTAACTAAAGGTTGACCAACATCAATAATCAGTTCTTTAACTTAAAAAAAAAAATGTTTGCAATATCTAAAACCAAGGAATATGGCGAGGGCATACCTTGGTTATGTGGGTGTAAAAAAAAAAACCTCAAAACTACATTGTTAGGCATGTATTCTTTTTCAAAAGAGAAAAACCTTTGGAATAATTCAGGTGTGTCTGCTTTAAATAATTATGAAATTTGCAGAAACGACATGACCATAACAAATCCATATTTTTTTTGGAAAAACTAGGATTGAATATTTTCTTAGTGAACAATATAAAATAAAAAATTTAAATGAATTTATCAGGCAAAAGAGATACACTTTTCGTTGTTTGATTGATATTACTTGCTACTTTGGCAAAATGATTTTTTTTTTGGGGCCATGATAAATTTTCAGAGTTATCAAATCATGGGAATTATATAAATTCTACCATATTTTCTGGATTCTCAAGTGACATACAAAATGATTTGATTAATTCTGTTGTACAAGTATTAGTGTAGGAAATCAACTTGAAAAATCACATACATTTTCTTTCTAGCTATATAATGGACGAAACTACTGATATAAAAAATAAAGTCAATTATAAACAGTATTATGTTACATTGATAAAACTGGGGGAATCAAAGAGCGATTAATTGATTTTAGGGATTTTTTTAGAGATTCCACTAATGTGTTGGTTCAGTATGTAAATTCAATTACGAAGAATACGAGTGTGAAGTACGACAAGGCAGCTGTGATGGTTGGTTGGAGACCATGATGGTTTGCAGGCTCTTGGTAAACAATGGTATAAACAAACTTTATTTATTCACTGCTACGCTAAAAAATGAATTTAGTATTAAAAAAATGGTTACTCCATGAAAAGAATTGAAAAGTTCAAACAACATTTAAACAATTTGAGTATTAATTTTGATAATGCTCATCATCTAGAGTTGAAAATGGTTCGTGTGGTGATATGGACTAGCAGTCACTGTTAGCATAGACTTGTTGAAGTAAAAAACATGTTGAATGAGGACAGACATTGTGTCTGATAAGAAGAACTCCTAAGAAACACTGTTTTTGAAAGTATTGATGTAAAAGCGAAGATTATGCAAAGATTTTCATTACATTTTAATCAGTGTTATATTGTATAATTAGATTTGTGATTTAGATTCGAGTTGTTTTTGAGCTTAATTTCTTTACTTCATACCAATAAAAAAAATTATAATCTTAACCTTCGTTCAAATTCTCAATCATAGGGTTATCAGTGAACACATGCCTTAGATCACTCAGCTGTCTTTACACTAAAATCCAGGTGTCTTATAAAAAGAAGAATCTTTGACAGAATATACCAAGTTCTGTTAACACTGAATTTACTATATTTGTTCACTTTAAATAAAATACTTTAACTTGGAGTAATACTTCATCAACTGCATTCTTCAAACGTTGGTATGCCACTGTTGTAAGGAGCTATCTAGTATTATTCAAATCTTACCTCCTTTTCCCTTCTATTTACGATTTTATTTGCATAATGGTCGTCTTGTATTCCAATTGGTTATCTGAAATCACGTGACTCGGGTCGAGATTATGATAGATTATTATAAAGTTTTTATTTTTATTCATTCTTATATATTAAACCATTGTTTAATATGTAAATTTCTATTTTTTTTATTCTGATTTATCTAATGTTGAAATATTATTAACTTATAAAATTTTGTTAATATTTCCGAATCATTGAATAACTTCTGGGTTCAAGATATCATTGCATATGGCGAAGTTCTGTCGCCTGATATACAGTTCTAACATTGACTTATTCTAATACATACTAATATCTTTGACGTGAAATAATAGTGCTTTACTGATAATTTAATTGTAATAAACATATTTTTATCGTAGTCTAACACCTACAAATAAATTTTAATACTGTAATAATGTATTTAAACATTTGACTGTTGTCACTAGTTGATTATGTCATGTATTCAAAATGGTTGGTTTGTTTGTCCCATATCTATGACAATTTCTTTAGATTGGAATTGATTTATGTTTGGAAATATCAACTTGTTTTTACAGTGAAATAAAGATTATTTAAATAAATAAATGATATATCTAATCTCTACTTGTGCAGTGGTTATTGTTACATCTTTGTGATGAGTTCCGTTTAGGTTAATTGTGTTGTTGTTTACATTATTTGGCCCAAATTTACATATATAATCTGCAGGTTTGTTATGCTAGCCTATTAAATTTATATTATTTAGTTTATATCCGTCTTAATATATTAAAGGCATCTGATTGTTACCAGGGGACTTAAATTTAAGAAAGGCGGAACCAAAATGGTAACAATGTTTAGAAATTAAAAATTAAAAAGACAAAAACAAATTTAGTGATTAACAAGGCACAAGTTTATTGAAACAAAATTTTGACGTTTCAGATTTTATCATTTACAGCTGAGAAATACATCCTGAGACAAAATTATCATAAACAGCTTATGATTAACAATCTTATAATTAGTAAAGTTATATGCCCTTAATACAAAATATTATAATTTAAATAAAAAAATTAGTCAATAGATTCTGAAGATTTATCCCCCCTTTTAGTTTATATATTTTATCGTTACAAAATTTAACAAAACAATGAGCACAGCTTAACAATTAACAGGATTATAATTAATCCAAAAAAAAAAAAAAAATTATACGCCCTTAAATGTAAAAATTACAAAATAAAAAAAAAGATGAAAAGATACTGATATTTATCCCCCCTTTTTTTTAACTTTATGAAATGATAAGTTTTTTAAAAAAAAGGTTACATAATATTACTTATTTTATAAATTACTTAAATGCTATATTGGCCAATAAATATATATATATTTTAGATAAAGAATTTATTATAAAAAAGAGAAGTTTATTTAAAAAAGAAAATTTTGAATATTAAGTTTTATTAATTGACGTCAATTATTTTAATTTAGAAAATAACCTCTGGGAGGCTGTTAGGACCGAAAGTTTGCATGCAGGCTCCACCCAATAAATATTTTATATATTTTATAATTAATTACACAAGTCTACATCTAAAAGATAGTTTTTTAAGAAAACATATTCGCTGAAATAAGTTTAGGCACATATACAATATGAGTTTAATTAGAGTTCTATAAAGTCAGTTTTTGTAATATCACTTTTGTGCACGTGAAACTCTGAAGCTATGTTGGATAAAACGTGTTTTGTTAACAGGACGAAACATGTTTAGATCTTTTGCTGTGTTTCTTCTACCAGCATATTAGCTATGGCAAAAAACATGTTTTTTAGCGTCTTGTACAAAATCAGACATGTTTTAGCATTAATGTTCATTATTAAAGAAAATATCTGGTTATTTGTCAAAATCAAAGAAAATTGATTGTATAACAGAAATTCGTTAAGATTGTACTTAAAAGCTTCTTAGATGATTATAAATCTATTTATATATATTTAATTTGTTTGAAACAAAGCTTGTATAAGACTTGCAAAGATCTGCAAAGTCTGTAAAACGAAATTTTCTGATTTAGAAACGATTTCTCCAATTGTTTTATATTTGACATGTTCAATAAGATATTTTGATCATTTAAAGTTCAACATTAGTTTGCACATATTTCACATGATTGTTCAAAACTCAAAATGTGCCTTTGCAAGGTTTTGTAAAGTATGTTTTAACAAAAGAAAATTTTTATAATCATTGAGTTTCAAAAGAAAATTGAATATTAAATAAAACATGAAATACATATTTTAAAGAATACATGATAATTAATAAATTATTTTAAAGCATTAACAAAAATTTAAAATATGATAAAATCTGTACCTGGAAAAATCCTGTCGCAGATCACGTAAGCTTGTGCCGTGGAAACGAAAATTTATTAAACATTTTAGAACTAACACGCACAAAAACTGTAGATTAACATTGTAAAAAAAACTGAGCTAGAAATTTTGAAGACCAAGAAGGAAATTCATCTCTAACGTAACCAAGTGTAGAAGTCAGACATTATGTGTGACTACAGGTAGACTCGCATCCCGGTGTTTTAGAAGATAGGCTGTCTTGCCGTCGTACTTTACCCTCTGATATCATACGATGATTTGTTTTGGGCAATCTCGCCAGGTGGCAGCATCTGTCAAGCGACGGAAGTAGTATGTGGAGAACGAGTTAATGAAATTTATTTTGCAGGAGTGCTTTTTTGAATTTAAATGCTACAGCTCTCCCCCCCCGAACGACGGAGTTAGAGTAGAAAAGAAGAGGGGCCAGAAGGGCTTCCCGCAAAATTTAGAAAAAGGAGAGAGAGAGTGTGCTTGAAGGGGTAAAAAAAAATTTCCTCTCAGACAGGTGTTTTAGACCTCGAGATAAACAAAAAAAACAAACTAAGACTAACATGCATAGCGAGTGCCACATTAACTATATGTAGTTCGACAGAACCGGTCAGTATACCTTCACCAAGATAAACCACAAAGAACAAATACACCAAACTTAACTATTAAGGAAATGGACTCATTATGTCCTCGTCCGAAGACGTTATGGTGACGAAGAAATAGAAGAGTTCATGACGCTCTCTATATTCTCGTCGCATCGATTACACCCGCGGAGTGCTCGATGTCAAGATATGTCTAGATAGGGAAACATGTCAGGTACATGTAGCGGCCATTGCCGTAAAGTGGAACCTCATAGTTGATCAGACTATGGGTTGAAAAGCGTGAAGTCCGGGAAACAGTGAGATATATCACTGGACAAGGAAAATCAATATCTCTTCGCCTGCAAACATCTATACAGATTACGGCACGGAGGGGCTCTAGGAGAGCTCAGCCCACCGATGCCCAAACATACAGATGTGCATTTAGCTTAGAGGAAATACGGCTTGGTTCCGTATTTTGTTATGTTCTGCAGTGCTCGGAAAGAAGACTACCAGATGACAATTTGTGCGGGCCAAGAAAGATCAGAAAGAAAATTAAATCGTAAAGGAGAAGGTTATAGAAATTTGTTAATATTTAATTTATATGATGAGGTTTGAGTTGCTCGACGTGTGCTTTTTTAATAAAACGAGGTGAATTGGCGAAAGAAAGCGCAACGGTAACGGGAGTAAGAAAATCAATGATCCGGAAGGGACCTGACCATCGAGGCATCAATTTAGCAGCTCGCTTGTCTATGGCGGAGCTCAGAGGGTGTGTTTTACACCAGACAAGATCGTTGATTTTATACAGATGAGGCTTCCTGAAGTTGTTATAGGTCTTTTCGGCCTTTTGGTGCGCTTTCATTATATTGTCTTTGGCCTGGCGCCAAACTTGTGATGGATTAGTATTAGGTTTTGGAAGGAGATCGTGTATGTTCCAGCTGAGACTCAGTGGTGTATTGGGGAGAAAATTAAAAAGAATGCTAAAAGGTGTTGCTTTAAGAGTCTCATGATGTGCGAAATTGAAAGCCAGCTGAAGCCAGCAAAGGGAGTCGTCCCAAGAGGATTGATTTTTGGAGTGATAGGCGATAAGGGCTGCCTTAAGGTTTCTGTTAAGTCTTTCCGCATTATTAGGTTGGGGGTGATAAGGGGATAAAGTTGCATGCTTAATACCGCGAGAAAAACAAAAGTTGCGGAAGACATGTGATACAAAACATTGTGCATTGTCAGAGATTATTATCTTTGGAAAACCGAAATTTTGAAAAATGTTTTGGCTTAAGGCCTTAATTGTACTGTGGGAAGTTGCATCTCTGACAGGCATGAGCCAGGTGAATTTTGAGAACTGGTCAACTGCGACCAGTATCATGTTGTAGCCCTGTTTTGTCCTAGGAAGCTGTCCGACGTAGTCGATATGTAATTTTTCCATGGGACGATTGGGAACCGTTGAGGCAAGGTATCCTAATTTGGAGTTGTGAGCAGGTTTGCTTACAGCGCACACCGAACAAGCTCGCACTTTAGAGGTGACATCCTGTTTTAAAGTTGGCCAATAAAAATTCTCCTTTACCTTAAACAAAGTTTTAAGTATTCCAAGATGACCACCCACAACGGAGTCGTGATGGTAATTAATCACCAGGTCGACTAAGGACTGAGGTAAATAAATTCTGGTGGGCTTTTCCAAATGATTTTTCAAGCAAAGTACACCTTTACTTAAACAGTACTTCTCCGAAGAGACGTTCTGTTCAAGGTCGGCAATGATATTTTTCAAAATAGGGTCGGCCTTCTGATGAGTCTGGATGTCATGGAAAGCTAGAGGAAAATTTGTAAGGAGACTGGTACACGAAAAGGTGACATTTTCTTCGTTGTAATTTTCCGGTTCAAACATGCGCGAGAGGGAGTCTGCTATGATATTTTGAGTTCCTCTTATGTGCGCTACCTTAAATTTCAATGAAGTCAACTTGGCAATCCATCGGCCTAATTTACCAAGTTGACGAGGACGTGCTAAAAGCCAAGAAAGGGCTTGGTTGTCGGTTTCTAATAGGAATTCCCGATGTTCTAGATATTGCCTAAATTTCTCTACTCCAAAAACTACTGCTAGGCATTCGGCTTCATATGCAGATGAGGCTTTTCTTTCTGCAGGTGTTAAAGTACGTGAAGCGTACGCTATGGGCTGTCGTGAGCCGTCAATTTCTTGGAGTAGAACTGCTCCAAGGGCCACCGAGCTCGCATCTGTTTGTAAGATGAAAGGTTTGGCGAAATCAGCCATCCGGAGAACCGGAGGCTGTGTTATTGCCTCCCGAAGATGTTTGAAAGCTTTCTCTTGTTCAGCTTGCCAAGAGAATTTTTGGCCCTTCCTCCGAAGCAGATTTAGAGGCGCAGCGTGCTCCGCGAAATTTGGAATGAATTTAGCAAAGAAGTTGACCATTCCAATAAATCTGGAAACGGCCTTAGGGTTCTTGGGTTGCGGAAAATTTCTAATTGCCTTAGTTCTAGATGGGTCGATTTGCACGCCACGAGAAGAAACTAGGTGTCCTAAAAAGCTTATCTCATTCACAGCGAAACGGACCTTATCTGGGTTAACAGTCAAGCCAGCCCGCCGCAAACGAGTAAGGACTTCGCGAAGATGTTTTTGATGCTCTTCCCAAGTTTTGGAGTAGATGACTAGGTCATCCAGATAATTAAAAATGAATTTAAATTTGATGTCATGGAAGACCTGATCCAAGAGTCTGGTAAGCACTTGGGCACCAGTACAGAGTCCAAAAGGGACTCGAGTAAACTGATAAAGCATCCAAGGAGTACAAAAGCTGGTAATTTGTTTGGACTTTTGAGACAAAGGGATTTGATGATAAGCTGAATTTAGATCGAATACTGTGAAATATTTGGCACCGACAAACCAGTTAAAACTTTGATGTAAATTAGGTAGCGGCACCGCTTCGACGACGATGTTTTGATTGAGCCTCCGATAATCAATCACCATCCTTGTTTTCTTTTCGGGATGTTGAACCAGAAAAACAGGGGATGCATATGCCGACCGGCTGGGTTCTACTACTCCTGAATCTAACAATTCGTTGATGTGTTCGCGGAGGTATTCCATTTTGGGAGGTGCCAATTGGTATGGAGAACACTTGACCGGAGTGTTGTCCTTCAGTTGAATATCGTATTCAACTAGATGTGTTAGACCTAACCTTTTTGTGAGTACCTGAGGAAAATCATTAATTATTCTTTGAATGGTGTTTTTATCGTTCTTTTGAAGATGACCTAAAGGATCAGGAGCAGTAGATTCAGATGTTGTGGACACTATAGGTTTATACGCAGAATTACTAAAATTACATAGAGGAAAAACAATAGACCTTGAAAATTTGAAATAGAAGTTTTTTGCTGAAAGATCAAGTACCAGTCCCGTTTTAGATATGAAATCTGATCCGAGGATCAGAGGACACGACAACTTATGCGCCACCAGAAAATCCACATTCCAACTACAATGTTCCATTTTAAGATGAAGACGACAAGAGTAGGAAATGGGCAACCTTTTTCCAGAAGCCGTGACACAATCAGCCTTCACCCTGGTTATGGATTTAAAAACCTTGGTGTTCTTTAATTTTTTAAAAAGGGCTTTAGAAATGACGCATCTTACTGAACCGGAGTCCAGCAGAGCCTTAACTTTAATTTGCCCAAAAGCTACTTCCACCAAAGGCAAAAACTGATCGTTCAGACTCCTAGATTTGAGAGAAATATTATTTTTTTTTTGAAGTTTGTAGTTGGAAAGCTTAGAGCTGGAATAGGTTTGCCTGGACCTATTCCGTAGAGAGAAGAATTTACAACCCCAGATATAATGACCGGGTATGCCACAATGATAACAGATGGGAGTAACGTAATTTTGAATTTTATTGCCGAAATTGTTTCTTCTTAAATAGGAAATTGAATTTAAATTTTGAAAAAATGGTTTATTAAAGAAATGTGGTTTCAGGTTATGTTTAAATCCGATGTGGTTGGTTTTTGAACGGGAGGCTGGCCTGGAGCTACCAACTAGACTCCAAACCTGCCTCCGTTTTTTGGAGGATATTGCCTTGTTGGAGGCCGGTTCCGACATTCTGGGCTTCTATGTCCCGGCTGTCCGCAACTGTAACAGACCACGGGTCTCGTAGGTCTAAAATCAGGACTTGTAACTTCGGGTCTCTTTAATGGAGCCCTTTGCCTGTCAGTATACATTACATTGTTGACATGTGCGCAGAGTCTATCTAAGTCTGCAAAGTTTTTAGGTTTGGCAACAAAAACTAGGCAGTTGCGGACTTCCGGAGACAGTCCCTCCAGAATGACGTCCGTGACCTCCAATTCGGACTTATCTAAATTTAAAGTTTCTGCAGCCTCTTTAATTTGATTAACAAAAATGTGCACCGCCTCGTTAGTCTTCTGGGGCCTATAAAATAACTCCTGCACTAGAGAAGCCAACCTTTTCGAAGGTATGAAGAGACTTAAGGCCTCTTTGTGAAAAGTCTTAAATGTCTGATGTCTAATCAGACATGAATTTAAAGGGCCCTGAGCATAGGGCATCAGAACATTATTAATGTTTAAAGCTACGTCCGGGTAAGTTTTGACTATTTTTAAAGAAATTTAAAAAAAATTTAATAATTTGTCAAGGTCGAACCCATCTGTCTGAGGAATTGTTTTAATGATCTGTTCGGCAGGATGACTTAATTTTCCGTATAAGGAAATGAATTGACAGCCTTTCGAACTGCTAGGTGTGGTTTGCTGAGCCTCAGCCTGCGGCGTGTCCGCAAGGAGATTTGGCCCATTAGACCGAGATGGCTCTGCAGAGCTGGCTTTAGTGGTTCCCCCAGAGGGCGTTAACGGAATGCTAACGTTTAATTTTAGAGGAGCAATGGTTTGCTCAAAAGCTTTAAATTTTTCCTTGAGCGTAGCGAAATTGTTATGTAGCTCGGCCAGATCCCGTGGCACGTTGTTGTCTGCAACTTTTAGTTGTTCAGTATGCACCCGATTTAGGAACTCTAGACGTCTTCCGAAAACGTTTATGCGCGCACGAACGCGAATCATTTTGATTCCTCTTTCAGAATCGAGGTTCTCCATGTCGTCTTGTAAGACAAACAAGGAGTTCCGGGCTAACGCTATCTGTTGCAAGAGGATGTCTTCGGTGAAGTTTCCCATTTCGGGCTCGACACTATTCTGTAGAAGGGACCTGAGAGAGGTTCGCATTTTAGCTACAATGTCTTTTTCACCACCTCTAGCTACTACCTCAAAAGCAAGCTCAGTATTCTTTAACGAGTCCACTAATCGCAGCAAATCCACCGCCATTTTAACTGTTGCTGATAATTATTAAAAAAAAATAAACCAAGTAATTTAATAAAAAAAAAAATTTCTTTTAAGATGATGCAAAAAAGAAAGAGCCAGAGAAAGACTCAAGAATTATATGTAGTGTAGTTGTTGTGTATATATGTGTGTGTGTAAGTATGAATTGATACAGACAAGCGAAAGAAAACTCGAGAAAATTTTGAAGAAATTTTTTGAATATTTTTTGTTTTTTTTTTTGTTTCTAACTATTTTTGGGTTTTATTATTTATTTAAATTTTTTTGGAATTCCCGAATGAGCCCGCTGTCTGGATCAAATTCAGTGAATGACTAGTGTGCAGTGTATGTAAATATATATATATAAAAAAAATATTTAAGCAGACAAAATAATAATAAAAAAAAAATTTTATCGAAATTGGTTTAGAAGTTTTTGTGTAAATGTTTATAAAAATAAATAAATAATAAAAAAGAGACTATAGATTTATAGACATCTAAATATTTAAACTAAATATATAAAAAAAAATTTCATCAGCAACAGTTGTGCAGTATTTGAAAAAGCTGCAAAACATAAAAATGAGCCTTGTTTAACAAAGATAATTTTGAATTTAAATTTAGATGGTTCCAATGCAAAATTTTGAAAATTAACTAAGGTTCCAGAATTTAAAAATTAACAACTCTATAATTTAATTTAACCACACTAGAATCTAGAATCAACGACTTTATAATTTAGAGAAAACCACGCTAGAATTTAAAGCAAACCACGCTCTGCTACCAGAAACATGTTACCAGGGGACTTAAATTTAAGAAAGGCGGAACCAAAATGGTAACAATGTTTAGAAATTAAAAATTAAAAAGACAAAAACAAATTTAGTGATTAACAAGGCTCAAGTTTATTGAAACAAAATTTTGACGTTTCAGATTTTATCATTTACAGCTGAGAAATACATCCTGAGACAAAATTATCATAAACAGCTTATGATTAACAATCTTATAATTAGTAAAGTTATATGCCCTTAATACAAAATATTATAATTTAAATAAAAAAATTAGTCAATAGATTCTGAAGATTTATCCCCCCTTTTAGTTTATATATTTTATCGTTACAAAATTTAACAAAACAATGAGCACAGCTTAACAATTAACAGGATTATAATTAATCCAAAAAAAAAAAAAATTATACGCCCTTAAATGTAAAAATTACAAAATAAAAAAAAGATGAAAAGATACTGATATTTATCCCCCCCTTTTTTTTAACTTTATGAAATGATAAGTTTTTTAAAAAAAAGGTTACATAATATTACTTATTTTATAAATTACTTAAATGCTATATTGGCCAATAAATATATATATATTTTAGATAAAGAATTTATTATAAAAAAGAGAAGTTTATTTAAAAAAGAAAATTTTGAATATTAAGTTTTATTAATTGACGTCAATTATTTTAATTTAGAAAATAACCTCTGGGAGGCTGTTAGGACCGAAAGTTTGCATGCAGGCTCCACCCAATAAATATTTTATATATTTTATAATTAATTACACAAGTCTACATCTAAAAGATAGTTTTTTAAGAAAACATATTCGCTGAAATAAGTTTAGGCACATATACAATATGAGTTTAATTAGAGTTCTATAAAGTCAGTTTTTGTAATATCACTTTTGTGCACGTGAAACTCTGAAGCTATGTTGGATAAAACGTGTTTTGTTAACAGGACGAAACATGTTTAGATCTTTTGCTGTGTTTCTTCTACCAGCATATTAGCTATGGCAAAAAACATGTTTTTTAGCGTCTTGTACAAAATCAGACATGTTTTAGCATTAATGTTCATTATTAAAGAAAATATCTGGTTATTTGTCAAAATCAAAGAAAATTGATTGTATAACAGAAATTCGTTAAGATTGTACTTAAAAGCTTCTTAGATGATTATAAATCTATTTATATATATTTAATTTGTTTGAAACAAAGCTTGTATAAGACTTGCAAAGATCTGCAAAGTCTGTAAAACGAAATTTTCTGATTTAGAAACGATTTCTCCAATTGTTTTATATTTGACATGTTCAATAAGATATTTTGATCATTTAAAGTTCAACATTAGTTTGCACATATTTCACATGATTGTTCAAAACTCAAAATGTGCCTTTGCAAGGTTTTGTAAAGTATGTTTTAACAAAAGAAAATTTTTATAATCATTGAGTTTCAAAAGAAAATTGAATATTAAATAAAACATGAAATACATATTTTAAAGAATACATGATAATTAATAAATTATTTTAAAGCATTAACAAAAATTTAAAATATGATAAAATCTGTACCTGGAAAAATCCTGTCGCAGATCACGTAAGCTTGTGCCGTGGAAACGAAAATTTATTAAACATTTTAGAACTAACACGCACAAAAACTGTAGATTAACATTGTAAAAAAAACTGAGCTAGAAATTTTGAAGACCAAGAAGGAAATTCATCTCTAACGTAACCAAGTGTAGAAGTCAGACATTATGTGTGACTACAGGTAGACTCGCATCCCGGTGTTTTAGAAGATAGGCTGTCTTGCCGTCGTACTTTACCCTCTGATATCATACGATGATTTGTTTTGGGCAATCTCGCCAGGTGGCAGCATCTGTCAAGCGACGGAAGTAGTATGTGGAGAACGAGTTAATGAAATTTATTTTGCAGGAGTGCTTTTTTGAATTTAAATGCTACATGATTATGTACCAAAGTTATTTTCTTTCATACTTATAAATATTATTGGATTTACATGTATTTTAACCTAGGCTTTATAATAGGTACTTCTAATAGAGGTTAGGTTTGTAAAAATAAAATAGTTTGTTTACATTAGTGTGTTTAGGTTTCTTTATATGCCTTTGTGTTATAGGCTATTTACTTTAAGCTCAGATGGGATTTGTACCATTATACTGTTGGAGAAATAGGTCCCTGGGTTTGTTTAAACATGGATTAATAGATTTTGTGTTAATTTTACTTTTACATACTTGTTCTTAAAAATTCATCACATTAATTCAATCACATTAATAATTTTTTTTTTTTTAATTTCAGGTAGAAATGAAAACACGAAAAGAAAGGTTTTTCGAAGTTCCTTTATGTCGTAAAGATTGTGAAGCTTGGTTTAATGCTTGTAAGGAGGAATATACTTGTACTGACAATTGGATAAGAAATTTTGCTTGGTCTAAAGATGGAAACAAATGTTTGCCTGGAACAGAATGTCGCACATTTCAAGAAGTTTATGAAACTGCAGATAATTTTTGTCACAAGGTTTGTTTTGTTTATCAATATAATTTTTTTCCCCGGTATATTAAAATATTTCTACTAATCCTCTAATTTAGGTATTTCTTACCTTAGCTCTACTGCAGTTTCGGGTGAATCACCATCATCAGGGAAATAACAACAACACTACACAAAACACATTTCACTCCATTCGGAGGTTGTTCAATGCTTAAAGCACTTGCAAAATGTTTATCATGGACGTCCACGTCTGACCGGTATATAATATTTTAAATACTATACAATGTTGATTCTTTTGAGAATTCAATTTGAAATGCTCCTTAGATTTTCAGTCTGAAGGAAGACTAATAAATATTTAGACTTACGTATGCTGGTGAGTGTGTTTCTTTAAAACATTGACTTGGTGACAATTTGGCAACAATAATATTGAAAATAACTGAAAAAAAAAACAGTTATTACAATGAAGATGTCGACTCATATTTCGAGGACCTCACTCATTCATCAACCACTTTTCTGTGGGATGAGCTGTCAGTCTCGCAAGAAAATATCAAAGCGGGGAACTTTGAAGGTTCTTAAACTATACTAGTTCCTAACTCTTTCTTTGACTTTAAATTCACTTTAATTATTTATTTGATTACTTATTCACCTTTCAATATAGTTAAGTTTCTTAATTAGAGTATTAATTGCTGGAGACTTTTTTCTCTTGGGCCATGCTGTTTGGAGGAATTGTTATACCTTGTTAGTTTGTAATTGAGCTCCAATATTTAATTAATTATTATTTAAAACAACCTGAAAACAAACAAACACACACACACACACACACACACGCATATATATATATTCCTTAATAATATAAAATAAACAAAACTTTAAATTAAATATAAGTCGACATATAATTTTTGCTTTGGTTATTGATAATAAATAATAAATTTCATATGATAACATTATGATTGCTAGAGTTGAGTTCAGGCAGGAAGATATTTTAATTTGCTTTTTGTATATCTGTACAAGAAAATTTTCATTGAATTTATAAGTTAAAATTTTGAATAAATATTTGGTTTCTAAAATTTAAATTATTTTGACCTATATTATATGTTTTCAGGTGGAGTTAATTTATAAGTGTCATAGTGCTCTGTTTTAAAATATATTACAGTGAATACTTTAAAAATGTAACAATAGAATTCAGAAAACTATCTCTTTCAAACAGCACGGTGAGAAAAGTGTACATAAAGTTTAATAAAGTCATACAAGTAAATAAGTTTAAGCTCGTTAAACATAATGAAGTTGAAATAATCCACAGAAAGATAATTTTTTTCTTGAAAAAGAGAAGCTGAGATTTGGAAGTAAGATAATTAAATAATTCCAATTGTAGGACACTCAATTCGAGCAGCATTGAGACTTGTATGTTGCAAGAGACAATAACGACCAAAAGCTTGTCCACGGAACATTGTTTCACAGAAATTCTTTCTTAATCATATATAACCTTCTATGATATTAAATGTTTTCAGGTGTGGGATGGTTCATGGAAGGTCACCGATGATTCAGAACCTTGCATGAGAGTTTGGTTTAATGCAATCACTGGAAATCCTAACGAAGCTGTTGCAAAGTATAGAGTTGACCAAATTCAACAACTTGTAAATTCAAGAAAAAATGAAGGTAGTTTTTTCAAAAATTCAATTCTATTAGAGTTTGGAACTATGGCATTCCTATTCATGATATTCTTGTAACTGACATGAATTCGACTTTGGCAAATGATTGTACAATGTTTGGATTCTATTGTCATGCATGGTAATGTTTGGCGGTATGTGCCAAAGAGGAAGGAATTTTAAATCTTAGTTTATGCAGCCAATTATTTTTGGCAGCTGCAGTTCAGTTTAATTACCTTTATCATACGTAGTGATCTAGTAATACTGTTAAAGAAAATTTGAATTGAATTTTTTATTCAATGCAATAAGAAATTAATTACCACTTTCAATACCAAGCCCTTAGATCCTCCGTCTCAGAAAACTGTTGTAATTTAGTAAATTTCACCATAAATAATACCACACAATATTCAACTACAAAAACAAAATTTGTTTTTTCTTAGTCTGCGATTTGAATTACTAACAATGACACAAATCATAACAAATAATTACTAATATATAATGATCATTAAAAAAATAGAAAAGGAGAAAAGTCTGACAAGAGTTTTTATACATATATAGATTTTATATAAAAATCTCTAAAACATTCTTGTGTTTGTATATTTGTTGTATTATTTGTTTCATTAAGTAAAGCTATGAAATAAAGTAAAAAAAAAGTGCCACAAATGTAAAGCTGAAAGTACTAAGGGCGAAATATGTGGTAATATATTAAGCAAATCTATCTGAAATAGCTCATTGCACTATTTAATTCTAAGATAAAACGTTAGAGATTGCCAAAGCCTATTCATACAAAAAAGTTTTAATAGCCTACAGTGGTATAGAATAAGTTCGTATAGTGTGCTAAATGGAAGAACACTGTAGGCCTGAGTATAGGGAGGCTTGGTTATGATTGGTTATTAACATAACCTGACATTTACTCGGGGTTGGTATTGAAGGTATTAAATAGAAGTTATTATGTAAGAGATTAGTTTTATAATATGTTATTGTAAGGTTTAGTTGATTAGGGAATTTTATGAAAGATAAGTTTACATTCAAAATTAATAATTAGTATATCATTTGATAGTTGTTATAATCTTTATAGTTTTAATATTTTCATGTATGTTGTTTTGAGATAATTTATAAAAACAACAACTTATAACCAGTAAAAAATAGATGCTATTTATATTTAAATGGGAGATTGAAATTTTATTTTGTACTCATTTTTCAAAAACTACACGATAGATTAGGTTTAAATTTCAACACAGTTTAAGAGGTGTTTAATGAAGGCAGATTTGATATGACATAAAATAATTACTTTGGCTGGCAATTTTTTAAAATCCATTTTTTTTTCCCAAAAAATATTATGTCTATATATAAATTTGTTTATTCCAGTAGAAGAGTTAGGGGTATCTCAAAAATTTGAAATACATTGAGATATTTTAAAAACACCAATATGCAAAATTTAATCAAAATCTATTCATCTGGTTTTTTGTATCTCATGGCAAGGAAATCATCCTAAAAACCACTTTTTTGTGGTCATGATGTATATTTTCTCAACTCAGGATAAAACTCAACTCTTTTTTTTTATTATTCCTATCACAAAACTTTGTCTAAGCTATGTGTATGTGGGAAAGAACACAAAATTCAAGTTCTCTTACATAAATATAAGGTTTTTTAAAATCTCTGCTCGGAAACAGAAAGCCAGCAAGTACGAGCCAAGAAATTCACAGAAATATGGATAGACTGTGGATAGACCTCAACAATGGTCAACTCAAACCCTCGATTTAAGACCTTGTAAAATTTTCCTTGGGGATCAATTACAAGTCAAAAACTAAACATATTTTTAAAAAATTAGAGGGATCAATATGGAAAGTGTTTGAAATTGTCTCCTTTAACTGCCTACAAAATTTATAATTTTACAGTTTAAGCATGTGTATTGACAATGTTGATGCATTTGTTGAAGTTCAAAGTTTGCCATTAAAATGATACTTAATATTCTTGATGCTTTTATTTATATCATTGGTTTTTGATTTGAAAAGATAATACATGGTAGTTCATGCAATCTGGCTATTTTGATGTTTTTCAACAAAATTAGTACAATTATATCTTTTATTATAGGATTATTGAGATTGTTCATTATACAGTATTGTATAAAATGTTAATCATGAATTTAATAATTTATTTAAAGATTTATTTTAATTAATTTATATATATTTTAAAGATCTAAATGTGTACAAATATTTTGACACAATTGGGTTTTTGTATGATACAACTTAAAATCTTGAATTATCAAGAAACTCTCAGTTAACTTTTGTATTCTTAATTTAAATAAATTTAATACTCATTAAAAATAAAAAAGATAATTAGAAAATAATACAATCGTAAAAAAAAATAAACCTGTATCAAAATGCCAATAAGTTGTAATAGAGTTCTATATCAATTTTGTTTTATCATAATTTAGTTGGTAAAATAGCCTCTGGGTTGCGGCACGGTCTATGGTAAATAGCAAAAGAATCTAGAGGAATGTTATAAAAAGCTAATATCTAATATAGCTTAATTTAAAAGACTTTAATTAGTTTGAGTCTTATTCCGACTCGGTCAATGTTTGACTAACGCCAAGTGATACTCAGCCTCAAGCTAAGATGTGTTAACTTTTAGGTTACATTTACACCATTGCTCAAAACCGATATTCTGCACACGGATCCACCTAGTATATAATTTTATTGTACTTATATCATATCTATGATTTGATTTATCACTAATTTGCCCGTGACTGAAAATATCATTGTAATAATTCTATGTATGAAGATCTGATGGGCTTATTTAAGATTTTTTTTCTCTGTTAAATTAGAAGTAGCCTACTGTAATGAATGTAAGATAGTGTATAAGCTAGAATATTATATCAAGTGCCTTCTTAAAAATGGTTAAAAAAAAATTGACATATTGTGTACTATTTTATTTCTTATTGGTATGAACTCTTAATACAGTGGATGAGAAATAAGTTTCATTTTGAATAATTTTTTTATATAATATAGAGGTTCAACGAAAACAATTTTATAACAAAAATAGATATCACAAATCTTCACTCTTAATCAATTCTTTCTGACATCTTCTCCTATTTTCTAGTTATTGAATTATTTCTTGCTGGCCTATTACCCACAAGGTTTTAGATTGTACTTTTTTGTGTTTCTTTTCTCTATTTTCCATTCTATTAGGTTATGGGGATACCTAATTATAAATACAATTAGTATTAGTAATATAAATTTTTTAATTTAAGTAATAGGTTATATGTATCATTGTAAACATACAATGCCAACTAGGAATGTGTCTGGTTAGTGCATAAGCAGATGGCATGTATCTTCCAGCAAAATCTAACCTGTCATTTTGGAATGGTACAATCATCTTCCATGAAAATGGAGACACTATCAAATCAGATTATTGGGTGTCATACCTGTTGTTGAACAGTAGTTAATAGACCCTATCATTATCAAGTCAGTATTTTTCATTGTTGCTTATTTTAGTTTATTGAAAAATCAAATGGTTCTTGAAGTTATTTTTAATGTGAGTATATGAAAAGAGCTGAATTGTGGGTTATGAGAGAGACTTGAAGAAAATACAAGATAGAATGTCCGCTGCAGTGGTACTTTTTCAGATATGTTCCACTTACTTAACCCTAGAACAATACTCATTCGTAAAAATTACGACCGGCCCTTTGTAAAATTTGGAGAACTCTTAGACAAAAGACGGACACGCTCTGTCTTTTTGTTTACCTTTCCGCCATTGTGAATAGAGGATAGTGTCTCTTTGGCTAAGCTCAAGGTTGAACTGTTATTACCGTACTCAAGCTCGCGTCGTATATTTTACGAAAGAATAGTGTTTGCGAAAGTTTTAACTATTAAGTGTTTGAATATTTTTTTATAAATTATTGTTTTTATATTGTTAGTTTTTTGGTGTTGTAAATAGTTTATTGTGTAATAGTGATTTTAGAGATCAAAGTGTTTGATTTAGCTACTAAGTGTATATTAATCACGGTTAGGAATGTGATTCTCAGTGAAGACAGGACTATTTTGCTATTTTTGGCATTCTACCTAATGAACTTATTGTAAATCATTTTCTCTTTTTATATAAAGTAAACACTTAAAAAATTATGTATTTTATGAATATCCTATTAATTTTTCCAATAAAATAATATTTATATTTTTTTCGATTTTTTTTCCAGATTAATTATTTTTTTTAAACGTACTTGTAGTGGTGGTAAAAAAAATTGTTTACAGTTAAAATATGTAGGTATTCATTGTTAAATATTTTTATAAACACTTAAAAACAATAAATGATTTAATATAAAAAATAGTCAACACTATAGTAAAGTTTAAAAAATAATAATAAAAATAAAAACAGAATGTATTAAAATTTACGAATGAAAAGTGATCACGTAACAATGAACTAAGAAAAGTAATCTAGGGTTAAATACCTTAAATTAATATTAATACACCTTCTTTTCAACATAACGATCATTTATATAGAATAATGTGTTCTTTTAAAGCCACATAAATTTTTACAGGTGATCATTTTAATTTTCTTATATATAAAGTGTGATGGGTCAAAAATTGACGTTTTGTTGAATTTCCATTTACAGGTTTTTGGAATGATGTCTGCCTTTCGTATGTGTAGTGATTTACAGCCCAAATGGGTGTAAGATATTATTCAAATCTGGTATGTGAGTTTATTTTGGCCATATATATAGATACTTTTTGGTCCATAAAAAAGCACAAAATTATGGTGTTGGCAAAATCGGCTCTCATGATTTTGATCACATTTGGCTTAAGTGTACTCTTTAAGAACTCAAACAAAACATATTTATTACAATCTCTCAAAAAAATGCTGATTCGTGATCTGTAAAAAATACAAAAATCGCCCAAGGGCTGTTATAAAATACGCAATTTTTCAAAATTGGCTCTACCTATTTTGTTCAAATTTTTAATAAAATGTGAAAATTAATGGCCCAAACCTGTATGCAAAATCACAAGGGAAAAAAATATGATTCAGGAATAATAATTGGCAAAAAGCAAAAATGAATTTTGACTTTCCTTATTAACCCTAGAACTGGCACACTAAATTCATTTTGTTTGTTTAAAAATTAATAAAAAATATTATTTTTATACAAAACCTAACTTATAAGACATCATTTTTCTCAGAAAGATGCAATAGAATAAATTCATCTATGTAATAAAAATTTTTTTTTTTTTAATCGGTTTGGAGTAAGTATGTTGGATGTCATAAAATGAAGTTAACATTTTTCAGAAAAACTTGTTATCATCCAAAATCAATAGCCTATCACCTTTTTCTAAGATATACAAAAGTTTAGTGTAATATTTGTGAATATATTTAAGGGGGGGGGGGGAATTAGTTACATTTTCAAAAAAAAATTTACGAAAAAAGGCAAATTGATCCTTTTTTTTCTTTTCAAAAAGTCACCAAAAATATAATTAAGAATCAAAACCCAAGTTTTTATTACCTATGTTCTCACAAAGATACATAGATTTTATGTGTGTAATGCAAAAACTTTTAGATGTAAAAGTTTTAGAGTTATATTGTCAAATACCAAAAAATCGGAAAGTAACGGAGGCAAAATTCCACAGAAATAATATATATAAACCAAAATAGTAATATAATAATAATAAATAGTATATAAACCAAAAAAAAAAAAAATTATAGATAAGCCTATATAATTTTATAAACATTTTGCATACATTTTGGTAAAAACATAATCAATTTATAAAATGTTCATTAGACAAAATTATTTGTATTAGTAAACACAATGTATTTTGCTATGAAGGAAGACCAATTTACAACATAATCTCTTAGATAGCCTCAATATTTGATGTCTGACAATAACATTAACTCAGAACAATAAATTCTACAAACAATAATACAGATATTGTAATTTGTGTACACAATTTATAATAAATAAATAAAACAAACCTTCAGAATAAGAGAAATATAATCCCAAATCAATAACCGCTAGACGGCTTTCACACGTCATTTTACTCACAAACTTAGGCTTCATTCCAAGCTAAAAACAATAACATGAAAGTATCTGTTGCCTATATCAAGTACTACTAACTTGTAGAATGAAATCTCCTCTACAACATACTATAAAGATCGGTTACAAAATATCGATTCAGTAATCGATAATCTTATTTAGTAAACTGCACCGAATGCCAAGTGAATTTCGTTCCGTTAGGTTACAACAATTTGTAAACCACGAATAGAAACAGAAAGATGTGATCTACATAACAGTGTTTTGGTCGACCTGTTTGACATAAAAATAGATTTGTGGTCATATGTGAAAAAGTGGCGTCGATTTTACTAAAAGGCGCATGGTTCAAATCTTCGACATTACGTATAAAAAATATGTGAACTTCAGCAATTTTTGGAATATTATTTATAACGTTTTGTGGTATTTTTTTTGCATGATTATGTATCTACAGAACATTAGCTTTCCAACACTATTTTTTTTATTGCGATAGGATGATCCTAAGTGGGCGAAATGTTGAATTGCAAAAAAACGTGTTTTATAGCCCACTAGTTCGGGAGTGTGGGTCGATTCTGGATACTTGGCAGTTTAAGGGTTTTAAGAGCTCGATTTTAATCAAACATGATTTACATGGAGGATGTGTTTATGACAAGCGAAATAAGTTTGGCCCTTATTTAAATATACATTTTTTTTTCTAAGATGGTGTCCATAGCTCATTTAAAATTTTTGATTGATAGTTACCGAACTGACATTTTGGTGATGATTAGTTTTGGTGAGTGAGAAAGTTTGTGCTATATTTTTGCACCATTAATTTCTTCAAACAATCCTGTTATTGTTTTTTGGATTTTATATCTGTGTTATACAAATATTAAATGATAAAAGAAAACTTACATAATTAGATTTACGTTAGTGAAAACGTATGATTTAGATCCTGAAAGGTACAATTAACTTCGAACGAAGTGGTTTGTACATACACTGGCATACATAGTAGGGTGGGAACTCTTCTTTTACTATAATAGTTCCCCTAATCTGACACATTCCTAGGTTATTTTATCTGTTTTGCGCAACAGATTGTATTATATGTAGATTGTAAGTAGCTCTCCTAAGATAACTAACCATTCCATGCCTGTAATGACTGCCGTCATTCAGCAATTGACCGATTCATTAAAGGAAACATATATATATATATATTTTTCTAAGCCTAATTTTTAAGTACCAGAAGAGATTTAACTCTAGGATTACAAACTTGTTTATGGAAATGTAGCCTACTTATTTAGTAATTAATTTTGTTAGTGTGGTAGTTATTTGTAGTTATAGTTGTGGTTTGGGGATACATTAAATTTGTTATTGTTATTAAATTTTTAAACTAGCCATGCTAGTAAAAAGCAGTTTATTTCATCAAATATCTCATATAAACAACCACCTTTATATATAGACTATTAGGTTAAACACAATATTTGTATTTAAAAAAAACATCAGGTTTTCACAATGTTGGTAATTGATTAACAAATATGAATAGTATTTGTTTTAACACTTTTGATGCTACTCCGGCCTAGTACCAAAACTGTAGCCGTTTCTTAATTCAGAACGTGCCGGAAACTTATATTTAGCAGTCATGTGTGGATATCTGTTCTAAAGTGTAATTAGCACGATATAGGTATTTTTATACCGTACTATTTTACTTATTGGTAGTGTGAGTTACATACGGTACACATTTCAATTAATTTTATTATTCAGAGCCATATTCATAATATAGAATTAGTCAAATACCATTATATTTATAAATTATAATAACTACATAATTACAATAAATATAGCAAACATATTACACACATCAAAAGATAATCTTAAACATATTTCATAAACAATATGTATAGTACAATAAAATTATCAATAACAATAGAACACCATAAACAAATAATGGCTCTAACTAAAAACTATAGTAAGAATAAATCCAACTACAGCAAAGTAACAAATCATGGTGTAGGAGCTCCTCCACAGAATAGAATGAAGGTATTTCAGACAATACACTTTGTTTAAAAAGACACGTCATTTTGCATAATAACATAATTTATCAGCAAACAAAAAAAGGTCCAAAGCATTTCTTCAAATGTTGCATTTAAACATTGTATACTTCGTCCAATTGGATCGAGATGTTCTCCTCCATCCCCGTTTACTTCAATACAATACAAAAATTATAAAGTTTGAACACTTAATATTATTTAAATAAAGTCAAACAATATTTTATAAATATTAGTCAAATTTAAAGTTTTCTTTGTTTGTGTCAAACACTTGCTGGGCTTGTGTGTGTATTAATTCAATAGGACGATTATTGTAAAAATATAACTGTCCAATCAGATCGGAATTTAAAATCAGATTATTTGTCAAAATTCACAATAGAATGTGTAATTCACGTTTAAAATTACTAAATAAAATTTGCTTCAAGGGAAGAAATGATATATTGCATGAAGCACATACCACATAATGTGTTAGTATTTGAATATTTTCACCTCATAAAGACATATATTACTTATGTTTGTTTACGGTTTCATTTTTTCTTTTTTAATTGCTCATTTTCAGACTCTTTGGATATATTTTCAGTTACATATTCAGTTTACATATATTGATACCCCTCCCAAAAAAAATGATTCTCTAGAAATGAGTATTGCAAGTTTGTATCTTTTCTGTAAATAATACTTATTGAAAAAAAAAAAATATGCGGCTGGGGAAAAATACTTTTTATCTATATTCATTACCTGTTTGTGATTGGTACCAAAATTGTGAAAATTTGATTATAGACAAAATTTAAAAAATGAAACATTAGTTTTAAGGAAATGGTGTGACTAAGTTAGTAGATAGACATTTTGTGTTCTCTTGCAGTTCAGATTTGTGACCGTTAAATGTTATATAGGTTCAAGCCCGATTGATAGTGTAGTTTTCAGTGTGTTATCCAACTCTCCTTCATTTTAATTAGTCTTAATAGGCATTATTTGAAGAAGGGGAAAATAAATAGTTTACACATACCTGTTAGAATTTATTTAAACATGTGTGATATTAAAGTATTTTAATAAAGTTTATGAAAACTGTATTTTCAGTTTGGTTTATTGGAATACTTTTTTACTTTATTTTCATAGAATAGATGTAGAAAGAATTCTAAAATTGTATTTAGTAGAATTTATGTAAAGGTGTTACGATAGAATGGTTCCTATAGCACCTCATTTTGTTGATAAAAAAAAAAAAAAAAAATGAGAATGCAGTTATTTTTTTTATTTAGAATTGTTTATTTTTATTAAATTTACTTCTGATCTCAAAGCCTTGCTCAATAAAAATCTGTACTAAAACAATTATTGAAACCACTAGGGCAGGTGAGGAGATATTTAAAGCAGCATTGATTATTCTGCAAATGTTTTATAGTACAAATGTTTTTTTGATTTAGTTATCTATTCTTTAACCCTTTCAATGCCAATGTCCTGTTTTACGAATGTTAAGGTGTTTCGGAAATAAAATAGAAAACAAGTGTTTTTATCATATATTTTGATTTAACTGTTGTTATTTAGTCTGTTTGTCGAGAATAACATTACTTGTGTTTGTACACATTATTTTGATTTTGACTGTTTGTTATCCAGTACCAATTATATATTTTTCATTATATATAAAATAAGTTATTTCCTTTTGTAAACAAATTATTTGTGTGGGAGAAAATTATTCAAATTGATGAATAAATAACAGAGTTAATATTTTTTACAAAAAAATTGCAAGTTATACTGTTACTTATTGCATATATAATTGAATAAATACTCGGCACTTCTAAACTTTGCATGAAGTATCTGGCATTGAAAGGATTAAATATTGTTTTTATGCCTAGAAATATTTTATAATTTATATAATCTTATAAATATATTAGCGATGTTGATACTCGGGTGAAATGGATAATCGAATTAATCGGTTTCAAATGATTTCAACACTTAACGAGTATTGTTATTTCGAAATTAAGTATCTGTGCAGAATCATTTTGCACATCGGATTCGAATGCAGCTTTACCAATCAGCGAATTACTGACGAATATTATATCGTCTCCTTGTTCCTAGTTATGAATAGTTTGTCCGAAAATTTTATTCTGAAATCTAGGATTTAAATAATGGGAACATACCGAGTATTTTAATTCGAACTCACATGATCTGAATATATTTTAAAAACAAAACATGGTTGAAACACGTTGTTAAAATTTTATGTTAATTTAAGTAAGAAAATTTGTTAGTTTTTAAAACTTTTATCTTTTTAAATATTTAATTTACACTTTATTTTTATTTGATTATGTTTTAAGATATCATCTAAATAACTTTAAAAAGTATGTTGTCAATTTTGCCAATTTTTTTTGGAGATTTGTGAGTTTTTAATGCATGCATGTTTAAGTAGTTACATTATGTATACATTTTATTCCTAATAAATATGTTTTTATAAATAAAAAATGAGTGTTGTTTTTAGTGAATTGTTTGTAAAAACGATCCTTCATACCAAATTTGAGAAAAACCTGATTAAAATTGTGACCTATAGATCATTTACTAATACAGTAGAACCCCTCAAATCCGCCCTCGGGTGGTCCGTTACTCCGGTTAATCCGACCGTGCTCGAGCTCGCAATATTATGCCGACTTGTCGATGACTCACGGCCCGTCTGGCGCCATTCTTTCCGGTTTGTTATCGCTATCGCTTTCCCGCTTCAGTCATCTCTCATGTTGTTTCTATTGATTTGCTATAGTACTTGCTAGACTCATTGTATGTGCAGTTGTTTGTTTTTCAACATGTCAGGAGGAAAACGTAAACACGTAACTCTTTCGCTAAAGTTTATATATCACTTATTTCACTGTAAAAAAATCTCTTTATATAATATATAATAAATATTGACTTTTTTCGGATAATCCGACCTTATTTGCGTTCCGATCATGCCCCCAGTCTCGAAGGTGATGGGTTAGAGGGGTTCTACTGCACAATACACATAATATATACAGGGTGATTCAAAACTGCATAGCCAATATTTCGGAAGCTGATTTTGGAGCTAAAAATAAGAAAAAGTTTGTATAAACATAAGTCATTTGAAACAACATATTCTGTCTGTCGGTCATTTTGTGTTTTTACAAAAACAATCATATTTTTTTAGAAATAGATAAGATATTGAGCAAAGATTTGGTATACACATTATTTATCTAATCTTTTTACTAGTATATCAGAAAACCAAGACTTAATTTTTTACTTTTTCAAAATGGGAGAGGTTAAAGTGATTGATCTCGAAAACCATTTACATTAAACGCACACAATTTTGTATTTTAACGAAAAACCGAATCCTTTTTAAAAATTTTGTCTGTAGGCTAAAAGATGAAGTTTTCTACAAAAAACTAAAAACTCTTTTTTTTTTTTTTTTTTTTTTTTTTTTTTTTAGTAATGGTCTATAACACCCAAGATTAACCTAAACTAAAATATTATGGAATGATGATAATTGTTCGTATTAATATTGTAATCCATTGCCCAGAAATGTGCCAAATTGAAGTTGTTTCCTATATCAGTTTCAAAATGGCGACGGGTGTTTCAATATTTTATTCTTTTTTTTCTCGATAACTTAGTTTTAGCTTATTGTTTTTATTTAAAAGAAGAAAATACTTTCGTTTTTTGTAAATATTTTGTAAAGTTAATGGTTTTTGAGATATTTGACATTACAAAATTTTAATATCCATCATTCATAAAAAAGATTTGGTTTTCTGATGTACTGGTAAAAGAATACATAAATAGTGTATTTGTACCAAATCTTCCAGATATTTATTGTTGTTTTAAAAAGAAGATGCCCGACAGATGGAGAACAAAGCATTTCTGGATCTACATTTATATATATTTTTTAAATTTTGTTAGCTCTAGAATCAGTTGCTGAAACATTGCCCTGCAATTTTGAATCATTATATAACTATACAGTGAGCAGCAAAATGATCTGACTGTTTTCATTGATGTACAGCAGAACGAGTATGCATAGAATGGAAGGGGAAATTGAGCAATTAACTACTTACTCCACATCATTTTAGTAACAATGGAGCAGTGGTCAGATGAACATCGTGCGTTTGTCAATGAGACATTTTTTAAAAGCAGTGATTCTTGTGTTTCTACTCAGTGTCAGTTACAACAACACTTTAACGTAGGTCGAAGAGGATGTGTGTCCGTGCACCATCATGTAACATAATTTGTTTTATGGGTAAAAACTTTACCAGCTCGAAAATATACAGCTGCAATAAATCTCTGATCACAGCTTAAAGTGAATTTGGATTTTAAATTCCACCGTTACAAAATAGCTGTTGTTTAGGAGTTAAAGCTTAATGATTATACCTGTCATACCACATTTTCAGAGCAAATAATTAACTTGATGACTGAGGACAAGATTCTTATAATGAGCGATGAAGCAGATTTCCATTTGACTGGGTACTTTAACAGTTAAATCTTCTGTTATTGGTTCTGTACGAAACCTAAACAGTGCCAAAGTAATGGTGTGGTGTACTGTTACTAAGAAATGTGTCATTGGTACATACTTCTTTGAGGAGAACTGTCAGTTACAATGTATTTTAATCATTACCTATTAATGCTTAAAAAAATCTGATACTCCAACTTAAAAGGAGACGCCTAGTTCGCAAACGTGTCTGGTTCTAGCAAGATGTGGCAACTGCCCACACAGATAATAATGTGATAGATTATTTGAATGTAAAGTTACTTGGGCGGGTAATCTTCCTTAATGATGACATTGGTTGGTCCGCCCGTACCCCATACTTCATCATTTGTGACTTTCCTTAAAACAAGAGTATAATATGTAAACAAACCCCACTCATTGGACCAACTAAAAGGAGCAATATGGCACAAAATTGCTGACATCACTTCATATGTTGGGCCGTGTTCCTGACAGCTTTGGCAGGAAGCTTTAATAGTGCATGGTGAAAAATGGACACCATTTGGATGACGTTCATCTTCCAATTCGAAGACTTACTATTTTCGTGAGTATTTTATTGCTTGTTAATTAGATATGAATTCTAATGGATTGAAGAAATAAAAATGTTAATTAATGTGAGAGTTGTTTTTATTTAACAACCATCAGGTTTCTTTCTGCATCATGTATAAAGATAGAATGAGCTAATATAAGGGTCAAACTCCTTCAATGGAAATAGATAGGATTGGTGGACATTTCATGGTCTCAAGTGTCTTCGTTTCTATATAAATGATCACATGGACTTTCTATATTAGAAATTTTGCTTTCCTTATTTTAATCAATTTATGCATTTTAATAATTATTGAGACTGAGCCAGCTTTTTTAAGACAACTAAATTATAGCATTAAATTTATATTGTAGAAGAAGTCTCAAGTTTACAGTAATTTGAGGCTCATGTGGGTTGAACAGTTGTGGTTTTATGAGTTTAGGTTCAGAATGTGCCAATGTGGAAGAAGTCGAAGCATGCAATATTGTATGTTATACTTGAACCTACCAGAAGTGGGCGGGCCATGTGGTCTAATTTCTGAGCTTCAAACCATTCTATGGAGATGTGGAATCCAGTTTGTAAAATCAATGATTATAGTAAAACAACACTACATACATTATATATAGCTAACAATTTAATTACAACTGATTTTAAAATCACAATTCTCTGCCAGTTTTTAACACTTGTAGTACACTTGGCAGTTGTTTATATTTGCGCTTTCTGAAGAGAGGTTGATCAAAGAAAAATGGGTTGTCCTTGTAGTTTGCATTACATTTTCTGGATGGAGTCTTTTTCCTTTTGTATAATGTATAATTTATCAGACAGTTAATTTTATTACCTGCAATTAAATAAGTAATTAATTAAATTCATGAAGTTTTAATATTAAACATATTTTAAAATATTTGAATTGTTTCACTTTTTAAAACATTTAGTTTAATCTGAAATTAAAGTGAGAAACTAAATATCAGCCCTTGATTAACATTCATGGTTATGTAGACTACAGTGCTACTACTTCTACTAGTATTAGTATTTTTCTTGGTTGTTTTTGGTATTATTAATTTTTATTGCTGTCAGTTGAATATTGTTAATTCTTCAATAAGCTACAGTGAGTTTAGTGTCGTAGTTGTGTTATTCCAAAATACCTTATTCTCGACAAGAGAAGATTACAAAGCCAAAGTACATAGTCATTCAAGAAAATATTCACTGATAAGTTTCCTAATGCAAACATTCCAGCAAAGAATGGCATTCAAAATTTGGTTAAAAATGCTTGGCATACTATGTGGCATCCTCATGATCTAGATTGGGGTTTTGGAATAATTGTGAGCAAATCACTCTATAGTTTGATGAATCGATAATACACGACCCAAGAAATAATGAAGCTTCCCAATCGTTAAACTCGTCATTCTAGTCAATTGTAATGAGCTACACTTATGAAAATTTCTATCACCAAATTAATGAAAACACAATTTAAAAAAAACAAAAAATAACTGCAATACAAATATATACGATGTTTCAATAACTAAGTCACCATCCTCAGTTGTTACATGAACACAAACTTTACTGACACTGGACTGTGATATAATCATCTTCAATATAGTCCCCGACTGGAGTAAGATGGCTACCTTGGTATTTAGGCCATTATTTGTGATTTTACTACTGTTTTTTAAAGACAACCAGCCTGTATGTGTTAAATTGTTGTGGTTTTTTGTTAAATGTCAAAGGTGTCAAATACCATGGACTAAGGTTAACTTGTATCTTGTGAGAGTAATAGTGATATTTTGTAATTGTGTTTAAATTTCCCTAATTATTAATTGTCAAGATAAATTGTCAAAGCTGGGTTTCCGTGTGTTGTTTGGTTAAACATTGTTATTCAGGTGATTGCTTAAATATATTTGAGTGATTCACAGGCCATCCTCCAAACTGCCATGTAATATTTCTAATAGGGTTAGCTCTTGGTCTAGATAGAAATATATTAATGCCCATGTCTTTTGAAGTGTAGGTACTGTTACAAGTGAAAAACGGATTAAGCCTCCTTTTATTATTAGGATTCATGAAGCTGTAAATGATATTCAACACTGGCTTTCCACAAGCTCAGAAAGTTATCACTAAATAAATACACATGGCGCAAGCTGCTTCCTTCTTTAAACTTGAGACCATTTCACTTAACATCTCTACAACAACTGAAGAAAACAGACAGACTGAAATGTTTCAATTATTGTATTCACTTCTTAAAAATAAAATCGCTGATGGTGAGCTAGTCATAATGCTGTTATTTTATGTCTTGATTCCATGTCATATTCTAACTACAATCCAGGTTCTAGCTTTCTGAGTAAGTTTATCCAAGTAAGTGTTGGTTTGCATAAAATACTCCATCAGCTGCATGAGAAAATTTATGCGTAGTGCGCTGTTTCTGGTAATCATATATTAGAGTTAGTATTTTTTGACAACTGTCAATACAGAACTTAGATTTTTCAAAGAATTCTATAGTCAGTTGACTAATGGGCATGAGTTCTGCTTCTTTAACAAAATGGAGTAACATTGTCTTGTGCTTCACTGACTAGTGCTTACGAAGCTTTTAGAGAAGATCAATTGTCAGCACAGATCTGTGGCTTCACAAATAGTCAACATTTGATTTTTATCTGAAATTTCTTGAAAAATAATTGAAATGAATCCACACGCTTTTAGTGAATATTAAAAATGTTATCATCGAAGCTATTGACTTTACTGTTTTGCATCAAGTGTCTCTCAAGATGATTATTCGAGTATAAAAATGTATTGCTGTGCTTTGTTCTAACATCTTTTGTCCAATTAAATAAGTAAACTTTAAAAAATAAATTTATTAAAGCATTTTTATCATTTTGTTTGTAAAAGCCAATGTATTACGGTGCCATACGAATGGTTTATGGTAAATTTTCCGCAGGTAAATTTTAAGTTGCTCACCCTATAATTCAATTGAATTTATCAATTTTGTATTACTCGATACTGTATAATTATGTGTGCTGACTGAAACAGAAAATGTGTAACTGGTATAAGTAACATAATTTTGTTATGAGTCTTTTCTAAACCATAAAAATAATCTTACTGTAGTTCTCCATATTGTCACATACATTAGGTATAATTGTAGGAAAGAGCTCACAGAGAAAGGGCAATTTAGTTTCACAAGAAACAACTCTCCAATTAAACTCTGAATCTAAAATTACACAGTCTTCATCTTGGTTACACGATCTTGGTTCTCCTGGTGCCCAACCAAGAAAGTCAAAACAGTTGAGTGGTTCTCCTGAAAAGTAAAATATGTTTGTTTCAATCTGTATATTAACCAGATATGATTCAGTTTGTGATTACTAGAAGTTGGATTTAAACTATTAAACATTTTGTATCAGATATTTTTTACGAATTAAGTATTTGGCGTAAGAATACAAGGCTGAAACATTATTTCATAAATTGAAGCACAGTATACACAAATTATTTAATGTACTACAGTTTCTTAGGCTGAGTTTGGAAATTCATTTTCCAGGCTGAAATATTCGAGATAAAAGGTGGTGTAATGGCAATGCTCCAAATGGAACTCAAATTTAGTCAGCTGTTGAATAGTATTCTGTTTGAAACTGGTTGCTATGGAAATGAAATTTTGTATTCCCTAGTCTTGATACCTAACCACAAATTTTGTCAGGTTCTGAGATTGACAATAACAAATTTGTTTCCTAACTAAATAATTCATTTGACACTGAATTTTGAATTATTGTCAAAATAAGATATTCCATTGAGTTAAAAAAAATTAACAAGTGGGTTTTATCACTCATTTAATGCTCAGCCTAAAAGACTTTTTTGTGTATTTCCAGCCAGCTTAGCTTTATATCTATTGTAAGGCACAGAACTTGCTTCACTAGGTCATCTACATTCCTGGAGTAAGAGAAGCACCAAAAATCAGTAGGCTCTTTTGCTCCAATACTTTGAGAAAGTGTTCTGCAATTTCCGCATATTTGCCACAAAACCCAAAATCCAGCTAGATTTTCCCATGGTTAAATATTTCTTGAATACTATATAGACATGCTATATTTTTTGTATTCACTAAAGTGAGCCCTTGAAAGGGTCACGTCAATTGAAAAAAACTTGAAGATTTAAGTGAAGTCCTTGATGACAGTAATTTATTGTTACTAACATTATGAAATTTACTTGTACAGATAGACCAAACATAAAGAAACAAGTTGAGTAATGAAGTTGAGATGCCAGTGTTTTTATTCATATTGGAAATTATCTTCACTGACTCCAGAATTAAGAGGATCTAGATGAATTTGAGCAATCTGTAATTTGAGCTTGTTACTTACAACTTTTTTATAAGTTCCCAGCAAGATTTAAAGGATTTTCAGTTTTCTTTTAAAGTTATTACCAAACGAATCTCTCAAAGTGTCTTTCATAACAAAATACTTTCTTGAATGTGTGCCATATCTGGTGAAAAAGTCATGTCTGATGAAAAACCAGTCCTATAAAATAATTGCTTTATACTTTAAAAAAATCCTTTGATGAAAGTTATAATGTTGTGTGTGTATCATTCTCATAGTTTTAAGAAATCCCCTTTTTTTACCTCATAGGTACAATCATATATACCATAGTTACTTAATGTTATGTACCTTTATATACATAATAAATTTGTTTTATGTTATTATGGGTGGAAATGTGCTTTTACATAAGTTGTGGTTCGGTAATGCAGTGGACCTAGTGTACTTGGAAGTGTTTGCAGAGCTTCGGGTGAGATCGGTGGTCGTTTCAGCCAGAGTTGGACAAAGAAATAGAAGAAAAAGAATGGATCAGTTAGGTTGAAGCGGCAGGCAGACACATTAAATCAAGTTTCCAACTTTTGCTGAAACAAACGGTTTTAACTGTTCAGAAATCATTGATTTGCATATTGCGAGAAATAACTTTTTAAAAAAGAAAAATTATTCTAGAAAACAAAAGGGCATTAGAAATTTTTTAAATGAGAATTGTAAATTTACAAATGACTGTAAGGACTTAACTAAACTCTAATATTATTGTATTTCAATTAAAAGTTTAGTGTAGGCCTTTTGTAGTTATGTCAATGTATTGTCGTAGTTGTACATACATACTGTATTTAAAATGTAGTGTACAATAAAAACAAGTTTTGTTCTATAATGTAAAGGTTTTTTTTTGAGTTGAAACGTTTATTTTTACGTTGTTGGTACAAGATACAGTATTTGCTTTCTAACATCATATTGCAGGTGAATTCGCTGTATGAATTACGATACAGCAATCACACATGGTACCTCCTGATAATCTGACATTTCTGGTAATCCGGTACCGGAAAAGTTCCGAACATGCCAAATTATTGGAAATCTACTAAAATTTTAAGTCTATATATAAATAAAGTGAGTATATTGCATCACATCAGATGTTGGCATTGCATGCTTTCTTGTTTTTTCAGACTAAAATTACTAAAAATAATAATACAGTAGAATCCCTCTTAACAGGTCTAGTCGGGACTGACACCCGGACCGTTTGATCGGTTAATCCGAGGTTCCCGTGAAAAATCGGTTTTCGTTCAAAGAAAGCTTATTTAATTAGGTAGCACTAAAAATTATGCAATAAAGATGTTATTGCAACTCATTTTATTGTACATAAATGTATTGTATATTATACATCAAACATGAAAAAATTAAACACTACAAAGCTTTTTTACAGATTCCCCTCTGTCAAGCCTTTTGACACATTTAACCGCGTCTCAAACGAAACCAACACACGCTTCCAAGAAAACTGAAAAGAAATGTTATATTTTCCATAATGTAGGCTATACTAAATTGATTCGTGGAAAAATAGCGGCCCATCAAACTTTTTTTGTCTGTGTATGTCTGCTATACCGACGGGTGCCAATGGCGCGGTGTTTTTATGCCGCCGACAATGGGATACCGCTATCGACAAAGTCGTTTGACTCGCCGCTGAATTGGTGCCGCGGTGTTTTTACGTCGCCGACAATGGAGTACCACTATCGACAAAGTCGTTTGACTCGCCGCCGCTTTGGTGTTTCAATTACAATTAATTTTCGGAAACTCTCATCCAACCAGTACACTACGATATAGGCCGGTTAATCCGAGGCCAGTTAACAGAGGTTCTACTGTATTTCTTTTGTTAAGGTTATGTACAAGGAAGTTTTATGAAATTTCTTATCAGATATTTAATAAATGTATAAGCTTCTAAACAAAAATATTTTGACAGTTTAAATATTACCCAAAACAGAAACAAATTGACCTTCCTGAGCCATATCATGTAGGCCTATATAGGCTCTATGTTGTTTTGATGGAAGGTCTGAAGTCTTAATTAAATTGGAAAGTTTATTGGTTCTCTCTGAAGATGTAACCACTGCCAAATGTCCTCCATATTGATTACACACTTCCATTGCAGATGAATAGTTTAACTGTTCTTTATGTAAGAAAAATACTCCAACATTTGGTATACACGTTAAGTTTTCAGAATTCCCTTAAACAGTACATTCCTTTAATAGTAAATTTTGTAGCAATTAAGTTTTATATTATAGCACATATTTTAATAATATCTTTTAGAGAACAATTTCATTCAAAGAAATAATTTATTTTATGATAATATTTTGTTCTGACACACTTATCACGAGGTTAGTTAATCACCTTATTAGATGTATATAGCAAGCTAACTATACAGCTATACCATGCACCTATACAGAAGAGTGGTGATTTACTATGGTGTATCGATTTAAAACAGATAATAATAAAAGTTTAGTTAAGTTGACAAGATTTGTTTTTCATTAAAGTTCATGTAATACTTGAAACATTCGACAGGAACGTTGGTAAGGTGTCCAACAATCGGTTGTTAGCACTTGTAGGTAATCCTGAAAACTGGGTCACTGAAGGTAAATACTGAGATCTAATCTACATAGTATGAAGATTAATCTCTTTTAAGTATATTGGCCATGCTAGGCGAAATATATAAATTAAATCTAAAAACATTTTGCCAAGGTATTGTCATCAGTCAATTTAGAATAAGTCCATAAATTTAAACTTGGTTGTATTCTACTTTTAAAAATGTAAGGAATGCTTGGAAAATGCTTTCTATCGATGGAAATAAGATAACATTGTTAAGACAGAGTTAATTGTTAATTAAAAAACTTTATTACTAATTTCTGTTTTATCGTATACTTTATGTTATAACTGTTTTCTGAGCTGGATTGTCTTTTTCTAAATGTTATAAACTGTAGAGCTTGTTGTTGCCTCATTCCATAAAATCCACTAGTAATACACCTTTTTCTGTCCCAAAAGACAATGACCATGAGTTTTCTTTCATAAAATGTTTACTGAACTTTAGATGTTTTCATGGCGAGCTAATGTGACCTTACTTCATCCATTCAATTTTTGTTTCCATGTTGACATACGACACCCATTATCATCTTCTATCACAATATAACAGGAAATCATCACTTTCTGTACTGTAACACAAAAGAAATGACCCCCATCCTCTTGGTTTTTTGGATTTTCAGAACTCAAAAAACTGACTGGCAGAGAAAATTGGTAAGCCAATGACCATGGTAATGGTCATAACTATAAAAACATAAGATACCTACTAACAAGGTCATTCGTAATTGAAAAATAGTCAGAGGTGGTATTCGGCAACTAGCAGGGTGCCAACTGGACATGTTAGAGAGAATTTTCTGGAGACTCCAAAAACGGGAACTTGGCTGTTTCTTCTACAGTAAGGGTGAGTAAACAAATTGTGTATTCATTTTTGTTGAATATTTCATATGTAAAATAGTATAATTATTTTTGACCTTTTCACAACAATATTTAGCTCGCTCTGAATTGCATTGTTTTGGGAACAAAATAAATATATATTTTTTAATATGGTCATATATATGAAATAACAGAATTATGTTATTTTTGGAAATTAATAATTGAAAGAATTATTAAAGTCTTGTTCCACAAATATTTTGAAATACTGAACCACCCATTTATAATATATGGTCTAGATTATCTGTTTTGAACCCGATATTAGGATTAGGAAAACCTAAACCAAACAGCGGCTAATTTAGTAATAAGGAAGATATTAAACTAGACAGTGTTAATCTTAAAGTTAAGACAAACCACTTAGTATTTAGAGATTAATTCCATTAGTTTTTGTTTTTATTTAAAAAAAGAATGGTTCACATTTCACAAGATATGACTATTGGGATAGTCCTACATATGTCTTTAGGGATTTTAGTCCCTTATGTTTTGTATATTACATCTTATTTTAATCCTGTAGAGTATAAAAAATAAGCCGATGAAGGATACCATTGTCTTTTCGATGTTTGTTCAGGGAGCAATAAGGACGATTTCGTCTCTCGTCATTTACACTTTGCACAAACTGCTATTTATAAGGTATCAGTTTTCATCATTACCTCAAAAATTCCTACAAAGTCTGATGTGAAATTTGTAATCTAATTTATAAAAAGGTGTAGTCAACTTTCTAACTGTGTTAGTATGTGGCACAAATACAATTAATTTATTTCCTAATATGACTACCAGTAATTTTTCCGGTACACAATTCTGAAATTGTTTGTTTCAATAAATTTTAGATAGACTGCCATTTTAGTGATGTTTTACTACATTGTGTTCTAAAATGTTTTGGGCTATACTAACAGAGTTTGTTTTTATTAATCTAATGACAAAAAGGTTCTGAAAGGGATTTGTGGCCTCCTTGTTTAAGTGGTCATGTTATGTGCTAGTTAATGTTGATAATTAAATAACCTCCTGTCGAACCAACTTTCTTGTTTACACATATGAATGTCTGAAGTCTAAAGGTTTAAAGGTTTAGATTTTATAGAGCGTTGAAATGCAATATTTCTATTATAATAATCCTGTACATAGACACACAAATATAAAGATACAGTTTATATATTTGAATTGAAATGCACCTGGTTTACTTACATGGAGTTTGTGGATATGCGCTGTAATAATTGTATTCTGATAAAGGCTTTAACGTTGGTATACCATTATTAAATTCTGGACATTGAAACACCAAGCAAGTATCTTGTGAAAATTTATTTCCATTGCCTGATTGGAAGGAACAATATTATGAATAATTGAATATAAAGTTTCTGTTGTTTAAATATTATGAGTGAATTTATTTGCAAAATTATTATTCATTATTTAAAAATATATGAACTATAAACAGATTATACTTATAGAAAAAATTAATAATAATTAAACAAACAAAATAAAAACATTTATATTTTATTATATAACTTTGACAGGTGTACACAAATTTATAAAAATAACATTAAAATAGAAATTTTATTTGTTATTTTAAGCAATTAAAATGTCCATTATAAAATATCTACAGAAATTCTAAATATTCCGATTATACTGTAAGAAATGCAATTTAACCCGAGGTTATGAAATGTCCACGGATTCTACCCATACAAATAATTTGACATTATCTAGTTCACAAGGTATATACAGAGTAGAAAATAAATTGTCCAACTACTGTTTAAATTTGTAATTGTCACAATTATAATTATATAACTAACTATTATAATAATGAGAAAGTATTTAACACTTGGAATTATGGTTAAAAAAAACAAAATAAAAAAATAAAAAATAAATTTTATTTAAATTATATAAAAAAATATTTATGAATATCAAAAAACAAAAAGTTATTTTTATTTAATTAATTTTGAATAATAATCCTTCAGGGACTATGTGCCAAAAATTTAACTATCTCCACCCATTTTTTATTTTTATAAACACCAAACATTCAGAATATATAAATATATGTTTTTTAAATAAAATTAACACATATTTTAAATTATTTAATTTTTTTACGATGATTTTAAGTCTTTTTTTTTAAATGTGTCTTGGATTGATGATCTAGTTCATTTACATTTTAAAATTTTTCCATTTGTAATTTTTTTGGATCAGTAAAAACTGAAAATTAAATCATCAAGAGACACTAGATTCTAAATGCATGATTCTCTCTCTCTCTCCCTCCCTCTCTCCCTCTCTTCTCTCTCCCTCCCTCCCTCTCTCTTTCCCTCTCTTATCTCTCCCTCCCTCCCTCGCTCTCTCTCCCTCCCCCCACTCCCTCCCTCCCCCCTCCCTCCCTCCCTCCCTATCTCTCTATTTAATTAAGTGAAAATTTACAAAGTGAGATTTTACAAATTTGTAAACTAAATTTTTATTAACAGTTAAGAAATTAATTTTGAATAAATTTTTGAAAAGAAAGCATTTAGTTATTAAGAGTTTAGTGGAGAAAATATTATTTAAAGAAAGAATTTTAAATTATATTATATTGGTCAAGACTTGAAGATAAAACAGACTCAGAGAGATTTCTTATGAGCACGTGTTATAGTTGGAAATCATTTTACAAGACGATTAATGAAATCAATTATATACCTATACAGTACCATACTTTTAAAATTCATTTAGAAACTCAATATTCAATACAGCTAGTACAAAATTTGTAGTGTATTATTATCTGGTTTGTAGAAGGATGGACATTTTGTCATTGTGATGCATTTTTTAGGCACACAATTTTAGGAAAACTTATTTTAAAGGAAAATATGTAGCACAAACTACATCGTTATCCTTTCACTAAATAATTTTGAACCTTTTGAAATTTAGACGTATACATTTCAAACTTTTTACATTTTAACATCACCAAATTTATGTTATGCTTCTCTCCAATTTACATAACATATTTACGTAATTATGTGATTAAAGGACATATTGAAAATCTCTTAACTCCCTCTGGGCTGTGAAAATCACTGTGTTTTTAACCCAAATTACACTTTACCTTCAAAAAACAGCCTTTGGGGCCCCAAGATAAAAAATAGAGATTCTTGGTTATAGTTAAAACACCATGGGAATATTTTCAGCTGTTTTAGCTGACCATAGATTTATAAACACTAATGTCTGAGCCCACCTAATTTATTTATGTATTTGTTTTAAGTTCTTTGAAAAGGAAAAATATGAAGTATTATTTAATAATTTTAAATGTGTATCAGAATCTCTAGAAATTTGAAACAATAAGTACTTGTTCAATAGCATTAGTTACATAAAATAACTTACCTTCATTTATAAAACTCAAAGCCATACCATGATTTTGCCTTGTAAATCTGAAACATTCATTTAACGTTGTAGCTTGGGTCGATGCAAGAGGTGGAAACTTAGATGTTCTGCATCGTTCTGTTAGGTGAAAATTTAAACCTAAGTTTAGGTTTTGTCTTACCATTTTACACCTTAGCAACACCGGTTCTTCACTGTCTACATTATGATGTTGTATGAAAAATAAAATATAATACAATAATTTTGTATTCACAAAAGAGTGTTCAGAACAACATAAAATCATCTTTAAAAATGTTAATTTTTGCAGAAAATGTTACTTTTATTCCAGATTAAGTAAGGCAGGAAATATAATTAAAATCATTAATGAGAAGAAGGAAATGCTTGTCATTGTGGCTGACAATAAAATTACAGTTGTATTACATTTTAATTATGCTTAAACATGAAATAATTCATATTTTTTGTTTACTTATGAGCTGAACGGTTATTCTGTATAGGATTCTTACATTAAAAAGTGATATATATATATATATATATATATATATATATATATATATATACAGGGTGAGTCAGACCACCCGTGCAGTACTTATAGCTGTCTTACAAACTTACTTTAACACTTTTTCATTCTCATTTCCCCCTTATTTGGCTCCACTGAATCCAATGAAATTAATTTCAATTTTAAAAAATGCCCCAAAAGGGCCCTTTTTGGGGGGTAGGGGTGCTTTTTGAGGAATTTTCAAATGTAAACATGGGTTGTGTGATACATGATTTTAAAGGTCTAATTACCTTGAACATTTTGGCGCAATCAAAAGTTAATTATCTTTAACCGTATGTACAGGGTGTACCAAAACGTATTGAATTTGGACTTTAAAATAAAATACCGTGTTATCCTAACTACAATACGGAACAGCACCAGATTTTTGTCCAAGCTTATTATTGAGCTATTCTTTAAGAAAACGTGTGGTACGGGCATTTTTCACTGGATTTTGAATATTTTAAAAATGCTCCAAATTGAAGAATTTAAAAAAGCCTAAAACTCAAAATTCTTAAATAGCAACTTATAGCAAATGTTATATCAAGTAAAAGGCCTTTTAAAAATAAACATTTTTTGTATTTTATTTTTTTATCTATCTCTTACTGTTAAAAAATGGCAGCCAAAAAACTTAATTATGCCAGTTTACAAAATTTAACAAATTACTTTTATTTGAACAAAAAGGTGTTTATGATTAAATAAACAGTCTCTGTTATGTAATAAGAACAAAATTCAACTTGATTTTATTTTTCAATGTGGCTTAATACTTTGGTAGTAGGTAACTATTCTCAGTAAATAGTTACGGCATATGTCTAGTTGAGCACACAGTTTAATATAGAATGTCAATACACACAATTTTGAAGATGCAGTTTTCTCTCCTCTTTTCAGTAAAGTATAGCATAGTACATGGTGGTGGTCAATACTAGTAGTTATTTTATATTACCTGATATTTTAAATAGACAAATTATGTCAGAGGCTCATTTTTAACTTTGTGGTAGTGTTAACAAACAAAAATTTTGTTATTGGAGTGACGAAAATCCAATGCAAGTGTACGAACAACCTTTGCATAGTGCCAAAGTTACTGTATAGTGTGGTGTAGAATTATTGGTCGATACTTTTTTGAAGAAGATTATCATACAGTAACTGTTACTTCTAAGCGATACTGAGAATGCTTATGGTGATAAAGATCCCTTATAAAATTCACCATAAATTTTGGATCCCACAGGATAGTATCACATACTGCCCGAGACAATGAATTTCTGAGAGACATATTTCCGGGACATCTTATTTGCGTTCCAGAGATGTAAATGAACATCCCAGATCTCTTAATCTAACTGCTGTAGAATACTTAGATTACCATTGTGGATTTGAAAACTAATTTTGTTAGATTAGACTAATTGAGAACATGCTCTTAAAAAGTTTTATGGACAATTTTTAGACACGACTAAACAAATGTATTAATTCTGAGGGTATTCAAAAATATTTTTTTAAAAGTAAGTGAAATTTAATTAATTGGATATAACATTGTATTTTACATAAACAAATGTTTATTTCTATTACTTCTAATTGCCTCACAAAATCACTATGAAAAACAACACATGACATGTCATTTCATTACCCCACTATTTATAATAACAAGGTTCTGAATAGCTTTTTCAAACATTCAATATTTTGAAATTATTAGCCCATTTATTTCATATTGTAATCAACGAATAGTAATATATATATATATATATATATATATATATATATTACTATTCGTTGATACTAGATACTATATATATATATATATATCTTTTAAACTAAATTTAACTGCTAGTGAAGCTATATATAACATTGTATATTTTGTTCTAATTTTGAGGTTATGTTTATTAATTTTTGTTTTTTAATTATCTCTCTCTATTTTTTAATCATAGAAAATACTTTTGGGTATAGTATGCAGATTTTAAAGTTGTACAAACTCAGCTGTAGAATAATATACACAGGTAAAAATATATTATTAATTTTTTTTTTTGAAATTTCAAAATAAGCCTCCACTATAAAATTTACAAACCATTTTTTCTGGTTAGCAAACTATTAAATGATTTTAAGTTTTAAATGAAGAGCTGTTTTTAATTTGAACCAAACAGCTGTTCAACAATTAATCCTGCAATAGTAAAAGGGAAAAAGTAGGCAAAAGTCTTCTTTTTGTGTTGTCAACATTCTGTTTCTATAAACACCAGTCTGTTGAAATTTTCACACAACATTTTTGGAAACTTTCTTAAAAGTAGTTAAAGTTTCAAAAGAATCGCTTGACGAATAAGCAATCAATAGCAAACAAAAACATGTATCTCTTTGTGGGATTCACTGTATATATATCACAGTGATCCAAAATTGGTGATAAATTATTCCAAGGGTTAGCTTTGGTAGACATTTCATAATGTTGGGTGTTGAGGAAGATGTTAATAGTTTTAATTTCTATATTAGAGATTTTATAATATATTTTCTTTCACAGAAGATGCAATAAACAAAAGAAAGAAACACTTAGCAGTAACATTGTTGGTATATTTTTTAATTTTAAAATTTGCCATTAAACTTATTTAAATTAATTGTTCACATACATACTATTTGCTTGTTTTTTGTTTATAAATAAATAACAAATATTGAGTGCCTAAACTTAAATAAATCTATGTACATTCATTAAACTACAATTTACAAACATACAAAGTAAATGCAAAGTAACAATGAAATATTTATTTTATATCCTTACAGTGTTAAATGGTTATTATTAAACAAATGAGTCAAATAATTACAATGTTTAAAAAGATATATTTACAAATAAATTATAAATTTGATTTGTTTAAAAATGTATGTTTTATTGTATATAGCAAAGCAAGAAGGCACAATTGATGCTGTAAAGTTTATGAATATAAAGCTGTGTTAAGTATACATTTTAAAATTATACATAAAGTGTTTCTTAAATTCATGAAGTGACTTATAAAGAATAAAATTAACTGGCAGTTGTACATTTGTGCAAGTGTAGCTTTCCTTCAATGAGAACATGGTTGTCTTATTATGATTAGATATTATGGTTGTATTATGATTTTAATTTTTTCTTTTCATCAATGGCTGCAACTACTTCTTTGAAAATGACTTCAGGATCTCTTTCTGAATCAATCTGTAAAATAAACCAAAAACATTGATTATTTATGAAATACTACAAGAATATGAAAATAAATAAACATCTACAATTTAACATGAACATGCTTTTTTAAAAAAAGATTGTTCTTCACGACTGTCTAAGGTTTGTCCATCTCATCTGAGAAATAAATAATTAGTTTTTTGTAGAAGTGTTGAAAAGAGATTTAAGATGGAATTTTATATATACAAAAAAAAAAAAAAAAAAATTGTTAGATTATTATAGATTTGATAAGAAGAAACACTGAATGCAAAATTAAATATGCCTTCTTCTTTGTAGTATCCAGTATTAAGTAGTGTTAATGACCTTATGTCTATTAAAAACCAACATTGCGAGCAATCGGAGATTTCTGTTTTAGAGTACACTGAAGAGATCGTTCCCATTGACTATTATTTTGGACTCTTGCCTTGTTTAGTGCCGCACACTGCCGTAAGATATGCTACAATGTCTTTTTTGTTTCCCTGCAGGCAGTCATAAATGATGAATCACACTGGGAAAAGCGGTGAATATATTGCCTTGATACTAGAGAGCAAAGCACTCCTCTGTACATATCTGGTGTTACTGCTCTCGGTTGAAACCTGAACAAGACCCGCCCAGTAGTTTGTCCTCTCCATTTTGTTGTCCACTTCTTCAGAATCACTTCCATAGCAGCGTTTTTGTAATAGAAAAGTGAATATTGCTGTGTTAAGTTAAATTTGATGACATAACCGCACTCTCTACTATCACATCATCGGGTATTTAATTTCCTATTACACCTCTGTAGGCAGGAATTCATTGGAAAGAGATTTGATTGTTTCTTTTTTGTTGTTTTTAAAATAAGGACTTAATCTTCGTGATGATCAATGTGTAATTAGTTGGTGTGAACCACCCTATTAAAATTAAAGTATTCTTAGAGATATATTTATTATTGACTTCACCAAGGTTTCAGTTAATTTTTATTCAGCTTGAAGAAGAACAAAATTCTTTTCCTTTCTTCTTGTTCTCTTTATCAGGTGGTTAAGTCCAAAATAGTATTATCCAACTATTTATTGAAATGTTGTCTATATATTTCAACATCTCAAAATTGGTAACTACCTTTCAAGTTATTTTTGTTCCTTCCACTTATCTGCAACCTCATTTTTTCATCATGTCTTTGGTCTTCTTCTTTAATTTGGCCTCAGTTTAAAAGCTTGTTTTGATAATCTTTCATTCTTTTGATGTGTCCATAATGATTTTTTGTTTATTCTCCAAATAATTTTTTAACTTTTCGACCTTTATCATCTTATTTCCCACTATCAATATCCATGTTTTTAGACAAACATTAGAATTAGTTTAAATAAGTTTCATGCATCATGATTTTGCAACGAGTAGGTACAATCTCTGTTCCAAATTTAAGCCTACCTTAAAACGCTGAAGTTTTTTTGAATTGTATTATAAAATGAAAAAAAAAAAAAAAAAAGAAAAAAAAAACAGTAAAACAAACTAAAAAATATTAACATGAAGTAAACAAAACTGAAATAAAATCCAAGCAATTTTGATAATCATAATATAGACCTTATCTTTCTGAAAATTACATTTTTTGTATCATCAAAATCACCATTTCTTTCTTTATCAAATCATGTTAGAGCCAAAGATGTTTGAGTAATTTTGTATAATTTATTTTTAAGCAAAGTTACCATTAACTCAAATCTGATTTTTTTCATTGTTTCTCCAAAATTATGGAACCGATTCCAATGAATATTGTATGCAATTATAACAAAATGGAGGTCTTGATGAAGCATCTTCTAATTCACTTTGTGGGCTGAGATATTTGAAGTCAGAAGTATCCCAATGTAATAATAGATTACACTCCTAAAGACAATAAATAGAACTCAACACTAACTTAATCATATATGTTAGACATTTATCCGTGCATTAAGTTATTGTCTCTTTACAAACTCGTGTTTTTGAGGTTAGGTTTCCTAGAAAAACAATAACAAACTTTGTTTTCTTAGCAACCAATATGTTACAGAGTATTAATCTAAAAGCTGATTACGTTTGTACTCGAGTTCTACTTTTTGCTACTATGAGCTATGTCCCCTGTTGCATTGGGTCACCTATGATTTCAAATCTATGATTCTGCTTACAAGGTGAATTTTCAAAATCTGGTTAAGAAACTGTGGTGAAATACTTTACCTCTTTGACTTTACTAGTGTAGGCTTTTATAATAGGATCATTGTGATCGTGGAAGGTTTTAAGACGTTTTGCAATGGTTTCCTCATTGTCATCAGATCTTCCTGAAGTCTTAGCTCTGTTTAACAATCTTGCTATGAGTGTGTTATCATTTGCCTTCATGTACAATACCAGGTCACACGGGCTAATCTGAAATAGACAAGTAGTGTAAGTCAGTGAAGAAATACTGTAAAGAAGAAATAAATTGTTTATACTTTTTATGAAAAAGGAAGGGGATTCATAACATAAATACTGATGTGAATCATTATGATCTTGTTCTTCGGGGTTCGGCCGCGTCAATATTGTCTGCACGTTGAGTACAGCCGACGTTTCTTGACAGTGTCTTGACATTTGTTAAGCATTGAGAATGGACATCTGTAAAGTGCCCGAAACGTCGGCTGTACTCAACGTGCAGACAATATTGACGCGGTCGAACCCCGAAGAACAAGATCATAATGATGTTTGTGACCATGGAAGTCTATCGTTCACTGATGTGAATATTTCGACTGCAGAGCTGTGAACATAACTTTGTTCACCCTCACAACTTTACAACTAGATAAATTTATATTTATATAAGATAGTTTGTACACCATTTATTTATATTAATTTTAAGATCTAGTTTTTAGTTCGTGCACATCTAGACTGTCCCGTAAATACTTTAGTGGTGGCGATAAGACTCCTGCAGACACTATAGTGTAGTGGGACCCCCAAGTCATAAGTGGGTCCCATTCAAGCGAAAATAATAAAAGAATGAAACACTATTAGAAAAATTCTTCATTTCGTAACTACACATTTATTATGAAATAAGTTGATAGTGATTATACATTTCTTCATGTAATTTTTTATTTTTCCATTATTAAAAAGTTCAGTTTATATATTTATATTTATTTGTGATAGCTAGAGGGGAAACAGCTGAGCTTTCATACTGATATGTGAAGAATTTCTAGGGGTCTAAAATCAAACCGTTTTATAGTCTCACTCAACATTTTTGATGAGCCTGTTTAAAATTTGTAGAAGGAGTCTAAGAAAACTTGTGCTACCATTAAAATAATCATTTGTAATAATAATAATCATTTATTATAATGATTATTATTTATTAATCATTTAATTAATTATCATTTATTTGACTGTGTTATTAATATTTGTTATTAATTTAACATCTGTGGATATCATGATTTATTTTGACCTAAAAAATTACAATTATTATGTCCTAACAAAACAAAACTCAATCATTTTATATTTATTATCTAACAATTATATGGTTAGTGGATATTCAAACTACACAACCACAATGTATGTGTGTTATATTAAAGAATAAATTAATAAAATTACTGATTTTTTGTTCTAATTTTGAGATTTTGTTTTGAACAATTTGGTTGTTGTATATAAATTTCTTATTTTTTATCATAGAAAACACATTTAGGCTATTGTAGGACATTATGGGCCTTTCAGATAAAAAATTAACAGAGAAAAACAATTTTAATGTAACAGCAGATATTTCCCAGATGATGCCGCAAGGCGAAACAAAATTGTAGCTCATTTATATTATTAAAATAATTTTGAAACTTTAGCTTTATTGCTTTATTTAATCCTTGGACAGAAAAACAATTTTAAAATAATTAACTACCATTTTAAAACTTATCAACTAATTTATGATTAATGAACTTGTTCAATTGTTCGTAAAATCAACTTCAAAATGAGACCAAAATTGTGACCTTATGAATATTACTAACACATAAATTCAGCCAGAAATTGTGGCAAATTATTACTATATAGGTAGAATTGGTGGACATTTTATGGTCTTCATTGTTCATGAGGGAGGTCGCAAAAGCTAAAATTACAATATTAAAAATTCAGTAATAACATTGTTAGGGATTTCAGCTAACATACATGTTTCTCAAATTCTTCTCCTTGAATTACTTCTCTTGGGTATCCGTCAATGAGGAAGCCATTGGAAGTTTTGGCAGCACTTATCATCTTCTCCGCTAACAATGCAAGGACCACATTCTGAAAATAGAGTATATTAACTAGGTTAGTATATGTTGAAGAATAAACTAACCTTTAACAAAAAATAAAAACAATAATAAAGTTTTTTATATGATACTTTTTTCTCATCTTCTGATTAAAAGTATATTTACGATGAGCCCACAGTTAGTCTATTGGGTAAAGCTATCTCTTGGTATGTGAGAGGTTTAGGATTTAACACCTGTGGAGGCGTAAAATGTTATGAAGTTGACTGAGCACTGTGAGGAAATGTGGGAAGTTACATTAGTAGAAAATGTTGGTTGGGAAGGCTAAAATTAAAAAAAACACCCACATATGCTAAATCTAACTTGCATTTTGAATAATCTCTTTTTATAAGCACACTTTTGTATTAGTGATTTTACTGCAACACAGATCTTCTGATATGAAACAACAAATCGTTACAATCATGGATCTCATTTCCATGACTAATCTGGGTTTATTGAGGATTCCTTTCAAATAACTCCAAAGAAAAAATCCCAATTGTTAAGGTGAAGGTTGTGTGGAGATCTAGTTCTCTTTATCTCCACAATAATTTTGTCCTTTCCAATATCTTATACAGTTTGTACATAATATATTGTATCCATCTTGTGCTAAAATGAGCAGGAAAAACATCTTTACAAAGAAGAACACTTTTAGTTACCTCGAATCACTGTGGTTACCTTTTGTGTCATAGTTCTAGCTATAGTAGTCTTAGTAACAATAAAAAAAAACAGTTAAAGTTCTTTAATTTTTAAAACATGAACAAACTAAGAAACTTTACGAGTTTTACAACCATTCATATAGAAAATTATAATGCTTTCAAACTTAAATGTATAGAATATACAATTTGCTTGCCATATGGTGGATCAATACAACCGCTGGGGCTGTTTGGAAAGTGCAGATCTCACTTACTCAAGTTGCCCTCTTCAGTGCAAGCAAGAGGGTTTAGGAACACTATGCCATAATGTGAGTTGGTAAAGAACCTATCTTCAGACTTTCTGATGACCCTTCTGTCTAAAGAACAAATTGGTATTGTGCTAGAGAGATCATTTATAAACCCAATTTAGATGGGTTTGGTTTCAAACTTGGATTCATAATTCTGTAATATGCCGATGAGGATACTGATTAATGAGTTTTGTCAATGGGTGAGTCCCGGAAACCAAAGGAGGGAGTCAGCGTGAAAGTTGTGGATAAAAGAAAGACATCCCTATACAGTAATAGTTCCGGTTTAACTAATAACAAAAAACAAATAAAAAAAACACTTAAAAATGGTAATCAGGACACTATAAACTGTATTAAAAATATGATAGAAAGTATATTGGTGCGAGAATTGGAGCTCTAAATGTAAGAATTGGTGAACATAAAAAAAACGAAATTAGGCGTAGTAGAAAAATCTAAAATAGCTGAACATAATTGATCTAAAAATCATAAATTTAATTGGGAAGAGACGAAGATAACACAACAGGAAAAAATGTTCACAAATGAAAAATAATTGAAGCCAACTGACAATCCTATCAGCCAAACCTAGTTTAGAAATGCCTTTACGGCTTCCATTAATAAAAACTAAACTAAAAATAAAAAATTTTCGTTATTTAATTTAGGATGAAATTTTCTCCTAGATTCGTTAAGGTCCAAAATGAAGACCTGAATAAGAACTAATAAAACATCATCAGAAAAGTTTAAAAAGAGTAATAGCAGACTGTAGAACATATGTGGCCCAGCCAAGGAGCCCACCAAACCAAAACTATAATGAGTATAAATTAGGATGTAAAGGAATTCTAAATAATAAAATATGAATTGGCACTTGCAATTTTGTTGAGCAGTGCAATATCACGTAGAAGGGGGGGAGAGACGAGGAGTGGAGGGCTTGAACATGCGAGCCGAGCGGGAGTCTGTTCCGAGAGCCGCGAGAAGGAAGACCGCTACGGGACGAGATCAGTCCATTTTCGCCCACGTGCTAGCTAAATTAAACGGTATGTTTTTCGGCCACTATTAAGGCTTTATCTTGCCGTTATGTCTTTTTTATAAATTATAAATATTTCTGTAATCTAATTCGGCGTTCAAATTAAAGGTAACATTTAATTTCACTTGCGTTGCGTGCGTTCATTAGCGTCCTAACCCAACTCCTTGGCCCATCCTGACAAGATTCGGCTAAAGTGTATGCGGTCTCCAGCCAGCCGGAGATTCCAGCTGGTCAAAAGAAGTGGAGACGGTCACACATATGTTAATAGAGAAAAATGTGTTAAAGAGATGTGTTCAATCATCACAGATCAGCTTTAAGTTGGTCAGTGTTCTAGTTTAAAGCAATATAGTGTATTTCACTGAGCAGTTAAGATTTACTGTATAGGCTTGTAAGGCAGTAGGTCTGGTCTGACCAGTGTGATAGCACCTAAAGATAATGGTACTAAGAAGGTCTGGTCCTATGGAAAACACCTTCTGTGTGATTACGACATGTTTGCTCAATAGAAACAGTTAATTCGGAGGGGCATTTGTAGGAAATCTATTTTGTGGTACTGTTATCAAGGTCCCCATTGGTTTTCTAAGAATTCTAGGCAAATGGGTCGAATTGTAATTGGATCATATGTATGTCCAATAGTTATTTTGTGCGGCATTGAAGATAGTGGTCTTGCAACCATAAGGAGAAAAGAAACTGGTGGAGTACTTACCATAGGTACAAGAGCTCCCTCCTTCATTATCTGTTGCAGGGCTAGGCCTCTTTCTGTGCCTGATTTCACTTCATCTCTCAACAAGTCTCCTGTAGATATATGGGTGTACTTGTATTTTGCAACTATTTTGTCACACTGTGTACCCTTACCAGAACCTGGACCACCTGAAAAATACATATCTTGTTAAATTAACCATTTATATTTCTGTGCAAAACCCTGAGATGAATTTAGATTTATTACATAATGTCATACTAGGAGATCCAAGAAATTAAAAAGACTTAATCAGTAAGTATTAGGTCATCAATTAGGCTTAGTTATAGGTTGGAAATTTCAAGGTTGGTTTACATAAAATGCTTACAAAACTAACAATTTATTAAATTTTGTAATACATAAATATAATTTCAATTGTCAAGTTTGTTCTGATTGAAAATTTGTTTTTAGGATAAATTGATTTTAGTGTGTTAGGATAAATTCTGGAATTTTAAAAATTACTTACAAAACTAATTTTCATTAAAATTGCTTGTTACAATTTTTAGATATTCAATATTTATCTTTTTTATCATTGTTTAAAAGGCAAAAACTTTTTGGTTATCATTGCTTTATAAAAAAAAGAAGAAAAGTGCATAAAATAAAGGCCTTTAGCTCTAATAGCATTAGCATTGGAAGAGAAAAAGATCTGATCAAGGGAGACTTGATATGAAAGATGAAAGAAAGAGATCTAACCAAAACTACATGAAGAAAGGTGTAGACCCAGTTAGAGTGTATCGGGATTGCCACACACAGCCCTGAGGAATTCGAAGTACGAAAGCACCCATATCTCATTTTTCTATTCCCGTTAACTACCTCATCAATATTTTTTGATATGGTGACGACATGACATGTATGGATCCTTCAAGGCTATAGCCTATTTAAAAAAAATTGGTCAAAATCAAACCTACATTTTATGTTTTGAAGTTTTCAAAAATCTCTTTTTGAGCAAGGATGCCAAATCAGATATTTCTACAAAAAACTAAAAATTCATTTCTTTTTTAACTGCCACACAACTTGTATACTAATGCAGTCTAGTGAGAAAATGAAAATATACAATCTAAAAAAAGTAAAGAGATATAAAGTCTATTAATAATATCAGTCTCAGTAATTTACCAATAGTTATAATTAAATTAATAAATGGTGCAAAAACATTGCACTAACTATCTATCAAACGCATCCAACAAAACCAAAAATCATCTATCTGAAAACATACATTTTACTTATATGCAAGACTTTTATTTTTTACTGTATGCTAATGTATTTATACGGGAGATGAGTTAGTTAATAAACCATGTGTCCTAAAAGTCTCACCCCCTTCTTATTATTTTTTTATTAATGGAAATAGACAGATTTGCTTTGGGGAAAGTTTAGATAACCAAAGGAGGAGTTTTTTGAAGTATCAACATTTTCAACCCTTACCTCCAAATTGGGGTAGTTTGGGGGTAAGAATTTTAAATAGAAACCCCTATTGAGTGATACCTCATTTTAAATGTCTTTTAAAAATAAGAATAATGGCGCAAACTAGGGGTCTCTAAGTTCATCTTACCCAACATAGCGACCAATAGAATTGTGAATTTTACGTTAATAATTACACCGGAAATGTTACCAAATGTACAACAAGCTTTTGAGTCCAGAATCTATTTCTGTCAAAAAGTAAATGGTAGCCATTTAGAGAACTTAATCTGAGCTAAAAAAACAAGGTAAGGCTCTTACCATCATAGAGTAATTTGTAATGTAATAAAAACAACCTGAGTTTGTAGGTTAACATTCACAATTTGATTGGTCGCTATGTTGGGTAGGATGAACTTAGAGACCTCTAGTTTGTGCCATTACTCTTATTTTTAAATGAACTTTTTAATGAGGTATCACTCAATAGGGGTTGCTATTTAAAATTCTTGACTTACCCCCAAACTACCCAATTTTGGGGGTAAGGGTTGAAAATTTTGATAGTACTTCAAAAAACTCCTCCTTTGGTTATCTAAACTTTCCCCAAAGCAAATCTGTCTATTTCCATTAATAAAAAAAATAAGAGGGGGGCTTTTAGGACACATGGTATATGGGCCCTCTTAACAACTTTTTGAAAAGTGTAAACATTATTTTGAAAAATACTTATATATTAAAAAAAGTCTATGCTTGCTTCGCTTGTGTCAAAATTCACCCTAATCGTATTTGATAAAAATTACATTTTTAATGATGGCAGTGAAGTTTCATTTAGGATTTTGCCAATTATTCTTGAATTGTAGTTTTTTTACTTGCTATTTGACACGGGTCTGAATTAATCTTTACAATAGACTAAAATTTGAACAAAAATGGCAGAGCCGATTTTGAGAAATAAGGTATTTTAAGTAATAACAACTATTAACGCTCTAATCTGCATTTTTGGAGAGATAGAAAACAATACTTTTTACTTAGGTCCTTAGAGATTATATTGTAGCAAAATTTGATCAAATTCGTTAGAAACGAAACCCACAAATTTTGAGTTATCGGCAAAATAAAAAAAAGTCTCGTCATATGGCCAAAATAAGCTCATAGGCCTATACTAAATTTCATTAAAATCGGAATACTAGTTTGGGCTGCAGAAAACTGCACAGATGCAGTCGGACAAATATAATTCCAACAGCCACTCTTTTGAGGTAAAGTCAAAACCCGTGCTTAGGTTATATTTCATAAGTTTGTGCTTTTTTATAGGTTATATTTCCTAAGGTTATATTTTTTTTATAGGTCTAATAAAATGCAAGAAATTAAAGACTTAATCAATCGTTAAATAAACACGGATCAATCAATATTAGGTCACCAATTAGTCTTAGTTCTAGGTTGTTAATTTCAAGGTTAGTTTACATAACATGCCTTATGAATCGCAATAAGAAATGATTTAATCATGCTTGAGGTTTTTATTTATAGTAGTCTACGTGGTTGAAAGAATAATATTAACACAGACAAGCACCTCTTGCCTGTGGTAATAGGAATGAAAATATGTTCTTGTTTTAAAGGTCAAGTCAAGGGTATTTTTAGGCGAAATTAATGTTAAATTCTTGTTTAAAGCCTTAAGTATGATTTGAAAATTGGTACAAAATAAAAATAGTGCTTAGTGAGTTTTATTTATTTATATAACCATCGTGAGAATTGAAATCACGAAATGAGCATCGATCATGGCCCTTATAGAACACGTTTATGTGTTTGTTAATATTTTAGTATTCGTAGGTAAAACCAAAGACCCTTATAATTTCACTCGCGTCCGTCTGTCTGTCTGTAAGTCCCAATCAGTCTACATAGACATAAAAAAATCCTATATATTAAAAAAACTTTGGATTTTCATTCTTTGTATTGTCTCACATAGTATAGGAAAAATATAGATGTAAAAAAAAACAAAGTTATTCTGATTAAAAATAATGTTTATTTGATGAAAAAGTAATATGTTGCCTAGGCAAAATTTATCATGCCCCCCTCCCCCTCTAACTTCTACATGGCGTGACCTATAAATCCGAAAGAAATTTAATTTGGAATTAAATTTCAGTCCGAAATCATATATTATATTATAGTTTTTTGTATGATGAATACAACTTATTCAATCACACAATGAGAAATACGTAGCATATAAGTTTTAAAATACGTTTTTGTGAGATTATGAGACAAACAATTCAATATTAATTAAAAGTTGGATTGCATTCTCATTGATTTCTCTCTATTAGGGTCCATAGTTAAAATCAAGGAGCTATATAATTTTATTCGCGTGTCTGTCTGTCTATCTGTCTGTAAGTCGCAACCAGCCTACACTGACAAGACGATAAATATTTTAAATTTTGCATTTGTATTCTTTGTATTGTTTCACATATAGGGAAATATAGCGGTAACAAAAAAGACTTTCGCTTAATAGTTAACGGGCAAAAACTATGGAGTTGAAACATTTTTTTGGGGGAAATGTAATGCGCGGGTTGTCTAATAAAAATAGAAGTTATTTTGATCCGAATATGTATGTATAATTTGACGAAGAAATTACCATGTTGGCCCTAGGCTGTTTAAAAGACTTCGATTTTATAAAGTCACGTGGTTTCAGCACACGGTTGGCCTTTTCAATTATATATATACACCCATCTCAAATGTATGTTTAAAAAAATAGTTGGAGATATAAAGTTATTTAAAAAAATTATCTAATCTGCATGTAAAGAATTATGGGAAAATACTTTTAAATTCAAGGTACAAAAAGCGCATTTTAAGGGGGGATGGTGGGTTTTCAAATTTTTTAATATAAACAAGGTCAAATGACGCCATATTTTAAAGAACCTGTAAATAGAAACATTGTTCCGAAAGTTTTTTCCACATCTTTTATCATTTCAAAATGACGGCCTAAAATAAAAAAAAATATATATATTTATGTATTATCTTTTAGCCCATCTTTTAGGCTAATCAATGTAGAAGAAAATTTATACAAAATAAATAATCACTGTGATAATAGCTTTTACATTCCTCATTTTTAGTTCCTCAAAAGTTAAATCTAAAACTTTCTTTATTGAAAATGGAATAACTATCTCAAATTTTTAAATGTGATGATGAATCATATAGTCCGTGTTAGAAGTCATGAAAAGAGAGAGAAAATAGATTTAAAGTTTTACTGTAACTATAGTTTATAAATGGAAGTGGCGGGGGAATTTTTAAATGTTATTTAAAAAAAAAAGATTTATTTCAAAATATTTTTTTATAAAAAAGAAAACAAATTCAGCAACAAAAGGACATATAAATAATTGTAACGTGAGCAGCTGATTTTAAGAAGAAGAAGAAGAAATATTTTGTATAAAAAAAGGTACTCTGAATTACCTAAGAAAACGTCCAACCCCGCCTTTAGAATCTCGCTGAAAGTCGATCCATCGCTCTCATCTAGATCTATGGATCTCGAAAGTTGGGTGAATTTGTTACATAGGAAACAGCTTACTGAATCAACCTGTTTCATAACGTGTTCAATTAGCGACACCCCCCCCCCCCAATTATGGAATATTAATTTAACTCTTCCGGAAATTCAGACTGTAATAGGCTGTCAATTAATCAATGCTCTGATTCTGTTTGATTTAATTTATACATAACATACAGGGTGTATCTAAAAATCGTTCCAAAACTTAAAGAGATTATTCCTCACATCAAAACCAATGGAAAAGTTTGTATAAAGATATTTCCTAAAATAGTTAGTTTTCTATTTAGCCGCTATGTAGTGTTTTTTTAACAAAACAAAATTGCATATTTTTTAACGGTTAAAATTATTAATAGGCCTACTATTTAGTGTTATAAAGACCCAATTCGAGAAAAGTAATCAACCGATTTCCTTTACTCATTTCAAAATGGCGGTTATTTAAACTTATTAACATTGAATATCTAAAAAAGCGTTAATTTTACAAAATATTTACAAGAGTTAAAGTAATTAAATTTTTTAACGACAAATGACCTGGAATATTGTAGAGTCCGGTCGGTAGTCTATGAGAAGAGGCTTATATGGATCTATTTTGAATGAGGACTGGCACTTTGTAGAACTCTAGTTTCTTTTATACAGTTGTTTTCTATTAGTTTTTTTAAATGTAAAATAAATTTTAACTAAAAACAAAACGATTCCTTATTTTATCCTGCTCAAATTTTGGTTCTAGGCTATTGGTAGACAATTTCTAGTCTCGGGTTAGATCTCTCTCTTGAACAACTGTTATTCTGTTTTAACCCTGACGTCATTAGAGTATTCGTATATTCTTTTCTTCTTTTTCGTAAAGACGATGATTTTTTGTCATTGAAATAAAGCTTAAATGCCTATCTTTATAAACAGAAGATGATTTCAAGTTGTCGTCTATAACACTAATTTTGGAATTAACTTTACGAGTTTTCGAACTCTCTTCCCCCTCGTTTTGTAATATTCTATAAGTATTTATAACAAACCCCCCTCTACACACCTTCAAGCCAAAATAATCGTGTTAGAGTAAAATCTCATAGTATTAAATTACCGACTTTTGTACTAAAGGAAAAATATGCTACGATTAGACACAGCCTAGACATGATTATTTCATGCTTTTGAGTTCATTTTTATTGCAACATCTGACCTTCATAAAATCTCCCATGACTCATGACAGATGCAATTCCTCATAGTGTTACAACATAAACAGAAGACATTCTTTTATTGTAGGCTATTGCTTTATTAATTATTGGTTAGTTAAGCATATGTCACATAATTAAAAAAAAAAATGGTACGAAGATTCTGTTGAACTGTAGGCCTACACAAGACTAAATATCAATCAAGCTTATTTAAGAAGGGATCTGGTATAAGAAAAAAACTCAAAATGTGCTCTAAGAATTTTGATAAAATTTGTCCTAAATATGAACCAAAACAAAGCTCGATTAGAATAGTTTAAGGCTAGGGCGTCTCTAGTTTATCCTATTTGTTTTTTTTTTTTTTTTAAAGTGATGATCACGGTAAAGTGTTTTAATCTTAAAACCACAAAAAATCAAACAAATACGATTTGGGCTTAGGACGCATTCATGGCACAATCAAAGCAAGATTAGATTTCATTTAAGTAAAACAAATTGTAAAAATTTGACAAGTTACCAACTTTTTTTAAAATAAGAAATGCGTGAAGGAAACCCAGTATAGGATATGGTAATTGCAAATAAATTCTACTTGTTTCTCAGTTTTGCCAGGAAACAGAAAAAAGGGTCTCGTCGTCGTTTACACGTAAGCACGGCCACAAAAACTAAGTTAGGCAGATGAACTTAGGTATAGGTGTTTATAGTGTGCTCATATTGAAATATTATTAAAATTCAGAAAAATCGAATTAAAATGTCGAAATTGCGGCCATTTTAAACAATTATTTGTCAATATTTTGCGCGTTCTTCAACTCGTAACACACTGGATTAGATAAAAACGTACAGATTTAAATTCTGCATGTAATGGTACCAACTTCATCTCTCTAAGATGAAAAGTAGCGAAGTTATTGTCAAAAATGTAATTTCGAACGCTGGCCGACCAATAAAATGTGATATTCGTCTCGTCACCGACACAAGCCCAGCGAGTGGAGGTTACTTCACATAAGGAGGCCCGTCAGAGCCGAGACATTGAGATGTTAGTCGAGGAAATAAAGCACGCAAAGGTGTTCTAGGTGCTCTGGGGAGGGTTGCCGTAGCATATTCGTGATCAGTACCCCGAAACACCCCCGAGTGACAAGTTTCGATTGTTTTCCGAAATAATTTAATTAAAACTCAAGGGGATGATGCTGATAACCAGATCGCCCGTAATACCAGGTGCTCGGGGGAGGGTCGCCGATGACATATACATAAAAACCCTGAGTACCGATTCTCGATTCATTTTCAATGCATTTCAGGAAATTTTCTGTAGATGACGTAACACCAGCCGTCCTGACCACCATATTCGGTATCAGTGACCCATAAAACCCCCGAGTTTTGAAATGGACTCATTTATTTGCAAAGCTACTATTTTTTCTCAATTGTTTCAAAAGATTCACTTTTGAGAATGCAATTTTCAATGCACCGATCCAATTAAGAATTTCTGGATGATCAAAAGGGGTCACAAACTTTCTAGACGACTTCTTGAATGGAATGCAAAAAACCGCATCTCGATCCGTCTTACTCCGGACAAAATTGATGATGAAGGCTTTATTTCCTCGACTACTAGCCGATGTTGAAACTAGTGATTATAGTCTGTACAATTACGAAGTTTTGAAACCCTGATTAACAAACTTACAGAGCTGGATAAGACTCATTGATCTAGCGATACGATATTTCCTACAAGGCTCCAGAAATCAACTTTTGGTCATTACATTTAGAGGATCGTTTGTATTATATTGTATGATGTGGTTGGGTTAGGTGGGGGGGATTTTTGAGCAGTTAGGGACGAATATATATATAGATGATATTTTATTTTATTTGAGAAAGTTGGTGCAATATTTTGTTTCACCGTTCGTATACAAAGAACCATATAATTAAAATAATTCGCCGAAAAGTTGGCAATACAAATGTTGTAATAAGATTTAAAATAGTATAAAGAATCAATTGTGGTACCAAAATAAATCTAACACTTGTCTAAAAATAGTTCAAATGGATTTTTTAACAAAGATATTAAAGATTTAAGTTTCAAAATGTGAAGAAAACAAAAAATAAATTGGAGGGTCGTCTAAATATTAAAAAAAATGAAGTCTGTTGTAATTAACTGTTAATGTATTTTGTTCTAATTTTGCAGACAATTATGAGATAATTTGAACTTCAAGATAAATAGCGAATGTAACAACATTTTGACATAACAATCAACTCTACATCTAATTAGAGATTAGAAGTAAAATTACGTCTAGATGGGTTATTGTTACTTGGATGTGTTTGTATAAGTTATGTTCCATTGTTGATTTTACGAATACCATGAGAGCTCTAGGATAATTAAATTGTGTCTCCAACTTCTCTAGATTTTGAAAGAGTGAATACAGAATTTTGTGACACTTTATAGTACCAAAGAAGTTTGGAAACAACTTAACAGTTTAAAATGGTGAACCTCACGAGCGATCCATTAGTTTAACGAGTTGAAAAACACAGCACAAACACTATGTTACCACAATGGCAGATTACGTCAATTTATAATAGAGCAATGTCCCCTATGTATCAGTCTAGCTTTAAAGAGACAGCTAGGTTAGGAAACAATCATTACAATCTAGTATGTGCCCACAAAGAAATTGTTGATACGGAATTAGATCTTCTACACAAACAGGATAAAACAAAAAATATACACAACTAAACAGCGGCGATACGCAACATAATAGAGCTGACACGCACAATATGAGAATTGGTACGCAACATAATAGAGCTGACACGCAACATAATAGAGCTGACACGCAATATAATAGAGCTGACACGCAATATATGAGAACTGCCACGGAAACATAAAGAGGTTGGGACGCAATATAATAGAGTTGGAAAGCAAAATATGAGATTTGGCACGCAATATATGGAAGTTGGCACACAACATAAATATTTAGCACGCAAAATAAGGGAGTTTCCACGCAACATATCAAGGCTGGTATGCAATTTAATGGAGTTGGAACGCAACATAAGGGAGTTAGCATACAGTACACGGTAGTTGGGTACACAACATAAGGATGTTGGCACAAAATATAAGAGAGTTGACACACATATGAGAGTTGTTGGCATACAACAAAAGGAAGTTTTATCTCTTCCGGTGATCATAATCGCTTTATAACAAATGAAGAAGGAAAGAGTGTAAAACAAATATACCTACCCCTATAGTAACAGTCTTATTATAATGGCATCAGAGTCGGAAGTGAACAAGAGTTGGCCAAGAAAGATGAATGAAAGGGATTTAATCCATTTATCACACAGAATAAGGGAGTTTGTACGCAACATAAGGTAGTTGGGACACAACATAAGGTAGTTGACATGTAACGTAAGGGAGTTAGTATACAACACAAGGGACTTGACACACAAAATAAGGGGGTTGGCATGCAACGAAATTTAATTGGTAAACAATATAAAGAAATTGACATGCAACATAAGAGAGTTGGCAAGCACATAAGGGAATTGGTAAACAAGATAAAGATAATACCAAAGGTACTGTATACTTGAACAAAAAATTGTTCACAAGGAGAAATAAGAACAAAATATTGCTTTAGGGGCGGTTTGATCTGTGTATTACGGTTGTGCAAGCTGTTATTTATAGTCGCACGTGTGTCTAAAGTCATTAAAATGGAAAAATCTTATGTATACACAGTTCAGTCTATCTGGATAAAAAACAAAACCTTATTCTTAAATTTCATTGTGTTAGGTTGACACGTTTGGACGTAATAGCGTAATAAACAGGACCTCGATTTGCTTTGTCAGTAATAAAACAATAAATGATACTGTGCTTACCTAAAACCCAAATGATTATTTTATTTCCTGTTTTTAACTCCTTGAGCTCATCAGTGGAAGGCATTTTGTACTCCTGAAACAAAGACATAAAACGTTTTCATTCTTGACTCATAAACCTATTTCTGTCAGAATGTTTTACTCCTGATTGAAATCGCTATTCTATTTTCGCGTGTATTTGTTGTTCCTATAGACCTACCACAAACAAAAGAAGGTGCCTCCTACCACACACGTGACAGACAGAGCTAAATAAAAGAATAGGCAGCAGAAGTACTGCTGATAACGGGTGAGAATATTGTGAAGGAGATCGGTACAGGCTTGTTCTTTTGTTTGTGGTAGATGTATAGTAAACATTTATGCTCGGTCTTACAACAATTATTCATAAACATTTTCATCTATTTACTATAGTAATATGTTTGTATAACATTAAAGAGGAGGAGCGTGAAAAATATAGTACTTTTAATAAAGTGTAAAGTAGTTTTAATTTCTTTACGATCAACTATTTAAACAAAAATAACAGTAAACAATTTTGTTTAATTTGTAAATAATTAACTTTTGAACAAGTAATTCATATTTTGTATTTAGTTTGCATGTTCTAACTACTAACTATTACAAAAAACAAGCAAACAAAAACAAAATTCTTGAATTGTCTGACTGACTTCAAATTTTTAATTAACTTTTAGAAATTAAAAAAAAACAAATAAATTTCGATAAGTTTGAAATACGTTAGGCCGAAAGTGTATATGTCCCATGTAAATGGATAGCAATACCCCCCCTACAAAACTGAGTAAAATGTAAAATTATATATACATTAATTATATATATATATTAATTATGTATATAGCCTATATATAATTTTGTATGTTATGAAAGATTTAATTAAAGTCATGCATAAATCCCTATATTCCACTTTTAATCATGAGAAAAGTTCACAATAAAATTTCAAATCTATAAAAACAGGGTGATTAAAAACCATGTAGTCAAATTTTATGAAATTATTATACTTGCCCAAAAATTACTTTAAACTTATTTCAGCATATATTTTTTATCTGTTTTATAAAATAAAACTCTCTGAAATTGTTGCAATATCGAGTAAATATTTGGAATAATATTTACATATTATTCATAAATAATTTACAAATTAAATAAGCATTTAATATGTAAACTTATTCCAGTATACCAAGAAATTATTTGGCGTGGTTTAAAAATATTATAAATTTAAATCTTTTGGTAATTTATTACAAAACAGTAATATTAACAGAAGTTGATTTTAATGTAGTTAATGTAGTTAATTTTAATGTTGGTTTTTTTGTTCTGAAGTGTAACATCTATTCAGAGTAATAGATATTTATACATCTGGGTGATGTAATCAATAACCTAAAAATTAAAAAAAATAATTTGTTTTTCGATAACTTAATTTTCCTTTGGCGTACAATTAAAAAACCATATTATTTTTGTGGTTATAAGCCGAAATTTTGTTATATTATTTTATTTCCTAAAGTTAATTGTATTCAAGATATTCAAAAAAAAAATTGTTTTTCGATAACTTAATTTTCCTTTGGCATACAATTAAAAAAACATATTATTTTTGTGGTTATAAGCCAAAAATTTTGTTGTATTATTTTATTTCCTAAAATTAATTGTATTCAAGATATTCAAAAAATTTAAAAAAAATGTTTTTCGATAACTTAATTTTCCTTTGGCATACAATTAAAAAACCATATTATTTTGTGGTTATAAGCCAAAAATTTTGTTGTATTATTTTATTTCCTAAAATTAATTGTATTCAAGATATTCTGTATTAAAGATTATATTTCTGCACGTAGCCTATAATCATTCCTCGAAGTTTGGGTGCGTAGTTTTGAATCATTCTGTATATAAGAACTGAAATCCTTAAAGAAAAAAAGTAAAAATAGAAATAAACTAAGTTATTCTAAAAATGCTTATTATTTATTTTTATTAATCTAAAAATGGGCAATGAAGATAAACCGTTTATAAACAGTTTTACAACCGGTGCAGTACAGTCAAAATTCGTGTTTTTATTTACATTTTATGCAATATTTCAGCGACACACATAACCTCATAAAATTGAAAGTAGATCAAATCAATTCAATAAAACAAATTAAAGCCTACATAAACTGTTAAATCGGAATATTGAGGTTAGGTTAACCAAGGTTAAGATTCCTAGTATTTAAAAAATCTTATCTCATAAAATTGTATGTCTAGTAACTGATAACAGATGACCTTGGATATGTAATAATTGATAAAAGAATGAATGAGATTGAGTTAAGCTACTTACCATGTTGAAATTGTAGGCTAGTAGTCAAGAACACGACTAGGCGAAGTTTGTTAGCTCTCTCGCAAAAATACCACCTCAACTCAGTTGGCACCGCGTCTTGAACGCTCCCTTCCCACAAAGAATACTATATTTAGGAGGCTTTGTACATTAAAGTCCGTAGTTTTGGAATCCGATCAAAAAACGTTCGCTCTTTTAATAAAAAACAATGCTCGCTGAGAGTGAAAGGTTGGGAAATAAACAACTGAAATAAAGTTCATGTAAAGGTCATGATATTACAACTTTTTTATTTCAGTTGATGTGTGTAGGCCTCATTGGCAATGAAATTTAAAGAATTTATGCATTTGTAACAATGAAAATAAGCTGAGCAAAAGATTGCTCTAACTTTCTCACAACTACACTTTACGAAATCAAAAATAACATTCACCCCCAAATGTGTCACTAGTTTTATGTGATAAGTTGGTACGAAAGGTTCCTCTTTTTTCAATCTTTGTTTTTTTTTATAAATTGAAAGCTATTTAAATTGTATATTTAAATAAAAACTAAGGATGCTTTACTTTGTCATATACCTAAATTTGTCTAAAATGTAGATTAAATCATGTTTGATTGAATTCCATCTTTTAATAACGGGCACAAAAGTTCATTTTCGTTTTTTGCCACTTATAAATCGTATTTTTATTTTAAACTTGCATTTTTGAATACTTATTTGGGTATTTAATCTTCAAATTTCTCCAAAATTTGAATAAAATTGTTAGAGCCACTTTGAAAAATTAGACCTTTTTTAACAGTTCCATTGTTTGTTTGTTTGTTTTTATCTATAATTTCCAAATCCGAATTTTTTGGAAGATAACAAAGGTCTTTTGTTTACAAATTGTTTGGGTTTTTTAGAGGCTAAATTCTGAGCAAATTTGATCAAAATCGTTTTAGGCAATTTTGAGAAAATTATAATATTAACTTTATTTCTTATGATGACTACTTCCAAATTTTTTGTTATCAAAAACACGAAAAAAGTCTCAATAGAAGACTTATATACCCACATACCAAAATCGGCTGACTCGTTTGTGCTAAAAAGTTCTATAAACCCTTTGAAGGCCTTAACCGCAAACAAATATTTCCGTTAAAAACTAGAAATCGATTTTTCGCCCCATCACATAACTATATCTGACAAAATAAAAATATTAGCAAATTTTCAAAATGGCGCCGTTTGAAATAGATTTTCGAAGTTCCTTCTTATCTAACTAACTCCTACTGTTAATATTTAATGGAGTTCAAACGTGTTAAAAACATAACCTCAAAATTGAACACAAACTGATCCAGTCAAAATTTTAATCAAATTTAGCATGTAGGTAAACAAGTTTTATTTACTATTCTTTGGATACGATTGAAAGAACGATCACAAAATTCCAAAATAATTGCCGTTTGAAACCGTTTTTGGTATTCTTTCTTATTGAACTTCTACATCGGCCTATAATAGTTTAATGACCAAGGTTAAAATCGGCAGCGGATACAATCTATTCCTATCATGTCAGCAATCAACTGTTATACTGTCAAGTTTGCGTCATCTTCTAAATTAATTCATCCTCTAATTATCATTGTCACAACACGCCCGGATGTATAAAAACTATTACATTGTAGGCTATTATTCAAGTAAAATAATTTTTGCAAAATATTTTGTCTTATTTTGCTTAATTTTCCCCCTTACAGTTTGATTTAAATTGGAAAGGGATTGAAGTAGTGACAAGGTGGGGGTAACAGTGTTGCCAGATTTGTCCATAGCAACACATGCGACCCTAAGGGCCTCACATATTGAGTACGGGCTTCGCAATCCCAAGAATCCAAGTTGGATCTACACCTTTTTAATGTAGTTTTGGGTTTGATCCTTCCTTTTATCTTTACTACCAGTTGTCTCTTGACCATAACGCTATTAGAGTATTCCAGGTCAGGGGTCTTTATTATATGTTCTTTTCTTTCTTGGGGGGGGGGGGGGGGGGGAGGTGATGATGACCGAGAGCTTTGATAAAGGACAAAAGAAAGAAAAGAGAAACACAACTTGACTGCACGTCGGATTGATGGAATCTTAAATAGTTTACGTTTTCCCTGGAATTTTACCAGTAAAATATATCTTATAGTATAGAAAAATTCATATAGGTTTTAATAGGAGTGTTCAGAGGTACAGTATATATAGGGTGGTTCAAAATTGCACGGCAATATTTCGGGAGCTGATTCTCGAGCTAAAAATAAGAATAAAGTTTATATAAACATAGGTCCGGAAACGCTTCATTTTTCGTCTGTCGGCCATTTTGTGTTGAAAAAAATATTAATGAAAACTTTTGAAACTAGTAAATCTTATGAGTTTAAATTTGGTAAAAGCATTGCTTACGATATTTTTAAACAGTATACCGAGATATAAAATAGGTTTTTAATTTTTCTCTAACTTGAAAAATAACCAGGTTCGTCAAAAAACTTAAAACCAAAAAAATTGGTTAACTGTTAGGAAAATAATGATTCGAATTTGCCCCTTACCACAATCAATAGATACTTTAAAATAAAACACAATTATATGATTAATTGTTCTTTATTAATTATTTCCACTAAATGCCCTTATGTACATTTCGATAACATGGTTATCATCATCGGAGGGTCTTGCTTGTAAACCCTCCGATGATGAAAACTATGTTATCGAAATGTACATAAGGACAATAATTAATAAAGAACAATTAATCAGATAATTGTGTTTTATTTTAAAGTTTCTAGTGATTGTGGTTAGGAGCAAATTGGAATTATTATTGTGAATTTCACCACAGTGCTCAACAAGATTGTATGTTAAGAAAACTCAAAACATTGTGATAGGCCTACTAGTTATTTCTTATTTATACAGTGTCAATAACTCGCTACTTTTTCGAAAAATACCCATAATTTGACATTATATTTGATAATTTGACCCATTTTGACATGATTCTTTTGTATTGTTATAAAACACGTTTACAGTTGAAATTATGCAAGAGAACTGCATATTTATCACACTAAAAAATTAGGTAGCAATACACGAATAACTGACTATTATAATTATTTGGTATTTTTTACGATGGATGTTTGTATTTAAACACAAAATTAAGGTTACAAGTGAAATTAGGCGCGAGAAATGGGTTTGTAAGGTTAGGTTAGGTTAAATTAGGGTTTCCCAAAAATAAATTGTTATACTTTTTTCAGACTATTTTTAGATTTTTAATTATAATCGTAAGTGTATTCTTAGGGAGGTATATAATTAACGTAGCGTATTTAGATTTCTCAACCTAACCTAACCTAACAAACCCATTTCTCGCGCCTAATTCCACTTGTAACCGTAATTTTGGGTCAAAATATAAACAACCATTGTGAAAAATACCAAATATTTTGGTGGGCATTTTCCGAAAAAGTACCAATAACTCTTACTAAAAAGCAAAATTTTTCATAACGTACTAAAAAATTAGTCTTTAACTTGTTTTTAACTTTAAAATTTTTAGCTCTAAAATCAGCTCCAGAACCATTTCAACGCAATTTTAAACCACTCTATATATTGGGCCAATTGAAATTAGTTTTTTAATTTTATTCTTATAAATTCTTAACACTTCCTCTCCAATATCAGTTCATAGTCTACACTTTTCTTTTTCCTCTTTAAAACCAATGCGTTTTAAAACTAACAGAATTAATTAATACTCTTATGGAATAAATTAGGATTCCTTAACGAAACTAGAATTTTTTTCAAAGTTGAATTTTGTTTTCGACGAACTGCGATAGGCATCGTTTTATACTTTTTTTTTGTTTTGTCCTGTGTTTGTAATTTTAAACATCGAAATCTGTATTTGTATGTTTTTTCCATTGTAAACTTCTGAAATAATGTTTTAGAATATTTCTAATGTTACAGATATCAATTCAATGATGATAAAACACTCCTTAAAAGCACAAACAAGTTAAGCAAAGAGCGTGATGAATACGCGATTTAGCTATCATCAGAGATTACTCAAGCTCGTTGAAATGAATTTATTTAACTTTTATTACTTTTCTAGTAAGTAATTAAATTGTATAAATACAACAACTGAGGAGAGCAAATGATTCAAGTAATGGAAATTACAGTAGAATTACGCACGTGGCCTAACGTTTCCTTACAAATTCGCACACGCGCCAGTTACCATGGCAACGTTGTTACCATGGTTGTTGGATTGTCTTCTCGGTTACGTCTAAACGATCAAATAAAAGATTCAAGCTTGTGGTAAAACCACACGACTTAGGGTCCGTAAGCATATAGAGTTAGTTATTTTTATAGATTCCAGTTTTTTTAAGCGGCAGTTTAAATTGTACAGACAGACACGCACGTGAAATTGTAAAGGTCCTTGGTTCAATCGATGAAATGCAACCTACATTTTGACTCACATCTCACAAAATGACAATTATTTTTATAAAGTAAAAGTTTTTTAAACGGCAGTTTAAATTGTACAGACAGACACGCACGTGAAATTGTAAAGGTCCTTGGTTCAATCGATGAAATGCAACCTACATTTTGACTCACATCTCACAAAATGACAATTATTTTTATAAAGTTGCAGTTTTGTAAGCAGCAGTTTAAATTGTACAGACAGCAAGACACGCACGTGAAATTATAAGGGTCCTTGGTTCAATCGATGAAATGCAACCTACATTTTGACTCACATCTCACAAAATGACAATTATTTTGATAAAGTCAAAGTTTTTTAAGCGGCCTAGCCCCAACATATAAATTTTTTCGTCAAATAAACATACATATTCGTAATTAGAATAACTTCAAGTTTTATTTAATATCCCGCAGATAATATTTTCAATAATAAAATTTTTCAACTCAATAGTTTTTACTTATTTGAGTAAAAACACCAAGGTCATTTTTTTGTTACCGCTATATTTTTCCTATATGTGGAACGTAATACAAGGATTGTATTTGAAATATAAATGATTTATCGTCTTGTCTGTGTAGACTAAGAAAAAAAAAACTAAAAAGCCAAGACTGGATAAGAACAAGAGTTGGTCAAGAAAGACATGATAGGAAAGATGAAAGAGAGGGACATGGTTGCATATCCAGCTAAATCTCTACGGGATTGCCAAGCACGTACTCACTAAACTGTGTAATTGTTGTAGAAACAATATAAATTGTTTTGAAGTTTTGGCACATCCTGTACCTTGAAATAGTAATTCTTCTGGTTAAAGTTTAACAAATGCTTCTGCTTGGCTTTTTATAATGTTAGAATTAAGTCAAAACTTTTTCATCTTTGACTGGTCGCCATATTTTACTGGAGCAAGCGACCTATGGTTTGTGGAGTTGGTATCTACTAAAGTGACTTTTAAAAATGAGGTATCATTTAATAGGGTTTCATGATTCCCCCCTCTCCAAACAGATACTATTCTTGTATGTCAAAACCAAGTTTTTACATCAGAAAACATTTGTAAAACTTAAGTTTTCTAGCTTTCCTACTTGAGAGTTATTTAAAACTTAGGCCTACTCCTTTCCGGAACTCTTGGACACCCAGTATTTAGTGAATAAAAATATGATACGTAATACCTACAATAGGTAGGATCGGTGAAGATTTCATACTCTCCTGTGTTAGAGTGTTTCCATGAGGGAGATTGTAATACTTAGAATTTAAAAATATAAATTTGTTAATTTGGGAAAAAAAAACATTTTATACATATATACAGAGTGTTGCAAAATAGTATTTTCAAACTTCAGGAGGTGGTTCCCTACATCCTACAAACTAATAAAAAGTTCCTTTAACGATATTTCCGGAATAGCCTAGTTTCCCAGATATATGCCATTTTGTTTTCACAAAACATTCTTTATCTCTAGAACGATTAGACTGATTGAAATGAAACTTGACATGATAACTTATTAAAGTATGAAACTATTTTGAAAAAAATAACCAACCTAATCCGTTTCGAAATGGCAAAATTTTTAAAATCCAAATAACTCAAAAATGGGATGTTCATGAAAAATGTAAGCAGCTGTCATTTTGAAATGGGATATTGGATTAGGCAGGTTATTTTTTTTTCACAATAGTTCTATACCTTATTAGTTACCATGCCAAGTTTCAATTCAATCTGTCAAACTGTTCTGGAGATAAAACTTTTTTTGTAAAAAAAAAAAACAAAATAGCGGATATCTGGGAAACTAGGCTATTCCGGACATATGTTTATGGGAACGTTTTCTTAGTTTTTATGTGGGAAACCACCTCCTGAAGTTTGGAAACACAATTTTGTAACTCTGTATATATAGGGAAAGAGTGGCTGAAATGGTACTTACATTGTTTTAATTAAAATAGATTAACCCTCATAGGGATCTCTATAGTGAATATGGGATGGCACTCCCGAGGGGTCTAGCTGGATCTACATTTTTTTTATGTAGTCTTGGGTTAGATCCCTCTCTTTAATTTTTCTTGAGAATTCAAAGACGGGGGGGGGTTATGTTATACTCTTTTCTTCGTCTTTTTTTCAAAGTGTTTTATGACCGAGAGGTTTTTGCCTTAAAAATAATATTAATAATAATTAAACACTATTGTAATATTCATTGTAGTGAGAGTTTAATTCTATGAGATGACGTTTTCAATTTTGGATATGAGGACAGGTAGTAAATCAAAAAAAAATTCAAATGGGACATATTGTCATGTTTTACGTAATTTTAAATTGCTGGATGAGACAAGACAAATATTAAGAAGATTGTTTTCGTTAGATCGCTTCGTTAACATGATTGTATTAAGATAGATAAAAAGGAAATCGTATCTCCCATCTTAACTTCATTGATTTCAGAATATTCTCAGTTAAGAGGGACTACCTCAATAAGTCCTAATTTTGTGTTTATGTCTCTCATGACACAAATTTTAGTAGTATGTATAGTCGTGTGATACTTTATTTTAAAAACAAATGTCATATCTTTTCTTGTCTCTTCAAACCCTTTAAAACGATATATCACATGATCATATACACTATTTGAAATTTTTGACATACAACCACCCCGTCCCTTTCACCGCCTGAAGTCCAACAATGAAATTGGTGGGCTAATAGACACAGTTCCTCACTACAAAAGAAAATGGTGACAAACCGTGTTTATATTAATTAACAAAGTTAAAAGGAGGTGTAAATGTCTTCAGTAATTCAGTTTATGTTTTATCGGGAGTGAAAAAGTACAGTCTAGTTTTATTAAAAAGTGATTAGTTATTTTTAAAACACAACGACTTAGCGTGTTATTTTGCAATAGCTATCTCATGTTATGCCAAAAACATTCTTGTGTTATTTAAAGTTAATAGTCTATTAAATTAATTTGATTAAACAATACACATTTTGTTGATGATCAAGTGATCATTGCACAGGATCGTGAAGGCACAGATACGACTAGAAAACTTGCTGAAGAATATAGTTAATGGGAATTGGAAAACATTGTTTATAACTGAATATCTGTGTATAGGATCTAAAGAGCAATAGAGTTTTCCCCTGTTGTTGTTTCGTGGTGGGTCACCTTATATAAAAAAAGAGAAAGACCCCTAACCCGAGAGTACTCTAATATCGTCAGGGTCGGAAAAGAACAAGATTTGGTTAAGAGAAACCTAATGGAAAAGATGAAAGAGAGAGATCCAACAAAAGACTTCAAGAAAAAGGTATAGATCCATCAACATTTGGATACTGACCAGAATATTCTGAAGCTAAAATGATATTATATGGCATTGATAGAGAAGTCAACCGCCCTTCTGGGACTGATAAAGTGAGTACTTGTGAGGCAATCCCAGTTGGATCTACGTCTAATCTTGGGCTAGATTCCTATCAGGTCCTTTCCTATTGCGTCTGTCTTGACCAACTCTTGTTCTTTCCCGACCCTGACGCTATTTGAGTATTCGAGGGTTTAGGGATCTCTATTTTATGATTCAGTCCTTCTTTTTTTAAAAGAAATGATGACTGCAAGGTTTTCGCCAAAATGAGGTACACCCTATACGGTTTGGCAGAAAAATGGTATTTATAGAGGGTTTCCATACTACGTCCCAAAACTTCAGAATTTTGTTTCTGGAGTCAAAATAAGTTAAAAAGTTCATACGAACATATATTCTAAAGTGCTTAATTTTTAATCTGTCCGCCATATTTTGTTTTTTACAATAAACATCATATTTTTTGGAAATAAATTTGATATCGGATCCAAATTGGGTATAAATATTTTTGATGTGACCTTTTATGAATGTACCAAATTCCAGGCCATTATTTCCAAAATGACGATTTTTTAATTTTTTTATGTAGAATGAATTAAAACTATTAATTTAGAAAAAAATTTCAAAAGACCAAAATTTTTCTTTTTTAATGAGAAATAAAGTGAGGTTTTAAATTTTTTAGTAGCTTAAAAAAATAATCGATTTATTATTTTAAAAAAGCAAACATAATTTGTTGGTAATTAGTTGTCTAAGAACACCGAAAATTAGTCTAAAACCAAAATATTTTTGAATTATGATACTTTTTAATAGAAATAATATTATATTATTGTTTTGTTTCAAATAGATTGCATAATTAAAAAATATTTGTAAACAATTACCAAATTATGTTCTCAGTTTTTTTTACAATAACTCGGTTATCTTTTTAAGCTATTGAAAATTAGAAACCTCCTTTTGTTTGTCATTAAAAAAGAAAACATTTCAGACTCTTGTAAATTTATTATAAAGTTAATGGTTTTGATATATTTACATTAACAATTTTAAATGGGCACCATTTTGAAAACATTCAAAATAAAGTCTTGGTTTTTAGTGCGTTGATAAAGGTCCATTCCATCAAAAATAATTATACCAAATTTGGACTCAATATTATAATTTATTTCCAAATTTTTTCCCCTTCTCTTTTTTTAAAGACAAATTTCGTTCAGGCGGAAAACTAAACATTTGAGGCCAAACGTTCATAAGAACGTTTTTACTTGTTTTTAGGCCTACTCAAAATACTATATTCTGAACTTTGGAACGAAGTTTGGACACTAGCATATTTTTAGGCCTCTTTTCTAATTTTTATAATAACTCAAAAAATGTTAAAATTAATAAAATGATTATTTTTAAAACAGACAAAATATTTTGTTCATAATCTACTAATATGTAATATGTGTTATGAGTCTCTACAGAACATATTGCACCTATGTTTTTGAAAGGAATCGTTCGAAATGAACTACGTCAGTTGTCTTATAAGTTGGGAAATCCGTAAATCGAGAATAAAGTGATTTAAACAATTTTGGTGAAAATGGAAGTTCATGATCTAAACAATCACTTTTTCAAGTAAATTGGAAAAAGTCATCCCCCAAGTCATCAAATGTCAAAATATTTCTTTTGCTGAAAGTAGAATAATAGGCTAGAAACGATATAGAATGCGGACTTCCGCAACGAAATAAGTCATCCAATTCTCTGAAATCTTATCATTTTCTTATCGAAATTTAAAGATAAATTGATAAGCGGGAATTTCATCATAAACATCCAAATTATCATTTGTAGAAAACGCAATGTTAATTTGTTATAAATGATATTTATATATGAATAGGAGGTGAAAAAAATACAGAAGTAGTTGACAACATCAAATCGTAATGATTTAATGATTTAAACAGAATATAAATTGCAGTTTTCTTTCCAAATTTGTCAAGTGTCTAAATTTTAAAGTAAGGTCTAATAGATATTAGTGCTTGCACACCATTTTCTGGGCGCTGTAACATAGTTTTACCACTGTGGATTTATCCATAAAAAAGAGGTTAAAATAATATTTAGCTAATTTAGAAGATATCCCGAATAAGGCCCTCATAATTTTGTCCTTTAAACCTTAATCTGTTCTGAAAGAAAATTTAACCGAATCAGAAAAATATATGTTAATGGTTATTTCAACACCACGTTCACAATTGTCACCTGTGATTCATGACATATAAGAAGAAGAAGAAAGCCAATCACATAAACAACCGCCGTCAGTGTGTGTATTTCTGCACAAGAGTTGGCCAACTTGCCAACAAAAACCGCACAATCAACCGACCAACCTTCCCTGTATCTTTAACTACACTGAATCAATACCACCGACAGTGGTGCCGCTAAACGACGATATTCGCAACTAAAAGCCAATCTTAAGAAGGAAACCACCTCGAGATTTCTTCCATTCATGAAATGGTTTTAGGTTAAGGTTAAAAAAAGAATGGTGAATGTGATAAACAGATTTCTAATATAGTTTAATCAAAATCGGAAATAACGTGGAATATCTCGAAAAATAATGAAATGAAAGAATCGCTTTGGATTTTTTTAAAAAAATACGAGTTGGGGATTTAAGATAATTAATTATTAAGTGCCAATGTGGTAAATCAGTTTCAAAGTTAGTTAAAACTAATTCCTAGTTTGATTTTAAATTACTTTATTTTTATATTTTAAATGCATAGCAGATGACTGTAAAATCCAACATTTCATATATTTTTGACGTCCGTTTTTGAAAATCCTTTATGACTAAATGATTGATTTTCGTAGACCTTGCAATGAACTGGGGGTCTAGTAGGTGATTGTTATTAATTAATTAACTAATACTGCGGAATTAATAATGTACAGACATGTTGGAAGTTGCTAAACACAGATTTCTGTGTGGGAGGGGGAATTGCTATTAATTATTATGAGTTATGCGACCAGCGACGCACCTATGTAAGATGAGAAACCTACATAGGCGGGCGAAATGATGAATTCGCCACAAACATTGAAATTGTGGCTTAATTTTACTTATGTTTAAAATAAGTTTATAATAACTTTTTACAAATATTTAAATTCAGAAGATCTTATAAATAAAAATAGATACATTTTAACTTATCTGTAAGATATATTTTTAATCCTTAAATGGATAAAACACAATATGGCAATATGGTATATACAGATATACGAAATAACAGACACGTTATACAAATTCGAACAACTTAGGCCTGTAGGCTATTCTTCTCTCCTAAAACATATGCACTAGATATACTGACAAGATAAGACCACATTCCTATTGATGTTTTGTTTTGGATCAGCTGATTTACCGACCTTGACTTTATACAGATCGCTAGTTGTATATTTTAGATAAGAACAAACAAAAATTGTTTTAAACAACAGCAATTTTGAACAATTTTTCAACTAAATTTAATAAACTTAACGTGCATGGTAAATTTAATTAAAATTTCGTTAATCTCTAGACACTTTAACGAATAAAATGAGCTATGACACAAGTCATTTCTTGTAGTTTCACTCTGGATCAGAATAAATCCCGTTTTTTGCCCTGAATATAGGGTTATGTTTCAACTTAGGCAACAAGCTATTTATTAGGGCTACCTAGAAGCTAACATAGCAAAATATTTAAAACATGAAAAATTGGTAATTGTTTACAAAGAAAGTTACCGGTATTTTTGACGATAAAAAAAAAAAAATCATATTCTACATATTTTATTTCTTAATAATAAAATAAGTTTTCAACGCGGATCTGACTTTTTCACGTAAAAAAAACATAATTTCAACTTTTCTAGGCTATGGTTCAGTAAGTTAATTACGCGTTGAAATAGGTTTTTACGCGAATTTTTACCTTACAAGGTCACGTATATAATAGCCACCTTATATGATGTACGCGTAAATTTGTTTAAAAAAACATATTGTACGTTATTTACCAAACGGCCACCCATCCAAGTCCCAACCGCACACAATGTTGCTTGACTTCGGTGATCTATAAATAAATGCTTTGAATTCTGTAGTTTTGAAATTGCGATTTTTCTGTGAAAAAGTTAGCTCCTCGTTGAAAACTTATTTTATTATTAAGAACTAAGGGTATGTAGAACATTATTAAAAAAAAAATCGCCAAAAATACTGGTAACTTTCTTTGTACACAATTACCGAAAATTTCATTGATACCAAAAATCGTTATTACACGCATGCAGCACTGCTAATTTGAGGTTGGTTTAGTTAGGCTTACCTTAATTTGACTTTTTCCTTTACATGTTTTTGCACACGCCATTTTTGTCTAATCCAATGTTCATAAGTTGACTAGGTAATTAACTACTTTAAAATATAATTGTTGGAACTGTTGAATACATAGTGTTGTGTTGAATTTGTAAAGTTGCCAATTTCATTATTTCCGTACCGGTATGTAAATTTGTCAGTTGTAGTCTATTGTCACGGCTTTCTAAATTACTTATCGTGTTTTTGTTTGTTTGAGAATTAATAGGCATTATCAATATTTTCAATGATTCACTCCTCATTTTAATAGAACTATTTAGCAGCTTCTTCTTTTTAAATATTTTATCACAATTTGTGAAGAAGATAAAATGATTTTTTCAATCTATGACGTCATCAAATGATAGACTAAAGGGGAATGCCTTTCTTAGTTTTATACAGGATTGGGTAGGATAAAATATATATACAACAAATGCTAAATGATATGTAGTCCTACCTTGATTAGTTTACGTCTATTCTTTATTTTATTTATTATTATTTTTTTTTTTTTTTTTACAAAAAAGTTATAACTTTTTGTAAAAGTTATAAAAGACTCTAAAAGTCGTAATTTCGGTCTGATGTTGCACAAAATTGGATTGTAGGCTTGGAATTATGAATACACAAGTTATTCAAAGCAATTGGTTAGTAAATTTAGAAATGCAGCCTGTTTTAAAACATTTTAATAGGACCTATAACGTCTCAAAAGAGCTCATTTTATCTTACTAAAAACAAAATCGTTAAAATAATAACCTCAAAATTCAAAATTAAATAAAAAATTATTTAAAAAATTTGATTGATTTTGATCAAATTTAGCAATGTATTTTTATTACATATAGGCCTAATATTATTCAAAATATGATAATTCTAAAATGTTAAAGGTTAGTATTTTTGAAATAATTTTTCAGTAGTTCCATAGTTCCACCAAAAGAGCACATACTTAGATGTGATTAAAATTTTAATACAAAATTAAATTTGATACAAAAAAAAGACAAAATGAAGAAATGTTTGTCTTTTCATATAAGCGTATTAGGGTCGTGGTCAGTATTTTTGTATTATAATAAAATTAAAATTTCATCATACTGCACCGAAAGCAGCTGTTTTCGATAACAGCTCAGAACAACGAAAGTGATCGATTCTCAAATAATATAGAACAAGGGAAAAACGATCAGCTGATTTTCCATTGGTTTAATTTAGTTTCGTGTTTGCCCACCATGAGCACTAATGATTCTTTCCAATAGGCTACATTTGTGCGTTTAAAATTAGGTGATCTTAAATAATTAACAATAGAATAGTCAAAACAAATAGCCAAATTTTACTGTTGAATTTACGTGTTTGAAAATGACTGCTGCAAATGTTTTTAACATACCAGATAAGTTATTGAAAAAAATTTCAATTTTTATTTTGATTATTGTGTTTTTGCATCATGATGAAAAGTATCGTTTGTAACTAGTATCTATAGTATTCGGTGCTTCATCGAATTTCCGGTAAAACACAACCGCGCACCGGAAAAAGTCACTATTTCTGCTATAGAAACACAAATTAAAATAAAGCATACTTTGAAATCTGTTTTAAAATATCAACGTATTAAATGCAAGTTTTGTATTCATTGCATTATTAATTTAATAATTTAATTTCTTAGACACACAGACATTCAGAACTCTTCAATATCTAATTTACAGTGTTATATATCCCACAATAAACTTACTCTATGCAGCAAAGATAAAGCAGATTCCTTTCTATTTGGGCTGGCAAATGTAGCCAAAGTTTCACATAAAATTAGAAATACAATCCAGATATTTTCCATCTTAGCGATATCTAAAACAAACAGATATTTTTGTAAAATTTATTTGCAATATCATTATAGAGCGACATGAATGAATTTCTTTATTCCTTTGTTGTTTAAAGCCGAAAAACCTCTCGGTCATTATCGTCTTATAAAAAAAAGGAAGAAATTAACATAAAATAAAGTCTCCTACTAGCTCTCAAATACTCTAATAGCGTCAGGGTCGGAAGGAACAAGAGTTGGTTTAAAGAGATCTGATAGAAAAGTTGAATGACAGGGATCTAACAAAAAGACTAACTTAAAACTATATGAAAAAATGTGTAGATCCAGCTAGTCCCTTGGGAGTTCTACGCCCGTACTCAGTATAATTAAGCTCCAGAGGGTAGTATGACGTTAATCATAAGCTGTGAGTAGAGTGTGCGATGGTGGGGGTGTGGTGGGAGGTGTGTTTGGGCGTGGTTATGTATGGTGGGGGATGGTGGGGGATGGTGGGGGGTGGTGGGGGATGGTGGGGGTGTGGTGGGGGCTGGTGGGAGGAGTGGTTGGGCGTGGATGTGGATGGTGGGAGGTATGGTGGGGGATGGTAGGGGTGTGGTGGGGATGTTGGGAGGTGTGTTGGTGGATGGTGGGAAGTATGGTGGGGGTGTGGTGGGGGCTGGTGGGAGGAGTGGTTGGGCGTGGTTGTGGATGGTGGGAGGTATGGTGGGGGATGGTAGGGGTGTGGTGGGGGATGTTGGGAGATGTAGTTGGGCGTGGTTGTGGATGGTGGGAGGTGTGGTGGGAGATGGTGGGAGGTGTTGTGGGAGATGGTAGGAGGTGTTGTGGGAGTGGCTGGGCTGTTGGAGTATGGTGGGAGGTGTGGTGGAAGATGGTGGTGGGAAATGGTGTAGTGGGAGTGGTGAGACGTCACATGTACACATATTATTTAAAAATAATGAGTATTGTCGTGATTATAAATCTACAGGTTGATTCAAAATTACATGACAATATTTTTTGAGTTGATTCTAGAGCGCTAAATAACAAATGTTTATTTACATATTGGTCAGGAAATGGTTTGTTTTCGGTCGGCCATTTTCTGTTGTACAAAAAAGGATTACATCGTTGGTAAGATATATTCGTTTGTCGATTTTTTATAAAGGACTTATATTTTGTACCTTTCGTTTGCGCACCAATTGAGTGAAATTTTGATCAAATTTGGTATATGGGTAAAATTTGAATATATCTTTAGTGGTTATTTTTCATTTTTTGATAACTCAGAATTTGGGAAAGCTGCCGTAAAGGGAAAAAAGTAAAAACTGAGATTTTATTAAAGAGATTTATAAAATTTTTGTAAAGTGTAGCTTTTAAAGGCTCAGACAAAACTTGTTGCCATTTACATAAAAATTTCGCTACTTGAGTTATAAGTAAAAATTAAAAAAAATCTTCCATGGAGAAATTCACTCAAAGGAGTAATTAACCGAACTAAAACCGCTCAATGAAATACAATGAACGCTTTTGGTGGAAGCGAAGTTTCAAACTTAAATTCTATTTAAGTATCTTATTATTTTATTTTTTATTCACATAAGCTATACCAATTTATTTCTTATTTAGACATTGGGAGGGTGGGGGACTTTACTTACTCACTATTCGAAGTGGGTAAACGATAGTGACCACTAAATTTAAGATAGGAATTTAAAATTTGGTACAGGGGACTGTAATGTGCTCATATTCAACTTTAGAAATTCTGAAAAGTCGACTTGAAATGTCAAAATGGCGTCCATTTAAAACAGTTAATTCTTTTATATCTAGTGTGTTATTCAACTTATATTATACAACAATTTGCAGATTTCAATTCTGAATTTAATGGTACTAACCTCACCTCTATTGAGTTATTGTAAAAAAAAAGTAATTTCAAACTCTGACCTCTCAAGAAAACTAACCTAACCTAACCTATCCTAACCTAACCTAATTCAACCTAACCTTCCGTAGCGAGTGGAAATTCTATCACGTATAGTAGTTTCGAGGGCGGCTCGGGGCGAGGGTTTAGCCGATGTTAAGGAAGTAGTAATGTACACAATCGAGGTTTACAAAACCTACGTAACAAATCTTTAAAAACACTTATCCTATTGGATAAGCTTGCTTTTCCAAACAATTTAACACTTGAAGGGTTAAATAAAGCAATAAATCAATTTTTCAAAATTATTTGAATAATAATATAAATGAGCTACAATTGTTTCACCTTGCGGCATCATCGGGCAAATAAGTTTTATATTTATATTATTAAAATAATTTTGAAACATTAGCTTTATTGGTTTATTTATTCCTCGAATATGGAGTTTCGACAAGAAATATCTGCTGTTACATTAAATATAATTTAACACCAGACAAAACCAAAGTAACCAATTTTTGTGGATTTAATTTAGAAGATCTTTTTGTATGAGGTAAGTAACTTAATGACACCCATAAACTTGTTATTGTTTCTCATGTTTATAGATATTTTCAAAAAGTGTGAGGGATATTTTCATTTTAACTATATTTCTGCTAGAAATTCCTAGCCACGTTCTTTTTGTAAATCACTGACACTAAACTTAATCATTCTAATTACCTGTTATTACGAAGAACAAACAAGTTTCATGTACACCACATTTCTATTATGCTTTAAAACGAACTATCTGTTACACTTGATAAACTACGATTGAATGAACTCGCTAATAATCTTGTGTTTAATCAGTGACATATAAATATAAATCAGTGCCATTACGATAAAACACGATAACAACTGTCACAATACACGAGGACATCAGTGAAGTATTGGCGAAGTTTTAGCAGAACTTCAAGTGAAGTAAGGGTGAAGTTTTGAAATTTTTTGACTCAAAAATGAAACCTTTAACGAATTTATAACATGGAAACATCAACATCAGAAATCACGACATGATGTTTGTAGAGAGTGATTCTGATAAGAGTCTCTCAAATCTGTTTTACTTGGAATGTTGTGTTTTCCTTTTTTGTTGTTTAAAGGCAAAAAAACATCACGATCATCATCGCCTTTTAAATGTATGACGAAAAAAACCATTAAGTAAAGACTCATAGCCCCTTGAAAACTCTAATAGCGCCAGGGTCGGAAAAAAACCTTGGTCAAAGAGAGAACCGATAGAATAGGTGAAAGATATTTTAATCCAACATTACTTGAAAAATTGTAGATCTAGTTGGGGTACCTCGGATTTGCCATCCTCACACTCAATAATATTAGATATTATAATGAAGCAGGAGGAATGGAGAGGAAAGCAAATCACGTACGAAAACTCTCTTATACGACTTATTTTACATTTTTGGAATGATGAATTGGCTACAATCTCTAAATTTCTAAAAGTAAACATAAGTCCAGTCAAGTAATTTAACGAACATACAAAACCAAAGGTTACAAAAAATTACCTTCTATCAAAATTTTTAAATGGTGGCATAAAATGTCTAATTTCTAAGAATTTATATTGTTATCTATCTTGACTCACCATTTTTAAATGGCGACCGTAAATGTCTAATTTGTAGAATTTATATTGTTATCTATGTTAACTCATCATTTTTAAATGGCGACTGTAAATGTCTGATTTGTAAGAATTTATATTGTATCTGTCTTAACTTGCCATTTTTAAATGGCGACCGTAAATGTCTGATTTGTAAGAATTTATATTGTTATCTATCTTGACTTGCCATTTTTAAATGACGGCCTAAAATGTCTGATTTGTAGAATTTATATTGTTATCTATGTTAACTCACCATTTTTAAATGGCGACTGTAAATGTCTGATTTGTAAGAATTTATATTGTATCTGTCTTAACTTGCCATTTTTAAATGGCGACCGTAAATGTCTGATTTGTAAGAATTTATATTGTTATCTATCTTGACTTGCCATTTTTAAATGACGGCCTAAAATGTCTAATTTGTAGAATTTATATTGTTATCTATGTTAACTCACCATTTTTAAATGGCGACTGTAAATGTCTGATTTGTAAGAATTTATATTGTATCTGTCTTAACTTGCCATTTTTAAATGGCGACCGTAAATGTCTGATTTGTAAGAATTTGTATTGTTATCTATCTTGACTCGCCATTTTTAAATGGCGACCGTAAATATTTGATTTGTAAGAATTTATATTGTTATCTATCTTGACTCACCATTTTTAAATGGCGACAGTAAATGTTTGATTTATAAGAATTTATATTGTTATCTATCTTGACTCACCATTTTTAAATGGCGACAGTAAATGTTTGATTTATAAGAATTTATATTGTTATCTATCTTGACTCACCATTTTTAAATGGCGACAGTAAATGTTTGATTTATAAGAATTTATATTGTTATCTATCTTGACTCACCATTTTTAAATGGCGACAGTAAATGTTTGATTTATAAGAATTTATATTGTTATCTATCTTGACTCACCATTTTTAAATGGCGACCGTAAATGTTTGATTTGTAAGAATTTATATTGTTATCTATCTTAACTCAACATTTTTAAATGGCGACAGTAAATGTTTGATTTATAAGAATTTATATTGTTATCTATCTTGACTCACCATTTTTAAATGGCGACCGTAAATGTTTGATTTGTAAGAATTTATATTGTTATCTATCTTGACTCACCATTTTTAAATGGCGACAGTAAATGTTTGATTTATAAGAATTTATATTGTTATCTATCTTGACTCACCATTTTTAAATGGCGACCGTAAATGTTTGATTTGTAAGAATTTATATTGTTATCTATCTTAACTCAACATTTTTAAATGGCGACAGTAAATGTTTGATTTATAAGAATTTATATTGTTATCTATCTTGACTCACCATTTTTAAATGGCGACAGTAAATGTTTGATTTATAAGAATTTATATTGTTATCTATCTTGACTCACCATTTTTAAATGGCGACAGTAAATGTTTGATTTATAAGAATTTATATTGTTATCTTTCTTGACTCACCATTTTTAAATGGCGACCGTAAATGTTTGATTTGTAAGAATTTATATTGTTATCTATCTTAACTCACCATTTTTAAATGGCGACCGTAAATATTTGATTTGTAAGAATTTATATTGTTATCTATCTGGACTCACCATTTTTTAAATAGCGCCCTAAGTGTCTCATTTGTAGGAATTTAAATTGTTCCCTATCTTGATTGACTATGGTAATTATAATTAAAAAAAAAATTAAATCAAGAATAAGTATTAAAAGAGCTGTCTAAAGATAAACTAAATTAAGTTATCACTTTATAAAGGTTATCCATAATATTGCCCTCATTAGTAAAGACCAAGTATGTCGCCAAATATATCAAACCGAGATTTAAAGTCTCCTGTTTTACCTTTTGTCTCGACTCATAACAGAAGGTTGGGAATAAAAATTTAATGTTTATACCAAAATAAAAACAAATATTTGTATAAGTATCCCTTCAAGTGATGAATGTCTGTGTGGTCCATAAGTTTAACGTTTACTTTGAGTTTTGAAGTATTTACAGTGTTGGGAATTAGGATAGTTTTAGTTAGGAATATAGTCTAAGTTCTTTTTAAGAACCCAGTATGACAACAATTATTGTGACAGACCTGGAAAAATGATGAAATTGCTTACCTGCAAGCAAGGCAGACGTCATTGATGCTACAAACATATATAAACCCTTGGGTGGGAGAAAACTTGATCAGTGGGCCAAGATTGATCAAAGAAGGTGCTGCAGAAATTTTTGAAGATAGTCAGACGGACTTGGCGAGTAAGAGCTTCCTGGGAGTATAATTCTTGAAGATAGCCATACTGACTTGGCGTGTACGAGCTACCTAGGAGTATTGAGACTTCAGACGAGCATCCATGAGTGGCAAGCAGGGTGAGCAAACTTCGTGTATAAACCGTGTAATTATTTCAGAGACAAGTAATTATAAAATATAACGTAGAATCAGATCTTTGAGTCACAACAATTAGTCATTCTGGATTAATAGTAGTAATAAGAATATTGTAGTATTGTAATAAGATAGGAGATAGTCATTGTTAATATGAATTGTTAATAAAGATTAATTAAGTAGTACTGAACCACTGATTTGAGTAGATCGAAGTTAAAGAACCCAGACAGTAAAAGGAACTTCCTAACGAATCCAAATTTGTTAGAGGAGCCAATCCTAACAAAGCTTCTACTACATCATAGATTTTACTTCTTTTTTTTTTTTCATAAACTGTTCAACATTGTGATGGAAGCTATCTGGTTCGATAAACGTATTTACAGCTTCAAACGAAGTACCATGAAACTATATGAATCACTAGAGCACTGTGGTGAATATACAATGAAAGACAATTCCCCAAAACCACAATAAAACACTAACAACACAAAGACTCTATAGTTATGTTTATTCTACCTTATTTACATTTCAATATCACTGCTATCATTTTCAGAGGTACAATATACACTAACCTTAATAACTACAATTACTACAGCCAATAATAATAATGCTAATAATAATTACTACTTTATAGTTATGTTTATTCTACCTTATCTAGGTTACATTTCAATAGTACTCCTATCATCTTCCGAGGTACAATACACAGTAACCTTAATAACTACAATTACTACTGCTAATAATAATAATAATAATAATTACTACTGCAGTAGTTATGTTTATTCTACCTTATGTACATTTCAATAGCACTACTATCATCTTCAGAGGTACATTACACACTAACCTTAATAACTACAATTACTACTGCTAATAATAATAATAATTACTACTGCAGTAGTTATGTTTATTCTACCTTATGTACATTTCAATAGCACTACTATCATCTTCAGAGGTACATTACACACTAACCTTAATAACTACAATTACTACTGCCAATAATTTTAATAATTACTACTGTATAGTTATGTTTATTCTACCTTATGTACATTTCAACAGCACTACTATCATCTTTAGAGGTACATTACACACTAACCTTAATAACTGCAATTACTACTGCCAATAATAATAATAATTACTACTGCAGTAGTTATCGCAGTTATTAAGGTTAGTGTGTATTGTATCTCAGAAGATGGTAGCAGTGCTATTGAAATGTACATAAGGTAGAATAAACATAACTATACAATATTTATGTTGTTAATGTTTTATTGTGGTTTGGGGGATTTTTCTTTCAATGAAACCATAAACATCAATTTTTATTTTAACTTAAACAGTTGTCTAGACAAATTATAATATGTTTAGCATCTCTGAGGTAAAACAAGGTACGCGTAAAATATACTTAACAAGTCTTCTTTATTACGATACGTGATGGCAAAGGACAGCAAATGTTTTGATTTGTTACAAATGGGAAAAAAACTTTCATGATACGTTGTTAAGCGTTTACAAAGCACCTTTATAATACTGTTTTAAATAAATGTAGACTGCTTTAAAACAATAAATGTACATTGCTTTAGAGAAAACTGAATGGAACCTAAAAAATGTAATTACTTTTAAAAGCCATGTAATATTTCTGAACGATTAAATTAATTATTAATTATCAAACAATTTATGATAATGTGAGAAAAAATCAAACTTAATTACATAAAATCAGAAAAACTTTAAAATTAACTTCTATCTGATTATGTTACTGTGAAATGCAGCTGGCTAAAGTTTACTTTCTGCCAACGTTGTAAAGGAAAATAATTGAGAAAGAGGAACAATTAGGATATATTATTAAATAACAATAACATTTAAGATTAAAATTTTTTGGAATAAAGAAAAAGAGTGAATAAATTAATTGTGCACATTCCTTATTTTTAATTGATTAATTTTAACAAAAAAAGCTTTGTAAAGACAATAAATTATCTCATTTTATCGAGAAAATTAAAAAACCTCAGCATTTGTCGTCCTGTGGTATAATAAAACAGAAACCACTGAAACAATTTCAATGAACTGCGAGATATATATTCCACACTATATATCACAAAAGTTTGAAAATTAAACATCGTAAAAGTCTTTTAATAAATAATATAAAAATTTTCAAGAAGTTTACCAAGAACTTTCGTTTGAAATAATTATATATTTTAAGATAACAATTTTTGTTTAGATTGCGCCAAAATTTAGTGGGTGAAATGTTTAATTGAAAAAAGTGACTTAATCGTCTATCAGAGAAGAAATATCACTTTTAGGGTTTTAATACAAAATAAAACTATAGATTAAAATCAGCAATACTGCTGGAATAAAATCCTATATTCGTCTAAACTAAATACGTTATGTGACCATTTTAACCAATAGGAATAGAGAAAATGTATGAGAGTGGAGGAACTATTATTTTCAGTCTCAGACAGTTAAATTATAAACTTAAAATTTTTAAAATGGTGTGTACATTAATTAACATAAAAGTAATTTAAACATAATTAATTAAAATCAAAAGCTTTTAAAAGGAACAATAAGCTGTTTGTAACTATAACAATGCAGTGAAATAAAAGTGTTAAAAAAAAGAAGAAAATGCAGTTTAAAACATATAAAAATGTTTTTTTAATGGTGTATTTTTTAGTATAAGTCATATTTCAAAAACTGTATTTCTAATATATATTTCAAAGTGTTGTGGTGTTATAAGTTTTGAGTATATGAAAGAACTGAAGGAGATATTAAACTTGTAAGTAGACAAATAAATAATATAATAATAAATGTAAGGCACAATTTAAAGAGTAATAATAATAATATTTCTCAATTTCCAAATGCACGTGTTTTAAAATATTAGGATTCATTCTCAAAAAGAGTTTAGGTTCGATCTATAAGATACCTTTTATGAGGGTTTTATAATCGTTTCTATCAAGGAAAGAAACGTTAAAATCAAGCTAAAAATTTATGAAATTTTATTTAACAAATAAAAAAAAACATTACAATTTGGTAATCTAGAGCAAACTGGACATGCTTATTAAATAACTGTTTATTATGTCACTTACAGCCAGCAATTCTTTTGTAGTTTTCTTCAAATTAAATTCTTAATTACACAAAACGTGTTTCGGACACTATTCGTCCTTCGTCAGGTGATTAAAAACACTCAATTAAAAACATTCACCATGAAAAAAATAAATAATACAACAGTATTCATAGCTTGTAACAGTGTTGTTTTGTTTATTATTTTTCCATGTTGAATGTTTTTAATTGCACGTTTTTAATCACCAATAATGTCAGAAACACGAGTTGTGTAATTAAGAATTTAATTTGAAGAAAACTACAAAAGGATTGATAGCAGCAAGTGACATAATAAACAGTTAAGTGAAAAACCTAAAATTTATAGAACTATATTAAAATTAAAAAATAAATAAATAAAAAAACTAATTTGTCATTAGTTGTTATAATTATAATTTTGATATCTGTATGTGCGTATGAATGTTGAAACTAGTTTTAGTTTTAAATAAGAAAGAAAACATGGAATTTACATAAGTACGGATTAAATTTTCAAATTGAGATCTATCTCTTTATTTATTATTACTTATTCAATTGGTAATAAGAACAGTCAAACAGAAATAATTCCTTTTAGATATTTCATAATATTTTAAAGGTTATAAAATCATACAAAATCTTACTAATTTAAAGTAAGCCTAAACGAACCCTAAAGTATTACTGTATTTAGATTTGCGCAGTTTAAAAATGAAGTTTAATTCCAGTAATGCATAAATAAATCTTCTCGCAATGCGCACATTGTTTATTGTTTGAAATAAAATGATAAATCTACGAAAATCTTGTGGATTCCGCCGTGTAAAATATACTCAAACTAAGCCGCACAATTTGAAGGTTGAGATCTATCTGTTGATTTGTTAATAATTTGCTAATTTTTTTTGTATAAATGATTTTGCAAATTAACGCTTCGCCCACGAAGATTTAAATTGAAAATGAAATATATTATTCAGAGTTCAAAATAAAGACTAATTTTCATGCTTGACTTTGTAGATTTTGAAAAAAAAATATTAGACACGTATTTTTTCTTTTTCCGATACAACAAAAATAAACTGAGTTACAAAGTATCAATGTTTGAGGAATCTCATAATATATACTAACGTGTATGTTCGTGACGTCACAGAACTTTGAGGCTTTGTAACTTCGTTAATTTTTGTTGTATCAAAGAAAGAAAAAATACTTGTGTAATATTTTTCAAGATCTACAAAGTGATATTAACGCAAATTTTCATGAGAAATCACAATTGATTTTCACAATCAAAAAATAGATAAATTCGTCATTTAAGATTGAATACAGTGATATAAAAACTTGCTGATTTGATTTTTAAAAGTATGGAAATTTTGGTATGTGACTATAACAGTAGTTGAAAATAGAGGTGTACTCTTTTTAATTGACCTCTCGTATATCCATGATATGTATACATAAATGTAGTACATATTTAGCTTTATACGACTGAAAAAATCGATCTATATTCACCAATATTTCCAAATCAAAATTAGTTGAGTTTTTATTATTTAATGCAGATTCCAAATATATGTAGCTTGCATGAAATTACTCGCGATTTGTTTAAAAAATGAATATTTTTTTAAAGACAGAAACAATAGATAAAAAGGTGAGCGTGCTTCTCCCATGGCTTACTTGTATTGTCTTCAAATTCAAACATCAATAGTATCTGTTATAGTTATACCATTAATTCTACTGCAGCGTGTTATATACAGGGTGAGGCAGACCACTCGTGCAGTATTTATAGCTGTCTTACTAACTTACTTTAACACTTTTTCTTTCTCATTTTCCCCTAATTTGGCCTCACAGAATCCAATAAAATAATTTAAAATTTTGAAAAATGCCCCAAAATGGCCCAATTTAGTGGTAGGGGTGCTTTTTGTGGAATGTTCAAATGTAAACATGGGTTGTATGATACATCAATTTAAAGGTCTATTTACCCTGAAAATTTTGGTGCAAACAAAAGTTAATTATCTTTAACCGTATGTACAGGGTGTACAAAAACGTTTTGAAATAAGACGTTAAAATAAAGTACCGTGTTACCCTACCTACAATACGGAACAGCACCAGATTTTTTTCCAAGCTTATTATTGAGCTATTCTTTAGGGAAATGTGTGGTAGGGGCATTTTTCACTGGATTTTGTAAATTTAAAAAATGCTCAAACTTGAAGAATACAAAAAAGCCTAAAACTCAAAATTCTTAAATAGCAACTTATAAAAATTTTTATATCAAATAAAAGGTATATTCAAAACGAACATTTTTTGTATTTGATCTTTTTTTTCTATCTCTTACTATTTTAAAATGGCAGCCGAAAAACTTAATTACGTATGTCAGTTCACAAAATGTAACAAATTATTTTTAAATGATATTAAATCAAAAACTAGCCATAAAGTGAACTACACGGTACTTTATTTTAAAATCCTATTTCAAAACTTTTTGGTACACCCTGTACATACGGTTAGAGATAATGAACTTTTGTTTGCGCCAAAATGTTCAGGGTAATTAGACCTTTAAATTGATGTATCACACAACCGATGTTTACATTTGAAAATTCCTCAAAAAGCATCCCTACTCCCCAAATTGGGCACTTTTGGGCATTTTCAAAATTGAAAATAATTTTATTGAGAAAAAGTGTTAAAGTAAGTTAGTAAGACAGCTATAAATACTGCACGGGTGGTCTGCCTCACCCTTAATATGTCACACACTCTGTGCATTTCTTATGGGAGGTGTATAATAGAAATTTGCGAGTTTCCCCCTTTACAATCAAAATCCTTTGCAAAATCCTTTCTTAGTGCGCACTTACATATTATAACGAAGGGTTGATCGGTCAGTGAGTCAGTCAGGACTTTGCCTTATATATATATATATATATATATATTTGCGATTTTTTAAAAAACAAGTTACCAGTGACCTTGAAACCCCAAAGGTGGAAAAAGATTAGTACTTATATGCGGTTGTATTTAGCTGCATATAAAATAACTGGCATTTTAAATTTTTTAGATATTTATTATAAAACATTATCATTCTGACAGACCAGACTTTTAGGACCCTTTGAATACAGAATGAATGGTTACAGTTAGTTTGCTTACCTGAAATCAATGTGTCAACAATCCTTCTTATCACTACACTGATAATGCTAGTATATGACATTAATATCTTATTTCTTATGACTAGATCATACACGACGATTTTGTACTTTTAATCATATGCATATTTACTACCAAATATTTATTATAGAAATTCCGCTTATTAATTACCATTTTATCCATGGAAATACTAATACCTGACGTCACGGAATATTCACATATCCTAGCCATGGGAAAAATCTAGTAAAATTTGTGCTCATTGTATATAGTAGAACAAGTGGGGCTTTTATCATAAACAGTTAAAAAACATTGCACAAATGTTCTCACTTACCCATTCCCAAAATCAAATTTACCAAATCAATAACTTAAAATTTGTCGTTAAAAAAACCCGAATAATTCCGATTTTATCAAAATTAGCTCTAAAGAGTTCCATGCAAGTGTAGCATTTAAGGATCTGTAAAGAGTTGATTTTATTATTTTGTGGTTAGGTGTGTGTTGTAAGAGCTCTTAGTAGGCCTAGTGGTTAATGTTGTTTCTTCAAAAAGTTTCTAGATTCAATCCCCAGAAGGGCTCATCTCAATTGGTAGAGAATTCTGGTTGAAAAGCTAAAAAAAGAGCAAGGGGAATTTTGATGTGCTAACCACACATTACCTGGCCGAATAGCTGTAGTAGACTTAGGCTCTTCATTGGCTGATGTGTTACAAAGTTTAGTTTAGTTTAGAACGATTTGTGTTGTATTTTGATCAATTTAATCTTGCAAGATAGCGTAACATTCGACAGTTATTATGGGGTTAAATTTCACAACAGATGGGAATTCAGAAATTTCTAACATTAGATTAGATTAATGAGAGAGGTTAAGCGGTTAAACCGGCCCCAGCCACCGTGACAATTGGTCTAGTGTGCAGCTAAGCTTCTTATTTCTAGCCCAGAAGGTTAGTCCCTTTATGAGTTTTAGTAATCCACTCACTAGTTCCTCTAATAGAGTTCACCAGGAGTTTGGAACCTCTTATTTGCAAGAGCCTCACGATAGAATATTATGTTTCATGTGTGGTCTCCTCATCTGTCCCTCACACACAGTTTCGCCATGTTATGTTCCTATCCTGTACAAGTGCACCCTCAGACTACAGTAATAAGTCCCGTAATTTGTCAGTACTGTACCTCCAGGTCTACAGAAACTTTTCTTAGTAGTAGCAATGACTACATAAATACTATAAGACACGACATAGGATAGGGAAATAGTCTACGCTTTACGGGACACAAGTTTGACACACAGCTATCAGAAAGCGCTAGCAGCAGGTGCTTGACTGTACGCATCCCACTTGGTTGAGACTGTACAACTGTTGACCTCTCTCTCACAAACCTTCTCACTTACTTCCGTCAGCATAGTCAGTGTTGTCAGTTCGTGCGCTGAGATAAGCGATTCTCGACCTTCCCTCGTATCTCTGGTCCCATATGTGGCATCAGTGCGTTTTCTCTTACCCGCCTGAAACATTGTTTGACCATAGAGCCACCTAGCGCCAGTTACATCAACATCAGATTCTCTAGCAGAGCGACCTAGCGGGTATTGGACAACTCAAGAATAAGCGTAGAATATTTAACATGGCCATGTCGTGTCTTATAGTATTTATGTAGTCATTGGTAGTAAGTTTGCTCTCAGAGTGATCCTAAGAGTATCCCATTTTTGCTGGTGTTTTCTTTGAACCCAACTATTGTAGCCATCTTGAAGAAACACACACTACCGCCGGCTGAGGTCCTACATACATTGACGTAGAGCTGTGTTTAGTAATATACCTTTTGATAAAACCAATAAATAAAAGTAAGAACCTCAAAGTGCATTTTTTATTATTGTGATTTTTGTTCTTAACATCAAATATACAAACTTAAGTACGAACAATGTGGACACAAATATATTTTAAAATATATAAACCAACAAACATTAGTATGTGTCTTTTAATAGACGATTTATTAAATTATTAATTTAATAGACTAGCCTAAAATTAAACTGTAAATAAAGTATTAAAAATTAATAAAACAAAGTAATATTGAATATGTTTGTAATATTTAAAATGTGCCATAAAAAAAATTATACTACTATTGTTATTTTACGGTCATTTGGTATCATTTGTGTATAAATAACGAAATTAAAATGAAATTAGAGTAGATTATTTTATAACTTTACTGTGAACAAATAAAGGGTGGCAACAATGTATTTATTTGCTAGAGGTCTGCAGCATTTCAATCAATCAGAAATTAAGATGTATTCTGATTGTACTTACTAAAATACATTTTTTTTGTTTTGCAGATCAGTGGGAGTAATAGCTAACCTGATAAACGACACTATATAAGAAAGATATATTGATAGCTTATAAGCCAATGCATATTAGGAGGTCATGGAGGCTGGAGTAGATTTTATTAACAGGAAATGGATAGTTCAAAAGTTGAACGGGAGTAAATGATGGGTTGCCGATAATTGGAAGAAAAGGTAAGAAAATATTCAGATAACAATAAAACCTGAAAGACTTGAAATGTTATCTCAGGAAAGGAAAGACATCATCACAGCAAATTGTTGTACATGATGGGGGAGCAATTCTTCTGTAGCCAAAAAAGAGAGAAAAACAAGTGATCAATGAATGCATAAGAAAATATTGACATTGTTCTGGTTTCAAGCTAATTCCTAGCTTATAAAAGGTTATTATATTTATGCATTGTATTCAACTTCTTGTAATAGACATTTCCTCCTAAACCACTTTGGGTTTCATAAGAAGCCTAAATATTTGCTGGATTTAAATTCAGTAGGAGTCACAAAAGACCCATTTGGGTCGCAGTGATAGGAAGTTGTGCAGCCTTGGTTCCCTTAGTAACCTTGGTCTAGACACCTAGAAAATACATAGTGGTCACGCTGTACAATAACTTTGCATATCTAAAAAAATTAAAAATTGAATTTATCAATTAGACAGATTTACTTCTTAAAAACTGAATTAATAAGTTTTTTTTTTTTTTTTTTACATTTCAAAACTTAAACCTAGACACAAAAACAAAGACTATAACTACAAGCTATTAAAACGGAGAGAAATGTATATTATGATGTTATCCAGTAGGTTTTTGGGGTTATATTGAAATGAAATAATGGATGGAGAAACAGAAATAAATACATGCCAAGGAAAGTACCAAATAAAGAAACACAAGTTTCCCCAAAAATTAATTTTATAAGTGGCTTAATTATTACACATAAAGTTTTGAATCTGTGTTTTGAAAAGTGTTGTGATGGATTTAGGATAAACTGCCTCTTTAGAATTATATTCTGAACTGTGCTTATGAGGAGTGCATTGGTTAATAAGACTTGTTCCTGGGTGACTCACTGAAACTCTCGAAGAAGGGTAACTTGAGAGTTGTGGAGTATAAAGACATCCTTATGGCCTAACTTCTCAAACTATAAGAGGAACTCTGACAAAGGACACACTGCAGTCCAAACTGAGCTGAATGCGTGATGGATCATCAGAATTGGTCAATCGGTTGACAATTCCTAAGTAGATAAAATCAAAGATATTGGATCCTGTATCAACTTTAAGTTGAGAAATGTTTTAGTTAAAGCAAAGGATATATTTCACTGAACAGTTAGGATGTAGAGTGTCCAATAAGTCTGATAATTAGACACTAAACCATGAGGTATCACGTAATAATAATGGTGTTCATAGAATGAACAACATTATTCTGTTGGAAGAATGGTCTGCAACTGAAAGGAGGCAGTGGAGTCTATGGGTTCTGATCTCTAGGTCATCATGGGTTTTGTAATGAGCCTAGAGGGGATTTGGGAGGAATTCTATTTGGATCGTTCATTTAGATCTGTATTAGGTCACAGTTGAGATAACTATCCATTGTCTTTGAACCACAAAGGAAAAAATAGTTTTCCAATAGGTTGGCCTTTTAAAGACAAGGCTGAACATCAAGGAAAGAGATCGCCGGACACTTTCAAAAATGCTAAATTTTTAAGCATAACACAATTTCTTGGTACGTTAAAAATTCTACCGTATCTCATGCTATAAAAGCCTCTATGATTGAGGAGTTCATCTTAAAATTTACTTAAGTTTTCTTGCAACAGATCCCATAATAACTCTACAAGATCAAAAAAAAAAAGAAGAAGAAGAAAAAATCCACTATAACAATTTTGGTAACAACACAAAAACTATTAGAAATTAACAAATCCAAAAAGTAAATCTTGCAAGAGATCCCATAATACCCCCACAAGATCAAAAAAAAAATAGAAGAAAAAAATCCACTATAACAATTTTGGTAACAACACAAAAACAAACCCAAAAAGGAAAGAGATATCGTAATTTTTGTTTTATCAATTTTTTAAATGTGTATGTACTGTATTTAAGTATGATGTAGGTGAAATGTTTGCTATAAATACGGGTTCATTTAAAAATTGAAAATGTTTCATAAACTGGAGGCTGAGATTCGAGATAACTTCTCGGACAATTCATTGAAGCAGCTAGTGGCTCCAGCTTCTCCATTAACCTGAAATGCAATCAAACAATTAACAAATTTAATTTAAGTTATTGGTAAATGAAACGTGTAATTGGATATTTACAAAGTGTTCGTATATTTACAAATAAAACATTATTAGTCTGCAATACTTTGTAAAAACTTTATATGAATAAGGAAGTTAAATTCCAGATATGGTGTAAAACTGCTCTTCAAAATTCCGTATCTTGTATTGTGCTAAAGAGGACATTGCTTAATGGATTTTGACCCATGGTAAGTAGCCGAAACCCCAAGAGTTATTGCAGAGGGAATAAGACTTTGCTATTTTCGTTGCATATTTTCCAAACTGTTAAGAGGACTCTGATAAAAATTCATCAAAAATCAAAATTAAGTACTCAATGTGAACAAGTGGACAATTATTAGAATATCCCGGTTTTAAAGTCATTTAATAATGATGGAGTGTTATAATATTAATATGGTGTATTTGGATATTTGACATCATTTGTGTATAGAAAAATAATACACACAGTTTCAAGAGTATATCAACTCTCGTTGTCAAGTATGATACTAGGACATAAAAAAGAAAAATGGAAGAAAAAGCTTTCGTTAGTAAAAACTGAATTAAAAATTCTTCTAATTTAAATAAGGTAGAAATTTTACATCTTTTTCAAAAAATGGGGCTTATGACATGAACAAAGAGTACATTTTTGAAAGAGGGGGAAAACGGTCGTTTACCACGATAACTTTATCTTAGCTCCATCCTACACAATCAGTTGCTTGCGTCTCTTTGTTGTGTGCAGGCCTGTGTGTCTGGTTTTAATTGATCATGTTTGTATTTAGTCTTAGATTATCTTGCACTTCCTGCAGATTGCTGAGCCTAAGTATGACTAAGTTGGACCTTAGTATATTATGCAGATCTACTGGAGGGTGCAAGCTCATTGTGCTGATATATTAAAAAAAAGTTTTTATGGTTCGGGAAATCCTTGTTTTTCCTTATTAGTTATAACTACTCAGGCATAGTTTTAAGCTTGAATACTTTTTCTTAGATTATAGATTCAGTTTTGCCCCAGGCTACTAGGCTATTTTGGTGGTTTCCTCTTGTATGTTCTAGTTTCACCTAAATAACGAAGGTTGATTTATACTCTCAAAATGTTGTGTATTAATTTTCTATACAGAAATGAAGGGAAATGTAGGAATAAACCATTTTAATAATTATTAGAATAATTATATATGGAACAATAACTGAAGAAATATTTTCTATTCTGGTTTTAAAGTTATTTGATAATGATGGATTGTTCATATTATTAATATGATTTATTTGGACATTTGCCATCATTAGTGTATATATAAAACTAACACAGGATGTTTCTAAACTATTTTAATAATGGAATTTAAGTTAATAAATATTCAACTTTAATGTAATAGCAGATATTTCTTGTTGAAACTCCATATTCAAGGATAAAATAAAGCAAAAGAGTTTCAAATATTTATTAGTATAAATGAGCTCATTTATACTAATAAATATTTGAAACTTTAAGCTTTTGCTTTATTTTATCCTTTAATAAATATTCTATTTGCAGCAATAAATAAGGTAGACATTAGGTCTGCTAACTGGACACTGGCGAGAGAGATATATTTAACACAATGGGGTTCATAAAATGAGATGTTTTGATCCTATGGAACGGAAATGCCAGAAGAAAATATGTGGATATGTTAAGCAATAGATCCTTATTGATCACAACTGAGAAAGATTACCTCTGAATATATTAAATATCAAATTGTTTAATGTGTACAAGAGGATATGAGTTTGTTGGAGGTTAAAAAATTGCTCCTAATATTTATTATTCTAAAAAATCTATACTACATGTACTGATGTTTAAGTAAAACATCAAATTTTATTATATATTAACTATTTTATTTACAAATTTTTAAATTACCGTAACAGTCCTTTTATGCCTTGTCAATGGTAAGCTATGTGTGTTGAATGCCTCTATCCTCTTTTTGACTTCATCCTCTACACATCCGGAAGTTAGTAAAGCTGATTTCGCAGCCTCATTTGAAAACTTCATGTGAACGATTAGTCTCTCTGGTCCAGTCTGTAGGGAAAAGAACATAAATTTTAAACATCTCGTAGTTTAGTATAATTTAGAGAATATATTATCCAATAGAGCATCTGGTGGTTAGCATTCTCCCTTAGTGTAAAGACGTTGTTGAGCTCAATCCCCGTGGGGCTCAAAAGTTATGGTGTTGAGTCAACATCATGGGGGAAACTATGAAGGGTGGCAAAGGATAGAATTAGAAAAATCGATTATTATCTAACTTATATAATTCTAGGCTTTGGTAAACACATTAACCAATTAAAAAACTGTTTGATAGTGTTAAATGCTTCAAGATTTGTTAACTTTCCCCCATCATGTGGTATCACATTTTAAAAGTCTTGTTTAGTAGAAAAAACTGCAATAAATGCACAATTTACACGTTAAAATGGCGGCCAACTTCCAACTTCCATCAGTTATAATCTATAAAAACACTAAAATACAAAAAATGCAGAAATTTCCTTACTGCATTTTGATATACAAGAAAATTACTATTTAACTTCAATGGTATCATTTTAAAAGTACATAGTGTGCTAAAAATGTGTAAAATATGATTTTTTTTTTTAAATGTAATGTAACATATAGATTGAATTGATGTAGTTTTTTGGGTCATATAAAATTCAGCCTGGATTTATAAAATCATGAGTAAATTGTGGATGAACTATGAAATTGAATAACAGATGTCACTTTGTCAACAATGAAAGACACTGTTACATGTTCTAAAAAATTTCTATTAGAGGTTGGGACACTTTCGAACTGTGGAGAGAAAACATTTTAAACAATTGGTGTAAAAATAACCCAGGTAAAATTTAAATTACACGTTTCTTTATAAATGGTTGTGAGTGCAAATAATGAATTACAATGAGATATTATTTTATTTATAGATAAATTAGATAATTGGTTTTAGCACATGTATATCGTGATGTGTGTGTGTGTGTGTGTGTGTGTGTGTGTGTGTGTGTGTGTGTGAATGTAGTAGATGAAGTTTAGAAGTCTCTTGTGCCTTACAAAGTTAAAATCTTTTACTACCCTGTTGTTTTGCTTTTTGTCGCTTCAGACTGTGAAGTTAGTTTATGTATGATGATTTATTTGATGTTGTTTTATTTGTGTGATAACTAATCACAATTACTTCTAAGAATATTGGTTTTTAATATAAGGATATCTTCAATTTCTGCTTGTTAAATATTTTCTATTATGATGGAGGGTCCAATATAGGCTTTATATATAGGTGGATCCTCATCCAATGGAGGGGGGGGGGGTTATTTTTTAATTGGCATATTTTTCTGATTGCAACCAAACCAAATTCCGTCGTAACAATAGCATTAAATAAATTTGTGATAGTAAACAACTCGTTCAAATGCAGTTAAATTTGTTTTAAATAGTTTTTGAGGATAATTATTTATCCTAATATCGTACAATGTCCCACAACCAAATAATAAAAACATAGTTAAAAAAGGAACTCAAAATAGAAAAGAAAAAAATCAGCTCTAATAATTGAAATTTTAGTTAAATTTACCAAAACGCTATAGATATACATCAAACTAAAGAATAAGTCTGTACAGATGACTTGTGCTCCCTTATTCCATTCCCCCTCCGTAACCATCTATATGTCTCTCGGCTGTACGTTTCTAAATTTTCTTTGTCAAGTTTGGTGTGTTGTGATAGGTTTCTTCCCCTACATTCCTCATAGTGATATATTGTTTGTTGTAGGCCTTTAATTTTACTATTTGTTGATTTTAATTTTTAAAAATACAGCAAAATATCTAAATAGCAATCCTAGTTCCTTCATATTTATGAAGTTAAGTGGATGATGGCTCTATTTAACCCTTAAATGTAACTTTTATCAATCTTTCTATCTATGACCTACATTAACATAGAATAGTCCAATTTGAGGGACTGGAGATGTGCGTGTATTAACGTTGAGGTCGGCAAACGAGCGTATACACAAAAGATATTAGCATCCTATCATATTAGCGTACATGATGCAAGTATTTCATGTTTTAAAATGACTGACTCTTGTAGATATAAAATGATTTACTTACTATTTTTTCCAGATGTCTAGCTTGGTTCTTAGATTGAGGAATTCCAACTAAAACAACGCCTTTAACACCATTGCCTGATAGCTTGGCAAGAAGAGTTTCAATCAGTAAGTCCAGAACAATCATCTAAAACATTAAAACAGTATATAGAAAAAAATTTTATTACACATTTTTTATTGTAATGGTGTCCACTCAAAACAGTTGGTTCCACGACATGATCGCTTTCTATTCCAACTAGTGTGACTGCAAAGTATTAAATGTAATGGTCAGAATGTGACATAATACATAAAACAAAATCAAATGAACATGAAATTTACAACTGTTTTCTAAAACTTCTCGATGGAAACTTTTTACTTTATCAAAAAGTGAAATATCCTGTCATTACTTTTTTTAAATTTCATTCATATGAACTTTTAATTTTGTTGAGATTCATAGTTTTACTAAATATCAAATAAATTATTATTTACAATAATAGTCTGTTCAGTAAATTTTATATAATTTTCGTTATAATGTTATATAACTTATTATAATTTATTAATGTTAATCAGAGAATAATACAAATAGTTGTTGGATCTTTTACACTTGGAACAAATTGGGCCACCAGCCGCCGATTCACAACATTAGTGGGGTAAAGATATGTCAGTCAATATTCTACGCTTATATATATTGATAAGTACAGCATAATATTTAATTTACTGTTACTGTGATCTCAACGAATGGTAAATCATAATCATAATGCAAGGAGAAAACCACCCTTAAAGTATTTGACCCCTCGAGAGCTTGCTTTAGTGAGTAGAAATTTGACAATACTGAGGGACCCATCTGTATCTATACCTTTTTTGCATAATCTTGGGTTAGATCCCACTCTTTCATCTTTCCTATCAAGTCTCTCTTGACCGACTCTTGTTCTTTTCCGACCCTGATGATTAAAGTATTAGGGGATATTTAATTCTTCCTTCCTTTTATCCTTTCCTTCCTTTTTTTAAAATCAGAAGATGATTACCAAAAGGTTTTCCACCTTTGAACAACAAGAACAAATTAAACCATTCAACTTTTATAGTTTCTCGCTGTGAGTGGTGTTTTCTTGGCCAGTAAATATTGGTGTTTGTTATGTCACGTTAGGCAGTAACCACATTGGATTACAAAAACATTTTATTGATTTTACGAAAAGCATCCAAGAAATGAAATACACAGAACCACTAGTAGTTTTTTGTGGTGGTACCTGACTGATAAAAAATTACATGATTAATCCAATCTGCAGAGCTATAAAATATTGTCTTTACAGTATTGCTCTTTCACAAAATAAATAGTTCTTTTCTTCCTGTGTGGTGGTGAAAAAGATTGGTAAAAACTGTAGGGTTGAAAATGATTTAAATTGTAACATACCAGAAATATTTAATTATACGCTTATATGAAATTTATTTTAAAATAATAATTATAGGTTACTTACTGGATTTACAAGTCCTTTGTCCTGAAGTATGTCTTTGACAACTTGACCTCTTTCTGAATTTGACATAGCTTCAGTTGTCAGAAGATCCTTTTCACTTAAAACAATATAACCCATCCGATTTGCAATCAGACTGCCAAGCTCTTTTGCAGCATCAAATACACTTCCTAACATAGAAGAAAAATAAAATGGCAATGTAAAATATTTTTGTTTAAACTACTTAGAAAGTCAAAGTAAGAGTGTTTGTGGCACAACATTTTCTCTCCCTTTGTAGGCAACAAATGATGAATAATAATAAATACAATACGATAAAATATAAAAGTAACATGCAATTGATTAAATACCAACGTCATATTATTTACAAAGACAAACCATTAAGGCTCTGTTCTACCTCCACCATATTGGATTCATCACCCATAAGAATAATGTGAAACTTGAGAAATTGTACTGATGTCAGTTTTCACCTCAGAGTTATCATTTAAAAATCGTTTTAAAGATAACACGAATACAGATGTTTCCTTTATTTAAGAACTAGGATTTATTTTAGTTTTTTTTAAATTTTTTAAATGGAGACTCATTTATAAATCGAATTTTGATTTCGGTACTTTTTACGGCTCAGTAAAAATCTTAGTAAAAAGGAAAATATTCAATGTCTTACTATCTTTTAAAAGAAATAATGTTTCACTGCCTAATTTAAAAAATAGGACAGACACAATGAATTAAATGAAGTAATGTACTCTTGTGTACAAGGCTGTCCTCATGTGGCTCGGAAGACAGCAAGTCAAGCGTAACTTCTTCAACTGCAGCATCGATTCTTGTTCTGAACTCAGTGAGAGAAGCCAGTAAAGTAAAGGTGTTTTATAAACTTTCTCCTTGTTAAATCCCCACAAATAAAAATTGAGAGATGTAAGATCCAGTGAAGGTGGTGGTTGTGCAATTAGCTCACATCGACCTGTCCATGTACCTTTAAAATAGTTATTGAGAATATCCTGGACCTCGGTGAGGTTATCTATCTATCTAAGATCTTGCTGCTAGTGTATGGACATCTTCATAAATCTGTGGGATAAAGATTTTTTTCAAAATATCTAGTTACACTATTCCATTGATGGTTTTCTATTAGAAAAAGAAAGGGTCATAAACTTTGCTCTTCCACAAGGCACAAAAGACGTCAATTTCTGAGCTATCACGAACGTGTTCCTAGGATTGTCTTGGATTTTAACTGTCCTAAATCTGACAGTTGTGTGTATTCACTTTATCACTTATCACTGAAGATTATTTTTTCAGATAAATCCTAGTCTTCCTCCAATCCATGTAACATTTCCGAACAAAACTCCTTATGAACAAACCTATCATTATCTTTAAGTTGTTACATCATAGCTAATCTGTATGGTTTGAGATGGAAATGTTTTCTCAACACACGCCAAACAGATGCCCGTAGAACGTTCAGCTCGGTAGAAACACGCTGGTTGATTTTGTAAGACAGTTACCAAAGGTTTGCCTCACATGCTTTCGGACATCATCAGACACACGGATTTATTGACGATTTTTTATGGCTTACTGAACACACAGTTGCAACAAAACCTTTATGTCACTCATAAATGGTAGGCCTACTGGGAGGTTCTTTGTCATACTTGGTACGAAAACTGCATTGCACAATGATCACAGACTACGCTACTTCAAACCAAAAGATAAAGCGAGCGCGCTAGGGACAGTGAAGGCAGGCATATTTGTTACAGCTGTCACTAGCGCTTGCTGTGGTGCTATTCAGTATTATTTACTATGTGAGTCAAAACTTGATCTATTTTCTACAAAATGGCACCAAAACCAACTCTGTAAATAGTCTGAATAAATTTATATAAATTTACAAAGTTATAAAGACCTTTTTACAACACCTGTATAACTTCTAGCATTGATGAACTCGGTTTTTAAAACATTACTAAAACTAACAACACACTAATTAATTCATGAAACATGTTGCGACAAACTCTTTATGAAACACAAAATAACAATCAATTTACACTATACCTGCTAAATAGTTGTGACTCACTAAAAACTAACACACCTGATGAGTTGATACTAGCAGGTAAGATGTAGCCAATGTGTAGAGGGTGAGCTTGGGACATGCGCCAGTTCCTTTGAAGTGGAACAAAACAACTGACAGCACCATGGCCTTCACAAGCGCCAACTTCTCCATCCCCTCATGACCAAGTGACAGTTACTATATCGTACGCCCAATGTGTGGAGCCAACTTAACTAACTTATATCAATGACTACATAAATACTAAGTTGCTTATATTGACTGGAAAGTAATTTAGCAGATCTAGCATATAATGAATGGGTTAACTGTTTACTTTAAATTATTTTGGTTTTTAAGAAGCTGGTATTATTTCAATTTCAAATACGCTAGTAAATTAAATCCAAAGCCATAAATCACGTGTGCACCATCATTTTAATAAAAAATAAGTTGAGATGTAAAAAGATTGAAATTTTGTAAGGCATTTACGTTTTTAGGGGTGCTGGGTGTTATTACAACGTTAAGTATGTTGTTATCCAGCGTCAACAAATAGATATTTCCAGTTAGTTTTAATAAAATCGATTAAGAAAAAAAAAGTTAAATTTGATCACTATTTAAAAAAAATAGATTAGTAAATATTAAATTAGCTCAAAAAACGTAAGGATAATACTGTAATTAAAATCAGTTAGGAAACAATAATGTTGAAAATATTGGGCGCCATTTTATATTTTGAGGGTCAGTAAAAGTCCTACATGAAGGACGATAGTAAATTCGAAATCAACGCTCTAAAAATTTTTGGAAATAAGTTTCATTAAACACTTGTTGAGCCAAAATATTTCAACGTTTTTTAACGCCATTTTGTTGTCAGGGATAAGTTCTAATTCAAATGCTATGGTAATATTGGAATCAGGTAAATAAATTCTATAAAAACCGGTTAATAAACAAAAACAAAAAATGTATTTCTGACCGCGTTGTTTTTTTTTGAATCTCGTATAATCTGACATAAAATTTCTAATCAAATGGTAAATGAATTCGATGAAAATCAGTTGAGTAAAAAATTATACTTTTTCGAAATTGTTATGAGTTTTACAAATACTAATAGATATTTGCATTGACCGCATATACTATTCTGAAGCAGAACATACATTTTCAAATAAACTAGTATTTTATTTTAACGTGCTCTGTCCAATGTATTCCCCCCCCAATTATAAAATCTGATTTTCTGAGTGGGTCATCTGCAAGTCAACACCACATCTGAATGTACCCTCACATTTTGATGAATCTTTGACGGCTAGTAGCTTTATGCTAAGATAAATCATCACTATTTTAAACATATAATTGTATAACATTGTAGAACTTTGTTCAAAATAATCAATAAATTATCGAAAATATTTAACACAAGTTCAAAACACCACCACGGGAAAGCGCTGTATGTATTTTAGTACAGTGTAAATAACGTGAATTTTTCTTAGATTACCTAAAATTGTGAAAAAAAAAAAATAATAATAATCAGTTCCCAGGTCACACGTTTTGAAATGTAGGCCTACTTCACGATAATTTAACGTTCCTATAGATCGTTAAACATTTAATTAATATTTCGAATTTGAAGTTTATCGTACATTTCCTTCAAATATTATTCTTACCAATTCTATATAAAAAATAATAAAACAGGGTTTTATAGTTATTTTATTAAAAAAGTTGTTTTAGAGTTGAAATTTAATCTGCGATTTTTAAATGTTTGCTTATCTGTTAGTACGACGATATTACATACAAATTATTTAATCTGACAAACCTATTTATGAAAAGTATAGTTTCTATTTATATTGCTAGGAGCAGCACCTCTTGGACAAATAATTTAATAAAAATTGATTTCGAAAAATTAAAATAGATTGCAGCATATTACTAAACATGAGGAAGATAGTTAATCTGATCACAAAATAATCGCCAGAAAGTGTAGTTTCACTATTTACCATAGTTCACAAAATTTATTTCCTCGTCACTGAGAAAAAAGTCGATAACAATATTGAAGATTTATTTTCCGTCAAGTTTCTTTTCTCGTAGTTCGCCCAAATGTTGCTAGGTAGCAGCTAACGTCAAAATAAAGGAATTGGAAGTTGTTTTTTTTTGTTTGAGAGTTGGTACAAATTCATAACTTCTTTGAACAGATTTGTTTTTGAATTTGTAATAATTACTCGTATGTTGCTACCACCTGGTGAACATTTTTTATGGAATTAAATGTTACTTGAATTTAACTAAACAAAATTTCGATATAGTCCGAAAGGTGCTGCTATCTCGTAAAATAAAATAAAAGTAAAGGAACTTGAAACTGCAACGAATTCTAATCCTTCTCAACTTGGTACATCCTTCTCTTTCCTTGTCCTCCGCGATAGGGGTACTAACAGGAAGGAGGGGGTTTTTAACTAGTAAGAATCTCACAATATTGGGAAGAGCGAATTTCTCCCTTTGACTTTTGAAGATTTTCCACCTAATCCTGCGAAATTAAAAAAAAAAAAAAAAAAAAACAGCCTTTACGAAATAATTATATAGAATCTATGGATTCTTGTAAGAAACAAATTTAACGTCATTCTAGTTACAACTAATAACTTGAATAGTGCAATGATCATTGTTGTTAGAAATTAACATTTGACATTCGAGTTATGAGACTTAACAGTAAGAAAATTGAAATTCAGTTGAGTTATAGGCAACCACAAACATTTTGTAGTAGTAGCTCTAAAGTATAGTTGAGGTTAAAAAATCTTATAAAATATAAAATATAATACCAGTAAAATAGTTCTTGCTACAGCAACATTAAAAATACTATATTTCATAATGTTTTAGTCCTAATTGAGGTTAGAACAATTGATAATTAAATAATGCTACTTATAAATATTTTTTGTAAAAAAGTTATGGAATAGTGTTGCTGTTGATGCCTATCAAAGCTCTTTTACAATTCGTCTAGCCATTGGATGTGTGGAGTTAGATAACTAACAAAATTCCTCCATACCTTTAAAGATGGGAGACACATAATAATTATTGTTTGCTAACACCTCATTAGAATATATGCTGGTTAATTACTACAATAAAAACACGAAACTAAACTGTGAGACTAAATAGTAAACTAAATTGGAGATAGTTCGAAATTACTCAATTTTTATTTTTTAGAAGGTACAAAAACTATAAACGCTACCAAAAATCAGTTTCCTCACAAATGTTTAATGCTAGATCCAATATTCCAGGTAAAACTTTTATAAAATGACTATAACCTTGAATTTAAGGCCTTCTAAAAGAAATCTTAAAAACTGATATTGGTTCAAAAGTCCAGATATTTTTGTCCTCAAAATTTTTACTCATTATTAGCAATACGTAATTTTTATAGAAATTAAAAATGTTATGATAGGACTACTATCTTTGAATAAAATACATTTGAAAAAGCTCAAAAGATTGATATTTCAGCGGAAAATTTAACATTGAGTTTTTAAAGCATCACATATCTTTCTCTGGCAAAGTGTAGTCCCTTATTTCACCACTTCCTTTACATTTTTAGTGTGATTGGTGTTTAGTTTTGGCTATGGTTGTTAGAAAAAGTGTATTCAATGTGGTTTTTAACCACTGTATTCTTTTACATAATATGCAAAATTAATTCCCACTTACCAATAACCCAAATAGTCACAAGCTTGGCATCTTTGATCGGTGTCGTATCTTGTTTTTTTTTGTACTTAAGTAGTTCTTCCTAAAACACATATAGAAACTCGGTTATCCTTTGACCTATAGAAAAAATTATAAAAACTTTTTTGATATAAAAGAAAACTATTTTGTATCTTGTAAATTTTTGTTAAAGTTAAAAATTTTCTACATCAAACATTTTAAACGGTCGACATTTTGAAAAAAAAAAAAAATAAAGTCTTTGTGTTTGGTACACTTGTAAAACGTAACATAAAAAATGCTATACTAACCTAAACTCAATATTATTATATACATTTTTGCACATACATACACACACACACACACACAACTACAGAAACGTGCATTTACACATTGAATACTAATCCATGGGAATATATGTGCATTTTTGAATTTAGACAAGTATAATATATATGCATGAAAATATTTCTACACATATGTGTGTATATAAATGTATACAACTAAAAAAGCTTACTTTCAAGTATTATATGTACAAATACTTACATACCTATATTTAGCGCTTATTACTATACAAAATCGGCCTAAACTGAAAAAATGGAAGTTTTTTGTTGTAGAAACAAAAATAGGTCTCAACTTTGAGCGCTCATATCTCTGCCCCAGTGTGTTTGACGAGAAAATGACTAAGGACCATTAGGTGGGAAATTTAATTAGCTACAACTTTTGTATTCAACGATATCTTGCTTAGTTTTTGAGATATTTACAAAAAACCTACCTTTTAACCCCCCTCTCGGAGGGGCCCAGCAGTGAGCTGGAGTGTTCAATTTTCCCCCCATTGAAGTAACCCCAAAACCTAACTTTCTACCAAATTACTTGTCTTGAAGATTTTTGTCCAAATTTTCACAAAATCTATATTTTTCCAAGGGTTTATTTAGGCCCTATAATTGTGCCAAAAATACAGACTAATTTGCTATATTTTCAAAATAGCAAAAGTTAAAAATTTTCGAATGTAGAATGTTTCGAAAACTTTTACACAAAAATTACAAGAAACAAAATATTTTTCACTGTCAAGTACAAACAAAGTAGTATTTTTTCACTGTATTAATTTAACCTCGTTATCAACAAAAAAAAAAAAAAAAAAAAAAAAAAAAAAAAAAAAAAAAAAAAAAAAAAAAAAAAAAAAATTGTGGGTAATGCTCTAAAACCAAGACATTTTCCAATTATGATAATTTTATTTCTAAATATTTTTATTTTTGACTTTTTTGAATAATGAACCGTTCATAGAGTGAAGATTCATACTCAGAGATAAAACTTTCACAGATCTTTTCCGTTATCAGTCAATTAATTCTATATTGTATAATTTGGATTTTCGGTAATGTTTAATAGATTTCAAAAAAAGTAAATAACTGTATAACCTATAAAATTTTGTAGATGTTTAAAATTCTGTAAGAATTATAAATTTCTGACAACTACTTTAATAATTTAAAAAATCTGTTTACCCAAAATAAAATCAGTAGATACTGATTCATAAATTTAAAGTTATTTAGAAAATGTTTTATATATTTTTTTCTCTTAGGCTCATATTTATGGACTACCTTAGGATTTCTTTTGTTGTTCTTCTTACGCTGCTTCCTTAATGATCTTTCTTTTATATACGTAGATTTAGTATTTCTTTTATGAAGGAAGAGAAATTCCTTAACGATTTAACCTGTTATCCTACCTTAACATTAATGTTGGCCAAGAAGTACTTTAACGATATTGTTCAATGCTGAACGAAATGCCTAGTCAATATGATGAGAGATCAAGACGTTTTGTAGATTTTTTTAATCGAGATGTTACCACTAGTAACAAGAAGATACGCGAGGGATGCTGAAAAGACATTTGATTTTTACGATGAAGATCAAATGTATAAAAGGTCAATACATTTTTCAATAACATAATTTCCTGTTAAATTCATTAAAATGTCGGAATTAAAATAAACAAATGACATAAATGTAGCAGAAAATAGAGATATTGTAGACAAGATTAAATAATAGGTTCTTTTCCGTTATACCCTCACTTTTTTTGCTTCAAATTATGCGAAATGTATTAGAATATGATAATTGATCAAAATTATGGACGGAGAAACGTAATTTAAAAAAAACAAACTAAATACCCTTATTGTTTTAATTTTTTTCTGTTCCAATTATTTACATGAAATAATTAAACAGAAATAATCCAATAACTTAATTTAATTTTAGGTCTTCATTGTGATTTCAATTGATAATGATAAAAATATAAGTGAATTTGATTTATAATAATATTTTCCCACATTTTGATGTTGTTATTGTACTCAATAGTTTATTTAGGTTATTGGGTAGTTAGGTTTGGTTAGACAGTATAACAAACACACAGAACACAATTCTCATAAAAAAAACACGCCTAAGTATCAGACGCGTTTCAACGACAAGGTCGTCCTCTTCAGTTGTGGTTTAGTTGGTGTAGCTGGTGTATCAATGAAGAGGACGACCTTGTCGTTGAAACGCGTCTGATACTTAGGCGTATTTTTTTTATGAGAATTGTGTTCTGTGTGTTTGTTATACTGTATAGTTTTTCTCATAAGTCAAGCTCAACATTTAATATAGGTTTGGTTAGGTTGTTTTTGGCTGTTGGATTATTGAATTAATTTCGACTAATACAGTTATCTCATGAAATTTCTAATTAAGTTTCCAATTAATAAAAATGTGGGTATGTGTTTATTGACATATTTTTTTTTTCCTTCAAAATACGTTTCTTCAAAACAATTTTAATCAATTACATATTCCAATACATTTCACATAAATTGAAGAAAAAAAGCGAAAAAGGAGGATATAACGGATAAAGTACCAAATGATATTACGTGAGAAAAACGAAATTACTGAAATTAGAACATTATCGTTGCAATTTACACAATTACAGCAAATGAGTAATTGATGCTTGACCTACGTCATTTTGTTCTTCAACATTCCACTTTTATTCTCAATTCCAATTTTATATTTTAAACCAATTATTGTTTTATATTAAAAAAAAACCATCCTTTTCTTCTTTACCGATCTCTCTCCTTGTGAAGGTAAAATCATTGTCAATGGAATAAAAATAAATCAAAACGTTCTAACATATGACGGATAACAGCTGTTTAGCTATAAACGAACAATCAGCTGTAGGGATTACTGAACTTCTATTTAGGTAGTTTCTTTATAAAGGAGAACTTAGTAAAAGAATAGAATTATTAAGGATTGTTCTTAAAATATGAAGTCGGTTAAGCGATGCCTTAGTGTAAAGTGTTTCCTCAGAGTCTTCTAAGTAACTTTGATAAATATGAGCTTCAGAGATTGTGGAATATACTGGATTTTTTTTAAAGTTGGTTTCCGGTGCTGTCTTTGAAACTTTTTTTTTGGAATGATGGCTGTCTGTCTAGCGTCTATCATATGTGCAGTACTCTAAACTCTAAAGCCCAAACGTGTGAACCGATTTTAATGAAATTTTTTGTGTGTCGGGACTTTTTTAAATTTAGTATAACACAAAATTTGTGGCTGTCATAAGGAAAAATACAAAATTACGATTTTATCAAAATTACGATTCTATCAAAATCAATTGTAACGATTTTGATATACTTTTACTCATGTGTAGGTTCCAAAGATACAAACCCTTAGAATCCCTTAGCCTTAGAACCCTTAGAAATCGGTGTCAACCAATTTTGATAAAATATTTCGTGTAAGTCATATCTCAGAACTTTTTTTAAATTTAGTATAACACAAAACTTGTGGCTGTCATAAGGAAAAATATAAAACTACGACTTTATCAAAATCGACTGTAACGATTCTGATATACTTTTACTCATGTGTAGGTTCTAAGGACAAAAACCCGTTTCTTCGGGGTGTTCCATTAATATTCCAATAGTTTTAAAGTTATGTTTATTACAATTTCATTCAAAGTTGTTTTGTGTTTGTCTTAATTTCCTAAAAATAATGTTACTTTGTAAGTATACAAATTAAAAGTTTGAGATGGAGGAACAGTAAAAATCTACCGAATCAAACGCTGGTATGTGATTTATCGGTAAAAAAACAAAAATATCAGCTATTATAAAATACTCAATTTCTTATAATTGGCTCTACCGATTTCGTTCAAATTTTAGTGAACTGTGTAGATTAATAATGACCAAAAGGCAAAATCGAAAGTAAAAACTACGTTTCAGAAATAATTGGCAAATTAAAACCAAAATGATCGCCGACATTGATAGAACAATTTTAATCAAATAACTTGCTTTGCTTGTGCCTCAATTTTTGTTGCCCATTCCTGAACTGTAATTTTTCTTTTTGTACTTACGATTTTACAGACAGGTTTGGTTAATTTATCTTCACGTTCCACTATAGTTTTACCGAAATCGGGTTTAGACAATTTTGAAAAATTAAGTATTTTATAACAGCTCTATGCCAGATTTTCGTTTTTTTATCGATAATTCAAAATCAGACATTTATGAAGAGACGTCAACTATACGTTTTAATTGGGTTTTTAGAAGTCTACACTAGTGCAAAATTTGATCAAAATCGTTTGTTCGTTTTGTGTGTTTCTTCTTTTGGGAGTTACCTCAAAATATTCAGTTATAAAAAAATGAAAAGTACCAAATTTGATTGAAATCGGTCCACGCGTTTGGCTGTAATTTTTTTTACATACGTCAAACATTCCAAAAATCACTTTCTTGGACACATAACTTCAAAACTGATATATCCTCAAGAAACTAGACATCAATTTTTGTCCCATTTCTTTATACTACGTATATGTGTAAAAATAAAAATAAAAACATTGTTGCATTTTTCATTAAAAGAACCAAAACTCTGTATTGGGAATTTTACGTTTACGAGATACGCGTGATCAGATATTTCAAAAAGAGCGAAATTTTGAAACAATTTCTGATGAAATTATGTTTAAGACGTTATATAATAATATATCAAAGCATGTATATACAGTTTGGTTTCGATTTATAAATCCGTTCCATAGACATAGGGGGGGGGGTGTTAGAAATAACACAAATAGATAAATAGAGGCCAAACAAAATTTCCTGATTTACTGGAAATTTTGTTAATTTGGACCACCTAAATTGATCCATTTAAATAACTTTTCAAACAGTCATTTTGAAATTAAAATGTAATTTTCTGTATACTATTAACAGTCATTTTTAACAAAAAACGTAAGGCGTGTATAGTGTGTGATGAAAAATAATTTCTTTGTAATTGTCTACATTATCCATAAGTTTTCAAATTCCTTCTAATTAGTGATATTTTGGAGAAATATCATTTTGGGTTTTTATCGGCTTTAGCAAACAATTCTAAATTTTAGAACCATCGGAAAATTTAATGGTGTTGTAGTTATTTACGAAGTAATAATTTTGTATACTGTAGATTGTGGATACAAAATATTTTCTTCATAATTGTCTACAATATCCAAATGCGTTTCCAAAAGCAATATCCAAATCCAAATTACGTTTTCAAATGCTTCTAATTTATGAAATTTTGGAAAAAGATCATTTTGAGTTTTTATCGATTGCAGTAAACAATCCCAAATATTACAAGGATTGGGAAATTTAATATTGTTGTAGTCAATTATGAACCAATGATTTTTATCACAAACTCAGTTATTTTACGGTCTAAAATAATAAATTGTGTTAAAATTTCTTTACTAGTATGTACTATAAATATAAATATTTAGTAAAGTTTATCAACGAAAAGATGAAAATGAACCATGGACCCTGTCTTTGAAAAAAATATTTATATATTTAAATAAAGGCTTAAACTAGCTTTGCTTGAGTCGTAAATATCAAGCGTAAATTGTATTTGATTAAAATTAACCTTTTAACGACGGGTTTAAGGCTCATTATTGTTTTTACAATTGTTCCTGAACCGTGGTATATTTTCACTTGCTATTTTGCAGAAACTTTTGGGTCATTAATCTTTACATTTCTCTAAAATTTGAACAAAATCGGTGAATTCAATTTTGAGAAATTCCTGACTTATTTACTCTCAAACGCTCCTTTAATTTGGATCGCATAAATTGAGCTGTATACAAATAATATACTTAACATTTAAATCTGCCATTTTAAAATTAAATGTACATTTTCTGTAAATCGTTTACCATAATTTTATCTCTAACAAAAAGTAAACGTGTTCTCCATTTAAAACAAGTTAAAACGGTTGCAGATATTGCAATATGAAGGCGCCCTCCAAAATATTATTATTCTCAAGATACTTACGTTTTTCGGGTGTTGCTGTTTCGACTCGACACTGCCCATCGTACAATCCAACTGCCTGTGAATGGATACTTTGTTGCAATGTGATGTGCGAGTTGACGCTTCATTGCACACTATGCATTGTCTCTCCAATATGTCACCTCGAAACCTCCACTCTCATCAAATCAATTCTAAAACTGTTGCTTCCAATTACAATACAACATTTTATACAAATAGTTAAATAAAATGAACGAGATTAGAGTTGGAACTCACTGACAGTTATTTATAATTTCAGTTATTGGGATATCTCTCAGTGTAAAACACAACAATAATGAAATGTCAACTGATACTACTCAAGAGTATTTTGACAACGATTTTTGTTTAGTTTAAACGCTCTGGAGATCGTAATTTTTATTAAAATTGATTGGCAAATTTCAACATAGTATATGATCTTGTTTCAACTTGGTGTTTGCAATTTCTTGTGTTATTATCATTCCTTCGTTATTAAAAATTTAATTAGAAATTAAAATTAAAAATTCCTTTACTTTAAGTACTGACTAAGTTTGTCCGGTTAATTCACCGCAAGGCGTGTTTACTAGGTCACACGATAAACTCTGTTATGAGGTGCAACGGTTTGTTTGTTTAGTTTGACATAGTTAGTTTAAAAAATAGTAGACTATGTATATGTAGTATTATTTAAAAAAAATTTAAATTTTATACTTTAAGCACTGACTAATTTTGTCCGGTTAATTCACCGCAAGGCGTGTTTACTTGGTCACACGATTTACTCTGTTGTGAGGTGCTACGGCTTGTTTTATTTAGTTTGCTATAGTTAGTTTAAAAAAATAGCGTGAATATGTAGTATTATTTTTTAAATATAAATTTTATATTTTAAGTACTGACTAATTTTGTCCGGTTAATTCACCGCAAGGCGTGTTTACTTGGTCACACAATTTACTCCGTTGTGAGGTGCTACGGCTTGTTTTATTTAGTTTGCTATAGTTAGTTTAAAAAAATAGTGTGAATATGTAGTATTATTTTTTTAAATATAAATTTTATATTTTAAGCACTGACTAATTTTGTCCGGTTAATTCACCGCAAGGCGTGTTTACTAGGTCACACGATATACTCTGTTATGAGGTGCTACGACTTGTTTTATTTAGTTTGTTATAGTTAGTTTAAAAAAATAGTGTGAATATGTAGTACTATTTTTTAAATTTAAATTTTATATTTTAAGCACTGACTAATTTTGTCCGGTTAATTCACAGCAAGGCGTGTTTACTAGGTCACACGATAAACTCTGCTATGAGGTGGTACGGTTTGTTGGTTTAGTTTGATATAGATAGTTTAAAAAATAGTTTGTAAATTTAGTATTATTTTTTAAATTAAAAATCTTTTACTTTAAGCACTGACTAATTTTTTCCGGTTAATTCATCGCAAGGCCACACGATAAACTCTGTTATATGGTGCTACGGTGTTTTTTATATAGTTTGCCATAGATAGTTTAAAAAAAAAATTGTATATTTAGTAATATGTTTGTATAATTTTGCAGTTTTATTGTACATATGCTAGTGAGCTGTTATTTATTTATGGCCCGTAGGTAAAATCCAAGACCTTTATAATTTCACGCGTGTGACTGTCAATCTGTTTATCTGTAAGCCGCAACCAGTCTACACAGACAAGAGTAAAACTGTCTTTCAGAAAGTTTTTACTTAACCAAAAAATGTAAGTCTTCTTCACTTGTTAATTGTTTCATATTTTTTTATATATATGATTCAAAACATTGCTGAGTTTCGATAGTGTTTAAAAAATATAAAATAAAGTAGCCTATATATTGTAATTTGTATATTATGCGACAAAGAGTAAAATGGAAGCACTTGTCGGTGCTTTACGCTTAAAGCGAGGAGTGTGGACTAATGATGAAACAACCACTAGTTAACATTTTCTCATAAACTCCTCGTTTTCTTTTGTGGGTCATCAATAATTTTTCTCATTATTGTAGTTCTTATTATTTTTTCTTTAAAAAAGAGTCTTAGCTATCATAGAAAACTCTGTATCTACGATCAAATATGCCTTACAACTTGGAAACAGTGAAATATAAACACGTCATTTTAAATTTATAATATCAAAATATATTTCATAAGTTACATACATCAAGTATAATTTAAAACACTTGGTGAATAATACTTTTATGTGAACAGGAAATTATTTAAAAATTATATAACTTATACTAAGTATTTTGTCGATATTTTATAATACATAACATATTGAAAAGACAACATAATATGGTTTATTTGATCATGGGTGCTTTATTTATTGATTGTACAAAAACATTTGACGAGTTTGTTGGAGCCGAGCATCTCAAAAGTCTCTCTAAATTTTTAAAGGCTGAACACGCTCTTTTGAAAACTTTATAGAAGTTTAAATAAGGCAATTTTCCAGTACCTCAAATTTTTTTTATGGTAACTCCTAACGAGGGATAGATAATTTAAAAGCGAATTAAAAGTAAAGAAAAACGTCGCAAATAATTAATATTATAAATATAGACCTACAACAAACAAATGAAGTGTTAGGAATGGAGGGGAGAAACCAGCCCCCCACCACAATTGACAAGCTGAGCTGTATGGGGACATGTGGGAAAAGTACGGTGGAGTAACGGGTTGGGGAGTTCAGTCGTGCGCACTATCTTGTTCTTTAGTTTGTTGTAGATCTATAGTAGTTATTATAGATTAAAAAACGTAAATATTTTTTTTAACATAACCAGTAGAATGTAAAAACAGATCAGAAAGGCTTAGAGTGGTTGGAATGTGGGGCATAGCTTCATTGAATTTTAAAGCTATACAATTTAAAGGGTGAATCATTAAATTTACTTTATTTTAGAATAAAGTTATTTAGGATCAAAATTAAAATTAAATGGGTTTTTATTTTTATCTTTGCCAAGGTCAATTAAAAGTCAACTCATTAAAAATATATAGAAACGTGTACATACAAATTCCTTATTATACTCTATAAAATTTGATACTTTTATCAGGAACATCCAATTTTCAAAAATGTTTAACAATTTTATCGATTTTTTCCCCCGAAAAATATATATTTTAGATTAGAATTGTAAGAGACAAAAGATGGTTATTTTAATGTATTAAGCTTAATTTTTTTTCAGATTCTTTTTCACTTTGATATTCATTTTTTTTACCACAACGAAATAATTGATAATAAATTGTGAAAACATTTTCTGAGCTTTAAAGATATAAATTAAACATTTTTTCTCTTTTAATTTGAATTTAAAACTAGTTTTTTTTTTTCAGAAATAAATTCTTTAAGGTTAGGGTTAGGTTAGGTTAGGGCAGGTTAGGAGATCTCTAAATGTTTAAAAATTTGGACGGATTGAAAAAAAAGATTCATATAAAAGTGTCTAATTGTTTAGGGTAGAACAAGAATGTATAAAAACAAATCTACAGTTCTATTTAAAAAATTGAGTTGACTTTCAAATAACCTTGAAAATATAGAACGAAAAAAATTACAAACCAAATAACTTTTGTCTAAAACAATTTACTTCAAAGCTTTCAGTTTTAAAGATATTAATTTGTCACAATTTTAATGACGTACACTGCATAGTGGACGCCACAGCTAACGAAATACTATTACATACTCGTATATAATATTCCAGAAAAAAATTGTATTGTTTTGATGCTTTTATTTTACGAAACATGAGTTGTCTGCACATATTAAAATAGTTAAATAATGACTAAAAATGTAAGGACTTTAAACTCTTTTAATATCACTAATTTGTGGTATTAAATTATCGAATTGATTATAAAAAATAACGACGTGATTTATGGAGTTAATAATAATTCTGTGACGTACTCACAATGTAGGAACAACACCATAACTTTTTGAGCATCTACAGTGAACCCTTAACATCTCACAGATCAACTGGGAGAGTTACAGAACACTCACTATCGAATCTTATAAAACAAATAGCTTTAAATAATGTTTATATTTTGGGAAAATTCAACATTATTTTTTTTTGTGTGGCTTCCATCAAACCCGAAACAATTAATATACAAAAAATATTTTAAACATCGTTTACACAGAGATTATAACAAACGTGCTTTCTAAAGTGCCAAACTATTTTGTATCAAAATTTAAAATGGTCCAGCCACTTTATTTGGTGCTATATTTTAAATATTGTTAAATTCTATAATCTCTTGACAAAAAACAACAATAGAAAATTACATTATTTATTTTATTAACAAAATTAAAATTTACAGGCTAAACAATTATTTTGCACCAGTCAAATAATGTTCAAACATAAATGAAACGTAAAACCTTTACTATCACAGACATACTTTGTACCGCCATCTTGTTTTAAACATTTCAGAAAATAATACAAGCAGTGCAATATATTTAACTTGTAATAAAATAAATATATATTTACCAGATGTTCCAAAATTTTCACTTGTTTGCCATAAATTTTGAATGAGTAAATTCAAAAATACACTTTGGAAACTTTATAGAACTGAAAAGCTAACTTTTGTTGTAAATTGAACTTTTGCTCTTTCCTTTAACATTTTAATTCCGGGATAACAGTTTGATAGTTTATCATTGGTTGAGGTGGCTTAAAATATCAACTAGTTCCCGTCGTTGTAATTCTAGCTTTCGTAACCAGAATTCGCTACTAATCATAGCTTCCCATTTCACTCACTGTGCTGGGTCACACATAAACGTTTTGAAATCTCTAAGTGGACCGAACTCGAAAACTTTTGCACAGATTGTGTTGAGGTCTAGCTACTCTTTCGTCCAAAATATTGAGTAAAAACTCTACATGATGACTCAATCGATTGATAAATTGTTTTAAATGGGTAAAACCGCGCGAAGTGGACGAAGCTATGTGGACGCCAATAAAACAATCATTAAGAACGTAGTCATTCCCAACGAAATTCTATTGGCGCTTACACGGAGTGACATTGGACTTCCAATTTAAAAATAGTATTACATACCTTTATGTTTTAATTATTCTTGATTTTGATTAGAAATTACACAACCAAGAGAGCTAAAAAATAATAAACAATTTGAAATGCGGATCCTTCGTAGGATATAAGGATGACAATGGACTCCGGAAAATCAAATTAAATCATACAATGAGTTTAGAGAGTTGAGATTTTGTTACTACAAAGGCTGAGAAGGGAGATCATACTGTAAGGATGGAAGTGTTAACTACCCAAAGAGGAGACAAACGGCAAATGGATGGAAAACAGACTAAGAGTTTGGTCATGGAAAACATGGGAATTGCAGAAGATTTAAGAGTGATGGGAACTTGAGGGTGACAGGGAGGATTGGAGGCCGGGACCGGACTTTGGGTCAAAGTATTAATATCTCACATTAAACCCAAATTTTGTGAGTTGTGACGTGTTCGCTTTTATGGGGGACGCGAGAAAAGTGATCAGTCACTCTTCAGTCTCCTGCCATGTATTACGAAGCCACACGATCAGTCACGAAGGCGTATTGTCATCTTCCCCATGTGTCTCGCATGGGACTACCAATGAGTGGAGTCCAGCGCAGCTAAGACAGGTCGAACGCACGTGTGACAGCAATATAAACCTGGTCTCACTTCTAAGTTTCGTAAACTTTTATAGTTATAATAGGCTAAATTTCTGAGGTTCGAGGCTTTATGGGTTAGTAAAGCGGGTTCTTGGGTGTGCTGGTTGATTGGACAGAGTTAAGTAGTGGAGAGATCCACGGATTTGATTTTAGAAAACGTGAGGCGTAACACATGCTTACAGTTAGCTATTTTCCCTAATAACTACCAATTACTCATTTTAGAGTGAAACTAATTGTCATATTGGTTGGATTTCTTTATTCTTACAAAGCTTCTCAAAAACTGTTTTTTTATTAAGTCGTTCAGAATTTAAATAATTTTTGGAACACCTTGTATATAACAATAAATATATTTTAAATATATAACATTAAGTGCAATTAATATTTTTCATCTATTTTGAATTTACAAACCGTTAACACATACATGGTATGTGCGTTGGTCAGTGTATGAATATTAGTTTTAATTTTAAATACTTAAGTAATAATACTAACCTACTTTTAAAAGGCACAGTGGTTGATTTGTTTAACAAATTAAAATATTTTTTGACATTTAAAATCATTTAACATTTCATAAAATAAGAAATTATTTTAATACATTAATCTATTATAATATTTTATAAAATAGTTTATGGGCCAGTAAAATTGTTTGCAGTTTAATAAAATTATATGCATTAAGAGAATGAAATGATCTTTTAAATCATATAATAGTAAATTAGTCATGTGGAAAAAGAAGGGTTATTGGTTGTAAAAAAAAAGATATGTTTTCGGTTGATATTAAATTTGTTAGACAAGTACAGATTTTAACTCTGCGGTTAAAAAACGAAATATAAATGTTGTAAGATTCATACAAATCGGTTGTATCTCTGCAAGTTTTTATCGTACTGAAAGTGAAAATAAAAGTAAATTAGGAAATTAAAAAATACATAAATTATATTTTGATAATTTTAGTTCATTTACATTTTGAATTATTCTTAAGAAACTCACGTGTTTCGTACGAAAATTGTGCTTTTTCGTTGGACTTGAAACCTCCAAAGTGACGTGGCTCTGTTGTTTTCAATATACTAAAAGTAAAATTAAAAGAATTTGAAGGTAGTTTATTTATATGAAAAAAAAAAGATGTCTTGATAATTTTTATTGAAATATTGTTTATTGATAATTGTTTTTCTATTGAGAAAATATTCTGGAATTTATCAACGAAAAAAGAACTCCTAGAAACCGCAATCGTGAAATTTTTCAAACCTCTGTATTTTTTCAAATGAGGCTAATTTTTAATGTAGATAAAATAAAAATATTCTTTAGGCTTCCATACTAACCTAAAAAGTAGCCAATAAACGAACATTTTACTTTCTTTTTTTTGAGCTCTGTTCGAATTTGACATAACCCAAAATTTTAAAGAAACAAAAACTGTATTGATACATTTTGTTGAAAGTTATTAAATCACTGTTTTTACAAGTTATAAAATCATCTACTGGCACACTAACTATTTTTCTTTCATTACGTCGTAAGACATAATATTTTAATTATAATTAACATGTATATAAAATAATAATAAATTAGTTACTTATCCAATACTTAGGCTATGTAAGAACTCTAACTACAATAGAAAAATTAATACGGGTATTATAATACTAATAATTAATAGGCTATTTTTTAATCAGAACTTATGAAAAACATTTTGCATTTTTTTTTTTACATTTATTATAAATATAATGTTGGTTGCCTTATACACTTATCTCTAATAAAATAATATAATTATTTAGTAAAAATACATTATATATATATATATATATATACTCAATAATGTATCTTCTTTGTGGTATAACAATTTACGTTCTATATTAGAGTTAAAAGTACAAAAAACTCTAATACTTTGTTTAATTTATCCGATTTGTGGAAACATGATTTATAGATAATACAATTCAGAATTTAATTAAATAAGTATGTATTGAATTAATTTTATAAATTTAAAAAAATCTATATTGGTTATTAATGTTTTTCTTTAGGAATAATTAACTAATAAAACAATAAAAATCAGATTTAGAAGCGTAAAATTTCAACCTATTCTATCCTCAGGTCGTCGCAACAAGAATTTGTCACCAATCGTAACTATGCACTTTTCGACAATATGATAGGTCAACACTGAAACTTTTAAACCCTTCCAACGTGTATTGAACCTTGAAATGATCAAACTTCAAAGAGAGCGTTATTAGACAAACGAAAGACTCAAATTTTACATAATACATACGAAAAATATCTAAATCAATGCACAGAATGAGTATATATATATATATAACAAATAAGCACAGACAAATAAGAAGTCTAAAAACAATAATACATTTTTTTAAACTCTTTAAAGCTAAAAAAAATAAACTATAAATTTTATAATCAATCATAAAACTCTATTTACAAAATAACAGCATCAGACACAGTATGTTTTTAATTTTGATTTTGTATGTTGTTCCCAATTTTTAATTATAAAAATGGCACAATGGAATACATTTTGACAATATTACTAAGCTACAATAGAACATATATTTATTTCAACAATAATACACTTATTTACATAAAACAAATAAATTTTAAAATAGTCTAAAAAATTAAAAACCAAATTAAACACCCTACACCACGAAATAAAATAATTGAATGACAATAAAATAATGCTCTAAACTACAGAATACAAGTATAAATTAAAAATGAAATACATAAACAATTTCTGTACTGAGATATGTTTATTTAGAATCCTAGGAAAATTTTAAATAAATATTTAAAAAATGGTGCAAAAATATTACATAACTTTACACGCACCCTGTGAATCGTTCTGAGCAACAATCATCTCGACTCATCGAGGTTGGACTGCTGGTTGTGTATAGAGAATCTACGGTCGCGCCTTGAGTTTCCAGTGCAATCTTGGTCGTGATCACCAACCGGGTTGCCAACACCATGGCAATTGAGATGGTAGTGAGCAACTGACTAGAGCTCACTGAGGAAAACCTATGATGTAAATTAGCAAACGGAAAGAGTCGTGTATATGATCTGATGAACAGCTCAACGAATTCATAACGAGTTCAATTTATTTTGTGAAATGACGTTTCCGATATTCTCGGGAAGGCCTAAATAATATATGTATTTAAATTGGTGAGTTACTAATAGGCCTACAGCCTTGAAAACTTATCTTTTAATAAGGGTTGTTTATAGTCACCTTAATAATTAGAATATGTCCTCCAAAATAGCTTTAAGGGAAGTTTGACTTTAGTTAATGTTGTCTTGGCTTAGCCTAATCTCAATATTGAATTATTTAACCCAAAGCAATAATAACTCATTCACAAAACCAAAAAAAAAAATTCTTTTACCTTTCCAAAAAATAAAAACGTAAAAAACACGTAATCTTTTGTTTTATTACCGAGTTTTTCAACAATTTATTTATTACAGATTTTGTTGTTGTTGTTGTTTGTAAAAAGGAGAAACTTTTTGGTCGTCATCGAAATTTAAAACAATTAAGAACGAAAAAAAGAACGTAAAATAAAAGCTGCCATACTCTAATAGTGTTTGGGTCGGAAGAGAACAAATGTAGCTCAAGTGAGACCTGAAAGTACAGATGAAAGAGAGGAATCTAAACCAAGTTTTATTAGATAATAAAAGGTGTAGATCAAGTTAGGTTCTCTCGGGGTTGACACCTTTAACAACTTTTTACAAAATTAATTTTTTTGAAAGATATTTATAAATTCGAATAGAACCTAAAACTGTTTCGAATGTACCATAAACCGTAAACGTAAATCGTATGAATTGAAATCCAAATTAACGGCGACGGTGATTAAGGTTCATTCCCCCCCCAATAAGTTGTGAACTATTATTTTCTTTTGCGATTTTCGACATTGATTTGGGTCAAAAAATCTTCAGATCTCACCAGAATTTGAACTGAATCAATAAAAAAAAGGGTGTGAAGCTTTTAAATAGCATCGTAGTCAATAGTTTCTTTTGTTTTTTTAGAGATAAATTCAGTACAGACATTGGAGACCAATGTCTTTTATGGGGTCAATTTTAATAAGTAAAATTTTGGGGGTGCTGCCAAATTTTTTCAAAATTATCTTGAACGATTATGATCCAATTTTGATAAATATGATTTAGGGATTTCTAAAAAGGTTATAATTAAATAATTTTTAAAACTAATAAACAAATATACTTATAAATAGGTAAATTGAATAAAAGATGACACTCTGATAAATATAAATAATAAGAAAATTCTAGGATTTGGAGAAGATTGTACTGAAACTAATTATGTAGATCCTTACAGATATAATAGTTTGAATAATGTTTACTTAGTAAGTCCACGACGTTGGTCGGCTAATACTTCGTATTTCGTAAATAATTAAGATGATATTCGTCTATAAATTATATTTTTTGGTTTACAAAGTTATTATCGAAGGATTACAATAAAGTGGAGAAAGAAATTATGGCGATAAAATCTAATTATTTCCTCGTAATGCCGAAATTAAGACTGCATTGTCGTCTAGCAAGCACACGCGATTTTCGAGTCCAATTATATATTGTCTTTAAATTCCAAATTAGTGTTAAACAAGGATTATTTACTTAACCTAAAATTGTTCATATTGAACTTGTCTGTTACGCCCTTTAATCCACGCTAACCTTGTGACGGCTCAATAAACTTGTCGTTTTTGCGGATATATCCATTTTGACGTCCCTAAGTCCAAAAAGTGGTGTTTTGAATGATGTCTATTTGTTGTCTGTCTGCTTTGCTCTAAAGCCTAAACACAAGTACAGGGTTTAAACAAATTTACTATGCAGGTGTTTTTGTAATATATCGGAACGTTTGTTTCAAATTTTCAATCACATAATATAGAGGCAATAAAACACAAAGTGACTATACAAAAGTACTAAACATTAAAAAAAAAGTTTTATCGATTTTTATCAAATTTTGTTCAAGGGAAGCCTCTAATGATACAAACGTATTGATAATCTAAAAGATAAAAGATAGTGATTAATGATATTTTGTGCGATGAATTACAAGTAAATTTTCGATATTTTTAACAAAACATCTTGTGATTGGTCTTTTAGTCAATTTTTATGTTGATATATTAGAAAACTGTTAATATGTATTTTGGTACCTCCAATTTTGTATCAACAGTACTTTATTTGTGAATTGTTAGTGACAAATTTCTAGATTGATGGATAGACTGCCTATCCTCGCTTTTAACATACCGAGTCGTGTCTTTTTCTGATTTATTCTGTGGGGGGGGGGGGGAACATAGTTAATTCAAGAAACACACAACTAAATTAACTTAAAACGGAGAAATTCTGGCGCATTCTCAACAATAACAGTATCCTCTTTGTAAAGTAATTGAATATTTTAATATTGACTTTGCTGACCTACAAATTGTTTACATACTAAAATCTAGTTTATAAAATAAACTATTTCAGTTAAATTACTGAAAGCGAATAAGATTTTTAGTTAATATACAGGGAGTCTCCAAAAATTGTTTCAGAAATTCAGAAGCTTATTTCTCAGATCAAAACGAATGGAAAAAATTATATAAACATATTTCTTAAAATGGTTAATTTTCTGTTTAGCCGCCATTTTGTGTTTTGTATAAAAATCTTTAAACGGTAAATGATATGGAGTTGAAAATTCTTGGAGTTAGACAATTACCAAGAATTAATTTTTTCAGTTTTTGTTGATAACTCAGTTATTCTTTAAGCTACAGAAATTTGTTTGTTGTTAAAAAAATGAATGTATTTTGTCTCTTGTAAATATTCAACTCCATGCAGTTAAAAAAGATTGTTTTTGTTAAAAACACAAAATGACGGCTATTTTTCATTTGCTTTAATGTGAGAAAACTATTGAAGTTGGAAATTATTTTTAAACACCCTGAAAATTAGAATATAGACAGTCTTTTTGTTTACAAGAATTTGTGAGAAGTATTTTGAAATATATATTTTTTAATTAAAAAAAAAAAAAAAAAAAATCCAATAGAAACAACAGAATTATAATAGTTCACAATCTTGATTAATCTAACCTAAAATATAGTATACGGTTTTGTAATAAATCAGCTGTTATTTAATTTGTAAAATTGGTTGTAGTAACGAGTGTTAAAACGATTAAAAACGAAAGAAACGCACAGCTGATTTCTAAGCGGGTTTAGTTAATAATTGAAATTTTCATAAACTCCGTACTTTTTATTTTTTGTTGTTGTGAGAGTTTGTGTGAGAAAGTTATTGCAGTCATTTTGTCATCTAAAAGACAAAATAATATATAGACCTATATGTTACACAATAGATAATAAGTTACGATAAATGTTTTTGGTTCTAGTAGGTTAACCTAACCTCAAATTGTTTTTACAGTTATTTTACACTTGTGTGCTGTTATTAAATTTGTAAAATTGGTTGTTATGGTAACAAACGTTGAAATGGTTTTAAACGAGACAGCTGATTTGTAACTTCGTAATAAGGTTTAGGTATTTCAAATTTTTGATCAATCTGAGAAGCCAAAATTACAAATCTGCCAACCGAGAGATTGTGTAGATGTCAAGATAATTAACAAAACAGTCACTTGGTTTTCGACATACAGCGTTTGTTACGTTTTCATTTAAACCACATGCTTTCAAGGAAGCTTTGCATTGCTAGACAACTTTTCAGACTTCGAAGCTCTCCACTTTATCAAATATGCATGGTTTATCGTAATATTTTGAGTTCTGACAGGGATTGAATCTCAGATATGAAGTGAAACCGTTAGCCTCTAGGGCAACCAGTGGTTATTTTATTTTTGCACTGTTCAAAACTTTTTAATCCTGTTAGCAAAACACATTCCACACTTAACTTACAAAACATTATTATATTGCATATCTTATTATGTAAACTGTGATAATATAAAAATAATACCCATTATAGTCCTTAATTCTAACCTAACCTATACTAATACTTAAACATTCGTACTTGTTCATTATAAAGGCACATTTTATATATTAGAATCCAAAGGATATCGGTCTACTTGAGCGTACATGTTTTGTATTGTATCCCTTGAAGGCCTTGAGTCTGTTATCGTAGGACCTCCGAACAAACCACCGTTGACCTCATTTGTCTGATGATATGCAGCGACTGTCCTGCCTATGTGACTTACACCTGGCGGTCCGTAGCCATTCATATAGACAGGTCTTACAGGAGTATCGTCATCTTCAGTTTCCAAGTCGTGTATCTGTGTATCGTCTAGGAGAACGCCGTTTCCGTTTGATACGACGCCGTTTCCTGTCATGTGATGTTGGTCAGGAACTATCATGCCGTCTATTTTCTTCAGGTGTTCAATTTGTTGTTGGATAATTTTGCTGAATTCTTCTTGTACTGGAGGTGTGTCTGTGTCACCGTCCACCTAAATAAGAAAATAGTTTTATATACAGTTTTTAAGTGTTGTATCAATTATTGGTTTTGATGGTATTTTAATTATTGTTCACAAGTTGAATTAAATTTCCTCGTTGTTTAAACATTTCCTCTGGGTTATCATCGTATTATAAAAAAAGAAGAAGAACGTAAAAGAACTTTACACCTCGAACACCCTATTAGTATTAGGATTGGTAAAGAACAAGAGTTGGTTAAGAGAAACCTGATAGAAAAGATGAACGAGAGGCATCTAACCCAAGACTACAGAAGAAAATTTGCAGATCCAGCTTGGAATTGACAAGCCCGTACTGACTTTAAGAGAGCCCCCGAGGGTCGCGTGTATTGTTATGCACGAAACACAAGGTACAATCTGGCAACACTGTTGCTTCACTTATTTACTTTCAATCCCTATCCAATTTAAATCAAACTATAGTATTACAGGGAAAAAGTATAGTAAAAAGAGAAAACAAAATATTTAATAGAGACATAATAGAAAAGATGGAAGAGAGAAATCTAACACAAGACTATACGAAAAATGGTGTAGATCCAGCTAGCTACCTCAGGATTGCCATGCCCTAGTAGACGTTACAATTTAGAGTGTCTCAAAGAGTACTTTATATTTTCTTTAAGTTCCCCAGTTACATTATGTATATTATAAATATTTTCTTTCTTTTTAGTAAAAGGACTGTTATGGCTGTTGTTGGGAAAGATTTATTAACTTTGTTTATTTTAATTTTCTATATTTGTATTTTTTTGAAAATTAAAATAAATAATTCTAACTTATTTTTAAACTTGGAGTAATTCTAACATAATAAGAGTTTATAATTTTTTTTTGAAAACTTACAATTGATAACCTGTTTTCACTGTCTAATGTTTTAAGCATTGGCAATGTGAGCTCACGGAATAGTTCTAGACGTCGTCTAAATGCAGCGATACTATCGTCTAGACGTCCTCTACCTAGTTGTAGTTTCGAACAGTCCAATAAAATCACTGTTGGCTGCTGTTTGAACTGAAACAAAAATTAATATCTTAATTTACGATTGTCACTGATATGTCGGGGTTTTCTTTACAAAAATAATTCTGTTTTTTAGTTTAATTTTGTTACTAGAAAATTCAAAAGATAGAACACAGTTTGTGAACATTTCTTGGCATATATTTTTTCGCTTAGATTTCAAAATTTATTTCAGATCTTACATTTGAAGACAATCAAATACTTTTTACAGTGTTTATCTATTAAATTCTTGAACTCTAAAATTCTGCCACTTATCTCAAAAATAAATGATAGAATTTTGATGACTATAGTTTGACATGTAGATGGTTTCACTAAATAATGGCGAAATCGGGTTAATGTTTAACCTGAAACAAATACTGAAAAATAGTTTTCACTCTAAAGGGTACATTATTACCAACAAATTTGTAACGATAAATTAAGCAACATCTCGTTAATACCAAACCTAAATACTGGACATTGAAAACTCCATTTCCAGTATTATTTATGTGAATGTAAATTAGCACGAATGTACCTATAAATATAAGAATTAAAGATAAACAAAAAATTCCTGACTAGACCTAATACATAAAGTTCAAAATAGAGAATCATATTTGTTCCGAAAATCATAAATATAATTATTGGCTAGAGGAAAAGTAATATATATATATATATATATATATATATATATATATATATATATGAAGTTTCAATTATATCTGTTTATATTTGTGTTTTTCCTTATGTATTTTATATACTATCAGCCAAACCAATTGAGAAATAAGGCTATTATATATTCTATTAGTACAAACTTGATTAAAAATAAAATTTCTTCTACTTTAAGTAAAAAGGAAAAAATCTGGTTAATTATCCACAGGAAGTAAATACAAGGTTACGAAATAAATTGGTCAAAGATGGGACAAGAGGTTGTCCATCACGAATAGACAGTTAGGGAACTACTCCGTTGGCAAACAACACATTTTTTAGTTGACCAGTGTATGATTTCAGTTCAGCTAGGCGTTTGATATTCATTGTGTTGGTGTGTAATTCTGTTGACTTGTACAAAGTCTTAGTTATTTTACAACTTAGTTTTATTTTAACCCCTAGATTTACTTTTTCAGGTTACTAGTTTTACTTTTAGTTTCTGACATAGATCTAGGTTAGTAGATTATGTTAGATATTTTCATATTCTAGATAACCTGAACGAGAGTTGATTTAGTATCTCGAAACGTCAAAAACATTTTACGAAAAAATGATATGTCCAAATAAATTAAATCAATGGTAGAAACACATTACCTGCTAATAATTGTGTTACGACTTACCTTTTCTTCAAATTTATGAACCTGAGTGACATCTCTAGGAAAGCCATCGATCAATATTCCTTGTGCATTCATGTTTGTTAATATTTGTGTTTCCACTAGTTGCAACACTACGTTCTGCAACAAGAAAACACATAATTTATTTATGACACATCAGGCTAAATCACTTAATGTGTTCTGACAAACACATACATGATGTTACAGAAGGAAAGAGATATAATTTGAGAGGTGATAGGAGTTTTCAAAAAACAAATTATTCACACACCATCTACAAAATAAAAAATATTCGTTAACTTTCCTATACCTATAGCCCTTTGTTACTTTTAGATGAGTAAAACAATGTAGGTTTTTTCCTTACCGAGTCCCCATGTTTTATTTTATCGAAGATAAGTTGGTATAGAACGATCTGTCGTTCTTGATACAATTTTGTGAATTAAAAAAATAAAATTATAAGATAAATATATTTAAATAGAGCCTCTGCAGTTGTCCAGAGCGTAAATCTAATTTTTAATTACTGTTGTCAAGGTTCTTTTAATTTTTTTATTTTTTTTATTGTCAATTATTCTTGAACAGCATGTTAGTTTTATTTGAAATTTATTCTCAATTATTATTCTTCACATTTCACAAAATTTTAAACTAAATCAGTTGAGCTGGTTTTGACAAATTACGTTTTCTATAACAGCTCTACGACTGATTTTTTTTTTTATTACTGATATCCTCCTAACCGACGGGAGAGATGGCAACCAATAATTTTCATTTAGGTGTCTTAGAGACTGTATTTCATAAATATTTTATCAAATCATATTTAAGAAATAACCTAACCTAGACTAACCTAACCCAATCTAACAGGCGGGGTATATAACAACAAATACATTTCATTTGGATGTCTTTGAGGCTAAATTTCATCAATATTTGATCAAAATCATATTTAAGAAATAACCTAATGTAATCTAACCTAACCCAACCTAACTGTCGGGGGAGATGGCAACCAATAAATTTCGTTTGGATGTCTTTGAGGCTAAATTTCATCAATATTTGATCAAAATCATATTTAAGAAATAACCTGATCTAATCTAACCTAACCCAACCTAACTGTCGGGGGAGATGGCACTGTCGGGGGAGATGGCAACCAATAAATTTCGTTTGGATGTCTCAGAGGCTTTATTTCACCAATATTTGATCAAAATCATATTTAAGAAAGAACCTAATCTATTCTAACCTAACCCAACCTAACTGTCGGGGGAGATGGCAACCAATAAATTTCGTTTGAATGTCTCAGAGGCTTTATTTCACCAATATTTGAACAAAATCTTATTTAAGAAATAACCTAATCTAACCAAATATCAATTACATTCAAAATTTGGAGGAAAGCTGCTATAAGACTAAAACTAGAATTCAAATTTTCTCAAATTTCTCTTTATGATTTTGTTCACATTTTACTAAAATAAAAATAATCATTAAGAATACCAATAAACAACAAGAATGCATTAAACATTAAGAATATAAATAAGCATTAAGTATACAAGTAAGCATTAAGAATAGAAATAAGTATTAAGAATACAAATAAAAGCATTGGATGTTATCTCTAAGTTGATTTATAAGTGAAAACAAATATGGGAGTTGCTGGCGTTCAAAAATTGCACTTATCTGATCAGATAATCAAAATGTATCTCTTGATTACTCTTCACAATAATGTTTCATATGAAAGTTTTTCATCCATTAACTTTATTAATTGATAAAAGGCTCGTTGACAATTTAGCCTTGGCATATTTGACAGCAAAGAACATCAATCTATCCTTGATATTTAATGATAACTAATTAGGTTAATATTACATTTTTAATATATGAATGCAAATTACCATTTTTGTAATACAATTTGATATGTGTCATGATTATGCCGGTTATGAACAAGGACGGTCAAAAATTACACTATAAAGGGTGTGTCTGAAAACCACCGACACACTTCTGAAGCAGGTTCTTTATTTTAAAATAAAGACAAAAGTTCCTATAAATTACAAGGTGAATGTGTCAAAAAATCTGGGTGATAGTACATTTCATTTGAACAAAATTGATCACAGTAATCCCCATTTTATATCTAATTTAGTTTCCGAGATTTAAATTATTTCTCGTTTTTTAGGAAAAACGGGACTTTTTACTAATAATTCTATTTTCTCACTTTATTTTTTACGTAGCAAGAAGGGTGACCCCCATTTCCAAAAACTACATTAAGTTACCCCCTATAAGACAGAACTATTATTGTTTTTATTAGTTCGGTTTCCGTCATATCCGTCAGTCTGTCCGGATGGAATTTTGCAATCGAGTTTAAACTAACTTCTCGATAAGCTAGAGACCTGAAATTTTGAATATAGGTCGGAATTGGATGACAATACAATATTCAGTTGGTTTCTTGTCTCTACATTTGTTTAAACAATAGTGATTTAAACAAATAAAAATTGGCCAATGAGATATAGATTTTTTAACCGCGTAATCGCTTAACCGCGTTATCACTTTTGAATGGTAACCGGAATATTGAAGTAGGATGAGGCAAATTTTTGATAGCTTGTGAGAGTTATTGGATTAATAAATCAAATAAATTTTTTTTAACATACCACGTTTTTAAACCGAACTGAAAAGTATAAAATCATTTTTCATGACCCTTAAGCCCCCCCCCCTAACATGAGAAAGTTAAATGTTTTGAACTCTTTGTTGTATTAAAATGTGTTTTACAAACAAACGAGGAAACCTATAGGTGTTCAAACTTCACAAATTCCACCCCTTTTCATAATCATTCCAACGGTATAAGCGAATTTGCTTTTTCCTTCATAGAAATATTGTGTCCAGGATGTCAAAAGTCGTCATTAAATGTTAAATTTTAGTTCTTTAATTTACACTTAAAAGTAGACGATTATACCATTTTAAAAATAATTTTTTTTTATAAATTGATACTCAGCAACGAATATAGGTTGGTAATAACGGGCTTGACCTGAGGTTACAAAATATTATTTTCTTTAAAGTAGACTTTTTCTTGTTAAGACTTGTTATAAATTATAAGTTAGTATATATAAGCTAGTTTAATCTATATTTAATATCGTATTATGAATTGGTATATAAAATGGAAAAAAAGTCTTACAACCCCTAGGTAATTTGGAACGAATAGAGATGAAAACTTCTAACCTCGCCAAATATCACAGGGCAAGCCCTTTCACTTTTTATTGGGTAAACATGTTTGGTTCCTTTCTAAATGGGGAGGGGGGAGGTTGATTAAAGGGAGACCTTAATATTTCCAAATAACAACCTCATTATGTGACATCATTTTGAAGGGCATAAAAAAGAAACATTTTAGTGCCTTGAAAAGTCTCTTCGAAATCTCTAACTGGAATTATGGGGGCTAGGATTAAAATTTTGAGTTTTCTATTTATCATGGATATTCATTTTAAAAAAAATTTAATACCAATTCATTTTTTTAACCTCAGACGCATTTAACTAAGTAAACAGAATTTCATATAGTTTTCATATTTTAGTAAAGAGACCTCAATTTTTGAAAGGGCGAACCAATAGGAGAATTTTTGTTTTACCCAATATGTGACATATCAATTGTAAGACGAAATTGATGACGTACTGAATAAGTCCCCATGATTAATTTGGTTGAAATAATAAACCAACTCAGCAAGAAAGAAACAAGTAAAACCAAAATTAAAACTAATTCATTTAAAATTCAGTTTAAAATAATGTCACCTGATGGCGAAAAAAAAATTGCCTCATTGGCTCGTCTGTCAAAATTGGGGTCGGTTTGCTAAAATAGGACAAATATATAAAAATGTGTTCATTTAATTAAAACAAGGTATTTAAATTTTTTAAAATTAATATCCTTGACAAATAGAAAACTCAAAATTCAACTTCTAGCCCCCATAATTCCAGATAGAGATATCAAGGAGACTTTTCCAAGGCACTAAAATTTATTTTTTATGCCCTTCAAAATGATGTCACAAGTTGGGAGTTGTTATTTGAAAAAAAAAAAAAATAATAATAAGGTCCCCCTTTTTAACCTCCCTTAAAAAGGGGACAAACATATTTTTACCCTATAAAAAGTGAAAGAACTTACCCTATGAGGTTTGGCGAAAGTTAGAAGTTTTCCTCTACTCATTCCAAAATTATCTAGGGGTTGTAAGATGTTTTTCCACTTTGTATATATGATTCAAAGTAGACATTTTGCAAAATATTATAATCATTTTTCTTTCTAATTATTATCTTTTGTATTATTAACATGTAAAGTTATGTATTGTTTTACAGTTTTTACGTAACATTATATAATATGCAACATTTTTAGGACGTGAAATAATTTTATTTATAGCAATAAATATTCAGAACCGCATTCAATTTATAGACTACCTGATCAACCATTTCTCCAGCACTTATAGCTTCTTTGATTTGTCGAGCATCATTAGCTTGACTTTGATCAGTAACTTCAGCTGCTGTCCTCAGAAGTCGCCCCACACTTAAATGTATCCACCCTGTAGTTTGCCGAATTGCCTTTTGACACAGCGATGATTTGTTACTTCCTGGACCACCTATAGAAAATAAGACAGATAGATTTACAAAATGACATCATTAAAAATAAGTGCAAATATTAAACCGCAGGGGCTACCCTTCTGGCTGTTTAGGGAGTGACAACCCCAGATATCCGAGTAATTCCTTTCGTATAGTTCTTGCCCTGACTTTCCTTTCCAAAACCTTTACTTTAAATAGAAAGTCTTTTCGTCTAGTTAAGTAAAATAAGATATAAAACAGTTTTAGTCTGGAAATTTTAGTATAAATTGGCTTTTAGGGACATTTTAAAGTTACAGAAAATATTTTCAACTTTTGAAAGTGAGCGTATTTTGGCAATAACAATTTCAATTGCATAATGGTAGAGATTTTAGTTGTTTTTGTTTTCAAAAAACGTATCAGTTTCTATGTCCATTACTTAAATAAAACTACAATAAGACAGGTTTGAATTTGATTGGTCTATTCGGTCGTTACATAACCTCAAACTTTACACATGTCTATTTAAAACAATTAGCTGTAAATATAGAAATGATTAAGGTATAATGGAAGTTTAAATAATTAGCCTTTGAAAATTAACAACCATACCAAGTTTCAAAACTAAGAAAATAACAGAAATCTTATGAAAAACAACATATTCGAACAATATTAAGGTCTAGTTGAAATAAATCAAAAGGTTTTGAATAGAAAAGGCAAAACAGAGATTTGAATTTTACTTTGAATTATACTTTTGTATAGGTAAAACCAAGAACCTTTATAATTTCTTGTGCGTGTCTATCCATCTGTTTGTAATTTGCAAACAGTCTACACAGAAAAGACGATAAATTCTGTATATTTCAATATTTCAAATTTTGGATTTATATTCTTTGTATTTTCCCACAGATAGGAAAAATAAAGCGGTATCAAAAAAATCTCTTTGGTTTCAAAGTATTTTTTGGAAATATATTGTGTGGGGTATTAAATAAAACTATTAGTTATTCTGATTACGAATATGTGTGTATATTCGATGTTTTCGCTAGGCAGCTTAAAAGACTTTGACTTAAAAATATCTACAATAGTCGTGTGGTTTTGTCACACGCTTGATCCTTTTATTAAAATTATTTTGCAATATACTATATAACGTGTCTTCTTGCTATTGGGTGATCAGGTGCTGGAAAGTGTCCCTGGAAAGTACAGTCATGTTTACTCAAGGGAGATCCATCGTCCTTCTTCTTCTTGTTTAAAGGCGAAACACTTCTCAGTCATCATCGCTTTATAAAGAGGGGGGGGGGAGGACATAAAAGTGAGCCGTTGAGGGTGGAAATCCAACTATTTTTGTAGGCCCTTTGTAAGGATGTGAATTTATTAAGAATTCCAGTTAAGTCAGATATGAACTTTAATGTAATAGCAGATATTTCTTGTTGAAACTCCATATTCAAGGATAAAATAAAGCAAAAGCTTAAAGTTTCAAATATATTTGAAACTTTAAGCTTTTGCTTTATTTTATCCTTGAAGTCAGATATGTACAGTTTATCCATAAACACACAGTGACTTTGCGACTCGAAAGAAAAACAGTTATTTCAATTAGGTGAAAAATAGTGAATACTAATCTGTGATTATATCACGGTGATTATAAAATCGTCATTAGGTGATTGGTTACACGTGGTAAAGAGTGATCAGTAAATTCATCGTTCGTTTGAGCTTAGACGTGATTTTCGATATTTTCGTTTTTGGATAGTTTCAGTTCTTGCAGATATGATAACAGTGATTCGAGCGATTCAGATTAAGTCAGTATTAGTTTGATTTTTGTATTATGATATCGTAAATTTAAATAAAATTGTGATTTCGATTCTTAAGAAGTTCTTTCTACTAATTGTCGCAGTGTTACCACAATAGTAGCTGGAATTTCATCACTCCTAAGATAGGGGCAATAGTTTAATATGAATATGCAAAAAAAGTCCCGAGGCAATTAAATAACTTTTAATCATAGAAAGCTTAAACTTTAAAAATGTTAAAAATATTAAAAAAAAACTATTATTTTAAGAAATGTAAGATAAATTCACCGCCAAAATTAAATAAGATTTCTGGGGGGGGGGGGGTAATTAAAAACTTTTATTTATTTTAAAAATTTCAAATATTCAAAGAAATTCATTTTAATTTATAATCTACTCTAAGGAAAACGATAAAAATACCAAGTTATTATACAGTAAAACCTGTACTGATATTTTGTGTAAGAAACAATATTAAAACTGATTTTAAACATATAATTATTAAACATTTTTGGTATTATATTATACAATTTTAACTCTGAAAAAATTAATTTTGGGGTTAAAGGGTAAATTTAATTAAAGTCTATCAAATTCGAATCCTCTGTACTTCTTGGTTAAATTTTAATAAAATAACAATAAAGTTTTTGATGATATAATTTTGTCTCGTTATTGTTTTCTTTGATCTGCCGCCATTTTGGATTATAGTAAGATAGCAACCTATAATCTGGGTAATAATTTATTAAACAAACCCTTTACAATTATACAGGGTGTCTCACAAAGAGGTTGCTATTTTTGAATTAATTTGCCGGACATAGAGAACACTCTACAAACTTGATACTTTACAGTTATGTTACATAGATATGTAAGAAAGTACCCTTGAGTTTCATTTTTTATGGTAACAAAAAAATGGCGAAGTAACAAAATAATGGTACGTTTTCACAAAAATAATTTTATTCCATAACCAATACAAATTGTTCATTTGCAAATAACATTAAAATGTGTGAAACTTAATAAAGAACAGTAAAGAAAAATAACAGTAATAAATTATTAATGATTCAAATTTGAATCTTTATTCAAATTGATGTCCATTAATAGCTATGCACTGATAGCAAAGAAACAAAAAGAGATATAAACGCTTTTGAAAAATTGCCGAAGTTTGAACAGTAATTCCTCTTCAATCGGACACATTAATTCATCATCTGTTGCTATAAGGTGAGAATAAACCTTTTTTCCCTTCAAAAAGCTTCATAGGAATAATCGCAGTCAAGTCTGTGGATCTTGGAGGCCAGTCCATGTAGTTGCTGCCACGACCTATCGAACGGTTGGGAAGATCTCGATCTAAAATTGTTTTGGCCACAATAGCGTATTGAGGAGCTCGATCCTGTTGAGATAACAAACGTCCTTCATCTCTGGCTGAGTATGATGAGGAACTATGTAATCAGTTAATATTGATGCCTATCTGTCTCCAGTCATTGTCAGATGGGATATATCATGCGATTAAACACCATCCTTGGTGACGGCAGCCAAAACCCCGTTAATTTCAAGCCCTCTTCGTGTAATATATATGGATTTTGTGTTATAATAATTACAATTATGTCTGTTTACAGATCCTTCATCTGAGAATACAATTCCTTCATACCACTCAGGATCTTGGTCAACATTTTAATTAACATCGAAAAAAATTTTACCAGTTCGTGAAGAAAAGTATTTTATAAACAAATATTTTGTTTGGCATACCTTTGAACTGACGACATTGTTATCGCAGTAGCGGATGCAACTTTTCTAAGTGAAATAGGCCTGTTTAGTGATTTCAGTAAAGTAGCTTACACTAGCTCTTCATTTTATGTGTTAGAAAATGTATGGTTTTTCTTTGAAACTGATCCAGTTTCTAGTAGCATAGTTTTTCATTTATGAATTGATGTTCTTGTTGAAGGAACAACATTTGGGCAGGTTCTTTGAAAACACCTTGTAGCTTCATGCTCATTTTTAGAAACAACAGCCCAAACACAACATTTCACTTTTTATTCAATTGAAAATTTCATTGTTTGGAGGTTAAATATCACACATAAACTAATTAAACACAACTACCAAATTGTTTCATGTTATCAAAACAACATCTGATCGAGATTCAACTGATGGCAATGCACATTTTAATTGCATTGTATTGTGGGAGGAAGTGGTTCATCAATAAGATTGATATTCCACCATTTTGTTTTGACAGACCATACAAAAATGAAACTTGTGGGTACTTTTTTCATCTATGTAACATAACTGTAAAGTGTCAAGTTTGTAGAGTGTTCTCTAGGTCCGGCATATTAATTCAAAAATAGCGAAATCTACGTGGGATACCCGGTGTACCTATTAATATAAAAAAAATATTTTGTATACACCAAAAACCTTTCTAAAGTTTCTAAATGTGGGCAGCAAAATGAATTTTTATATTTGCTTCTACGAAATGAGTGTAGAAATTTTCTCAAATAGGTGTTTTCTAAAGTAGAAAATCTAAATATTGTGAGCATCTTGGAAAAACTGACGATGTTGAAACAAAATAAAAGACTTTCAAAATAAAAGATTTTGAATAGAAAGAAAACTGAAAACATTTGGGGAAAGAGGGGGGTAATGAGTAATCATAAACAAGTTAAACGAGTTTTAGATAGGCCAATAGAATGGAAACCGAAAACATAGGTGGAGAGATTGGGAGTGACTAATCATAAACAAGTTAAACAAATTTTATAAAAGATTATTTTGAAAAATCTTTATACCGTTAAAAGTCAAAATAAAATTTGTTTTAAAAAATCTACGGGTGTCAGAAAGTACTGCATTGCTCAATAATCCCAAGAAACTTAAAAACATTATTTTTTAAACTTTATTGTCAGTATCTTAACTTGTAACAAAACGTTGTTTATCTTTATAAAATTCATCTCCTCTTACGCTGGCATAGTAACCAATAAACAACATAGTAACATACTAACCTATAACCCATATAACTGGAGGATATCCTTTAGTTGGGGGTTTATAGACAGATACAGCTGTAGTAGGAGTAGGATGGACTGCCACACCATTGCTCATACCATTGCCTTTGTCAGAATTAGCCCCAAGGATTCGTAGCACAGCTGAGCGGAAGTCATTGTATACATCTCCCGGATTGCGTTCTCCATTCACCTGGAACAGTTATACCGTTACCATGGACACGGAAATACAGATGGAACAGAAATCATGTTACTAATTCATTGGTTAGGCTCTTGTGTTTGTATTGATTGCATTAAATATATTTCAAAGACTGTTAAATGAGAGGATTAAATGAATCCACATCTTCCTTCAAGACTGGCATAAAAGGAATATTTATTCAATCGTAGCATATGGTACTCCAGGGATCTGTTTCATAAAACTATTATAATATTTATTTGTTGTACTAAATTTGAGTTCCCTTGACAGACGTTTGAAATTAAATGATTGAGTGATTGAAACAAGCGTGACCGCTGTTTTATTCGATAAGTACAAAAGTTACAAAAACAACTTTAAAAATTAATCACAATGTGGGGGTCAGCTCTAAATTTTCTTATGAGAAGCCATAAACATATTTTTATAACAATTTTTGATAAAACACATTGTTTTAACACTTTTTATTCTTGGGTAAATTTTGATATCTCTAACGGTTTAGGAGTTACAGACACTTAAATGTTTTACAAATTCGCAAATTCAAACTATTTCCAGAGATGATTTTTATTATTTTCCAAAGACAAACAGGTGAAATTTAAACTAGAGCCAGGGTAAAAGGTGTAATTTTTGTAGGCTACTGTTCTTTATGTAGGCTGAAGAATAACAGAGTTACGGAGAGAAAATAAAAATAAAATCATAATTTTATATTTGAAAATAAAAAAAGCTACCTTAATGATAGTTTAAATATGAATATAATTCGTTGGGCTTTTAAGCCAAAACAGAGCAAATTTATTAAACATTAAATCTTGGGTTAGGAATAAAATATATGTTCCTTGTGTAATACACGAGAAAATGAAACTGTTTATCATTTTTTTCGCCAGGTGTCCTATATCGACAGGCTTTAGGAAACATAGTTTTTTTTTTAAAGAAATTTTAAGTAAAGATTTCGATTCGTATTTGAACGGGCGAGATAAATATTTGAAACAAGCGTGGCAGTATAGATTTTTTTTGTAAAAGAATTTAATTACAGGTGTAATGAGACTGATATTCAAGTTAATCTACTGTGTTAGCAGTAATACTCTCTTTAGTTTAGGCGATTTTAGCTGAATTGATCTCAGTTTTATAAAAAATTATAGGCAAATTTACTGTCGTATTTTAGAGTTATTGGGGGCTGGGTTGACAATTACGTTTTAGGATTATTGTTTTAGAAAATCTGATTGTTATGGAGTTTAAGAACAAAATATATTGACTGCTATGTTTGACATTTTTCTTATTTTGCATGTGCAGATGCAGTGCCGAGTTTTTTTTAGCCAGGGTTATTACAGAAGTTTTTATTTAAGGTTAGTTCAGATAAAGAAAGTGCAGTTAATTTACCCATTTGAGGACAATTCTTTAGATTTTTTGTATTTTTGTTTATTAGATGGTTATTAACAATAATTATGGTAGGTTAAGTTGTAGTCAATTCCTTGTTTATGTTATTCACACAAGCATATTCAGTATTTCTTATTTGATCATTATAGACTTTTTTAATGTTACTTGTATTTTATTTTTTATTTTAGTCATGTTTATTTTTCTTAGCTATTTGTGTGGGTGTGATAATTTTGAAATAAGAGCGCCAACCCAGCAGACGGTCTAAGGACCATTGCTGATTAAGTGTTTATTTAAATAAGTGAGATATTCAAATTGTTAACTACTTCTAAATAAAGCACTATTATTATTATTATGGAGAGAAAATAAAAAAAAAACATCATAATTTTCTGGTAATTGTCTTGAAGATCCATTGGCTTACACCAGCTCCTTATTATTACTTAATACACCTTGTGAATTTAGGACAAGTAGTATAATTAAGCACTGTTAATACATTTGTTTCAGCTATAATATCTTATTCATAAAGTTTAATACATCCAGTAATAATATTACAAACTGGTGTAAGCTAGTGGGTGTTTTAGACAATTACCAGAAAAGTTGCACAAAATCGAATGTTGAGAAGAAGAATTTTAACCGACTTCCTTTTATTGAATTTCTTTAAATACTTATCTGTTACCAATTCGCATAACATCTGTTTTAGAGATTAAAGAGTATCAATATTTATACAGTCTATTGGCAACATTATTTTTATCCAGAAAACTAATTCAAAAATGTTGCAATTTTTTAGTCCTGCCACGTGAGTAAAGAAAACAAAATGTTACTTTTCAAACTTACAATATTTCCGTGTTTATAAATATTTCAATTTTAAATTCGGTTCAGCTGTACGGGATATAATTTCTTTGGTGAACATTCGCAACCATGGACGAATGGAAGTTCCAATATTTTCAATAAAAAATGTTGCATTTGAGAAATGTTCACCCTTAGGCGTACACATTTTAACCCTCTTGCAGACCAAATCTCCAAACAATCAGAAATTAGTTTTTAGATATGTATGTATTTGGTTGAGAAATATTTCAGAGCAAAACAAAGTCTCCTCATGGTACTTACCTAACCTAACCTAACCTAACCTAACCTAACCTAACCTAACCTAACCTAACCTAACCTATCCTAACCTAACCTAACCTAACCTAACCTAACCTATCCTAACCTAACCGAACCTAACCTAACCTAACCTAACCTAACCTAACCTATCCTAACCTAACCTAACCTAACCTAACCTACCCTAACTTTATGTACAATGTAATATAAGCAGATCCTCTAAAACCCAAAAAATTGGTCTTCAGGGCCAATGTGGGAAAGTTAAATTGTATTTGTAGATTAAAGGGTCTTACCCATTAGGATAAATTTGTTTAAAACAGTTGTTACATAACCGAACCTCGTATTTGTGTATATTGCTAATTTCTTGACTCTAACAGTCCTCATAGTTGTGTATAATATATTAAACAGTCTCCACTCTCTTCGCTCGTATTAGTGTCTCGCCTTAACTATCCTCGAAGCTATAGACTTTACATGTGTGAAGAAGGTGATTCGATCATATGGATTTAGTAACTATAATATAACATTTTTTTGAAACGTCACGCTTCCAAATAAATTTATTGATAATAACTTAGCTATTTGTCATCGTAGAGGTGTGGGGTTGGCACCATTAAATGGATATTTGAAAACTGCAACATTTTATCTAATTTAGTGTGTTAAACACTAGAGATATAACCCAAAAACAGTTTAATATGGCCGGCATTTTGACATTTAAAATTACAAACTAATTTCTAGGAGTATATAAAGTTACTTTCCTTTTCTTAAATTCTTGTGTCCTCACATCATAAATAATAAAGTTATAAGCTCTAAAGTGTCTACTTTTTTTGACACCTGTCAGATTTGTCAATGTCTAAATAATATAGAAGAAGTATTTCATTATATTTTTTGACATCCCTGAAAATTTCATTAAAAATAATAATACAACTTTTTGATTTGGATTAAAAGTAATAGAATTTCTTAAACGTCCATCAATAAATCTTATAACAAAACTAATGAAATGGGATGATTGTTGGTAATGGATTGATCGTCATTATTTTTATATCAAGACAGTTCTAACAACAGATTGTAAACATTGAAGAATCAAACCATTAGTTTGTATTAGAGATGCTATCTTTGATATGATTTGTCTAGCCGGGTGATGTAATTGTAGTTTTATTGATTGTTCAATTTATTTTTATTGGCGTTCTTAGTTATAATACGCTTTTTCCACTGTTAGTTGTAATATAATTTTAATATCGGCACAAATTATGTTTAAATAAAATTATACTTAAAAGTGTAAAAGTGCAATAAAATTTTTTTACATATGTTAAAAAAATTTCATCTGGATAAAATCACAATTTTTATTTTTCTGTCCGTAAATCGGAAAATGTTTTCCAAAAATTTTCACTCGAGTCAAACTAAACGTAAACAATTTTCAGGACAATTTGTTACGTATACTTACAGGACAATTTGTTACGTATACTTACAGGACAATTGGTTACGTATACTTACATGACAATTTGTTACATATATTTACAGGACAATTGGTTACGTATACTTACATTACAATTGGTTCCGTATATTTACTTATAAGTGGTTTATTATTTTAATTTCTTGTAAATAATATATAATGAAGTAATATATACTTACAGGACAATTATTTACATATACTTACAGGACAATTGGTTACGTATACTTACAGGACAATTGGTTACTTATACTTACAGCACAAAAGGTTACGTATACTTACAGCACAATTGGTTACGTATACTTACAGGACAATTGGTTATGTATACTTACAGGACAATTATTTACGTATACTTATAGGACAATTAGTTACGTATACTTACATTACAATTGGTTACGTATACTTACTTATAAGTGGTTTATTATTTTAATTTCTTGTAAATAATATATAATGAAGTAATATATACTTACAGGACATTTATTTACATATACTTACAGGACAATTGGTTACGTATACTTACAGGACAATTGGTTACGTATACTTACAGGACAATTTGTTACGTATACTTACAGCACAAAAGGTTACGTATACTTACAGCACAATTGGTTACCTATACTTACAGGACAATTGGTTATGTATACTTACAGGACAATTATTTACGTATACTTATAGGACAATTGGTTACGTATACTTACAGGACAATTGGTTACTTATACTTACAGCACAAAAGGTTACGTATACTTACAGCACAATTGGTTACGTATACTTACAGGACAATTGGTTATGTATACTTACAGGACAATTATTTACGTATACTTATAGGACAATTAGTTACGTATACTTACATTACAATTGGTTACGTATACTTACTTATAAGTGGTTTATTATTTTAATTTCTTGTAAATAATATATAATGAAGTAATATATACTTACAGGACATTTATTTACATATACTTACAGGACAATTGGTTACGTATACTTACAGGACAATTTGTTACGTATACTTACAGCACAAAAGGTTACGTATACTTACAGCACAATTGGTTACGTATACTTACAGGACAATTGGTTATGTATACTTACAGGACAATTATTTACGTATACTTATAGGACAATTGGTTACGTATACTTACATTACAATTGGTTACGTATACTTACTTATAAGTGGTTTATTATTTTAATTTCTTGTAAATAATATATAATGAAGTAATATATACTTAAGAAAACTTTCGTGCAGAAAGTTCCATAGAAAATATCCTTGCACGCGCAACAATTTATGTAGCGTGTCACCACATTTCTATGAAGACGTAAGGATAGTTGATAACACGGTAGACACCATCTATTTGCCCGAGTTGCTACTCATATTGAATAATTAACCGTACTTGCAGCAATAATAACTGAGAACTTGCGACTGCAACTTGTTATAAATTTACCAGCGGACAATATTTCTTTATAAAATATTTACTCTTCGCCTATACGACAGTATGATGCTAATGTCTGGTTTTTAATTATTCACCCTCGATTGTTTCCTAAACGTACATTCCGTACACACTAAACGCTTCTTCAATCGATACCTACAGAACTTGAACCGTCACGCGACTATCAAATATTCAACTTCAGGACAAGGACGACAGTTTCTCGAAACGATGTCATCCAAGTTTTAATTTGAGGGGGGAAGAAAAAATCACCTACTACGTATATCGTGATGTAAGGCAATTTAACTTAGAAGAAGGTCTTAAATTATTGATCGATAAAAATTGATACTTTTTACAATTAAGACGTTTTGTAGTATACTTAATTATACCGACGTAATTAGTGAAGAAAATTAATTTTAGTAGTTTCTTAAAAATTAAAGAACAAGTTAATGGTTGGTACTTATCCAACCCTCATCGTAAACAGATCCTCTAAATGTAACTCTCAAACGTAGGAAATGTTAAATTTTATTGGCGTCTTACAAACAGTGTGGTGAATACAGAAGCTGTATTATCTTTCAATAATGGATATGTCTCCAAGGCAAAGGTGTTGGAACATCTAGGGCTTCAAGCCGGGAAAAATCTCGTAAAGGCAATGGAAATCTTCGATCTAAAACTAGTCTATGAAGCACAGAAGGCGATGAGTGAACTCGAGAAGAAAATAAGAATGAAGAGAACAATGGAAGACCAATATACAGAGCTAGAAGACCCAGACAACCCCTCCTACAGTGCTGGTGGCCATTAAAACAGGTATATTGTGGGCAATATACAACATTTTACTTGTATATCTTATTTTGTTAATATCTGAAAGTTATCATTTTTTTACTTTCACTACACATATCTCAGAAACCGCTCAATATATCTTGTTGAAATTTTTACTGTGGTTTTATAACTACCAAAGTTCCTAACACAAGGATTTATAAATATGATATATAGATACTAAATAAAAATAATTTCTTTAACAATTTTGAAAATTTTAAATAATATTAAGAAAATTAATAAAAAATGTTCATAGACTTGTAAAACCATAATCTCGTGTTAGGAACTAGGCAAAAGGCTGGTCTTTAAAACAAAACAAAAATTAGAACAATATCTCAAATAGAAAAAAAGTTATGTGTATTATAGCTAGCATTGAGTTTGAATGGAGTCCGGAGTACCCTTAAGTACCTAACTTGTGGTAGGGGACTTAGTGTTTACAATAGAGTAAGTTAGCCTAAAATAGTTGGTACACAGTTTTCCTGAACCTTGTAATTGTGTGTAAACTTAATTAATTGTGCGTTATACATTCTTGACGTCGCCTAGGTCCTAACGGGTCTCATTTAAATTAAAAATCTCTCCACTCGCTTCGCTCGTGTGGGGAACCTGAAAAATATACACATGTAAAAGAACCCGTTACGTTCCTGTCGGAGACGTTTTTCGTGGGATTTCAGAGTTTGATATTACATTTTTGACAAAAACTTTGTATTTGTCATCGCGGGGTTGGTACTATTTACTTGCAGAATTGAAATCTACAAATATTCATATAATTTAGTGTGTTATAAGTTGAATATTACTTGATATGAACAAAAATTACAAAATTACCGCCATTTTGACATTTTCAATTTGATTTTTAAAATTACAATAAGGTCACATATTAGCAAGTTATAGTTCTCTATACCAAATTTCATGTGATTTGTATGCTAAATTTTTTTTAAAATTACAGTGAGAGGCTAAGTTAAGATATTGGCGTTTCCGATATTCTCGGGAAGACCTATAGACAGTCGGATCGTTTTATATTTATATTTAAATGGTTGAGTAGTAAATAGAAATTCAGCATTTGACTAACCATATTACAGTTAGTATTGTGTAACGGTTGTTTTATAATTAGATTGTATATCCTCCAAATTAATTAGTTATAATTAACTAATTAAGAGTTGGTTACCTAGAGTGGTGGTTGGTCAGAAGGGAGTAAGTGATTTAACGACATCACAGGCACGTTTTCCTTCAATAACCCTATCATATCTCAAACTATATCCCTCGGTATTAAGTGGTAATTTTTCCCTCCAACCGAAATCACCGCATAACAAACTTGTCAAATTTAGTAAAACTGATATCGAGTAAAATTAAACAAAATTGTATATTTGCGAGCTTTTAGTAAACGTTACAAAGTATCGATAAAATAACGTCCCTATTTATAATTATAGCTCATTTTCTCTTCTAAATTAGAAAGTTTATGCGCGTGTTCCCTAATCTTAATGGATTATTCATGGTGTACTCCGGGCAAGTGTGTTGCATTAGTTCATACATAATTTGCATATCAAGTTTCGTGCACGAACGCAAAGCATGCGACTGTTAAATACAGAATTTCTTAAACGTAACGAATTTTTTATTACTTGGAATTTTTAATGTGTCTGCATAAACTAGGAAAATCGATTTTTATTAGGGAAATTTTCTTCACAAATTCGATGTCAATTATAGATTGTATTTTGTCGTCATATTTGATACATTGTAGTTTGTATAGAGGGTATCCTGTAAGTAAGTAACTTTGAGAGATGATTATGGAAAATAAAATTATGAAATGTTACGATAAACATATGTCCACAAATGTTTCTTTTCCTGTTTGAAAGGCATGAGATATTGAAAAATATAACAAAAACTAGGAATTTATTCTAAACCAATTTATGGACCTAACCTAACCTAACCTAACTTTTCTTATATTATATACATATAAGAAAGTAAAATGAAATGATTACATCATTTAATTTATAATATAGCGAATCTGGAACAAAAGCTTCCAAAGAGTAAAGTTAATAAATAGGATAGTTTCTAAATGTATGAATAATTTGATAAATAGTCCTATCTTGATGAAACTCTTAATGCAGAGTTTGATTTATTTGTAAGTGGGAATTGTGATGGACGTCATAGTCAACTTTCATCTCAACAAAAATCCAAACACCCTACGTATGGCCAGAGTCTTTAAAACATCTAGTGACATCATTTTACAATATGATTAATGAAATTAATTACAAACCATAACTTTTGAATTCATTTACAAACTCAATCATGAATACATTTAGTACAAAATTTGAGGTTTATTACCTGGTTTGTAGAAGGATGGGCAGTTTGTCCTAGCGATCTAAATAATTATTTATTTAACAAATTTTTTTAAATCTTTTTTTATTTTGAGCACTAAAATTCTGTTAGAGTTGAATTAAATTTGAAGAGTTTAAGAACAATATAACTTTATAGGTTTTCAAAATATTCTGTATATGATATGAAATTTAAGCCAGTTGGTTTTAGTAAAGACTTTCAAATGGCAATTTACACGTATTTACAAATCAACTATAATTTATATGTAAAAAAAAAAAAAAAAGATAGGCTGCATTGAAAGACTTTAGGAATGAAATTACACAATTTCACGAATTTATAAATTCGTGTATAATGTGCTGAAATGGAATATCTTCGGCATATTCTTAGATTTAACCAAGTTATTTGATACGGCAAACCACATAATTTTTGCCCTCAGTTCTAGCTTTGACAATTCTGAGTGAAGCTAGGTTAGGTTTTATATAACAATTTAACTTTTCTTAGACAAGATTGGTTGAACAAGACAATCTACACTTTTTTCATATAGTCTTGGGTTAGATCCCTCTCTTTTATACTCTCCTATCAGGTCTCTCTCGACAAACTCAACGTTATTAGCCTATTCTAAGACTAGGGGTCTATATTTTATGTTCTGTTCTTTTTGTATTTTTAGGGCTACTGACTGAGAGATTTTTCGCTTACAAAATAATTTATTTTTTCTGAAAAATTAGGTTTTTATGGGTTCCTTAATTTTTAAATAATGTATTAATTCTTCTAGATAAGAGAAGACAAATAATCTCTGTGTCATTATTTATCCGATGTCAGAAACATCAATAATGGTGTTCCAGAGGGATCGGTACTTAGGCCATTATTGTTTATTATTTATATTAATGACATCGTTATAATTTAAATAGTGTTTTGGCACTTTAACGCTGTCATCAGCCGTAAATCAATGACTAAGAGAAATTGACAATCGATACAGTTTTAAGCTTATAATCCTGTTTTTTTAAACACAAAACTTTCATTAAATGTTAATCAATTTGTGTTTTTAAAGGAAAACCTAAATTGTTTAATGCATTTGTTTAACACTTTAAATCCTGCGGGTAGTGTTAAAGAATTAAATTAATTCTTTTCTGGTTGTTAATTTATGAACATTTTAATTGGAAATACTTGTGTTCTTTATCAAAAACATTAAATAAAATGTTTACGTTCTAATAACAGTTAAAATTTGTTCTTTAAATGTGATCAGAAAATTATAATTTGTAACTTCTATTCTTTTTGTAATTTTGCATATTTTTTTTGTGAAAAATTCATCTTTAAATGATGTTATTTTTAAACCAGAAGCTGGAGCCACTTCTTTAAAATTATTTTTGTAATTTTTGTACTTATTGAATGAAACAGCGGTCACAGATGTTTCAACCACTCTGTATATTTAAATAAAGATCTAAACTTGCTTTGCTCATAAAACAGTATCTCAGCGCAAATTGAATTTTATTAAAATCAAGCGTTTGATGATAATGATAAACGTTCAACCCCCCCCCAATTTTTCCTTAACTATAAAATTTATTTACCAAGATTTAGTATATGAGTTACGATTAATAATCTTCAGATTTCAATAAAATTTGAACGAAATTGGTAGAATCGGTTTTGAGAAATTACGTATATTATATATCCGCGAAACCCTTGACATAAATTTTTTATCTATAACATAAGTTTCCTAAATATATGTGAACTACATACAGAGTGATTGATATAAATGTGCCATCTGTTTATATCGAAAATATTAGAAATACTTTCAAATTCAAACAGCCTTGAACTTTTTATATTGTCTTATTTGGTGGTTTTTAAATTTGTCACTATCAGATATTATTCTAATATGGAAGTCAACTTATAGAAATATTTACTTTTGATGATGGTTTTAGATATTACCCTTGATTTAGAAACTTTTGTTCATGTGTATGTTTTGCTTAATCCTACTGTTTAGAAGCTCAAAATAGTGAAAAACAAGATTTTAAGCGTTTTCAGAGTTCCATTTTTGCACTTAAAACAGTTTAACCGAATTGATTTGTCTGTGCAGTTCAAAGGTGTGGATCGAGTTTAATTAAAATTTCATATTTTGGCCGTAATTAAAATTGGAACATAGATTATAATTTAATAATAATAATAGTAATGCTATAGTTTTAATAAAACTAAATTATAATTAACTTTGAAATGTAAATTTTTGTATTTACACTGCAAAAATGTATAATGTTATTGTACATTGTTGTTATGATTATATTATTATAGCAAAGCACAAAACATAATAGACACAGTGTATAAAGGAATCTTTAATAAAAAATTTAACTTAAACAACGATAAAGAATTGCAACACTGTATTTTTTTAGAAAATATAGTAATAGGAAAGATTACTAGGTCTAAATTACATGTTTTCAATCAAATCCACCATTTTGAAACAGTTAATTGAAAAATTGTAAGATTTTTTAAACTTCAAATTACTGGTTAATTAGGAAAATTAATTAATTCATTCATTCATTGTTCACTAAATACCTGCCACTTGAGTAACAAAATTTATTTTGTTGATTTTCAAATTTCAAATAGTTTTTAATACATATTACTTTTCAATTTTAAACTCAGTTCAACTGTTTTAGGTACAAGAAAATGGTGTTTTAAAAACGCCTAAAATCTTGTTTTTCATTATTTTGAGCCTCTGTAGCTTCTAAACAGTTGTATGTATAAAATCATATACAAGAATAAAAAAAGTCTTAAAATTATGTCTGGAATATAAACCAATCTAAAATAAGTATTTATATACGAAATTTTAAAGTTGGGCGCCATATTGGAAAAATGACTGATGGTATAACAATTTTAAAACCCTCAAATAAAATAACAAAGATATCTGGGGAACTGAGACTTAATTTTTTTTAAATATGAAATACTTACCATGTAAAATATCTAGCACACTTATATTAATCATGCTGTCTGTATACGCCATGTCAAAAAGAGTGATTTTTACTTATTAAATTTCTCTTAGTAGAAATTTCTATTAAAATTAGTCATTATTGTATGCAAATTACAAGATGGCTGCAATTAGTGGTAGAGCTAACAACTCGAGACGAATAATATTTAGATTGTTTTAAAAATATAACTATTTAAATTTGTCCATCACACTTTCACCCCATTTAATGACACCCTTGATGGTGCAATTAAAATAATATCAGTCTATATAAGAAACTTAAGTCAGGTCATGGTTGCATAACAAATCAATCGTAAGAGACAAGGCCGGTGCGAGGTGAAGCGATATTATATCTATATTTAATTATACAGGATTGAACTGTCCACCGACTGGCGGAGTTATTGATTTATTCAACAGTTACTACGAATTCTGTGTGACTAAGCTATCACGTGTGCATTGGTTCTGTTTCACAATTAAGTGAACAAATGTTTTACAAAAACCGGTGTCTAAAACGAGCCCAAGTAAATTGTGTTTGATTAAAGGTGCTTTTTTTCAAACTGTGCCCAATGAGTAATATTTTTCCCTTACGATTTTGCACCCAGGTTTGTGTCATTAATCTTAATATTTCACTAAAATTTGAACGATATTACGTATTTTATAACAACCTCATGGCTGATTTTTTTTGTCACGAACCACTATTTTTGAAGAGATGATCACAAATATCTCTTTTTGCTGGGTTATTGAGAAAAGTTTGATCAAAATCGTTAGAACCGGTTTTGAGAAAATTGTAATTTCGTAATTTTCATTAATATAATAGGAAACTTACCGTCTCCAATAGTCAAGAGTAGCGTTATTTAAACGACGGCCGTTTCGGCTATTCTGCCATTATCAAGTTTTCAGGAGGAGTCACTCCGTTGTCATGAACACTTAACACTTAAACACATAGTTTCACATGCATCTAAAATAAATACATACATTAATGTCACACATTAAAACGATCGCATATCCGGTATGCCCACTGTCTAGCGCTGTTAACTTGATAATGGCAGAATAGCCGAAACGGCCGTCGTTTAAATAACGCTACTCTTGACTATTGGTGAGTTATAATAGTAATTATAACTAATTACTATTATAATTATATTAGTTTATATTATATTATATTAATTTATAACAATAGTCGGTATGGCAAAAAACATAAATTGTGATTCGTAATTTTTCTTGTGGCAGCTACCACCAAATTTTAAATTATCAAAATAAAAAACTCTCTCGATATACGGATATTCAAAATTGCACGCCAATATTTCGGGAGCTGATTCTAGAGGTAAAAATTAGGAAAAAAGTTTATAGCCTATAAACATAGTGCGGGAAACGCTTCATTTTACGTTTGTCAGCCATTTTGTGCTAAAAAAAAATTAACGATAACTTTTGAAAATAGTAATGCTGAGTTTAAATATGGTATACTCATAGTTTATGTTATTTATTTAATCAGTATACCAAGATGTAAAGTTTCATCTATGTAAATATTCAAAATGACTGTTTATAATTTTTAAAGTCAAATATCTAAGACACCTAAATTTTACGAATATTATAGAAGAGAGAAAATATTTATATTTTTAAAAAGAAAAATCAAATTCCATTTGTAATTTTTCTCCAACTTGAAAAATAACCAAGTTATCGTCAAAAAAGCTGAAACGAAAAAAATTGGTAATTGTCAAGAAAACGCAAAACATTGTGATAAAACAAATTTTTTTATTTTGTTATTAATAAAAGTCGAATTTCAATTATCTGCATTAATTTTGTTCTTGCCTAATTTAAATAAATTTTCTTAGAATGAAATTTTTACATGTTTAATTACAAAAATAAATTACGAGAGATGTAACTTTGTAACTTGCTAAGTTTTATCGATAACTCAGTTTTTATTATTTAAAAGTCTGTAATAATTAAAATTTAAAAAAGTCAGTCTAATTTTTTGAGTACGTTACGATAAAAAATATTCTTTTTTAGCATGAGTTATTGACACTGTATAGTAAGAAATAACTCGTAGGCCTATCATATTTTGTGTTTTATTAGCAATTACTATTTTTTTCGTTTTAGGGTTTTTGACGATAACTTGGTTATTTTTCAAGTTAATGAAAAATTTAAAAACCCAGTTTATTTGACTTAAAAAAAAAAAATTTGTCTCTTCTAAAATATACTCACGAGATATTTTAAAGTTCTCGAGATATTTAACTTTAAAAAATATAAAGGGTCGCCATTTTAAATATTTACATAGTAAAGATTTATATCTTGCTATATTGATAAAAAATAGCATAAAATGCGTATACTAAATTTGAACTCAACATTCATAATTTCAAAATTTATCAATAATTTTTTAAAACACAAAATGACCGACAGAAGGAAAATGAAGCGTTTTTTTTAAATTAAAGCGAATTTTTAGCTTTAAATTCAACTCCAGAAATATTGCCCTCGAATTTTGAATCACTCTGTATTGTCAAAATATGACCATACACCAAATTTTATTAAAATTACTTCCCTTGTTTAGGCTGTAGACCACTACACATACGACAAATAATAGTGAGTCAGAAATCATTCAAAAAACCATTTAATAAGGGGATCTTAAAATGGATGTGTCTCCAAACACTGGACATCCGTTTCTATATTCATTACATAACTGAATTTGTAAAACAAGATGTCAGTCGATTCTTCTCCTACGGATCGGAAATAGTTGCACCTTCTGTGCAAGTTTGAAGTGTCAGCTTAGCAGAGATTCAAAGAATTGGGGGGGGGGATTGTAGGGTCTGAACTATTTAGGAATATCATCTGTATCGCAAGATGCTTATCCAACTAATGTAAGAAATTTAAAATCTAAACATATATTACTTCAAAATAAACTGGTATGGCTAGAAAATAACTGGATGAATTAAAAAAGAAAACAATTTTTACATTGGGAACTTATCACCTTCAATATACACTCCTCCCCGAACCCCAAACCCGCTCCGAATTTTCCATTGTTGGAAGCAATGCTACAGATCATCGTCTGAAGTGGCATCATCATCTCTGTCGTTCCGTCTACAGACTTAAAACGTGTTCCTATCAATGCAGTTTTGAATTTAGGAAACAAAAATAATTTACACGGAGCAAAGGTCAGGTGAGCAGGGCGAGTGCTCCAACAGGGGAATTCCATACTTGGAGAAAAACGTGTTGATTGACAGTGCGTTGTCTTGGGGAAATGATCCATGAAAGATTTTTCTACACGTCAGCCTTTTTCTTCGCACTCGTTCATTAAAGGTGGTCAAATATTTTTTGTAATCCATTTAATTTACAGTTTGACCTTCAACCAATATGAATGATCCGTTGGGTATCGAAAACATGATCATTATAGCTTTGAATTTCGACTTCCTCATCCGTGAATTTTTTCTTTAGTGAGTTTAGTAGATTCTGGCTATTCTGGGTTTAGTAAATCTCTGGATTTAAGAGCGACTGTGAAGGGAAATTACATAATGCAAACCTTTTCTGCAAGCTGTTGGTGGTTTTAGAATATATAAGTAATTCTGCAGTACATACATTTCATTGAAATCAGTCCAATTCATCTCCAGAATAATTAAGGAAAAATTATAGACCAAGTTATATTATATCGTGGAACTTTAGGTCTTTTGAGACTAGAGATTTGTTTTTTTTTCTATATTACAGCTATTATTTTTGCATAAAAATCAGTGAATTTTAAATGTAAGAGAAAACTTTTCAATTAATTAAGCTGTGGAAAAACATTGCAGAAACTTTCTCCTTTATCCATCCAAAGAAATTGATGTGCGCCAGCATGGTACTTACCCAGCCCATCATAAAATGTAAGATAAGCAGCTAAATCTAACGCCCAAAAATAGGTTTCATGGAGTTTGTAGTAAAGGTTAAATTGTCTGGTCTTGATTAAAACAGTTGTTACACAATTTTCTGAACTTCGAATTGTGTACTCCTTTCTTGACGTCACTAGCCTTGACGGATCTATATTAGAAAGTATCCACTGGCTGTGCGTCTCGACCCTTACGGGCCTCTAAGCTGTACATGTTTGACAGAGTCTCAACTCGCTACGCTCATGTAGGTGACTCGACTCTGTCGGATATCCTTAATTATATTAATTTCATCTATTCTTGGAAGGTCAGGAATAGTTATTTGACAATAACTATCCTATTTATCATTGTAGAAAGGTGGGGGTAGTTACCATTACATACAGAATATGCAAATGTGTATCTAATTTAGTATGTTATAAGTTTAATAACGCACGATATATGAACAAAAAACTGCTATAAACTGACAGCCATTATCAAATTTTTAATTATATCTTCTCAATTTTTGTAGAGTCTTATATGCAAATGTTATGATCCTATCTTAATTTTTGTGGCGGCCATTGTGTTTATGTACAGATGGACGGATGGACGGATTTTTTGGGTTTCCTGACGCCATGAAACATGAACACCAGTCAAAGAACGATTACCAATCTTAACATAATACTCCGTAAGTAAAACGTATTTAAAAAATACAAAATTATTTACTATATTAAATAATACTTTTAAGACATCTTGAAATACATAAACGCATTCTAATTTTCATCGTGACCCTGATCTCCAACAAGTAGAGTTTTGGTTTATTCATACTACAAAGTGCCTGCTGTATATTTCTACTACACACTGCGTACACATTAAATTTACTTGCATGTAGAAACTGTCAGGCAATGGCCTTGTCTTGTCTCAAGAAATCGATCACCTAACATTGCCTATGTCAAATTCTTTCGTCATTGAAGATAACCTTAGAGAACATTTAATGTTTGTTCAGAAATTATTTTCAACTACTGAATTTCTGTTTCTAAAAATGTAGGTGTTATATTACCAATAAATGGTAATTATTCAACCCTTTCCCTGAAATTTAGTTAAGAAATTCGTTTATTACCTACCTTATTTTGAAAAAAATGTGATCATTTAGATGTCGCAAATCACTTTTGAAGTACCAAAATCCATTACTCAAGTATAAAAGTACGAAGTCCAGATCTGGTTAGTTTACTACGAATGAAAATCCAGCTCTGGTTACGAATGCCTACGTTAATATTTATGACTACGTTCTTCAAGTTAGTAAATGTCTCATCGTTCGATGTTTATTATGGTAAAAACTATATGTTTTATTAGGTCTGGCTAAGTGACTAACTATATATATTCTAACGATAATTATTATATTATAATTTCAGAGATTTTATATAAATCAAAATTATGAATTAATTAGTCATACCTTGGATTGTCAACACATAAGGAAAGTTATTAATGATGAAGTCCAAATATTTTCTTTAACATTAGCTATGAAATATCTAATTTTATTTGAATTTATATTCCAATTACTTTTGTTTTTTATTTTACACTATTTGCTCAGGGGGAGCTCTTTAATGAACAATTAATACAGTGAGTGAAATTTTTAATAATACAGACAATTGCAATTTTAACAATTTAGTTTCCAACTAAAGTCTATATTTAGTACAATACCAAATCCACTTTTGTTGTATTCCTATGTAAGTAATCCAGTGATGATAGTTGAGTGAAGAACTTTCACTTTATTACTGGTTAACGATGTTCACCAAACACTACACTGTACTACGTGATTTATCAATAAAATGATTCACTTCAAATTACCATGAAGATGCACTCAACACTTTGTAGATGTACCTCTTTAGTACTGCAACGAAGATTACTAAGGTGTTAAATACTTTTACTTTGTAAAAACAAACACGGTTAAAACATACGTGTTAAAAAACAATTATTACATTACTATTACTATAACTGGAATTATAACTTATAGGAAATACTAATTTCTACATTAGGAATACTTTTGGCGTTACTTCGCCGACCCTACTGTGAGTTTTTCTCAAAGACTCCCTATATAATTTTTACTTTGTCGATGCTAAAAAATACTTATTCCCTCTCTCTTAATTTACTTTAACCAATGAACGTAAGCAGCTACTTTTTGTCAGCCAATCAAATTTTAATGTTTCAAAATTGTGACCGTTTAGAAAACTGTTGTCCCGTTACATTTTATGAGTTTTGTGTGTGATTGTCCTTAAGTTTCTAATATTATAGTTATTTAAAACAACTACGCAAATTTTATTAATTTTTTTTATTATTATTTTTATTTCAACAATAGCACTTGGTTGGGTCTTCAACGATAATACAATCGACCTTGCCCTTAAATTTAGTTAAGAAAATCATTAAAATCGTTTATTATCCACATTATTTTGAAAAAAATGAGACCATATTAGATGTCGCAAGACACTTTTGAAGTAGCTAAATACATTAGTTTAGTAGAATATAAGAAATATAAAAGTACGAAATCCAGTTCTCGTTATGAATACCTACGTTCGTCAAATGAGTGAGTGTGAGATCGCTTGTTTTATATGACGTTGTATGATTGAGAAATAGGTTTGGGTAACTAATAAAAATAAACCTAATAAAACCAATAATACTGTACTAGCTGATGGCCCCAGTTTCATTTGGGAATAGTTGAGATAGTTTTATAAAGAAATTATTTTTTTAGCACTACCCTAATCGTGAAATAAATTATGCAACAAAAAAAATTGTTAAGTCATTGTTTTGAGAATGTTTTCAAAGGAAGCTTTCTGTGCTTGAACGTGTCCCATTATCAAGGCGTTTTTGGAAAGGAAAGAAGGAAGCAGAGACTATGTTCTACGAGCCGAGCCTGCGAAGGCTTGTAGAATCAGTTCTAAATTTGTTAGGACGATTGTTCTTCAAGGGGCGATAATGTTACACAGGTTAGAACCTCGGGAGAACACTCATAAAACGTCCAAAGATTTCTTTCCAAGTTCTTTTTTTTACTAGACAAAGCAAGGATTAGGAAGGCCTTATAGTTCATCACTAGAGACGGGGGAATTCATCATTTGCCGGCTTATTATTTGTGTAAGAAGTCTGAAGATTGCTGAACATTTTATACCAGAGTGTGACTGTCTCAAGTGCTATTGGGAACGCTCTAGATGTTGTAAGTTCAAACCTAAGCAAAGGTCTTGGAGGTAACTATGATCCTACGATTTGATTTGCTTGATTAGTTAGTTTTGAAAGGGGTGCACAAAAAGCCAGAAATGGAATGCTCCCCAACCAGGAAAACTGTTTTTTTTTTATAACACGAGAGTAGCTGTTTGTGTAATTAGAAGATTCCGTGTATTTTTTCAATAGCAGGTAAATTAATTATTCCTCTCCTTCAAATTGTTTTTAAGATGTCAGACTAGATAGTTTATTACCAATTTGTTACTCAACACTTCCATTTTGTAATTTGACATACAGACAAAATTGAGTAAATTATTTAATGTTTTCATTCAAACCCACATACTAAAATCATGAGACAAATTTAGATACAACTCACCGCCATGAGCATTCCTCGCTGATCGAAATAATCTCCCACGGGCATGACGTTTTTGTAGAAGTTACCGAGCTCCATCTTCGCCAGACTGAGTACAACTTGACCTAGCTTTGCTCCGTAGTCTATCTGCCTCTCGAGAACCTTCTCTCTCCATGCTATCAGAATGACGCCGTTGACGATTTGAATCTGTAATAAATAACACAATATTAGAAAAACAAGAAAATGAAAATAACAACTGTCGTGAGAAAAATATAGGTACATATTCCGCCCCTTGTGGTAGTTAGACCATGGGGACCTTTTCTCCACTAATATCCAAAATGGATCTATTGTGAAATATCCACGACCTTCATATTTTTCTTACGAAACCCATGAAGTTAAAAGAAAATAGTGCTTGTAGTAACATAAACATATAAACGGCCGTCTGTAGAACCTATTTAATTGAATTTAGATAATTTTGAAATCTTATTCGATGTTAAAGTAATACTGGTTGGATTAAAATGGATTGCTTTGTACAACAGTTTTATTAACCAATAACAGAGCAAAAAATGAGTGGACTGTAACGCAGTATTAGGTATTTTTTTTACTGAAATTAGCAATAAATTTGTAATGTTTTAACTCGTAATTAGTTAATTTTAAAAGACTTTGGGCAAACTGTAACAAATGTTTTCTATTAAAGTAGTATTTATTTTTTTCTTCCTTTGTTAAAAACTCTCTCGGTAATTATAACCTTAATAAAAAAGACATAATAGCGTTACGATTGGAAAAATACAAGAGTTAGTTAAGAGAAACCTGATAGGAAAAACGAAATAGAGGGATCTAACCCAAGATCTGAAAAAAAGGTGTAGATTTAAATAGCTCCTCTCAAGATGGCCAATCACTCAAAGTGAGCCGCTGAGAGTTAATGTAGCTTTTTTTATTTGTTTTTTTACATGAATGACTTGCCAGGATTTGTGCCCTATAAATCAGTCCTTTTTATGCAGATGATACAACTTTACTTGCAGCCAGTGAAAACTTGGATTGTAAAAGGAATAATCAATACTACTTTTGAAAGAAACTCTGGTTTACTAACAGTTACCCAGAAAACAATTTGTCTTCTCTATGTAAAAAACCAATCAGGAAAACCATTCAGTTAAATTACTGGATGTACGTTTGTATAGTAGGTTAAGTTGGATCATCATACAAACCGTAGTGTAAGTGTACCAAATTATCCAAGATAAACTTTTTATTTCAAAACTCAAAACATATAGCCTAGGTCGGAAAATGTTGTTAATGGCATATCATGCTTTTTTAATTCTCACTTAAATATGGCTCAATACTGGGGAAATTCTTAAAATGTTAAAAGAGATCTTTGCGCACAATGTATGCTAGAAGTTAGTAAATTTTCTTCTTGCAGAAAGCTTTTCATCGATTTTAAAATGTTGACTTTACCAAGTTCATTTTACAGTGTTTACTATATGTCAAGTCACTTTAATGTTCTTTGATAAGTTCATTCTTACAGTACAAGAAATAGAAATAGGATAAATGTTCCAAATGTCAAGGCCACAAAGTGTCAGCCCGTTATAATCAGATTAGGATAAAATTATTTAATATCTTACCCGATGAGGTCTAACTTTAGAGCAATATTTAAAAATGTTTTACAGGTTTGGCTTAAAGGAAGGTTTTGTATAGTGTGATAGAATTTAAGGACTCCATTAAATCCTGACAAATCCTGGACTAAAATCATAGCAAATAATCTGTATTGGTAATTATATTAAAGGTACATGTTTGTAAATTGCCATTGCCTCATACTATTTGTTTTATTGTATTTATTGTCATATATATATATATATATACATATATATATATATATATATATATATATATATATAGGTATAATATTCCAATTGTAGTATATATTTTTTAACCTAATCTATAATAAGTGACAATGGCTATTATAATTGTTTAATGATAATAAAAATAACTAAATAAAATAGACGGTTTGTTCACGTGGTAAGCAAATCGAGTTCCCGTAGCTTTCGTGACCAGGATTCACTACTAATTGTAGTTCTCCTTTACTTTATATTGCTGGGTCAACACCGTAACTTTTTTAAACCCCCACTATGATTGAGCCGAAACCTCTCACACACATACAAGACAAAAGCTCTAGTTGCTAGATTATGGAGGGGGGTCTAAATTTAGCATGTAAACAACGTCTCGCGTGAAATGGTCGCAATATTAAAAAAACAGGTGTTTGAAACAGTTTTTAGGTAATTTATTTTTATCTAGAATCTACATACACCTACAACATAGCTCATTTTGGCTATCTACATATACAGTTGGAATTGAAGTTAGTGTTTTTTAGCAGTATAGTATATGATAAAACGGTACATATTCCAATTTCTACGCCCAAACACCCTTGGTTTAATAATAATAACTAGTCGATTCCAGTTAAGAAATTAACAGTTTTGTGTGTCACCTTTATTTGCAGGGTGGCCCAGGGTATAGCTTTTGAAATTATTAAGATTTCCAGTCGAAATTTGATATACACAATTTTTATGCAACTGTTTACCACCATACCATGAGTCAAAACCTTATCTCTAAATTTTCAAAATGACGGTGTTTTATATTTTTTGTAAAGTTAATGATTTTATTATACATTGTAGTATAATAATGATATACTAATGATATACTAATATTATACTAATGATATACTGTATCCAAGTAATAATTGATAAATAATTCAATCTAGAATAATTCCATCTATGTCAACTTATTATCTACGTACTTACTCTTGACGCGTTTCGGAACTTTATTCCATCATCAGAAAATCACTGTAATGTACATTTGTGTTTTGTTTGTAATTTCTTAATGTAAAGACGACCTCCAAGAGTGATTTTCTGATGATGGAAGAGTTCCGAAACGCGTCAAGTACGTAGATAATAATTACACATAAATGGAATTATTATCGATTGAATTACTTAATGGTTTTGAAGATATTCAATATTAAAAATTACAAATAGTCACCATTTCAACAATTTATAATGTAAAATGTTGATTATTGTATCTATACTGTTAAAAATGTAGCATTTATACCAAAATTCGATTTAAAATCTTAATAATTTCAAAACCTATTTATATTTTTTTAACTCAAAATGACCGACAGATGGAAGAAGAAGCTTTTCCGGACATATATTTACAGGAACTTTTGTCTTTATTTTGAGCACTTAAAGTTTGGCAAACATTTTCTGAACATCCTGTATATGATGGGTATTTAATCATACTGCATAATTCTGTACCCTCTTCACAGCCTACCTATTACTACTAGATTATTTGAATTAGTCACGCTATTTTGGATGAATACAAAAACAATTGATTTTATGATGCAATTATTCAGTTGATATACTGTATAACTTGTATTGTTTGATATTGAAAATTTAATTATTCACAATACTAAATATTATTTATATATAAATGTTTAAAGAAATCAGTTTTTTTTTTTAGTAATAAGACAACAAATACACAACAGGTAGTTTATATTTGTAAACATGTTGAAAAGTACGTTGGGAAATGACATCGATGTTACCGTTGCTAGGTAACAGGATTGTTGTTCATTTAGCGGTAAAATCAATGGTAATATAGTATGATACAGGACACTTCGACTGTGTGTCGTTAAACGTTACGCCTCCAAATTACAGTTTTTGTTGTAGAACAAACGATTTGACATGACATCACTTAATTAATATTCGTCAAGACGAAATTATTTAGTACTACACTTTCGGAGAAACTTTACACTCTAGATCGATAAAGAAATCGTAAGTTGTGAAATGACGTTTATGAATTTCTTCAGAAATATGACGTTTGTACGAAGATTTTATACAGAGAAAATATATTGAATGTAGATAATAAGCTTAATGAGAGATTGCAAATTTTGTGGACGCGTGTGTGTATATATATTGATAATACCGAGGGACCCTAGCTGCTTCTACATATATATTTTTTTATTTACACATTGTATTATACAAAAGTCCCTGCATACTTGCTTATTAGAGTTAAATTTTAAAAATAAACATTCAGGTAAACTGAGCACCAGATACTCATCATATTGACAACAAGGGTGACAATTCTGAGATACTTAGCTGAATCTACACCTCTCTTCATGTAGTCTTGAGTTAGATCCCTGTATTCATCTTTCCTATCAGATCTCTCTTGAACAACTCTTGTTCTTTTTCGACCCTGACGCTATTAATGTATTCGAGGGTTAGGAGTCTCTATTTTATGTTAGAGGTTTTCTCCTTAAAACAAACAACAACAAGTTCCAGATAAGAAGGAACTAACGAAAATTTTGTTAACAAGAAACACTAGAAGACCCTCAGAGGTTCACTTGAACTTTCCTCAGAGATTCACTGAATATGGGCTACTCTTAGATCCCTCTTTTTCATATCTCTTGACCAATTTTTGTGTGACGTCTGATACCAATTGTGAACGAAAGGTTGAGTTCTCGCCAACAGTATGATCACAATTTAACCTAGCGTAAGGTCTACAATTTTGTAAAGGGATACTACTTATTTCCCATGTTCATTCGGAAGTCAAATCCCTCAGGCCCAGATTTACCCATGATTAGTCCCAGCTATGAATTATCGAAATATAACTAATTATTAAATATACGTTCCACATAACTGACATAAATTAACTCAAAGGATTGAAGTTGGCCTTTAGCCATTCTCAACTCACCTCTCAACTCGCAAATAATTAATTTAAGTCTTCCGAATTGAGACTCCGGTAAAACACTGAAAGCCATGTGTCCAATTAATTAAAAAGTCATGGTGTGATTTAGAATAATAATCAAAATAAAAACGAGACAGGCACAAACACACTATGACTGACTAAGTGCACGAACTACTTTCATTTCTTTTTCCAGCGTAGTCTGCTTAAGATAGCGAAAACCAACTACCAAGACAGCTGTTCCCTGCCGTATTTTTTGTTTCCCGTTAAAGAAAAATATTTTGTCTCTAGAAAATATTTTGTAAAACTAACGGTTTAAGATATTCGACTTTAAAAAGAATAAATAGCCGCCATTTTGAAATGAGTAAATGTAATCGGTTCATTATTTTACTCAAATTGGGTTTGTATAAGCATAATTTTAACTTCACATCGTTTACCCTTATAAACACAAAATGGCCGCTAGATAGAATACTAAACATTTTAGAAAATATGACCACATAAACTTTTTCATTGGTTTTGTTGTGAGGAATAAGCTCCTAAAGTTTTGGAACCATTTTTGGGAACATCCTGTATACATTTTATATGTATTAGGTACATGTGACTTGTGGTAATTTTATTTAATTTAGCACATAAGGTTTGCTATATAAATATATCAACAGCAGAGAGAAAATTTATATTAATTATTATAATATTATCCTCATTAATGGGACAACAATTTTTGACATTTTTTCGGATTACAGTATTTAAAAAAAGTCAAACATCGATTGTACATTATTGATTGTAATGACAAATAAAAGAGCAAGACAAGAAAGGATTATGTCTCGTTTCTTCGCTAAGTATGATTCCGACAAACTTAACAGGATATTGATCATTGTTGGAGATAATGAATTGGTAAACAATAGAGTCCATCAAGTGACAGTTAAGAAATGCTGTTTGAAAAAATGTACAATTTACTCAACTAAAAGAGAATTTATGAAGGAGTTCTTATAAAGCTTTACTAGGTTATTGAACTGTGTTAGATACAATCATTTGGCTATTTGAATAAAGTTGAGAATAGATTTACTTTCACACAACGAATCTATCAAATTACATGAATTGTTCTAATAATTTGGAATAACTTTCTTACATATCACTGCAAAAAACAAAAATAATATCCTTCGCATTTCTAAAAAAACGTTTTTACTCATATGTGAGAAATGAAAATACAAAAATGTTTGTAACTATGCCCCCCCCCTCTGAGTTTTTTATGACAGAAGCGAAGCAAGTATTGGCTCTTATTTAAATATATACATATTTTTTTCAAAGACAGCGTCCATGGTTTAATTTGACCGACTTGACAACTAGAGAAATGACATTTTGATTTTGAATAACAAATAGTTTTTGTTTGGTTTTAGCTATGGTTAAGTAGGAAAATGTGGGTAATATTTTTACACAATTTGTTTGATTTATTCTCTCTCTCTCTCTCTCTCTCTCTCTCTCTCTCTCTCTCTCTCTCTCTCTCTCTCTCTCTCTCTCTCTCTCTCTCTCTCTCTCTCTCTCTCTCTCTCTCTCTCTCTCTCTCAACTGTTTTCTAAATATGAAACCAAAACACTTATTTCATGAAAAATCAAGATTTAAACTTAGTTACTGACCTATTTATTACACCAGATTTTCAAACTTTATTGCAGACAACTTGGCAGTAGAAGATGCGGTTTATAGAAGATTTTCTGACATTTACAAACATATTTTGGGGTTATTTTGCAATATTTTATTACGATTCTCGTCGTATCTTGAAGCGTCAATTCCGGGAATTTTTGAGACCATTCCCCCTGATCATATCGATCAATCCACTCATTAGAAAACTTTCGATTGCCTGATCTGAAGGTAATAAGTGTGAAGGGGCATCCTGCTGGAAAAATAATATTGTAGTAGAAAATCTTTGGACGAGAAAAGTAGAAGAATTATGCGAAATAACCCCAAATATGTATGCAATTGTCAGAAATTCTTTTATAAACCGAACCTACTGTTACCAAGATGTCATTGTATTATCACAGTTTGAAAATCTATTGAAATAGGTCAGGATACAACGTCATTTATCATTAATAATGAGTGTCTTGGTTTCTTATTTAAAAAGCAGTTTTTGTTTTATGATGTAATTTGAGTTTAAAAATGTACAATAATATTTCAAGTGAAAAATATACGACCTAGACTGGGAATCGAACCCAGGACCTTTGGCTTTACGGAAAATTCAAATAATTAAAAAATTTGTTCCATTGAGGTAAAAATCAAAATTTAGTAAAATACAAGTGACGCCAATTATTAAGTTTTTGCAGAGGCATAGTGAGAAAATCTTAAACATACAAATTCTCACGAATAGTAGGTTTATTTTTTCAAACTTGTTTCGACAACGAAGTCGCCATCTTCGGTGATGCACGAGCTACAGTAATTAATTGGTTTTTCGCCTTAAATAACAAGACAAAATGTACTACATATAGCTGGAAAAGTATCCTAGCCAGGAAAACACTATCGGGCACCATTTTTAAATTACAGATAAATTTTTCATGTAAATTATCATTCGCAACGGTTTATAAAACTGAGCTATAATTTACAATGTAGTTTAGTTATTGTAGCTCGTGAATTACTGAAGATGGCGGCTTTGTCGTTGAAACGCGTTTCATTAAATAAACTTATTATTTGTGAGAATTTGTGTTTCAGTTTAATTCTATCAAGTATACCAAAGTCAAGCTCAATATTTGTTTAAAGTAAGAAGGGTGTGGGAATCCTAGCTGGCAAGTCAGCTGATGTTTGTTTACAGCTATGATTTACGTATTTTAGGTTAGTTATCCAAAATGGAAATGGTTTCAGGCTCTATCTTGGTATCCTAGCTGGTTCTACAGTTTTCTTCATGTAGTCCTGGGTTCATCTTTCCTATCAAATCTCTCTTATTCTTCACTACACCCAGACGCTATTAGTGCAGTATAGGACTAAGGGGTTCTTATATCCTAACCTAACCTAACCTAACATAACCTAACCTAACCTAACCTAACCTAACATAACCTAACCTAACCTAACCTAACCTAACATAACCTAACCTAACCTAACCTAACCTAACCTACACCCAGACGCTATTAGTGCAGTATAGGACTAAGGGGTTCTTATATTTATTTTATGGTATTTTCTTCTTTTGTTTTTTAAGGTGAAGTACACCTCACTTATAATAAAAAACAAAACTCTGGGATTTAATTACTAAACATACATTTTATATAAGTAAAAAGTTATAAACTGGGTCAGATGTCCATTGTTATTATTGAACATAATAATCCTGGACTTTGTCCACTCTAATATTTAATCTTTAAATGTCAACTTGACCTTTAATCTTTGTACTAGGTTCTTGAATGCATCTATTAATATTTTTATTGAATAGTCTTAGTTGATTAGAACATGATGGTATTGGAATCATCGCAATAAAAATTCTATCACTGCGTTTATTTTCAATAAAAATATATACGGTATTCGGAAATTATTTAAAAATACAAACAAAACAATTGAGAAATAAGTACAAGCCAAAATGAGTTTTTTTCTTGTTGCTAAAAGGCAAAAAACCTCTCGTTACCTTTATAAAAAAAGGAATGATGTACAAGAGTACTCTAGTAGTTTCAATGTTGGAAAAGAACAAAAGACAGGAAAAACGAAAGGCATGGTTTTAAACCAAGACTGAAAGAATGTATAGATCCAACTAGCTCAAATCCAATTTCAACAGAATCGGCAGAATCGATTTAGAGAAATGGTGTGTCTTATAACTCATCAAGACCGATTTTTTTTATTTATAACTCGCGAACCGACATTTGAAAAGTTGACAACCAATAGGTTATGTGAAGCTATACTTGAGCAAATTTTAATTGGACGTGACGGGTAGATAGTCTTATCTGATCTAACACCCTTAGATTTATATGAGCTACTTTGATAAAAAACAACGTTTTTATTACACTTTTTTCTACAAGTCTAAACGAACTGGCAGTGTTATAATTTGAATTTTTTGGGAAGTAGCTTATACTTTTTAATTTTAGACATGTTTCTTGATACAGTATAACAAACACACAGAACACAATTCTCACAAAAATACGCCTAAGTATCAGACGCGTTTCAACGACAAGGTCGTCCTCTTCAGTGATACAAGCGCTACACCAATCAAACTACTGTTGATCTGCAGAGCCCATGCTTCTCACACGGACATGTGGAATATGAGTTCTAGTTACATATGGTATAACTAAACTACCAGTTATAGTTTGATCGGTGTAGCTCGTGTATCACTGAAGAGGACGACCTTGTCGTTGAAACGCCTCTGATACTAAGGCGTATTTTTGTGAGAATTGTGTTCTGTGTGTTTGTTATACTGTATAATTTTTCTCATAAGTCAAGCTCAACATTTAATACGGTATATGTATCTTGATACCAACTTAATAATTTTAAATAGAAAGAGTCATGTGAGTCACAGTTTTTCTCTGCCTGTTGATTTTTAAAAACAATACTGTACCACTTTTTTAATATCGGTCATTAACCGTATCGGTTAAAGCACTTGGATTCATTTTCAACTACGATTTGGGACGATACAATATTGGACATAACTAACTTATACTTATGTTGTTTTGTGTTTTTTTCATTTTTACACCTAAGTAAGATCATATTGTTTTCTACTTATAGTGAGTATGGGTCTAGCAATACCGTAGTACTTAGCTGGATCTAGACAATTTTTCATCTAGTCTTGGGTTAGATCCCTCTTCCTTTTCTTTCCTGTTTGGTTTCTCTTAAACAACTATCGTTATATTTCGAGTAATCAGAGTTATAGAATATTCAAGGCCGAGTGGTAGTTATTTATTTTCTTTCTTTAACCGTATAAGGTGACCGATAGGTTTCGCGTGAATTTCCACGAGTAAATCACGTGACTGAAAGATCAGCTATTTATTATTTAAATTAGTGATCCTCTGATTTTTACGATACTTGACTCTGTTTATCAGTAGAAAGGGACTGGGTTCCCCCAGTAAAATATATCATATAATTTTTATCAATGTTCTTGTTGTTTTAGTTAGATGTTGATATAAGACCAGTATTTAATTTTACAAGATTGAATACTTTAAAAATATAAACGAAAATCTTTAATTTATGTGTTTTATCGAACGAGGTTTTATAGTAAATGACTTGAGAACAACGGTTTGTACAGTTGGTATAACAATTAAAAGGCAGTGAAAAATAATGCCACGTACTCCTTCCCTGTTTAAAATTTAGTTTCAAAATGGTTGCCAAAAATTCAAAAGTGTAAAAATAAAGGCTACTGTGTACTTAAACAAATATATAGCAACTTTTAAGTTTAAATAACAATATATAGGTCATGTTTTAAAAAATATATAGAACTTACAAATTTGAATTTCTTTTCAGTCACTGCAATTCTATGTTCTGTTTACATTTTCTATAATTATGTAGCTTCTTATAACAATTAAGAATTTACAGTTCATGTTTAAAATGAACTTTTAATTAAAAAATTTCAACGTTTATTCAGTTTTAAACACTCTGATACTTTATTTTATGTACAATATTTTTAATTGTATTATTTAATTATGTTCTTCGAGGTTCGACCGCGTCAATATTGTCTGCACGTTGAGTACAGCCGACGTTTCGGGCACTTTACAGATGTCCATTCTCAAGGCTTAACAAATGTTAAGCTTAACAAGTCTTGACATTTGTTAAGCCTTGAGAATGGACATCTGTAAAGTGCCCGAAACGTCGGCTGTACTCAACGTGCAGACAATATTGACGCGGTCGAACCCTGAAGAACAGGATCATAATGATGTTTGTGACCGTGGAAGTCTATCGTTGTATTATAATTGTTATAAGTAATAATCAAAAAGATAAATACTTTCAGAAGTTCTTGCAGTGTAGGTTAGAATCCTAAATCAGTTGTATACACTATTTTGATTCTATTGATACATCTTTCATTGACAAGGAAAACATATTTCCTGTTGGAAACCTTATGGAAACTATGAACGAAATGAAATAGATTTATTAAATTGTCGTAAATAACGGTTAGTATTATTGTGATTTTGAACTGCTGTTTAACAATTATATGTTTAAAGGTTATTGATATTATATTATGTTACTTTATTATTATAATGGTTTATGTTCATTAATACTATGGATTTACATTTATCGTCTCTGATTGGGAATTGCGTGATTATTAGAAAGTCTTTTATTGATTATTTATTCACAGTGTTATATTTGAGTAGTTGTATATCTTTTAATGTATGTGTGTGTAAATGTGTATGTATATCTTTATCTTTATTTCAGGGAGATTTTATTTTTGGCCGTTTTATAAATTTTCTCAATTTTAAATATTAGGTAGTAATTTAATTATTCCTTTTTATTGTAATTTCTTAGATTTAGTTTTAGGCAATAATTTATTATTCCTGCAAACTACTAATTATTATTATTTTCTCTATCTTTTTTGGGTAAAACCAAAGACCCTTATAATTTTAAATTCGCGTCTGTCCGCCTATCTGTCTGTAAGAAACAGACAGTCTACGCAGACAAGACGATAAATCTTATGTTTTTTAAAATTTGTATTGTCCCACATATAAGAAAAATATACCGATAACAAAAAAAATTATCGAGTTGAAATTTTTTGTTTGTTTCAATTATTATGTTGGAGTTATTATGTTGTTGTGTTGTGTATTATTATGTTGTTTCAATTATTATAAAACTGGAAGATATACCGATTACGACGAAAAATTAATGTTTCGACGCTAGGTCAAATTTATGGTATCAAACATCATGTTCCCCCCCCTCTATTTTGAACATGGCGTGACCTACAAATCTCAAAAATATATGGATTTGAAATTGAATTTCAGTGTGACATCATATATTATAATTTTTTGTATGACGAATACAACTTAATTTAACCTCAAAATGAGAAATGGGTAGCGTATAATTTTTAAAAGCAGTTTTTTGTGAAATGTGAGAAACAATTGAATTTTCATTAAAATATGATTACATTTTCATTGATTTCTCCTTATTAGGGTCTGTATAATTTAAACTGCCGCTTAAAAAGACTGACTTAATACAAATACCTGCCCCTATATGCCTACGGGCCGTGTGGTTGTAGCACAGGCTTAAACCTTTCATTTCTTTATTATATTTTTTACCCTTAGTATTATTACTATTTTTAGTAGGCCTATATCTTGTACATTTTCATCACAATTTTGTTTTTGTATTTATTATTATTACTACCTGATGACCCCAATTTCATCTGGGGATAGATGAGATAGTTTTATAAAGAAATAATTTTTCTAGCACAACCCTAATGGTGGTGGTATGGAAATAAATTATGCCCAAATAGAGAAACACACCAATTTTGATCAAAATCGACCCATAAATAACAAAGCTCAGATACTTGTTTTAGGGGTGAAAACACCCTTGAAACGAAACATTTTAAAAACCCTTTCTTTGTACGCGTCTAAGGACCTACCCCAAACCAGGTTAAAAAAATTCATAGCTCTAGGCTTCTTCGATCCAGAGATATGCTTAACGGGTAAAAACACCCTTGGAGTGGGACATTTTTAAAACTCTTTTTTAGTAAGCGTCAACAGACCTACCCTAAACCATGTTAAATAATTCACAGCTCTAGTCTTCAATTGGATCAAGAGATTTCGTGATCAGTCAGTGGGTTTTGACTTTTATATATGTATAGATATTATTTTGATTTAACTTTTTTTAAATTTTTGTTTCATTACTTGTATATATTTTTTATTTGTTCCTACCCAGAAAACTGGGCTTAGTGTGTACTTTCTTATTTTATTGTAGCTCCGCCCATTTGAACTACACGATTTTCTTTATAGAGTTTTTAAGCTCTATTAAGAATACTATAGATTTACTATATTTTGGTGATATAATTTCCTAACTTTAGCAAATCACTTTCCACGAAGCTTATCTTCAGAGGCTCACTTTGGTGAGAACGGGATTGGCATCTACAGTTATTTTCATGTAGTCTTGGGTTAGATCCTTTTCTTTAAATTTCCAATAAGGTCTCTCTTGACCAACTCTTGTTTCTTTCCGACATTGACATTAACCTATCCTAACCTAACCTAACCTTACCCTGTTCTCGCTTGCTTATCTGTCATAACGATAGTCCTTTAACGTTACGTTGGTCAACGTTGGTCAACTTTCCGATAAACCGTTATTCTTACAAAATATTGTTGATGCTTTAGTTCAATGCTTAACTCTGTTAAATTTATGTTTTTAACAGAAATAAAACTGAATACAATTGAGCAACAAAACAGTGAGTCGATGTGTAAATATGAACATATATGATTTGAGTGTAAATTTGTGTAACTATTAGGTAGCTCGTTTCAACTTTGAACATTCGCTCGTGTAACCATTAGGAGCGAATAACTACAAAAGATTCACCATAATGTATGGAGCAATTTATCTCAATTTTCATGTTCGATTTTTGTCTAGTATAATTGACTTGTGAGAAATAATTGTTAATTAGTTATTCGAGACCAGATTATACCATTAATATTTATACAACGAATTTCTGGAATATTTTGTTCTTTTTCTGTTAAAAAAAATCGAATAAAATTATGATATCCATTATCAGAGATCATTTATTATTACTGTTTCAGAAACTATTATTGAGAAAGGTTATTAGCAAATTAATAATTTAGAGATTTTAGCTGTTGTGATCGTTGTCATGGTAACACTGATACCAGAGACCATCGACCCTACCCATTGGAGTATTATGTCGCTATTTTTTACCGCTGTTTTCATATACCAAAGCCTGCTGTTGGTCTAGTAGAGCTCTCACTTGACGAATGAGTATATGGGGGTCAAACATTTATGGTGTTGACCCAGCATGGTTGGAATTTGGAAGGTAAATTGGTAACGAACTCTGTTTGAGAATGCTTTATCGACTGTGCTGGGAATATCGATGTGCTAACCACACTTTAACCGTAAAAACTGTCTAGTAATCTATTTACGGATTGTTGCGCCATGAATGTTTAGTGCATATACACTGATTGTTTCAGACCTCCCTTATCAAATATCTTGTTGAAAACGGTTTGAGCTAAGCATTTTAGGGGTAAAGTCAAATTTGAAAATGGATTTATACAATATGTTTTTCGAATTTGGCAGTCTAAAGGGTAATTTTATTAGAGGTCAAGTTGTACAACATTATAAAGGGTTTTTTTTATATATATAACAAAATTTTATTATAAAAATGTTTTTCTTATCTTTCACCGTTTTAAATGGCGGACTAAAATATTTAAAATATTAAATTTTACGTTCATTTGCATCTTAATTATGATTTTTTATTAAAAAAATAATTATGAAATCACTCATTTTAAAAATAAGTGCCACATTGGCAAATTTAAAAAGTATTAAAAATTCCAGACTTCAATTTTCGAAAAGGTTAAATATCTATCTAAAATTTGGAATTGTTTAGTTTTAAATTCAAAGTGTTAATAATTCTTTCGGTTTCAAAATGGCGTCCAAAAAAATTCTATTTTACTTTGGTACAAAGATTAACTTATTCAAATTTTAAAATAAGATTTGTTTCCTCTGATAAAACTTATTTCTATGCGAGTTAAGGATTAACGATTAACCAATAAAATATTTACAATTTATATTAATTTTTGAAAATCGTCTTACCTTATTTGAATATTCAACAACATCCCTCATGTTTCTAGGGTATCCTGAGACTAGGTAGGTTTTGGCTGCTGGGGCCATCTTCATTTCCAACATTAGAACTTCCGTCACTGTCCTACTTGACAGCTGATTGAAGTCTTTCATATCTGCTGTAATCACAAAACGTATTAAGCAACAGATATTTTATTTAAATTGAAATTTAAACATATAATGAAATAAAAGAAATTTTTCTACAATAAAAACTTCATTCTATAATGTACTAGCTGATGGCTCCTGTTTCAACTGGGAATAGTTGTGATAGTTTTATAAAGAAATATATTTTTAATACAACCCTGATGGTGATGCTATACCCCAATTTTGATCAAATTCGGCCTATAAATAAAAACTTCGACCCAAAATGTGAAACCAACATTTCAGAAAATTATATTTATTTTTTGTAAAAAAAACAAAACGGTGGATATTTGGAATAAGAACGTTTTCGGAAAATGTTATTTTTTTTATCCCGACCCACTGGATCATTTCTTAAAGTTTGGCAGCTTATTTACGGGACACCCTGTGTATCTCAATAATGAGCACATTTTTTGAACCTAGTTGCTTAACATAACATCAATAACAATTTATTAATGTGAAATATAAAGAATCAGCTGTAATGTATAAACATTACATTTGATTATAACATTTGGTAGCTAGGATAACGAATGTAAAACGTGATTTAATTGTTCAATAAACTTGTATTTTTTGCTACCAGTTGGCCTAATATTCTTATGAGGAAAAATATTTCTTTTAAGTGCTGATGAATTTAAATTAAAGTTTTGATATTTATTTCGGCCAAAAATATAAACAAGTATTAAATTGGTTTGATACAATTCTGTAAATAAAACTTAGCAGAATCCCCATTTAAAATACATGGGATTATTGTTTTCGTTATTTTTTTAAGGGGATAAACCTTAAGGTCCCCTCCAAATTAAAAATAAGAAGAAAAGGGCATTCAATAAAGATTCCATCCATCGAATACTCTAATAGCATAAGAGTCGGAAGAGAACAAAAGTTGGTCAAGAGACTTGATAGAAAATATGAATGATAGAGTTTTAACCCGAGACTACATGAAACAGCTGTAGTTCTAGATATGGTACTTAGGGATTGCCACATCCGTACTTTGCTAGATATTTTATTAATTCTACAAATAAACGTATTGGAAATCACCATATATTTAACAAATTGCACACAGACAATTGTACTGGTGTCAGATAGGTACTGAAAGGGTTAGAATTTGTATTAAAATTCCCTGCATACTTTGTTATTCGAGTTAAATGTTAAACTGACCACCTTCAGACACCCCTATAATGTCAACGGGCGTGGCAAATAACTGAATCTATCCCTTTCTACATATAGTCTTACGCCAATTTCCTTTTTTCACCTTTCCTATCAGGTCTCTCTTAACCAACTCTTGTTCTCTTCCAAATCAGATGCTATTAGAGTATTTGCGTAATAGGGGTCTTTAATTTATGTTTTTTTTTTAAAAGACGAAGATGAGACAAGTTTTACCTGGGAATACTATAATCACCAATGAATAGCGCAAAAATTACCTCAAATTTCTAAAACAACGAAAAATTAAAAGTTTTAGACTAATATTTTCATCGAAGTTCATTTAAAAGTAGTCATCAAAATAAAGATGAATTTTAAGTCACACCCATCCATTTTGTGGTGTTTTCTACACCACCGTTTGCCCCTTTAATTCCGGGAGCAGTAGATCTTAGGGTTCCGTGGCATTGCGGGTTGCCGCATAACAGGTTGCAGATTTACCTGTAATCCTAGTCTGTCCCAGCTAGTTGACATGTCCCGAAGTAATTCATGACAACGAGATCCGACCAACGCACACCTCCATCCTTTACATCGATAAGTATTTAGATTTATTTTCTTGTTAGTAATTTCCCCCGATCTACTCTACCAAAATAATGACATACTATACCAGATTGGGGTGGGTTTTTGACCCAGTGGTCTTACGGTGTGCTACAAACTGTCATAACCGCCGACACGATATGATACGTGGCTAGTCGGCCATTTTGGCCCAGTTAGTTACGTAAGAACCACTAAGTTTTTAGAGCCAACCTCCCTGATAATTATTATATAATATTTAGTACAGTTTAATAATAATAATAATAATTTTGCAGGTAAACGCGCATCAATGCTGGCTGAGAATTGCGTAGTTCCCGGTCCAGGTCCTCCTATTCAAAAGATCCACAACCTACCCTCATACACACACTCAAACCCTAAAAATTTCATTTGTGTTAGCAAATCCGAACCCCCCGCTACGAGTTGCAATTTATAAAATATTTTATAAGATTTTAATTTAATATACAGGGTGTCAAAAATTGTATGACCAAATTTCAGGAACTGATTGGGTACGATAAAATATACAAGAAATGCCATGTAACATAAAGCATCTTGCTTAGTTTACCTTCTACAATCTATTTGGTTTTTTTTTTACAGAAAAAGTTATAACCTGGGAAATAGTCTATTGAGTTCAGATTTGGTATACGCATTTTTTTTTCGTGTATCAAAAACAAAGAATTTTTGTATAATTTGAAAATGGCTAACATCTCGAAAACTGTTAAATTTATTAAAAAAATTTACAAGATACAAAACAGTATTCCTTTTTAATGGCATATTTTATTAAATATTTTAAAATTAAATATTTCCTTTTTAATTCAATATTTTAAACGGACGTCATTCAGAATTTTTTTTTTTCGGTACACTTATAAAACGTTCCATACAAAATGCTTACACAACATCTGAACGCAATATTTTGTCTATTTCCAAATTGATAATTAATTCTTATAAAAACAAAATGGCGGATATCTGGAAAACTAAGCGTTTTCGCAAACATTTGTATTTTAAATTTTTTCTTTATCCTGACCGACGAAATCATTTCCTAAAGTAAAGGTTATTTAGAAGAAATTTTTGAGTTTTTGGTTAACGAAATTACAGCTAAGTTCATTTTCTTCTACGATCATTTTCTTCTCAACAATTAACTTTGTTTTTCAATGTATAATTTTATTGCATTTGATAACTTAGTATATTTTATAATTTAGAATAGGTTTTCATAATAGCCCAATGTTCTATTAAGTTATGTAATAATGATGTTTTCATTTCTATCTACAGTAAATTTTTACAAATGATCAGTGATTTATGAGAGCAAGCATGGAGGTTGGCGTGTAAATAAATTAGCTAAAATTATGTTCTACGCATCATATCAGTTTATTAGTTGCATAATAAATTTTAAACTTCTATATAAAATAAATAAATTTTAACAACACACCATTAAAGACAAAGTGTATTTTAATAATGGCTGACATATTAAAAGTATAAAGGTTCTAATATATTATGCAACATTTCGTAGCAATTGTGGAGGAAATTGTCACAAATAGTTACGTTAGGTTAGGTTGTTTTTGGTTAGGTTAGGTTAGGTATACAACAAAGACTAATCGCAAAGGTTTTTATTTTTAGAAATAGATATTTTTTATTTAACTCCATATGTCGACTATATTATTTTAATTTAAAACTAATATAATGTAGGCTATATTATTTTAATTAAAAATTTCTATAATTATTGGTTATAAATCAGTTCCACTACTTGTAAGTTTTATGTAAACAGTAAGATGTGATTTGATGCTAAAGTCAAATCTTTCTAGTCAACTCCGAGGCGGGGTTCTCGGTGTTGTGCAATTTTTTCGTCTGTCAAATTTTGTTTTCTCAAGGGTTGACACTTGTCTCACCCTCGTAAAACACCAACCTGGCGGGCTGTGTTTTTTCGCTAAATTCCAGTTGTGCACTTTTTTTTTCGTGTATTCATTCATCCGCATGAATCCAATTCAGTCTACTGTGCGTAAAGCAATTTCATTTAAAAAATGCATATTTTATGAGGTTTGCAACGTTATTTGGATTTTAAATCAGTAGTTTTCAATATATCTGCTAAATCTCCATTTCGAGCCTAAACATATAACCTTTAAACATTCTCTATGCAATTTGTATTAACAATCAATTTTCCCTTTTAAAATAGATTTATTTCTGTACTATTTTGACAACAATTGCTTATCTTGTGGGTTATATTTACAGCCAGAATTGCAGATATTTGTGTTCAAACATTTTAATCACTTTCTAATTAGTTTTACCTCATGCCAAAAATTTAAAAAAATCAAAGCGTTGTGTAATAATTAAATCAGAAAGGTAAAAATGTTTTCTTATCTATTGTTGAGAATTATATCAGACTATTAGCTGATTGAAACGTACAATCTGACCAACATAACTTGTCAAAATATATAAACGCCCTTCTACAGGGAATCGACCACCGACTGCTTTCATTTCTCACCATTATTGATAGGGGAATACTGTTTGCCAACTATATAAATATGCTTATTTATCTAGTGTTATTATAAATTAAAAGTGGGTATTTTTTTCTTTTGGAGTCTATTGTAGTCTTTTTTTCACAGAGACTGAAATATCGTAGAATTGAGTTCAGATTTGGTAGATAAATTTGGTACGTTACGTTTTACAAGTTTTATTTGTGTATATTTTCAAAATGGCTGCCGTTAAAAATATTTAACGTTGAATATCTCAAAAACTTTAAAAAATATCACAAGTGACAAAATATTTTTTCTCTTTTAAAGACAATTAAAACAAATTTCATTACGTCAATTTCATTATTGTCCTTTGAATCAATATTAGAGTGAAGATTCAGAAGTTTTTTAATGTAAAACCAAATTAAAAAATCGCTTTAATACTAAGTAAAATAAATTTATGCAAAAATTAAGTAACTGTGACATTATTTATTCATAGGCTGGTAGTACGAACAGCTGATTAAACATTCAATTTTGCGGTATTCATAATATTTTTTTGTTAATTAAAAACTAAAAATGCCTTTTCAATATTCCAAAGATGAATACGCAAATGTAATTTTTAAAGTAATTATGTATTGAAGCTTACCCTAGTTTTTAGTCTCTAAAAATCATACACACTTAAACTATTTACCTTGTTTGTCACTAATCAGATATTCTTTAACAACGCGAAACAATTTTCAAGTCTAAAAATCCATAAGAAACTTACAATTTTTAGACAGAAGGAATTGAGGCTTATTTGGGTTATGACGAATGTGTACAATGACAACGTGAGTCATGTTTATGACTGCATTACCAGTCTGGGAAGGTAATTACACACACACACACACACACACACACACACACACACACACACACACACACACACACACACACACACACACACACACATACACACACACGCCATGATTTACGCTAATGTAACGTACAGCGTATAACATAAACATAGACTGCAGTCACAAACTTGATTCACATTGTCATTGTACACATTCGTCAACCGAAAAAGGCCTAAATTTCTTCTGTCTAAAATTGTAAGTTTCTTCAATATTAATGGACTTTTAGAATTGAAAATTGTTTCGCGTTTTTAAAGAATATCTGATTAGTGACAAACAAGGTAAATAGTTTAAGTGTGTATGATTTTTAGAGACTGAAAACTAGGGTGAGCTTCAATGCATAATTACCATTTATGTTTAAAGGTTTTGTAATGCCCCCTCAAGCAGAACAACGCGAATATCGGGAAAACATTCCTGACATATTCCAAATCATAAACCTTTTGTTACGTAATTTCATTGTTTACTGGCAAATAGGTAATTTGCGCTGTATTATGCGTCTTGTTTCACTTTTCTGGTGAATCCTCCACACACTCAAATCTAGTTCCACATTTTTTACCATCAATATTACAAAAATAATTTCATCAGGGTCCCTCTTACAGTTAGGGAATGAGGACATTATAATATAGTATTTGTTCTGAGGATGTCTCTCGCCCTCAACTTTCCGAGTAGCTCCCTCCCAGGATCTGGTTTTAAAGTTATTGGACAGTATGTATTGATATTTGTATGTTCTACATTATATATTTGAGTTAATCTACTCTAGAAAAATCGTACTTTTTATATACACAAATAATGACAAATGTCCAAATTGTCCTTATTAGGCTTTCATCGAATCACTTGGAGACAGTCGGAACTTAGCCAAGATGCAAAATAGATTATAGTGGTGAGAAATCAATGAAATAGATAACAAAAACCATCTCTTTAAACTATATTAAATATAAAAACGTGTAATACCGTTTTGGTAACTACGTTGAATTTCATTGTTTTTTACGAGTTATGTATAACCTTCTATGAACTACGTCATGTGACTTCATTTTTCTATAATTTCAATGTTTATTATAACATAAAATCAATTTTCTATTACTGAAAGTATGTGTTTGATAATACTATATGGAGTGAGTTTAGATAAAACGAATAGAAAAAAGTAATAAATGACTCGAATGTCAATTATATTGTAATGTGGGAGGAGTCGTGGAAATCTTCACAATACTTTAATGTATTAAGAGAACTGACACATTGAAAGTGACGTTTATCGATCAATTATATTTTCTTTTTAAAAGGTGAATTAATAAGATTAAATTTTGTGTAAACGTACAATATAAAAATCTACAATAAATCTAATTTCAATATAAAATGGAATTATATATTACTAAAGAGCAATTTAATTGGTAGTTTAGATAGTTAAATATATGTTGATTCACTAGAACTTTGTTTTGTATAATAATTTATTATTAAGGATTGCATAAGCTTAAAACTCGTCTAATGATGTCTCTGAAGTTAAACTGCTTCCTCAGATTTCAAAATCACTGTTCCCCGAGTCTTATCCCTGAGTGATTGGCTGAAACCTTGAGAGTTATTGCAAAGAACATCCGTAGAGGACAAATTTCATAACATTTTCAACTTTATTTGTACAATTACTATGTTATCATTCTCGGTAGATGCACACAAATTCTCCTGACACTGAAGTATGATCCAATACTTTGGATGATGACTTTGAAATATCATCTTATATTTATATCGTGGAAAATTGAGTTTCTTTCAAATGACGATTAAAGTTTCCACAAGTGTTGCTCATTGCAGTGAAGAATATAGTAATTACCTTAACTGTACTAAGACCTACAGTACTGTACGACTGAAAGATGGATTGTGACAAAGCAATTAATACATGCGAGGGTAAGATAATTGAATATGTATGGATCGATAAATGATGATGAGGTATAGAGAATAAGAACTAATTAAAATTAAAGTGCTGTAAAGCGAACCTAATTTACTGGTTTGGATGGGCAAACTTGTAAGAATCAGGTGTCGGACATATGAAAAGGATTTATGAGAAGAGATTTTCCAAAGAGGTACTTAAAGGTTACCCAGGAGGAAAGCAGCTTAGAGGGGGATGTTGTTAAGGAGGACCAAGAAGAGCTGCCGACAGACGAAAGTGACGATTGGTTATTGTTGAAGGCAACACCAACTTTAAGTACCATGGGGGTAAGGTAAAGTATATTACTAGAATAAGGAGTGATACCGTAAGTGACAATATCTGTTGATAATGCATCTGCAGAGTAAAACATACAGTTTATCACCTTTTAGTTTCAGGCAGAACTTAACGGCGGGCAATAGCTTTACTAAATGCACACTGTTCATCTTGTGATTCCGCTCCTATGGAATGGACACATCAGAACACCTTCTGTGCGGGTGTGAGATGTTTGCTGATGCGTTTGGTAAGTCAAGGAATGTTTGTGAGGAATTCTAATCGGGTGCTATATTTATATAAATTCTAAATATTTTGAGTTCTACCCTTTGCCTTGTGATCCGAAAGAGGAATAAAAACCACTGCTAGTGATCAGAAAAACACTATTTAATAAATAAATTGAAAATATTAATTTAATATTTCGTTAACCATAATTACACGTAAAAAACTCCAATAATTGCAACATTATTTATTTTTTCCCTGAAATACCCTGATTTACGTTTCGATAAAATAGTCATCATCAGAGGGTTTTTCAGCTAAACATGTATGTTTAATCTAATATAATTGATGCCCTACCACATCACACACTTCACAGTTTGCTTGCGGCAACGTTAGGTTCGATCTTGACGTGGAGGGTGAAATGGGTAACCTTACAAAAAAGGAGCTAAGGTTACCTTTACACCCAAATTAAAATATATTTTTTACAGAGAAAAACCGTTTATAATTCAGTAAATTATCAGAATTTAATCAATTAATTGGCGTACAAGTGTAAAACAATTTTATTTTTATTTTCTATATCGAGCGTTCAACAGGACAACTCGTGCTAAAAGGGAGTTAAAGATTCAGGAGTTGGTTCAATATAGACTATAACAATTAGATAGACGTATTCTTGGGTAAGGGTTTAATCGAGCGTCTAATAGGTCAACAAGTTCTGTGATAAAGTGACGTTTAATCAATTGTTCCCGAGGGAATTCAATCATCACGATCTTTCTGGATGTATGAAATTAAATATCAGTCCAAGACCAACGACGCAGTGTGTTGTACAGCAATTTTTGACAGCGAATGGAAGTCTTGATTACTTGATAACTCGACCATTGGCGTGTTTCTAACTTAGATGGAGTCACATCTAAAATTGTGAGTTACTGTATTTAAAAATTCGTTTTGGTTGCCAAAAACGTACGGACATCAGATAGTTATAATTCAAAAATTTATATTGGCTGTGGAAGAGGGTTCAATCCTGTATCATTTTTTTCTTTTAACACCCGAATCTGCATTTTTGGGGAGATATTTTATTGAGGTCTTTATAGAGACAACACTTTTGCAAAATTTAATGAAAACCATTTAGCTAATTGTGAGAAAATCATAGTTTTTAAAATTTGGTCTTACGGAAATTTTGAATTTTTGAGAAATGAAAAATGAAAAACGGCTAAAGATATGGCTAAAATAAGTCTACATACAAAATTGGATCGGAATAGGTTCCACTTTTCGAGTGCAATAAACGTACACATAGAAAGATAAATAAACAATTCCAAAAACCAGTTTTTTAAGGTTATTTGACTCTTTAATCACACTAAAAATTACGTTTTAGGAAGATTGTCTTTTGTTTAAAATCTTTAGAGGCTTAAAAAATTTAATAAAAAGCGGTAGATCATGTTTTGAGAAAATCTAAACTTTGACCTATTGTAGCCCTCAAACTTAAATTATGATATGATTAAAATAAAATCTGCTGTCTATATATAAAAATATGGTTCGTGTACTCGTTTTGATTTTTGAAATGAGAGACGAAAACAAACATTACACATTTAAACAAGGGGATAGATGCCGTCATGGTACTTACCCAGCCCCATCATAAAATTTAATTCATGTAGATCTTAAATGTATTGCCCAAACATTGGTTTCTAGTGAATTTTAAGAAATGTTAAATTATATTGTTTTATTAAGGGGTTACGCAGATTTTATTATTTCCGTGATTGTATATCACTCATGTAAACGTCATCTGTACATATGTGACGGAGACTCCACTATCTACGATCGTATCGATGGCTTGCTCTTATCATATTATTCTTGAGAGGTTAGGGTTCAAAAATACACGATAATAACTTCACTATTTGTCATCGTATAGATATTGGGTTGGTAAAGAATCCAAATCTACAAATTTGTATATAATTTAGCGTGTTATAATTTGAATAACAAACGAGATATGAATAACAATATGTTTGAAATGGCCGCCATTTTGACATTAGATTTTTTTGAATTTAAATTTGATTCAGTATCGATTTACATTTGACAGATTGTACCATATAGTCCGAATTTCATGTTTTTATCGTGATACTATCCAGGCTCTTCGAGAAACTCTTTCTGAGAAGACTAAATGTTATAGAAGATAGGAAGCTCATACCTGCACATCAGTTCGGTTTTCGGGCAAAACATTCTACCATTGAACAAGTTCATAGAGTGGTGGAAATAATAGAGGAAGCTATGGAGAGGAAACAAATTTGCTCAGGCGTATTTTTCGACGTGGCACAGGCGTTTGACAGAGTCTGGCACTGTGGGCTGGAACATAAACTAGAACGGGACTTACCGGAGCAATTCCACAGAATTTTGAAGTCATACCTTTGTGAGCGACATTTTCGGGTTAGATATGAACACGACTACTCACAAATTAAATCAATCAATGCAGGAGTACCTCAGGGAAGTGTTCTTGGCATTGTACTGTACCTTCTGTTCATTAGAGACATACCAGTTAATGAGAATTCCACAGTAGCGACTTTTGCTGACGACACAGAAATTTTAACAGTGGGTGACAACATTTTAGAAGTCACAGAGAAATTACAGAGTGCTACCAACGCAGTAAGTCAATGGACAAAAAAATGGAGAGTTAAGGTTAATGAAGCAAAATCTGTGCATATAAATTTTACGAACAGAAGGTATGAACCAGCGCCAATAACATTAAATGAAAGGCAAATAACATATGCAAACAGTGCAAAATATCTCGGAATGACACTAGATGCAAAGCTCCGATGGAAGGAGCACGTAAAAAAGAAAAAAGAGGAGCTAAAGCTCAAATTCAATAATATGTATTGGCTTATTGGAAGAAATTCCGAACTTTCAATAAGCAACAAAATACTGTTGTACAAGCAAGATCTGAGGCCAATATGGACACAACATGGTGCACCACTCTGGGGATGTACAAAAAAAGCAACAGTAGAATAATACATGTTTTCGAAAATAAAGTATTGAGAATGATTGTCAACGCCCCCTGGTATGTGAGGAACGACAACATACATAAGGACCTAGGCATTGAATCTGTGGAGGAAGTCATCAAGCAGCTCTCTGTTAGGCATCGTCGCAGGCTAAAGCATCACAAAAATACAGAGATTGTCAAATTGCTGTACCGTAGTGACAACATCAAAAGAAGGCTGAAAAGGACCAAGCCAATGGACCTCTCTAGGCCATAAACACATCGGTATCAGCCGTCGGACTGCACCCCAGCACAAAGTGAACACATAATGTATAAGAAAATATGCTAGATGAGGCACACATCAGTTGTAATATAAATAAATAAATTTGGCTTGGTTACGTACAGAAGACGTATATCGAAAATCACGATTTGTTTTGCGTTTACCAAACTTACACTAAACTACTGGATAATTAAGAAAACTCAAAATCGCTTACCATACAAAAATTATCTAAAGAGAGCTTCTTAAGTACCCAGTAAATGATCCGAACTTAGTGTGACCTACAAAACAAATTATTGTAGTTTCAATACAAACTGTCCAAAAGTTTTTGTGTGTGATTTAGACTAATTGCATATTATACTTCGATAATCATAGTGCAAGTGATATTCATCTATTGTTATAATCGATCCGTACATTCATGCATAATTAAATGAGTTTAGCGGTGAAATTTCATGACTCATATGATTGCGATATGTTCGAGTCACGCTATAGCGTACCGTAACGTATTACTATTGTTTTGTTTAATGGTATTTCATTATAGAAATGTAATTTATTATTATTGTTATTACATTTTTGTATTCCCTCAAGATATTCACATAAAAAATAATACATATATACAACTATAATAACTAAATAATGTATATTTATAATATTAATATAACGTGCTTACATGTGAGTAAAATTTTTATATAAAACCTGAAGATGGGAACTTGTTCCTGAAACGCGCGTAGTATTACACTACAAAAAAATTGCAAGACGGAAACAAGGTATATATATATATTATAAATATACATTATTTAGTTTTTAAACACTATTGCAATTGGAGACATAAAAATGAACTATAATATAAAATAACACAATACTTATTAAATGTTGAGCTTGACTTATGAGAAAACTATACAGTATAACAAACACACAGAACACAATTCTCATAAAAAAAATACGCCTAAGTATCAGACGCGTTTCAACGACAAGGTCGTCCTCTTCAGTGATACACCAGCTACACCAACCAAACCACAACTCCAACCAAGTTTTGGTTTGGTTGGTGTAGCTGGTGTATCACTGAAGAGGACGACCTTGTCGTTGAAACGCGTCTGATACTTAGGCGTATTTTTTTTTATGAGAATTGTGTTTTGTGTGTTTGTTATACTGAACACAATACTTCTACAATACAATATAGGCCTACATTTACCTGGATGGAAGGGAATAAAATTAAGCAACCTTTAAGGCAAGCCAGTTTAGAGGTTAAAGAGTAATTATTGTAATAAAATGGAAATAAATAAATAAATAAGAAATGAGTAATAGGGATTTACGGGAGCAGTTAAATTTATAAATAAAGTAAAATATACTAAGGGCAAAACATTCAAATTAATATACATGAGAAATAATCAAAAGCTGAGAAGAAAACAATATAAGAAAGCCAACACTCACATATTAACTAATAAAGGTTTAACAATGTTTTATATAGTTTTTTATGTACCATGTGTCTCAAAAGTTCAAAATAACTTGAAACCGTCTCTATTATATATGTCCATATTGAACACTATTGGGATTAAAACATTATGGCTGCTATTTAGTAATGGTACCAACCCCATTTCTCTACTTTGACAAAATAGTGAAGTTATTGTTAAAAATACAAGCGTAGCGAGTTAAGTCTCCTTCACACAAAAACAGCATCGAGACTTGCTAGGGCGAGACACTCACACGAGCGGAGCGAGTGGAAGATTTGTGGAAGAAGGAAACCTGTGTAACAACTGTTTTAAACAAACTTACTCTACTGGGTAAAGTTCCTTGATCTACAATAAAATTTAACATTTCCTACAAGGTCCAAGAAACAAAACTTTGGGCTTTATAACAGCTGGTTGTACAACAATGTATAATGGTAAGAATGGAGTAGTATTTATATGGAGGCAACAACTTGTTTACATTTTGTGTATGAATTTGAACGGATATTCAAAACTTGTTGTAGGGGTTATTATCGGTTCTTATTTCTTCGTTTTGGATCCACAAAAATTAATGGAGGCTATTATATTTACATTCCTCACGAAAATTTGCTAATATGTAAAAAACTAAGTGAAATAAATAATTAATTGTGTTATTGAAATTGTACTGAGGAAGATTGAGAGTGAGTGAGAGAGAGAGAGAGAGAGAGAGAGAGAGAGAGAGAGAGAGAGAGAGAGAGAGAGAGAGAGAGAGAGAGAGAGAGAGAGAGAGAGAGAGAGAGAGAGAGAGAGAGAGAGAGAGAGAGAGAGAGAGAGAGAGAGAGAGAGAGAGAGAGAGAGAGAGAGAGAGAGAGAGAGAGAGAGAGAGAATAAATGAAACAAATTGTGTAAAAATATTACCCACATTTTCCTACTTAACCATAGCTAAAACCAAACAAAAACTACCGGTATTTGTTATTCAAAATCAAAATGTCATTTCGCTAGTTGTCAAGTCGATCAAATACTATTAAACCATGGACGCCATCTTTGAAAAAAATATGTATATGTTTAAATAAGAGCCAATACTTGCTTCGCTTCTGCAGTAAAAAAGTCTTAAGCGTAAGTCCTATGATTAAAATTGAGCTTTTATGGCGGTCAATGTTTGTTTTTGTTATTTGCCACATATTCCTGGAACGTATTATTTTAGTATTTGCGATTTTTCACACGTAAATCGAGTTTGGTCATTAATCTTCACATTCCTCTAAAATTTGAACGAAATTGGTAAAGTCAATTTTGAGAAATCGTGTATTACATAAACAGCTCCAATGACCGATTTTGTTGTTGTTTTTTTACTGGTAACTCAGTAACCTCAATTTTTGGAAAGATGGCTACCAATTGATTGGGTTCTAAGTGGCTGAACTTGAGCAAAATGCGATCAAAATCATTAGAGCCATTTTTGAGAAACTCTTATTTTTTCTTTGTTTCCTTATGACACTACCCCTAAATTTTTAGTCAGTAATTGGATTAATATCAGTCCATGCGTTTGGACTGTAAAACGCAGCACAAATAGTTTTACTGCAACAGCTTTTCTGGACTAAGGGGAAATCAAAATGGATATATCCTCAAGCTTCCTTCTAAACGTATAAAATTATTCGTCTTTTATCTAGGTCGCTTCGAGAATTTAGCACCTAGCTTTTGTTGGTTAAAGTTTACATTAAGAAAACTAATTGCTTGTTGTTTAGTTTGTTGTGTGTGTATTAAAAAGTGTGTTGAGTATATTGAATAATTGTGTTGGTAATGAAGAATATGTGTAATTTGTGGTAAATTTGTTTTATTTCTTTGTAAAATCATTTTGAGGTTAGGCCTAGACTAAATTTGCTTCCAGGTAAATTATCAGATTAGAGAAAGTAAACACTTAAGGTATATCACTTTCTTATTTATCTATACAGTAAGCAATGGCTTCTTGCTGCACGTATCACATTATTTGTATTTTATCTAGGTTACATCGGCAGATCTATCAACTACCTTTTGTTGGTTAAAGTTTACATTAAGAAAACTAACTGCTTGTTGCTTAGTTTGTTGTGTGTGTATTTCAATATGTGATGAGTAAATTAAGATTTGTGGTGGTAACTATGAATATGTGTAAATTGTGTTAAATTTGTTTTATTTCTTTGTAAAATCATTTTGAGGTTAGGCCTAGACTACATTTGCCTCCAGGTAAACGATCAGATGGAAGAGAGTATAATATTAAGGTGATAATATACCTTCTTATCTATCCAATACAGTAACCACTGGCTTCTTGCTAAACGTGTTCGTCTTTTATCTAGATCGCATCGGGAGATCTATCAGCTAGCTTTTGTTGGTTAAAGAAAAATAATTGAATGAAATAAGTTTTTTTATAGCTGAGTTTGTTGTGTGTGCATTTAAAAGTGTGTCGGGTATATTAAAGAGTTGTGTTGTTAATTAAGAATATGTGTAGTTGTTTGATTTATTTGTAAAGTCATTTTGAGGTTAGGACTAGTCTACATTTTCCATCCAGGTAAGAATTATGACCAAATTATTAGATCAATTCATTTTATTTCGTTTTAAAATCTTTGTTCGGTATTATTACGATACAATCTTGTTGAGCACTGTGGTGAAACTCACAATAATGATTCGAATTTGCCCCTAACCACGATCACTAGAAACTTTAAAATAAAACACAATAATTATCTGATTAATTGTTCTTTATTAATTATTTCCACTAAATGCCCTTGTGTTCCACTAATCAGGTAATTGTGTTTTATTTTAAAGTTTCTAGTGATTGTGGTTAGGGGCAAAGTTGAATCGTTATTGTGGTATTATTACATTTTATATTTTTGCAAAGTTGTATTTGTTAGTTAACATTTTCTATTTAAATAAAAAATATTTGCATTTTATTAGCCTACGCCTACCTGGTTCTAGCTTGTTAGAATTGCTCCTAAAAGTTGAGAAAATCTATAAATGTTTTAAAATGGGTAAAGTTTATTTTGAGAAAATCGTAATTTTGAGTTTTCTTCTTATGGAAGCTACTTCATTTTGAATTCTAAAAAAATGAAAAATAATATCCCTAGACCTGGTTAAAATATGCCTACATACTAAGTTTATTCAACATGGATCCACTCAGTAACTGGACATTCGGCAGACACAAACAGCACTTTTTTGTATCAGAGAACCTCAAAACACAAAACAATCAATATCTCATTAATGACCCAATAGATAACTTTATCTCTATTACATGTAAGTACGAACGTAAATTTATAATTTATCACAACAGTTTAACCCTAATTGCCTTTAGTCATTTATCTTTCGTATCTCATTAACGATGCCGTTCTATATTTCAATACAAAATCCTTGTAAAGGTTACGGCAAGAAAGGACGAAGCTTAAAAAAACAGTATTGATTATCATTACAAGCTGTTATCCTTGGTGTAATAATAGTAGGTGCAGCAATTGTAGTGGTCGTCTTCACGGTCAGTTTGTGATTATTGATTTGTATTTATTTGTAAGAATACAATTCTAATACAAATTAAGGAGTCACTTTGTTATTACACACAAAGTGGACTACTTTTTTTTATTGTATAGGCATATAAAGGACAAAAAAAGAATCTGTGGTTAATCTCTGAATATAAATAATCTGTACAAAAACCAAGCACAAACATTTTACTCACCTATCCTTCAAAACTAAATAAAAGAGTCAAACTTATGCTAAAATCAAACGGAATATAAAACTGGCGTGTAGAGAGAGTTATTTTTATAAAAGGAAACTTGGTTTACCTACAGACCCTACTGAAGAGAAATAAATGAAAATGCAATCCATTTATTAATGGCTATTGAATTGTTTCTCTCACAACTAACAAAAACTAATTTTAAAACTTACACGTTGCAATTTTTTCATTGTGTGGTGAAATTAAGTTGTTTTCGTCGTATAATAAACTATAATATATATGAATTCGCATTGAAATTTAATTTCAATTCCAAAAAAATATTCTCAGATTTCAAAGTTAGGCCGTGTTCAACTTAGGTTAGGTTAGGAAATTCGCATTGAAATTTGTTTGATTGCCAAATAATTTTTCTCAGATTTTTAAGTTACGCCGTGTTCAAGTTAAGAGGGGGGGGGGGTTGATATCTGACAATTAACATATTAATTTTTTTGTAAAAAAAACATACATATTTGTAATAGGAATAACTACTAGTTTTATTTGATATTTCACGCATAATATACAGAATTTATCATTGTGTAGACCGGTTGCGACTTACAGTCATGGACCGATGAGTTTTAAAATAAACTAATTCCGAAGAACTAGGAGAGTCGACAAACTAGAGTCACTTCGTCACTCTAGAGTCGACACACTAGAGCCGACACACTAGAGTCGACACACTAGAGCCGACACACTAGAGTCACTTCGTCACTCTAGAGTCGACACACTAGAGTCACTTCGTCACTCTAGAGTCGACACACTAGAGCCGACACACTAGAGCCGACACACTAGAGTCGACACACTAGAGCCGACACACTAGAGTCGACACATTAGAGTCGACACACTAGAGTCGACACACTAGAGTCGACACACTAGAGTCACTTCGTCACTCTAGAGTCGACACACTAGAGCCGACACACTAGAGCCGACACACTAGAGTCGACACACTAGAGCCGACACACTAGAGTCACTTCGTCACTCTAGAGTCGACACACTAGAGTCGACACATTAGAGTCGACACACTAGAGTCACTTCGTCACTCTAGAGTCGACACACTAGAGCCGACACACTAGAGCCGACACACTAGAGTCGACACACTAGAGCCGACACACTAGAGTCGACACATTAGAGTCGACACACTAGAGTCGACACACTAGAGTCGACACACTAGAGTCACTTCGTCACTCTAGAGTCGACACACTAGAGCCGACACACTAGAGCCGACACACTAGAGTCGACACACTAGAGCCGACACACTAGAGTCACTTCGTCACTCTAGAGTCGACACACTAGAGTCGACACATTAGAGTCGACACACTAGAGTCGACACACTAGAGTCGACACACTAGAGTCACTTCGTCACTCTAGAGTCGACACACTATAGCCGACACACTAGAGTCGACACACTAGAGCCGACACACTAGAGCCGACACACTAGAGTCGACACACTAGAGCCGACACACTAGAGTCGACACATTAGAGTCGACACACTAGAGTCGACACACTAGAGTCACTTCGTCACTCTAGAGTCGACACACTAGAGCCGACACACTAGAGCCGACACACTAGAGTCGACACACTAGAGCCGACACACTAGAGTCGACACACTAGAGCCGACACACTAGAGCCGACACACTAGAGTCGACACACTAGAGCCGACACACTAGAGCCGACACACTAGAGTCGACACGACACACTGAGTCGACACACTAGAGCCGACACACTAGAGTCGATACGCTAGAGTCGTCACACTAGAGCCGACACACTAGAGTCGACACACTAGAGCCGACACACTAGAGCCGACACACTAGAGCCGACACACTAGAGCCGACACACTAGAGTCGACACACTAGAGTCGACACACTAGAGCCGACACACTAGAGCCGACACACTAGAGTCGACACACTAGAGCCGACACTCTAGAGCCGACACACTAGAGTCGACACACTAGAGCCGACACACTAGAGCCGACACACTAGAGTCGACACACTAGAGCCGACACACTAGAGCCGACACGACACACTGAGTCGACACACTAGAGTCGACACGACACACTGAGTCGACACACTAGAGCCGACACACTAGAGCCGACACACTAGAGTCGACACACTAGAGCCGACACACTAGAGCCGACACACTAGAGCCTACACACTAGAGCCGACACGACACACTGAGTCGACACACTAGAGCCGACACACTAGAGCCGACACACTAGAGTCGACACGACACACTGAGTCGACACACTAGAGTCGACACGACACACTGAGTCAACACACTAGAGCCGACACACTAGAGCCGACACACTAGAGTCGACACACTAGAGCCGACACACTAGAGCCGACACACTAGAGCCGACACGACACACTGAGTCGACACACTAGAGTCGACACGACACACTGAGCCGACACACTAGAGTCGACACGACACACTGAGTCGACACACTAGAGCCGACACACTAGAGCCGACACACTAGAGTCGACACGACACACTGAGTCGACACACTAGAGCCGACACACTAGAGCCGACACACTAGAGCCGACACACTAGAGCCGACACACTAGAGCCGACACACTAGAGTCGACACACTAGAGCCGACACACTAGAGCCGACACACTAGAGCCGACACACTAGAGCCGACACGACACACTGAGTCGACACACTAGAGTCGACACGACACACTGAGCCGACACACTAGAGTCGACACGACACACTGAGTCGACACACTAGAGCCGACATACTAGAGCCGACACACTAGAGTCGACACGACACACTGAGTCGACACACTAGAGCCGACACACTAGAGCCGACACACTAGAGCCGACACACTAGAGCCGACACGACACACTGAGTCGACACACTAGAGCCGACACACTAGAGCCGACACACTAGAGTCGACACACTAGAGCCGACACACTAGAGTCGACACACTAGAGTCGACACACTAGAGTCGACACACTAGAGCCGACACACTAGAGCCGACACACTAGAGTCGACACACTAGAGCCGACACACTAGAGTCGACACACTTGAGCCGACACACTAGAGCCGACACACTAGAGTCGACACACTAGAGTCGACACGACACACTAGAGCCGACACACTAGAGTCGACACACTAGAGCCGACACACTAGAGTCGACACACTAGAGCCGACACACTAGAGCCGACACACTAGAGCCGACACACTAGAGCCGACACGACACACTGAGTCGACACACTAGAGTCGACACGACACACTAGAGCCGACACACTAGAGTCGACACGACACACTGAGTCGACACACTAGAGCCGACACACTAGAGTCGATACGCTAGAGTCGACACAACGCAGGACCCCAATTAAAAGAAAAAAGCGAAACAAAATCAATCATTTGCACACCACTGCCACCACCAACACGAAACCTCCCTCACCGCATGCACCCAGAAGCCGAAATCCCCTGACAGGCAGAGCATGCACTCATAGTACACATATCGGGAAGGTTCAGAACACGGCGTTGGGTCGCCTACATCATCTACCGAAGGCAGCGTCCACCAGCCGAAGCTGGAAACAAACCGACAAAGCCAAAATTGTTTTTAAAGTTTACAGACAGACGGACAGACATTCGCGTAAAATTATAAAAGTCCTTGGTTTTACTTACCTTACCCTAATAAAAACGATCTAAAACTAATCACCACCAAAATGTCAGTTCGGCAGTTTTCAATCAAAAAGTGAAAATGGACGTCGTGTTTGAACAAAAATGTTTATATAATTTAAATAGAGTCTAAACTTGCTTAGCTTGTGTGTCATAAATGAGTTCTCACCGTAAATAGTATTTAATTAAAATCGAGTTTTAAATGATGACGATCAAAGTTAATTTTTATTTTTTGCTTATTAATCCTGAAACTAATATTTTTTGACTTATAAATTTGCACGTTGTTTGAGTCTCTAATCTTCACAATTCACTAAAAATTTAAAAAAAAGTCTTTGTAACAATCCCATGGCCAATTTTTAATTTAGTTTAGGTTAGGTTAAGTTATGCTAAGTTTTTCCGATTACTCCACGAGCCTATATTTTTGAAGAGATGGCACACAATACCGTACGTTCTCTTTGTGTCCTTTCGTAGACAAAATTTCATCAACATCATTTGAGTCTATTTTGAGAAAATCGTTATCTTGTGTTTTTTCCTTATGGCAGCTACCCCCAAATTTTAGGTTATCAAAAAATAAAACAACTGCTAAGATAAGACCAAAATATCCCCAAATAACGAATTTCATTAAAATCGTTCCATATGTTTAAGTTGTAGAGTATTGCATATACCACAGAGATCATTGAAAAAAAAACATTTTTTTAAAGCAGAGATCCAAAACGGTAGATTTTTTGACATATTAATTATATAACTTACTCTATATTACATATGTGTCAAAATTTACATATTTTATTTTAAATTGACGCCGTTAATTTTGAAATATTGTGGGAATATGTAGATTTAAACAAAATGCATCTAAACAAAAAAAAATAAATAATCGTACTTTTTATGACTAGCCTACATTTAAATTTAGTCTAACAATTAATATTAATTATTTTAATAATTCTCACTCAAAGTTAAGGCGTTAAACCTCCTCCAGTGTAATATTATATTCAAAAAAATATTTTAAAATATTTCTTTAAAAACATTTTGTGTAAATAGAGGTTGTCCCGTTTGTATGATGCCAAACTTTGGGAAGTGTTTCTGGACATCAAAATGAAGATAAAAGTTCCTATAAATACGTGAAAAAGTGTTTTATTTTACTCAAAAATGGATTGAGATATTGACACCAACTTATTTTAGAACCAGGATTTTTATTAATACACATGTGAAGTGGATTTAACAGTTTGGCTAAATAGTCTTTTATATAGGCTACAATAGAAGATAACTTGTAAATAACATTGCTCTGGAGTTGCAAGTCACATTTATAATTATCGTGTATATTTTATGTGTTGCACTCCTACTCAATTCATCATAGTTTACATGTATATACAGAGATATATATTTAACGTAAATAGAAATTGACTAACACAACATTTTTAACATACAACTTCAATTTAAATAATTAAATAGTAAAAAGTAACAATTACCATTCCCAACAGTGTACTGTTGCAGTAGGTCAGTCATGTTGATATGAGTGATTCCTCGCTTCTCCTGCATCAGAGTATCACAATGTGTCACCTTGCCGCTTCCTGGACCTCCTGAACATAAAGGATAACACTAATAGTTTTCAAAGTATGCGGAACAGTGTTAGAAAGTTAAATTTTATTTACTCTAAAACAAATTGAAATCGGTTGGGTAGTAAGTATCGGATTGGATCAAACTTGACAAAGACAAGGAATTGCAGGGGTGTCGGTGTGCCAGGTTAGTTGATCAAAAGAATAGATGGATCATGAGATAGTCTTCCAGAGCACGTTCACAGTTAGTTACAGAAAGAAACATACCTGCAAGAATCGGTGGCATTACTTGATCCTGAGTAAAGGAAAGGTAAGATAAATTACGCGTCTCTTAAGAGGACACTTCTATTCGGAAGCACTTGCAAAGGATAAGAATATGTCATGGAGATGTGGACTAGACAATGAAATCGTTGGTGGCGTAGTTCTTACCGGCAAGAGGCTAAATTTGTTTGTAGGTTGACTTATATGAAGAGCTATTTATTAGAGTATTAAAACTTGTTGAGGGGGAGGGCCAACATTTACGACACAATGGTCTCAGCTGCAAATTGTGACGTATTGAGTCGGGATTTCAAGGATTTTTTTAACTCCTTTAACAGATTTATCTAACCTAAGTTATGTTTATTTTTTTATTACATAGGTATTGAATGAGTATGATGGTTGGATGTCAAAGTGAAGAACAAAGAAATTGGGTTTTGAAGGGGTATGGAAGATCTCTAAAACTTGGTGTGTGACATATGCGAGTAAAATACAGTTAGCAGTTGGGAGAGAAAGTATATTGAAAATTTGTAGTTGTAGAAGAGAATCATATACGACAATTGAAGATAAATCAAGAGTATTAGGACTTAATAATACAGATTAATAGAGTATGGGATTTGGAGAGGATGGATGAGAACAGAAATTGGGAAGAAAATACAACGGAGGGGGACGATAACATGATCGAGAACGTGTGAAAAGACGATAGTATAAAGACCCTCAAGTCAAGATTGGAGAATGAAAGTTAGGAATAGGAGAAAATGGGCGATAGTTGTGAGAGGTTATGAAAGGTAAGATAAGGAATGGAAGACTAAAAATCTTGAGAGAAAGGATGATAGCTGAAGTAATATTATCTGTTGAGAATTTGACCTCACAAAATTAAAGAGTTGGGACTTCTCATCAACATTACTCTTTTATCAGAAGTAATAACATATTTCTTATTGAACAGGCTGACTGGACATTGTCCAATAAAATTTTACCAAATTATATGCTAACAGTAAAACGACACACCTATTGATTCTTCTCTTAAGGAAAGCAGATCGTACAAAGCACCTTCTGTGCGATAAAACCTAAAGATTTACCAGTCTCGAAGCAAACTTTGTAGAGTCTTTAAGGGATTCTTAAAGTCCAACGATTCTTATTTGAAGTTGTGGGAAAATCTAGAAGGAATTCCTCAATAGATCTATTCTGGGTCGCGAAGGAGAAAGGCCTAGCAATATCAAAGGACTATCTAGTTCACCATTTACTTGATGTCTCCAATACGTTCTTGACCTTCTGACCCCAACATGTAAATGTCCACGTATATTAATCATCATCTGTTTTAGTTTTATTTAAAATGGCGAATGCGGTACGCAGTGACATGCAACATGGAACTTTGGATGTTTATTTTAGTCTCGAGTAGGCAGTAAATAGCCATCGCATGTACTTACCACCAAGGTGTTTTGTAAGATATATTAATCATTCACATTGCATGCTACCTACGTGGCCTACGTTTTCTAACAGACTTGAATTTTGTATGATATATCGCCACAATTATCTATAGGAGTCGTTTATAATAGATTTTTTGTATCGTGATGATTTTTAAACGAGCGTTTAATAGCATGTTTTTTTTTTTAGATAGGAACAATTTTCCTTAGTAGATTTTTTGTATCGCAATAATTTTCTTTAAATGAGCATAGGCCTATATTTGTTTTAATGCTATAATTATTTTGTAGCTAACTGAGTAATTTTCCTCTTTAAATTATCCCCTTAACAATTTTAACCTAATAATTTATCCCCTTAACCATTTTTCTCTAATAGATGATCCCCTTACTATTTTTTCACTAATAAATTATCCCCTTACTAATTCCCCTCTAATAAATTATCCCCTTAACAATCCCTTAAAATAAATTATACTTTTAACAGTTTTCCCTTAACCTTCAAAAAATTTCTCCCCAACATGTTACCCCCTTAACAATTTCTCTCCTAGAAGAATATGCCTTGAATAATTTTTCCCTTGACAAATTATACTCTTAACAATTTATCCCTTATTAAATCATTCCCCTAAAAATTCCTCCTAACGTATAATGTGGCCTTAACAAATAATTCTCCCCCTAATAAATTAATCCCTTAACAATTCTCCTATGAAAATTATCTTTTGAATAATTATCCCTTAAAATTTATCCCTTTAACAATTTTTTCCTTAATTAATTTACACTTAACAATTTTACCCTCAACAAATTGTCCTCTTGACGATTTCGCCTTAACAAATTGTCCTCTTAACGATTTCGCCTTAACAAACAACCCCGTAAATATTTCTGCCCTATAAAACCCCTTAACGATTTCCCACCGTAAAAAATAATCAATTTAAAATTTGTCCCTAAAAAATTATCCCTTCAGCAATTACCTCCTAAAAATTATCCCGTTAACAATTTTCTTTCTGGAAGACTATTCCACAATTTTTTACCTACAAAATTATTATATTAATAACCTCCCTTCAAATCTTTTTGACAACGGTCTAACATCGTCCATGTTTCATTTTCACTTTTTGATTTGGAATTTATTGGGAGAAGTGACGACAATGTTTTGTTTGCTTATGTGTGGGTGTCGTGTGCTCAGTTTAAAACTATATATAAAAGTATGAAAATTATGTCTGCGGTTTGTCCCTGGTTGTCTAGTCCGCACAAGGCGATCGATCTTGCTTAGCTCCACTTAACTAAATTACACCGCATGTATGCGTTCACAGCTCAATTCCGATTGAGATACAAACGGGTTCTTGAATCAATCTGAAAACCGAAGTGAAATTTCCCTTCAAAATGGTAAATTAAAAGTAGGGACATTTCTAAAATCTTAAATGGAATTTATAAAACTTTCATTAAGATTTTTTTTTGCGTCTTTAAGTTATCCCTAAAAAGAATCAGTAGGTGTGGTTTCGAAACTAAACAAAAATATTATAAAATTACTATTAAGCTGAATAGTTAACGTTCTTGCTAATTGTCAAAATCAAATTGAAAGTAATTAAAAACTATAGCACATTTTTAATTTTTGTATTAAGAAATTTTATAATTACTACACCATTAAATCAGCTGTTGTGATAACTTATTGCGATGCGTAGGCGGTGGTGACCTTGATCATTACGTGACCTCAAGCGTAGGTTTGACATTTCCCTTAGAGATCACGTGACAACGACTTAATCTAAATTGTTGATGATTATATGTATAAACGTTGCAGTGTTAACACACTAGTATCCCCCTCCCCACTGCAGCAGATAACTTGATGTAACACACTATATCTAAATACGAACAAAATTACTGTAAACACATGTCCTATAACCCTTCTTTTACGTCTGTCCGCCATTTTTTTACAAGATATAACCCAAGAACCAATAGAGACATGGATACAATGTTTTGCAAAACGCTTTACTCCATTAATTTGTAGTTTTTCAACAAATCTTATAATTTTTTACTTAACGGTTTCAAAATGGCGGTCATTTGAAAATTTTACTGTAGTTTAACTTTAAAAATTTTAATGGCCGCAATTTTATGTTTAAATTTTACTTAAAAGTAAAAGACTTAATGGTTTTGAAAATTTTGGAATCAAACAAATAGCACTATAATTTGTTGTGCTAGTTGGTCTAGACTTAAATTGAAATTTTTCTTCGCCCTCTTCTTAGAACGTTCCCACTGGAGGTAAATTGTTCCTTACATCCAGTGTGGGTAGGTTAGCGGGGTTTTACCTGTGTAACTAATACCAAGAAAGAAAATTAAACTATTTTCAACAATCCAACGTTGTAACTTTAAACCGACGCCATTTTGTATAGGGTGAACCTTTTGATATCGGATTTGCGGCATTGAATTCTCCTAACAGAGACCTTTAATATGGTGTAAAACTTGACTTATGCTCTCATTTAAAATTTTCTTCTGACTCCCTGGGGACCGTCCCCATAAGGTCATGAAAAAATGATAGTTCAAAAAGTAGATTTTAAGGTATAGTAATGATGTGCTACGTTTTATTGCTTAATCTGCAATGGTTCAGAAGATATAACTCCGTTCTTATACTTTTTGGACACTCTATATAACATAGCGGTAGACAATAGATGCTTTTATGTGGGACATATCGACCTAAACTAAATCGTTGTCCAAGAGGGGAAAATCTTAATTTAAAAGACGCCCAGCCCACGTGTCTTCGTGAGCCAGCGTCGAAAGCAGCCCTTTTAACGTGAAAAAAAATACCGAAAAATAATTCGAATATCTCAATTAACAATAAAGTTAAAGTGGAGAAGTGCAATTTTATTTTTAGCTTTCTTAATACATGTTAACGGTTGCAATTTTAGAGTGGTCCTATAAATAATTTCTTCATACCATTCTTCTTGTCAACTCGAGCTCTATAAAATCACGTGACCTCATGTCCCATTTTAAATGTTTGACAGCTCTCCCGGAAGTCCAAAATTGAAAAACGTTGGCTTATAAAAGTAACTCCTGCACTTCAAAAAATATTGCCGCAAACAGTTATTTAGCTTTTAAAATTGATAACAAAATTAAAGATTGCTACAAGTTTCTTTTTACCCTGTATTGAAAGTGGCGGGAAACTGTTTAGAGCATCTTAGTGGTCGTTAGAAGTACATTTAGAGTTCCAATAGAAGTTCAGTTGGGAATAGCCATGCTAGATCTCAGCATAATTGTTGTAGCAAATTTGGCGGCCTAAAGAATGAAATTCAGTGGTATGTGCAGAGGTAGCCTTTGGAGTGCACCATCCCGAAACATGAATCATATGATTATGAATCAACAATGAGAAACGAATACATAAGTAAAATGGTCTCATGAACTATACTATTTGATGTCAGTATCTAAAAGAGAGAAGGCAAAGATTTCGCACTGACACGGGAGTAGGTGGGGGGTTTACGAGAAAAACAACTGAAGAAGAGTGAAGTATACAACGGTGTTCTAGTCTGAAGGGAATATTGAAATGTGCTCAACTGTGCCTAGCGAGAGGATTTGCCAATGAGAACGGATAGTCAGGCTGCTATGAAGGCGGTAAGTTTACACGAATATTCTTCTTCATTAGAGTGGAATTGTTACCAGTTCAATTATCGATCCGGAACCAGGTGGAATTGAGGTAGGTATCTTTCAACGAAAAGACGAACGAGCTGGTGAACAAATGGACCAATAACACCTTTTATTGGTCCTGAACCAGTGTGTGGCAAAATTAAAACTGCAGTAAAGAATTATCTGATAAATAGATACAATTAGATATCAGAGTTCGCTGGAGGGAACTCTCAAAAAGGAACCTCTATGCGTCACTGGCTTCACCAGATTAAAAACTCTCTAGGTTCGTCACTGCACAAAGCAAACGAAACCAGAAAACCGTAAGCGCTCTTAAGAAACATTTGAATACCATGGTATTAATCCAGGATAATTTAAAATGCAATGTGCAACTAACATTTGTAAACTGCAGAACAGATACTTCTGAAGAGTAAAGCATTAGGACTAGCGATCTTCGGTTTAAATAGAACTCCAGAAAAGACAAGCAACCTAGCTAGGCAAATTCTATACCTAACCAAAAGCATAGAAATGAGCTAGGTAGAAGAATCAGGAGGTACACAAAAAGAGGCGTCTAGGAGGAAAATCTGCTTCCAGAACTATATACAATTGAAGTATTATTCTACAAGTCATAAACGTGTATTGCAAGAAACAAAGGAGGGGGAAGGGTGTGATCTCGTGGTGTTTTGTTTATACCAAAATACCACTGGACATATCTACATTGAAGTCTATACTGTGATACAATAATTTTCTTTAACTCACCAAGGACGAAGATGACCGGCACTTTTGGCACTTCAAACTTAACATGTCCATCATTCTGCATTGGAAATAATCCCTCCGGAGGTGTATTGGGGTATCGAAAGTTACCCTCGTTGTCACTGAACCATGCATCTCGCCCTTGCACTTCGAATTCCTGAGATCCGTTTTGTTCCCTTTCTGAAAAAAAATAATAACAACAGTACGTTAAAAATGGGAGATGATATTTCCAAATTTTTATTTAGCAAATAACAGTTACTGTAAATTTATATTATACTAAAAGTTATTCGGATATGTTGTGTTATTATGTTAAAGTTACCATAAAACATCACAGCTTCAGCAATATATGAATGTGTTTTTCACTTGTTGTTTAAAAGTGAAAAACCTCTTGTTCATTAACGCCTTATCAAAAAAGGGTAGAAAAGATCAAGAGTTGGCCAAAAGAGACTGGAAAGAGAGGAATCTAACCCAAGACTACAAAGAAAAGTGTACACCTAGCTAGGTATCATCGGGATTGCCAAGTCCGTACTCACCGAAGTGAGTATATGAATGAATGAAAAAATTATTTATTTATACATCCAAGGAATTAAAATTAACACAAAATATAACTAATAAACCGTGGAAAAACATTGCACAAATGAACCAAATAAAAACCAACGAAAGCTAACCGTCACCAAAAATGTTATTTCTGTAGGCTAGTTGAAAATCAAAAATGAAACTTAACAAACTGACATGTTCGGTGACGAACAGTTTTGGTTGGTTGTGGGAATAGTTGAGTACTTACCTAACCTAACCTAACGTGATCCACCCTAACCTAACCTTTTCACTTTTAGGAAAAACTAACAAACTTACATGTTCGGTGACTAAAGTTTCGGTTGGTTTTCATTTGATTTTGGGAACGGTGAGTGAGAAGGTCCTTACCTAACCTAACCTAACCTAACCTTGATAAACACGTTCACAGCGTCGAATTTAATTAAAATCAAGCTTTAAATGATTGTTCATTTTTGTTTTTTTGCTCACTATACCGTATTATTTATTTAATTGATATTTTGCACACGTATTTGGAGTATCTTCATACTTCGCTAAAACTTGAAAGAAATCGGTTGTTCAGATTATGAGAAATTAAACATTTTATCACAAGCCCGTTTTTGTATTTTCACTGATAACTCAGAAACAGGTATTTTGAAGAGATGAGGTAAAATTAGATATATTTTATAAAAGTCGTAATTTTGTTTTTTCTTAGGGAACAGCTACTCAAAATTATGAGTTATAAAAAAAATGAAGTTTTGCGGTATGCCAAAATATGCTCACATACCAAATCGGTTAAAAATTAAAATCGGTCAACGCGTTTGGCCTGTAGAGCACAGCACAGACATCATAATATATGATTTAATTTTTTTTTTTTTTTTTTTTTTTTTTTTTTTTTTTTTTTTTTTTTTACAGGAGAGACATATATATCTTTTAAAAACTAGACATAAATTTCTAACTTCCCTTATACGGTAACATAAAATGGCGTTAAACATTTTCTCGAATGAGATTTTATAGTCTCGGTGTCGGCTCGTCTTTGAAAGAGATGACAATTCTTTTTCTTCTTTAAATCTTCTAATATATTTTGTACTTATTAAATCAATGAAAATATCAATATATAACATGCAAATATATTAATACAATCTCGTAAATATATACTTGCAGTTCTGTTAGATTATTGGTTGTCTGTATTGGTTATCGATCGGCACCACCACTCCACGTCTCTCTGCTTAGACAGGTCAATAATAAAAGTAACGCCCTAAGTCAATTTGAATCAAAATATATTTTGGAAATATAAATGGTTTTTTAGAGAAATAATTGTATATGGTGCTCAATGCATACCCAATATTTAGACAACGAGGCTTAAAATTAAAACTTCAAATTTAGCACACATTTATTAGAGCACTGTAGCTAGTACTTTTTGCAATTTGAAATTTTGTATCGTGAAACTAACATTTTTAATAAAAAGGTGAGGTCATTTGACATATGGCTTTACTGACTTATATTTAATTGGCTTATATTTTGTTAATTTTTGGAACATCCTGTATAGGAAATTACATTTTATTAATTTATATCCTCCATTTTCAAATGATATTTTGGTATATATGATGTTTTAATCATTTGTGTGCTGGAATTAAGAAATATGTTGGCTTACTTTTAGCTTTTAGAACATCCTGTACAGGATACCGGTACGTAATTTTTTCTTAGCTTACTTTACATCACAATAACCAAATAATAAATCATTATTCACTCAGACCTGCAGAGAACGTTTAATATGGTGTTTCCAAAATTCCTTTTAAGTATCTTCAATTGATCTGATTACAATATGTTTAAAATATTAATAGGTAGTATTACAATTTTAAAAAAGTTGAGAAAAATAAGATTTTGTTATTTTGGAACACCATATATATATATATATATATATATATATATATATATATATCCTACTGAACAGTTGAGGTTATGAATTTTAAAATTAGAGATCCGAACATTTTTCCATCTAAAGTAGTTCTTGAAATATTTAGCCATTTTCGTATTTTGTACACAAACATTTCAAATAGTAAAAAGCGGTCATGTAAAAGATATCTTAACTTTATTTTACAATCCAAGACCTACACTTTCCACACAAATATTGGCGATTTAATATAAATTCAAAATCCTTGACTACTTCTAGTCATTCACCCTATAAAAGAATAAAGAATATTGACCAAGGACTATCCATTGTTTATTAGGTTATAAAACATAGCTCACGTCAATTATAGTTTTTTCTAGGTGTCGTAAAAAGTCTTGTAAAAGCTTTGATCAGTGCTGCATGAATATAAACACTTTAATATCCAACAACATTGCTTTTATAAGGGAATAAATTAAACCCCTCCTTCCCTTCCCCCTTCCCCAACTGTTGCACTTCAGGCGCAACACGCAATATGAAGACTGTATCCGTTTTGCTTGCTTCTTGAATGAAGGGGCATTGTTGAATAAAGGAAGGAAATGACGATAAGAGACTATTTAGAGAACTATTGAGCTAATTGTGTTCGCGTAAGTTATGTTTTTGAATTGCAAATTGTTGATACTCTAAAAGGAGAAATACTGTATCCTAACTTTACATGCACTTTTTCTGTTACGAAGAATAAATTAGATAAAATTAAAACAAACTTTAAAACACGCAATATTAATGTAGGCTAGACGTTCTCGCGTGTAAATTTCTATTTTGTTAACCCTTATTGGACTGTAGTGTATTTTTCAAGCATAAGAAAAAAGAGCACTCTATTTGAAATAGTAAGGATTTTACAAAACCTAACCTAACCATAACTGCTTTTTATGTCAATTACTTTGTAATATTTTCTTTGGTTTCAAATGTATACAAAGTGATTGATATAAGTATGTCAGCTGTTTTACTTGAAAAGTATATTTGATATATTAAAAAAAGTCAAATGGGAACTTTCCTAAACTTATAATATTGTCTTATTTGGAGGTTTTAAAATTTTGTTACCGTTAGCCGTTATCCAAATATGGTGGTCAATTACAAAATTTATTATAGAAATATTTATGATAGTTTTAGATTTCACTTTTTTTACTCTTGTGTATTTTTTATACATCCAACTGTTTAGTAGCAAAAAGAGCCTCAAAGTAGCGAAAGACAAGATTTTATGCGTTTTCAAAATTCCATTTTCTGTACTTAAAACTGTTGAACCGAAATTATAATTGGAAATCAATAATAGCATGTTCTAAATATTTAAATTTAAATAGCATGGTAAAAAATAGAACATTGAGTGTTTTTCTAAATTATAAAGAATTTTTACAAGTTTTTTTTCACCGATATCTCTGCTACCATATGACGTACAATAAAAGTAAAAATATCATTTTTCTTAGCATTAAAGGAACTAAAACTAGTATGTTTTGTAATACTGAAAATTACTAGTATAAAACGTTAATAAAAAAATTAAGTATTCACTAAATATGGCCACCCCACGTAACAAAATTTATTTTGTTGATTTTAAATTGCTATTAGTATTTATTACATTATACTCTATCTAGGTTCCAGTTTTAATCTCGTTTCAACAATTTTAAATACAGTAAATTGACCTCTTAAAACGCTTAAAATTTTGTTTTTCACTAATTTCAACATTTGAAGCTCCTAAACAGTTGGATGTATTACAAAATACATAAGAACAAAAAAATCTTAAAATTATGTTTAAAATTTAAAACTATCATTAAAAATAGTAAAAGTTTAAGTTGGCCGCCTTACTGGAAAAATAACTGATGGTAACAATATTTAAGAACACCCCAAAAATAAGAGGAGTTGCATATTGACTGTTTTAATACATCAAATACTTTCAAGTAAAACAGCTGGCACACTTATATCAATCACTCTACATAGTTTTAGGTAGTTATGAAAGAAGTAATCTCTAAACCACAAAAAACAGATATAACGTTTGTACAAAATCGTGAAAAAAAATTTAACAAAAACGCATCCCCCCCACAAAATAATTTACTTGTTTATGCTTCAGGTAACTCTTCAGGCGCTAAATAGATATCATTTAAAAAAAACAGCTTTTTTTACGTTCCGGGGATATCAAATTGTGGTAAACTCAGTTTCGGCCTTTTGAACCAGCACATGACTTTTTTTATAGACTACTATTTATGTGAGACAAATAAATATTAATATACAAATTAATAAGTTTTTATTGTTTAAAATTTACGTGGTACAGATACAGATTAACAAATTTATGCAGCAGTAATCTTAACTTAAAATGTCATATATGTTTCCACATTTTGTGTTCCGATATTCGAAATTATTCCGTCAAGTTGAATAATGCATATTTCTACTGATCTATAATTTCATAGGAACATGTTGCAAGCTCTGAAGTTTGTATGTCTTCCATTTTTCAAGTGTTATAGTGTAATAATTAATTATAATACACAGCAGTCCAAAATTAAGTGTTTTCTCTATCATAAAACTGTTTTAAAGGATTTGTTAAAAATATTCCCTTTTGCAGCTAGCCATGTGGCCATCTTCCTCACAATGTGTTACATATTACGATCATATCTTTCTATTTCTTTCACTGAATTCTTAAATATTCCGCCAATAACTTGTTAAAATAAATATTACAATAGATCTCCACAAATTTTCAACCCTTGAATGAATTTCAAAATGATTGTTGTCGTTTGACTTGTCGTAGATAATTTGATTATCTCTCTCACTTCCAGAGTTTCCATTTCATTAAAAAATCAGAGTTTCATTTTTTTTTCATTCTGTAAGAATTTCCTCTAAACGCATATTAGTAACTTATTGCGGGTAATTCAAATATGATTAAAGATTTAATTGATAATGACAAATTTTAATTAGAATAAAATAATACTGATTTCAGATATTATTCTAAAGTAATTGTGTAAAGACTTATATAAGAGAATATAATATTTGAAGTAAAACAGGATGTATATCTTAAGGGTATTAACGTTTTGAGTATAGTATGTATGATATGATTGGCAACAATAACCTTTCCGGTTGGCAGAGTGGTTTTCTAAACGAAAGAAGCCGGGTTCAATTCCTAGAAGCCAAAGATTTTACTCGATACACATTTAATTGTTCCACGATAGATCCATCTAAAGTAGCAAAGGGGAGAGGCTACTTTGTATCGTACGACCCTTATAGAAGAAGATGGAAATATTATAAGATGTGTAAGTGACATTCACACTTTGGTAAGCATAAAATACTCCAGTCGGTTGCTCCAGTTCAGTGCTCCTGTTAGACTTTACTACTGGAAACACCTGTCGGGTGTACCAGTCGGACACTCCTGTCGGGTATACCAGTTGGAAATTCCGATCAGATGTACCACTGAGACACTCCTTTCAGGAATTCTAATCAGTTGCACCTGTCGGGTATACCAGTTGGAATAGTTTCTTAGTTCATTATATTTTCAATTTATTTTCTCATATCGTATCCTATATTTTATACTAACAGAAAAAAAAATCAAAAGTTGTATTCTTTTAAACTTATTCATTTCTCTATATTAAAATAACGCGATGGAATCAATATTTAGAGTAAAAAATAAGAATCAGTAACACATTTATTCAGATAATATTTATAAATTTGAATTCTTTAGAAATTTAAATCAATGTTTCTCTAGTCGCTACATTTAGATTTTCTTTAATGCTATACCATTATTTAATTGTTAATTTTTCCATTGTTGATCAAAATAACTTTTGAAAGCATTATCCTTTAATCTATAATAAATACGTTTATGGGTACCATCATGGAACTTACCCAGTCCCGTCGTACAATATAATACAAAAAAGTCTTACGCAGTAAGGTAGATTTTCTGAACTTATTAATATGTATATAATTATTTTCTTGGTGTATATAATAAAAGGTTTGCACTCGCTTCGCTCGTGTCAGAGTCTCTGCCCTGACGGGCCTCAAAGCTGCACATATATGTAGGAAGTTCCACTCGCTACGCTCGTGGCAGTGCCTCAGCCTTACCGGATCTTGTAACTATACGAATATCATATTTCCTTGGGAAGTCAAAGTTGTTATTTCTTGTTGTCGCGGAGAGGTGGAGTGGGTACCACGACATGTAGAATTTAAATCTGACATATTTTATAGTATGTTATAATTTGAATAAATTACATGATATGAACAAAAACGTTTTAAAATAGCCGTCATTTTCATTTTCCTTTACATGTTTTGAATTTCAAGAGGGTTATAATATGAGCTTACAAATAGATGACGACGAAGATATGTCAAAAATTCATTTTCGGTTTCCTGAAACCATTAAACTTGAAGAACAGTTCAAAAACTTAGGTCGAAATATATTTCTATTACAGAACGGCACCCATTTAAAAAAGTACAAAATAAAGTTTCCGCTTTTGGGTATATTGTTAAAAGTAATGCATAAACCAAATTTGCATTCGATATTCAGAATACACAATGAGCCTATGCGTCTAGATTTCATATGTTAAACATAAGTAATAAAATAGAGTGTCTTTAGATGTATGCGCATTAACTATCCTTCTAACATGTAAATATTACTATGCTGTATGAGTTAAGAATCATGTGAACTAGGTCTTGACAGGTCAATATGTGTATATATTGACCTAGCCAGACCTAGTAAAGGAACTAAGTTCTTGTAAGGTAACTATATAATTACCTAACCCGACCTATTTGCGATGATGAAGATAAACATCGAGGATGACATACTCAATATATTCACCATCGGTGCCATAAATAATTAACGTAGGTTAATGTCCTAACCTCATACATTTCTTAGTCTACTTTTAAATTGCTTATTTGTATCAGAAATAATGGATTTTTGTATTTTAAAAAGGTCCTCCCAGGTCTAAAAGTATTATCTAATGGTTTCAAAATAAGGTATGTACAACTAAATCGCTACGTTAGGTACACTGCACATTTATCCATTTAACAAACTTATTTTACGTCAAAACAAAAGTGTGTTTCTTCTGTAAATTTTTGTATTTTACATCATTGAAAATACAGTTCTGATGCCTATTTTATTCTAATAATTTGTTTTCGCCATTCCGAATATTGTTATATTAATTCAAATATATCAAATATATAAGACTTACCGTTGTCAATATTCTGTTTGCGTCGTTCAAACGACGGCCGTTTCGGCTATTCAGCCATTCTCAAGTTGTAAAATAATCTGGTTTCCCTTCGTCAATTACAAACACTTATACACATTACACAAGAGAAAAATTACACACGAAACACTTACACGTACATACGATTAAAATTATTGTACGTGTAAGTGTTTCGTGTGTAATTTTGCTCTTGTGTAATGTGTATAAGTGTTTGTAATTGACGAAGGGAAACCAGATTACTTTACAACTTGATAATGGCTATTTTATTCAATTAAAAAAAAACCACATTAAAAAAGTAAATATTACGCTGTGGATATTGTTATAACGGTTAATTTTATGAAATATAATACAGGGCGGTAGAAAATTACGGAACTGTTTAATAACTTTGAATGAATAGGATCAAGAAAACTAAATTTGTGCTACACTTACTGGTCAAATATTTTACGTTTTTATATTACCCTACAATGTCACAATCCCTATAAGAGAGTGTAGGTAAACATTTATTTAAATGTAAACTAATTTGTTTTTACAGAATTTTAAATAAAATTACACTTTAAAATGATTTTATTCCCAGTTAATGTTGGATCAATTACAACCCTTGTAATATGATAATCATATACGACTAACGATAGTCGTTTAGTTTTGTTATCCAAAAAGTAGGAACAAAGGGAAGATAAAAAGAAAAATGAAACAATATATATGACACATAAAAAATAATTATATTCGAACCTGTGTCCAGGCAGATGCCCATAGTCCTTCGGTCTGCAGGTTGGAACGGTCCTGTATTACTTCCAGGATACGGACTTCCCTGAACAGTGTCTATCCTGGGTCACAATCGTGCCACATTATCAAAACAAAAGATTTCACCAAAATACAAGAAAACCGAACCGTGCACAAAACAACCTACACCCGATTGTCAACGTTCAAAGTTATCGATAAGTTTAAGTAACGCCCTAACCCACAATGTCACTGAAATCCTTCCGCCTGTTGTTGAACATAAAGTGTGACTGATGTTGCAAGTACTCTCACGACCACACGCACTGCAGCTAAAGACATTGCTCAGTCTTGTAGCATTGCTCGACCACTAGAAGCGCTTCAGTGTCGTCCTTGATTTCCGTTGTGGAAGATTATGGTCGGCGTTACCATGACGATGGACGACGCAGGCGTGAAGTCAACACCCCCTACCTCCTGTTAACTTTAACATTATATTTATTTAATAGGTTGGAACAAATTTACATGAAATTAACATGAATTTCGTTAAATGTTTATAAATTAATTATTAAAATGGAATGCTCAAGTAAAGAAATAATTGACGAAGATAAACATAAGTATAGAGTGATTATGCGATTGTTACTTTCCTGTTTATTATTTTATTGTTTTATGCTTTTTATAAATTACATAGAAACTAACGGTGGAAAAAATTGTATTTATTTTTTCACATGTCCTTATACACAATACAACATTTATCACCAACTACAAACCATTTTTTTCTTGTTTAAAAGATAAAAAAACATCTAGATCAACTTTAAAAAAGGAATAAAACAACATAAAGCAAAAACCACTATCCTCGAATATTTTAATAGCACTAAGTTCGGTAACAACAAGAATTGGTCAAGAGACCTGATATGAAAGATGAAAAGGAGGGATCTAACCCAAGGCTACATGAAAAGGGTGTAGATCCAGCTAGGTCACTCGGGATTGCCAAGCCGGTACTTACTAAAATGATTCCCTGAATGTTTACATAAATACTGTGTAGTATACATAAATATACAGTTAATATAAAAATGTCTACACAATTAAAAATTATTGGTAAGCCTAATAGGCCTATCGATGGATGGCTTGTCTCTTACTTAGCTTGTCTCTATACTGCCTTCTTTGCACTAATAATAATAATAATAATAATACATTATTGTCATTAGATACATGTAGTACAATAGACATTTCGAAAATTAACATTAAACAAACATTAGGTTCATAAACATCTGCCTATTAAATTATAAATAAATGATCCTGTGACATCAAATACATTTTTTTTTATAGATTTTTTAAACACAGATTAAAATTTGATATCATCATTCTTAAACCTATAAAATTCTTGCAATGAATAAAAAGGTTTCTCGACAAACCAAGCATAAAACTTTTTCAAACTTTTTTCAATTAGGGTAGAGCCAAAGTTGTAAGTTTTTAACCCCACCTACAAATGACAGTTCGATAATTTCTATAGTTTCTATTATTTTAAATTTATTTCCACTTTATTCCTCATAATATATAAATGAATATCATGTCTCTTGGGTAGTTCATCCAGTTTACTTATCATATATTTAACCATATCATAGCAGTATAAATTGACGACTGTGAGAATATTTAAAAGTACAGAGTGTGTTCTTATGTGAAACACGATCATAGTTCTCACCACTTTCTTTTATAAGAATAATACATTTCTAATTCTGGAGCTGTTTCTCCACAATACAAGAATGCAAAATAAACATTCGTTAAATATCCTTCACCAATAACAACAGAAAGCCTCTTCAATAGGAAGATAACTTTTGAAAGTTTACCTATTACATAATCAGTATGTTTACTCCATGTCAGTTGTTTGACAACATAAATACGGCAAAAATTTAATACTTCCTTGCACTGAACTTCAAAGCTCAATATTTTTAAACTAAAAATTAAATGTTAAGTTCTAACATCATTTAGAAGAAGTGCATTAGCTTTAAACCACTCAGAAGCACAAGATACTGTACAATCCACAGTGTAATTCATTGAACAGTTAGGAGGAATATGTGGTAATTTACTCGATGACAGATCAGTGCTATAGGACAGGTAGTTGAAAATTCCCTTGCCAAAAGGTTACCAGATAAATATTTGGTTTACTAGGGCTTACTATGTGAGGTCAAGCATTACTGTGCAAAAAAATAAAAATATTATCCCTCTGAATAACAGCCATATTATGTTTTGTATGAATCATTAAGTTTCCACAGGGTTTCATAATGTATTAATAGCTGTTTAAACAGGGTATTAATAGTCGTTCCATGTTCCATATAATCAAACAGTAAGATGCCTTTCTTATTAAAAAAACAGTGGTCATGAATTTTGAAGCAGAACGTACTTGTTTAAACTGGTTTGCTTTTGGAGATGAATAGTGTTGCCATTAGATGACTATTGTTTTGACTTGTCATTTGTGTACAATACCTATGTTTTTTATATGTTCAAAAGCATATACCCTCCTTTGTAAAATGCTACAAACAAATTATCGAGCTGAAACAACATGTTTTTTTTTTTTTTTTTTTTTTTTGTCAGTTAACATTTTTCAAAATCTATTCATTTTTTGTAATGAAGTTTTTCCGTCACAATGTTGAAAATTATTATTCATGAAATATAAGAAAAATATAAAAAAACAATCGCCGATTTTTATGCATTTTTGCATTCATTCATTGTTCCACTAAACCATCACAGAGGGCCATGGGGTCTACACCAACAGTTACCTTGAATGCTCTACTGGATCTCCCTCCCCTAGGGGTTTATATTCAGGGACAGGCCAGGATGAGTGCATACAGACTACAGCAAACGGGTTGCTGGAGAAAGAGATGACCTGCAATCGGTCACTGCAGGATAAATCAAGTGGTCAACACGGAAGTGTTAGACATGCCCTCAGATCACATGATACCTAATGTTTCATTAGATAAGCCTTTCAAGACGAAGATCTTCTCTAGGGAAGAATGGGAGTCTGGAAGGAGGTTATATAACAAGCAGGATATAGTCTGGTTCACAGAAGGCTCGAAAACTGAGAGGGGTATGGGCGGTGGCATAAATGGGCTCAACCCAGAGAGTTCAATCGTACTGCGCCTAGGTAAGCATGCTACTGTTTTCCAAGCAGAAGTAGGTGCAATCTCTGAATGTATCAAGGAGAATCTAAGAATGAAATATACAGGTAAGAACATTCTGATCTTCCCAGACAGTCAAGCTGCTATTAAGGCACTAAACACGACTAGAGTGAACTCGAAGCAGGTATGGGACTGCATCTCATCATTGATAAAGCTTAGTCAGGTGAACACAGTCACTGTGGGCTGGGTTCCTGGCCACTCAGGTATTGATGGTAATGAGAGAGCAGATGAATTAGCCAGGTCAGGTTCAGAATCCCTTTTCGTGGGCCCGAAACCGGTGTTCGGGATCTCCTATGGACATGCCAGAGCTGCGGTTGAGACATGGATACGGGAGGGGATGAATAGGGCCTGGACGAATTCAACTACTAGTAGACTTGCAAAAAGGCTATTTAGACCAGGCAAGAAACATGCTGAACAACTCATCTCTCTCAGAAGGGATAACATGATGTGGGTGGTTGGGCTCTTAACGAGCCACTGTCACCTCAGAAAACATCTACACAGGATAGGGATTGCTGCAGACAATACTTGCAGGAAATGTGGTTTGGCTGAAGAGTCCGCAGAACACATTCTCTTTGAGTGTGAGGCGTTAGGACGAGCCAGACTATACTCTCTAGGCCCTCCAGGGAAAGAGATGGAAACCATCCTAGATAACCCTATTTATAGTATCTGTTCCTTCATAAGGATGACAGGTATTACTGATTGGGTGTAGGAAGGAAATTGGGGCGGCAAAAGATCTCTAGGTCGACGCCGGTGAGGTCTCTGAAGGAGGCTTTCACAGCCCAGAACGGGAAAAAAAACCATTGGTTATTACTATTGGACAACCACTTACACTCTTCAGCATAAACATTTGTTTGTCTATTGTTGAAAAAAACAACACCATTGGCTGTAACTTTATTATCACTCATAAATTCTGCTTCACAAGCCACAACAAGTCACCATGAATTTCAGCAACCACTTAGTGTTTTGTTGCACTAATTACACAAGGATTAGCTATTATAGCACGCATTTTAAATCGCTCCCATACCACAAATAATATCAAATGCTGACAAAATGTTCAACAGCTGTTTTATTACAACATAATAAAATACAAGATATGTAGAATTCAGCGACGTTCTCACAGTCAATGATATAACTTTAAAACAGATCTTATTTAAAATCGAGCCTCACATCAAAATTCTTGAGTAAATTTAAAAATTTTCTCTTAAGAAATCATTTCTATTATATTTTGAGTTTGGTTGTTAGTGCATCTTTTATTCCTATTTAAATTCAATAAAAAGACTTTACAAGCACGTGTGGATGTAATTCTAAAACACAAAACATCATCCATCATAGGAAGAAGAGTTCAAAGTTAAGTTGCAATCAATACCAACCCTCTGATATATTCCATACAATAAGATCCACTTTTAACCTTCCTACCAAAGATTGATGACCCGAATGCTTCTCTGTTCTTTAGTTAAATTAGAGAGGGTGATAAATTAGCCACCTGTGGCTTACATATTTATACCATGCAAAGCCTGAGTCATCCTTGCCATGTGTCATGATGAATTGTGTCTAAAAAGGTGAAGGTTATATGACAAGGTCAAACACTGGTTGTTTTTTTTTAATCCAGGCTTTTTTTTAAGTAGACTGTTTTTCTTTTCGTATTACTGCTAAGAAAAGATGCAATGATAATTGGTTTTAGATAATTTAAAAAAAGAATTGATTTGTATAACTGTAGATAGGATAGTATCAAGAAGCTACTGAAGCTATACAAAGCGAAACGGCATACTCTAAGTATTTCATATAAATCTAAGTGATTTTGAGTCCTAAATATTAAAAATAAATTATTTGTCATTAGAACCACTTGATAACTATTGTCACGAAGATGTTTTTAATAGTTTTCATGATCACGATTCAAGCCACAAGCCTCTTTTATTGATATTACATAGGTTGTTTGTTTGTTTGAAAAAGATTTTTGGTATTGTAAATAAATAAATATAACATTGGTTTTAAACCTCTTTGTTTAAAAATATATATTTGTAATATTGGTTTTAACAGAAGAAACAAATTAAAAAAAGTTTCAAACTACAATGAAAATTAATCATAAATTTACTAAATTTATTGTAATAAGAAAGATGAAAGAGAAGGGTCTAACTCAAGAGGACATGAAAAAAAGACTAGATCCAACTAGGTTTCCTCAGAATTGCCAAGACTCTGAGGGTCATTTTTCTTGGAATATTAACATTTTGTGGATGGTAGCCATTATGGATGAAGACAATTGATGGACTATTTCTGCCCTTGCAATAGTCACATCATATTATCCCTTTGATTTTTGTTTTCTTATCGTCTTTACTTTATGGAAAATCAGAATATTTTTCTTGGCAATGTTGGTCATTTTGGGTTAAAAAAAGGTGCCCTAATTTGGCAGGTCCTCTTGAAGTGTTTTCCTGTTTGTATAAGCTTGAATAAAAAGAAAGTGTTTTTTTGAAATTAAGTTATGATTTATCCTAATGAATGGTATCAAGTTTTACTTGTTGTTTAAAGATGAAAAACCTCTCCGTCATCATCACCTTGCATAAAAAATAAAGAATATAAAATGACAATCCCTAGGTTACAAATACTATAATAGCATCATGGTCGAAAAAGAACAAGAGTTGGTTAATAGAGACCTGATAGGAAAGATAAAGATAGGGATCTACCTATAGGTTTACATAAAAAAGGTGTAGATCAAGCTAGGTCCCTTAGAATTGTCAAGTTCATACTTACTAAAAATAAACCCCTGAGGGTGTAAGTGGTACCAAAGCACTTTATAAAATATTCAAATATATATAAGGGGTATTTAAATATAAACAGGATTTACAAGCTCTGTTCTTATGATGAGTTCAAGGTAATCATGACACATTAGGCAAACACATGAATGTTTGAACTTGTCATTAGTTGTTCTAGTTCCTCTTTCCATCATTCCTGTCAGTTGTAATCAATATGTCGAAACAAAAGGTACAATTTGTGCTGAGAATTATCATTAGATTTTTGACAAATTGTCGTTCGATTCAGATTTATTTGAGACTTAAACATCAGTTTTGGAGTATGTGTCTCTCTCAGTTTAGAGTTATGGTTGATGCAAGTGATTTAAAGAAATTCAGGTAAGAATTGAAAATGAACCACATGGTCGTCGTCCAAGAACATGGGGTTTACCAAGGTGATAAAAGTACTACTGTATATGACTTTAAAATCGATACAGAACAATATTATTGCTATTGTTAACTAATGAAGTTCTATGTTAGGAACAATGTGTTATAGTTTATAACAGAGGCGGCGGCTGAGCCCCACCAATAATTCAGAAAAAGAAAATATTAGTTCATTAAAATAAACACTGAATTGATATGAAAACAGCGCGTGAATATGTAAATGTAACGCAAAAATATGTTTGCGGGCCTACTGAGATCACCCGAGCGGGTGGGGCTGATTTGAAAGTAGCCCTGGCAGAATAGCATTGTAGCATAGCGTCAAGGACGGGTGACGTCACGCAGACAGTTCCCCCTCCCTGCCGGCTCCCATATGTCCAATGTAACAGTATCTGGGGCTTAGCCCCAGACGAGACAGTGACTAAGCGTGTTGTGCGTTGCACTCTTCCTTGGACATTCACGTGTGTTTGTGTACAAGTGCAGTGGAATATTAACAGCATGATGTTAACTCTAATTTATTTATGACTTTTTTTTAGTAGGTACCAATCAGTATTTTCGGTAAGTTTACAATGAATTTAAATCACGTGGACAGTTTACTTCGAACACAGTTTTCGACGTTGCCATTGGAGCTAAAAAAGCAAATTAAAGAGTTAGGCCCACATCAGCCCAAAGATTTTAAGCTTGTTGTAACTTACCCAAAGCAAAACAGAAGCTTTTGTACCTCGTGGTTCGATAAAAAGCCGTGGTTAACTCCAAGTATTGAAAAACAAGCATTATTTTGTTTTTATTGCTTATGTTTTAATAATAATAATAATCATAAGGGCAATGATAATCGTTGGAAAAAATTGGCTGTAAGGACCTTAAACACTTAAGTGAGAAAATAAAAAAAACACGAGGAAAGTAACACTCATTTGACTAATGCAATTAAATATAAAACATTAGGTACTGTTAATGTGGCAGCTCAAATTGACAATCATGTTAAAATATCAATTGAAAAACATAATCAACAAGTAACAAAAACTAGGCATGTCCTCAGTAGGTTAATAGATTGCTTAACATTTTGTGCAGTACACGAAATAGGCCTTAGGGGACACACAGATACAAAAGACTATTTTAACCGTGGAAATTTTTTGGACTTGGTATCAATGATGGCCGACAAGGACAGTGTTCTTTTAGATCATTTAAGTAGTTCATCTGGTTTTACTTTAGGTTTAATCCTAGTAGTTGGTATTTTAAACAAATTTAATTTTAATTGAATTCTTTGTGCATACAAACAAACGGCATAGTCATGCGTACATATTTTTAAGAGTTATTAAGCTGAAACACTTGTTTAATCAAAAAGTTATAACAGTTAGTACAAGGAAGAATTTAAAGTATTTATGCATTCGCATTAGACAAGGTATGTGACGCGCCGGAAACGTGTGTTATTTAGACGCTTGCCGCGTTTAGGTGCTCCCCTGTAGAGGTCATTGCTCTTGCACGATAAGCCAGCCACTACTAGGCCAAGGTCATCACTAGTAGCCCACCCAGTTAAAATGACTGCGCGTCGCCCCTGGTTTATAACAAACTAACAAAATTATAGTTTCTACATCTGAAACAAGTATTACAACAGCTTAATGAAGCATATTTTAAAGTAAGATCCAGTTTTAAATGAGAACAGGACCATGGAAGTTAAAAATAACTTATTTTAGGCAAAGGAGAACTACAAATTTCACAAATTTTTATTTTCTCACATGTATATAGTATAGAGATGGGTTATATAATGATGGGTTAAATATTGTGTTGAGTTTTTGTATCTGTTTTGAGGTCCCTCTGAGTTCAAAAAATGATTTTTGTAATGATGTCTCTTTGTCTAACTGGCCTCTTTTTGCAGTGCTCTACGGTCAAAACGTGTGAATTAATTTTATCCAAATATGGTGTGTGGGTATATTTTGGAACTTTTTTTTTGTCATTATTTTGGTAGAACAAAATTTGGAGATAAGCTGCCACAAGAAAAAACACAAAATTACTATTTTCTCAAAACCAACTCTTGTAGTTATTAACAAACCTTACTCAAATATGAAGGACCTAAACCAAACGAATTGATTACCATCTCTCCAAAAATGCTAGTTTGTGAATTATCAATAAAAAAAACTAAAAACCGGCCAATGGGAACGTATAGCCTATATACATAATTTCTCAAAATAATATCTATTTCGTTAAATTTTAGGAAAATCTGAAGATTAATAGCCCAAGTGAAACAAGTTTAGGCCCCTATTGAAATATCCCCAGTTAATTTTCACTTTTTAATTAACAACTACTGAATTGACAATTATAGTTTTGATTAATTTTTGGAGATGAGTAAGTGACAAAGTTTGTACAATGTTTTTGTACAATTAATTTATATTTTGTTCCCAGTTTTCATAGACATAAAAGTGTGCAGCCAGTGATTTTTGCCCCATGATGTTTAAAGGGGAAATGAACAATTGTTTGAACTACAACCAGCTGTGTCTGCATTGATCATGATTTTCAACACTTGTCTTACAGAATTTTTGGAAGCCCAAACTTTTTGTTTCCACATCATAAATTACAGAACATGAAACTCTCTAGACAATTGTGGAACGATCATTTTAACGATTGTTATGTTTATTTTCTTCACCAAATCAATGGTCATTACCGAGGCCTGACTTCAATCTGCTTCAATATGAATATATTGACTTCTTAAAACAAGTAACACCACTGCCTTACTTTATTGTCACTTATAACCAGTGTTTGAAATTAATAGTCGCTAGTTGTACAATTCGATGATAATTTTCTAAAAAGCAAGCAATAATTTTCTCATCGTAATGGTTGGAACTACTATTGAAGTCAATGTTTTATTCAATTTTCTACTTAAGCATTATTTATCAGTTGTAGTAAATAAATTTAAGTATATAATGTGCTCTTGCAGGAAGAGATGTATGTTCATAAACGTAAGGGGGAGAAGAAAGATGGTTGACTTTGTAAATTTGCAGAAGCGGGAAACAAAATTTTGCAGGTAGGGCAATATGAATACTTTTCTATGATTGAAGACACAATTAAATAGTATTGTATGTAAAGAAAATAATAATGTTCAAAATAAGTATACTTTTAGGTTGTTGGGACAACACTTGTTTTTAACACACAATAACTTATATTTTGTTGCTATTATAAAGTGACTACACAAATAATTTCTGAAACAATATTTTTCTTCAATATTCATAAACAAATTTTTTGGATTCACCTTTAACTATTTATTGTATAATTTAAAGTCTAGGAATAAATAGATACAATTTTAGAGGATTAACTACAGTCAACAAAAATGTAAAACAAATGTTGCTTTTGATTAACAGACTACTAGTTTAAATTAAAGTAACAGATGTTCTTTTCCGTAACTTAACATAAAAAATAAAATATTTGAGACCCGCTGTCTGATTGTACCAGACAGGATTAATATCGATTTGGAAGTGAACTCTTCATCACTATTCTCTGATTCAAAGACATTGTCGAAATAATATCAAAGTCATCACTTTCATTCAAAATAGTCGATTGGTCTTTATTACCATGGGAAGTAAACGCCACTGTAATAGCGTCAAAGAAAAAATAAACTATCTAAAGACAATAAATAATACAAATACAGATAGCGGAGTCACTAAGAACTTACCAAAAAAAGTCGGAGTAGAGAAATGGAGGGAGAAGGTGCATAACATGTGCTCCACAGTTTTGGCGATTTCTTTGTGTGCAAAGGCAAAGCAATTATAACTACAATACATAATAAATGAATGACAATATATCAGTGAACAATAAAAAGACTTAATTTAATCACTAAAAGTTGATATGCCACTTAAATAATACTGAAACTTAGCATGTCTATTAGAGGGAGAGAACAACCTACTACGAGTACCATTGCAATTCAACTGAGACTGACTGGTATAGTTAGGAGTTGTGTCAGTAGATCAGCAGGAATTTATGGTACTACCCATGTGTTGTATCGGATTGTATCGGATACCCATGTGCTGTATCGGATTATCACCCTCAGAAAATGTGTTAAGGTAAAGCTTCTATGGATGCACAGTTATACTATCTGACATAAATAAAAAAAATATGGTTCATACTAAGTCAAGGAAAGCAGGAGTACAAAGTCGTCAGTTTTCCTCTTGGAAGACGGTTTATTATTCATTGTTACCAGGTTTGGTTTTTCTGACTTTAAACATGACCTCAATGGCGTTCTAGGTTATTGGAATCCTGTTGATTAAATATACTATGAAGGAAATAAGTTATAGAAAAAAATATAACCCATTTATTTACAGTAAAATATACACATATATAAATAATACATATTTTATGACACTTATTTAGGTTATAATTGATTGTATATATTTATAGTCAACAAAATATATAGGCCTAATGTATATTATGTACAATTAAAAAAAATATGAAGGCACCAATACTGCGTTTAGATTTTTATTTAGTTGATTTTCATTAGTAATCATGTTTTTTTATATAATTATATGATATTAGACTATAGTTTCATTAACTTCCACAGAATTTGAAGCCTTGCTTTATGCAGTACTGAGTTTACTATTTAAATTGAGACGAGTGAATAACTAAAAAAAAAAAAAAACAGTTAACTTTGAAGACAAATATTTTAAACAAGGTATTTAATATTGAATGAGAAATAAATTGAATAATTAATTCTTTGTTTGATTTACATTTTCAAAGTCTTTTGAAGATCAACTTAATTTGCTTCAATAGAAACTTATATTTCTTACATTCTTAATCTACGCTAAAAAATGAGAAACTCTTATGTGAAACATATTTAAAACGAACTTAATTTTTTAAGATATTTAACAAAATATTTGGAGATCTTCTGACCTTCAAGAATTTTTTTTCTTGAAAAATGACAAATTTTCACAAGACAAAATTGAGTTATTTTAAACTGAATAAAACTTCCTTTTCCTTCATAAGTGAGAATTATTACAGTTCAGAAAATAATAACAAAATCAAAGATGAATTTAAACTACCGTCATTAAAAAACTCGATTTTAATCAAATATGACTTGGCTGAGGATAAGTATACAATACAAGCAACACAAATGTAGGCTCTTATTTAAATAAATATATTTTTAAAGATGGCATCCATGGTTCATTTTCACTTTTTGATTGACAACAGAAATGACTTTTTATTTTAACAATTTGTTTTATTTAGTTTTGGGGCTGGGTGAGTAGGAAAGTTTGTGCAATGTTTTTACACCTTTTTTTAAGTAAATAGTTATGATAAACCAGTGATACACAAATATAATGAAATAAAAATTTTATATATGAAAATTTGCTTGTCTTCGGAAAAAGAGTAATATATGTACTGCCTGTGTAGAATATATGATATACAAATTGAAAAATTAAAACTTGGATCAAACTTACCAAGTTTACTAATTTTCCAAATTCACACATCGCTTTTGCTATAACTCTATTTTTTTTAAAAAATACTCACTAAAAGACTCTAACTCATTCTAGGCATTTTTATTTTTGTATTATACAAATTATTGTAAACATGCCTTGATTATAAACAATTATTATTGCTGTGACAAACAAAATCAATCAAAGTACTCTTTTATAATGTTTATATTGTACAGTTACAATACTTAAAAAATTGAGAGCAACATAAACAAAAGACTATAAATTTGAAAAGAAAACTACTCGATCTTTCTAGATAAATCAATAACTCAAAATAAAGAATCTGAGAAATTAAAACTACAAACACAATAAAACAGTTGCTATATAATAAACTAATTGTACACTTAAACTTTAATATTATTTTAATAACACTTTAATAACAATTTTTCCATAATCAGAATTCATTTACATTATGTTTCTTAAATTCATATTCAAACCATAAAACAAAATAATTACACAAAATGCAATGTTTAAAACTTCTAAAAAAACTTTCTGATTGTATTAAGAGTTTAAAAAACATTAAATAAAATTAGATAATAACACACTATTCTATATTAAAAAAAAAACAACAAAATATGGCATTCATTATCACAGGGAAGAAAATTGCACTATTGCATTAGAAGCAAAGTAAAGCTTTTCAATAAACAATATTAAAATAAGCTAATGTTAAAACAATTCAAATATAATCGTGGTTTGAAATAATAACTAGAATCTAACAGAATCTATCACAGATTTTTAGTAAATGAAGTTTAATGAACACAATTATCATATTTAATAGACTGTAATAAACTTCAGTAGCACTTGCAATCTATATGTATTATGGTAGAGCAATGTCATTTAATTATTTTGGGCCTACTTATCAAGGGGCTGGTAAACTCATGGAACAAGTTGTATTTTTTATGGACTTATTTATTGCAGATTTTAATTAAATATTTTCCAAAGACCCTTTGTGTTCCAGACTTTTAACAAATCTAAATTGTAACATATCTTAACTGTTATAGGCTTTAACCAAATCTGTTATGTTATAGTTTAACCAAAATATGTCTTAGTTTAAAAAGTTGTTTAGAAAAAAAATGAGAATGTTCAAAAGTAGAAAGTTGTTTTCTATACATCACAATCTTTGCTCCAGAGTTTCAAAAAAATCTTAATTGACACGGTTCACTTGATTAAAAAACTTATTTTGAAATTACAGTACATATTTTTTTTTCACAGATAGGAACTATTAAAAACATTACTACAACTAATTGTGTATTTAAGACATCAAAAAATATATAAATATACAAGGATAATTTTAGCATCATTGTAATTCTTGTTTGAAACCAAACAATTAGTTCAACCATAGATTAATGGTTTTCTAAAAAATGTACGCTATACATAAAATATTTAAAAATTATAGGGCTATTTTACTTTCTTTTTAATTATAAACCTTAAATTGATCATTAAAAATATAGACTTTAATATATTCAGTTTTACCCAAAGATTTTTATCTTTAGGGGTTTACTTTTTTACTTTAGTTTAAATAACACAATTCCAGAACTTCAAATTGTTCATTATAATAGTTAAATGAATAATATAAAACCACACTAGGTTCTTCATTTTCTGATTTTTGTCTCTAAAGTAATATTTTAAAGGGACAGAATAAAATTGAGTAAAATATGAATTTGATACAAAATTTATAGAAAACCATTAACGATGAATGCAACTCATATACAAATGTATAATTATGTACTTAACTGATCTAATATAATATACAATAACAATAACAGTATATGACTCATTATTATACAAACTACTAAGGCATCTTTCTTGATTGTATTAGTTTTTCCCCTTGTCACCAATTTCAACTGAGGATATGAAAATTAAAAATATCAGTTATAAAATTAGTTTCAATGTTTTATTTTTATATTCTACTCTTTATTTCTCTTCCCAATAAAAATATATTTAACATTTATTTCTGTTTACTTAAAACTTACATATAAATAATTGACACAAATGATTTTCTATTAAATTTTGGGTGACCAGGTAGTTGTGGTACATTTATGCTTTTAACCTGGAATATATGAATAAAAATCTACATAAGAAATTGATAAATGGGGCCTGCAAAGATGGAGTATTTGGAGGCTAATACAGAGGAATGCTTTTAGATTATTTTAACAGATTGCTTTCTAGTAAATCTAGAGGATATTAAATATCTGGGATCACCATTATTATGAAAGTTTGAGATTACAAGAGAGAGAAATTGTAATGAGATGAGTAAACAGATTAGGTTTTTGAATACCATAGGTGGGATTACTACATCTCACTCTCCTCTCCCTAAGACAAAGGATCTCGTGAGATTAAAATCTGTGATGTGTTACGGCTAAGTCTGGGACTGACAGCAATTAAGATGAGAAAGGATTACGACTGGGATAAACTAGTTACATCAGAAATTGTAGTAGATTTGATAAAAGAGGCAATAAATGGTTTGACCCATTACAGAGGATGATCAATTGCTGAAGAAATTGTTCTTATAAACCCTGGCTTAAAAAAAAAAAATGGAATAATGAGATGAGAGATATAACATCATCAATGCATTTAACGGAATAGGTTACTTCTTAGGAAAGCCTGAAGGAGATGAACGGGAATATGAGCAGTTATTTGATTGTTCTATTATGTATTGAAATGTTAAAATTCCTTAATAAAAAACCGAAACTTATTAATATAACCTATCACAAATTAGAGTAATATTAAAAAAACTGAGAAATATTAACTATTACAAATTTAAATACAAGAGAAATTGACAAAATATGAAATAACCAAAAGAACAGTAATATCAGAACACCATGTACTTGAAACAGAGAATCAAAGTTTGCACATCAACAAGCAGTTCAACATCATCCCATAAAAGAAATCACTGGGTGTGGACCGTTACAATGCACATCATCTTGTAGATTTCCTCCGATGACAACAAGGAAATTGAAAGACACAGGAGAATTAATTGTTCTAAATAAAAGACAAATTCAAGCTAAAGATTAACTTTCATTTCATAGAAATAAAAGCCAGAAATGAATAAATGTAATTTTAGACTTATTAATTCTCCTTTATTGATTTTATTGTTATTGGAGAAAACTTATAAGAATAAAGGACTGTTACAAATGCAGATCAGAAATTCTTTATATTTTTATAGATGGTTATTGTTGAAAGCATAGATGTGGGCTTTCTTTTCTGCTTTAAATCAAGGGTCTTATTTAAAGTGCTTTCAACTCCTTCATCTTACTTTATTTTCTCTTAAATGTAAAATTGAAACACAATACATAGAACAGATTTTACCAAAATATTTATTCAAAAAAAATAGGTTGGGTATTTCTAATATTATTGAAAAATTCTTTCTTAATGCTCATAAGACTAGTAATAACGAGAAACCGTCATAACCAAAAGAAAAAGTTATAAAGCCTACAATGGGATGGGTTCAATCAGAAAAACTTCATTTTGGCAACAGCTATGATAAAAATTTAAACTAGTTTTAAAATTGTAACGTAGGCAAACAAATAACAGTATAAGCAAAACAAGGACAAACAATATGAAAAAATCAAACAAATATGTAGTTTTTACAATTCTTCAAGTTTAAGAAACCTTAAATTATAACTCAAAGCCTCACAGGAGGAAAACCATCTACACCAGTACTGAAAATTTTGAAAACACAATATGTGAACTTTCTTTTCAACTTAATTATTTAAACATCTTTTAAAATATTGTCTACAAGGAACGTGAGAATATTTTGTTACAAAGTAAATTTTAAATACAATACAAAAATATTTTCTTTACATTAATTAAAATTTACTGTATTATTATTCTCAGTTAAAGTAACACTTAGTATGCATTTGTATTTCTTATTATAAACTGTTAAATTTTGTTTTTTTAAATTGCTAAGTAAATTTATTTCAAATATAAAAGAAATAAAAGTCAATAATAAAATATTGTATCACAGATTTAACATTATATAAAATTATGATAGGAATATCTGTGGAATACTGTGTTATAGGTCACAGATGGAAAGAATACGAGTCAGTTGGTGATGAATAAGTAGTTGATGTTGGAAAAATTACTACCATTCTTGAGTTACAGTGTTTCCCCCTAGCTAGTAACACTCAGTTCTATTTAATAAATCATTCAATATAATTATCTCATTTAGTAATAAATAAGTAAATAAAAAATAAATAAATCAAATATAAAAGCAAGTCATACAGCAGGGAGATTGAAACTATATTGTGTCCTTTGTGTCTGGAATCTATACTCTGGATAATTTTACAATCCATAAGTTATACACTGTTTGATAATTTAGGATTTAAAATTATAAACAATGGAACATCTTTCAATAAAATTTAATAAACAAATGTATCTAAAATTATCTTTATAAATTACTTTAACTACATAAATGCATAATTATAAGTAATGTTTTACAGAATAACGATTCAAAATTTATTACTAACAACATATGAATTATAAATTCATTGCTAATTAAAGCTTCGTGAAATAAAATGCATAATATTTTTACTCTTTAATTTTAAGATTTCATCAATTAGAATTTCTAATAAAATAAAATTATTTAGCATACACTAAACAAACAAAAAATACCTGCTCCATATTTATTGTTATGGCTAACAAAAAGCAAAATAGATATTCAAAAAATATTGTACATGATATAAACAACGGGACGGACTTATGGTAAATAACTCACAGAACAGTACATCAAATATATTAATAAAGATACATTAATTAATCATAAACACAATATGTAGATTATTCAAATACATTTGACTTATATTAAATAACAAAATACATTAATATACAGCCATATACTGTTATAAAAATTGTATATTACATTTATCTTACACATTATTTCTGAATAAGGCACTTATATTACAAGCAGTCTAACTAGATTAAGTTCTGTAATTTAATAAAAATAAGAACTTTAGATATGCATCGCCAGTGTATTGTCTTGTGTAGATGCTTCCACCGATTGTAAACGGGCAGGTGGTACAATTCTATGGGCATTACAGTTGCCTTGACTTTCAATTCGTCTTCGTCGCTGGTGATTGTGATCGACTAAACTGACTAATTGGTTCGTATGTCGCCAACGTTGTAAGCTTTGCCAGTGAAAACTGAAAAAAACTAATTATTGGAAAATTGTTTTCTTAAATTAATCTTACTGAAAATCTATTTATAATTAAAATTACAGTATTTGAATATTTGGATAATGCCGGGAAAATTGATTTCCAGATAATATACTAATGTCTGGAAAATTGTTTTCCAGATAATAGTACAAATTTAACTATTCACTTGTCAAATTTAGCAGCCATATACATGTGTAAGCTTAATCACTTGGTTTAGTGGTTTTTGTGCAAGAGATTTCGAATTCAATACCCATTGGGGCTTAAATAATATGGCATTGACTTAGCATTGTGTTAAGGTAGCAGCTACAGTTGGTAACAAAATCTGATTGCAAATGTTAAAAATTTATAGAGACAGGATGTTAATGTGGTAACTATACATCATCTGATTGAAAATGGTGTACAGGCCTAAAGGCCTACAACAGGTTGTTATACAAAGGATTGATTATGTATTTGTATGTATAGAAGTGTGTACTTACATGTGTTTTAGAAGCGTTTCTTTGTAATAAAATAATTAAAACTGTATATGAACACATCCACTTTTTAATAATGGTATTTAAACAAACAATTTTTTTTTGTCAACAACACAGAAGACTCAAAAGATAAAGACATTCTGATCTCAGACTTACAAAGCTACATTTATAGGGTTTGCTTTATGTGTCAAAGATCCATAATGTGGATCTAAAATCAGCAGCTGCGGGAATACAGAAATCAAAGCCCTTTTAAAATAAAAATAAAAAGGAAAGATTGTAAATGGATTCTAACGAAATGTGAGTTAGAAATGACAATAAGAGTGGAATCCTCAAGGATAAGATTCAGGATAACCTGGGGCATATGAATGATAGAGAATTGAGGCTGACTGGAAGGACACGGAGAGACAATGAGTAAACTGTAGGGGGCTAGATTTCTCAGAAGAACAACAGGAGAAATGATGATGATCTCAAATAGATGATATTCTGGATGACCAATGTTCAGATAATTAATGTTCTACTGAAATGTAACAGCTACATAATGTAATAATATGTGGTATATCAATAGTTATTACAATTTAATATGTCAACTTACTGCTGCTTGTTATTAATCCAATCCAAAGATAGGAAAACTGGTTTCTCATCAATGTAGATATTATGCATCCATTTCTGTTAGTCAAAATGTAGTTTTACAGTCATAATAACAGAAATGGATACACAATTTCTCCATTGATACGAAATCAGTATTCCTATCATTGGAACGGATTGACAAAAAGCAGCAGTATAGTTCAAGACCGTGGCTCCACTAGTCAAATCATTTTAGTTGTTATGTGATTATAATTGTAATTTATCTATTAATGTGTTTTGTGTTGTGTGAATGTTATAGGTTTGATGTCAATGGAAAAGAAATCTCCAAATTAAACTTGTTAATGGTAGAATAGCCGAAACGGCCAAAATTTACAACGAAACGATATAATAGACTATTGGCGAATAACTATAGACTAAGTTGACATATTTAAGTTATAAGAATAGTTGGAATGGCGATAACCAAAATCAGTGAGTTATTTACATAGATTTTTTCTTAACTTTTAATTTAAGTAGATTTTAATGTAACAGCAAATATTTCTTGTTGAAACTCCATATTCAAGGATTAAATAAAGGAAGTATTAAAGCTAAAGTTTGAAAATTATTTTAATAATACAAATGAGCTACAACTGTTTTGCTTTGCGGCATCATCGGACTAGTTTGCATCACCGATGATGCTGCAAAGCAAAACAGTTGTAGCTCATTTATATTATTAAAATAATTTTGAAAGTTTAGCTTTATTTAATCCTTAAGTAGAGTTGTAAATTTTATTAGAATGATTTGAAATTATGTGTTTCTGTAAAACGACTTATTCCCAAATCAATAATCAAAAGAAATGCTTATAATGTAAACTATCTGAAATACCTTAATCTTAAACTAAGGTACAATGGTCTTGAAATAATAAAGTTCAAAAATCAAGGTTATGGATAGCGTAGCTTCATTCCATTAAGATTTTGTATAGATAGGAAACATAGGCTTAACTTGGAAAGTGGTCCTTGGTATTATTTTATAGTTTCATTACATAAATTAATAACATTTAATAGAATCAGATATACAAGTAATTCAATATTTTAATAATAACATTTTCTTCTTTTGAATAAATTCCAACATTTTCAGATCCAATTCTGTGGTTTTAGAGAAAAATTCCAAGATAAGACTATGATTGTACAAAGGCTGTTCGGAAAGCAAGTTCCGTTTTGTTATGAAAAAAGACAATTTTATTATACAGAAATTAAAGTTACAAGTCTTACCTATTTTTCTATATAATTTCTTACATAATGGCATTTGTCATATTGGTAAACAAGTTTTTAATACCCTTGTCCCTCCACCACCTGTGAGTTAAGGCATGTATTGACATTGTCCTTCAACTCTTTGTCATTCTAACTGCACTAATTCTAGCCATTTTTTATGTTAGAAAAAAGGTGATAGTCACTAAGAGCTAAATCAGAGCTATACTAAGAGGATAGTTAAACAACTCCTATTTGAAACTTTCTTGTAGAGATTGTGTGCGTGTGGCAAAATGGTGATTAACATTGTCATAAAAAATATAAAAAAACCAGAACTGAACATTTCAAGCGGTGTGTTCTGAATGACTCTTCTCACTCTATCGACTGATTTTCCTCTCCAGATTGACATAAAACACAAAAGTATCATTGTCTGTTACAATATGACCAAAGAAATCATCACCTTCCATATTGTAGAGTAAAAGGAAAGTTAGCACTGTATCCATCCTTTGGTTTTGTGGTCATGAGTGAGAAGTTTAAGCACCCAGCATGCACTTAACTTGTGGTAGCCTACCTTATCAGTTACCACTTTGTAAAAATTGTTCCTTGTACCTGAGGGAAAAGATCCGATAATTCTGTAATTTTGAAATGACAGTTTTCTCAGATTTTCTCATTCACTTTTTCAAGTTCATCTGTCACAACAGATGGTTGTCTATTTCTTTCTTCATCACAGACATTAGTCAGTCTATCCCGGAACAAACAGGACCATTTTCTAACAACACTATCATTCAATATTCTTTTCATACAGTACTCAAAATTTGCGATGAATGTTTACTGTTGTATATTTCTTTGGTCACAGAAAGTGAATAACAGCACATACTTTACAACTGTTGGGATTTTCAATGGTAGTGGCTATTTTGAACAAAAGTATTGGTCCAATAACAAGCTAAACTACCTTCATACTAGCACATCTTGACTCGTGCTGAGCCAGGCTACAAAACTCTTCAAAGATCGCGCCACTACTCTCACTTCTCAGCGTAGCAAACAGAACTTAATTTCAGAACGGTCCTCATATTTTTAAAATTCAAATAAAGTTACCTTCAAAACAATTAGCTTAAAATCAATACGTGTAAGTAGAAAGGTATTTATTAAAAGTTTTATTAACTGAATCTTTTACAAACATCAATGAAGACAACAATTCAAATAAAAAAAACGAAAATCACTAAATAAACTACTCACCGAACAGTAGTAAATCCCCAAAGAAAGAACGTAATGAAAACAATGAGACTAAGGAAAGCGAGACCAACGCCCTCCCATGCTCCAAGATGTAAGTATGCCATAGAACCCATGCCACATAGATATACTGAAGTCAGACATATCGGTGATAAAAGTATAAGGCACAGAGCATCACCACAGAATCCCCGAGGACCATCAAGACTTCGACCACTGCATAGCCACTGAAAATGTTGGTAATTATTGTTACAGTATAGTGTAATTAAATTCAAAGACTTTGTAATTATATGGTTGATAATTTACAACCAACAAAAAAAAAATTCAATCACATTTATTATACTTAGGTATATTGTAATGCAAATGGTAAAAAGTACTTTAAAAATATACATAGAGAAATAAAAGTGTAGTAATGAATACATTATTTTAAAAAATTGTTCCTGTCTCACTTTTGGTTCATAAAGGATAAAAACTAGTGATTAATTCAAACATGAGGCACCATGATATATGATGGAAGGTCTCATGGATCATACCTTTGCATTAAATATCCCTAAAAAGGGAAGACATTATAGAAGAGGACAGATCTACATATTAAATGTGATATAGAGATTTATACGGATGGATCTTTAACCGCTAATGAAGCAGAAACTGCGGTTTACATCAACAATGTGGAGCTTAGTATTATAAACAGAAATAACTTGCCGTACTGGAATGTTCACAATTGAGCTTAGCTAGAGTATATGACAAAGTACCATAGTCACGTCAGAAAGTCAGGCAGTGATAAAGACTGTAAATTGACAAGAATGTTCATCTCAGAAAGATCATTAACTTTCTAACTGGACTTGGTAGTATTCAAGATATCTCTAAAGTCTAACCCGTGTAACCTTGAAAAGCTGATTGCTTAGTCAGGACATAGAGACTGCAGTATAAATATTTATGAAATGTAAGATACTGGAATCACAATTGTCCACAAAAAAGTTGCAGACATTTGTCAACCGCTATGACAAATTAACCAAGAGCCAGTGAAAAGAATTATCAGGCATCGAAAGTGGAAATGGCTAAGACATACTTTCAGAAAAGATTAAGAAAATTTTACAAGACAAAGCCTCGAGTGGAATTCATAAGGACAAAAAGACGAAGCCAACTTAGGGAGACCTGGAGAAGAGGACAATTGAGAGAAAAGTGCAAAGAGCGGTACAACATGGTTCGATGTGTAGGTTCTGGTGAGTGATAGTGATGCTGGCGGAACTCTGTTGTGGCCCTAAAATGTTCCACTTAAGTAATTAAGTCAAGTTACGGGAGTAAAGGAAAAGTTATTTTTGACCCTTTCAGTATTCTAGAAAAGGTAGATTATCTAGCAAATCTGGTTTTATTCCTTACAAATATAGCTTTCTGGATTCATAAATGGAAGCACACCAAAGTCTTTTAGGCTGAAGTGTTCAGGGGTGTATCCCCTGATTTTCACATAAATCCAGGGTGTATCTGAAAAGCATGGACAAACTCCGGGAACTGGTTCTTTACATAAATTTTTTTTTAAATTAGACAAACAGTTTCTATAAACATATGTCCTAAAAACATTTCATCTGTCTGTGTTTTTGATTAAAAACGTATAACTATGAAAGTGGGTGAGATATTGAGTCCAGATTATGAAACCTTGGACCTGTGTACCAAAAACCAATGTACTCGTACTTTATTTTGTACATTTTTACAATGGCTGCTATTTAAAATTTGTAATATTGAAGATCTTGAGTATTAAAAAAAAAAAAAAAATTCATTATATCATTTATTTTTACACTTTTATTTGATTAATTTGTAATTTTTTATTTATACAATATACCTTTTTCTGTTGTACACAAAAATTGATGCTCTGGTAGCTATGTAAGTCAACTAAACCCATGTATATATTATCTGAACATAATTAACAATATTACTGTCTTACATCAATTATTGGTCGACACGTGCGGCGTGTTTTAAACTGAAATTTGCAGACTTCACACCGATCAGAATTAGAAGTGGAAAGCCATTTTTCTATACAGCAAATATGCACATAGCTCATGGATCCCATGCAGTCACATGGTGAGATCAGTTCTTCTACACAATCACCTAGTTAAACAATATATTTGTTAGTAAACAATGTCTCATTTGAATTAACCCTAAAAGCTACAATCAGTTCATATTGTATACATAACAGTTTATATTATAAATAACAGATTGTATTATGTTTATTCTATACATAACAGATTACATATATAATCAGTTTACAGTATACATAACAATCATGAAAACAATATATATTGTAAGATTTTTACCTTGTGAGACTTAAATGCGTACACCATGTCACATTTAGGAGATTACCTTTTGTTATAAATTAATTTACTTTGACTTTTAAAGAGGGTTTCCCTAGATTTGATTCCTTGGATCAATATCGCTTTTGCATGAGAGGTGTTTTAGACTAACAGGTTCAAATAAGCACGCAGACGAGATTGAATAGTCTGAAGCCATTCATATATTATTAATACATTTAAATCTACAATGTTTTGTTTTTGTTAAATAAGTAATCTATATAATAATGTTTATTTTACAAAATTCTCTATACAAGCCGCCACGAGTCAAGTCCGTTGAGGGAAAAGCCAGTAGATATTCTGACCTTGAAGAAACCAATAGGGGGTTTAGTTATTCTGATCTGATTTGATTTTATAGATATTATTTGATTTTAAGTTTATTTTAGATTTCGCCTTATTGGGATTAATTTGATACTAAGTTAATTATAGTTTTAGTATTAATTAATTTTGTTTAAGAAAAACTCAAATCACCCTTTCATAAATTTGAGTTTATAAAGTACTTACATAATTCTTTGAGTTTTTGTTCGTAGGACTTTAAGTTTCACTTCACATACACCATACACTTTTCTTTAACACTTAACATTTAATAATGTTTTTTTTATGAGTTATATTCCCTTTTAAGTACACTAATTATATTTATTGTTGAACTTGTTTAATTTTAAATAAATTAGATTTTCGAAATAACCCTTTTTTAAGTTCGAGTGGTTTGATGATGGGAAATTAACTGACAGTGAGTTTTGCAACGTGAACCACACCTATTTATTAATGTGATTAATAACTTCAAAATGAACTTTGTTTTTATTATGGACTTTATTGGTTAACATATCACAAGTTTGCTTCTGATTGGATATTTTCCTTCATAAAGAATTTGGAGACCTTTACGTATACTAGAGTTCATAGAGGAGTATTCTCAAGATTTTATGTGTAGTTTTCTTGAGAACGTTTAGTTCAATAAACCACAGACTTGACATGTTTTTATTATTAAAACCTGAACTTGTCCTGCACTCATGTACATCTTAACTAAGTTTTTATATTAATGTTAGTTTTCTATAGTAATTATTTTAAAGATGTTAGTTTTTAAATATACCTCTGACACTCCGCTGGGCGAGTGTAAAAATGTACTGTTAATTTTTACAATAAATATTGAGCTTACTTGTGAGATAATATTAGATAGAAACAACTCGAACACAAGATCTCACAAAAATTACGTTTACTTAATCAAACGTGTTTCAACGACAAAGTCACCATCCTCAGTGATACATGAGTTACAATAACTAAACTATAACTTGTAAAGTTGTAACTTTGTATATAGGCTAAGTTATAAGTTTTGATAAGTAAACGTAATTTTTGTGAGATCTTGTGTTTGAGATTTTTTTCCTATCATGATAACTGGAATAACTTAAATTGAGGTGAACAATATTTATAAAAACTGAATAGCTACTAAAACTTAATAAACTATGAATGAAGTTAACCTTTAAAAATATAGATATGTATATACAAGCTTGATATCAAAGTCTTTCAAAGTTTGGATGAATTAAATTTTAAATAGGGATCACTTATATTTCACAAGAATAAACTAGAGATTAAAATTACATTTAAATATCAATTATTGTTTTTCTCTGATTAATTATTACTTCGATCTAACAGTTATTGAAATCTAGGTTGATGGAGATGAAATAGGCACAATGATAGCTTTAGAATTTGTATCATGAGGAAATACATACATTTAAAGTGATTTAACATATTTATTGCACTGAAAATGTGTTTCCTTATTTGTTAATTTGTTAGTCTTCTTATCTTGATCTGTTGTCTCATTCAAATTTTCTGTATGTTAGAGTTGATATTCACTTGGTATGTAAAGTCGCTTTATTTAAAAATTCTTAGTCCTACCCTTGTTACTTAAAATTCTTCTTCTTCCGGGACACTCTTATGATTACCCATGCTTTTAAAAGGTATTAAATTTGAATTATATTGGTTCTGATCTCTCCTTGACATGATTTTGATATTTTTAAAAAGTCCTAAAAAAATTAAATGAGTAGTACATGCTACATTTTGGTTGATGGTAATTATTTGAAATCGTTATATTTATAAGGATTTATATTTATTAATTATTTAAAATTTCTCATTTTCTTCTTATTTATATAAACAAAAACGTGAAGTCATTAAAGAGATAGGTAGTGAGTGATATTATTGTTCCGGGTTTAAAATTATATAAATCAATTCTGTTTGTTATTGGATAAGTTTCTTAAAAAAATTAAGATAATTTAAAACTCATTGTGTTTGTATCCAAGTCACTCTTTTTTATATAATAAAAGAACAATAATGTCCGTCTATGTGACTTCTTTAATAATAAAGTAGTTACTTACTTTATATAAGACAACGAACAACGAAAAACGAACAGAAGCTAATAACATTTAACTCATAGACCTATTAGACTCTGTAACCAGACTGCACAGTGACACATATCTTATATAAAGTGACACAGTAACTATATCTGATTAAGATATAATCAGTTGTAGGTTTATAAAGTAAGTAACTACTTTATTATTAAAGAAGTCACATTGACGGACATTATTGTTATTTTATTATATAATTAAGATAAGTATATTTTCAAATGAGTGGCATTGGAAATGAGTTTTCCTATTTCTTATTACCTGTATACCCAATATTAGTTTCAGTTTGAACTAGTAAATCATCACAGGTTACGCAAGTTCGAGTTCGGTTGATGGTGTTGCTTTTTCCTTGTGTTACCTTGGATTTATTAGTCTACCAGGTAACAATTAATGAAAATAAGGTTGCTAATTTAGTCGATAAATATATAGAATTTCCCCAAAACCACAATAAAACACTATGAAAGAAAATTCCCCAATGCCTGTTGAATGTGGAGTAGTTCTCCTTGTTGAACCCTTCTCCATGTTGTTGTTATTAAATGTCACTCCATTAGTTAAGTTAGTTTTATTTTCTTACATGTATAAGAAAGCAGCAGTCGTTGCTACCCCCATTGATATGTTATGTGACGAGCCCAACTGTGATTGGCTGAGGCGATCAGGGAATGCAAAATAATTAAGCAAAATAATAAAATACATATAATTTATTTTGTGCAGTTTGACTGATAACAAAGTCAAAGTTTTTAATAATCTGAAAATATCATTTTAAAGACATTTATATAAATATACATATTTGTATATAAATATTTTATGTCCACCCATCTTTGTAATTTTTTCATTTTTTTCTCACTACAACTGTTTCACCAATCAATGGAGCATCATCAGGTAAAAATTATACAATATATATTTATACTACCACAAACTCTGGACAGTTAAATTGTCTTCTGTTAAACTGTGTCAAGTTATTAAAATTTAAATGAAATTGATCCATATTCTTATTTAATTCTTGTTTCTTTGAAACAAGTTGCAAGTGGACTGACAGATTAATCTTTTGCCTTGCTTGAATTGATGATTTATCTGACTTGGTTCAACTATTTGTTTTGATTTATTTATCTGATGAAGTTATCGTGTCATACAGTATTTCATTACCTACAAAATTCAATTTATCATTTAGAATGGTTTCAGAATTATTTTTTGAATTGGGTGTATATTTCATTTTTAATAACTTGACATGCTCGAACAGAAGCCCATTTAAGTGTCTAGTGTTTGCATTAGTGTATAATCTGTAATTTTCACCTGATGATGGTACATTAATTGTGAAACAAAGCATTGCAAAGACGGACATAAGTTATTTATATGCATTATAAGTATATTTAGCAATTCGGAGGTATAATTGAAAAATTCTTATATTAAAAGAAATGAATATTTGATGAGATCAGCATATGAGATTCACTTTTTTTTTGATTTAATATCATATATCACTCACAACTGGCAAATTGGTAGATTCTCTAGAGCAAGATTTTCTATTGGAATGCACTTCTTTAATAATAATTCTTAGGCATGTTGAATGAGCAAATATTAAGGTCCATTTTCAAATATAAATATACAATAATGGCTAATAAACATATGTTTTATAACAATTCACTGAAATATACTTGTAATGGTACAATCTAAAAGTTACCAATTAACCAAATAACTAGTCAAGAAGGTGCAAGGAGGACATAGTAGAAACAATAATATGACCTAGACAAACATACCTTGCCATTTGTAAATAAAGCTATGTGAATAACAAGTACAATAGCCTACTAAACTAATGTAATTATAGAAAGCCAGATAAGGAATGATAGGACTTAAATAACTCTAAATTACCATGAAGCAAGTAGAATAATTATCAACACCATAATTAAAGTTCAACCTAGATATATCACTGTACAACACATTCATGAGCATGTTTTGTATAATGCAATACTAGAAGAAACCATTAGAATAGTGGCAACCAAAATCATACCACCTTTCTACATCATTATTTATAAAATAACATATCTAGGTATGAAAAAACTATTGGTTATATAATCGCCATGATATCTTGATGTCAATGTCAAACATACACAATCAAACAACTATTAGAAATAGCAAATAAGGGGGAAAAATCCAGATATTTTGAAATAAGGAATATAATTAAAACTAATTATGATATGTATAATTGTTAAATAGTTGAATTGCCCACCATCCTAATTCATAAGAATAGCTTAGTTATGTTGTATGTACAGTTAATAACTTGACTTTTAAAGTACCTATTATTGATTTAACCAATTAAAACAATTTTGAGATCCAAGGATAGTTTGGATATTATTGTCACAAATAATTATTTGTAATACTAATTAACAATTTTACGAATGCTAACATATCTTGAAACATTCTAAACCAAAATTTTAAAAGATTTTTTGTTTATTACAAAATTATTTCAAGTATTTAGACAAATATAGATGGTACATAAATGTTGGAGCTGAACAACAACACTGAGAACCAATTAGTGATATTACCATCTTGTATGAGTTACAAAGAGTAGCTGCATATTAAAAAATTGCAAGATTAAAAGAGAAGTCACAGTTCCAGAAGCAACATCTATGAAGATAGTACTCTAAATGTGTGTTTATTAAGTGAATGCAATCCTTGAGATCTGGTAATATCCATCCGATATTAAGACTCTGTGTCAATTTCAATTCAAAACAAAAATTTAAACTTGCAATCATATTTTTTTAACAAAAGAATCTGAACATTTAATAAATTAACTTTCAGATTTTTTATTTGTGGAAAACTTGAACATTTTATTTATTTTTTATATAATTTATTTAACTTTACCAAGACCTTAGTCAATAAGTGATTTACATACATTTAATATATTCTTGCCAGCAAGATTTCTCATCCCTGAGATATATTTAGACATTGATTTATATTACAAACTTTGTGATACTAAAATTTGAGCTTCTAATTACTGAGACAAATATTCAGTACTATGAACGTGAAAAATAAATCAGAATCATAAATTTTTAAAACTGGTGAATAGAAATTGTTTATTTATTATACTGATAATGTGTTTCCTTATTTGTTAGTCCTTATTTAACCTCTTTAAAAGAAAAGAGAAATGAAAAACTTCTTATTGATTTGTATACTGTTTAGTATTTCCAATTTATTTATAACACAATATATGATTGATAAGATAATAAAATCTTTCATTATGTCGGATTATTTATACATGTTTTGCAACAATGCAATAAACTAAAACATTAACAGTGCTATCAATGTTAAAAAAAAAAAAAAAAAAAAAAAAAAAAAAAAAAAAAAAAAAAAAAAAAAAAAAAAAAAAAAAAAAAAAAAAACCTGTTACAACAGATCAACATTCATAGGTCACCACTGTAAACCAATTTTATTCAAAATCGCCTATTGGGCTCTATTTAAGTTTTCCCATTACTGTATATTTGTGAGGTATTGTAAATCTAAAGCCATATTTGATTGTCTATTTGTTTGTACAAGTTTCCAGAATATTATAGGCCGTGTTAAATCTCTTGTGTATTCTATTAAATTACTAAGGTTGATTTTTTTACTGATAATAATCAGTTACTATTCAACATGTAATAAAAATAAATATACCAAGAGAGCTAAAAAATTTTATTTTGAAATTTTTTTAATATCAAAAATTTTGAACACCATTTTATCAAAATTATATTATTTTGTGGTCCACTGAAAAAATTAATATAAAACACTGGAAAAGAGAGACAAAGTTATTCGCATCCATGTCTGTCCATTAAATTTACATGTCTTCTTTGTAGTGTTAAATGAGTAACAGCGACGGCAAGTAACATCCCAAAACAAAGGAAATGAAGAAAGCTACGAAAATGAAAAAAATTGGTTCGTATCAGGACTAAACCCATGCACTATCATTATCCAATGGAATGCAGGTGGTCTCTCATCCAGGAAAATGATTAAATTAAGAAAAATTATGATTGATAAAGATATATACATGTTTTATTAGTCAACGACTTAAGGGAGAAGGATAAGTTTACCACGGCTAAAAAAGTGCATATTACAAAACCCAAGATTACTCTTCATATATTCTCTATTCTCTGCTAGTCCAAATCTTGTCATGGTTAGGAGTGATATAATGTCTAAGTTTAAGATAGAGTAGACTGTTTTGATCCATGTCAAAAAAATAAAAATTGTTTGTGTTTATAGTCCACCTAATAATAAGAACTTCAAACTATACCACATTGAGGTCTTTGAGGCTACAGTAGTAATGGGAGACTTAAACGCAGCCTCTCCATCATGAGATTATAAATATAATGGAACAGGGAAAAGTGTGGAAGACTTCCAGTATAGCAATGCAGTAGAGCTTCTTTTTAAGAAGGAACGAAGAATGTTTATACACCATTCTGCCTCTATAACCAACCCAGATCTCACATTCGTCTTGTTAAACCCGATGGTAGCCTCAAATCTTGTAATCCTTGACGATCTTGGTAGTGACGACAGAATATATCTACTCAGTATAACCCTTAACCAGCAGAAAATACAACACAATGATATGCAGATAAGATGTAACTTCAAGAAGGCTAACTGGCCGGGATTCAGGACTAAAGTTGAAGCCTTAGTGAATCAATCATTCCAACACCTCTCACGCTCTCAGCTATAAAAACAACAGCAAAGTCAACATCCCTAGAGGCAAAAATAAGAAACCTGGAACTCATTCCTCATCACAATGAAAAGTGATCTGATAGTATAAAAGCCACCGACTGATTACCACCTTAAACAATAAATTTCTAACTCTTTCACAAAACCTGATGACAATAAATAATTAAAAAATTACAGATCTTAAGAAAATAACTGAACATTACAACAATTTTTATAATTCCAATTCCATACCTAAAAGAAAAGTAGACAAAATCCGGAAGAGGAAAATTATAATACGCCTAAACTCACAACACATTTTCTACATAGTTTTTATACCCCAAGTAATTACAAGTGCTTGCTTTTGGAATTGTTTTATTAACAAAAAGATTACTGTAGCTGTGTGAGTGACTTGTGCAACCTTTTTTACATCTTTATACATAAATTTGGTTCAGTTTTTCTCCAGTACTCAGCAGAAGATATAATCAGTTGTAGGTTTATGATCAACTGTTGAAGTGGTTTTGATCAGTAATTTTACAACTGTTGAGTAAGAAATGTAAAAAATATATGTAATCTTTGTTATACTTTTTGAATAAATATTTATTCATATTGAGGGCGAAGCTGTATTAACCCCACTTCTCTAAGAATAAAATTAGAAAAGTTATTGTAAAATATGTAATTTAAAACCTTGACCTATGAAGAAAATGTGATATTGAGAAAGTTATGAGATCTAACAAGGTCAAGTCACCAATACGATCATAGCAAGTAGAGGTTCCTTCACATATGTACTGTTTCAAGACTTGTCAAGGCCTAGCCAACTTCAAGAAAGTAGCGACACACACAATTACAAGAAAACCTGTGTAACAACTGTTTTAAACAAACACACCCTACTGGATAAGATCCCTTTATTTAACAATACAATTTAACATTTCCTACAAGATTCAAAAAACCAACTTTTGGCCATTACTTTTAGAGGATCAGGTTGTATTACATTGTGCATGATGTGGCTGGGTTAGTATCATAATGTAGCCCATCAATTTGTTTCATTCAGTATTTGGTAATAGAGTTTTATATTAATTAATATTTCCATTACTGTATTTTATTTATAATAATCTGTTATAAAGTTTTGTTTAATCTCTCTTCCAAATATTGCACTTTTATTGTATATTTAAAATGTGACTATAGCTATTAAATTGTTTTGTCCAAGAATGAAATAAATGAAATGAAACAAGGAACAGAAGCTAACAACATTTAACTCATAGGCCTATTAGACTCTGTAACCAGACTGCACTGTGACACTTGAACTACTTATCTCATTGTTTTATTGAGCAAATTATCGACCGATAACATTTCATTTCCAAAATGTATATAATAGGTGTCATTATGTCTAGCCATAATAGAGTTGCTGCTTTTATGGTTCACTAATATAGTTCATATAAATAACAGTAAAGACATAATTATATTTTATAAGCCTTCAAAATGACTTCAGTTTTATTTATTTTCTTCACTTTCTAGTGTTAGTAGAAATCATTTATAATTTTATAAAGTATCATCAATCTTGCCATGAATTTCAAGCCATGAATTTGTAACATGGCTACATTTACTGCAACATAAAAGACAAATTGTAAAAAATACTACATGTTGTTGTTGTCCAATGGCTTTCTCTGGCTCACGCCATCTTTAATCTTGCTTCCCAGTAGAGACCAGGGAGGTCTTTTTCCCTCTGCTTCTCTTTATCCAGCTTTCTGCAGACCAAGAGATGGTCCTTGTTCATGACGGTGTCCAGGCTTTCACACAATGTGCAGTTGTCATAATCCAAAATCTTCATCCTCTTCAGGTGTTCATTCAGGCAGTCATGTCCAGTTGTAAGTCGAAAAATTGCGACAGATGTCCTCCTCTGCAAGTCCTTGACTTTCTCATACAAGTCGAATACATCTTCATAGGACTTGTTCCTTATGTCCTCTTTGACCTTATAGGTGAACTCAAGATGAGATGCTCGTTTCAGTTCGCCAATCCTTGCTGTGGGACAAAGTTGATCGCGTCCGCAGCATACTTTAAGCTGTACATGTTCCCTGGGTAGTGCTAAATGATCAACAATGATGGCTAATGCTTCCCAAAGCCACAACCAAAATATAAGAAGATACTACATGAAACATGCTACTTCCCAACATTGTATATCTGTACCCAGAACTGTGGGACTTAGATCCTTCATTAACTTTGAGATTATGGAATTAAATTAAGTCCTTTACTGATTTATCTTATTATTTGTTGCAGACAAGTCTGGGTAATATTACAAGCAGATTTTAAAGCGGCAGATTATAAATTATTACAGAGTTTACAAGTGAGAATATTTAGTCCTGTTTAAAATAGAAAAGCTACCATTTTAAAATTTTTGAAGTGAAATTGTTCAAATGATTATTAATAAAATAAGAAATTCTTATGGGTTTGTTAATTAAATTTTGAAAACGAGCCGAAGGATTTTTTGAAATGAGGTAAATTTACAGTTTTCGGATGTGAGAATGAGGCATAGTCAGATTTTGACTTAAACTCGTTAAAGCGATTAGTTTAGATCAAGACATAAACTCATTTAGGTCTAGTTTTATAATTCTCCCGATAAAGTTCCCGTTATTTATCTAGCAGTTAACTTTAACCTACTATAAGAATATTCCATTCCGTTCTACAATGTTTATCCTGTTGTTAGCTACAGTTGATAAGAGCAACTTATCCAGCAGTTCAACACTTTAACTTGTAAGTTCGTACTACTTGCAAGGTAGTCAAAAACCAGTTTGGATCACCCCCAAAGGAAACGGAAAAGGAAATATTCTGGGAAATGCAGAATATTAATTTTTATGGTTACATTAGTTGAAGTTAGTATTTAGGAGTAAGTCATGGTTTAAAATTTTTGGTTATTGATCTTGTGTTAGTGGTTTGTTTAAGTTACAAGCGATTAATTATTTATAAATTGTAAAAATGGAAGGACCCAAGGTAAAAAGAATTGTACTCTTTGTTCATTAACATAATCATTAATAAAATTGTTATAAAAAAACAGCCGCCACAAATCAAACGTAATTTATTATCCTGCCCAAAACTACAGTCGGTATGATTGAAGAAAAGTAAAAGGTAATCTACCTTCATATTAAAAGGATTAGTAGACGTAATATCTACAGATAAATTTTAAATTAACTTTATCTGTTGGATAACTACTTAACTGTTTTAACTAACCGATAACTTTATCAGAAGTTTAGCAAAGTTTAACCTCTGGAGAAGATTGTAGAACTCATTTCTTACATTTGATGGGAGATTTAACCCCTTAGGAGTTAAATAAATACATTGTTTTGGGCCAACAAAATGTTTCACATTAATTATTTTTAATTTATGGACACTTTTTTCCCCTCTCAACTGAAGGTACTTCTATTTACAATAATTTAAAAAAATCAAATGATAATTAACACAACATGTTTAATATTTAACTCATAAACTAGGATAGGCCTATATCACATTCAATTAACCCACACATTTTTGTGTATTTGTAAATTTTTTAGGAAAAAAGGCTTGAGGATTTTCTTGAAAGGTACCTACAGTTTTAGATGTGGCAAATCAATTTTAACTAAGTTTAGACTTTAGGAAAACTCATTTAGTTGGTTCTTGTTAAGACACTTTAAAAAACAAAAATTTGTTCCTTCCGAGGCCCAAAGAAATGTTTCACATATAATTTTTTCCTTTCTCTCAACTGTAGGTAACTTTTATTCTAGGTACAATGAAACTTTGATAACTTGAACCTCGATAGCTCGAATTCCTTGATATCTTTAATTTTTGCCATTCCCTTTCAACTTTACATAACCACAATACTAATTTTCCTTCTATAAGTTGAATATTTTAAAGAAAGCACCTCGATAAGATGAATTTTATTGGTTTCCTAGATGTGCTGGGACACCTCTAAAATCTCTATAGCAAGGTAGGTGTTCAAAAACCTCTACAAGTAAAAGTTTTAATAAAATCACCTCTATAACTGGAACTTTTAGGCACCGAAGCTTTGTAAGTCGAAGTTTATGGCAGCAGTATGTGCGAGATGACACAATTTCCATGATAAACTCCCCCCTCTCTATTGTGTCCTTGCATTTTCTCGTATTTATACTGATAGAATTCTATTGTTCGTATCATGTGTATGTATCTACCCACCGTTCTGTATTTGTGCTTTTTATTAAAGTGGCTGGGAAGTGGTTGTGATGCAGTAAATTGTATTTACATAAAATAATGTTAACTATATACAGTACTGTACTGTTTTATATGTAAATGTGCCGATTTTTTATTACAATAAAATTAATAACTGTTTATTAAAACACAATACTTTGTACTTGTGGTACTTTCTTTCACTTATTCTTCTTTACAGGTTTTCAGTAATAAAAATGTAATCAGAACACACTGTTAAAGTGAATAAAGGTCAGTCAACTTGGGTCTTTTATAACTCGAAGTCAGTGAATTTTGCTCTTGGCAATTCAAACCTTGCTATCTCAAATTGTTTAATAACTCAAAATGTTAGCAATTCCCTTGAGATTTGAGTTATCAAGGTTGCACTATATCTATACAATAAAATTTATTACACTAACTGTTATAATTAATACAAGTTATTTTCCACATTTAAAATAATTTTGTTAGAAACTTGGTAAATTAAATTATAACAGAAACATTCTTACATTTTTTTTACGGAATGTTTGGCATCTGTCATCTGTGTCCCAATGTGTGGGCAGATTTTAATCAAATTTGGTATGTGGGCATATTTTGGCCATATCTTGAAACTGTTTTTCATTAATTTGGGGTTAGTTACCATTAGAAAAAAAAACACCAAATTCAGATTTTCTTCAAATTAGCTTAAAATGATATTGTTCAAATTTTGCTCTAGTTCATCTCTATTGGTTGCCAAAAAATTCTAGTTCATGAGTTAAAAAACATAAAATCATTGCTATAAATTAGTTCATTTCTTAAAATTTGCTCTACCAATTCAGCTCAAATTTGAATAAAATCTGACGATTAATGATCCAAACCTGTGTTCAAAATCGGTAAAAAAATATTATGGTTTCAGGATGAATTGAAAAAAATAATAAAGTTTGACTATCACCATTAAAAGCTCAATTTTAATTAATTATGATTTGCGCTAAGGAAGTGTTTATGGCACAAGCAAAGGAAGTTTAGATCCTCATTTTAATATATTTAAGACACCATCCATGGTTTATTTTCAATTTTTGATTGACAACTATTGACCTGACGATTAGTTTGGGTATGGGAATTTATGCATTGTTTTTGCACCCTTTATTTTGTAATTATTTTTATAATTCTTAAACTTATTTTTGTTTTGTTTTGAAGAGTTTGTACAAAATTTAATAAAAGAGTTAACATAATTTGTATATATTTATATCTGTCCCATACAAATATATTTGAACTTAATAAGACCCAAAACAAAAACTTGATCCTAGCCTTAAGTTTTACCACAGGTACAATATGATGTAATGTCATATATTTACAGTACTTTTAAATATATTTCATATCTATATGTGATAAATGTTAAAGTATTATTTATTCTAGTATTAAATGTTTATAACAAACAACAAACGTCATATTAAAAACACGTTTAGAATATATGAATAACAAGTCCTATTGCCTAATAATGAGTTTTTGTTATGTGTCATTGTCTGTAAACAACATACAACTGTTCTGTACGTCATATCAAAACATGTGTTTATGTTGAGAAATGTAAACTTCATACTGGAAGTAAACACACCTTGTGCGAAATGTAGTAAATTTTGATTAAGACTCATACTGCGATAAAAGATAAGAGATTTTAACATAATATAAGAGTTGAAGTATAAGGATTTATTTAAATATAAAATATTCTGATGAAGTTTGTATTTTTTCATGATGGAATGGAGATTTTATTTACTAGGGTTTACTTTCTTACATATACATAGTATAGGAAAAGCTATGTGATATGTCAAAAAAAATCTATGTAGACTTTTTTATGTATCCATTAATCGATATATCCATTTTATGATCTACTGAGTCCAAAAAAGTTGTTTTTGGAATTGTGAATGGAATTATACAACACAAAAGCATGAACCGATTTTAATAAAATTTGGTATGTGGATTATTTTGGCTATATCTCAAGAAAGTATCGCAATTTTTTAACTCAATATAGCTGCCATATAAAAAAAAAAAACACAAAATTATGATTTTCTCAATATAATAATATTTATCAAATTTTGCTCAAATAGCTTTTAAAATGGGTCAAACAAAACATACTGATCACTATATATATCAAAACATAGTTCGTGAGTTATCAGTAAAAAAACAAAAAATTGGCCATGAGGTTGTGTTATATATAAAGTACTTAATTTCTCAAATTGACTCTACTGAATTTGTTCAAAATTTTAATAAAATGTGAAGATTAAAGGACCCGAACCCATGTGCGAAAATCAAAAATGAATATTGAACAGCATCTTCAAAAGCTTGATTTTAATAAAATGCGATTTATGCTAAGAATGTGTTTATGGCACAAACGAAACAAGTTTAGGTGTTTATTTAAATATATAAATATAAGCCTAGAAATGCTCAATTTTAAGCATAAAAATGGTGACTTCTATTATATTTAAAAAACATAGATAAGCTTAAATGTTTGATATTTTTACAGTGTGTTCCTTGTATCAATTTAGAAAATAAATTTTTTATAAACTTATGTCCAAAAAAGGCATCATTTTCAATCTCTCATTTTGTTTGTGTTTTTCATACAGAAAATTTTAAGTTTGGTAATGAATGAGATAATTTCAGATTAGGTGAACAATGTTTTTTTATATAACCTTTTATATACCACAATGGTTCGAAGAACTGTGCATCGTGACACACTAGAGCACCTTAAATTATTCCAATATGTTCACTGAAAAAACATTTTACTGACATGATTTAATCGGGTGATCGATATGTTGATATGATTATATAGGAGAGACATGTAATGGATATTATTGTCATCCTATACATTTGAATTACGGCAAGAAGTGTTTTTTGAAGAGGAAAGATACGAATATTTCATGGAATTAGATTTTGTTGTAATTACAATAATTCTGCGATATCATTGAAAAGTTAAATGCATTGAATCTCTCTCTGAAGAGGGCCAACATGCACATTTTGAAATTGGTCAAGAAAATTACATTTTCCAGACCAAAAATAGAACTCAAAATGATGAAAGATGGTGACAAAGATTGTTTTCATTGTTGAAACAGTTTGTGATCTCCAATGAATTTGATTTCTCTCATTATATAAAATTTGTTTTTGAAGAGATATATCGACTGTTTTAAAAAATATCTTCAAGAAGATAATATCAACATGTTTGGATAATTCATCGCCGAAGGTCTATCTAAATTAAATATGATACAAAAACAAAATTGTATTGAGTGATTGGTAATACAAAAAAACACTGAAGACAAAATTTGGAAATATGCAACTAACTTTTAGGTATCAGTAAAAGATAAAATAAGCTCTATGAATTTTAATTTCATTTGCGATGTTGTATATGTGTGACGCTGGGTTTTCAGTGGTCACTGTTATAAAAAATAAGTATAGTGGAAAAATAAACATGGTACAAGAAATAAAAGTGGCTGTGCCCAGTTGATTCTTAAATGTGCAGACTAGAAAAAACTCACCCGACCCACTAATTACGATTATTTATTAAACAATACGATTTTTTAAATAGTACTTATTTAATACTTTTTAGATAAATAGTTTGTAAATTTGAAACTTAAGCAACCTAACACTTCATCTGTGCTTTGCAGCTATTATATAAAATAACCATGTTCTCACTTGGGCACCACGGAATGATCCTTATACACTAAGGACGCCGTCAACAGAAAAAGATTGTTTTTTTATTTATTAAGTATAAAAAAAGTACAATAGATTTTGTCCTTATAAATAAATTAATAAGTAAAAACTATTTAATAACCATAGTAAACTATATTTACCACTATAGTTTCAAAAAAGGTCGTTCAAAAGTATAAATGTTGAATATCTCAAAAACTATTAACTTTATCAAGAAATTCTAAGAGTCAAAACATTTCCCTTTTTTACAACAAACACAATGGCATTTGTATTTTTTCCGTAGCCCAAATTATAATATAGTTACCGATCATTTGTAATACCAGTTATTTCATTATTAGATGTATTACAAGTTAATAATAATGAATAACAGGTATCAAACTGAAATTAATTTCTGTATATATTTATAAACCCTTTCAGACCTGGCCTTCCATGTGTAGGTTTAGAAACCTGGACATTTTCTATAGGTTTGAAAAAAAAATTAAACATAAAATAATGAAGATAAAACAAATGTTAACTATCATTTTAATGATTGAACTTGTGTATTTTATAAATAACCAAAATGGTAGATTTATGTTATTTACCAACTGAGACGATGCACTTTGAAAAATTCTTAAAGTTGTGCTGGAGGGGAAAAATTACATATACAGTGTTTTATAAGTGAGCCACAATTGGGATCTCTGAATAACCTGTCCCATATTTAAATACATGGGAATAAGAATCAATTTCTGAATATAACTAGCATTACAGCGGATGTTATTTTGCAACGATAGCTGATATTAATTAAATGTACTGCCAACACTGTCTTTATTATGAAATTATTTTAAGAGTGTTAAGTAATTGGTTCTTATTTCCATGTATTTTAACCCTAGTCGCCTTTTTTATGAACTATTTCGACTTGCAACATCAATAAATAACATTGCAGGATGTCGTTCTTCTTTTCCTACAAAAATCAAGGCGATAGCAACCGAAATGATTTTTCACCTTAAAACGCCATTATAAAAAAAAATACCAAAAAATTAAAGTCTTAAATTTTCGCTGAAAATCCAAATTTAACATAAAAAATAGGGGTTTCTATAAGAAATTTTAAAGCTGGCCGCTATATTGGAAAATGGGGGTTGAATTTAAAAAAATCAAATACAAGATTTTATTAGAGAGTTAAAAGTAGTTAAGATCCCCTATTTGAAGTTTTGTGTATCGTATAGTTTCAGAGATCCCAATGTTGGCCTAATTAAAAAGACACCCTCTATTTAACAAAACTCACTTTAACTTTTCAACACGATAATTTTTTTTATGCCTAGGATGCTTTGATTTTTCAATAATTGGTAAAAGGATCCAAAACTACAATATTTTCTACCCCACCACCAGCACCAATTTCATGCCCCTAGGCCTACCTCAAAATGAATATTGTTTTGAGTCTATAAAAGTTCCATTCTCTAAATAATCAATTCATTTTTCATATTGAGCATTATCATTATCCTTGTCACATTCACTATCACATGAAAATAAACTATTATCATATTCAAAGTCATTAAATATATGATTTCACTATCAGTAAAAACCTTGCTGGGTACAGCCATTATTTATAGTCTACATGAAAAACATTTCTTCTCAAATCAAATTCATAATGATCAATAAATACTAACAAAATAAAATTAAATACATCACTTTTTATTTACAACAAATGAGCAAAGTTATGAGGACTAAACAAATTACTTAAAATATAATAAACAACTCAAAACAATACATAACTTATGGAGAATGGTATTGTTTCCAAATGTTGCCAGCTGTAGTTTATATTTTTCAGCTGATTATTTATTCCTTAAAATATACCTAAATGGCTGTTGAAATTTCGTTTTGCTATTGATAATTGTTTTGCTGTGGTAAAACAAATTCGATTTAGTTTTCTATTTACTCTTTTAGAAACACAGTCATGACTGCATTACACAATGCGTATACAGTAAATACCAACAAAACTGAGGGAATTTTTGTTTGACATATATTGATATACTGTCAATATGATTGTATGATTATATGACCATATAATCTGATATTGTCATTTAGGGGTGACCACTGCACTGCGACCTATATAGATATATTGTACTCTGTTTCACTATTCTTGAAATGCTCAGTTACATCATCCTTTCCAATCCTATAGCCACCATAACTGCATGAGAGGGTAGATCTTCCACTTCTACTTGGTATCTTCCCAAGGTTCCAAAAAGTGAAGATGAAACATAATGGGATCAAATAATTCAAAATCGTTTCAAACGATGATATCAATTAAGTTTTAGTGAATGTTTAACCAATATGCCTAACTGTGTATAAAATTAAATTTAGATTCACTAGTAAATTGGGGAAAACCCAAATTCAAACAATAGATGTTGTTATAGTCTTCACTTTTAAGATGTCGTTTGTTTTTAGACTATTAGGAGAGATAGTGAATAAGTTTTGTTTGTGTCTTAGCTCGTTAAATTGATATAATCATAATCAAGACAAACAAAATTGTATTTTATGGTGTTAAGACCCACACATTTTCAGTTATTAAAAAACTTTTTAAACTGTAAAGCTCTCAACTTCCATGCCTATTATTTCCATACTAGCCCCATTATGCCAGAGTACTTGGCTAATAATACATTAGAATAAATACTATGATTTTATAGATTAAGTGAAATAATAAATTACTGGGCTGGAATACTGGGCTATTGACATCCTCCCTCAACTCGCTCTCTGTGCTCCTTTCCTGACTCTTCCTTTAATTTTTTTTTTGTAAAAAAGATTTTCATTATTAAAAAATACTTTTGTCTTCTTAATACAGGCATTAAACATTATGTAATGCCGAGGACCCGATGTCCATTGAATGCCACTGCCGAATCACTGAGACCGAGATGGTACCAATATTGTTGGGTTACATAAGCTCTACTGTTGCTGTGAAAGAAGCTGGTACATGAAAGACTCCCTGGTACATCTGTTGGTTAAGTCTGTATGTGGTACAGAATTCTTTCACAGTCATCTTTCTTCCATCACTTTATTCACTCTTCTAGGAACACCAAGACTGCATCCCACTTACTCCTCTTTTACCCACTGTTTATGCTACAAAGTCTTCTCTTTGGACCCACATGCTTGGTAAAGAGGATGAATCACTGAGACCGAAATGAGACCAATATTTTGGGTTACATAAGCTCTACTCTTGCTGTGAAAGAAGCTGTTACATGCAAGATCCCCATGTACGTCTTCACATAAACATAAAAGGAATATTATTAATAAAATAATATTTACCCATCATAAAACTTTCGATATACTTAAGGATCAGGTTCCAGTCCTGGTTTTGCCTCTCAGGAATCTATCTTTGTGGACCCTCATTTACAGGTCCATTACGTCCAATTTCATGTTTTTGGAAAACTATGAGATATTTCGGATGATGTTGTTCTACGCTCCTATTTGTCCTTCACTTCACAAAGTGTCTAAGGACACAATAATAATTGTCCTACTCAAATCTGGGCAGTTAAATATTATGTCCTTAGTTGTCTCCTCAGCTTCACCACATTCCCTGCACAGAAGGTCTAGTATATGAAACCCCATTATTTTGTAATAATGTGAAAGATTAGTTTTAATGGTAGGAAAAATTAGAGTCAGAATTCAAAGTTTGTAATAGGTGTTAAACGCGCGAGATTAAAAATACAGAGAGTGGGAGAAGCCAATGAATAAAGCGTAGCTTTCGTCAAATTATGTAAAGGAAGTAAAATGGATTTTCAAGGCAACATAATGAATTACGATGTTTAGTGTTAGTATAAATTAAAATGTATAGATGTGTAATTTTAGTATTGTGTGATTGGGTACAAGTGTTTTCTTCTATCATTAATAATTAATAAAATGTGTAGAGAGAAAGGGGTGTGTGGACTGTGTAGAACAGCGGAAGTAAATTATGGAGGAGGTTAGAGCCGGTTTCCAATAAAAAAGGAAGGAAGAAGAAATTGTCTCGTGGTGAGCAAACGGTCTTAGTTGGAAGCTGATAGGTGATGGTTGTGTCAGAGTTATGTGCTGAAAAACAATGGACGTAAATTCAGAATACTTTAATTGTGTATTTGGACAGATAAAGTGTGTCATACAGACAGTTTTAAATAAGTACTTGGACAATGTAGACGAGTATGATAAAATCGTATTAATTTTGAAGTAGAACTGACTATTAGAAGTGTTTGATGCGAATAGCGTGTTACGAAAAAAGACAATAGACAATCGTGCGTGTAGTATCAAAATATGGTCGGAAAATGAACAATCATAAGTGTAGAATGAACTAATAAATTGATAAGACTTTCTCCATACAAACATTCGCGAATTGCGATTGAAGTTTTTCCGCGGACAGAATAGCGACATCAAATACCACGCTGCCTGGAACACAATTGAGTAATGTATTTTACGATAATGGACTGGTAAAACTTGTTATTTAACAAGTTGAATTTAATCTGTTTATTGTATAAAATTTATTATGTTTGATTTTTAGTTTTTATAAATTTAAAAGTATATTTTCATGTAAAAGAACAAAAAATGTCTACTGACATATTTATCCTTTTAAAGTAACATAAATTCCATAATGAAAAATGGATAATTTTAATCTTTTCAGTTTTATAAATAATTTCTAGTTGCAACTTAAAAAAGTAAATTCAAGATTTTGAAATTTAAACCTTCTTAAAAGGAAATAATAGTATTCAATATTAGGATTATAACATAAGTGCTTTATATGATTTATTTGAACATTGATTTAAATGTGTTTTTTCTTTCTATTAATTAATAAATGTTTTTTGTTAACATTTCAGTCAAAGTGTTCTCATTTGAAACCAAAATCCACTGTAAGTACACTGATAAAAGAATTTGCGACCCCAGAGATTTTTAAATATTTAAATTCACTTTTTTCAAAATTGATGTTAACACATCTGGCGCCCTAGTCGAGCAAATTAATAATTAAACTCAATAGAAAACATAACGTAAAACTCTTCAAGTTTAGATAATTGTAAATTTTTAAAATAACTTCTCTATTAAATAACTTATTAGCTTCATTTTTTAAAATTATTACAATTGGCTCCCAACAATGGGGCGTTTATGGTCGAAATAAACAGTGATTTTGGTAATGCGAACACTTAAAATCAAGGTAAGGACTCTATCATTAATAATAAGAAAGATTCTCTTAAAATTTTGTGTTGGTTAAGTATTAGATTCTGTTGTGTTAAATATAAGATAAAAATGGAGTCAGAAATTGTAAATGTTAATAATAATGATGAACAGGTAGGGTTAGGAAATCAAAATTCTTTGAACAATTTAGAACAGATGGAATTTACGGGGGATAGTTTTGATAATTTACAGAAGGAATCACAAAGTAAAGAACAAACAAATGAACAATTTGCACAAAATATTTTAGACCAAGATGTAGATTTAGATAATAGCAGCAGTAGGTGTTCAAGTGTGAACGGGAATAGTAGTTCAGGTTCGGATTTTAATGGGTTTGATAGTGATGGGATTCTAAATAGTAAACAACAGTGTGAAGATATAAATAAAAAATTAGTAGAAACACCAGGGGTAGAAACTGTAAAGGAAAATTTAGATAGGGAATTAAGAGTTGAAGAGGTTAGGATAGTTGAGCAGGTTAAGTTAGATAAGAGTGTGGAAAATAATGATCAAAATAAGAAAATGGAGAGTATGTTTGAGCAATTGATGAGTAAATTTGAGCAGAAATTTAATCAGAGTAGGTTAGAAACAAAACAAAATAATGTAGATTTGAAACAAGATTTAAATAATAAATTTGACCAAGTTAGATTGGAAACAAAACAAGAAAGTTTAGAGTTAAGACAAGATTTAAAACAAGATAATGATAGGAAGTTTGAATGTATAAATAATAGGTTTGATCAAAACAATTTGGAATTAAAAGAAATAAGTAATAAATTTGATCAAAATAAGCTGGAAATCAATGCTAAACTAGAAGATTTTAATATTAAACTTGAACAGAATAATGTTAAACTGGATAAAATAGACAATGATTTAAAACAAAGCAAGTTAGAGTTAAGACAAGATAATTTAGATTTAAAAGAAGAAATGTACAAAAAATTTGAAGAAACTAGGGCTGAATTTAAAGAAAGTTATGTAAATGTAGAACAGGGCCTAAGACAAGAAATTAAGCAAACTAGGTTAGATATAGAAAATAATTTTGATGAAAAAATTGTTAAAGTTGAAATAGATATGTCTGATAAAATATGTAGTATAGTTAAGGAAATTGGTAATGTTAAATCTGAAACAGAAGTAAAGTTGTTAAGTAATCAAATAGAAGCTAAAAATAATCTAAAGGTTGTTGAAAACAAAATTTGTAAAGAAATTTTAGAGGTTAAGAGTGATGTAAACAATAGAGTAGATAAGTTTGAGATGCAGTTAGGGAAAACAGACGAAAAAATAACCTTGTTAGACTTAGAAGTAGGAAAACAGAAGAATTTAGAAAAGCAAGAAATTTTGGAACTAAAAAGTAGTGTAGATGATCAGATTAATAGCCTAACCTTAAAATTCGAAGGAGAATTTATGCAGAAAATAAGAGAGAATTTTGTCGAACAGGGTAGCATAAGTCAGGGTACTTATACAAGTGCGAATATAATTAATGAGACTATAATCCCAGAGTTTCAAAATGAAAGGTTAGAACCGCACCCGAAGGTGTTTATAGAAGCAATAGAGACATTTAATAAAATAAATGGGGGACAATGGAAGATAAAATTAGGTTGTTTAAGAAAATATTTTAAAGGTGAGGCAGAGTTATGGTTTGAGGCACACAAGAATGAGTGGGGTAATTTTGAAGAATTTAGGGTAGCATTTCTAGATAGGTTTTGGTCTGAAGAGAAACAGGAACAATTGAAAACTAAATTATTGGTAGGAAGCTATTTTAGGGGACCGATGGAAGAAGTATTTAGATATGTGATGAGCTTATATAATAAGACACAATTTTTAGATCCGCCGATGTCTATGGATACATTTATAAGACATATAAGTAGGAAAATGCCTGAAAAACTAGAGTTAATGATGTTAGCAGCTAGACCTAAAAATGTTAATGACCTAGAAAAGTTAATTTTAAGTTGGCAAGAAAGTCAGAAGTTGTTAGGTCCAGATAGGGCAAGACAGGGGGACAATAGAATGAATATGGACAGACCCATGTATAAAAATTTTCAACCACAGCAATTAGGACAGGAAGGATTTCGATTTAGGGCACCACCTCATTTTCAAGAGACAAGAGGAGAGAATAGATTTAGGGGACCAAATAATTTTACTAGATTTCCATCACCTAATATGCAAAACAACAATAATAGGCCCATGTTAACTAATCAACAAAATTTTAATAGGGCAAATGGTAATGGCATGAATCAGGGTTTTAGGCCAAATTTTCAACAAAAAAGATATGATCAGGGAAATAAGGGAAATAATAATAGACCACAGGAAAACCAAAATGGACAACAATAAATAGGGCCCAAGCATTGTTGTCTAAAAATCAAAATAGGCCTAAAATAGTAAATTCCAAAAATACAATTTCATCTATAATAACAAAAAATAATAATAACATTGATGTAGACATTAGAGAAGAATTGTTAAATGAAGAAAATTATAATAATGTAAGCATACAGCCTATAAAAGGAGAATTAATTGAAATTGATGTGAAAATTAATAAAGAAGAATTTAAATGTTTAATAGATACAGGTTCTGAAATTACGGTTATGAATGAAGAAATTTATAAGAAGCTAATTATAAATAATGATAAAATTTTGGAATTACCAGTATGTAACTTAACAATTGTAGGAGTAACAGGTGTGCGTAGCAAGAGGATTACAAAACAAGCTTTTATAGATGTAGAAGTTGGAAAAGATGTAATTGCAGTGAATTTTTTAATTGTTAGAGGTCTAAATATAGAAATGATTATAGGATGTGACTTTTTAAAACAAAAGAAAGCTCAAATTGATTTTGATGAAGAAAAGATTAAATTTAATGTAGAGGATAAAATAATTCAAACAAAGTTTAGAAAACAAATTTCGCAAGTAGAATGTTATAAATTAAAATTGTGTAGGACTAAAGCAGAAATAAATTGTTATGATGAGACAGATTTTGACTATGAAGAATTGCAAATTAATGATGTAGCTACAAACTTTTTTCAAGATTTTGATTCAAAATATTATGAAAATAACTATGAAGATGTAGAATGGACACAAATTGTAGAGAAAATTTTAGAAGAATGTAACTTAAATTTAGATAGTGAAAAACGAGAATTAAAAACTGTACTAAATGATTTTAAAGAAGTATTTTCGGATCAGCCAGGAAAAATGTTAAATTATAAAGCTAAATTAAATGTAAAGGAAGATAGTAAATTTATAAATAAATCTTATGCAATACCACATTCAAAAAAGGAAGCTGTAGCTAAGGAAATTCAAAAAATGATTGACAATGATATAATAGAAGATTCAAATAGCCCATTTTCGAACCCATTAGTATGTGTAATTAAGAAAGATTCGTCCATAAGACTATGTTTAGATGCTAGGCAAGCAAATCAAATAATAATACCAGATCGAGAAGCACCTGAACAGATAGATGATATATTGCAAAGGTTTGAAGGAGTTAAATATATTTCTAGTATAGATTTGGTCAGTGGTTTTTGGCAGATAGAATTAGATGAACAATCTAGAAAATATGTTGCTTTTGTATTCAATGGTAGGAATTTACAGTTCAAAAGACTCCCTTTTGGTTTAAATGTTAGTACTTCATTATTTAAAAAAGGATTAAGTATGGTATTAGGGCCTGAAGTTTTGGAATTCACAACAGTTTATGTAGATGATGTATGCATAGCATCAAAATCGTTTGAAGAACATATGAGACATTTGCGAAAGTTATTCGAAAGACTTAGAACATATAATGTAACTATTAAAATAAAAAAGTCTGTTTTTTGCAAAAAAGGTATAAAGTTTTTAGGATACAATATATCAGATATAGGAATAGAGCCAGATCAAGAAAAAATTAAAATAATACAAGATTTTCCCACACCAAAAAATATCAAACAATTACAAAGTTTTTTAGGCTTATGTAATTATTACAGAAAGTTTCAACAAAATTATGCAGAGCTAACTAGTAAATTCACACATCTTTTAGGAAGTAATAACAAAATTTGGAATTGGACAGAGGAAGACAGACATACATTTGAAAGAATAAAACAGGTTTTCTTAGAGACGATAATTTTACAACACCCTAATTTCCAAGAACCATTCTATTTAAACACAGATGCCTCTGATAAAGCTTTAGCAGCCGTATTGTATCAAGTGGACGTAAATAATGAACATCTGGTCATAGCGTTCGCAAGTAGAACTTTACAAAGTAGTGAGGTTAATTATACCGTTACAGAGAAAGAATTGTTGAGTATAGTCTTCGCATGTAAAAAGTTTAGAAATTATGTGTTAGGGAACAAAACGACTATACGTTCGGACCACAAAGCTTTGACCTTTTTAAAAAACTGTAAATTAACACTTGGTAGACTTCTAAGGTGGATATTGTTTTTACAGGAGTATAACTTAGAAATTGAGTATTGTCCAGGGAAGGAAAATATTGTAGCAGATGTTATTTCGCGAACGGATCACAATGAAGTCATCAAGACAGGCGATGAACATTTAATTAAAATTTTTCAAACACAAATTGATAAAAATTTAGCAAAACAAGATAGAATTTTAAGAAATGCCTTTAAACGTTTAAATTTGGAACAAAGTCAAGATGAATATTGTATAAGAATTATCAAATTATTAGAAGACCAATCTGTTAAATTTAATAAGTTAAGAGAATGTTATGTTATCTATAATGGTGTTTTATTTAAAAAGTCAAAGAAAAATGGAATTCACAAAATTTGTTTAACGAAATCGTTAATAGAAATTGTAATTAATGATTGTCATGAAAGATACGGACATATTGGTGCGGGAAAGTGTTATAAAATATTAAAAGGACTATACGAATTCCCAAATTTAGAAAAACAAATAAAATTACAAATTAGGCCATGCGATTTATGTCAAAAAACTAAAGTATCAAATATAAAAAATGAAGGATTAATGGTGAACATCTTACCTGAAAATGTGTTAGATTTAGTAGCAGTGGATTTATTTGGAGAGTTACCGATGGGTTCTGGTGGGGTAAAATATATATTTGTAGTACTGGATGTCTTTTCGAAATTTATAAAATTATACACTATAAAGAGAGCAATTGGGACAGTTTTAGCAAATAAAATAATCAATGAATATGTAAAGGAAATAGGGAAACCAAAAATAATTCTAAGTGACCACGGTAGTCAGTTCCAATCACGAATTTGGAAAGAAAAATTAATAAATAATGATATTCAAGTTAGGCACACATCAGTATACCATCCTCAATCGAATCCCAGTGAGCGTTGCATGAGAGAACTAGGTCGAATGTTTAGGACTTATGTACACAATAAACACACAAAGTGGCCGCTTTATGTAAAATTTATAGAAAATTGTATGAATCAATCCATACACGAATCCATCAATGATAGTCCGTATGAAATAATGTTTAAAAAGGAGTGTCCGCGCATTTATAACCAACTATGTAAATTTCCTCCGGGAAAAATAATAGATTTTGAAGAAAAAATAGTTTTAGCGAGAAGACGTTTGAAGTTAAAAGCAAATCAGCGGAAAAAATATCATGATAAAAAACTGAAACCAACAAAATTTGAGATAGGAGATTTAGTTTTGGTTAAAAATCACTATCTGTCATCAAATTTGAGAAGAGAGATAAAGAAATTTTTCTTATTATATCAAGGTCCGTTTAAAGTTTTAAAAATTAAATTAGAAAATGCATATGTAATTTGTACAATAGACTCTGAAATAATTAAAGGGACATACAATGTCACTCAATTAAGGAAATATATTTCATAAATAATTAAAGAATTGATAATAATAAATTTTAACGTTAAATAAATAATTTGATTTGAAAACAGAACATTTTAAAAAATAAATTGTGTGATGTAAGAAAACTTTTAAGGCAAACTAGAATATTTGAAAATGTTAGATGAGAGGATCATTGGAGATGCAAGATTGTTAGTAAATAACCGAGTGTTGTTTATTCTAAGATAAATATTGACTTTACGTGTTAAGATAAAACAGATTAGTTAGAAGCAAAGAGTCAGAGTAGTGTTGAGGAAATAAGATTCAATATTAAGTAGGTAGATTCAATGTTGAATATTCAATAATGACGAGAGAGATTGAATCTAGTTGGAGCTAAAAGGATTTCATAGTCGACTGCTTATCAGTAGTAAACAGATAAAGAATTGCGTCACCATATACAAAGGGGAAATTGTTTATGCCTAAATCAAGCCTGAAATTCCTTTGTATAGCATTGAGACTGAAATACAGGGTGTTACGGAAGTACTGTTCTGAAAATGAAAAACTTTTGACTTATAATCGGAAATTAACTTGCGTTTTCAAATAAAAATGGTTTAAATAAAGGATAATTGGTTTTAAATAAAGTAAATAAGAACAAAAGTAGATTACTTAAATAACTTTAATAGAATTAAAAGTAAAATTCTAAGTAAAGAACTTAGAATAAATTTTAAAAATAAAATTTTCTTTTTGAATTTGAATAATAACATCTAGAAAGGATTACATAAACAGAAAATCGACGATACTAGTAATAAGATTGGTAAAAATAAACATTATTTCAACTTCGGATGATACGATTTGAATGAAATTTTTTATGAATTTTAAAATTTTCTTCGTGTAAATGCATTTAAGGAGTACATGAACATTTTGGGAGGAGGTAGGAGTTTATGTAGTAAAAGAAATTGTTTTATTTGTGAAAATGAGGCAATTTCGGGACTGCACGAAAGGCGTGTTGTGAGTTTGGAGTGTGTGGTGGGCGGTATTTCGAATCGAGTAGGGATATCGCATTTCAACCACTGCATATTTTAGGGTCATAACATGTTTGTTTCGTGTAAGAGTCCAGAGTGTAACCTGAAGGGTACATGTAAAATATTAGACCATCAGAAGGATAGGAAGGAGAGTAGGGAGTCGGTAATGCATAAAATAAACAAAAAATTCATAAAAAATAAAATAAAAAAGGTATAAATAAAAAACAAAATAAAAATGGAACGTTGGGTGGTTTTATTAATCGACGTTCGGCAGGGCTTCGTTATTGGAATAGAGGAGTATAATCCAATTGCTGTTACAATAACGAACCCCGGCCGAGTTTTGAAAAATAAAATAAAAAATATACAAAAAACAAAAACAAAAAAATGGTCACATGACTCATGTAAATGAAATATAGTTAAAACTTTGACAATGTTGTGAAGTTTAAAGCACAGAGAGTTCTTAGTTTGTATTTAGGACAATGCTTTCATGGTGAGAGGAGGGGGTTTGTTAAGAAACAAAGCCTAGAAATAAATCGGACGTGACAGGAAGGAGAGTTTTTATGGAATAAAGTTAAAGGTTCTGTAAAATTGTAAAAATGTTGATTAGCTGATTAGAATAGGTAATTAAATGTTGAATTGTAAAACGATAAGTTGTATGTTTGATGTTATAAATATTAAGAATTATTTAATAATAAAATGATAAAAAGTTGTTAGTCTTAAGTGATTTATGGTGTGGAAAATTAAAAAAAAAAATAATTGGTTAAAGTTTGAGAATTTATGTGAGTTTTGCCAAGACAGATAATAATAAAGTTTTTTAAGTTTTTTGATGTTAAATAATGAATGAAGGAGATTAAGTTTTTGCTTTTTAAAGAAAGGAGTAATAAATTAACAATGATAAGAGAGATTTTGATGAAATTTATAAATGAAATAAATAATTAACGATTTTTAATAAATAATGTTTGAATTTAAAGCAATAGATGATAGTGAGAAGTTATTTGATAAAGATGTCTAAAGATTTTGATGAAATACGGTGTTAGCTGGGAAAGCAATGTAAATTTTATTATTTTTTGAAGTTTTTGTATTTAAGTGGTTGATGACAAAGGAGATTTTAATGAAGTAATTTAAATGAGAGATTTTTTGAGTTTTATATGAAGATGATGACTTTACAGAATTGTTGAGTAAAGTGGTATTTAAAATGAAGTTGTTCTGTTGAGAAGTTTTTTATAAAGAAGGTAGTTAGGTTGCATTAATGGTAATTTTTGAGTTTTTAAGAGGTTTTTTGAGTACTGCGATGATATATAAAGAGGAATACGGCGATTTTAATGAAACAAGAGGAGATTTAAGGAAGTCTACGAAATACGGCGATTATTATGATTTTTAAAGGAAGCTACTTTGAAATAAGGAGATTATTTATGAAATAATATATGGGTAAATAATAAGGAGTTTTTTTATTATGAAGAATTTTGTTTGGGGATTAATGCAACTTTGATTATTAAAATATGAAAGATAAGATGGAAATAATTTTAAGATAGGATACTGAGAGACAATACAATTGTAGAGAGGTAATTTTGAAATAAACAGATGAGTTTTGTAAGTAATTTTATTATTTTTTTTGATAATAATGATGTTATATTTTTGAATTTTAGTTGAAGAAAACAGTTTTTTTGTAATTGTAAAATCAGTAGTTAACATTTTATCCCAGCGAGACAAAGAGTAATTGAGAATTGATAAAAAATAAATAATTATTGGATTTAAACTAAAATAAATAATAATGTAAAGTCTGAATTGAAAAGTTTTAAGGTGAATTGAAGTAATGTTGAGTAATAAGTAAATAATTTTCGTAAAAATGTTAATTAATAATGAGAAGTTTTAAAATTTTAATTGTGTCTAGTTGAAAAATGATTCAGATGGATAGTGAAAGATAGATGTAGATTTTCAAAGGATGTAGAAATGTCGTCTTGGCAAAGAGGATGAGACGTAGAAAAAGTATATAGACGGCTGTCTGGGAGATAAGATTTTGAGTGACAGGATCCGGTCAACAAAAAAATGTTGATGGAAAGTTTCAGCCAACGAGGTTGAAAAGGAAACTGATGATGGGTTTTATTGTATAAATAGAGATAAAGCTTAGCACTAATTGATTCGTATATTTTTTTTTACAAATGAGTTATGATGACTCAAACAAATTGAGATGGTAAAGTAGGATTTTTAGTAAATAGATTTTTTAGTTTTTATAAGAAAAGAGAATCTTTCTTAATTTAAGTATACTAGTGATACTTATTTTTCATGAAGTCCTTAGCTTCTGAAATGAAATGTCTTGAACATCCATTAAAATTTTTTGTCTCGAATTGAAATTTATATATAAAAAATTTTTGTATTGCAATACACGTATTGCAATACAAATATTTGTGGGGTTTTTGTAATAATGTGAAAGATTAGTTTTAATGGTAGGAAAAATTAGAGTCAGAATTCAAAGTTTGTAATAGGTGTTAAACGCGCGAGATTAAAAATACAGAGAGTGGGAGAAGCCAATGAATAAAGCGTAGCTTTCGTCAAATTATGTAAAGGAAGTAAAATGGATTTTCAAGGCAACATAATGAATTACGATGTTTAGTGTTAGTATAAATTAAAATGTATAGATGTGTAATTTTAGTATTGTGTGATTGGGTACAAGTGTTTTCTTCTATCATTAATAATTAATAAAATGTGTAGAGAGAAAGGGGTGTGTGGACTGTGTAGAACAGCGGAAGTAAATTATGGAGGAGGTTAGAGCCGGTTTCCAATAAAAAAGGAAGGAAGAAGAAATTGTCTCGTGGTGAGCAAACGGTCTTAGTTGGAAGCTGATAGGTGATGGTTGTGTCAGAGTTATGTGCTGAAAAACAATGGACGTAAATTCAGAATACTTTAATTGTGTATTTGGACAGATAAAGTGTGTCATACAGACAGTTTTAAATAAGTACTTGGACAATGTAGACGAGTATGATAAAATCGTATTAATTTTGAAGTAGAACTGACTATTAGAAGTGTTTGATGCGAATAGCGTGTTACGAAAAAAGACAATAGACAATCGTGCGTGTAGTATCAAAATATGGTCGGAAAATGAACAATCATAAGTGTAGAATGAACTAATAAATTGATAAGACTTTCTCCATACAAACATTCGCGAATTGCGATTGAAGTTTTTCCGCGGACAGAATAGCGACATCAAATACCACGCTGCCTGGAACACAATTGAGTAATGTATTTTACGATAATGGACTGGTAAAACTTGTTATTTAACAAGTTGAATTTAATCTGTTTATTGTATAAAATTTATTATGTTTGATTTTTAGTTTTTATAAATTTAAAAGTATATTTTCATGTAAAAGAACAAAAAATGTCTACTGACATATTTATCCTTTTAAAGTAACATAAATTCCATAATGAAAAATGGATAATTTTAATCTTTTCAGTTTTATAAATAATTTCTAGTTGCAACTTAAAAAAGTAAATTCAAGATTTTGAAATTTAAACCTTCTTAAAAGGAAATAATAGTATTCAATATTAGGATTATAACATAAGTGCTTTATATGATTTATTTGAACATTGATGTAAATGTGTTTTTTCTTTCTATTAATTAATAAATGTTTTTTGTTAACATTTCAGTCAAAGTGTTCTCATTTGAAACCAAAATCCACTGTAAGTACACTGATAAAAGAATTTGCGACCCCAGAGATTTTTAAATATTTAAATTCACTTTTTTCAAAATTGATGTTAACACATCTGGCGCCCTAGTCGAGCAAATTAATAATTAAACTCAATAGAAAACATAACGTAAAACTCTTCAAGTTTAGATAATTGTAAATTTTTAAAATAACTTCTCTATTAAATAACTTATTAGCCTTCTTTTTTAAATTATTACATGTGTTTACTACGATACATCCAGTGACCCGTCAACAACCCAACCACTTTTCATAAGTCTAAACTGTTCAGCTTAAGGGCTTCCTCTGTATGAGCCTTGAAGGATCCTTGAACATCCTTTTAGACTGTACATTGCCTTCAGTTCTCTCACCAGTTTTCTGATGTTCCTTCGAGACTCATTGGGAGACATCCATTGGGATGTCCCATTTTGAGTATCCTGAGATTTCCTGTGGGATCTATAAATGTCCTGCTTATTTAAAAAGAAATTTTTTAAGGTTTATCATGTATGTCACAGTTTGTTAACGTGCTGATTGCAGTTTAACAGACAAAGTAAGAAGTAAAAATGCATTATTTGCTATGAATGAATGAATAAATATTTAATCTGTTTGTGAATTATAGTAAATTAATATCAGCGAGTGAGTTTTCCATAGAGATTATAAAGTAATTATGAAAAAGATTTTGAAGAAATTAGATATATTTTAAATATGTTTACCTTCATGACAAATTCGACAGACTGGTCCAGAAGAATTACTGGTAAAGCTTTTGTTGTGCACTGTGTTTGGACTCTTTATTTGTACAGAATATTGTCCCATTGATGATGTCTGAACTACCAAAACCTCTGTGGGGTCAGGCCCTGTAGTATGTTCAGTAACTATCTAAGAACATTAGAATAATAATTTCGTTTGTAGATAAAACTGAGTTAAACAATACAAATTATAATCAGTTCTAAAATAAAATAATATATAAATAAGTTCTGTATTAAAATTGAAAGATATTTGGTCGCTTTTAAATCAATTGATATTGTTCAATTTGGAGTATGAAGATTAAAATGGGAAAAGATCAAACAACAATATTTGCCCAATACAGAGAAGTGAAAAATTATTTAACTTAGTGCAGTAGGTGTATGGTATATACCTTTTAATTAGCCCTGCTTTTTCTTGAGGACAGCTAAGCTTAGGTAGGTGTCTCGTACATCTTAATCAAATTTTCCTTAAGTGTGGCCTTGAGGACCCAAACAAAACGTTGGTCTCATAAAATGCCGGTTCGTAAGTTATCGGTAAAAAAAAACAACAAAAAAGTTATGGGATTGTTATTAAAAAAAAAAAAAAAAATTCAAAATGGGCTCTACAATTTCGTTTAAATTTTAGTGAACTGTGAAGATTAATGACCTAAACCTGAGCAAAATCACAAGTAAAAAAAATATTATGGTACAGGAATAATCGGTAAAAAATAAAAATGAACTATCATAAAACGCTCAATTTTAATCAAATACCTGACTTATGCTGAAGACATGTTTATGGCACAAGCAAAGCAAGTTTAGGTCCTTATTTAAATATATAAATACTTTTTCAAAGACTTCGTCCAAGGTTTTTTTACCTTTTGACTAACAACTAAAATTAAAGGCAATATAGAAATGACATATTAAATGTTGAGCTTGACTTATGAGTAAAACTATACAGTATAACAAACACACAGAACACAATTCTCATAAAAAAATACGCCTAAGTATCAGACGCGTTTCAACGACAAGGTCGTCCTCTTCAGTGATACACCAGCTACACCAACCAAACCACAACTTAGGCGTATTTTTTTTTTTATGAGAATTGTGTTCTATGTGTTTGTTATACTGTATAGAAATGACAATTTTGGTAACGATTAGTTTTAGTTTGTTTTTTTAGTTTTGGGGATGGGTGAGCAGGAAAGTCAGTGCAAATTTTTTCACCATTTAGGCTATATCTTTTAATAAAATAATAAAGAAAATAATGTAGCTTGCCAGAAAAATAAAGTTTGAAATTTTGAAACTTTATTTGGTTATGATTTTATTGCCAAAATAAATTTGAATACATTCATCAAATGAATAAAAACACAAGTTTCTAAATAAAAACTTTATTTGTTCAATACAAATACAAGATGGCGTTAAATGACTGTCATCATCCTTAGTTGTCACAAACACATTAACCCTACTGACAATGGACAGTATAATTATAGGATTTGTGTGAATCTAGCAACTGAGGAACTGAGGATAATAACTTAGTCATTGAAACGTGGTCTTTTCAATTATGTTCGATTCATTTGGTTATTGAAGTTTCCATAAGTGTAGCTCATTACAGTTGATTTTGTATACATTGTCAAGAAAAAAACCATTTTAAGATGACAATATTTATGAAAAGGATATGACTATTTACTTTTGGAACAATTAGAAGAAACTATTTCAAGGAAAATATTTATATTTTTAAATATTCACATCAATGTCTTTGAATCAATGCCAACCCAAGTATTAACAAGTTACTGATTAATCTGTCTGTCACAACAAATGTATTGAGCGGTGTGCCTCAAATTAAACTGTCAATTCAATTAAATAATTTGTTTTTGAAAAGTAGATAAAGAGAAATGGAATGTTAAATACATTCTGCAATATTATCTGGAACTATGAGGAAATTGGAAAATTAATTGAAAATGTCAAAGCAATGGGAATCTCCATAATCATATAAATACAACACAAAGATAAGACTACATTAAAACCTATTTGTTGCTTTTATCTAACATATTTTCATATCTTATCTTTTTGCGAACAACATAGAAACAAATACCAATTTTTTGTTAACGAAAAATGGTTATCTGTAAAATAAATAATATGTAAATTCAGTCATAACCAGTATTAATATATAAATTCGGCAACAAGTAAATAATTAGACACACGTACATTTAGAAAGTATGCTGGTATAATGGACTCATTATAACTGTGCTTTTAGCAACAGTTACATTTCTAGGAATCAGAGGGGGCTGTTGTTTACAGGCAACTCATATATTGCAAATTAAAAAAAAACAAAAAATTACTTATTTTCTAGTCTCAGTGAGGTCATAATAATTCTGTATCATTCTATTATATTTGGTATACAGATGACTTCAAGATGAAAAATAGAGTTGGAGCTGTAGTCTGAGATCAAGATATAGATTATTTCTGGCTTTTGGCTCCTTCCCATCAATATTTCAAATCATAGTCATAGATCTCAATGCCAGAGAGATATTTAAAAGTAGCTACAGAGGTACTCAAATCCACATACTCTCAAGATACCCATGCTCTAAACCATTGGAATAATTTTCCTTCAAATCCAGACTAGTGTGGGAATGCTTTAACGTGATGAACGATGCCTGGTTATACAGAAAGTTATGGGAATGAGGCTGTTAATCACTTTGTAAAATCCAGTATTCAAACACTTGGAACCTTGAACCTATCTGTGGAAGGGCAATGTCGTTGAGTTAGAAATTTCTATTTGGGAAGAAATTACTAGACTTAGACAGGTAACAAGAGTTACTTGATTTTCCAAGCTGAATGTCATAGAATATTTATCACTGGGTAGAAAGATCTCAAAACGGGTGATAGGTATGTCGACTCGCTACTGTTCAGTGAGATATCACTTCAAGAAAATTTGGTAGAACAGGACACCTGTTGGTTCTGATCCAATTTAAGGAATAGGAAAAACACCTTGTGCACGTAAGAGTGAAGTGAATGTTTAGCAGTGGTTCAGTGAATTCAGCAGGGCATCTGTCGATCCTAAAGTTTTAGAGATGCTGCTCTCATAACCTTCATTTAAAGCCTGGATAAAATATAGGATTAATACTAGCAGATACCTTCTACAATAGATACATAAGGGTTTCAGTGTAGAGGGGCTTGTGTGGGGGCTTCGATCCCATCCCCATCCCACTAATTTTATCATAGAAATAAATGTCTTTGTAGTATTAGAAAATGTTTTTGGTTAGACTAGTACAGTTACATTTGAAGCACTGTTTTTACACAATAGTGATGTAGGCCACTGGCAGAGATAACTTGCATAGTGTAGATCACTATGTGTTTTGCTTACACAGATTATTAAACAATGTCATTCTTTACAGGTGTGCAGTTTCAAGATGAAACTGGCACAAATTTGGAAACTGGTTGTTTGCAAATTTACTACTGTACTTTCTTATAGAAATATAAAGATAAACCGGTACAATGGATGGAAATTTATTCATAAACAAAAATGAAAACATTACTTTAAGTCAAGTGGTTCACCAATGTGCACAATGGTGTGCTGTGAGTGACTTGCAGGAATGGCGTGTAATATTCCAATATGTTCAATGAAATAATATTTTGGCTATACGACTTTAAAAACAAGGCATCATTATGTTGATGCGGCAGTGAGAAAGACATCTAATGGACACCTAATTATGTATACACCTCATGTGGCAATTCAAAGGATGCTTACTTAAAAAATATTTCCACATTTACTAGGTACTGAAAAATGATATAAATTACAAATATTCTGTTTCTCTAAATGTTTACTATTCATAGAGGGAACAAATTTTAAAATATTTTGAAAAAGGAGGTAACCTGCCCCCCACTATCCAAAACTACAAAGTTTGTAATGGTAACCTATAGCTTGTGATACCTCAAATTAAAGACCATAAAAAATGTCAAATTTTGTAAAAAATTAACTGAAATCAGCCCATCTATTCACTCGCTAACTAAAAAATGTGTTTTTACAAGCCATTATATCAGAATTTTAGAATCGTAATTAAATGATAAGAGTTAAATGGTAAAACTTTTTAACCATTTTTTTTTACACTGCCAATGTATAAATTAAATCCAATTTTATCGGTTATTTTGAACTAAATGTCAAAATTTTAAACCAAAAAGTTTGTTTAAAATATTGCGGTAAACTGTAATTAGATAATATGGTATGTAATAGTAATGCAGTACTGTATACATTATGTATTATTCTTATTTACACTGATAAAAGAAACGAAAGTAGGGGTAAGCGTTTACACAGAAGCATTTAGGTATTTTTTTTTTATTGGGGTTGTACCGCGGAAAGTAAACAAACAAAGTGTGGGGCCCCTCTTTTCCTCTCCATCCCAGACACATTCTTACCTTGAGGATACTGTACATATGTATACTACAATTATTATGAAAATTCACTGAAACTGGAATAAGCTAATAACAAAAAAGTTGTGAGAGTACTAAACGAAATGACTCAAATTGAAATAATTCACAAATTTGTGGCAACTCCTACTACAGCATTGTATAGCATTTTTCTTGGTGTTGTACATAATACAATGAAAATTAACAAATTTCATCTACACAAAATACAAATTTGCCAAGAACTCAGTGAAGATAACTGACTTCAATAGGATAATAGAATTTTGTGAACAAATGAGTGACCTTGTCACTTCTTAACCTTAAAATGTCCAAAAAAACATTCGATTTAATGACAAATGTACATTTCATTTGAATGGATTTGGTAACAAACACAACTGCCATTATTGGGTCGATAAAAAATTCTAATTTGTTTACTGAAGGTTCACCCCCGTGGCCTGAAACAATCTATGTTTGGACTGAAATTTTGGGTGATACCATTATTCATTGAGGGAATCTTGAATGGAGAATCATAACTAAATTTACTGGACGATTACATTGGACCTATAGAAACCATGAAACTCAACGAAACTAACTTGGCCAGTTGCATTTAGAAGAAAATATTCTTTATTTTCAACAAGATTGAGCCCCTTCTTATTACCTATACACATCCAACAAAGGGTAAATGAATATTTTACAAAATCCGAGGATTGAAAGTTGAGTTCAATTAAATGACCACCATTCTTCTTCATAAAATCTTTTTTGGACTTTTTTTGTGGGTTCAGTTGAAATCAGTAATTTTCAAAAAGACATCGGTTTACATTCAAGATTTACACAATGGTACAGCTTTAAGCAGGGAAACATTAGAAATAAGTTTTAAAGTAAGATATATCATTGCATGGCAAATAATGGCCAGCATTTCGAGTATTTAATTTAATTTATCATGTTAGTTCACAGACAATGTTTGTATGGTGATAAAAATGTGCTCTTAATCATAATGTGTTTTTAATCATAATTTTAGTCTAAATTATAATCTCATAATTTATTTAATTATTGTAATAGAAAAAATTCTGCATGGTAGTGCACAAAATCAGTACGTTTGCAGTAAAACTTCTTTAATGATATATTGTTATTCTTTTTTCATTAACAGAAAGAAAGTCATATTTATTTTGAATATTATTTCGTTATACTAATTAAAATGTTTTGAGTTGTATCTATTTTAATATTTAAATTCTTGTAAAAATATAATGTATTTATGTAGTGTAATGTAATTTTTAAATCTTTTTTGTAACTCTAGTTTTCTGAAGATTAAGTGGAAGTTATGATTATAACCGTAGGCTGATTATAAATAAGCCTTTATTCTAATATTCTTATTATTTTATATTAGTCATAATTTTATAACCAGGCAACTGATTTGAAAACTTTACACACAAATTACATGTCGAACCAAAGTTTGATATTTAAAGTTTATCCCATTAAAAAAAATGTTGAGTTTTTAATTGATAAATTTCAACAAACTTTGTGGTTCAAAATTTTTGCTTATAATTCAAAATAACTGGTAAATTTAGATTTAATTTACACATTGGCAGTGTGTTGTGACCGTCCCCCACTTCTTTTGACCAGCTGGAAGCTCCGGCTGGCTGGAGACCTCGTACACAATAGCCGAATCTCGTCAGGATGGGCCAAGGACTCGGGTAAGGACGCTAATAAAAGCACGCAGCGCAAGTTAAATTAAATGTTATCCTTTATTTTAGCGCCGAATTAGAAAAATACAGTAATGAACTACAATTTATAAAAAGGACTAACGGCAAGATAAAGGCCTTAATAGTGGCCGAAAAGCATACTGATTAATTTAGATAGCACATGGCGGAAAAATGGACTGACCTCGTTCCGTCCTGTAGCGGTCTGCCGTTCAACCTTCTTCTCGCGGCTCTCTCCACGACTCTCCCCGGCTCGCTGGTTCCAAGCCCTCTACTCCTCGTCTCTCCCCTCCCCTCTACGTGATCTTGCACTGCTCAACAAAATTGCGAGTGCCAATTGATATTTTATTATTTAGAATCCCTTCCCGTTAGGCTACATCCTAATTTATTCTCATTATAGTTTTTATTTGGTGGGCTCCTTGGCTGGGCCAAAATTTTAAATAGTTTAAAAAGTTTTATCATTTCACTCTATTTTTTAATTACGATTCTAAAATTATGAAAAAATTGCTGTAAAAACACATTACTGATTGTAGTGAGCGAACGGGTGGGCTGATTTCAGTTTACTTTTACAAAATGTGACTTTTTTATGATTTTCAATTTGAGGTATTACAAACTATAGGTTTATGTCAATCTTACAGTACATACAGTTAAATCTCACAGCAAGTGCAGTAAGTGATTTAATATGAATATTAGGCAGACTTGAAAACTTAGGAATGGAATTGTGTACTTGCGGTTGGAATTTTGCTCAAAATATTTGCGAGAAGGAAAAGTGAATCTAGTATGGTGGAAGAGAACGAGATAACGAATTGAAAGACAGGGATACTTAACTTTGGGAGGAAAGTACTCAGGAAATTGATATTATATCAGAGGATTCTTAAAGTGTACTAATTGTAAAATATGAATTATTAAACAGGCTAGGAGAGTAGTGAAAGAGCCTGATCAGGCTAAAGGAAGGGGTGAAAAGAGGTGACTTTAGTATAGTGATTGGTTTGTTGACAGGTCGGTGTTTCCTAAAGAGACATCTCAAAAAGTAAAATGGATGTCCCATCCTGCGATATGTGCGTAGATTGAAACATCAATTTATGAAGGAGTGTTAAGGGTAAGAGCACATTTTGTGGGAGGTGTTTTGAGTTGTGAAATCAATATGAAGATCTTCAGAGCATTGACACCATGGAACTGGTGAGGTTTGGGAGGTTAAACCTTTCAGGAAGGCAAAAAGGACCTAAGGTCAACTAACTGCATTGTCTTTTAACTGGTGTACAATAAATAATAAGAACAATGTCTTATACAATTAAAAGTAAAGTTGTTAGAAATATGATATAAAATATCTAGATACAAGTTTCTAAATACTCACACGGAGCACCACATTATGGAGAGATGTTTTGATGAGACATGAGTGATTATCGTGATCAAAGAAATCAAACAGTATTCACTAAAAGATGAAAGTAGTAGTAACATAAGATGTTTTTTAATTAATACTGGGCATATTATATGAATTTGTTACTACTGTATAATGAAAGTTGAACATCATATCAAAGTGTACCATATATATATATATATATATATATATATATGTATATTATAAATATAAGAAGTATAGGCTACCCTAATTTTCCGATCATTGTACCAAGTGAACTCATATAGCCAATACAGTTATCGGATGATGAATATCCACTTTCATTATAATATGATGGATATCGTAAACTAAATGTATGTAATCAATTTACTTGTTTTTTCGTACAATACAGTTTTTCAAGTTTAAAAAAAATTAAAACATTCCATATTATAAACCAGACTTATAAATTTGTTAGCTTAAATACAAAATTTAATTGAAAAGGAAATACCAAATACCTTAATAAACCATTTTATGATAAGATCGTCACTAACTACAGAAGTTACAGGGACTGAAAAATGTGATAGGCCTATCTGATTTATTGCAGGCATGACACAGTAGCCTACAATATGTTTTTAGAAAACCACAATACAAGGCGTGTTTTGGCCAGATGAGTAATTAGGGAAATTTATTTCTCTACATTGTTGGTAAATACTATTAACATTGTTGGTATTACTAATGTAACATTTTTAAACTTTATTTTATCTGTAGGCTACATGTTATTTCTGTTTTAAAACATTGTCTATTATAGCCTACTACTTCTATCGGTCACAAGGGAAAGATAGTGCAACAACACCAAACCTGCTTTATAAATTCTTGAACTCAAAAAGACATCAGTTAATTATGTGCACATATTTTTTTAATGATGTTTGATTCAAGTGGCATAAAAGATTAAAACAAAACAGCCTTATTAGATGCAGTTAATATGCACCTTTCTGTAGGAAAGAAAATTAATAGCTTATGATTAACTTTATAACAGCCTAAAATTTACCTAAGTTAAATAACTTGCATATGTATTAGGCCTATAAAACTAATTTGGCTACAATTAAATATAATTTTGAATATAGGTGTAACTTAGGCCTATCCCATTAACCTAACTGTATAATATTGGAAGGTAGTGCCACTAATATGACTACAAATAATTTTGGCTGAATATCTAGTCTAAGCATACTAAACTTTGACAACTACGGAGCATATGACAGAGTAGGCTGGCCGCTCACTTTTTCAATAAATCATAATATAGGTAAACTTTATAAAAACGAAACTTGATGTCGATCAGTTTCTTCCTATATTTATTGGTATGACATTCAATCAACAAATGTAGCGGGTTTAATTCTGTTAGCATAATCATTAAGAACTATGATTCATTTGTAAAGTTTAGCTCAAAGGTACATAATATGAAAACAGAAATATAACCTCATTATTAAAAGTATTACAAGCAATATTAAACTGCTCAATCAATGATAACAAGGTCATAGCTTACAAATCAATTTTTAAATATTACTATAGGGCAAAGCACTATATAAGTGGACTTATAGTTTAATCTTCACTTAAAGTTACATCTAGGTTAAATAATTTATTGTTGGTGAGAGAAGGGTGGTTGAACATTACACAGTCTAATAGTAAAGTGAAATCTAGACCATTAGCAATAGATTAATCCAAAATAATGGTATATATATAAATTGTTAAAATGATAAACAACAGTTTCATATTTCTAGGCCAAACTAATAGGGATAGTCTATTACTGAAATAAAGTTGACATCTTCACTTTTCAATTTGTACCATTTTTATTTAAAGGTAGGTTGGATTTAAAAAATGATAATGAAGAAAACAAATTTCATGACAGTATTAATTAATCATGGAACAAATATTTTGTTATGAACTATTTTATACATTAAAGGTAAAGTTGTTCACCATAGGACTAGATATCTTAATCCAACAACACATTACAAGGTTATACCACTAATAATATTTAAAAATTAACAATTATAAATATATAATTATATAACAAATATTTGTGTCTATATCAGGTTAGGTACATCTTAAAGTTACAAAATTTATCTTTTGTAGGTTATATTTATAAAAATCTGCTAATTTTATGACATTACAAGAGTTACGGATTGACTTTTCATGATGATTAATGTACATCCATTCTTTCTATTTTAGTCTTATTGGAATGAAAGTAATACAAAAATACAGATTAGGTTTGAATGAAGACAGAATTATTTCTCTTTGATGTAAAGGATGTGATTTAAACTTTAAGACATAATTGCTGTTGGTGTCAATGTAGCAATTCTGTTTTTCCTTATAAATAATAAGTTATATATCAGTAAATATGGAGAAAAGTTGTTTGATCAATTTGTCTCTGAAACCCAGACCTAGTAAATGAACTACAGGTCAAGTAAGGTAAATACATTTTAAATCGCTGATTTCGGACAAAAATAATGAATTGTGAAAGATAAAAAGTGGTAAACATCTTTAATAAGTATCGAAATGATGGAAAAATGCCAAGATGAAATGAGAGGAATTGCCAAGATTTCACACTTCTGACAACTTCTCTCAATATTTAACATTATATCATTAATTTTTATAGTTGGTGTACAGTTTTCATTGCTTTGTACTTTCATTCATAGTTTGTGCTTTTTGTTTGGTAGTTATAACTTGTGTGTTTATTGGGAATATTAACTTCTATCGAGTTACTGCTATGTTGCATTACTGTACAGAAATAACTTTACAAATTTGTCTTTTCAATTAGGCATATTATTTTTTACAATTTAGAATGAAATATATTTAAAAATCAAAATGATATGGATGTCAGGTTTATATTAATAATTTACAACTAAATGTTTGTTATTGCCTAGGCTTATCTTATTAATATTTAATTTTACTGAACAATAAACAATACTATACCTTTGTATTATCTTGCAAAAGATCTTGCTTTTCCTGTGCTGGATTGTAAGTTTCACTTTCATTTTCAATATTAATTGCAACAGGAGGATACAAATTAACTTCTTGCATTACCAAACTATTTGAATCAGGTTTATTATCATAACAATTACTTTCTTCACTTTGTGGACTAGATCTAGGCCTATTGAACTCTGACGTACGTGACATTTTAATTATGATTAATATTTTTTTAACAAATATCCTGGCAAATTAAATTATTAGAACTTAAAGTATGGCATACCAACAATTTTAAACAACTATTACAATTCATTGCCTAACAATTTCTAATACTACTGCTCACTCAATTGATTTCTTACTGCAACTACTGTTGGTTTAATTTTTAACAAAACATAATTATTTATGTCATGCACATAAAATTAAATTTCTAAAACTAAAATGAATTAACTTCAACTTGGAACACAATCTGACACAACACACAAGACAGCCCACCTGATATCTAAATCAACAGTTCAGTCAGAACAAGTATTATAACTATTTATAACAGCAACAGCTACAAAGCCTAGGTACATAATATTTTTATCAGCTGATGAATGTGCAAAACATACGATGGATATTTTTTTAGGGCCGTGAGTGTACTCACAGACTATGTCAGTTCGAGGCCGGTACAGATTATCTATTAGTTTAATCAGATTATGATGAAAGTATCTTATATAATATAATGACATTAAAATAGATGCTTATATATATATATATATATATATATATATATATATATATATATATATACCAAAGCTAGACGTTTATAACGACAACGTAGCTGAGAAATCAAACATAGAGAATGTACAGTAATATCATATTATGTTAATTTAAAATATAGGTGATTCTTTTATTTGTACTCCACTTATTTATGTGTTGGGTTGGTATCAGCAGTTAAATTTTATTGATTAATTTTGCAACTCTATTTATTACCTCTTAATATTAAAATTCCTAAATTATTTAAATGACTACTTTAATTAGAGTATCTGTGCTGCCGAATTTTTATAAAGAGTAAGGAACGGTAATTTAAAATAGTGAATAAATTTAATAAATAACAAAACATTGTTACTGGCCTTATATCCAAAGGCATAAGTCAATAATTATAAAAATTTAATACGGAAATGTTATGTTGAATGAAGGGAAATTTTTTATTTATTTAAAACTTCTTATTCATTGGTAACATTGAGTACGAAAAGGAATGACGAAAATGTGTCAGTTGTTACTGGGAAGTGGCACTAGCCTATAAGGCGGTTATTGGGGTAATTGGGGAGATGTGATTTGTGGAAAAGAAGTGCAAGTAATAATTTCAAAATGATTAACTATGCAAGTCACTTTAATATTTTTATACAAAACAAATATCCTAATTCCCGGTGTGTTGTAAAGTATAAAGAGTTGGTAATCCCTAACGACGAACGGTGTCTAATTTTACACGTCAGTTTTCATACCTAACCAACAAATTTATATTGGTAAATTGATTTTCGGAAAAAAGTTTCATAAAGTGAATTGATTGTGAAATTACCATGAAGAAAACTTTATTGTGTGTTTATTCATCTTTATTGCTTATATCCTTAATTTCCAGGTTAGTTTTTGTTTGTAAAAGTGCAGTTGTCTTATACTAATTTTGTATTATTACTAGGCTTTTGGTTTAACATAATATTATTTATTCCTCACCATAACATAAACCTAATCTGAATTTCGATAACGTGAGTTGTAAAACGATATATGTTTAATTCAAAGATAAATGTAGGCTATATAAAAAGTTAGTTTGAAAAGAAAAAGTAGGACTTTGTCAAGGGCCCATGTTGGAGACCAATGGATCTTTGGTTTTGATTGATTTTTTTTTTTTTTTTTACCAAAAATAGACTTATTTGAATAAGGAGGAAAATGTTTCATGAAAATGTGATATGTTTTATTCCTGCTGACATAAGCTGATTGTTTGGTAATGGTTAAAAACTGCTCGACCAGACACCCAATTGTTTTTATATATCCACTAATTAAGAAAATACAAAATAAAATGTACACTTCCATAAATAGGAAATGTTTGAAATGAAAGTGAGGTTAATTTAGAGTTTCAAGTGTATAACAAACAAGTGATTGAATATTTGAATATATAACTTGGCCCAACTTGACCTATTCACAGAGTTATCACTCATCAGTTAAACTATTATATTTCAGGATAAACTAGTTTGTTAATTTCATGAATATATAACATAACCTGGCCTAACCTAGCTTATTCACGATGTTTTTAGTAAACAAACATGTAGATTAGTATTATGGTAAATTTAACCTTATAAACATGTTCTCTTAACATGTAGGATACATACTATCCATAGAAAAGGTTGATTTTAATAGTTTTAATGAAGAAAATGTTAGTCAAGTTATTCTTCACAATTACCGATTGGTTTCCAAGTTGCTGTGATGTCGCATCCCGTCTCTGATAGTTTTGTAAATAATTAATAATTGAAGTTTATAAGCTATATTCGATTAATATTTGGTGTCTTAGACATGTTTGGTTAAGTTGTTTATTTATTCATGCTCATGGACAAGCCATTAATATCTGTAATAATTTAAGGTATTTCTGAAATATTCACTTCAATAAAAATTAAACAATTGTCGATTGGACCTTATATGATGTTGTAAAAAAATGTTGTGACTGTCTTAATTAGTGCTTTATTTTAAGAATTATTTTGGCCTGTAGAAGATATAGTCCAATGCATATTTATCCTAATGCAACAACAATGTATAGATTGTAATATTCTCTAACATTAATTGAAGATGTGATTTAAACTGGTATATAGAGTTCTATTAATACAGTTTGGGGAATACGTAGAAATTCTGGTTGTAGAACTGTGAACTTAGGGTATAAGTTAAATTAAATAGGCGTTTACCATAAAAGACTATCATTACTAGCCTTTTGTTTCAGTGATATATAGTTTGTATAAACTACATTTAACAACTGAAAATGATAAGTCATTGATACAACGTCTTGTATGAAATAAGTTTTTTCTAGGAAATTTTGTTTTATTTTTACGGTAGTGCTTTGTATGTTATTTTTGATTTGTGGTCTTAGTTCTGATTGTAATAATGACAAAATATTTAGCAAAAGTATGCAGTAAAATTTGTTTTTCTTTCTTAGGTGTTAAAAATTACTATTTTCCATCATTGTGAACTATATTGAGTTATTTTGACCAACTGTTTTTCAAATAATGCTTGTCAATCTTTTTTAATTCTCACCCCCTCCTTCCAACCCAACCCGTACACTCCTATTGGGGCTATATCAATATAGCTAAAATGTCAAATTTGAACCTAGCGATCCTAAATGCATAAATAAGAGTTTCATTAAATCAGTTAATAAACAAAATTTTGAATCTAATACAAATTCAGCATTTTCAAGAGGAAAATGTTGTATTTCATCAAAATCAGAAAATTGTGAAGGGAAAAGTAATAAGCTACTTAAGGATGTTTTAAATTAGCAATTTTGGGAGTAGGCTATACGTATCCAGATACAACTCGAAGTTATTATCAATATTAGCAATGCAGTAGCCAGATACACATATACTGAATTATGATTTTCATCAAAATTATACAATACAAATTTGAATAAATTTGGAGCCTAGCACTTAATTTATCCTTATCCTGCAAGAAATTATTACAAACATTTAACCTAACGTATTCTCTATCAAACTGTAAAATTGTTAAGTTATTGTAATATATGACAATAATTTTAAATAGCTAGTAGCCTACTCACTGAATTTTCATCCCACAAGTTGTAAACATCAAATGGAGGGAATGGGGCAGACTTGTAGAAACCAATGTCAAATTCTAACTCCAAAATACATGTCTATGAGTTTTTCCGAATTTGAAAAATTGACATAAATTTGGGATTATCCCCACCACTCTTGTATTGATTTTGAGAAAAATCGAATCAACCTATGGGACCAAACTTCACAATCTTTAGTTATAAAGACAGGTGTTCTTTAAATGTGCATGGCAATAATTCACAATCTCACTCTATTATTAATCTTCCAACTTGTAGCCTATATTCAGAGCGAGATATATCTTAATCAGATATTTTTTAAAGCGACTATTTCATTAGTGTAACAAGTCCACCCATCACTATTGAATATGATGGCTGAAGTAATTCCTAGCTATTTAAAACAAAAATTATATTGTAAAAATAAAATAAGGAGTACGGTAATCAATTTCATTTTCATTAACTATTTTTGGGATAATGTTGATAAAAAACTATAGATAGATCTATAATTCTGAAAATGGTTTAGTGGTTCAAAGAACTGTGAAAATTCCATTTTGAAGTCTTAGCAAATAATACTTTCCTTACTTCGTAGTTGAAAAGTAACAGTTCTGAATGATTATGTATGTTCTAACTAATTTGTTTTGGTTATATTGTGTAAAACAAGTTTTAAATAAATTGTTGCACAAGAAGTTAGGCCTAACTAAATATTAAAAATCTGAAATCTCAACAATTTTAGTCAGTATAGAATTGGCCTTATTTTTTATTTATTAGGTGTTATTAAGTTTATTTTGTTAGGCTATATCTTTTAAATGCATGTCCCTGATAAGATTACACATGCTAATATGACGGTCATATTTTGCTACAAGTACTGTAGATTGTACATTTCAAAAAGTGAATTATATTTTGCATTTAAAGCTACCTAATTCAAGTTTTTATATTTCTTAATACACTTGCAAAAGATTACTCCTCTCTTAATTACCCCACAGGGAAGGTGCAGACTAGCTGCACCTTATAAGAGAGGGTGTTCCCCAGTCAAACACTCGCATAACACTAAAAACATAAATTATCATCTATATACTCATTTATGTACAGTTCACCTACAATACACAATTAGGCTAACCTATACTTTTACTTAGTTTTAAGGTTTCTATTTGTTTTGTACACCCCTTTCTTAGGCAGAGTTTCCACACATGTCAACGAGTGGTACAATTCTGCAATTCTTTCTAGATATGCTTGTGTTTGTCATGTCTGGGAGTGCTGATGTTCATCCTGATTGCCTTGGTTGAATCAAGTGTGTGAATCCTGGTGTGTTCTTTACACTGCCAAGGATCTTAATAGTTCAAGTTCAGGAACTGGCCACCAAGCTGTACTTGGTAAGCAAGTGGGTGTTGGGTTAATGGTGGTCGGAACCCATCACTGATGTGGTTGGACTGAGACAATAATTTTCTATAAGTACATGATTGGGCAGTCAGTTGTAACCTAGAGATGAGTAACCACAATGTTGTTCAGCATCTATGTATTAGAGGAAGGGAGGCGTCTGAAATCATGTATTTCAGCCCCCCTTATATTTGGAGTTTGTTTTAGTTCGAGTTGCTGGGCTACTGATTATGCTGGATTATGTTGGACTGTATGGTTATTCTTCCATGAAGAGCTGGACAAACCAAACGTAGAAAACCTAAATACAATCGCTATAAATCTATTACTAAATTTAGTGTAGCGAGACATCTTTCAGTTTCATCTAAAGAATTTGAGGCATTGAAGACTAAGAAGGTTGAGTTGCCAGCTTCTAAATTTCTCGTGTTTACTAATTTGGAGAAAGGGAAAGATCTATCTAAGGTTTCTCACCTGTTAATTAATAAAGGGGATGTCCTACAAGTTGCACCATCAAACTACAGAATGGAATTCTTTAGTTAGAGACAAGCAGTGAGAAGCAAAGACTGTTACTATAAAAAATGAGTTCTTTTTTTGATCAGGTTTAGGTATCAGTGTAACCTATTTTTGAATTACTCAAAAGGTGTAATAACTTATTGAGATCTGTTCCACATTATCCTGAAGGAGATTAAATCTAAATTAGCTCAGCAATGTGTAATTGATGTTACTCAGATCATGTGAATCAAGAAAGGGAAAAAGTACCAACTGCTTTGTTGGTAATTACCTTTGACACCATTGTACCTCATTATATTTATGCCGGGATCTGGCTAGTTGTTAGAGCTTATGTTTAAAATCCAAGACATTGTTTTAAATATGTCAACGTTTTGGACACTTGAGTTCTACCTGTATGAAACTGGAGGTTGTGTGGCCAATTTGGTTGGAAAGGACAAAACAGTGAAGGGTGCAAGAATGATGCCAAATATCTAAATTGTGGTGGCAATCATCCTGCACATTCCTTCAACTGTTCTACTATATACAAAGAGGAAAAGTCTATTTTATCTATCATGTCGAAAGATAAAATATCCTTACCGATTCCTGAAAGTTATATAAAATTTCAAAACCTGTGCAGTCCCAGGAAAAACCTTTGCTACTGCAGCTTTAGCTGAAAATAAAAATATATCATGTGCCAATTGTGATGAACTGACAAAAACAGTTACAGTACTAACTGAGTAACTGGCTCAGTTATTGTCCATTTTCTGAAATACTGTCCCCAATTTGAAAGTTACTTCCATTAATAACTTCCTCCTCCTGATGTAACATCAGAATAGTGGTCTAGGTTCGAGAAATAAGCCTGAAATCGTGATACCTTTGACACAGAAAAAAGACTGTTAGCATCACCGACAGCCAAACAACAGTTTTTGAAAAACAAGTGTAGTACTTGTCCTCCTTTAACGAAGCCAACAACAAAATCATTGGCTTCAAAATCCGAGTCACCCATAAAGTATTTATCTTTTATTATATGGCTATACAGTAGCCATAATTAGTTTACTGGAACAATTTATTAAATGTATTAAAACACAGTTTACAAGAATGATTTATTGAATGTATTCCAAGGTTTTACAGAACCTCTACTAAAGTTTGTTGTATAATTACTCATATTTACTAAACATGGCAAAGGTTTTTATTATTAATTTAATATAGGCTACAATGGACTTAATGCATACAATGCAATTTTATGTAGGCCTACTTGTACCTTAATATATTCAAATTGATGTATGTGAAAATTTTAACGGTTTTAAAAATTAAAATTTGTTTCACAGTTACTGAAACAAAAGTCTAAAAATGTGCAAATAACAAGGCTGGCTATAAAACCTTTTAAACTTAAAAGCCTCAAGATTGTTCGGAAATGAAAGAGGGGAAAAATAAATTATAATACTTTCATTGTTATAAAATCACTCGATTCCTCACAGAAGTGTGTTTTTTAATATTTTACAGTAAAGTATTTAAGTAGCCAGCAGTTTGGAGGATTGTTTCAGATATTTTATGTTGATTTGAAATGAAAAGTAATAGCATGTGATTTCGAGATCACGAGATTAAAATCCTCGTCAAATTCTTTTAGAAATTGACAAATAAAGAACTACAAATAAAAACTGTTACTATATGATGCCTTTAGAAAAGATTTGTAGTGTATTGCTTCTGTTGAGATGTCTGATAATAATATGAAAAATACGATTTTTCCCAGAGTAGAATTGGAATACAAAAAATTAACAAAGAACAGATGACTCTAGGTTTTATAATTCTTTAAATAGTGGACATTTTTTATCTTAATAGCAAATGGGAGAAACACTAAATAATGTTTTTTTCTCTCTGGAATTACTCTGTTTTATATTACGGAACAGAAATAATAATTCATTTTGTAACTTAAGAAATAGTGAAAAATGCAAGGTTTACAATTAAATAAATATGGCACTATTTAGAATTAATGGGCAAAGTAATTATTCATTTTATTTAACTCCCATAGAGCCTTTGGATGTGGATGTAAACTAATTAATATATTATAGACGTGGCCCTTATGTCGCCTGTGTGAAATCCTATTTTCTCAAGTTGCATTCTGAGGTGACATTAAAACAAACTATTTATAACTCTGAAACTAATTTAAATTTTATATAGTGTTTTAATTATGTACCAACTTTCTTATAGTTAAAATGTCAAAAATGTAAGAGAGAATATAGATTTCATCTTAATTGCTAGCAAAATAATTCTTTAAAGTTGGTAACTCTACTGGACCATGTAATTAAAAATTTTCAGTGCTTTAAATATACCAACCTTTTCACCGACAAAACGTGTTGTTGCTGAAAATTTCAAGTGAGGGAAATTTGTTAAAAATCTGAATTTATTATTTTTCAGCAGCAGCAAGAAAAGGTTATAACGTGGGAATTACCTCTCCGATCAGTTAATCGGCAATTAAATATCATCAACTTTATCACTGAAAAAATATTGTTGCTGAATATTAAAAAAAAATAAATAAATAAATATATATATTGAGGAAATGTATTCAGAATTAGTTTCATATTACCTGTACAGTTTTATTGTCATAACTTGGGAACTAAAGAAACAATTTAAACTAAAACCTATCCAAATTGAAAAAAAACCTATACATGAGAGAAAATTGGCTTACCAATCTTTGAGTTTATGCTAACAAACAGACAGAGACACCTAACACATTCTAAATATAGATACAAATTATTAGTTATTATGGGCTAAATTGATATATTTTCTCCTTGTTGTTTAAAAGCCGAAAAACCTCTTGGTCATCACCACCTTATGAAAAAATACTTAAAATAAATCCTTCTAGCTGTCGAATATTTTAATACGGTATGTAGTGTCAGGATCGGAAGAGAACAAGAGTTGGTCAGGGGAGAGCTGATAGGAAAGGATCTAACCTAAGACTGCGTTTGTCCAGCTAGGGGAAATGAAAAGAAGGATCTAACCCAAGGTTATGTGAAAAAAGTATAGGCTAAATCTAGTTTGGATCCCCCAAGATTGCCCGTACACACTTTGGTGAGCCTCTGATAGTGGCTAAATTTATAAGTAATAATTTCTGTGGGTGCAGAATTTTTTCTTTTCTACTCTGTATCTTTATGAAATTTAGAGGTAAATTTTCAGGTCTATGAGAAATTTAAAAAAAAGTGTCAAGTTAACTTATACATATATATATATATATAAGATTTTATCGAAATCATTGATCACATAACTTTTTAATTTCTACTAATTCTAATTTGCTTAAATTCTTTTCTTTTCTCATGTAGATCATTTATTCCCTAAATACATTTTAACCTGAGCATTTATGAAAATTAGGCCTACTAAGAATATTTAATTTTAGATGTGTATTTGGATATTAGTCCTAGACTATTTATGTTCTCACTTTTCAAAGTCTGTTCCTGATACTTACACATATACATGATACTCAGACATTACTAGCGTATAATAAATAATTAATAAATGGTTCAAGGATTGGAAGAACTTTTTGCAAAATTAATTAAAAACGATATTGAGGCTTGTTTTTAAGAGGTTTGCTTTAGTTGCGTTCTAAGCTTAAATTTAACCCCTTCTAAGCTTAAATTGTATTTTATTGAAAGTTTTTCTGAGAATAGTCGAAGTTGTTTTAGTTTTTCCCAATTATTCATGATGCATAATTTTTGTGTATTTACAATTTAGCACACTGATTAAGTTATTTTATACACTTCACCAAAATTTGGGAAAAAAATCAGTACAGATAGTTTTGAAAAAAGTAAGTACAACTCAATGGACGGTTTTTGGTTTAATGATAACTTTTGAAATTAAATTTTTAGGAAGAGACTACGTTTTATGAAAATTTGATATAAATTATAAGTGTATTTGATTTTTTTTAATTATAAAATTTTGAGTTATTTAAAAGAATTAAAAAAAGGTTTTGAGATATGGTAAGAATATGTTTTCATGTCAAAATTGGTCCTTTCGTTTGGACTACAGAGAACATCAGAAGCTCACTTAATGTATACGAGCTTGCTAAACCCACTTACACTAAGATGTACATCTTTTTTCATGTAGATACCTTTTGGGTTTACCATTTTTTTGGTTAGATCCCTCTCTTTCTCTTGTTCTTTTTCGACCTTGACACTATTAGAGTATTCAAAAGCTAGGGGTATTTATTTTATGCCCTTTTCTTTTTTATTTATAAAGTGATTATAACTGAGAGTTTTTCACCTTTTAAAAACAAGGTTGGAGAATTGCAACTTTAATCTGTAGAGATACACGGATCATTACAAAACGTTTTTTGGGAGTTCAGCAGACCTCAAAATAGTTATTTCTGCAAGAAAAAAAAAATCAACATTGATTTTTTTATTAATCATATAATTTAGGCTATTAATAACTATATAAACTATGTACAGTATAAGAGAGTAAAAAGAGGATGATGTCGTGGGGGGGGGGATTGGAGGTCTACAAATTTGGATATATTGAACATTTTTGTGGTCTACTATTTCAATGTATTGAACATTAAATGTTGTCAAATTAAATTTCAATTATTTCTTTTGCAAATTAGATAATTATAGAATGACAGATTAATGAACTCTATATGGGAAGATGATCACGTTGAAATATAAACCGTACCAAAAAATACATGAAAATTTAATGCTTAGTTTAACCATAAGTTACTTATCACAAGGCAATCTAATATAAGAAGAAATCGTGTAGTGTATCTTTTAGCCTTCAGCAAATAATAGCTTTATAAAATTAATTTGTTTTTTTATTTTATTTCAGCTGTGTTTTCTTCGTATTAGTGGCTGCAGAGATAGGCGTCAATAGTTCACATGATGTTATTATATCATTGCGTGATGACAGTATAAATATAGAAACAAGAACACAAGATCAAATTGTCCAAGGAGGTTCTTCTAATCTCGTCAAGGTAATTCACCTCTCTGTTAAGGTTTAGTACAATACAGCTTTAGCAAGTCAGGGTCGTTAAAGTATTTATTAACCTTAGAACTGGTAATCATTTGATCTAAAATGCTAAGGGTTTTTGGTGGATGTTGCGGAGTTTTAAAAAAGTTGTAATAAATGTATATAAATCATGGATAGAAAATGTTATATATCATTTTTACTCATAAAACTCTAAATATTACAAGCTAATTTTTATAACAAGTTCTACTTGAAAGTTGAAATAAAGAGTGCACAAACTTTCTTCACTTATCCATCCCTAAAACCAACCAAAACAATTTGTCACAAACAAAATCAGTTTGATAGTTATCAGTTGAAAAAATATAAATGGAACCAGGATGGTGTCCTAATTTTGTTGTTGTTATATATAAAGATAATCTAAACCTGCTATTAAACACATCCTAAGTGTAAATAGTATTTTATTAAAATCGAGCTTTTTAAATGATGTCATGGTTCTTTTTTGTCAATTATTAACCGTAAATTTGTTTTATTTGGGATTTTGTATACAGGTTTTGTTCAAATTTCACTAAATTCAAATTAAATGGTAAAGCAGATTTTGAAAAATTTCATATTTTTATGACAGAATCACGACAGATTTTTCTGTTTTTGTTTTTACAAAAAATTCATGAACTGGCTTTTTGGAGAGCTTACACTCGAGCTAAGTTTAATGACAATCGTTAGAACAGATTTTGAGAAAAAACATATTTTTGTGTGTCTCTTATGGCAGCTATCCACAAATTTTGGGATATCAACAAAAATATTAAAAAAGTCTCTACATATGGCCAAAATATACTCATACTAAATTTGATTAAAATTGGTAAGTAGGAAACAAAAATTAGCAATTTTATCATTTTTAGTAAAGCATCTACTAAGGCAAATTGAATCATAATTGCAAACTTACCAGTTCTAGGGTTAAACAGAATTAAATTTATTATGAATTTCAAGGGGTTGTCAAACCATTTTTTCCTTGTTTAAAATCACACACTAATACAGATACAACATAATAGTTATTTGTGCATTAAGGGTGCAAAGTTTTGTTGCACGAGAGTAAAGCTGCACCTCAGGGTGGAATTTTTGGATGGCGACAAAAATATTTTACGACTGTAGTTAGTTTTAATAAAAATACCATACCTTTTTGGTAATAATTTTACTATAATAATTTTATTTTAAGGTTATGTACAATTACAATTTTTAAAACGCTTATCATTAACGATAGGTGATTTTAGATTCTTCATGGTGTGTGAAGAAAAGTGAAATATACTGATAATTACATAATGTCGAATAAGCAGTCACATTTGCGACTCGCTGTAAGTGCGTAAAAATTGCACTTTATAATATGCTACCGATACTATAGGAAAATATTATTAATTGTTGAAAAATATTACGTTAACGTTCTTACATAACTATACAGAATTGCATAAACAGTCACTGCCACTGTATTCCCTAAAATGTCTGTACACTAATTTACATTCGAGAGAAAATAAGTAAATGAGTTTTGTCACTGTATTTCTTACAGAAGATGCAAAATTGAAATAATGTTTGGAAATATATCTTCATATTTAAATAGTGCCTAAGCTTGCTTTGCTTGTGTCATAAACTTGTTTTAAGCGCAAATCGTATTTTAATTAAGTAAATTTTAAATGACTGGTCAAGATTTTTTTTTTTCACCCCCACCCCCAATTACACCTAAACCATAAATTTTGTTTACGTAAGATTTAGCAGAGCCTACAAAAATTCTTCAGATTTCACAAAAGTTTGAACGATATATATGGTGTCGATTTTGAGAAATTATATCTTTAGTTCCATTCCCATTTTTTATAAAGCAAAAAAATCATGTTTTGTTTCTTTTATTAGAACTATAGTTTAATCAAATTATTTATTTGATCAAAATCATTAGAGCTTATTTAAAAAAAAACTGACTGGTTTGGCCTGTAGAACACTGCAACGATAGGCAGATATCATTCCAAAAATGACTTTTTTATGTTCAAGAAATCTGAAAATGGATATTTCAGTAAAAAGCACATGTTTTTTGTTGCATCATTTACATTTACTATTTGTGAACATGCTGAAAAAACTACACACTCTACTTATATTCAAATTATGATTGATAGGTTATTTGAATTGCAGAATTTAACTTCATTAGTTGAAGAGGCTCAATTTAGATTTTATTGTTGAATATGTATTCAAGTGAAGGATGGTTTGAAACATTTAATGTCTTCAATCTTATATTTTTTATAGTTGTAATTCTTTCAAAACATTCATAAATGGTCCTTTGATGGATTTATTAAAAACTTGTAGATTCATCTTAATGCTGGTGTAATTGTGTTTGGTTTATAGTATTTATAATTTAACCAGTCCTTTTTCTTTGTTGTTTTAAGGCAAAATAACCTCTCAATCATTATTACCTTGTACAAAAGGTAAGAAAAGAACATGAAATAAAGACCTCTAGCTCTCAAATACTCTAACAGTGTCAAGGTCAGAAAAGAACAAGAGTTGATCTAGTGTTGTTGATCCCCTTTACCTTACCCACTACAAAATTGTGAATAGCAATAGTGTTGGTACTATGCCTATTCCATCAACATCAAATTATTGCCTAAATGAACATTGCAGACTGATTAATAAGTTATTTTTAATAAAACTTTCCAAAAAACATAATATTGTATCCTTCACTTTTTGATTGTTGACTAAATCCAAACAATACAATCAGATGATTTGTTTATTCTGACATTTAATAAAGTGTTGCCAACAAGCTTCCCATGGACCACTGAAGAAGGAAAAACTGAAACAGAGTTCTATTTATCATATCAAATTTAACAAATAATAAAACCTAAAAAATAAAACTTCCAGGGAATAGTAGTAATTAAAATATCCAGGGAAAGTATTGTTGAATTTTTTAAAGTTTGAGCTCATGTTTTGAACTAATCTTTATTAGCTATTAATAAGTGAAAAAGTAGTTTATGGTCTCTATTTTGAATAGTAAATGCAAATTGTAATTAATTCCATCTTTGATCATGATATTAATGTATACAGATTGCCAAACTGCAAAATTTATTTAAAATGTAAGACCTAGATAAAAGGTAACTACAGAAATGACCACAATTTTGAAATCATTTAGTGTTTAATGTTAAACCTTAAAGTTTAACCATTTGTTTTGAATAACAATCATATTCTACCATTTAATTTATATGTAAAAGTTCCATAGCATACGATAATGTGAGGCTTTAATATGTGGGTTATATTTGTAGTTTGTGGGTTCAGATCAGATTGCGTTAGTGTGGGAAGAGTTGAAGCATTCAATATGGTATACTGTCCTTGAAGTTTTCAGAAGTGGGCCAGTAGATGGGAGCACAAAAGCCTCTAATTTCTGAGCTTCAATCCTTACCAGGGAGATGGCCTATCTATTTTGTATGTAAAATCAATGATGGTAATGATAATAAAACAAAGCTTACTTGTAAAATTAGAGGCTCGCTTATAGTGAGTACGAGTGTGGCAATCTCTTATTGGATCTACATCTTTCTTCATATAGTCTTGGGTTAGATCATTCTCATCTGGTCTCTTGACCAACTCTTGTTCTGTTCTGACTTTGATGCTATTAATGTATTCAAGAGCTACGAGTCGCTATTTTATGCTCTTTTACCAGTGTACAAAGTATAGGGTAAGTTTGGTGATCGTAAAATATTTCGACTTCCGATTTTTGACTGATCTTCACATTTCATGAACTCAGGAAATCGAAAAGTGAGATTTTTTTACATGCCGTTTGTCATCTGTTTATAAAAATATAGATGATATATGAAATATGTCTGATAGTGGCCATAAAAATTAAGATGGGAACATGAAATTTGGTATAGTGTGTGCATATTCAAAAAATCGAATTAAAAATGTCAAAATGGTAATAATTTTAAACTGTTTTTTGTAGGCTACATTACTTTTGTGTTAATCAACTTATAACACACTAAATTAGATAAAAATTTGCAGATTTCAATTCTCTATAACGGTACCGACCTGATTTCTTTATGATGACAAATACCGAAGTTATTGTCAAATATTTAATTCTGATCAAGAAAAATGTGATTTTGTATAGTTTTATGATCTGGCAGGGTTGAATTACGGAGATGAACATATAGTGAAAACTCTGTCATACGGGATGAGACACTGATGTGAGGGATTTGAGACTTTAATATATACACATCTAACAGCTACGTTAAGACTTAGACAACATCATGAAAGTAGTGTTACACAATTACGATATTTAGAAAACCTGTGTAACAACTGTTTTAAACAAACTGGATAAGACTTTTTTCTACCAATATAATTTTAACATTTCCAACAAAGCTTAAAAACCAACTTTTGGGCATTACATTTATGGAATCTGAATATATTATTTTGTATGATAGGGCTGGGTAAATAGACTAATGCAACTGATCAACTTGTTTTTTAAGTTATGCTAACCAGAAGGGTTTTTGACTTTAAAAAATGCAAAATTGATTTCTTAAAATGTCATCTAAAATTCCAACTGTAATTGCTGATTTTTCAAATTTTATGGTAGTTTGCACTTATTAGATTTTACACAATACTCTCTCTTGTTATTATTATAATAATTATATCTGCTAGGATCTACATAATTAATTTGAGTACAATATTCTGCCAATCCTAGCATTTTATTATTATTTATATTTGTCGATGCATTTCGAAATTTCTCCATCATACTCAAATTTCTCCATCGAAAATATTATAAAATCATACTCAAATTAACTCTCGCATTATTATTATTATTTCGCCAAAAATACATTTCATACGGATTTTAAAACTATACAAAATGAGCTATTATGGAAAGTTGTAGGATGTAAGAGTTACAAATTATCCTCATGAAACGGTTTCTATAATATAAAAATTGGCCGCTATTACCTGATTTTTGCGCAGTGGTTTTTAAAAACGGGCCTACATACCAAATTTTAGTTAATTGAACTAAAATTGCATCTTCTAGACTCTAGAGCATAATATACATATAGCTTACAGACAGTCTAAATTGGTGTGAAATTACTTAGATGGATAAGATCTGTAGATATTTCATGGTTTCGTTTCTATGAAGGTGATTGCTATAATGCTTGTTAGCTATAGTGTTTGTTGTTTGTGTTTGAACTTACCCACAAATATTGAAGTAATCATTTATAACAATCAGTAACCAGTCCCATAAGGTAAAACATAAATCATTAAATTAAACATAAACATTACTTTTATGTGATTGAAAAAACAGAAAATTTATGTATAATTCATGTTCATATGAATTTATGAAAAGAAAATTAATTACATGGTAAATGAATTATTGATAATAAATGTCATAAAAGTCAGTCCAGTATTTTATTTATTGTTTGTTAGCATAGGTCTACTTTATGACCCAATGTTAGTTGACAGTTTTGAGGTAAATACCTAAAACTGTCCGGTTATTTAAGTGTTAGTATAGAGCTTCAGAATGGTAACATTTCGTAAGATTGTTTTAAGCTATTACTTTTGATTTATAATAAGCTTATGCTCTTTTTTTGTTATTTGAAAAACTTCATTTTTATTTGTGAAATTTTATTGACTTATTAATGAATTCAATTACTTATTTGTTTTCTTATCTAGCAAAAAGCGGTTAAAGCTGCTAAGTTAATTTTTAACCACCTTTATATAATTAATGAATAATTAAAAATGAAAATAAAAATAACAACACATCTCAACAAGACAGTATTTCAACGAGAAAGTCATTACCTCCGGTGTAATCAACACACTAACTTCTAGGAAACATAATCACTAATAGTCGATTGGTTTATGACCTTTTGGTTTATTTCTACAAGTCTTTAAACCTTATTTTGAAATAAAATTTAGGTTATATTTAAAATATCTTGACAAATTTAGCATGGTTGCTAATTTTCATAAGAAACATCCTAAAATTTCATTAAAATACATCAATAATTTATACAGTTATAGAACTAATTGTTTAAAATAAACATGTGGAAATTTTGAGGTTATGTAACAATTCACCAAATAGACCAATCAACTTTGGATCTCATCATTTTTTATGTAATTGAAAGATGAACAAATTTGTTCGTAACTATGTTTCTTATTGGAGCTAGAGAAACAGATTTTTTTTTTAAAATTAAAAATAAAAATCGTTGATACCATAGTGCAACCACCTCCAAATATGGACATCTTTTTGTAAATTTAAAATGTCCTTAATAACTGATTAAGTAATGAAGTTACCGCACATCCCCAGACTAAAAGTGTTTTATGTTTTATTGTACTTGACTTTGTAGTAACAACCTAAATGGGTAAAAAAAATCCAATAAGGACAATTATAATCACAGTATTATAATTTTAAAACACACACACACACATATATATATACCTACATAAAGCACATATAAAATTAATAATAAAATATTATTTTGTAAATTAAAATAAAAGCATAACATATAAAAAAAATAATCAATAATATTTTATTCATTCCTAAATGTCTCCCTTGATTTACATTTAATAAATCTTTCTTGTAAACCCAATGTGGCTATTACATCGTTGCACAATGATTTTGATAAACAATAAAGTAACAGTTAGTAACACCACAGTTACTGCACACTTAAACAAAACATAAATCATAGGAAGAAACAATTCAGTTTATGTTCATTTCATCGTGATTGTGATTTTACATTCATTTTGAATACAGTTCTAGTAAATATGATGTTGTATGAAATTGATATTTAAAGATAATGTTTAAGGTTCATTCTTGTTTTTGGAAATACTTCTAAAACCATAATTTGATTTTATTTGAAATTATGCATATGTTTGATTTAGGCTATTAATATCCATATTTTATCAAAATTTGATAAAAATCTGTAGAGCCAATTTTGATATTTTTGTGACCCATTAGACTCATTTTACACTTTGCATATACTGTATGCCGTTTGAATAACGTTATGTGGCATGTAAAAAACTTGATTTTAATGTTTCCGTTTTGAAGTCCTCTTAGTATAAAACGAGGTTTTTGTAATGAAGTTTGTCATCTGTGGAGATACTGTAGCAGAAACGAGTGGACTTATTTTGATCAAATTTGGTTTGTAGGCATATTTTGAGACTAAGAAAAAACAAAATTTTTAGTACAAAATTTAGGGTAGTACAAGGAAAAAAATAAAATTACGATTTTCTCAAATTTAGCTCTAACAATTTTGATGATAATATTTCATAACGTAGCCTCTAAAAACCCAATAGCAGATTTCGTTGAAATTTTGGTGTATAATAAAGATTTAATGCTACAGACCAATGTATAAAATCGCAAATAAAAGAATATTATAGTTTTGGAATAATTGTATAAAAATTGTATAATTGTATAAAATGAACCTTGACCAGTGTCACAAAACTCAATTTAAATTAAATATGATTTACACTTATATCAAGAACAAGTTTAGGTTCTATTTAAATATATAAATATCTTTTTAAATTATTTATTATACATTTTTCCTTTGATAAGCGAGGGGGCCCCTTATATTGCTAACCTATTTCTCATGAGAAATATATGGGCAACAAATCAGAAATTATTATTATCAGAGGAAAATTATTATTATTTTTTTAATTTTAGGGATAAAATTGTTACATTTTCAGGAAGATGACAACAAATATTTTAGGTTTTATGGATGGATGTGTGTGGAAATTATTACAATGTTTTTGCATTGTTTATTTGGTTTTCTACCATTTCTTAACCGATATTTTTTAGATTGTTTGATTAATATGATATCGGCCTGTGTTATAGTTTGACTTATGACATTATCTTAAAAACCGATGTTCCATAATTCATTATAGTACTATATTTTAATTCAAATATATGGATCAATGAATTAAAGCAGTCAGTGTAAGGTCAGTAAGGTCAGATAAGATGCTGACATGAAACATGTGTAGGCCTATGGTGACCTCATAGTGGGTTCAAGGTTTTTATAGATATATCACTTCATTCTGATTAATTGTTAGAGGCAAATAAATATGTGTTAGTAGTTGAATATAAACTGTTTTTTTTTTATCCTTGCAAGTGTTGTTATGAAAGTAATTTATGACTCTAGTTGAACGCTGACTTGGTCATATTTAAAGTATGCGCTTTTGATTAAAGAAGTTTAGTTTGAATAATAAATAGTAGTTAGTAAACACTGGTTTCAATGTTTTAAAAACATACTGGACAGATAAAATAAAATGTTACGATAGCTATCTTATAAATCAGGTCTCCTTAAATGCTAGTGCAACTATTTGTCAAAAAGTAAATAGGTTGTATGCCATCTTATGAACCTCACAAAAAACAATCCTAGTTAATTTGGTCAAATTTTGGTGAAAATGAAGATTTTGTTTAAATTATAAACTGACACAAATCTCATCGAAATAGCTTGTGTCGATTTCAAGAAACCAAATTATATATCATTGTTGATTTTACATCCTAACTAGATTGTCCATCTCCATAGTATGAATTGAAGCTCAGAAATTAGGGGCTCTAGTGCTGCCATCGAACTGATTACATTTAATAACTTCATGGACAACTCCGACTCTTCCCGCATTACCTCATTCTAGACTTCAACCTACAAAACTTCAACAATTCAATCCACAAATTGAGCCTCACGTTATTGTATGCTGTGGGGGTTCTTCTTAGATATTAATTCAATGATATCAACCATGGACCTTGACTGAATCATTAAAAATTTGATTATAGTCAACGATTTACCCTTAGAATGAATTAATGGTATAAGCATAGCACGTTTATGCCATTTAAAAAAAAATATATGTACACCTTTTTTAAATGGCGTCCTAAGTAGTTTTCAATTTTTGATTGACAACTACCAAAATGACATTTTTGTAAGCAGGTACTTTGGATTGCTTAATCATTGGTTTTCTGGATAAATGTATGAGAAAGTTAGTGGAATGTTTTTGCACTATTTATTTATTTTTTTCATTTATATTGGAAAAGTATTAAACATCAGTGTTAAACCTATATAGAACAGCTAATGTATATGCAATCCCTTGTGTGACTCACTCAAACCCCTTGTGCGATTCACTTACTCAAACCCCTTGTGCAATTCACTCACTCAAACCACTTGTGCGATTCACTCACTCAAACCACTTGTGCTATTCACTCACTCAAACCCCTTGTGCGATTCACTCACTCAAACCCCTTGTGCAATTCACTCACTCACTTATCTATACAAAATCTAACCCACTTCCAAATTTGGATCTGTAAAATGTTTCTAAATTTTTTCTCAATGGTGGTCTGCTCTTCCTTACCAGTGTCCATATTTCACCTCCATAAATGACGACTGGTCTAAGAAGGGTCTTTAAAGAGTGTCATTTTTGTATTGCTACTAAGGACCTTACTTCACAGTAGTCTTCTGTTAGTGTAGAATGTCTATTTCATACCTGTATTTTGTCTTGAATTTCTGAACTCATTCACCCTTCTGTTCTAAATGTACTAACGGCTAGTAGAGATTTGCCACCTTATTCAAGATTATCTAGAGAGCACAAACCTCTTGTTTCTGATGCAGAAATTAACTTATATTTAGTTTTACTAATATTTAAATTGAAGGCACTTAAAAATTTGCTTTGCGTATTTGTTCAAAATCGAGTTTTTAATGAAGTATGGTTCATTTCTGTTTTTTTTTTTTTTTTGTCAATTATTTCTGAAGCATTTTTTTATTTTTTTTACTTGAGATTTCGCACAAGGTTTTGCATCACTAATCTTCACAATTCATTCAATTTTAACAAAATTGGTAGAGTTAATTGGAGAAATTACTTCTTTTAAACAACTCCATGGTCAATGTATTGGTTTTTTACAGACCAACATTTTTGGAGAGATGAAGACCAATGATTGTTTTGTTTCGGTCCTTAGAGGCTGCACTTAATCAAAATCATTACGATTTTTTTTTATGTCAGCTGCCTACAAATTTTTAGTTGTCAAAATAAAATGAAAAAAAAATCATGAGATATGAGAAAAATTAAAATCCGTCTACACATTCGGCTTGTAGAGAAATACACACAAGACAGACAGAGATTATTCCAAAAACTACCCTTTTTCGACTCAAAATGGATATCTTATATATTAAAAAATATCGGTTTTTCTTTTCCGAGTCTGTTTGGCTCTTCTACCCCACATATTTTCATAATTGATGTCTTAAATTAAAGGTATGCACGCCTAGATTTGCCATCAAGCATCCGCATTCATTTATCTACCGTATAACTCGACTTACAGTATACTTAAACAAAAATTCCTCTCCATGCATTTCTTATGGGAGTTTCAAATTTGTAGCATTGTCTTATGATTGTTTTTCATATGTCTCCGGATTTAATACAGGTACATAGTTACTTTTGGTCTTGAAATACTCATTGACTTACAGGCTTTCATATGAGATAGAGATCATTCAAATCTTTTGAGTTTAAGGCGAGTTATGTACCTCCAAACAACATAAATTAAAAAATTTCTTAATTCTACTTTATTTAAAGATCCATATCTCCAGTTTAAATTATGTTACCGACAATGTCTTAGTCTAAGAACCTTCAGTGGAGTACTAGCTTTTATTTAAGCCATTAATTATAGAGATTTGATGAGTTTCAAGCGAACACAAGGTGGACAACCAACTTAAATTATAATTTTACCAAGATTTGTTCTTCATTAACGATTGATAGATCCAGTATTATTTATGTTATTGTATATGTTTTGGTACGAAAACAATTAGTGAATTACAGGCTTTCATTTGAGCCATAGTTTATGTAGTTATGAGTTATGATGAATATGAAGCGAACTGTAGACCTCCAAACAACACAGGAGGTCAACAAACAAACAACACCTCCTTTTTTTAATAGTTGCCTACAATTATTGATCAATAACTCCAGTTTTATTGAAGTTATTTGATATGTTTTGGTCTTAAAACACTCACTAAATTACAGGCTTTCATTTGAGCTATTAATAATTTGAATCAAACAGGTTTTAGGCGATTTATGATCTTCAAACTAACATAAATTTTCATTTTTCCAAAATTTGCCTTTAATTAAATATACATACCTCAAATTTTTATTAAATTATGTTATATATTTTAGTCTAAGAACCTTCAGTGAAATACCGGCTCTAATTTAAGTAATTGATTATTAAAATTGGAATAAGTTTAAGGGAACACACTATGGACAACCAACAAAGTTAAATTTTTCCAAGGGTTTTCTTTAATATTTAATATTAAACAAGACCAGGTATAATATTTTCTGGAGATTCAATTCAATTCAGATCGGGTGGTCTTTGTAATCCAAGGCACTTCAGCGATTAAGGCTTATTGCACATCTGGAAGTTGATGTGTGGCCCCAGTCGTCATCCTATAGATCCACAAACTCTGTAAACTTGAGGTACTTTTCTATGAGGTTTTCTCGGGGAATTGTCTCCACATGTCCAAAGTTGCCTCTCCTTTCCTACTCAAGACTGCTGGAGTCTCATAGTGCAAAATGTTTTCTCAAGATAGTTTTAAAAAACAATTATATTTTCTTTTTCATATGAAGTTTTTTAAATGATTGCACGTTATGCTTAGTTTACACCATTATAATTAATATTTCTGAGTGCTCGTGTTATTTCTGTTCGTATCCTGCATGCAATAACACATTTGAGTGGCTGTTATTTTAAAATGGAAATTGAAGAGAGAAAAAAACTTTTATATACAGTAACCTCAGACTAGGATTGTGTCTGGTGTAAGGGGCGTGTCCTCCCTTCTACTTGCTTCCCTAGCCTGACTTGACGGTATAACCCATTCCAAGAAAACTAGGTAGGCTACACAAATTACTGCTTAGCTACATTTAATTCCTAAAGTTACAACTTCGTGACAGACTTTTGTAAACGTTTTATTCTTATTTACACCGATAGAAGAAACTAAAGTAGGGTACACGTTTACACAGAAGTATTTGAGGTCCTATATTTTGTTATTGGGGTTGTACAGCTGAAAGTAAACGCAACAAACAAAGTGTGGGGGGGCCCTCTTTTCCTCTCCACCTTGATACATTCCTACCTTGAGGATACTGTACACCATTTGGTCTAGTTGCATAGAACTTGTTTCTTTAATTTTATAATGATTACTGGTCATATTTGGTCGTAACTTTGTAAAAACAAAAATATATCTTCACTTTGCTCGGATAAAAACATTAAAATTTAAGAAATACAACAACACAACAGATAAAGTTAATAAGGCATAGACAATAACTTCACACCTAATTACATTTACATTAATAAAAGACGTAAATCCAATATTGGCAACAAAGTTGTAACAGAATCTAGGTTGAAATAGAAGAGTAAACAATTTTATTGCACAAAGGACAGATAAAAAAATATTTAATCTGAAACAATTGTTTACATCCATCTCAAATTAATTATGTTTATAATTAATTATAATCATAAAACAAAAAATAGAGATAATATATATAGAAACTAATCCTTTGGTTACAATGTTCAAATCGAAGATTAAAGTTTGGAAATAAATGAAATTGTTTTTACTCTTATCTCATCTGCTGATCACTGAAACATAGCAGTTTTGTTTTGTTTCTTTGTATGTATTATTAAACTTATCAATTTACATACTGAGATAGAAATTTTGTCTATTAGAAAAAACTTAACACAAATTCAAAATAATACTTTTAGGTGTACTCTTATTTCTTATCGTATTTGCAGTACTATGTTTTGTGATGTTGCTAAAAACATCAAATAAAAAATTTAACATACCACGTTTTTAAAATGGACTATAAAAAGTATAAAATAATTTTTCATGACCCTTCTACAATTTTGAGGGAGGATTGTTAGTGGCTATGGATATATTTGGAGTACTTAGAGAGAAAAACGTGGGGCGCAGCCAGTAAATAATACAAGTAGACAATCCGGATGAATTCACAGCTAATTTCAGTGAATCGGAAATGAGATTCACTGTAATTTAATTTATTTACTCCTCCTTAACTATCATAGATTGCCTGCGCCCCACATTTTTCTCTCCAAGTATTCCAAATATATCCATAGTCACTAACAATCCTCTCTGAAAATTGTAAAAGGGTCATGAAAAATTATTTTATACTTTTTAGTCCGTTTTAAAAACGTGGTATGTTAAAAAAATTTTTTTTATTTGATTTATTATTTCTTGTTTTTTAGTCTTATGTCCGGGTGAAAGATTAAAAAAAAAAATTATTTGATTTATTATACTTTTTAGTTCGTTTTAAAAACGTGGTATGTTAAAGTTCAAAATCAATAACACGGTTAAAAAATCTATATCTCATTGGCCAATTTTTATTTGTTTAAATAACTATTGTTTAAACAAATGTAGAGACAAGAAACCAACTGAATATTGTATTGTCATCCAATTCTGACCTCTGTTCAAAATTTCAATTCTCTAGCTTATCGGGAAGTTAGTTTAAACTTGATTGCAAAATTCCACTCGGACAGACTGACTGATGACGGAAACGGAATTAATAAAAACATGGTAAAAAAGGTTGTTGAGTTTATTATGGATTCATCAGTTTTCTAACCAAAAACTTCCAGTTTTCCAAGATTATTTTTGGAATCTGCTCTAAAATAATGAAGAAAGAATTCTATTTAGTGGGATGTAGATATATTTATATTGCACACATTATGAGATTATCGAAATACACCCTAGCAACACAATTAAAAACTATATATACTTTCCGAACATGCCCAAATAGCATAAGTTTATGTTCATAAAGATAAGAAAGTGCTTCTAACCTAAATGTATATTCTGGTTATAAATAAGTGTTTAGTATATTTTGATAGTTCTGGTATTGTAGATTGTATTACAAAATTTAAATATTTATAATAATTTAGACTGATAGTTTATGGTTTCGCTTTCTTGCTAGGATGATGGTTCACCAGAAGAGATACATTCCAGTTTTGAAGATCTCACAGTGAATCGAGAACCTAAAATTGAAGACGTTCAACAGACTGATCCTACAATTCCTTTTCAAGATTCCAGCATCAACCAAGAGTAAGTTTCATTTTGTTTCTTGACAATATTTGAAATAGTTTCAGGTTTATGTAATAATAATGATTTTTTTCTTAACATTAATATTTTATGATGATTATATAATCAGGAACATTAATATATTTTTGAAGGGTAATTAGAATAGAATTACATTTATGTATTTATGTAGCAACATTGATATATCACACTTAAATACTATACATTAATGATAGAAAAATTGTTGAAAAAGCAGTTCCAACAGGTCATAGACCCAATTACCATTATTATTATGTACAAAATAGTGCCATGTTCTATTGAAGAAATACACATTTATATATATATATATATATATATATATATATATATATATATATATATATATATACATTCATAAAAAAAAGCATAGAAATAAATACTAAACCTAAATTTCACTTAAATACGTAGAGTTCTATCAAAACCTGCAATTATATATAAATATAATAAAAACCAAAACAAAAGAGTGTGGAAACAAAAAGGTATAGAAAAGAAATCAGATAGACTTGCACTACAATAACAAACAAAAAATAAGATAAACTTTTACTCCATTCAAAGTTTTTTCAGTGTACCCAGTGAAGCTCTTTGAAATAAATGCAAATCTTAGGAAATGTTTACAATGCGTGCGACCATATTATATAGAGCAAGTGATGAGTCAAACATAGACAACGCATGAGCACCTGTTCTAATACCCTTAGTTATAAGGGGCTTTTAATCCTTCTACCATAAGCCAGAATACATAATCAGGGTAAGGGAACTGTAACAGTCTTTAGAGAGAAAGTATATGTATCGATTGTTTCAAATTATTCATATCAAATGTATTGTGGGTAAACAGTTTCAGCTAGGAACTTGGTGTAAAGTCTTATACTATTTGCATATTTGAGGGAACTCAAGTTTTTTTAATATTTTTTTAATTTGGCACCCAAAAGGGGCATATATTAGGGAATAGAGGTCTTTTCTAATAATTTCTAAATGTAAATGTAGTTCTAGTTGAGATTCATTTTGAAAACCAAACATATTGATGTAAAAATTTTGTTTCTAGTCTATCACTATTTCAAAATGTATAAGATGTTGGCTCCCCTAACCTAACCTAATTCTAAAAAATTTCAAATGTGATAGTTTGAATTGTATGTCAATTGAAAGGTTTTCGCAATACTAATGTTTTTGTACTTATAGTTTTATGATATTTTTATATTGTGTCGAAATGTGGGCTAAACAACTCTTTACTGGTATTTTCAGACTTTTTATGGTACAAAATAAATAAATTGTGCGAAAAGATTGCAGAAACATTCTCTCTCCCCATCCCCAAACCAAAACCAAAACTAATCGTCACCAAAAATGTCATTTCAGTAGTCAATAAAAAGTAAAACCTCATGGTGTCTAGTCTTTGAAAATATATTTATCTATTTAAATAGGGCTTTTTCCATCCTTTGTGCCATAAACACGCCTTCAGCATTACATTGTATTTCATAAAAATCAAACTTTTAATGTTGGTGGTCAAAGTTCATTTTAGTTTTTTGCCAATTATTTCTGAATAGTAATAGTTTTTATTTATGATTTTTAACATGAATTTGGGTATTTTAAGATTTACATTTCACTAAAATTTCAACGTAATTGGTAAATTTGAGCAATTTATAATGTTCTTTATAAGAGCCCCATTTACTGATAATTCATATGGCATTTTTTGGAGAGAAGGCCCATATGTTTTGTTATGGTCCTTAGAGGCTACACTTAAGCTGCCCCGATCAAAATCATTTGAGATGATTTTGATAAAATCATAGTTCTCTCATTTTTTTCTTATGTCAACTTCAAATTTCAAGAAATTTAAAAATGTCCAAAATAATATACTGTAATTCAAAATTAGATTAAAATTATTCCAAACATTTGGGTTGTACAGATGACAGACAGACATAATTCCAAAATCCCCTTTTTGGGGCTCAGGGAACCTCAAAATAGACACATTTTCAAAACATTCAGTCAATTTTTTACCCATTACATAACTTTTTCTATACTACATAACACATGCGAAAGTAAAATAGATTGTAAACATACCCGACTGCCATACGTGATTGAATGTCGGTGATGTAATAGACTGATATCTTTGTTTTATTTTTATGAATTTGATATTTGATATAGTTAGAGAATGGGATCAAACTTATGAAGGAATTATTGACTATCAAAGAATAAAAGAATAACAAGGTAGAAGATATTTTGAAGAGTCCAAGATTTTTAACTCTTGCTATGGTTGTATACAGTGCGGCTGTGGATAAAGGCTGGAAGTTGTCCGTGTAAAAAAAGAAAGATAATTATATATTTTTCTATTTATTTTAATATAGGTTTTTTGGATTTTTTACAAATTAATTATTATATAAAGAAGTTTAAAAACAGCAAAAAAATAATGTTTTTCCCATCATTTTGAAACAAAAAATTATCAAAATTAAACTGTATATCAAGATGCAGATTAACGTAAAATTCAACATTTCAAATATTTAAGCTGCCACTTTAAAATGGTAAAATATAAGTAAAAATCCCTTATAAAAAGAATGTTTGGTTACAAAGATTCAAAGGAATAAATTTGATCTATGTTTATATCTGACAATCTATAGAAAAATATTTGTTCTATATTTTTGTATTCCAGAAGAAAATATTCCAATATGTTCTTTTGGGGCCACCAAATTCAAAATATTTATACTAAAGTCTTCGTATGAAAATTGGTGTGGTAAAACTTTACACCACGTTTCTAGTTTAAACTGTTTGCCCACAATTATATAGTACACCGTCAGTGAACGATTTCGTTAACCATACAAATTATTTGATAAATTTCAAATAACAAAAAACTCTTTTGAATATAACTTAACATCCTTTTTTTTCAAGTTTACATCCTACACCACTATACAATATCTCATTTTGTGAAATTTTAAAATTACCAACCTATAATGTGAAAACATACTTTCAACCATAAAGACTGTTATCACTAAACAAACCTTTTTTTTTTATCCACGTCATCTCAAAATTAAATAAAGTTAGAAATAATAACTCTAGTAGAAGGAATTTTTTTGTTAAATTTTAGTCATATTACCGGATTACTTACTGGATTATTACTTAAAATTGGTGACACGATTTCAAAAAATCAGCTGCTTGAATTGTCTGTAATACTTTTTTCTCACATATACACAGTATAGAGAAAGTTATATGATGGGTCAAAAAATTGATGTCAAGTTGTTTTTTTTTCAAATTTTTAGTTTCCCTGACTCCAAAAAAGTAGTTTTTGGAATGATGTCTGTCTGTCGTATGTGCAGTCCTCTACAGCCCATATCCATTGACTGATTTTAATTTGGTATGTGGGCATATTTTGGCCATATCTCAGATCATTTATTTAATTTTTTCATTAAGTCAAAATTAGGGGGCAACTACCATAAGAAAATCTCAGTGTTACAATTTTCTCAAAATCAGCTGTAACAGTATTGATCAAATTTTGTTTGTTTATTCTATGGATTCAAACCAAATGTATGGTACCATTTCTAAAAAATGCTTGTTTATGAGTTATTGGTAAAAAAACCCAAATTGACTATTGGGCTATGTAAAATAAGTAAATTTCTTAAAATTGGCTTTACTGATTTCTTTCAAATATTAGTGAAAGGTGAAAATTAACGACCCAAAATTATATGCAAAACAATTAATTATAGAATAGGAATAATTGGCGAAAAACAAAATTGAACCTTGACCGTCTTCATTAAAAGCTTGATTTTAATAAAATACAATTTACATTTAGGACACATTTACGACAGGAGCAAAGTAAGTTTAGGCCCTATTTAAATATATACAAAAATTTTCAAAGTCAACATCCATGATTCATTTTCACTTTTTGATTGACCGAACAGACAATTTTGTGGACGAATAGTTTTGGTTAGTTTTTATTCGTTTTTTGGAAGTTTTTATTCGTTTTTTGGATGAGCTTGTTTTGCTCAGTTTGGTAAATTAGACGAGCTGCATATTAATGTTGAGATCACCAAATAATTAGATATGTAAAACATACTAAAAGAAATATATGTCTTATCAAGTCACATATTAGCTGCATTTCACATATACATAATTTAATAGTTTCTTTGTCAATAAAGAAACAAAAGTTATAATGGACAGCGTCAAGAGAATTTACAATAAATACAATTTTGCTAACAACCAACAAAGACTGTTATCTTCTATTAAATTAACAGAACTATATTTGAAATAACTTGTTTTGGGGAAATTATATGTTGGTCATGTTATTATTCCCTTTTAAACGTCAATAACTGTTGAATCCATTGTATTAATAACATTTCGATACATCAGTATCTTAAATATCTAAAATTAATTTTTGTCTAAAAAGGAAAAATATATGAAATTTATATTACATAAACCATGAAATTGTTTTATATTTGTCAACATAATTTAATTTAACAATAGTTCTTTTAATTGTGCATGCATTTCATTTTAGTCATTTGTGTTAGAATTATGTTCATTAAACATTTGAATAATTAAATCATTTACAAATTTAAGAAGACACTCTTTCTAACTTAAGTCGTGAAAATAGTCCCAAATTGATTGTTCCAACGTTGCCAAGCTTACGATAGTCAACTACGCAACTCTTTAATAACTGCATTCTAACATAAGTGATTTATGTTGTTATAGTTTATATAATAATAGTCAATTTCAAGACAATTAAAGAATATAATAGATCAATAATTTACATCAGCGATGACAATGTGGTAACATTGCATGGTGGGGGGGGGGGGAAGACAGATGCCAGCTGATTTTCGTAGGTTTACTAATTGAACTTATTTGTACCTTTTTATACCTCACCAGTTTTTTTTCCGTAACTGGTCGTAGAGACTTCTGTTATTGTCGATAAACAAATGTGAGGTTTCTTAGTAAGTTTTTGTCATGTTCTAATGCTTCCTGTTAGTATAACATTTTCATAATATTTTATTGAAATTGAACATAGTAAATTTAATGTTTAATAACTCGTCCACTTGTCAACAACAACAAGTGTTTCACAACTTAGCTTTAAATATTTTTTAAACTGTCTATATCTTTTACAGACTTTGGAAGTCTTATATAGAATAATTTTGTTCTAAGCAGGAAGTCTTTTATAAATGTTTAATCTATGCTAATCATACCTATGCTCTGTTTTATCTCTGTGGTTAATTGCTGAAGACTTTTGATTGTTAATCTGTGTTCCTTTTTTATTTCATGGTTATTATATCATGGATGTTTAATATTAGTAATTAAAGTTTAACATGTATTTCTTTAAGTTGTCATTGTGGTAACCGTGCACAATTAGAAAAAGTTGGTGCTCTTTAAACAAAATTAATTATAAGTGACAACACATTTTGCATTCAGTTTTAGCTGTAGTGGCGTGTGCGGTAGTGGAACTTGTTAAATAGATTTTTTTCTTTCAAAAGATGGTAACATCTAAATGGACGTTGTTGGCCAGAGAGGTATCTAATTTGTTTTCTTTTGCTATGTAAATGATTATATTTTTTAAAAGAACTATTAACACTTTGTGTGTACTGCCATACTACGAACTCTGGCAGCTTCATACAAATATTGCTGTTGGCCTATAAAGTACGACATTCTTATATCTATTCTCTGTTTGAAGTTATTTGTTAATGATGGAAGTTCAATTTTATTATTATACATTTTTCGGACATTTGCCATCATTTGTGTGTTAAAAATCAAAACATGGCGTTTTGGGAATAAGAATCAATTCCCGTTATCAAGTGACTAAAAACTAAAGAAACATGAAACTAGAAACTAAGCCTATGTAAGAAGTAAAACTAACTACGCCCTAACCTAAAGCGGGGCGGTTTACGTTTGTCGAATGTTTCAAATTGTACACTTTTTTTTTTTACTTGTATAAGCTTATTTGGTATGTAGTTCTACTCTTATTATTGTTTTATAGTAAATGTTATCAATATGTTTAATATAGACATAGATATTACATTTACGAAATTATTACCAATATTTATTTTTTATCATAATAACACATTATAAAGAGCTGGAGAAATAAAAATTGTCATCAATTGTTTTATTTTTTATGATAATATTGATAACAACCTTTAATATAAAAAATATAAAAACAGTTCAGTTACTTAGTAACAATTCTATGAAAATCACAAATTTAAGTAAATTGCTGAGTATCGTCAATGCCATTTTCACGGGGCGCCCAAAGTGTTATAAAGGAAATAAATGATTGTTATTAGTTATTACGAAAGAAAAATATTCGGAGTAATTGCAATTCTAAAAGATAACAATAATTTGAATAACTATTAAGGTTATGACACAACACTTAGAAACCAGTGTTATATAAACCAGATGTATTTACATACAACAGAAGTAAACAAATAGAATGTTCCAGAAAAAGCCAGGTAATAAACAAGTCACTTTACCAAGGTCATAAACAATCAACCCTTTTCGTTATATAACCTCAAACCAAGGCCTACTTGAACTGTCTCATCAAAGAGTTCATTGCCTTGAATGATTTCATAATGGATGTCTGTAAAGAGAAACATTGCTTTTGTATATTTAGAGGACAGAATCAATTGACTCTGTTTAACTTGGATGACAAAGATATGTAAATAGTGAATATGACCGCAGAAGCTTGGGATTTAAAATTTAACAGTATTTATTATTTTTTATAAAGGAAAATGTATGATTTTTATATTGGAAATGTTACCATAATGTGGTAATTTCATTTAGTTTTATTCTTAAGGTAAATAGATATTTAGCTACATTTTATTTACAGTTAGTTATCAGTGTTTAGTTAATGCACTGAGATTGTGCTATTATATATCATTAAAACATCACATACATTAAAAAAAAAAAAAAAAAAAAAAAAAAAAAATTGTAATATTTTTATAATTTCCTCCTTTTTTCAAAATACAAATATAAAACAATAAAACAATATTTTAGCGATTAACTCTAATATACCAAACACTATGCACTAAGTAAGTAAGTAGGAACAAAATAAAAAGAAAAGTACCCTGAGGTTATTAACCTCTTAGGAGCTTTGTGTATAAAAATATATATTTAGTTTTAAGGCTCATAACCATATAATTGACCTTGAACCACCATCTATACAGGTTGTAATAATAATTAGGATGTATTCAGATTTGTCACTCTACATCTTAGACTTAATTTCTTCTCTGGTGTAAACTTTATAAAATAAAGATGTGTAATCTACAAATGTAACAAGATCATCTTTGACGTGCATTACATAGGCTGTTTACATGTTAAAAATAATGGTTAAGAGAGAACTAACCCCTGAGGGATTCCATGCTTTACCACCCCCCGAGCTTACAGTTTGTGTTATTGAGTTTAATCTCTTGTGTCCTATCAAAATTGAACACTAAAGGTCTACAAAACATGTAATACTGTGTGTATTCTATGAAAAAAGTACCTAATCAATACAAAAATAAATGGTGGATAAACATTGGAGACTTTCTCACTCATCCCTCTCCAAACCAAATAAAAACAAACTAAAACTAATCATCATAAAAAATGTCAGTTTGATAATTGTCAATCAAAATGTGAAAATGAACCATATATACTGTCTATTAAAAAAAGTTTTATATATTTAAATAAGGGCTTAAACTTGCCATCCCTTATGCCATAAAAACGTTTTCAGTGTTTTTTTTTTTAACGAAATCGACCTTTTAATGATTGATGTCAAGGTTCATTTTTGTTTTTTTGCTAATTATTCCTGAACCATTGTACTTTTTGTACTTACAATTTCTATGTGGCTTAGAGACACTAACTTTCATATTTCACTAACATTTAAATAAAGTCTGTAGATGCGATTTTGAAAAATTGTGTTATGGTGTTAGGCTAAATCATGACCTTTTTTTTTGGCTTTTATCAATTTGATAACTTACAAATCAGCATTTCTTGAAAAATAGTGACCATTAATCAAATATTCATTCATATTGGGGGGGGGGGGGGGGTTGTACTTTTTAGAGTAGCACTTTTACAAAGTTTGATCAAAAATTTTTATAGCCAATTGTGTGAAAATCATTTTTTTTCTCTTATGACTTTTAAACAATCTTTTGGATATATCTCATGACTTTCACACAATAAGCTCATTGCAACACCTACCGGTGGCATAATAGATCGGACAGTTCATATATGTCGCCACAGACAATTTTAACAATTCCTATGTAAAATAAAGAGCTCGACTCGGATTATTATCAAGTGTTCAGTGTTTGTGCTACGTGTTTAAATATCCAGACGAATCCGACTGTGGTTTGGCAAAATAGTGCTGTAGCAATGCTTACAAGACTAAGGACAACCAATAAGAAATTTATAATAAGAAATAATATTCAGAGAAATATTCATGTAGATAGATGTCCCTCTAAATGTCATTAATATAGAGCTACCACCAAATTTTGAGTTATAAAAAAATATTTTTTTTTTCAAGATATAGCAAAAATATATTGACATATCAAATTTGATTTGATATGCCATACGTTTGATCTGTACACATACAACAAACAGGCATATTACAGATGCTATACAGACTGACATAATTCCCAAAACCCAGGTTTATTAGACTCAGGTGACCTTTAAATCAGATGTATCTGCAAACAACTAACATCAATTTTTGACTCATCATAATTTTCTCGGTATTAGGTATAAGTGATGTAGTAGAAAAACAAACTACTGTAGTAACCCTCCTTTTAAAAGTTAACATAAGTATGTATGACAAACTTACTATTTTATTGAAAGAATTGAATTTAAAATGTCAAGTACTAGCTTATTGTTTCGAACACTTTCTCAAATCTAGTGGAATGAACAAGTTTTCATTCTGAATAGTAATTGCTCAACACTTTAAGTAGTTTCTGGAAAATTCAAGTAATTATTTAGAATAGGAGTTACTTTTTTTTTAACTGTAAGCAATATCTCGGATCATCGGGGATCATGACGTGACATATTACTTGTTCTTATAGCGATTGTTTACATTTATTTAAATCCTCATGTTAATCGTAAGATTTCTTCTCATTGCATGGCTAGACCTTTAGGAGTATCAATTTACATAAAGTCCCCTCCTCATTTATAACTCCACCCATCCCTATCCATCGAGAATTATTATATAAGTGCAAAGTATTAAAATCGTACAGTAAAGTTTACAAAAATCCCTGTCACACAGATTAACCGCTAACGTAGATTTCTTTAACAAATAAAACACAATTTTTCTTTTGTAAAATTCTATAATTTATTTGGTCTAGCCGACCATGGTTTTGCCAGTTACGGCATTGACGAGGCTCTTACAAGACTAAATACAATACACACCATAACTATTATAAAAGGTTGAGAAAGGCTGAGAAACCTTTCTCAACCTTTTATAATAGTTATGGTGTGTATTGTATTTAGTCTTGTAAGAGCCTCGTCAATGCCGTAACTGGCGAAACCATGGTCGGCTAGACCAAATAAAATTATAGAATTTTACAAAAGAAAAATTGTGTTTTATTTGTTAAAATGGAATTCTATCAAGTACCGTCGGTCATCAGTGTAAACAATATAGATTTCCTTTTTTAATTAAAATTGTTTGTAATAAAGTTATAATACACAAATATGAGGCCCGTTAGAGCCAGGCGAACGTTAAGAAAGTAGTGATACTAAGTTCAGATATTCCGTATAACGATGGTTTTCAAGAAACTTACCCTACAGGATAAAATCACTTGATCACCAACACATTTTAACATTTCCTACAAGGTCCAAGAAACCAATTCTAGGGTGTTAGATTTAGAGCATTTAGCACACATTTGGTTTTGTTTGTTTACGTATTATACTATAAAAAAAAAGGTATATTTGAACTTTGGTGTCAATGATAAAAGTTACAGTAAGATAAAGTTGTCTACATGTTAAACTAATTACGTCTATTGTTGTTGAAACGTACTCAGTTCTGGCACTTTGTCAAGATCTAAGGAACACCTCTTGCATGTAGGCTTTGTTTAATTCATTGATAAATGTATTTGTATCTATATTTATACCTTTTACTGGTGTAATTAAATTTAAGGTTTAGGATGAAACTTTAAATTTAGTTTTGGGTGGTTTATTAAATAAAATGTGTGTGATACAATGAGGATTAAAGGAAGAACCATATTTAGTATATAATAAGGTTTTCAATATGTTATATTTTATTTGCAAATTCAAAACAGCTTTCAAAAGGTTGGTTCGTTTGTTGTTTGAAATTTTGATTATAATAACTGAAAATGAATTGGATTAACTCATGTGCCTTCAGGAGGACAGTATTTGTAAATTCTTCATAAACCTAATTAACTCTTCCATTGTGTTTCATGAAATTATTCCTATTTGAATGGTTCATTCATAAGCATGAATGGAGAAATCTATATTTACAGAATATAACCTATCTAGACTAATATATAAACTTACTAATGGGTGGTGTGTGACATGTTCTGACGAACAGTCACTCAACCTCATATCGTGATTGTAGTTCAGATTGCAATCTTAATTGTATGTAGGATCACTGGCTGCACTATATCTAGTAGGCATCTTGGGATCAGATGTTGGCAGCAGGACCTACGATATATGAGATAGGCTTCGAGAATTCAGTCTGTGACGACAGCTTGACGATCTAATATTGAGTCCCCTCAATTTATTTAATTTAATTTATACTAGATTTTTCTATATTATTATGTCAGGATAGGTTTTGGATAACCGTGTTTCCGCGTAGTCGGGGAGAGCAATTATTAATGTGTTACGTAGCCTCAATCACCCATATTTCAATTTGAGTTATGTGAAATACTTTAATAATTAAATGGAAGTCCTCCAAATTAGTTTATTATAGCCTAATTAACTCATTAAAGGTTGTTTAGCTGAAGTGCTGAGGGAAATAAGGAAATGTAGACATTTTTCGAACATACTTTCATTAGTTAGGCTGATCCCAAGCAACTATAACACGTTGCAGTAGTATATGGGAATGTATGTGCAGATATCACTCAGAACTATTAATCTGATTAAGATGAAACTTTTGCTGGCACATTATGTATGATTTATTAGAGGATTTTTCAGGTTTTTTTATAAACCTCGGAGTCAGACTTTATTAGTCTTAAGTTTGTAAAGTTTGTAATCTGAACATGTTTATGTATATATTTGACAAATAAAGATATTTCATTTCATTTGTTGTCAAGAGAAAGCGGAGCACTGATAGTATAACTGATTTTTTTTTTTTTTTTTTTTTTACTTTTTAACATTTATTTGAGAAAATATAATATATGTTTTGATTTCATCTGAGTCAAAAAATAGGGTTTTGGGAAACATGTTTACCTGTCGACTGTGAAGTGTTCTTTAGCCTAAACTAGTAGACCGATTTTAATCAAATTTGTTGTGTGGACTTATTTTGGCCATATCTCAGAACTAATAACTCAAAATTTAAGAATACCTGTCATAAGACAAAACCACAAAATAGACCTAACGGTTTTGATCAAATTTTGCAAAAACATGGTGTCTAAGTAGGGAAACAAAGTCACCACCTCCAAAAATACCAGTTTATTATTAGTTTAAACTAAAAAATCAAACATGGAGCTGTTATAAAAGACATAATATCTCAAAATCGGCTCTACAGATTTCATTCAAATTTTGGTGAAATGTGAAGATTAATGACCCAAAGCAGAGTGCACAATTTCAAATAAAAGAAAATTACCATTATAAAAGAAACTTGATTTCAACTTATAATATTTATGCTCAAGACGAGTTTATGACACAGTTATTACATTAAAAACATTAAACATTAAAACATTAAGGCTAACCGTTCCAATGTAACTTATCCTAAGCCATTTATCAGGATAAAATAAAGCAAAAGCTTAAAGTTTCAAATATTTATTAGTATAATGAGCTACAATTGTTTCGCCTTGCGGCATCGACGGGCTACTGTGTTAGCTGTAGTAGCCCGTCGATGCCGCAAGGCGAAACAATTGTAGCTCATTATACTAATAAATATTTGAAACTTTAAGCTTTTGCTTTATTTTATCCTTGAATATGGAGTTTCAACAAGAAATATCTGCTATTACATTAAAGTCCATTTATCAGTGTTTATGTCCAATACAACTGTTGGGAAATATATATTTATAGCATTCTTTTTTAATTTATATTTAAACATTTTCTCAATTGAATTTGCATTGTAAACATTGTTAGTAGCAATCAATTTTATACAATTAAGTTCTTCATAAAAATCATTAGTATTCATGCGGACATTAATGAGACGATACAACATGCTCTGGAATGCGGCCAATTTATGACTAATTGGATGTTTTGATGATGCACGGATAATATCAGTAAATATGGATTTTCTTAATATGTCAAATTAATGTTTAGTCATTTTAATTTTTATGTAAAGGTCTAAAAGACTTATTTAATTTTCTTGGCCTATTAGAGTGAATTAAATTACCTCTTTATTTAGAAATAAATAAAAAAATTAAAAAAAAATTATATATATGTTTTGATGTAAACAGTGAAAAATTATATAGAATAAATTTCATCAGTGAGGTTAGCACTACTGTTGGTAAGTGATTAGAAAAGAAAAAACTTTATAGGCCAGCATATTACAATGAAAAGTGATTGAGTAATATTTTTAATAATTCTAAAGATAAGGTGCCTAATTTTTTAAAAGTAGTGTGTATAAATTAAATTGTAAAATTTGAAATTCAGTTTATGTTGGAGAAACAACATTTGTAGTTCTTAAACTAGGTTAAGTGAACATAACAGAAGTTTCTGGAATATGAAAATTCTAGTTTTCCAATCATCTAAAAACACATCAAATTTCAGATTTGTATTCCAATACAGATTTCAATATTCTGCATGTAAATTGTAAGAGTAAAAAGTTAAATGCATTAGAAATGTTAAAAATTAAGAGATTTTAGTTTTAAACGAAGAATTAGATCTTAGTACCGTACAGTAATTCACCACTTTTGCAACCCCTGTCAAAGCCCAGATATTTTTCATCTCCCCCCTCCTCCTTAACCTAACAGGATTTTTGGCCAACATTTTCTAAGCTTGTTGTGTTATGTAAAATTCTTGTATCTTTAGTCTATAAGCTGCCTTTGACAATGGCATAACTGACGAAAAACCTAGATCAGCAGGGCTCATTAAATTTATTTGTGGAAGTATAAATTATTTGATTTATTATATAAATATTTATTGAAATATTGTCAAAATCCAAGTAGGTGTCTGTGGTTGATTTTCACTGTTTTACTGACAACTACAAACTGCAATTTTTGGCAGGTTATAGTTTTGTTTGGTTACATAGTATTTTGATTGTGAATAAGTGTGTAAAAATTTGACTAATGTTTTTGCACCATTGATTTTTTTTATATGCTGCCTAAACTGTTAATTGTACCCGGTGTTTAAAAAGTTTGGATACCCAAAATATTGTTGTTCTGTTTGTGAATAAACAGGTTATGTTCTTCCTTTACTCTAGTTAAAAACTATGAAAGGCTTAACATCTTTGTATCTGTTATTTTCAAGTAAATAATTATTGTAACGGAACTAAGAAAGTTATTAATGTTAAAATACGATATTAGTCCTTACTGAATCATTAATTGCCTTGTGAGTTATTCTAGAGGCAAACAAACTTCCATTTCTGATTGGATTGTCCTTTTGTATTCAGTTTGTGGCGATGTGTTCTACTAACAAAAACCTTTAAAACTAGGTATTACTTGACCTATGCTTACATTGAAGATTTTCCTGGTTTCCTTGGCTGGACGTCCTCATATAGCGAAATATGACAATTAAGTCGTTAACTAGAGTAAGGACATAACCCTAGAATTGCATTGTTTTGTACATTATATTTTGGAGTATCCAGACATTTTGAACATCCGGTGTATGAAAATGATGTATGAATTGTCAGCAATAAAAAGATATAAAAAAAGTTAGTGATGGTATAAGAGATAATAATAGATTATTATCACTGACAATAAGTGATTTTGTGTTACCTATTTTCGTTATTAAACTTATTCAAATTGTAACACTTTAAGAAGAGGAGTTTTTGTTTTCTATTATTTAATTCTGTTCATTTATTGGTATTTAATTTGAAAATATTTTGTAGGTTGTAACTTATTAGTATATTTAATAAGCTAACATATAAAAATTGATACGTTCTTCGAAAGTATTTTGTTGTTTATTATTTAATTCTGTTGATTTATCCTTAGTTCGTTTCTAAATATCTTATAGGATCTACCATCTTCAAATATTTAAAAATATTTTGTTTTAGTTTGTAAACCCAACTCACAAATGTTGTATTTTTTCTTGTAAATTTTTTAAGTATTTATACTTTTAATTGATGATATATTAATTTAGTTCAGGATTCACATAATTTCATGAATTTTTATCTAATCACCCATTATTTCCACACAAACATATCCATATCGTCTTAATTTAATTTCGTGGGGTAAACACCATTTATTGTAAAATGTAGACCACATATTCGAAGCTGCGAACTAAAGCTAGTGCTAGATAAAAAACCAAAGATTTTTTCGTATTTTATGTTAAAATATTGCATAAAATATGTTTTTGTTAATCTTAAGTGGTGACATTGAAATGGGAGGAAATATTGTGGTATACCACAAGGATGAAAGCCGGAATCTAATCTAGAGCCTGTGTTATTCAGTCAAGGTCGAGCTTCAGTCAGTCTAGTTCGGTATTATCTTCTGTGGTTTGATATATATATATATAACAGTTAAGATATTTTTAAATACAGTTTTTTTTTTTTGTAAATAAATGAAGAACTATAAATAGCATTGAGAAATATAAAACAAACAATTTACATTATCTTGGAAAAAGTTTTTTTTAAGTATAGTTTTTATGAAATTTGCACATATTTTTTCTTTAAATAAAAAATACTTTGACGCAATTAAGTGAATTAACCAAATTGGTCAATCAATTAAAACCCTAGAAGCATTGTTTATAAATTTGTATTTAAATTATTGGATATGTTATATGTGTGTGTGTACACTATAACGCTCAAACAGATGCTCAGATTTGGATGAAATTTTATTTAATTTTGACCAATAAATCACTATAAAAATTCATGAAAATTTACTTGAAAATCGCAATTAAGAAAACAAGATTTGGTTATTTATTTTATACAAGAGTGTCTCTGAAATACATAAAGGAAAAAATTGACAATGTTTGCTTCCATAAAGATAAGTAAAACAGTTTCTATAAATATATGTCCAAAAACACCTAGGTTTCCTTATGTCTGTTTGTGTTTATCTGAACTTAAAATTTCCTAAATTGATTGTATTTGTAATATGCACTTTTAATGTTACTTTTTATCAGAGTATCAGCAACTACTGTAACACTTTATTTTGTACATTTTTCAAAATAATGGTTATTTAACAGTTTTAACGCCAAATATCGTGTAAACTAACTTAACAAAATTTGTCAAAATATTCTGTTCTTTTAACACCATATGCGGTGATATGTTAATTTTTATAGTAGGTCAAAGAATAACCAAGTTATCAATTAAAGAAAATAACATTAAATTTCATAATAATTGAGTTTACAACACTCAGAAGATTTTTAAATATTTCCGAAATGTAACATCTATTGCATTCAATTATCAAGTAATGAGGTTTGTCATTTGATAATGACATTTGATAATCCTGAGTTATCCTTTGATCTATAATAAAAATAAAGGTATGATAATGTTTGTCATTAAAAGAGTAAAATATTTTACCTTGTAGATTTTTTGTAAAGTTAATGGTTTTTAGAAATTTCAGCAAAACGGCCATCATTTTGAAAAAGTACAACAAAATTTGTACACAAAATCTAGACATATTCGTTTCCGAAGTTATAAATTTGTTTAGTAAAACCACAAACTCGCCAACAGATGGAAACAAAACGATTTCAGAAATATGTTTGTAGGAATTTTTACTTACACTTATGTAAGGAATCTGCTATCAAATTTCCTGGGTATATTTTGGATATATAAACTAAAATATTGCATAAACTATATATTTGCCTAAATATAACTAAAACTTGTTAAAAATATATGATTTTTGTATTCAAGAGTTTTAAATGAGGAAACAAGAATCATTACAATTAATTGACAAAGGTAATAAAATATCATTTTGATTGCACCGGTATAGGGTAGATTTGGTAATCGTCAAAAACTTGTAACTCTGTCTTCATGTTTTATGGCCTCAGAAAACCAATGCCTTCCGCCGTCTATATAATTAAATAGAAAGTCAAAAATTATGATAGACAGTTGAAATGTGGTATAGGAGACTATAGTGTGGTTATATAGAATTCTATTGAAATTCATAAAAATCTAATTGAAAATGTCAAAATCGGTCATTTTTTGTTTATATATAAAAAAAAAAACAGTTTTTTTTTTTGTTTATATGTTATTTGGTATTGAACACATAATGACCACTGCATTTAATAAGTTACAGATTTAATGCAGATTTCAATGCTATTAACCCCACCTCTCTACAGTCACAAAAAAAAAAAATAATAATAAAAAAATAAAATATAGAAAGTAGTGATATACACAATTACAAGGTTGAGAAAAAAACAATCTTAAACAGTTACCCTACTGTGTAAGACTCCTTGATCTAACAATACAATTACCATTTCTTACAAGACCCTAGAAACCAACTTTTGGATATTACATTTATAGGATCTAGTATTACATTGGTGTGGGTTGGTACCATGATGGTACTCTTCAACTTCTTTTTAATTGTTCTGTAATACTTAGATTAGAGATAATGGCATGTCTCATTAATATTATATTAGATTCCTTTTAGACTATTGCCACATTGAATTGTAAGCAAAATTGTGTGGATTAACATTTTTTTAATGTACAATCTATGACTATGCATTTGAGGTCAGGATCAAGGTCTTGACATAGATGAGAATAGATAGATGGATTATAGAATAGATACTTATGTAACCCGTTAGGGCCATTGTTAGAACCACATTTCATCAATTAAAACAAGTTTAAACTTTGTGCAACGTTTTTCCATTACAGTTAGAGTATGTAAAGAAACAAGTTCGATTTACTATATAGGGCGATTGAAACAGGTGTGATTGTTGTCTTATTCAAAAAGTACAAAAGTTACAAAAAACTTTAGGAAGTAACACCCCAGTATTTTTGAGTTAAAACTAAAGGTATCATCTACCATTATTCCAATATGGTGGGTCATTTTCTGGATTTTCTTATGAGAGCACCTATGTTTTATGGTTATTTTGGATAAAACGCTTTGTTCTAAGACTTTTTTGTTCTTGGGTATTTTTCTATACCTTTAACTGCCTAAGAGCTATAAGCACTAAAATTTATGAAAATACAAGGTTTAAAGACGTTTTCATAGGTTCATTTTTCATACCTAAAACAGTTGAACTGAATTTGAAATTGAAACACGGATAGAGTAACATATAAAAAAAAAATATTGAAAGTTTAAAAAGCAATGTTTTGTTTTTTACTCATATTGGCAGGACTAAAAAATGACAATATTTTGAAGAAATTTATTATTATTTTTCGGAGTAAAAATAATGTTGACAATACAAATATCAGGGTAGTTAATGAATACTCGTTATTCCATAAAACAGAAAATTTTACAATGCAAAGTAGTTTTGAAAAATTATGTTGACATTTTTTGAAGAGGCGATTTTGCTAACTTTCTTTTATTGAACTTTTCTAGCAATTGTCTAGAACACCTACTGGCTGATATCAGTTTGTAATTATTACGGGATGTATTACACTTTGTGAATAAGATATTATAGCTAAAACAAATAGTATTAACAGCGCTTAATAATACAATTTGTCTTTAATTCACAAGGTGTATTTACATCTAGTAATAATAAAGAATTGGTGTAAGCCAGTTGATGTCAAGACAATTATCAGAAAATTATGATTTTTGTTTTCTATCAATAACTTTGTTTTTTTTCCCAGCCTACAGAACAAATAAAAATAACAGTAGTGTTATTACACCTTTCACTCTTGCTCTGGTTTAAATTTCATCGGAATTTGACTTGAAAAATAACAATAATCGTCCCTGGAAATAACTTCACTTTGCAAATTTTTGAATTATTTGTCGCTCCTATTAGTTGGAGATATAAACAATAATTAAGAAGTCTTAAAATAATGAGTTTTATCCTAAGTTACCATAAAAATTATGGTTTCCATAATATTACCATAAATAAATATACTATAAATAAATATACCATAAATATTATAGCTGAGCAACATACTAGAAAAATGGCGAGTGATATGAAAAATTTGGTAATACCTCTAGTTTTAACTCAAAAAAACCTGGGTATTACCTATTAAAGTTTTTGTAACGGTTTTATTTTTCATATAAAATAGCGATCAAGTGTTTCAATCACCCTGTATAGTACAACTATTTTAACGATGATTTGGATACATGTCAAAATACTTTCATGATTTTACTTTATCAAATAATTAGAAAAGGTATAGGTGAGTTATGAAATAGTATAGATATAGTTTTGTGATGGATCAAAAAATTGATGTCAGATTTTTTGGTGATATATTTGTTTTGAGTTATTTTAAAGTTTAAAAAAGCGGTGTTTGGGATGATGTCTCCCTGTTGTATGAGCATTGCTGTACAGTTCAAGAGCGCAGACTGATTTTTGATGACTGAGAGGTTTTTCGCCTTTATACAACAAGAAAAAACAAATATCTACTTATATTTGTTTTAAATGTTCAGAGCGGACTCTGTTTAATCAAATTTGGTATGTGGGTATATTTTGGCCATGTCTCAGAAGTTTTTCATTTTTGATAACTCAAAATTTAAGTGTAGCTGCCATACGAAAAAAAGACAAGTTTGATCAAATTTCACTAGAGTGTACTCTCCAAGGAAACAAGTAAAACATATTTGTTTTGTCGCCATCTCTCCAAAAATGCAGGATTGTGCGTTATCAGTAAAGAAACAAAAAATCGGTCATTGTGTTGTTATAAAATATGTATAATTTCTCTAAATGTGCTCTATTGATTTTGTTGAAATTTTAGTAAAATGTGAAGATTAATTATCTAAGCTGTGTGCAATTTCACAAGTACAAAAAAAAAATACTGCCGAGGAAGAATTGACAAAAAAAAAACCAATCGTCGTCATTAATAGCTGGATTTTAATGAAATACTATTTACACTATATTTATACTATATTTATTTAAAGATGACGTACATGACTGAACCGATATTTTTGGTAACGGGTTGGTTTAAAAAAAAAAAAACCTATTTAAAGGCAACATCATACATTTTGTATATTATCTGTAATGAAAAAGAAACACATTTTAACAATTCAAATACATTGTAGTATTTGTTTATTGTGGCTGATAGAGACGAACTATAGTATCTTTTACCAACTTGTAAAAAATAATAAACATTTAAAAATATTGGTTTACAAAATATTTAAATACAGAATTTACACTAACAAAAGTTAGGCCTACACATGGTAGTCTTTACAGTTTAGCAATATAATACCATACAAAGATGAAATAGATGGCCACCTGTCATAGTGGTAGCAACATGAGCAGGGAGTAAGTAAGTTTGCACAGACAATATAAGACAAGTCTATATTGTAAGTTATATTGTTATATAAGTAAGTTTGTATAGCCAGACATTTTCTAGTTATCTGACACAAAAATTGATGGTTAAATGGGTGACAATTTTTTTAAATGTTTTAGTATTTCTTATTAATTTTGTTCTATCAGGTAGATATTATATTTAAAAAGTTAAAATTGACCCAGTAGATCGTGAAGTAATTGTTTAAGATGACCTTGTTTAAAACAAAAAGTATTAATTGTATGGATTATGTATTCTGATGTAATAAGGGCTAAAAGTTCAAAACCACATACAGTAATGATGTCACAAAGAACATCATCATGTAATGCTAATGATGTCATCAGTTTTCAAGAAGTGTTTTGTAATTCTTAGAGTAGGAAATTACTTATTCAGCTGATTTTGTTGACAATTGTGATTTTATTTATAAGAAATGTGTAATGTCGTTATATAATCAATTTTTAATGTATCTAACCTATTATCTTAACTCCAATGAAGAGTCGACTCTTGAAATAATTATAATAAAAGGATTGCACAAACTTTCTCACACATCCAGTCAAAACATTAATCAAACAAAATTATTGATTGCAAAAATGTAGTTTGTTAGTTGTCGGTAAAAAATTGAAAATGAACTGTGGACACTGTTTTTGTAAACAAAAATTATATATTGAAATCTGGTTAGCCCTTGCTATAAACATGTTTTCAGCTTAAATAGTATTTTATTAAATCGGGCCGTTTAATGTTGGCGGTTTAGGTTAATTATTTTTGTTATTTATCATGAACCGTAATTTTTAATCTTCATATTTGACTAAAATTTAAACAAAATCGGTAAAACCAATTTTGATAACACATTTCATACCGGCTGAATGGCGGATTTTGTTAGTTTTTACAGTTAACTCATGAACCAATGTTTTTGGATAGATGGCGACCAATATGTTTTACTTGAATCCTTAGGCGTTACACTTGAGCAAAATTGATCAAAATCGTTATAGTTGTTTTTGAGAACAACGTAATTTTGAGTATTTTCATTGTGTCAACTGCCCTCAAATTTTGAAATACCTAACAAAATTTAAAAAGTCCCGAGGTGAGCAAAATATCTTATACTAAATTTGTTCAAGGATTTTAGGATGTAGAGACTGACATAGGTCAATCAAACTGTAGAATAGAATAATTCTTTATTTCCATTTAACATACAATATGTATGGCAGTCATTGAAAATAGCTTAAACTAATAACATTGGTCACTTTATACATCATTAGATGATGCTACATATTGTAAAAAGTCATTAACATTATATGGGTATAAATCCACTAGTATATTTTTAATATAATCCTTAAAACCAGTGACATTTCAAAGTTTTACATGTTAGGTAACAAGTTATAAATATTTTTTAGTCAGTTCAATAAAGCTATTTATAGTTGTCTGATAATTACATTGGTCAATTCTAATTGAGTGTCTAGTTGAGTAAACAGAGCTATTTGTTGGAATCACATTTAAATTATTTTTAATGTACACATAGTATCAAAATGAAATTAAAAAGCCATAATTATAATTTCAAAGAAAGGTTTACTGCTTCTAACATTACAGATAACTCTTATTGTTTCTTTTGTGAGATAAGTAACTTTTTACATGCTTTTCTTTAACTTAATACTGTGTTTGTTTGTCATCAAATCTTGCAAGCTTAATTTAACTTGCTTCCCGTCATCATAGAAAGATGAAATTTTTCTCACTGTCGTAAGTCAGGTGATACTATAATATTCCGTTGTTACTTTTATATATTTCGATTTATCTTATATTTTTGTTAAATAACGATTTATTTGTTACACTTCAATATATTTCGACTTACTTGCTATATTTTGATGAATTCAAATATACCAATATATTTCAATATATGTCGATATAAAAGCAAAAAAAAACAAAAAACAAATGAGCGTTAAAAACCATGTTTAATATAAAATTATATTAACTTATTTATATTACAATCATTTCCCCTAACTACAGTCCCGTATGACAAGTGAATATGAACAAAGTAAACAATTAATATGTTGTAATAAATTACCTCATTTGTTCCGTCATGTGAATTTACTTGTCTTGTTCTCAAGACGCATTTCGGAGTCGGGACTCCATCTTCAGTTGTATCTTTGTAGAGGTCGTCAAAACATTAAAACATTTACGAAGACATATACTATAATATTACACACACACAAAATGCACATACACATGTATACTTAGTTACTTTGTGTGTGTGTAATATTATATATGTCTTCGTAAATGTTTTAATGTTTTGACGACCTCTACAAAGATACAACTGAAGATGGAGTCCCGACTCCGAAACGCGTCTTGAGAACAAGACAAGTAAAGTCATATGACGGAACAAATGAGGTAATTTATTACTACATATTAATTGTTAATCATTATTGATTTGGACACCAACAATGAACATTAAAACAGTAAACAGTAATTAAAACTTCTAAACGTACTATCAATTTCAACCTTCTTAACATAAGATCCCATTTGCTATTTCTTTACCATTTCAACATGGACACCCCATTTAACATTAGGTTGTAGGTACACGTCTAAAAATTTCACATCACCACCATTTTGAGCTTGTTTTAAGGCGAATTAAAAATTTTGTGTTTTTTCTTGGTAAACATTATTACAAAAACCACATTTTTGGATTCTGGAACCTCAAAATGGATATATGTATCCGTCAAATTTTCGACATCGATTTTTAGACCCATCACATAATAACTTTCCTTTATTACGTATATGTAGGAAAATAAAAATGTAACATTATTTATATAATATTTACCTTGCTGTTGTTTTATCCTATTGATAGTGGGCATCATTAGATTTTGTTTAACCGGTTGATATTTCTGCGTAAAAATTATAATGTACATATTTACTACATATTATATTCCCTATACTGATAAAAAAATTAAATAAACCTCTTCATAGAACTCTATTTTATAAACAAATTAAGTGAATTAATTAATAATTAATGCTGTGAAACAATGTAATTTTTTTAACTGTATTTTATTTTAATGAGATTGAGATAATGCTTAAATTAATCTGGTCTATTCAAAAGATAAATTGTAAAATTAAATTTAGCATACATATTATGTAAGACTAAATGTTATGTTATCTCTGTCTAAATAAATCAATTGATAATTAAAAAAAAAAAAAAAAAAATACATACTGCGAACTACAATAAAATGCCATCCAGGGAATGAAATTATCATTCAATGCCTTTTTATACACAGTTTTTTCCATTCGGGATATCATTTTCATGGGTAAGGTTCTTACACTGTAACCTAAAATGGGTCTATTGTAGAATATATAAAAAATGCTTTGCCATATCTGTTTTGTAGGAGTGGAACTGACAGCTGTATCGTTCTACTAACCCAATTGGCATATTCTCTGAACACTTTGAGAAGAATTGTACACACCTTTTTCCCTATGGGATATCATTGCCATTATTAGGGTCCTTCCACTGTAACCTAAAATAGATCTATTGTGGTGTTCCATCTCTTTTCCATAGGAGCTGAGTCAGTAGCTGTTCCGTTCTATTAATCTAATTATTTTCGAAGGGATCTTGTGGGATCTTATTAATAAAATGGGTCTATTGTGGATTATATAAAAGATGTTTTGTTGTCTCTGTTCTGTAGGAACGTTCTATGCCCGAACCTATAGTGAGTTCGGGCATAGTAATCTTGAGGAACATCCTTTTTTATGTAATCTTAGGTCTCTCCTTTTCAGTTTCATTATCATGTTTCTCATGACCAACTCTTGTTCTCTTTCGACCCTGATGCTATTAGAGTGTTCAAGGGCTAGGGGTTTTTCACCTTTGAACAACAGGAAAGAAAAAAGAAAAAAAAAAAACAATTCCCAAAAAATCTGAGTTTGTTTCCTTCCTAAATATGTATAAAAATAATAAAGAATAAAATTGTGCACAATTTATAATTTATACTGATATTGATAACAAAAATATGAGTAATCATTTTCATATGAGTAATGTTAATTCATGTTTGGCATATTCTAAAATGACAGTTGAAAGTTTTTGTCCTCTACAAATATTGGTTTTGTTTTTATAACATAATTCTCTTAATATTATTCCAATGTCTTTTATATCCTGTATTTGCGAAGTCATGGAAAAATTCAGATACTTACAAAGTATCTCCATCAGCAATGTCAGACTGTATCATAATACACTTGATACTGCTATAATGAGCAGAAAGAAAGTTGTAAGCAAGTCTAGTCTAGCAAATATAACTTAACCTTAGTCAATTAAGATCATTGTATTCGTAGACAGGATAAATGCAGATTGTCATATATAGATTGACAAAGATTCCAAGGGAATTTGTCACTACAAAGAAAGTAGAAACCATTCCAATTAGGTTCACATAATCCTGTCAATAACTAACTACTTTCACATATCTACCATCATTCCATACCCATTGAAAAAGAACTTTACGAGTGAAATTATAGGAGAAAGTTAGATTTATTGAATTGTCACTCAATTGTTACATTTGTGTAATGCGGTTAGTTTTTTATAAATTGCAATACGGTATATAATTAGTTGGGTATGCAATGATAGGTTATAGAGTGATTAATACTATGCTGTTGATGATGTGATTTTCTGTCATCGTCTTAACTCTCAGTAGAGTAGAATTTGGCAAGTTCGCTGTTATTATTTTACTATTAGAGATAAACACATGATATGGAATTTTCATTGATCATGTTTGATAGAACATGTTTTGATGGGTGGTTAAAAGGGCCTGGAAAAAAGAGGAGTACTTTTTTTCATCTATAAATGTTGTAAGGATACATTAAAAAAAACAACTAATAATTGTTACGAAGGAAATAGTAATTTAAATATTAAATTAAGAAGCTATGCATCAGTACTAGTCTGGTGTGCAATGATTGATTATAAAGTGACTAATATTAACCTATTGATGATGTAGTTTTCCATCCTCTTCTCAAATCTTGATATACTATTGTACCGTTTGTGGTCAATATTAGTTTATTTTAGTAGCACATATAGACAATTAATCATAAAATGTTCATTGATTGTGGTTGCTAGAATTTGTTTTGATGAGTGGTTAACATCGAGTGAATAACGGTTATAGGGTAGCTTACAACGGAAGAAAAATAGTTTGTATCAGTGGTAATTTTTTCATATAGATTGTAGGAATAACTCTAATTTTGAAAAAAAATAAACTAATTATATTTAAGGAAATCTTATACAATTCTATAAATATTAAATGTAGAAGCAATTTAATCGTACTAGTTTGGCATGCTATGATTGATTATAGAATGATTATTGAATATATGCTTTACTGTGTTCCTTATTTTGGTAGTTTAGTCGAACATGTTCGTGTTGTTTAATAGTACATTGTGTATTCTAAATCTTGTTGATAAATACAAGATACACATGTTATTATATGACTAGTAAGTAATCAATGTTAGTAATTAATTGTATAAGGAGCGTTATTTAAATTGAGACAAGTGATTACCTTGAAAACAGCAAGCTTCGAAGGAAAATATTTTAGACGAAAGTTATGTGATATCAAAGAGGAAATAAAATGGTATTATTAATTATTTGTTTTGTAGGTCAACTAATTAAAAAAAAAAATTCTATATTCCAATACAAAAAACAAAAATAAATCCAAAATATTCTAAAAAAATCATTCCAAAACTTCACTAGTTTTTTATATATACTGTAATATATTTCTTAAAACGCTTGGATTTCTATCTAGACACCATTTTGTGTTTTTAACGAAAATCATTGATATCTTTTTAAGAGTGAATGATATCAAGTTGAAATTTGTGTGCTACTTGGTCTTATCTAGACACAACTGAAGAAAATTAAACAACTAATTTCCTTTAGTCATTTTAAAATGGTGGGTATTTAAGTTTCTTAACGTCAACAAACTAAAAAGTGTTAATTTTACAAAATATTTACAAGAGACAAAATGTATTCCTTTTTTAACGACAAACAAAATTGTTTTGATTCTTTCTGTAGCTTAAAGGATAACGGAGTTATCGACAAAAACTGAACACATTAATTCTTGGAAATTGTTTACCATATTTGCCATATATGTAACACCATATTAGCTTAGAACCAAAATTATTATTTGAATTCTTCAGCTTCCTGTAGCTTAAAAAAGAAATGTGTTATCGACACAGCCAATAATAATTTGTAACAACTAATATTTATTCTCACTTGTAAAAATTTTGTAAAATTAATGGGTTATCAGATATTTGACAGTAAAAAATTTAAATAGCCACTATTTTGAGAAAATAGGTTGATTATTTTCTCAAATTGTGTTTAGATAGGATGCATAATTTCAACTCCTTATAATTTATTGTTAAAAAGATATGAATGTTTTTGTTAAAAATATAAAAAACAGCTAGATAAAATACTAACCATTTTAGGAAATATGTTTATATAAACTTTATCATTGGTTTTGTTAAGAGGAACTCCTAAGAGCTCCTGAAGTTTTAGAACGATTTTTGGAAACACCCTCTACATAAAATGTGCATCATTTATTGAGACAAAATTTACCTCAAAAACTACACGATTACATAGAAGAAAAATGTTTTAACCAAAGTTATTCGATATTAAGGGAGAAATAATATGACATTATTAATTATTTGGTGAATTGTTTTCAGGGTTAATTGAAAGGCAAATAATTTTGTTTTAATAGAAATCTGTATATTTGTTTGTACATCATATTCTACTGTAAAAAAAAGATGAAAAATTTTTTATCTAAAATATCTAGAGATCTCCCTGACCTCAAGAATTTCTTTCTTGAAAAACATCAGTGAAAAAAATTGTAAGAAGAAAAAAGTGTTTACTTTATAATGTTTAGACATATTTTTTTTTCAGAATACTTTTGTACCTTTGCTAATTTTCTTTTCTTTTGGAACTAAATAATTGGTAAAACATTCTATGAGCTATCCATACAATACCTAATATAGGCCTAGCAATCTGGTGGTGGGAGATGGTTAAAAAAAGATTTGTGAAAAAAATTGCTCGAAAAAAAATGTGCGTCAATGAAAGACCAAAGCTTATCTTCAAAATGTTATTGTTAAATTACAAGTATTGTATTTTTTTTAAACATGTTGACTTTTATTTTTTATAGAAATTCTTGCTATAGCCTACTTATATTATTAGCAAATGAGATTATGCAATCTTTGAATTTAAAGACGATTTAAATACGTTTTAAAACCTATAATACATTATGATTACTGTATGTGCCTTTTAAAAAGAATTAATTTAAAATTCATGGAAAAAGTATAGTCAGGATATATTGGTTGAGTGTTTCGAGATGAAATTTCTCTAATCGATGGATCAAATCCTAGTTAACTTCAGGACACCAAAAAAGTGATTTTCAAAATACTGTCTATTATTGTCATAGGTAAAATGGTGGTCACCAATATTAAAGTGATAGGTACATGAAATTTGGTATGGGGACTATAGTGTGCTCGTGTAGAACCCTATTAAATTTTTAAAAATGTCAAAATGGTGGCCATATTAAAACAGATTTATGTTAACTCATGATGCCCTAAACAAATAAATATTTGCAGTTTCATTTCTCCATGTAATGGTATCAATTTTAAAATTATTTAGACCCCCCCCCCCTATTATCAAAAATAAACTTTATATATTTTTTTATAAATTCAATTTAAAAATAATAAATTTCTGTAAATTGTTTACTAAATTGTTACGCTAAAAACATGATAATTAAAATATATATATATATATATATATATATATATATATATATATATATATTTAAACCTTTTAGTTACAGAATGGCCGAATTGGTGTTATTTTATTTTTACATGACTAATAAACTACTAAAACAAGCGTCTTTCCATAAATAAGAAGTAATAGATTTAAAACCCGGTTAACAAAAACAACTTTTTTAAAATCATTATGAAATTAGATTGTCATGTTTATGCATGAAAGTTTATGCATTATTTATGACAACAAAACAAAGCCTGCACATATTACTAAACAACGTCTCACCCTCTATTTTTACCTGTACAAAGACACTACAGTCTGTCTTATTTACATGTAGATCGTAGATAGTTAAAGTAGTTATTGTTTTATCTTCAAGTAGTTTTCTGTTTATAATTAGATTGTAACTTGTTGATATAGTATTCAAGACTTTTAGATGTCAAGTTCGTAGACCTTGATAGTAGTCCAAGTAGGCCTATTGTCATTCATCTATTTTCTCACTAGTCATTTGACTCAATCTCTTTTATTCTTCTTAGAATATAGTGCCTCTACTGGTTCCTCTCTGTCATGCATGGTATCTTTTGAGCTCTGTCCATTTCTCGCCTGCCTCTTTTGTTCTCCCTTTGTTTCTAGGCCTTACAAACAGTTTCTAAAAGTATTTCAGAGCTTATACAGGGTGATTCACGAAGATATGCAGAAACTTCGGGACCTCATTATACAAGTAAAATTAAAGGTAAAAAGTTATATAAACATACGTCCAGAAATTTTTCGTTAGCGAGTTACGGATAGCGAAAGATTTCGCCCAGAATTTGGTACCCTGGGTTAAATAAAGGCCTCCTGGAATTCTGGGATGGTAAATTAAAAGGCAAATTCAATTGTTTCTTATGGTTTTTAACTTGACAAATTGAATAAAAACAGGCCCCAGAACTGTAAGGTAAGTAGTTTTCTCAAAAAACAGTTCTTGAGTATTGAATTAACGATTTATTGAATGTATTTGAAACTTCAAAGGAACGTTGCCAACTGTTTTTATAACTATTAGAGTAAAGGGTTTTATATTTTTCAATAACGTATTAAGTGATGTAATAGCAATATTTATAGTATTAAAGCATAATAAATCAGGCACAAGGACGGCCCGGATATGCGCTTATCCGACACAGCATCAGAGACCCAATGTTATCCAGTGCAATAAAAGCCTACCGTGGCTATATTATTATAGTGTGCTCGGTAGAAAAAGGGATTTGATAAATCTGTGGATTTCATGTTATTTCACACAATGTAGATTTGTTGGGGAAATCTATTGTTTAAGCGATTTTTTCCTGGAATACATGTGTTAGAGGAGAGAAAATATAGTTAAATTTGATTTATTTATCATTATGTTTACACAAAATCTTAAATGTAGCTTGACAGAAATATATTCATCGTAAAATGTTTATCTATAGGTGTAAGTATGCATAGGATATGATATACTTCGTTATTAGTTTGAGTAAAACCTTCACCAATCCTAGCATTTTCTTCTTATTTATATTTGTCGACGCGTTTCGTAGTTCCTCCATCTTCAGGATCTATATTAGTACTGGATTCGTCCTTGTTTTATAAGTTCGTAGTATAGGTGGAAAGTCTTTAAATGACATTGGGAGGCAGACACCCGATCTTCCCAATAGTGTGAAGCAGAACGTTATGTATCCGCGCGAAGGGCGAGATTAAGGCCTGGCTGAGACAGAGTCCAGTTAGGTAAAACTTCGCAACAGATCATGATGACCTCACAAATACCTTGTTAGTGAATTTATTGGAGGAGCTACAAGCTACATCGTTTTTTGCTGCTTAGTCGATACTGAAATAAGTGTGGAAAGGTTGGACTGCTTGCAACTGCGTCCTGGTGGCGATAGCTTGGCTATGCCGCTGCGATGCACCCTTTGGTCTGAAACAGAACTAGAAAGCGAAGAGGTTAGATTTGAGTATGTAGTTGGCTTTATGGGCCTAAATGGGAGATCAAGGTTGGTCATTTGATTAAGGACAGCAGCCGTCTGTGTATATAAGTTGTCTCGTATCTGCCTAATGAAGATATTGGCAGTGTGCGTGGGCTCTCTTGTAGAGATCAACTGCTAATCTTTGGAGTTGTTGTTTGATGAACGGCACATTTAAGTCTTTATGTAAGGTCCTAACTCTGGTGCACCTTGGTGCTTTAGTGACTATTCTTGTTTTGGAATATCTGTAGTCTGCCCGTGTGTGTGTGTCCCTAGACGAGTACAGCATAGGTGATGATGCTTTTATAAGCTGTGGTGACCATTCTCAATACAAGAGAGCTTGTTTTGTTGAGCAATGGATACAGTTGTGTCATGTTTGCTCTTATCAGTGTGTGGGATATGTGGGCGGACTAAGTCGGTTTCCTAACGAGGATGACTCCGAGGTACTTGACCTGACTCTACCAGTGTATGTCTTCGTTGAATAACCCCAAAGGCGTATAAATGGTGTGTGTGTGTGCGCGCGCGTGCGTGTGCGCTTCTTTTAGAGAGCAAAGCGTTTGGCACTTGGACACATTTACCTTTTTTCTCCAGGCTCTAAGCCATGGCTATATTGTTGAGTGGATTTTGTAACCTACTGTAGATCATACGTGGTTACCATGACTGTGTGGATATCGCGGTGTCGTCAACATTGGTGTTATCAAGTGTCGGAATGTCGTTGATGTAGATATTGAACAATACAGGTCCGATGAGCGAACCTTGAGGAACGCCAGCTCGTATTGTCCTTTTTGTGGATGTACTGGATACGTCCCTTAACGGCTCATCCATATAATATACCGTTTTGCCACGCCCCCTACCACCAAGCTCCACCTCCTGCGTTATTTGTTTTGGTGGATTTACTAACATTTTTAGTTTTGTAACATTACTTCCGATTGGTTATAAATTACTAATAAAATAAATGCAACCCAGGTACAGCATCCTCAAGGTAGGAATGTGTGTGGGGTGGAGAGGAAAAGAGGGGCCACACACTTTGTTTATTGCGATTACTTTCAGCAGTACAACCCCAATAAAAAACTATAGACCTCAAATGCTTCTGTGTAAACGCGTACCCTACTTTTGTTTCTTTTATCGACGGTGTAAATACAGTAAGAATAAAACGTTTACAAAAGTCTGTCATGAAGTTGTAATTTTAGGAATTAAATGTAGCTAAGCAGTAATTTGTATACCTAGTTTTCTTGGAATGTGTTATACCGTCAAGTCAGGCTAGGAAAGCAAGTAGAAGGGAGGACACGCCCCTTACACCAGACACAATCTTAGTCTGAGGCTAGTATGTGAGATATGTTCTTATTTGTTGGTGTGCTTTGTCGTGTTGTTTTATTTTTGGTATTAATTTCCTTATTACTCTCTTTTCGTATCCATTGTTTTCAGCTATCTGACGTATTGTGTTTTGTTCTTTTTGTGTGCTGCCGTTTTCAATAGGATAAACTTTTTGAGATACGGTTTGCAGCACTGTGCTCTACTAACAAAGACCTTCAATTTGATGTACATATCGACCTATGCTCTCATTTAAGATTTTCTTCTGGCTTTCTGTGGGCCGATCCCATTGGAGTTGGACAGTCAGTGAACGCATCAAAACTAAGATATTTAGTTCCAATAAGGATGCGGAATTTCAATTTTCTAATGTAAACCATATAAAAAACGGTGGGGGGGGGGAGACTTAAAACTCACTCTGTATAATGAATAGTCAGTTCACCTATTTCGGGACATTCTGTATAAATATTTTTTCAAAGACAACATCAGTGGTACATTTTCACTTTTTAATTCACTACTAGAGACATTGACGATTATGTTTGATTAGTTTTTATTTTATTTTGGAGGTGAGCGAGCGAGAAAGTTTGTGCAATATTTTTCACCGTTTGTTGTTGCTCCCTGTCATTTGATGAGAGTAGTACAGTCTGTGCCAACGTGTGTAACGATGTTATGATATGGCGGACTGTTGTTATCAGTGACGTAGGAGACATTTTAGTCTAATCGCTATCGGACACGTTGGTTTTAGTTTAGCGTTGTGTGCTTTCGAGTTCAGTCGGGACCGAGTTGTAGCGGTAAGCTATGTTCGGGTTGTATGTTTAGTTTGAGTGTTTGTGTGTGTGTGTTGCTGTGATTGGTAAAGGTAAGGCCGTGACTAATTCTGTTTTCAATTATAAATTCGTCACGGCAATTCCATAACATTTGAATGAGTTATGTAGTTTGGTTGTGTAGTTAAGTAGAACGTTGCTTAGTAAATACATTTCTGACAGTAAAAATTTCTCTATCAGCAGTTTTTTTTTAGCGTTTTAAAAAAATTATAGTTATCGTGTTGTGCCTTATGCAATTTTAGATTAAGTGGTGAAATATTTACTGGTGAAGATTTATAATCTAAAAAAAAAAATTAGTATCCCGCAAATAAAAGAGTGGTGGGTAGCCTAATTTGGAAAATACCGAAACCCTCAGGGGCTCATATTAGTGAGTACGGGTTTGTAAATCTCAAAGGTACGTAGCTGGTACACCCTTTTTTCTTGTAGTCTTGGTATCAGGTCTCTTTTGACCAACTTTTCTTCTTTTCCTACCCTGACGCTATTAGAGTATTCGATGGATAGATGGATTTTAAATTCTTTTCTTCTTCTTTTTTTCTATAAGGCATTGATGACCGAAAGTTTTTTTGCTCTTAAACCACTTGGAAAAATAAAAGGGTCAAGCGTGCGCTAAAACCACACCACTTACAGTAGATTCGATAATAGGGATAGTTATTTTTAGCGGTTGTGCCAACTAATTATTCATTTCGTCATCAAATAAACATAGGCCTACATATTAGTAATCAGAATAACTTATAGTTTATTTGATACCCCACACATAATATTTCCAAAAATATAATTTTTCAACCCGATATTTTTTACCCCTCTTAACTTCAAGGTCATTTTTTAATTACCGCTTTATATTTTCTATATGCGAGACAATTCAAAGAATATAAATTAAATGCAAAATTTAAAATATATGTTTTATGGATTGCGTTTTTCATAAAAGTTGTTTTTTTATCATGTAGCTGTATTCAAACTGAGAGATGTTATATCTCTGGTGGCAACCACCCTTCACATTTTAAAGGGAATAGTTTATTGTAAATACATGCAGCATTTTACATTCTCAATTTCTGATTAAACGACTAAGTACTCTCCTAAAAATTTGGATAATAACTGGTATAAAACGTTCTAAGGAGTGTATAAAATTATGAGGTTGTCGGTTTTAAAAATTTAAATAATATCAATCCAGCATATTAACACGATGTAAGATAGCAATATTGTATGAAAACTTTAACTAAACAGAACATTTTAAAGGTAGCACGGAATTGAACAAAACCTGTAAATACGTATGGTGAATTCAAATAGTAAAAGTTCAGTTATACAATTTGTAGTTGGTTTTTAGTCTCCGGTTGGTATTTTAAAATCTATTGACTAGTTTGTAAAACGAAGGAAAGCGGTTGGGTAGCAAAACCCTCTTACGCACGCACTCGCAGATGTCCTGCCTAATTTGTGACTCCCGCTGCGAACTTTACCATAAAAAGACAACTTTCATAAAGCTTCAAATTTGTTAAGTAATACCTACTGAATGTGAATGCTCATAAAATTTGATTGAAAACGCTTCCAAACAAGCCAGTTAAAATATATAGGAGAAATAATGTGAATAAAGAAAAGTAGAATAGTAAAGAATGTTGAAATATATTTGTCATATGATTGATAAAACCGTATTGAATAATTAAAAAACAGCGATTGCTTGGAATTGGTTTTTGTTTGGTATCATTTTGCTTACAATTTTTCACATAGGCTAATTAAAAAAAAAATCTTTAACTTGCATGGTAAAAAATAGATTTCGCAATGAGGTGAGAGCGGTAGGTAATCACCCCGGCCGCCAAGGACCAGGTGTTTGTATGCGTGAAAGCTGCGTGTGTGTTTGTGAGGCGAACTTTCCGCCAGCCGTGTTCCTTCGTTTAAAAAACTCGACTTCTAGTATTGTGTGCAAGAAGATTCGGTTTCGATCCCTTTGGGGGTTTAAAAAGTGGCGGTGTTGACCCTACATCATGAGTTAAAGTGACGATTTATGGTTATTAGCGAATCCTGGTCACGAAAGTTAAAATTGCAGAAACTCGTTGTGCTGACCACACACCACCTGATGAAAAACCGTCTAGCAGGGGTACCTCCCCTTCATTCCCCCCCCCCATATAGTTGGATTAATCATTTTGGTTTTTGAGACTTTTTTTTCAGAAGATCATAAAAACTTTTAAATACGTACAGAAAACTTTAGAATTGTGTTCAAAACGACGGTATAGTAGGAACTCAGTGACTAATCCAACTAGAATGAGCTTTCTATTTTCCCCTTCGAACCCGTATTGAGTACAATGAACTCATTCAAGCGGAAATGTTACCTTGCAAAACCCTTTAATACACCACCGTTATTCCAAATTATTTTCGTTGAATTGTAAACAGAATTGTAAGCAGAAGACTACACTTCTTAAATGTTTAATATATTCAATAAATTTTAAAAAAACTCCTATCTGGTTACCAACTACCACGCGATGTAATACACAACAATATTTTATAGAGCAAAATATAAAAATAATTGATTCAAAACTACTGTACACTTGAACAAAACACCAGGGATAAATAATTCAACTTGACTTGGTCTTTGCATTGCGATTATTGCAATCACTGTAGTAATAAATGTTATACTGCATTCATGGGAATATATATAAAACCTTGAATACTGACTGATTTGACTGAAAAACGTACCGTTACCCCCACTACTGGCCGGATTCGGTGGTTGGTGACCCGATTCTTTGGAAGCATAAACGATCAGATTAAGCTACTATTCATATTTTTCTCTAATTTACAGTTGATAAAATCGTTCACTAAAGATAAAAGGTTTTATGTTTAACCAGTATAATGCATACTTGAACAAATCCCCTCACAGTAAATGAAATAAATACCTTATCGGTAGCGTATTGCCATAACAGTGGTAGTAAATATGCTGTACACATCGATGAATATAAACACTGAAATGCTATCTCTCTTAACTGAAAAAAAGTATCACCATCCCCGCCATTGGTGGACCCCGTTGGCTGGTGACCCTATTGGGGAATCGTAAACGATCCGACTATTATTTATATTTTACTTTAATTCACAATCAATACACACCAAAGATTTTATGTTAAACCCAACCTTATGCACACTTGAACAAAACACTACTCACAGTAAAAATAAAATAAATATTTTATGGGTAGGTTTCTCCTTGTATTGTATATTTTGATTTACCATTCATTACCATGGTTGGTAGTGAATATTATACTGTACTCATCTATGTATATAAAAACTGAATCACTATCTCACTTTAACTGGAAAAATTATCATTGTCCCCGCCTCTAGTTGGCCACGGTGGCTGGTGACCCTATTGGAGAATCGTAAACGATACGACTACAATTTATATTTTACTCTAATTCACAATTAATTGGTACATTTATAAAAGATACTCTATATTTTAAAGGAAATCTGAGGGATCGGGTTATTTTATTTGATATTTTTGTAACTCTATCAAATTCGGAAAAATTGAAGGTTAGGTTGTAAATGAAAACGTGAAACAAGCAAAAAGTGATGAAGTTTTTTTAATTTTGTCAAGTCAGCCAAAAACCACTTGCGACAGGTTTTAAAACAATTAATTTTTTCAAATTTAATTTTTACCGATAGTGAAGTCTCGTTATGCTTAGTTTAAATTATTTTATTTAATACTTTTTTTGAACACACTTTATTCTTAGACGGGGCACATGCGTTTATGCCTTGGATGTTTCAACTGGGCGTCCATTTTAGAAGAATACATAAAATATTTATACATTGTTTGGCCTAGTTGCAAAGAATCATATTTCTAGATTCCACAAATTCATGTTGTGGAATAACAAATTGTTGAGTTGAAACAGTAAAACAAGGAAATATCAAATTGCTGCTTCTCTTTTCGCTAATTTGGGACGGCTTATTTTTGAAATCGACCACTCCCCCATTCCTAAAATTTTTACCTTTCTAATCTATTCTCCCCTCCTTACTATCGAGTACAATGGACGCATCCAGGCGAAAATGTAACCTTTAACGCCCTACTGTTATTTCAACTTATTTTCGTACTAAGGAGTGTAGATACCGTGTCTGCACATTATAAATCAATTAGAGGGGTTAAATATTATATACCATTCTATAGTATTATTTTTCAAAGATTTACAACAAATTTTCTTTTTTTTGGAATTTTTTTACAACCATAATTTAGCGTGTTACTCGCAGCTCCTTTGAAGCTTGACCCTTTTTTTAACACTTTGGGAAAAAAACTTGTCATGTGTATATCAGGTTCAAAAACGTTTCTGATGAAAGTGTTAAGGCTTTTTTCTACAATTTGGTTTTTTTAACCCCTGCGATAAAAATTGACCGAATTATGATGGAAGAACGATAATTTTTTATATATCGCTACATGTAAAAAGTGCTTTCTCGAGAATTACATTCGCTGTACACATTAGTTTGAACAAAATCTATTCTCGCGTTTTGGTGTGTAGCTCATTCAAAAAACCAGTGGTATTTGTATCAGAACAACTCAAAAATTATATTTCTGTGACTATTTAAACATCGATTTTTTTACTCACATTAAAACTTCATCTATACAGCATTCAATGTCGAAAGAGCACTATGGCGATGTTTATTATATTACCCTCATGTACATTTCTGGTCGACATCCAGGTCATTTACCGGAGGCAAGAGGTGTCTCCGTGATTGGGCGTTTAAGAGTGGAAGGGGGCGCTACTTGGCACTTTAGGTTGTGATGATTTCAACCCAGTGCGTCTTACAAACACTCGGAGGTACGATGAATTGCCTACCTTTTGGCATTACGGGTGAATTTTATTTCCGAATTGATATTGCACGTTTTCCCGTCACCATTGGCGTTGGTTCATGAAACGAGCAAAGGCTAACCAGCAGAATGAAGTGAGGATGTATATTCACGCGAGCTTGTTTTATTCGCTTGTGTCAAAGCCTCCAAAATTGGGCTTCTAGATCCCTTCGGACGACCCCTAGGGTGGTTGGCTTCCCAATCCGATTATTTAGAGTAATTAATTGTTACGAAGTCGTCGCGTCGCGTAATGGCGCTACGGGCCACATACGGTAACTCGTTCAATTTTAAGCAGGCCCCTCAATGTAACCCATTACTCGTCCAAACGTGGGTGTTCAAAGATTACTTAAGAACTTTGGAAACCTCCAAATTGATGGTGTTTAACATGATTTTTGAGCGTTGAAGGGGCCGATTTCGCGTTTTTTTCGGATCTTAAATAACGTTTATCTCGAAAACTATCAACTTTAGCAAGAAAATACAGGAGATCTTTTTGGTTCAGAACAGTCCAATAAATCCATAAAATGCAATTTGTATTACAAATATTTGTTTTGTAACCAGATCGCCACCTAGCTTCCTATTGTTTCGCGTAAATGGAGCCCCAACGAAGGTTATTATGCAAAATATTTCCAACCAAATATATTTTCCTCTCAGCCGAGTTTTTTGCTTCCTCTAGTGTTAGTTTTCCCGTAAACCTTTGAGGATGAGGAAATTGTTCATAGAGGTAATATAACAAACATACTGGATTTCATAGTCTGAGCTTTGTTTATTGTGGTTCAAGGAATCCTTGTTGTCCTTATTATCTTGAATTATTTATATTGAGACAAGTAGATAGTTTAAAATAGTAAACATTGAAGAATATTGTTTTAGACAAAAGTTATTTGGTATCAAGGGGGTAATAGATAACAATATTTATTATTTGTTAACACATATGCCCCGGACTATAGTGTTCCAGGTCATTTGGAGGTCAAGTCAATAAAAATAATTAAAAACAATATTTGGTTTGTTCATTCTCTTTCTACACTAATAGAGACACTGTTATCTGTAACTTTTTTGAATTAGGCCTTAATTTATCAAGATAGTTAACAAAATATTTGTATATATGACCTTTAAGAATTAGTTTTTAGAAACATTTTAGTTTTGGAGCCAAATTATAAAATAATAATTGTTTATTTCGACTTGGTGAAGCTCAGAAATTTAATTTAGGAATTGTGTCGTTGCAGTATGTAAATGATCAAAATGAACAAAAATTCTGACAAAAATGTCTTAGTTTTATCAGGTTATTTGGAAACTTTACGAACAATTATGGTTTTATATTTACAAAAAAAATCATAAATTTGGAGTAATTGGAAAACTCATCTTATAAATATTTTGTAAAAACAACGCGTTTAGAGGTATTTTACGTCAACAATTTTAAATGAACGCCATTTTTAAACGGTAAAGTGGAAAAAAAAAAAAAACTTATAATAATACAAAACATTCTGCTAAATTTATTATTGATGTTTTAATCCTTTCTGGTGTTAATTGTGTGTGTTTTTTTGGATATTAATTATAGAAATTTTTTGATGCCCAGAATCTCCTCGCAAATTTATCACCTTACTTACTGCACACTCTGTATTGGCTATCTTTTAGATAAGGTTAATAAAGCAGTTTTCTTTTTACACTGATTTTCTCTCTTTTCTTATTAAAATAATTTGTGACTCTAAGGGAGTTACCTTTCCAAATTTCGAGTTGTCCCCTAAAAACCCAATTTCGGAAATGAAAAAAATATTCTTAATTTTAAACGTTAACTTTTTAACGTCATAACGTTTCTCAAGTCGTCTTTTCTTATTCACTAGTTCCATATTTTTTTAAACTAGTTGAATATTTCTAACGTCTGGTATTTTGAAAAGTTATAAACTGTGTTTGTCGCTGTTAGTTTAGTTACATTCAGTTAATTGCCCACATCATGACGTAACATATGATGATAATAATCTGTCACATGCGCACCTAGACTTTCATTTGTAACCATAACATCATATAGTCTACTAACTACGTAATTGGCTGACAAATCGGATAATCTTGTTTATATCATTCACACGTCAATCGTTTATGTAAGGGTTGCTGTAAATGATTTTATAGATAGAATATTCTTTTATTCAAATCTATTCAGAATGAAATTAAAAATACCCGCATAAGCTGATGACATACCAGTTCTCCCACGACAATATACAGTGGGGTGGTGAAGTCCCTCCCCCCACTCACCTTAACTTTTGTATCAACTTAAATGGAGCCAAACCCTTTTGGGACTGTTAACTAAGTCATTTGAAGTTTAAAATATTACACCTCCCCCTAAAGATACTCAAAATTTTCAAATGGGAAACCGCATTTCGTCACCTCAAATTAAAGGGTATAAAAAGACGAAATATAATTGACTGATCCTAACCAAACTGTCAGCACAAAATTTATTTGAGTCTTTTTAATTATAAAACCGGTAAATAAGTGAAATAAAGACACCAAACAGTTTATAAAATGTTTGCTAGACTAATCTGAGAGAAGTAGGCAAATTCGACGTAAAACTGAATTTTACCTGTCCCCCAAAAGTATGATACTTTTGGGCCGCATTTAAAATACATAAAGAACCTCATCATGTGACATCAAATTAAATTGCTTTTAAACCAAATATAATGGCACCAACAAATTTCACTGTTAACTTTATTAAACATAGACTATTATTTCAAAATGTGGATATTTTCAAAAAAAAAAAAAAATTGTGTCGTATTTTTGCAGTCAGTATGCGAGTTGCATTTCACTTAATCTAAATAATCACAACAATCAAACTGTGAAATACGAAATGTAACTCTCATACTGACTGTAAACATACAATTCAATTTTTTGAAAATTTCATCCACATATTGAAATAACATTTTAAATAAAGAAATGAAATTTTATGGTGCCATTAGATTTGCTTTAAAAATCAATTTATTTTGATATGTCACATGATGTGGTTCTTTTTCGTATTTTGAATGCGCCCAAAAGCATCATACTTTTGGGGGACAGGTAAAATTCAGTTCTACGTCGAATCATTCTCTCAGATGATTCTAGCGAGAATTTTTTAAAACTGTTTAGTGTTCTTATTTCACTTATTTAGCGATTTTATAATTAAAAAGTTTTAAATACATTTTGTGACTTTAAAAAAAAATTAAGTTAACCTGTTATAAAAAGGAAAAAAATATATTATATAAGATATTACAGTATTACAATTTTTATGCCCTACGAAAAATTATGTCTTGAAAAATTGTTGAAAATATGAAATATAATCGACACCTGGTATTATTGTTTTTAATTATATCTATATTTAGAGAGTTAGTAAAAAATTATAAAATAAACCTACACCCTTCATGGAGGGGGAGGGGGAAGGGATGTGGCTAGTGGAACGGATATTTTATTTTTCTTAAAGATTATAGACTCAACCGTGTTTATGCAAAATTCCATTGCACGACTATTTTTATCCCCTTTCAACTATTTTTCCAACATTAATGTGCAATTAATGACTGTAGATTAATTTACAAGCTCAGCGGATATAGATACTAGTCTGAAACATTCATTCCCAAGGTATTTTGCTTATTAAGCTAACAACCGCCATGTTGTTGCCGGAAACAAGTGTTAGTTGACATTTCTAATGATGTCGTAATTATAGTGTGCTATAACATACGTAGGCCTATATAAGAAGGTGTAGAATAACCTAACAATGCATCGTGTTCCATAAGGAATATGGAATATTGGTCTAGTTAAATTATCCAGGAAATTAGTTTTATGGTAATCCAGAGGGGTGAATGAAATGCTTCTTAATCTCAACGCTTTCAATATATATCATTATTATAAATAATAAATTTGTTTACATACCCAGGAGTGAACATAATTACAAGGAAATAGTTTTTTTCGATAATTTTGTCGAAAACAAAATAAGAACTTTTTACTTTTGTCATTATTTCGAATAAGCCGTATATTTTCCAAGATATATCCTTTTGAAAAAGAAGGATAGCTCTCTAAAAATTCAATCAGGCGTAATCAGTTATTGACAAATTCTCTGTGCTTTACCAGGTTAAAAACAACACTTTTAATCTCTTGTAATTTAGGTTTAAAATTTTTGTTATTCGAGAAAAAATGTTTTTGGAGGTCAAGCGATCTTCAAATAATTTGTTAAATACTCTTGAAAAATTAAAATTGGAGTAACAAGGTTTTTCAGATCAAATTTACATTATCAAGTAGATATGATGTACAAACGCATTATCAACAATAATTCTGTTCTTAGTCAAATTTAAAGAAAAATGATACCAAACCAGGCGTAGCGTGGACATTCCAGACCAAAACTATTGTATTTAATTTTAGAGTTTAAAATACTAACTAAATGATATAACATAATATACATTAAAATATATTACAACTAGAAACACTGCGCGGAAACTCGATGTGCTGACATCCAGAACGGGCTGTTGTTCTTGTATTTATTATGTATTCAAGAATATTTCAAAGTATGAGAATATTACTTCAAGTGGAAGAGAAATGCCCGTTCGCAAACTTCTTTAACTTTCTATCTTAAACGGTGCTGATAATACTACGGCTTAGTGAGTCATGTCCATTAGAGATTAGACGAAACCCTGAGAAGCAGCCAATCTGAGAGTTGCGGCTGAATACATTTCTTGGGTACTTTTTTATTTGCGAATGAAAATTTTGTATGATAAAAAGATCCTTAGATTGGTCTAGTACCAAGACTAAATGTGAATGAATAGAGGATCAGAAGAGTTCAACTAGGAGGGCAGTTTTTAACCTTTTTATTAACCTTTTTATAGGACCTTTTTATTAACCTTGCATCAACAGAGGGCAGTCACGCTTCCAGAGACTTTACAATAAATGTAGTATTCTTCAGTTCGTGAAGTCTCCAAGAAGTCCTTTTCCATCACAAGTTTAATGGCGTGTTTCTATTGGCATTATAGTCATTTTTTTTACTGTTTTTGAAACAGTTTTAAGTTTTGGATTTTCAATAGCAAAAAGTAATATGTTTCACTGAGCAGGCAAGAATTACAGATGGCGTGCTTACGTAAAACTAATGAGGATGGATGTGTGCCGGTTCTGTGCGTTAGGTATTTACTCGGAACAGATTCTGGGAACTTGAATAGACTTTTGTAGATTTGAAGTCTTGAAGAGTGCTAATCTCATGTCCTAGTCTAAAGAAGGCCTAGTAGACAGACGAGCGGAACCTCTAATATTTACATTCACAGCTCAACAGGGGGGGGGGGGCTTCAACAATTTGCCTCCATTCGCGTCTTTCTTTCCAATTTCTCTTGGGTCTCCTTGAATTTATGTAGTCAACGCTTTCTTGGTCTTCCTCTCATCCTTACGCCATCTATATTCTACAAGCAGCGAGCTTGTCGTGATATTTTGTGTTATTATTTTCATAAATTCCATAATGGAAGTAATTCTGAAGAATAAAAACAAAATTCAGTTTATTACTCTACCAGCTGATAGCTCATTGAACCCTACAACTAAATTTCTTTTGAAATGAATTACGCATTCTCATTTTAAAATTCGGACTCATAAAGTTGAGACTTGAAAGTCCAACTCTTATCTTGATTCATTTCCTCTAAGCTAGTTTTATCTTATTTGATTTTGACATATTCGTCAGTTTACTTAGAAACTATTATCAGCTGTGAATTTTTTTCTCTCCAGAGATCAGCGTACACACGTTAACAACCTAATGAACGAAGCTATTTATCTGCAGAATTTAAAAATAAAACATTTATCTCTTTTCGAAAATTAGTTTCATAATATTTGCTTCAAAAATAGACTGCATTGTTCTTCTTCCTGGTTTGAATGTTGCTAATTTTATATTTGACTAACTGTAAAACCTAATTAGTTCTACTGAATGCTATTCAAATTTAAGTCAGTTGTCTAAATGACAAACTATTGTTCTGAAATTGCTGTTATTTTGAGAATTATTTGTTAGCAGCTTGTTGTCACAAGAAGGCCAAGTTGTGAATATCATTTGCAAAATTAAAGCATTTTATCTCTTTAGTCTTGAGATACCTTAGTAGTATTCTTGCTTACGTCATCGGTTGGAACAGACTTAATAGATAAATATTCCATCATATCTATTGATTAATCGTCACTCTATTGTCAAGAGGCGTTGAATCAGTTGAACTGTAATTATTCTGGGTTATCCTGATTTTTGGGTTGCGGAAAATTCGATTGCATGAGAACATTTTATGTTTCGGGTTTCAGAAAAAAATAACACTACTAGTAGCTTTCTGCGTTCAGACTAATCTGAATCTATTTTGGAATATATATCATCTAAAATTCCTCCGACATTTTCTAGTCTGCTTCCGTTAAGACCTTGACATCAATATTCATAAATACTTCAGACCTTACAAAGGCCAAATCTCCTACAAAGTTATATCCTTTAAAATTTCTACAAAGGTTCTTTCAAAGTCCTACAAAGTTCCTTTCAAGTTCCAACAAAGATACTTCCAAGTTTTAACATAGATAGTTCCATTTGACTGTAAAGGTCCTTCCAAGTTTATAAAAATATCAATCCAAAGCAGTATACTGACCACAATTTTATTATCCTCAATGTCCCACGAAAGTGCATTCAAGGTCATACAAAGATCCTACCATGTTACAAAGGTCCTGCAGTTGGAGGACGTTTCGTTGTTCTAATCTCATTACTTTTAGATGGTACTTCACAAGGCAGTCTCAATAGCAGATTATTTGACAGCCGTAAGTTTTGTCTGCTCAGTGATAGATAATTTATTGTCTTAATTGGAACATTCGAAGTTAACGCTTATCCGGAATTAAATATCTTTTTGTTTGCTGATCAACAGATTTAGTCACTTCTGTAGTCGTCACTAGTTAGACTATTCTGATGATCCTCCACTCATTTTGTACATCGATAAATTCGAAGAACCTGTCATCAGAATTCCCGTTAAAAAACTTCGGGTTTCTCCATCGGATAGTTATTTTTAAAGTTTCTTTTCGGTTAAACGTGCAGATGTATCCATTGTCTCTTGGCCAAAGTAACATTTTCTTAGTATTATAATACTGTATTTATAAATGCCAGATATAACTTTTTAGTTGTGCCAGATGTTGTATCGTATTTAAAACAACTTTTTGCTCATGCAGTGTGTACATTGTCATTGTTTAAACAAGTAGGCCTATTATACATTTCCAACCGTTATTTGATTAACTAACTTTAATATTAGAATTTTAGCAACAGCAGGGATACACAATTCTTACACTCTACATATTTTTGTGTTTCTCTGTTCTACTTGTCTATTTTGAAACTTTTAAGGGTGTACATTACCACAGAGATAAAAGGGTAACAGCAGTAGGAAGTGGCGTTCCATGCAACAGTGACTAGCTTGTAAGCACTTAAGATCCTACTTCTGACAACCTTAATATTATGCAAAGATAAACTTTGAAGAAAAACTCCAATGTGTAATTAGTAGATATCAGTAAATCATTAAGACGATTGATTATTTTTATTACTTCAGCTTAAAATAGTGTTTTTCTACCTCCAACAAATGTAAATATCATTAGGTAATATTGACAGTGTAAAATTTGTGTTTTCTGCAATGATAATTCGGATTATTTCCTTATTACCTTTCGAACTATTAATTTAAATTGGTTTACAAACCTTGTCAAAAGTAGTTCAATTTTCTATTTATTCCCACAACTGTTAGGCCTTAATAGAAGGCATCCTCAGGCGTGGGACACAATATAAAAACACACTCATTACACAGATATACAGCGTGTTTAAGGCCCTTTAATTCGATGTACAACTCGACTCATAGTCTCATTTAAGATTTCCTACTTACTTGTGGGACGTCCCCCTGGAATGGTCCACTGAATACGTACAAATTGAACAAATTTTGGCGAGGATAATTCGGATGTTTGTAAATAAATTCCCGCCTAATACGTCAGTTTATCTTTACATTCCGTAAGGAAAGCTGCACCAGTTTCGTACTGTACGTTCTTAACCCAAGGTATTTTGTTGAAGACTAATTCAGCAATACAGGAAAACCTCGGTTACGCTACATTCAGGTGCCTTGCATTTATGTCTTTAATTTAAGTTTTACATCTGTGACCGGATTGGGGTTGTATTGGTGTGAATTAGGATTAGATGAAATACACCCAAGTTTTTTGTGATTGGTCAAGAAATCATTATCGATCCGTTTAGTTTAAAAAGTGTTTTTAGGGTCCAAATACCTTTATAATTTCACGCACGTGTCTGTCTGTCTGTCTGTCAGTAATTTAAACTACCACTTAAAAGTCTTCAACTTTACACAAATAAATTGTCCCTACATGCCTTCGGACCCTTTAGCACACGCTTGACTTTTTTTAATGCTGTCACTCGTGTAACGTGTAAACTGAATTTAGTCAATTTTAGTATATTTTGCCCATATCTCGGGTTTTTCATCTTATTGATATCTCAAAATTTAAGGGTAGCTGTCATAAGAAGAAAAAAAATCACTAAAATATCATTTTCTCGTGTCTAGTCTCTAAGGACCCAAACTAAACACATTGGTCGTAAATCTTTACATTTGTTTACCAGAAGAGGGGGGGGGGAGATAAAAGGGGGGAAAAAGAAAAAAATACGCTGAGAACGTGTTAATGCCCCTTATTAAATATACAAATAATTTTTGAAGAAAATTCAATTTTCACTTTTAAATTAAAATTTTTGCCGGTGATTAGTTTTGGGGATGAGTGAGTGGGAAAATTTGTGCACAATTTATTAACATTATATTGACCGTGTGTTAAGTATATACTGCCTTTGATAAATAAATACATTTCGTTTAGCTTGACTTGTGAGATGGTATACTCGATAGAATAGGAACTTTAAAACAAAGTCTCAGAAACGCGTTTCTACGACAAAGTTGTCATCTTCAGTGATGGACGAGTTACACTAACTAAACTATAAATTAAAGATGGCGAATTTGTCGTTGAAACGTGTTTGAATAAATAAAGTATTATTTTTGAGAATTTGTGTTAAAGTTTTATTCTATTCATAATATACTGTATTGCTTCAATATTGCTTATACACTCCCAATTAGGTTATAGTTGGAGGTTCCGAACAAAATATATGGATAAATTTTGGGAAATTTATTGGAAATACAGTTGCAGTAATCGACTTGGCTTGATCTAGTTCTGTAACTATGTAATGTAAAGTTTCTGGACAACTATTTGATCATATTAATTTCAGTTCTGAAGAGAGTAGAACTGCTAGATGGCGTTTGAGGCGGATTATGTGTGGTCAGCACATTGAGTTTCCGGTATCATAATTCTAATCTTCACTACCAGAATTCGCTAACAGTCTAATCTTATCGCGTTTTCTCATCACGATGCTGGGAGAACATCGTAATATTTTGCACTCAACAGGGATGAATTTTTACAAACAAGAGCGAATAGATAGGCTACATTTCAAACAGCTGATTTTTGTTGATTATACATAACATTTCTATTTCTGGAAATCAAGTGGTTTTTCCTTTTATCTTTATCTACAAGGAAGAGAGGTTTTTACTAAGAAACTATTTAGGCTAATTTGCATCTCTAAATCTAGTTTTCCTCTGTAATTTTAATGAGTTTGTATTTAATTAAGATACATTCGTCAGTGAAATGGATATAGTGCTTCTTTATTACGTTTACTAATTATTTTTACCTAATGTATTATTAATACGGTTAAAATTGTGTTTCTTAGTGAAACTTCTATTTTTACGTCATGGAAGGTAATCAGTGGTATCATTAAATGTGCCCTCAGGGGCTCACTATAGTGAGTACGGGCTTGGCAATTCCGAGCGACTCTAACTGGATTTACACTTTTTACCATTTAGTTTGGGTTAGATACCTTTCTTTCATTTTTCCCATCAGGTCTCTCTTGATTAACGCTTGTACCCACCCAACCTAACGCTATTTGTATTCGAGGGCTAGGTGTCATAATTTTGTGTTGAAGTTTTTCACCTTTAAACAGAAATCATTAGATGTAGGCTACTGCAGCGAGATGACTTGGATCCCACCGAGAGGTGAGGAGGAGTGCCAGGAAGATTACCTCCCCTCAAGTGGTATAATAATAATTTATTTTCTCTTATACATAAAATTTAACATTCATGATCATAATAATACTAATTGAAAATTACAACTTTTTTTTTTTTGGAGAAAATTACTTAACTCTTTCTATATAGCCTTGCCTGATTATCCATCTCCGTTTCCATGCTAATGTTTCTACCACCCATTCTGCCAACATTTTCCCTTCAGTTTACTCAATTTCATTCATCTAATGATTACTTATACTTGTGAAATGACGGTTTTTAATTTGCCAAAATATCGCTTGCATTCTAATATTTATGAAATCTACTTAAAAAAACTAATTAAAATTGATACCAAACACGATCTAATTACATTAAAAACCGAGCGTGTGTTTAACAAACTATTAATACTTATCTACATGTGCAATAGGGCGGCTTGATATATAACAAACAAAATACAATAGTCAGTTTTTTAAATATCACCCGTCTCTGACTGAATGCACTGTTAACGTCTTCATATTAACTAGGTATGATTTAATAAGTTGAATTTTATGTAGTAATTATATATAGTTTTTTTTATTTGTAATTACATATATTAATAATAATAAGTTGTACTTTTATAATAAATTCCTATAGGTAATACTAATTATGGTTAACTTTGTTTGTTTAACTAGTTACAATTTTATGAGTACGTATTTCATATTAGGCTTACATTTAAAAAAACTAAATCTTCTGTAACTGGCCTACTTGTATATAAGTGAGTTTTACATAATGTATTCTTTAATATTTATTATTTATTAAACACGAACATGAACTATTATAGATAATGTAAAAAAAAAATAATAATAATAAAAATTGAATTTGTCATTCCAACTACAAACTTTTTTCTACGTAATTAGGTCGTTTTTGGTATCAATTTAATTATTTTTTACATACATTTCAAAAATATTAGAATGAATGCAATATAGAAAAGTCATTTCACAATTATAAGTAGCTTCTAGGTGACTAATAACCGTACAGGCGCCTTGAGTTAGACTGGCGAGGAGGTAGCCAGAGTTCCGGCGCTTTTATAACGGAATAACTCAGCAAAATAATGGTAAACTGCTGGCTGAAGCGGGGATTAAACTACCCCCTCCCCCACATTCATCGTACATTCTTTACGCTCGCGTTCTCTTCATCTTGTCTCGGTAGAATGTCAATCTGTATTAAGTGAGATTATTTTTAAATTATGAATAAAAATGATGGCGATTTCGAAATCGAAGAAAGGATTATCATTACTGGCCGATAATAGTAGTGTTGATGTAGAAATTAGAGCAAGATTTAACAGGAAGTAACGGATTTTATTTTTCATTTCTAAAGCTATTGGAGTTAAAAATTACTGTCTAGAACAAAAAAGCTAACGATTTTAAAATTGTAATAGGCCCCATGAAGTGGAGACCTGGACACTAACCTGAAAAAAAGAGCTTAGGGTGCATATTTAGACCTATCTTATACAGACAATGGAGAAAGAAAATATTTTTTATGTAGACAGATCAGGAAGCTCAAGAAAAGTCGGCAAAAATGACTCGTGGACGTGGAGGAAGCCCTAAGAATGCTGTGGTGAGAATTTGAAGTAGGGTTGTCCAAGATAGAAGGGAATAGAGGAAGCTCTTGTAAGAGGCAAAGACCCATTCAGCATTTATGCTTTTTTTTGTTGTTTATAGGCAAAAACCTGTTGGTCATCATGGTTTATTTTTTTTAAAAAGAAGGAAAAGAACAAAATAAAGACTCCTAGTCCTTAAATACGCTAATAGCGTCAGGGTCAGTGGGGGAAAAGAATTGGTGAACACAGTTTAAAGGTGAAAAACCTTACTTACTTTACTTTATCCTACGCCATCCGTCCTTGGCAGTTCGGCCATTAGACGACGAGCCTCCCAGGAGCGTGTTGCGATGTCATCGGGCATGTTCGTGAGGTTGGTGCATGTCATAAGGCGAAGAGCGTACATTCGGGAGGACTGGCAGTCATTTGGGGCCAGGCCGATTCTGTGCAGATGGGCCTGATGGTAGTCGTGCCCAGTCGTTGTTCTAAAGAGAGCAACGGCAGTGGATCTCTCCAGTCGTCTTGATATTGGTCCATCGGAGGCGAGAAATTCCCAGGTCTTCCCCATACTTTGCTCCATCAGGTAATTGGTGGTAAATCTGTTTATGGTGGTCGTGATTTTGTTGTTTGCTGCTCTGAGAGTTGTGGGGTTGTTAGGTTGGGTGGATTCAGCGCCTTGTTTGTCTAAGTTGTCAGCTCGCTCGTTTCCCGGAACTCCTACGTGGCTCTGGACCCACTGAAACGTTATTGTCCATCCAGAGCTGATGAGGAAGGTGAAAAACCTCTTGAGCATCATAATTAAATTTTAAAAAAAGAAGGAAAAAACAACATAAAATAAGGACCCCTTGACCTTGAATACTCAAACGGCATCACAAGAGAATAAGAATTAGTCAAGAGAGATTTTATAGGAAAGATGAAGAAGAGAGATGTAACCCAAGAGTATATGTAAAACAAAAACTATAACACAAAATCTCACAAAAACTACGTTTATTTAATCAAACGCGTTTCAACGACAAAGTCGCCATCCTCAGTGATATATGTGTCAAGAGTAAATGAAAAAAGGTGTACATCCAGCTAGAGTCTGTCGGGATTGCCAAACCTGTACTCATTAGAGCGTCACTCAAGGGTCCCTGCGTAGTAGCTCTTGTGTAGAGAAATTGTATTCCCAAAATCGGAGTTGATGATTTGTTACTTATTTCTCTGAGAAAACAATAAGTAAATAGCCTATTTGAGATAGAAATTGGTATAACCGTAGGTTAGAAAATTTACTAAATTTAAACCATTTTATAAAGTAAAGAAAACCGTGTGGCTCTTTCTCGTCTTTGATATTGTAGACACTGTTTTGGCAGTCGTCCCATTGTTGTGATTTTAAAATAATTTAATGACTTTGAACCAAATCTATGTAAAGATTAACGCACATGGCACACTTTTCATAATGGCATTGCACGCATATTGTAACGTGTCTTCATGGATAAACCAGAATAAGTTTTATTCTACACTAATTCTGGTTATTGTTATCTCCTTAGTCACCAGCGACCATGAAATGTGCATTGACCCTAATCATTGCAGTAATTTAACACGATTTTTAACGCACTTTGTTTGTTTGTCAGTAAACTCTAGTGAGGTCTCAGTTTTAATACCATTTTGATCAAATTTGATATGTAGGCTTTGTTTTACAAGTTCGTTACTCAGAAAAGTCTTTATGTAGCCTAAATTTAAAAATCCCGGAGATCATAGTAACAAGATGTCGTTTTTACTGTCTTACACATACGTGTAAAATGGTGATGGGTCAAAACAACATATGTTCCAAAATATGGGTTTGAGAATAATATCTGTCTATCGTTTGTGGAAAATGCTTTACTGCCTAAACGAGTGAACTGATTTTAATAAAATCTTATTTATGGACTTTTTTAGCCATATCGTGACTTTTTCCATTTTTGTTAACTCAAAATTTTTACATAAGACAAAACACAAAAACTCCCTATCTGGGTTTGGTCAAACTTTACTAAAGCATTGTACAAAACTCCGGCTCTTGAGTTATCGGTGGAAAGAAATAAATCTGGATTGGAGCTGTTATAAAAGACGTAATTTTTTGAAATCAACTCTACCGATTTCAATAATTTTTTTTATGAAATGTGAATATAAATGGCTCAAATTAGTGTGCAAAATTGCAATTAATGCAAAAATAATTTTAAGAAACAATTTCGAAAAACGAAAACAAACTTCACTTCAATAATTTAAACTCGATTTCATGTTGTAATATTTAATGGTTAAGGAAAACAAGAATTCCCTGAACCACAAAACATATTAAACAAAACCAGTTAATCTGTAAACTCCTAATGATGATAACTTTGTCATCGAAATGTACATATGGATAATATAATAAACATACTGGATTTATTACAGTGTTGGTTTTGTTTCTTGTTTGTGGTTCCTGGAATTTTTTGTTTTCCTTATTGACAATATCGCTGGAGTGATCCTTGGACATTTGATGTAGTGCTTAAGTTTATGACACAAGTGAAGCAAATGTGGCCTTTTTAAAATATATAAATAGTACTTATAATTTTTTTTTTTTTAAACGGCGTCAGGAGTTGATTTTCATTAAACTATGGAACTGTCATTTTTGGCGATGAATAGTTTTTGTATGGTTAGTATTTCGGTTGTATGTAAGAAAGTTTGTGCAATGTTTTTTGCATGACCTATTCTATATCATTTTAGAACTAGACTAAATGCTAACAATAGCTCATTTTGTGCAGATTTAAAATCTCCAACTAACTATACCTAAAAGTATTTCCTACGATAAAAATATAAAACTCATTACTAAAAACAAATTTCTGAATACTATAACCTCAAAATTTTCTTTTTTTCAGAAACGACCTAATTATAAGGATTTTAATTTTATTATTTTAATTTTATTTTTACTATTCGTTAAGTATGATTTCAAAATTGCGACCTTTCGAAATGTGTTTTAGTAGTTTCTTTATAACTAGAACTAATATCAGCTTTGTATAGCTACATTTTGTGTAATTGGCGATATGGATATATTAATGTCAAGCTCAAGATTGGGAAACAAGATTTGATATATAAGGGGGGGGGGTCTTATTTTATATTATTTCCTTTTTTTATAAGGTGATGATGACCGAGAGGTTTTTCGTCTGTAAAACAATAAGGGGGGAAACAATGTCCGTATGTATAGTCAAATTAGAAAATAATGTCCAGGAGTGAATGAAGAAAAAAAAATCTTACCGAGGGAATTATTGCTTTGTTATGACTTCAAAAAAGAAAGAAAGAAAAATTAATACTTGAATGTTTATCATGGTTATTAATATTAAAATTTATTTGAACAAGAGAAAAAAATTATTTGACAAGGATTTTTTTGAGGTATTTTATTGAAAAATAAGAAATTTTACTCTTGTCTAAATCAAAATACTAAAATTTCTTTCTTTTCTTTAAATGATATTTTCCTAGATTTTACTGAAAACCACTTAAAACTTGGCAACATTTTAAGGTTGGAAACGAATGTAACAAAGTTTTCTAAAAATATGGATAAATTGATACTGTCTGTACTTTGAGTCAAGATAAATGTTTTTTTTCCTTTTGGAAATTTGTGAAAATTTATTTTCCGACTTGTGGTCGATTTTTCCTTGAAGATTAAAATCGTGATGTATGTATACTGAAAACGTTGAACAAATATATTATTAGAGTTTTATTTTAAAATCTACTTTATTAAATTTACACGTAACATAAATTTGAATTAACATTATTACAGTATATCTCGGAAAACGAGGTTTTTCGGGGGGAGGGGAAATACACAATTAAACTGTTTGCATTTTCGGACAAATTATAAAAATAACCTTTTCCAGTTAATTTTTTTCATTATTTGCAATTTAAACAAAGTATAAACAATTTTATTGTTTATATTAAAATAGACACGGGAGTAAATTTCCCCCCTTTTTTTCTGAAATTGATTACGAAGCAGTACTCAAGGGTCAATTTTTATTTCGTTTCCTCCTAAAGATTTCCGAAGTTATTCACTCAAAAAATTATATATTTAACTGAACTGTTGTTAATTTTACATTTCCTTTCCTACTTTAATTGTAAGTTATAGAATTAGTTTCATGTGTTATATTGTTAAATACATATTAACATGTTTGCTACCAACGTAATCTAAACTTACGTGGCCGATCGATAATGACGTTTTGTTTACACAACTTGCTACATTTTATTGAAACGTGTCATTACGTATTTACCTAAAGTAATACGCAATTTAAAATTATGCGAATAAAGAGATACAAGTCTTCTATTATTTTCTCACATTTACGTATTATAAAGAAAGTTATGTGAACTGTAACGATTAATACATTAGATCCTACATTAAGCCCTATTTAAATATATTTGACCACTGAATAAAGGCACATTTTGTGAAAATCTGGACAAAAATCCTCCAGAAACGAAATTTGGTGGATAGTTATTTTTTGGGGTTACTTCAAATGGGGAAAAAATAGGTCACTCCAGCTCACCGTTAGGTCTCTCTGGACCCATCCAGGTGGGGGAGTGTTAAAAGGTGGGCTAAAACGGTTTTTTTTTGTAAATATATCAAAACTAAGCAATATATATATATATATATATATATATATATATAAAGTTTAATACAAAAGTAGTAGCTGACTAAATTTCCCATTAAAATAGTCCTTAGCAATTGTTCGTATAATACATTTTTACGAAAAAAACTTCTTTTTTTTTTTTTTTAGTTTATGCCGATTTTTGTATAGTAAAAAGCGCTAAGTATGGTTTTGTAAGTGTTTGTACATGTAATAGCAAATATTATTTGTATATAAATGTTTGCATCTACACATAAAAATACACATATACACACTACAACTACATAAACGTGAATGTTTGAACGTAAGCGTTTTCAGTTGTATACTTGTACTCACACATATACATATGCGCAAATATGTGTAGAACTATTTTCACGCATATATATATTATAGTTTTTTAAATCAAAAATTCACATCTATACGCATTGATTAGCCAGTATATGCATATAAATGTGCAAAATGTGTAAATGGACTTTTTTTTAGTTGTAGTGTATATATATATATATATATATATATGTGTGTGTGTGTATAAATAATTATATACATGCAAAAATTTGTATTATATGACAAACACTTACATACTCATATTTAGAGCTTTTTACTATACAATAATCGGCTTAAACTCAAACTATGCAAGATTTTTACCCCCTGTTTTACCCCCGTAAAATACCGTATAGGAATAATTGCAAAATAGCCTCAATTTTGAGCGTTCATATCTCCTTCCCAGTTCGTCTGACGAAAAAATTACTAATGTCCATTTTGATGGGAAATTTAGTCATCTACAACTTTTGTATTTAACGGATTTCGACATCTTGCTTAGTTTTTGAGATATTTACAAAAAACTGTTTTGCTCCACCTTTTAACCCCCCCCCTCCCCAGGGGTGGTCAGCGGTGAGCTGGAGTCCTATTTTCCCCTCTTTGAAGTAACCCCAAAACTTAAAATTCCACCAAATTTCGCGTCTGGAGGATTTTTGTCCATTAAAAATTTGTATTCAGTGGTCTAATATAAATATCTTACCAAAAACAGTGACCATGGTTCATTTCACTCTGATTCGTAACTATCGATCTAACTTTTTTAGTGACAATTGGTTTTGGTTTGTTTTTATTTGGTTTTGGATATTGGCGAGTGAGAGAGTTTGTGCAGTGTTTTTATACCTATTAATTTGAGTTAACCTAATTACATAATAGTAGGAAAATGGCGGCCATTTGAAACTAGTTTTCGCTAGTTATATAAGACCCGAACGAGTCGTTTTGTGCAACTGGTGATTTATTTATGTTATTACCAAGGTCGATTCGTCAAATGAATGGATACGCAAAATAAATTCGCTCAGATCAGCGTATTGGCTGCAAGTCGAGTAATTAACACAATCATCACATATTATGTGAAGACAGTAACTTTGGATCATCTGAAACTTGCATAACCACAAAGCTATGAGTTGAGATTCCGTACCAACCTAGGCGTGTCCTCTAACATAACCTATCTCCTTTTTTGTCTCTCATTTCCTTACGGACAGTAACTTATTCTTTGAGTGGGTATATTACACCTAGGTCATTCAGTTGGCGTTTTAACAAATGCAACTTTGTTTATTTAAATACCTTAGTTAGCACGCAGGTGTAAATTTTGTTTCAATTTAAACATGGGTAGTTGGTTTCAAATGTTGAAGAAACAACGATAAAAGTGCTGTTATGTGTTTGCTAAAATAAAAGTGCACAATTTACTCACACCGAAGCAAAACTTATTTTTTGTTTTGTTTAAGCGAACAACATCTCGGTCATTGACCCCTTGTCCTCGAATATTCTGATAGCGTTAGAGTTTGAAGAGAACAAAAGAGACTTGATAGGAAATATGTAAGGGAGAGATCTAACCCAAGACTTCAGGAATAAAGGTGTAACTCCAGATAGGTTCCTCGGGTTTGCCACACCCCCACTATGAATGGTAAATAAATAAATATTGAGCTTGACTTGTGAGATAATATTATGTAGAACACAAGATCTTACAAAAATTACGTTTATTCAATCAAACGCGTTTCAACGACAAAGTCGCCATCCTCAGTGATACATGAGTTACAATAACTCATAATGAGTAGATATAATGAGTTATAGTTTTGTTATTGTAGCTAATGTATCACTGAGGATGGCGACTTTGTCGTTGAAACGCGTTTTATTGAATAAACGTAATTTTTGTGAGATCTTGTGTTCGAGTTTTTGTTCCCTTAATGGTAGTTCATATATTAACTCTATGTGTTTGTGTTGTATTCAGGGACTCATAGTGAAGTCGGTTTTGACAATCTTGAGGTATCCTAGCTGGATCTACACCTTCTTTCATGTAGTCTTGGGTGAGATCCCTCTATTGCATCTTCATGTCTCTCTTAACCAACTCTTGTTCTCTTAAAACACTGACGCTATTCGAGTGATTTTCAGTGATACTCGTTGTCAATGTCTCTGTACGTAATCACGATAACGGGCACAAAAAATAAGATAGGAAGAATCAATTTGGTATAGGGGACTATAGTGTGTTCATGTTGAAAGAACCCTATTGAAAAAAAAATTAGAAAAATCAAATTGTAAATAGCCATTTTAAACAGTTTTTGTTCAAATTTCTTGTGTTATTCACACTAAATTTAAATTTTACATGTAATGATACCAAACCAATTTCTCTAAATGACGAAATTATTGTCCAAAATGTGACTTAGAAATCTGACCTTTTTTTTTTTTTAAAAAAAGGTGATATTCTTTTAATTTCGAAATGTGGCGCCGCCGACACCAGCATTGCAAGGGAGGCTCCTTCAAAACGAATTTAATTAATAAATTTGTTCTATTTATAGATCTCTTACTTGCCTGAGATATCTTACATAAACGAATACTGTTTACAACTGTTTCGCCTATTTGTCAAGCATCATCAGAACATGTAAACACTTATCACTTTACAATATGTTAAAATAAGTTTTTAACACTACATTAAATTTTAAGTTACAGTGAGTGACCATCCATTATCAGATTTCCAATAGTGTTCAAAATTTATTTTCTATTTTTATTTATTTTTAAATGTGATTTTTCAATTTATTTTAGCATATTGTAATGTGATAATTGTTCTAAATGTTCTGATGATGCCTGAGAAAGAGGCGAAACAGCTGTAAACTTTAATAGTTTATATAAGATTGCTCAGGAAAATAAGAGATCTATAAATATATCATTTTATAGTAGGAATTAGTGAGGTTATACCAACATAAATAAATTTGTTCTTTTGTGATATGAAAGATTTTGCCCGCTGGGGTCGAAACACTGACATGAGCGAAGCGAGTGGAGAATTTGTAATAGATGCACATCTTCTAGGCTTAGTCAAGGTCAAGATAGTAATGATATACAGTATACAATTACGAGGTTCAAAAAAACTATATTTAGCTCATTTGTTATGTGGTGGCGCTTGGAGGGAGGGCGGTCTGGTTTGGAGTTGGGAGAATGTTCGTAATACACTGTCTAGAAACGCACTGTCGAAAGGAGGAAAGGACGGCGGAACACTCTTGCTTCCCCTACCTCTAAAAAGTGACGGAAACCTGTTTGCCCGATGAAGGTCAAGCGCCACTACATACCAAATGACCCCTAACAATTGTTTTCAGCAAACTTACTAGATAACATATACTAAGACAATTTAACAGTTCTTACGAAACCCAAGAAACCAACTTTTAGGCATTACATTTAGAGGATCTGCTTGTTACATTATATGGTGGGGCTGGGTAAGTACCATGATGGTCCTAAACAAATTGTTATGCGGCGATCATAACCGAGAGAGTTTTCGCCTTTAAACAACATGTAAAAACACACTGTGGTTCTGCATACAGTGCATGTAACATTTCACCAACACTTAATATTACGTCTGGCAAACATACTTCCAATGTATAGCCTACACATATACGGCAAAGTCAAATTTTAAAGAAAACCACAGTGTATGATTCCTAGAAATCATAAAAACTGAGAGGATTATAAAATTGGAATTTTTATCGTATTTAAAAGTGATAAATCGGGTTCAAAGTTGATTATAATATGTAATGCTCTGATATTCCTTTGTACATTCCATTGTGCTTCCGCGCGTTTTGTTACATAACCTATAGATAAGAATACATTCCATTGCTCTCTTTAAGCTTGTTAAAAAAATGTTTGTTGATAAGAAGGTTGGAATTAGTTATTAAGGAATTTATGATATAGAAATAAAAGGGTCAAGTGTATGTTAAAACCAACACGACTTTGAGTCCTAGACACAGTCCAAGTCTGTTAAGCGGCCTAGCGGCAACATATTAATTTCTTCTTAAAATAAATATGTCTATTCGTGATCAGAATAACATAGTTTTATTTGATACCCCATACGATAATTCCATATAAATTTTTAAAGTCGATATTTTTGTCCCTAAAGTACCCCAAGGTTATTTTTTGTTACTGGTATATTTTTACTATATGTGGGACAATAGAAAGAATATAAATGCAAAGAATATACATATGATTTATCGTCTTGTCTGTGTAAACGGGTTGCGATTTAGACAGACAGATACGATTTATACTATTGACCGAAGGTACTTGGTAGAACTCCATTTTAATGAGACAGATAGATACTAGCATGAAATTATAAGGGTCCTTGGTTTTACCTACCAACGAAAAATTGCACTAACTTTCTCACGCATATATCTTCAAAACCAAGTTTTAAATATTCGTCACCAAAATTGTCCTTTCGGTAGTCGTCATTCAAAAGTGAAAACGAACCATGGGACAAGACAAGATATATAAATGGGCGCTGGTTTGGGAAAAAATAAATTCTTGCCTAATTTATAACAACCCCAATTTTACCAATGCCCAATTTCGTCCCCTCCCCTATCGATAAATCTGTATTTTTGGAGAGTTGGCAACAAATAAATATAGTTTAGGTCCCCAGAAGCTACACATACGCATAACTTTCCCGAAATTGGTAGAGACGATTTAAAAAAATTACATCTTTTATAACACCCCCAATTTAACCTTTGGACAATTATTATTCCCCAGTTTTGTTTGGGTTCATAGAAGCTAGCTACCATTGAGTAAAATTTGGATGAAAATTGGTAGAGTCGATTTTGAGAAATTACATCTTTACAGTCCCAATTTTACCATTGGCCAATGTGTCTCCCCTCCGATCAATCGCAAATCTGTATTTTTGGAGAGTTGACAACGAATAAGTCTTGTTTGGGTTTTTAGAAGCTACACTTGAGGCAAAATTTTATCCAAATCGTTAAGAATTGATTTTGATAAATTACATCTTTTATAATAACAATGCCAATTTAATCTATGAGATGTTTGTCCCCCTCCTTCCTGAAAAGCGCAGACCTGTATTTTTGGACAGTTGATGACGATTAAATCTTGTTTTGATCCTTAGAAGTTACACTTGAGCAAAAATTTTATCAAAATCGTTAAATTCGATTTTGAGAAATCGTGTCTTTTTAACAGCTTCAATTTTACCCATGCCCAATTTACCTCCCTCCTCCCGATAAATCGCAAACCTGTGTTTTTGGAGAGTTGACGACTAATAAGTTACGTTGGGTTCTTAGAAGCTATACCTGTGGAAAATTTTATCGATATCGTTAATTTTGTACCAGCTACCACAAATTTTGAGTTGTAAAAAATATGAGAAAATGTGTTAAAATATGGTAAAATTATAGACTACTTGCATAGCCTACAAAATTTGATTGAAATCGTTTCACACGGTGGTGCTGTAAAGCACTCCACATACGATAGACAGATAGGACATCATTTCATAAACCATAAATCCGTAAAAAACATAATTTTATCTAAACTACGTATATATGTAAGATAGTAAAAAGACAATTAATTTTTCATTATTAGTTGTATAGATTATTACATGATGACGAATTTCGATTTGGAGTTTGAGGATGTGAGAAAGTTAATGCATTGTTTCTCCAACTTTTATTATTGTTTTTTAGCCTTTGGCAAGTTTTCAAGACACAAGGTTTTAATAAGCGTTATTCAAATTTAAACGCATAAATTATATTGTTTAGTTGCTATCAACAGTAAACTCGTAAATTAATTTTAATACGTTGACATATTTTGATAACAAACATACCAACAAAAGTGCTTTGAAATATTTATCATGCTTACACGGTTTCTCACTAACATACCAAAGTAGATTAGGAACTCGTAGACAGTGCGGCATGCTTTAACAAACGTGAGTTCATGTTAGTAATATAAATACAAATACACGTGTTAGTCTGAAAGTATTAGGTGTACATCGTGTTATAAGGTTTAAAATAGCAATTCATCAGATGAAATAGTCAAATCTAATTTAGAAAGATATTTATAATAATTTACTGTGTTATAACCTTGTAATCATTTATATAACTTAACCTTACCTAACCTAACCTAACCTAATCTAACCTCACCTAACCTAACCTAACCTAACCTAACCTAACTTTAACAAACGTGAGTTCATGTTAGTAATATAAATACAAATACACGTGCTAGTCTGAAAGTATTAGGTGGACATCGTGTTGTAAGGTTTAAAATAGCAAGCCATCATCTGAAATAGTCAAATCTAATAATTTAGAAAGATATTTATAATAACTTACTGTGTTATAACCTCGTAATCATTTATATAACTTAACCTTACCTAACCTAACATAACCTAATCTGACCTCACCTAACCTTACCTAACCTAACCTAACCTAACCTAACCTAACCTAATCTAACCTCACCTAACCTAATCTAACCTAACCTAACCTAACTTTAACAAACGTGAGTTCATGTTAGTAATATAAATACAAATACACGTGCTAGTCTGAAAGTATTAGGTGGACATCGTGTTGTAAGGTTTAAAATAGCAAGCCATCATCTGAAATAGTCAAATCTTATTTAGAAAGATATTTATAATAACTTACTGTGTTATAACCTCGTAATCATTTATATAACTTAACCTTACCTAACCTAACATAACCTAATCTGACCTCACCTAACCTTACCTAACCTAACCTAACCTAACCTAACCTAACCTAATCTAACCTCACCTAACCTAATCTAACCTAACCTAACCTAACTTTAACAAACGTGAGTTCATGTTAGTAATATAAATACAAATACACGTGCTAGTCTGAAAGTATTAGGTGGACATCGTGTTGTAAGGTTTAAAATAGCAAGCCATCATCTGAAATAGTCAAATCTTATTTAGAAAGATATTTATAATAATTTACTGTGTTATAACCTTGTAATCATTTATATAACTTAACCTTACCTAACCTAACATAACCTAATCTGACATAACCTAACCTAACCTAACATAACATAACCTCACCTCACCTAACCTAACCTAACCTAACTAACATAACATAACTAAACCTAACCTAACCTAACCTCACCTAACCTTACATAACCTAACCTAACATCCTAACCTAACTTAACAACCTAACCTAACAACGTAACCTAACATCCTAACCTAACTTAACAACCTAACCTAACCTAACCTAACTTAACTAACCGAACCAACCCAACAACCTAACCTAACATCCTAATCTAACTTAACAACCTAACCTAACTTAACAACCTAACCTAACAACCTAACCTAACATCCTAACCTAACTTAACAACCTAACCTAACTAACCTAACCTAACCTAACAACCTAACCTAACATCCTAACCAACCTAACAGGCCTCAAAGCTGTACATATGTTAAGGAGACTCCACTCGCCACGCTCGTTTGTGATTCGGCCTTACCGGATCTCGTAACTGTACGAATCACATTTTCTTTGGAAACTAGGTTAGGTTAGGTTACATTTGTAACAATAACTTTGCTATTTATCGTCATAGAAAGGCGGGATTGGTACCATTACATGTAGAATTGAAATCTGCACATTTTTATATAATTAAGTGTATTATAAGTTGAATAATATGAATTATAAAGTAAAAACTGTTTAAAATGGCCGCCACCTTGTCATTTTTAATTACAAAAAATAATTTCAGTAGATTTGTATATGAGCACATTATAGTCCTCTTTAACGAAATTCATGTTTCATTCTTATTTTGTATAATCACTATCGTCCTTACATAGAGGCGACAATGACAACGGTGACGTACGGATGGTATGTCGAAAATCACTCCAATCGGAATAGCGCCAGGGTCTTAGAAGAACAAGAGCTCGTCAAAAGAGACCTGATAGGAAAAATGAAAGAGAGGGATTTAACCCAAGACTACATGTAAGGTGTAAATCCAACTAGGTACCTCGGGATTGGCATGTCCGTATTCACTATGAATGAGTCCCTAAGTACTTCACAAACATATAGACGAAATGACTAATAGTGGAGTTAGGAAATACTGTCATGGTGAGTATGTGTGTGGCAAACCTGAGGAGCCCTAACTGGATCTACAGCTTACTTCATGTAGTCTTGGGTTAGATCTCTCTTCTTTTGAGGCACTTTTGAACAACTCTTGTTCTCTTGCGACTCTGACTTAGAATATTCGGACGGTGAGTCGAATATCACTTTTACAGTTACTTGTGGCCATGAAACGTGAAGTTAAGTTGGAAAACAGAGGTCGAAATATTACCAAACTTCCCTGTGCTTCGTGTTCTGAGCAAGTAAAAGGAAGAAGAAAACATAGAATAAAGATTCCTAACCCTGGAATACTCTATTAGACTAGAGTTAGTGTCAGAAGAGTATTACCTAACCTAACCTAACCTACCCTAACCTAACCTAATCTAACCTACTCTAACCCTATACTTCCTATACTGGGAAAGTAAAAGGAAGAAGAGAACATAGAATAAAGATTCCTAACCCTGGAATACTCTATTAGACTAGCGTTAGTGTCAGAAGAGTATTGCCTAACCTAACCTAATCTACCCTAACCTAACCTAACCTAACCTACCCTAACCTAACCTAACCTACTCTAACCCTATACTTCCTATACTGGGAAAGTAAAAGGAAGAAGAGAACATAGAATAAAGATTCCTAACCCTGGAATATTCTATTAGACTAGAGTTAGTGTCGGAAGAGTATTACCTAACCTAACCTAACCTACCCTAACCTAACCTATCCTAACCTAACCTAACCTAATCTAACCTACTCTAACCCTATACTTCCTATACTGGGAAAGTAAAAGGAAGAAGAGAACATAGAATAAAGATTCCTAACCCTGGAATATTCTATTAGACTAGAGTTAGTGTCGGAAGAGTATTACCTAACCTAACCTAACCTACCCTAACCTAACCTATCCTAACCTAACCTAACCTAATCTAACCTACTCTAACCCTATACTTCCTATACTGGGAAAGTAAAAGGAAGAAGAGAACATAGAATAAAGATCGCTAACCCTCGAATACTCTATTAACGTTAGGATCGGAAGAGAACAAGAGTTGGTAAGAAAGATGAAACAAATGGATCAAACATAAGATCACATGAAACAAATGTGTAGTTACAGCTAAGTGTCCCTTGGGATTGCTAAGTCCTTACTACGGCATGCTGCTTTTGAAATTATCACAAGTGGGTCGTTAGATTGTAGCCTCTAATTTCTGAACTTCAATTGACCTACATGGTGAATATATTGAGTATGTGTAAAATCAACGCTTTTATGTAAGAAAATCAAAGGAATGCCTACCTCAATATTTAATATTTTGAACGATGATGCGTAACACAAAACACAAAGGTGTTCTAATTTGACGGGAAAAGATAACAGATAACAGCGTTATCTCTACTTAGAAACACAATTAAACAATATTACATTGTGCAACTGAATGTATATTTCGATACATAGTGTATTCTGTAATGCATATCTATTATCTGGAGCTGTTAAAATTATTACAATGACTTTCAGAAACAGCTGTTTTTATTTTGTTAAAAATTTCGTATCTTCGAAACATTGGTTGTGTAACAAGCTGTAGATTTGAAATATTCACAAAATGAGCTATTGTGTGAGATGAAAGTAAAAAGTTATCCCCGAGGAAACACGTTTTGAAATTTGAAAAAAAGTGTCGTCGATTTTTCTGGTCAACGATTTTCATTAACGTTTCGTACAACTGAGCATACGTATCAAAATTGACGAAAATTTAACTGCAATTGTGTGACATACTATAACACACATTCACACTGTAACTTAAGTAAGTACGGGCTTTTTTCTATTCGGGTTTTCTTGATCAATTCTTGTTTTCTTCCGATCCTGACACAGAATATTCAAATTGTAGGGTCTTTATTTTATGTTCTTTTCTTCCTTTTTTTTCCTTTTCTTTTTTTACCTTTTTTTCTCTTCTTTTTCTTCTTTTCTTTTTATAAGACGACGATGCGAGAGGTTTTTTTACCGTTAAATCAACAAGGAAAAAACATTGTCGAAAAATTAAAAAGCGTCATTAATTAAATTAATGACAACAGACAGACGGACATCATTCCAAAAAAAAAACTTTTATCGACTCTAAGGATTTCGAAACGAATATCCTTCTTAGAAAGTAAAAATTTGATTTTTTAATTTTATCGTCTTTCTCATCCACAGGAGATGACTTGTATATTGTATTACAATGTTCTTATCGAAATATAAAATAAACTGAACTAATAGGCGGGAATTTGTTCATGAACATCCAAGCTATCATTTGTAGAAAGAATACACTTTAAATAGTCAAGGTTATCTATTGATACTTATAAATAAACATATAAGTAAACAATAGTCTAAGCTGATTAACTGAAAACATTCACTCGTCGTTGAAATAAGTGTGTCTAAAATTAAAAGTAAGGTCGCCAGTAATAAGATCTAAGTTTAACAAAGAGAAATAATAAATATTTAACTAAATGAGACAAAAAGACATAGGATATCGTTGTAACTCTCGAGTTTGTAAGTTCAATGTATGTTTTGGCAAGAAGTCCTGCAACTTAAATAGCCTTGAATCACCGCCTTCATTTGAGAATGAAATAGTCTTTTCAAGAGCATATTAAGTTATATATAGTTCCATGTTTTAACGTAAAGGTGATTTCACTTATAATGAATGACTATATTTATTCATAACCGAGATTTACAAAATCGAGATGATCATAAAGCCCGTGCTTACATGATGATTACATTACAGAAAACGAGCAGAAATACTTGTTTCGGAGCAAAATGCTACAATGTAGTTTTTGTAATTTCGTAGAAGTGAAAAAACTTCGAAAGACAAAGGGAGACATCCGATTTTCCCAATAGTGTGAGATTCTTACTAATTAAAAACCACCTTCCCTCCTGTTAGTACCCCTATCGCGTAGGTCAAGTGGTTTTCCATGTACCAAGCTAGTAAGCTGTTTCCATGATCGTGTCGAGAAGATAGGAGAACTTTATGTAACCGCGTAAACAAAATTAGGGTTGAGATTATTTTGAAGTTTATTCCATTTTTAGGTCATCTGAGTCCAAAAAAGTATTTTTTGGGATGGTGTCGGTTTATTGCAATGCTTTACAACCCAAATACAGGGACAGATAAAAGTGTGTGCGGATATTTTGGTCATATCTCGGTGATATTAATTTAAATTTTTTCGATAACTCAGAAATTCGGAGTAGCTACCATAAAAAAAAAATAAAATAATAAAAAAAAAAAAACGATTTTCTCCAAATCGGTTTAAACGATTTTGATAATTTTTGCTCATGTGTAGTAGGCCTACTAACTACCTAAATTTTGCTCTTAGTACCTAAATAAATAGTCTCGGTAGCTGCTTCTCAAAAAATACCGGTTCGTGAGTTCTCGGTAAAAAACCAAAAATTGGTAATGTTGCCAAATTGGTAATGTAAAAACCAAAAATTGATAATATTGTCAAATTGGTAATGTAAAAACCAAAAACTGGTAATGTTGCCAAATTGGTAATGTAAAAACCAAAAAATTGGTAATGTTGCCAAATTGGTAATGTAAAAACCAAAAATTGGTAATGTTGCCAAATTGGTAATGTAAAAACCAAAATTGGCAATACGTAATTTCTGAAATTCTTTTTAAATATTAGTGAAATTTGAAGATTGATGTTACAAACACGTTTTCAAAATCCCAATTAAAAAATATTTGGAACAATTGGTAAAAAACAAAAAAAGGAACCGCCGTTAAAAACTCGATTTAATCAAATACGGCTTACGTTTATAACACAAGTGAAGCAAGTCTGGACCCTTATTTAAATCATTTAAATAATTAATTTATCAACATACCTTTTTATATCCTCGGTCAAAAGTAGTTCTACTGTATAACTGCTACAGCTGTTCCAACTCATTATGGAGCATCTTAAGGGATAGCACGCCAATGCTTTATAGTCGCGTTACAGTAGCTTTTAACTGCTGCTTTTGTCCAGTTCAACCAATCAGGGTAATTTTATTTTTTTAAAGTGCATGGTAAGGCTAATATATCAAAAGTAAAAACAAAATTTTGACGCTCGGACTTATTTTAATTATTTATTTAACAGATAGTCAATTTTTATATAAATTTATAAACAATTAAACTGATCTGGGGAAATAATTTATATCAAAATTTGTAATCGGAGGTTTTTGGGGTCACTGAACAAGATTCTGATGTCAAAATGATAAAATTTAAAATGGCGGATTCCAAAATGGGCCGCTTTAGAGCTAAAATGTCTTTTAATGCTACTACATTAACTTTGATAGTATTTTTTTTTAATGTCTACAACACTTCTTTTATAAATGTATACAATTTGTAATTTCCTTCTTCTTCTTGCACTCCCCTTCTATTCATTTAAACCACCCAACCTAACCTAACCTAAACCCATACGTGAATTATGGAAAAAATCGATCTCCGGAAATAATTTATATAATTGGCTCAAACTTTGTACCCGGGGGAGGGGGGGTTGGATCGCTAAACAAGATTCTGAAGTCAAAATGACAAAATTGTAATTGGCTCAAACTTTGTACTGATGGGACCATTTGTCTGTGCGCGCGACTCTGACGCTATTAGCCGTTCTGTAAAAGTAGGGCTCGCTCACACAACTATGTTTGTCTACATTTCGCGAGACATAATTAATTACAGTTTACAAGATTTGTAGTGCATATAGAAACATGATGTTTACAAACAAATTTTATCGTTTTACGTCCTTTAAAATATCAGTACTAGCAAAGGTAACATCTAAAAAATGTGATACTAAAAGTTGATTTACTATATTAAATTTATTGATTGTCTACATACATTTTAATCCAGCTCTTCAATGCTGCTCAAATCATCGTCGTCATCGTCCTCCTCACTGCTGTCGCTGTTTCCTACTGATATAATCATTGATTCCACGAGGTCGTCGATCCGCGGCTCAGCTGAAGCGTAATAATAATTATGTTCAATATTAGTAATAATTATTTTCAATAGTTTTTACATACTCGCACTTGTTCTCCCATTCTTTTGCACCAATGAGGTTGAATTTTTCCTCTGCTAATGACTTGATGCTCTCGAAGCTACATTGAAGACAGGTGAATAATCTACGTTCGGCGACCACGTCCGGGACCACATGTTTTTGGAAATGAGCGATAACCACTCCCCTCTCCCCCGCCGCGTCATAGCAAGCCGCGCGCACAGACAAATGTACCCATCAGTTCCGGGGGGGGGTCGCTTAACAAGATTCTAATGGCAAATGACAAAATTATAATTGGCTCAATCTTTGTACTGGGGGGAATATTGTACTGGCTCAAATTGGTAATGGGGAATAAAAATGTATGTAAATAAAAAGATAGGACATCAAAAATTGTATTTCTTTATAAAAAAGTCATTTTGACATATTTTTCAATTACTATTTTATAGTTAATGTAAGTGAAGTAGCATTAAAAGGTATATTTAACTGTAGAGTGGCCATTTCGGCATCCACCATTTTTAATTTTGTCATCAGAATCTTGTTCAGCGACCCCCAAGTACCTGAGCACAAAACCCCCGAGTACAAATGTTCAGTCAATTATACAATAATTTCCAGAGTTCGGTTTAATTTTAAAATTATAAGCGCGTGTAAAATGTAGTACGAGTGTATAAATTATTCCCATGCTATGCCTGAAGATGGCTCATGTTGAGATGAAACATCTGAAGTATTACAATAGAATGTTGATTAATTAATTCACAGCAGTTCAAAAATAGAAGCAAATATATAAATATGTTTTCAAAAAGGTGTTCAGCGTTCAACTTAACTTTTTCATTGACAACAATGAAATGTCATTTGATGACAATTATTTTTGTTTTATTTTTAGGTTTTGGGGATGGGTGTATGGAAAGTTTGTGCAATGTTTTTTTTTCACAGTTATTTTTTCCAAGACTGTTAACTCTTAAAAGTGGTTTGACAATATTTTCTCTTTACGGTTTTACTATTTTTTGGACATGGCTTTTACTCATTATCGGAAAATTCCAAAAGAAGCGGCAGTTTAAAATGTTTAACGGTAATTCCTTTTCATCTAGATTCTATATAACTTCATATTAACTCAATTTATCCAAGCATTCGGACAAAGTCGGCAAACGAGGTGATACACAGCAAAAGAATGTCTCGTTCTCTAATGATAGCGAGTATTTTCATTTTCCAAGTGAAACTAGAACGTGACTTGGTGTAGTGAGCATTGATCCATGTAAGGGGATTCGTGATTACCCTCTAGCAGATGGTTTCCGCATCATCTTGTCTGATCAGGAAGCAAGGATCTCACGGTGGTTGGTCGTGCTTCCGATACGATCCGATATCATCGTTGTCGAATATTTCAATTGATTTTCCATATCATTGATTTTAACAAAAGTTTTATGTAACACTGTTATAGTCTTCTTATAGGTTACGTTCAACAAAAGCCAGAGGAAACAAAAAGTCTTCACTGTTATCTTTCCGAAAATTAGGATTCAGTAGTCCACTGAACATACATTAAAATATGTCGAAATTACTTCAGATATTTCAATCAAATGTACCGAGCGAAAAGAGGTTGTTTTAATTCAACCAATTGCGTTTGTTTGTTTTGCACTTACGACTAAACGCTTCCACAAATGTAACCTAACCTAACCCTTGAATGCTCTAATAACGATGGAGTCGAAAGGAAACAAGAGGCAGTTAAAAGAGACCTGTTAGGAAAGATGAAATCTAACTCAAGACTAGGCGAAGAAATGTGTACATCCAGCTAGGTATCTCGGGTTGGCCAAACAGCTGATCACTTTAATTGAGCTCCTTGGATTAAATCACATTTTTCATCACGTAAACAGTGGTGGTTTCACCAATTAATTACGGTGATCAAAAATTAAAATTTTTTTTTTCCTTTTCTCATTGAGCTCTTTGAAATTATGTTATCAAATGACTGACTATATATTTTTGACTTACCCCTTCTGCACTCCCACTTCCTAAAGTTTAAAATTGAAAAATGTGCCCTCATGTAGTAGCAATCACAAAGAAGATTGTGAAGGACCTCGTTTAGCTATCTATATTATTAACCGATTTAAAGGGGGAGGAGGGGGGAAGTTTCGTTCAGTCATTTTGTGTACAAAAACATTACCTCTCAAGATATCATTTGGGTGCCTAGTGTTTTATCTTAAGTGGAATACTCAGAATTAAGTGTTTTTCTTGAAAGGTAGATTGTTACTAAATACGATACTAAGAAATTAATGTCGTTAAGATATTCAGAATAGAACTGATACTCTGATAAGTTTGAGATAAATGGTGGGGAAACTTTGCACACACTTTCTTACTCACACATCCCCAAAACTAATCGTCATTAAAATTTTCAATTCGTTAGTTGTCAATCAAATGAAAATGAACCAGGGACAAAGACTGTCTTTGAAAGTATTTTATGCATTAAATAAGGGCCTAAAATATCTTGTCCTCGGCGTAAATCTACCTTTTAATGACAGCTGGTGTCAAGGTGCATTTTTGTTTTTCATGAGTTATATCAAGTTATCAGTTATCAGTTTTCTACGCGGGATTGGATCATTAATCTTCATATTTCACTAAAATTTGAACGAAATCGGTACATCTGATTTTGAGAAATTACATTACACTAATACCAAAAGTTTTTTCGGAGGTCCTTAAAGGTTACACCTGAGGAAATTTCATCTAAATCTTTTTAACCGATTTTGTGAATATCATAATTTTGTGATTTTTTTTTTTTAATGGCAGCTAACCATAAATTTTGACTGATCAAAATTGTGGGAAAATATCCCGATAATGCCCACATATTAAATTTAACTGCACGTAAGACAGATTGACTTCATTCTAAAACTCCTCAAAATGGTTCCCCACAAAACTTGATATCGATTTTTTTATAACTTTATACTACATATAAAGAAAAGTAAAAATGGTCACACCAATTCAAAATGGCTGCCGTTTAAAATGGTTTAACGAAATTTCCTTTTTATATATGAACAGACGTGAGTTTCTACTAACTGTAGTTTTCACATAGTTAACGATTATATTACATGTGATCCTAAATACATGACATTTCAACTGTGCACATATTGAGAATTAGGGTTCAGATTTGTTTCCAGTGATTTTCAAATTGATAGGTCAATTAGTACCTCATTTTAAAAGTGTTCAAAAACAAAACAAAATTGTTGACAAGTTTTTCCATATTTTACCATTTCAAAATGGCGGCTGTTTAAAATGGTTTAACGAAATTTCCTTTTTATATATGAACAGACGTGAGTTTCTACTAACTGTAGATTTCACATAGTTAACGATTATATTAGGCCTACATGTGATCCTAAATACATGACATTTCAACTGTGCACATATTGAGAACTAGGGTTCAGATTTGTTTCCAGTGATTTTCAAATTGATAGGTCAATTAGTACCTCATTTTAAAAGTGTTCAAAAACAAAACAAAATTGTTGACAAGTTTTTCATATTTAACTGTTTCAAAATGGCGGCTCGAAACTTTCGATTTTTATCTTCATCTGCATCTTAATTATGCTTTTTGTATAAAAACAATAAAGCATAAAGAAAAACTCAAATCTTGAGTTAAATGTCACTACATCATTGTGGTCCCTCTCCACCAGGAAAACATGTATGTTCCATTGTCTAGAGAATGGGAAATAAATTATGCATTTAGATTGCATTAACTTTCTCTTTTATATGTTTCATTAACTATTCCACAGCTTACGTTACGCTATTTTACTTGAAAACATTTTATATTTTTATTTAATTAGGGCCTCGTGTTGATATCATCTATTGGTATCACTCGTTTATAAATCCTTCAAAAATATGTTGAAGAAATCGATGTCAAGTTAGCTGTGTTAATATCCATTTTGAAATCTCTTGAAGAAAAAAAAATTATGTTTATCAATTCTGTACAACCCAAACTAGAACTCATTTTCATTAATTTTTGAGTGGGAATATTTTGGCTATACTGTATATGGAAGATCAAATTTCAACGTGTATATATCGGTTATTCTACGAAAGCCTATCCCCCCTTCCTCTAATAACTCAGAATTTGAGGGTTGTCACCATAAGACCAAAACACGAAATTATGATTTTTATAAAAACTGCTTTGTAAATTTTGCTAGTAAATTTTGTCACGTCACTCATCAGCTCCAATAAAAATTGCTTTTGATTGTATCCTACATCCAATTTTTGTTAAAATACAGCTTAGGCCCTATAAGAGCCTATTTTAATGTAACAGCAGATATTTCTTGTTGAAACTCCATATTCAAGGATAAAATAAAGCAATAAATAATAGTCTATAAATGAGCTACAATTGTTTCGCCTTGCGAATATAATTGTAGCTCATTTATATTATTAAAATATTTTGAAACTCTAGCTTTATTGCTTTATTTTATCCTATAAGAGCCTAAACAAAATGTGTTTTGGTCGCATTTTCCAAAAAAATAATGGTTCGGAAATTATCAATAAGAAATCAAAAAAAAAATTCCATGGTGCTGTTATAAAAACTTAATTTTTTAAACTCGAATTACTTATTTTGTCCATTCATTTTTTGGCTAAATGCGAAGAATAATGACCTAATTTAACCTAACCTGACCTAACCTAACCTAATCTAACCTAACCTGACCTAACCTAACCTAATCTAACCTAACCTATCCCAGACCAGTGTGCAAATAGCTAGTAAAAGAGACTTACGGTTCAAGTATAACCTAACATTAACCTTATCATTATTCAAATCTCAATTTTAATCAACTAAAATGTACTCTTAAGACGAATTATAGCACTAAGGAAGTTCATGCTCTTAAAATATATGAAGAACGGTTTAATATCTCTTATCTAGACATAGAACAAACGGAATTTTGTATAAAACGTCCTAAATTTACAGAGTCAGGCAAAATCAGGTACCATACACACGGAATCCCAAAACACATGTTTAAATATTCTCTCTCCTTGTGAATTTTATAGCTGTCAAAATTAAAATTTTATGAAAATTACCCTTGCTCTTTTTACAATAAATGCTTGAATTGTTTTCCTTGTACAGTTTTCACATTAGTAGTCGTAGACGATTATAGTATTTATCACATTCTGTAGCATTAGGAGGGTTTCTGCTGCCCCCCCCCCCCAAGTAATCTTAAGAGGACAGGTCAGGTGACACTGAAGGTAATTTAATTGGCCCTCTCCGACCTATCCACCGGAGACTTTTAACATTAAATGTTTTCCCTGCAATATTTGACCTAAAGATTAATGATATTTTCTCATTACAACTTTAAACCACTATAAAATGTGGAAAAATATTAATTAATTAATTAATTTTTTTCTGTAATTACGGTAGTAAAACAATATTTTTATGGTTCCATATAACAAAGCCGGAAAAAAATCACATTGTGTGATTTTTTGGAACATCCTGTATATGGAACCTAAATTATAGTTAACTATGTAGAAAGAGAACATAGATTTCTCCAAATTTCCGTTTGTTTGATGTCTCTATCTAAATTAAAATCAAAAACATTAAGCTGAACACACACTATCTTTCAAAATAAAAGTTGATAAGAGGGACTACCACAACTTCTCGAGGTACACTGGTTGGATCTAACCTTTTCTTCATGTAGTCTTGAGTTAGATCCCTCTCTTTCATTGTTCGTATCAGGTTTCTCTTGACCAACACTTGTTATTTTCCGACCCTGACGCAATTAAGGTATTCGAGGGCTAGTGCGGTCAAAATACCCTGAAGCATACCTGAAGTTTATGCATACCTAAAGGTGATCCATTGAATTTAGATTGATTGCTGATCAAATTATTCTGTACATTTCATTATATTGGATGTAATATTGGAAGAGTTTAAGTGTATCTAACCTAACCTAACCAACCCTCCGAATACCTAAACAAACAACTTTATGATATATTCAATTTATATTGATTGCTGATCAAAATAATTTAATTTGTATCTTTCTTTAAAATGGTAGACATGAAGTGTATCTAACCTAACCTACCTTCAAAAGTTGTAGTATACCCCTACACCCAATGAGTTATATAGAAGTATTCCCTCTAGTTCACCCTATTTAGTCGCTTACGTCACCGGTCGCAAAGTTTTAACCTTCTTTTTTTAAGGCGATGTTGACAGAGAGGTTTTTGGCATTAAACAATAGGGAAAAAATTGTACCACCTTGTTTTCCATTTAAAATTATATGGATTAAAAAAAAACTCGATTTAGTGTATTTATATCTCATGTATCAGAATAATAATAGTATATTTCATCACTAGGACCAAATGTGAAGCTTTTCGATACAAGATCGAGTTCAACAGCTTAAGTTTAACAAGTTTGAGTTTAACAGGAAAATGAGCGAGGATCGAAAATCTTCTTTTGGTCCTAGTGATGAACTATATTTTTCGTTATACTGCAAACAGTATAAGAAAATAATTTCACAAAAACCAAAACGTTATAACTTATTTACCTTCAAAAGTTGGACAAGTTACACAAGTTTGCAGCTATTACAGCTGTTTAGTTTATGTTAGTGGTACTTATTTATAAAATCGATGGTAACAGCTGTTTTATCTGTCATTTACTATCAAGAGTATCGGTTGTTTTTATAGATGCTTTACAATCGTTAATTAATTCGTATAAGCGAAGTAACAGCTGATGACCTCGACCTCAGCTGGTGTTTTTAGGTCCTAGGACTAAAAAGAACAACTTCAGCATCTCAATGCATGGATTGAAAACAGCTGTTTTTGAAGCACTATGACGAAAAGACAATTTTTTTTACGTTATAAGGTTTTGTTTATTATTTGGTTTTATCGTTTAGTGTGTGATAAAGAGAAATATTTTGCACTATTGCACTGTTGAGGATAGAAACAATCTTCGCCATAAAATTTTCTCAAAGAACGGAAGTAGCTAAGTATCAAAATGATAAATCTGAAACAGAAAGATAGATATAAACATTATTAGAAGTAGACAAATAAGGAAGTGGTTAGGTTGTTAGACATAAATGGATCGCTTTCTTTGGAACGGTTATTTCCCCCCCGACACGACTTCCTCTACTTTCAATCATTGCAAATTGCCGGCATTCGACACATATGATTCTTGTTAGAAAGTAAATCCACCGAAAACTACCCCTAGACTTTCTCAAAGATCCGAAGGTGTGGTGTCTGCTCTAAGGTCAATCACCGTCTCGTAGCCACTAGGCCTAGGTCAGGCCGCCTTTCACTAACTTCTTTCACTTTCCTTGGTATCTTTTCTTTCTTTTTTTAAAATTTATTTAATCTGCAGTTACCGACGGGAGTTTGTACAATTGTCTGCGGAGGTGTTTTGTTAATGGTTGTGTTTTTATTCTTGGTGGAGTAAGTGAGATTACATCTGTGTGGTGATTCTTGTAATTGGAATATGTTTTAGTTTTATTTAATAGTAGCTTAATTAATACCCGTGCATGTAACTATTTTTTAATTTGGATTTAATGATATATTTAAATGTAGTATTATGTCGCCCTGTTTAAACCTTTTCTCATACTTTTAGTTTTAAAATGAACTGTCCACAAACATTGCACAAACATTGCACACACATTCCAACTCAACCAGCGTCTTAACCAATAAAAACGAATCAAAACTAATTGTCACCAAAATCGTTTCCATAAAGCAGTGAAAATGAATCATGGACTCGGTTATTATATACTATTTATACAGGATGAATATTGAATTATGTGCCAAAAACATCTGGATGATCGTACTCTTTATTTGAAATTAAATTGACCATAATAAGCCGCTTCGTTTCCGAGATATAAACTTTTTGTAGTTTTTTAGGAAAAATGTGACTTTTCAGTTAAAAATATATTTTCTCACTTTATTTTTCTCCTAGCAATTAAAGTGATTCCATTTCCGATAACTACATTAAATTTTGTTATAAGAACCAACGTCGTTTTTGAAACTGAGAGTAATATTTACAAGCTCTCAAACATGAAAAAAGTTAATGTTTTTACATATTTGGTAAAGTTCAAATTTATTTTACAAACAAACAACGACACTTATAGGTTTTCAAATTTCACAAAAACTACCGTCCAACGGTTTAAGCGAATCGCTTATTTGCTCTTTCGTTCATAGAATTATTGCGTCCAGAAAGTTTAAAATCGTGATTAAAATGAAGGTATTTTAGATTATGGTATTATGACACTCAACCGTGGTTAATCATAATATTTTCACAATTATTTTTTTCTAAATTGACACTCAACAATGAAAGTAGGTTAGGTTAGGTTATATATTTTTTTATAAATTAATTGACACTCAGCAATGAAAGTAGGTTAGGTTAGGTTAGGGTATATTTTTTTATAAATTGACACTCAACAATTAAAGTAGGTTAGGGTAGGTTAGGTTAGGTTCGGTTATATATTTTTTATAAATTGACACTTAACAATGAAAGTAGGTTGGTAATAACTTTCTACAAAAGACAGAAAATGTCTACATTGTCAAAATTAACTATTACCAACAAGGTTAGCACAAGCGAGCATGTAATAGGGCTGGAATGTAAATTCGGTGTTGGCTTTACCTCTTATTACACATCTTTCAGGGGTACGTTTTATTTTATTAAAAGGTTGGGAATTACTTTTTTTTAGACTCAGGAAACCTCGCTTTTGATTTGATTTTTTTTACCCATCATAGGAAAGTTTTTTTTTGGAATGTGAATTTAAAGTGTAATAATATTTTCATGGGGTATTATGAAAATATATATTATATTTACAAAGTTTATTGTATGCATTTTCATTTAATCACAAGCTAAAAAAAAATTTTTTTTAAGGGTTTGTTATAGTTTGATTGGTGTAGCTCGTGTATCACTGAAGAGGACGACCTTGTCGTTAAAACGCGTCTGATACTTTGGTGTATTTTTTGTGAGAATTGTGTTTTGTGTGTTTGTTATACTGTAGGGTTTACAAAGAAAATTAAGCTACATACAGACAAAAAGTCCTTTAAAATAAAACTATCACAATGTAATCAAACCGTGGGAATAATAATCGAGATATATTAACCAAATATCCCACATTCACATTTCTATGATTGTCAGTAAAAAAGTGAAAATCAATAATGGATAGCGTCTCTTAATATTTGTAGATTATTTTATATATAGCCTAAACGTTTTTCACTTGCATCATAAACTCATCTTAATGATAACATCATGTGTAAATGATGGCTGTTAAGGTTAGTTAGGTTAGGTTTCTTTTTTTTAAATTATTAATTAACGGTAATTTTTTAAACTGATTTGAATCATTTTTCTTTACATTTTATAAAAAGTTGAATGAAATCTGTATAAATTACGTTTTTTATAACATTTCCACGGCCGATTTTTTAAGTTTTACGAACTTACGAACTATTTTTTTTTTTTTTTTGAGATACCAATACGATTTTTTTGGATACGTAGGGACTATATTTTAACAAATTAAATAATTGTATTTAATTTATAACTTGAATGAAATGTTGAAAGCTTGTGTAAAATCTTTAATTTAGTTACGGTACAATATCAACGACCTACTTTCTTACGATTACCAATGGATCACCGCCGTTGTATCAAGAAAGTGGAGATACGCTTGAGTGCAGTTAGCATCCGTTGACTTATATATCTCAGCGTATCTGGCGATTTTTCTATTTCCAAAGGAAATTGTACATACTTCTATCAAGATAAAATTGAGAGGCCTTGGAACCGTTAAAAAGTAGCAATCTGATTGTTTAGTTTTTGTTGTGTAGGATATCAAAAGACGTCCTCTTTGATTCGCTATGAGATATGACTATAGGACGCAATGATTGATTATAAAGTGTCAATATATAAGATATTGAGGATGTAGTTTTCCTTCATCGTCTCAACTGTGAAGTACAGTAAAGAGCGACAAGCGTGCCGGTGGTCAATATTAGTTCGTTATTTCGTAACCAAGTCATTCATTCTCGCGTTGTTTAAGTGTGTTTGTTTACTAATAGTGGCACATACTAAAATAAAGGTAATGTGTAATGAAAAAAGCGGCCATAATGGAATGTGCTAAATAAGCGGCCAAAATACCCAATGTATACCTGAAGTTTATGGATAAAGGTGTTGCATTGAATTTAGATTGATTGCTGATCAAATTATTCTGTACATTTCATTATATTGGACGTTATATTGGAAGAGTGAAGTGTACCTAACCTAACCTACCCTCCGAATACTTAAACAAACAATTTTAAGATATATTCAATTTAGATTGATTGCTAATCAAATTATTCTGTACATTTCATTATATTGGATGTCATATTGGAAGAGTTGAAATGTATCTAACCTAACCTAACCAACCCTCTGAATACCTAAACAAACAACTTTAAGATATATTCAATTTAGATTGGTTGCTGATCAAATTATTCTGTACATTTTTACTATTGGACATCATATTGGAAGAGTGAAGTGTATCTAACCTAACCAACCCTCCGAATACCTAAACAAACAACTTTATGATATATTCAATTTAGATTGATTGCTGATCAAATTATTCTGTACATTTTTACTATTGGACATCATATTGGAAGAGTGAAGTGTATCTAACCTAACCTAACCAACCCTCCGAATACCTAAACAAACAACTTTATGATATATTCAATTTAGATTGATTGCTGATCAAATTATTCTGTACATTTCATTATATTGGATGTCATATTGGAGGAGTTGAATTGTATATAACCTAACCTAACCAACCCTCAGAATACCTAAACAAACAACTATAAGATATATTGAATTTAGATTGATTGCTGATCAAATTATTCTGTACATTTCATTATATTGGATGTCATATTGGAGGAGTTGAATTGTATCTAACCTAACCTAACCAACCCTCAGAATACCTAAACAAACAACTTTATGATATATTCAATTTAGATTGATTGCTGATCAAATTATTCTGTACATTTCATTATATTGGATGTCATATTGGAGGAGTTGAATTGTATCTAACCTAACCTAACCAACCCTCAGAATACCTAAACAAACAACTATAAGATATATTGAATTTAGAGTGATTGCTGATCAAATTATTCTGTACATTTCATTATATTGGATGTCATATTGGAGGAGTTGAATTGTATCTAACCTAACCTAACCAACCCTCAGAATACCTAAACAAACAACTTTAAGATATATTCAATTTAGATTGATTGCTGATCAAATTATTCTGTACATTTCATTATATTGGATGTCATATTGGAGGAGTGAAGTGTATCTAACCTCTGAATACTTAATCGAAAAAGAACATCATGGATAACGTTGATATATTCAAGTTATCCTTACGTAAAACGTATTTTTATAATTTCAGCGTGTCTGTTCCTTTTTTTTATAGGTAAGTCGCAACTCGTCTAAACAGACAAGACGATAAGTCCTATATATTTCAAACTTTTCTTTTATATTCCTCGTATTGTCCCACATATGACAAATACATTGGGATAGTTAAGGGGGAAAGACTAGAGTTAATTTTTTTTAAAATAAGTGTAGAAGTTATTGTGATTTCCAATATGTATGTTTGTCTAAGATATTAATATGTTGGCAAATTGACACCTCAACCTCAACAGTTATCGAGTATAAAAAATCCCTTATATATATATATATATATATATATATATATATATATATATATATATATATATATTATAGGCGGATTATAACGTATAGGCGGATTATAACGTTACCTTCATCTGGTATTTATAGCAGTTATAGTTAATGCTGCCCGTGTGCACTAATTTTATAATGGAAAATTTTAATATGCGTTAATATATACTACACTTTTGAGCACACTGTGGTCAACTTAACGATTAAAATCAAACACCCAATATCACAATTCAATAAAACAAGATTTATTTCTGTATGTACAGTTCAGTAACATAGTTACCATCTTCAGAGGTAAGAATTATTTATTTTCGTTAGGAAATTATTGCCAATGTAGTTGACTAATTGTAAAGTTACTCACCCCTACTCCACCTAGTGGGAGGGACTAGGTCATCGACCAGGCTAATGACTTGGCTCAATGCCATTGGTTGAACTAGCCACAGGAAGGAGTGCGGAAAGAACCTCACTATTCAATTAGTGTTTGTTTAATACTCAACCTCTGAGGATGGTAACTATGTTACTGAAATGTACACAAGGAAATATCTTGTTTTATTGAATTGTGTTATCGGGTGTTTGATTTTAATATTCCAATAAAGCTGTAATTGTAAAAAGTATAGCAATTATCATTGAGAGCTTCCGTGACATTTTTGTTGTGCAAGTTGCCTAAATTTTAGGCTGAATTTTTACTGTTTGAATTCTGCTAAAGGACATTGTTATAATTAATTGTTACATACCTTTGTAAACAAGAAATATAATCTAGAATAATAATCTGTTAAAACCTAAATATATAACGCCCGTTAGACTTCGCTTAATATATAAAATTAGTAGACATTTTTGGGGAGGTGGGAAAAAATATTATTTCTAGTTTTATAGATGGGTATGTGAGAAATCTACTTAATTTTTTTTGCTCACTTTATTAACTGATAATTTTCGAATCGGTATCAAATAAAACGTTTTAACAAATTCGATATAATTTTTTAAAAATGAATTTTAAATCTTGAGAACTTTCTCCTTAATTTTGTAATGGCTATGTGGTTTTGTTATTAGGTTGTGAAAGTTTATATATTGTTTGTGAATATATTACTTCAACAGATAATTATTATAACCATAATTTCAAACTAATACTGCATAATGTCTTATCATTGTCAACAGGAAAATTTTCATAATTTGTTTGTAAATAAAGACAACACATTATTATCATTTATGCAGTAATTGATCAATAATTGGGTGTTTTATTGAGACCAAAGTTGAGACGTGTGACATTATGACAAAAACGTTCCCTTTTTCACATACTGTCAAAATTACAAATAATATTCATTGACACCTCCCGAAAAAAATCTGTTGTTTTTTAATTAATTTAAATTTTTTTGTGGTGTTGATAAAAAAAGGTAATTTTTTCATTAGGTACCGAGTTTTTTTTTTATGGAAGAAAGATAAATATGGTCATCTTTCTTAAACTTAAAAAATGTGTTGAAAGATATTTCTATAATAAAATAGACCCTATCCTACTTTCTAGGGCTCTTGTATATTGAGTACGGATTTGACTATCCCGAGATAACTTAGCTGGATCTACACCTTTTTTTATGTAGTCTTGGGTTAGATCCCTTTCACATTATCAGTAACGTCTCTCTTGAACCATCTCCTGTTCTTTTCCTACCCTGACGTTATTAGAGTATTCGAAGGCGAGTAGTTTTATTTTATGTTCCTTTCTTTTCTCTCTCTCTCTCTCTCTCTCTCTCTCTCTCTCTCTCTCTCTCTCTCTCTCTCTCTCTCTCTCTCTCTCTCTCTCTCTCTCTCTCTCTCTCTCTCTCTCTCTCTCTCTCTCTCTCTCTCTCTCTCTCTCTCTCTCTCTCCCTATCTCTTCCTCCTCTCTCTTACTCCCCCTCTACCACAAACCCTATTGACAGTGTACTGTGTGCATGTAGCAGCTGAGGATGATCACTTAGTCATTGAAACTTTAGCTAAGTAAAATATATAAAAATAAAGTTCTACAAACTTTGTGGCGATGCCCAGAAATATACACACTTATAATTTGAGGTTCTTTAACACTTTTTAGGACAGAACTCTACCACGTTTCTAAATTTGAATCATCACTTTCTCCATGAGTGGGTGTGAGGAGGAAATGGTAGTTGTTTACACATACAACGAATTGAAGAAGCTTCGTGGCATTCTATTGGCAGCTTTATTGTAGGACGTGATTATTAAAATTTTTCTCTCTTCGTAATGAGAGAGCGGCGTGGTGTGAACTCTAATAAAATAATAATTTATTAAAATAATTACTGTAATTGCAGAGACCTTCTCATTATTGTTGTCTCTTTAAATAGTGTGTTTAGCACTTATTGAATTTGGTTGAATAATAATAATGATAATACAGCTCGTGAATCGCCTAGAGTTCTGTTCAGTCGGGTAATGTTTTACCAGTACAATGAGTCCCATCACTGTAGTTGTAGCTTTCGCTACCAGAATTCGCTGCTAATCGTAGCTTCAAATGATGCTCGTTCATCACTGTAAATACTTCGCTCATTACACCCTCAGGGGCTCACTGTAGTGAGTACGGGCGTAACACTCCCGAGGATATCTAGTTGGATCTACATCTTTTTTGGGTTAGGGCCATACTATATACGGGCAGAAAAAACGCGACCGAATGTCGGCGGCAAAAAGCGTAGGCCCCTAAGCATTGTCTTTCTAGTTAACTTAAGGTCCAAACTATACGAACCGAATTGATCACGCCGACAGACGCGTCAGCAAGTGGAGAGGCGGTTTTTACGCCAAGCGACGCGCAAATTCGACTAGCAGAAATTCCGCTTATCAAACTATACGGACAGAACCCTGACCGAATGCACGTCGCCGAAAACAACAGCGCGCCAGGTGGCTCTGTGCAGAACCTAGAATCAAAACAAACCAAGTTGAGGAATTTACAAGTAAGGTTATATTCAACTATTATTGTTTTAATTATGTTCGACACTGAACGGTTTATTGTAGAAGTAAAAGTTGTAAGGAATATAGTTACATGCAAACAACTCAATAAATGTACTGCACCAACACAAGCGATATCCATCTCATCCATTTTGGTACGGAATAAACTATAACAAATAGGCTATAATGTCACTCCAAGCATTTCGTCAGTCCAAAAAACGCTCGTATAGTTACGAACCCCGTAATTCGGCGCACAATTCAGGCCGAAATATTATGCTCTCGTAGAGTCTACGAAAATTCGGCGGGATTAACCTGATGTTTCGGTCGAGTTTTTTCTGCCCGTATAGTATGGCCCTTAGCTCTCTCTTCTTCATCTTTACTATTATAGTCTGTATACCGTTGGGTGGCGCACGGACCCGCTAGCTACCTGAGTCGGTCCTTTCCTCCCCCGGCGGTCGCGGCTGTTTCCTTAATGAGTCACCAACTAGCAGCTCTAATAGAATTATTAACTTTTTTACTTTCTCATAATATCTCAATCTAAATAGAATATTTGCAAAGTACTAAAAAAACTAAGAAGAGTGATATAAAACACGATGTGCTTCGATTATAAATAACGAAATGGTCGAAAGTTATTTTTTAGCCGTTATACTGTATGATTTGTTAAATGTTTTATATTGTTTCTCATGTTATCCTAATCTTGATACAATATTCTTTAAGAGTACTTTGAAATTAGGGAGAATAATATAAAACGATGCTATCGCATACTATTTAATCAGCAAAACATGAAATACGTCTTTTTTGAGCAACATCAAATTTGTTCAAGTATAGCGTCTAAGGACTCAAAGAAAACGTATTGGTAGCCATCTCTCCAAAAAATAGCGGTTCGTGAGATATCGATAAAAGAATCGACTATGGAGGTGTTATTAAATACAATAATATTAAGGTTCAGGAATAATTTAAAAAAAGGAAAAGAAACTTACCAACTGCCATTAAAACCTTAATTTTAAGGACTTGTTTATTGTACAATATTGCGAAGCAAGAATGTTAGTATTTTTTTTTCAAAGATGACGTCTATAGCTCATTTTTATTTTTAGATTGACAATAACTACAATTACATTTTTGGAGACGATTAGGTTAGGTTGATTTTTATTTGGTTGTGGGATGATTGAGGAAAAGTCTGCAATGTTTTACTACAGGAATTTATATAGTTTTTGCGCCTGGTAACCCTAGATAAGACAGTCTGGAGTTAGTCATGATGTTGTCATCTGACGTTATTTAAATACTTTTGGCAAAGAGTCAAGATGGCAGTGGGAGTACTGTGTTGTATTTCCGGTTCCTATTCTTTGTATGCACTTGTTATTCAAACGGTAGTAGTATTTTTAGTGTTTTCTTTAAGCTTAGTTGTGGTCCTATGTTTGTCAAATTTATGTTTTGTAATCTACAGTATTTGAATCCTATAAATTATATATAAATATCAATAAGAGGGTACACAATCATTGCACCAACTTTCTAACATGCAGAAAACCAAGCTTTACGTAGATGATTAACGCCGTTATGGTATTTACCCAACCCAATCATTCAATGGAATACAAGCAGATCCTCTAAATCGAATAGCCAAAAGTTGCTATAGTAAATACAGGTGAGGCAACCCCCGAAGGACCTAATAAATCAATGTTTGCAATCTGCTTGTATTATATTGTTATGATGGGTTTGGGTAAGTATCGTCAACTTTAAGGTTTTCAATGATCGCGAAGTAAGGTAGAACATGTTTCCAGTTACGTAACTCTAAATCTCAGCTTTGCATTGTATGACATTAGGCCTATAGCGTTGTTAACACCTATTACGACTGACACATGAATTATTGACTTTCCTCGCGTGGCTCCAACCTTATTAAATTATTTAACCTTGGTTCTATTTCTTAAGGTCACTTATTGATAATTTTGTATTTTAAAATTGTCAAATTATTTATCTAGGTTGTTTAAATTTGTTTATTAAGTTAGATTGATATCATAAAGGAAGTGGTGCCAAGTAATTCGTCGTTTAGGTAGCTATTCTTCAATAATTTTGTAATTGTAGGAAAGCGTGTTTCACCTTGTTATTTTAAAGCAAAAAAGTTATTTTTGATATACACTGTGTAACATTGTGCGTTGCATTATTCATATAATTTAGTCGCTGCTATACCTTGATGTAACGTATTAATTTTGAAACGATATGTTATTATAGATATTACTGTACTTAAACTGTTTCATAACTTAATAATAAATGATTACTTTAATGGGCCGGACAACGACGTCACCCATTCATGAAATTTCATCATTTAGTTGAAAATTTGTTTGTCTACAGTTGTTGACAAAGTGGCATTTTGTTCATTTAAAATTAGTTTGCAAAACGTCTGATTTCTCAAGTTTCACTTTGCCCACTACTTTGCACACTACCTTTGCTCACTCCGAATGGCAACCGAACAAAACGAAATTTAGGTTAAGTTTATTTGAATTGATTTATAATATACAGGAAATGTCCCTTATGTATGTTAGATTAATTCTTACAATGTAAAATAAGATAAATAAACAACAAAACAACGTTTTAAAGTTGAAAAAGGAAGTAATTATTCATAAAAATGATTGACAGTGTATGTACACGGAGAGTATTTTTCGTTTGCCGAGTTTTGAAGTTGGCAATCCCGTTTCCTCAACAATACACCTAAGTTATTTGTAATATTCATAAATAACCTCAGTTTTGACGTGAGGTTGAACACTATTGTAATAAATTAATGTTATTAAATTGTGTTACTGCTGAAGTATGTTTTTTATTTGTCACAAAATAACAACTGTAGACAAAGTATAATGTGAAATTCGTGAACAAAGTGTCTTTTTTAAACTCGATAAAATTGACGCACTCGGCAAGCCTCGTATGTCAACATTTTTATCTAGTTTAAAAATGTGCCACTTTGCTCACTAGTTGCACAAATAACTATTATTGTATTCAGAATGACATTTAAATATTTTTTTTTACGGAAATCTGGTTAGGTTAGGTTTGGTTAAAAAATAAACCCCTCTACCTTGATAAACAAATTCTTCCACATGTTCACAAGATAGTAGGTAAAAAAATTAATAATTTAAAAAAAGTGTACCCTACGATACTTCTGTTATAGTGTACCCTACCATTTAGATAGTCCCTTCATTTCCAAGTATTTTCATTTTTTTATAATTTTTCTACGACCCATAGAGCTGGAGATATTTAATAAATAGTGTAGCGATGTACTTTTATGCACTTTTCTAGCAAAGCTTCAGTCCGATTTTGTGCTAATTTTTTTGGTTTCCCATTCAGTTGTATATAAAGAAGGAAAAAATCAACTTTCTAATTACATCACCTTTCCCTCTAGTGTTTTGTAGAAAGTCATTTCAGCCATTCTTTTATAAAGTACACCTCATGTCAAAAAAATAAATAATATTTTTTTTGTAATTTCAACGCCTTGACTTTATGTATAAACATCCATATAGTTCATAAATATGAATAAAACCATGGTTTTCCCCCAATTTTTCATTTTAATATTGATTTCAGTATTAAAAAAAAAAATAGAAATAGGCCCTATGATTCGATTCACAGCCTACAAGAGCATCAGTAGGTCTACAGTTGTTGTGTTATTGTAACTTTAACAAAATATAGGCCTAGTGACTTTCTCAGATTTATTATGGAAATTTGATAAAATGTGAATTTTAGGGCTACTGGAATAACTTCTTTAATTTAATCTTTTTCCATTTGTTTAGCCAAAACAACATGTAACAATTATTAGTGTAGTTGACAATGGATTATCTTTAAGTTCATAAATAAAAAGTATTTCTTTCATATATTGTATTTCTTCTACCTTCCACTACACGTGTCACGTCCGTTACAAAACGATGTCACAACCGTGACGACAGGAAACTTTTTTTTTCTCAACAGAAATAAAATAATAAAAACTAGATATTATGGTTATAAAGATTATATATTAAGCAATAAAGTAATATTTTATTTTATACCCTAACTGTAAATACTTAACAGAATTTTTTATAAGACTTGCCGAACCTCAGGAGACAGGTGAATTTCTTGTCACGTCCGTTACAGCCAATTAAAGTTTAATAACACCTAGACTATTCAATCATGCCACATGAAATTTGGCATACAGTTAAATAACCGTCATTCCTTTAGGCTCAGAAAAGAAAATATTTGCTAGTGAATAATTTTTACCATCTTTTTCTACTGTAAAGTCATCTAATTGTCACGTCCGTTACAAAAGAACGGCTCATTTGCAACCAAATTAGAGAGACTTCTGAATATTTTACTAGATGTAGGCGTAGTCTTTATCAGATCTCTAATTGTATACATTATCTTCTTGAACGTAAATTAATTGGAACGATGCAATTGTCTTCGCTGTGCTCTACTGAATCAGGCGGGATGCATCCACGGCCAAGGCCAGCCGGTAACTCTTGGCTCACTACACTGTCGCCAGATACTATCGACTGTAAGATGCGCACAGCTGTGTCAACATATTGTTTCAAGTAGGAGTTGTGAGTTAGACTAAAATAAAATACTTGTGAATAAATCACTTCTAACATCTACCTTCGGTATTATGAAATAAAAATATCATAAGGTCGCTTTCCGAGGGTTAAACTTGTTTCGAAGTCGCTAGTCTTATAATAAATAACCCTTAGCATTGATTTAACATAGTAAATAGATTGCTCGTCTCCATTTTGATACGAATCGAACATTTTGATACCAAATAATTAAAATATACTAGATCCGTAGGTGCTTCTATTACAAATCATTATACACATAGTGTTCCGATGTTCAATTAGATTTAATTGTGTTTTTAATATTTTCTTGATGAACGCTCCGTTCCAGTCTGTGAGGAAGATGTGGGGGATACACAGTGACCCACTTTAACTTGGCGGGTTTTAAGATAATTCTGCTTCTACTTGCTATCTGCCAACCGTTATTGTTGCTCTAATTTATCTTGCCAAATTATTTCTAATAGTAGCAATTCAATTTGATTTATATTAATGTAAAAGAATTAGTATAGAATAAAATGGTCAAGCGTGTGGTAGAACCAAACGACCTGGAGTGTAAGCACATAGGGGCAGTTATTTTTATAAAGTCAAAGTCTTTTAAGTGACCTACCGACAACATATTACGTAATTTCTTCGTCAAATAAACATACATATTCGTTAATCAGAATAACTTCTAGTTTTATTTGATTTATCCACACATAATATTTCCAAAAATAATTTTTTTCCAAATAGTTTTTGCCCTTTAATTACCCCAAGGTCATTTTTTGTTACCGTTCTATTTTTCCTATATGTGGGACAATACAAAGAATATAAACGCAAAGTTAGACAAATATAGAATTTATCGTCTTGTCTGTGTAGACTGATTGTGACTTACAGACACGTGCGTGAAATTATAAGAGTCCATAGTTATAATTACGGATCATAATATAGGGAACTCGATGAAAATACAAACCATCTTTTAGTTGATATTAAATTGTTTGTCTCACATCTCACAAAAACTGCTTTTAAAACTTAAAAGCTATGTATTTCTCATTATGTTGTTAAATTTAGTCGTGTTAGTCATACAAAAAACTATAATAGGCCTATATGATTTCGTAATGTACTTTAATTTTAAATCCAACAATTTGTAGGTCACACCGTTTTCATATGATATATGAAACTTTGCCCTAGCGTCAAGATATTAATTTTTTGTCAAATAAACATGCATATTGGTAATTAGAATAGGCCCTAGTTTTATTTGATACCCACACCTTAGTATATATATATATATATATATATATATATATATATATATATATATATATATATATATATATATATATATATATATATATATAATAAATTAACAACTCGACAATTTTTGCTCCTAAACTACCCCAAGGTCATTTTATTTTGTTATCGCTATATTTTCCTATATGTGTGACAATACAAAGAATATAAATGTAAAGTTTGAAATGTAGGATTTATCGTTTTGTTTGTGTAGGACTGGTTATGAGTTATAGATAGTCGGACAGACACGCGCGTGAAATTATAAGGGTCTTTGATTTTACCTACAGACCTTAAAAATGTACTACAACACGATGAATAACTAAGAATAAACATGAATTCTGATAAAAGAGTTCATCTGCAAGTGCTAATCTGTGATATTATCTTGAATTCGTAGAGTCTAGACCAGTTGAACAACTTTTCAGTTGATTGTGGTCAGCACATCGACTTCCTGCCTAAGTAATTCAAGCCTTCGCAATCAATCGACCCTCTCACTGTCTTAATATAGCGTAACTTTTTGAGAAAATATTTTGGGACTGTTTGAAATCTAAAGCCAAACATTTAAAGTACAAATTAAGCTGACAGTTAAAAGTAATAATGTTACGCAACAACCCGTAAAGGAGTTATTCTGTAGGACGCTTTTTCAATAGAGTAATGTATGGTCAGCACATTGAGTTCCCCTTTCCGAAATCAAAATTCGCTCCGAAACGTTGCTTTTTACTCGTAACTCACGAGGTTTGGTCAACACCGTAACTTTTGAACATCCACGTGAATTAAAAACTGCCTTGTACACTACATTCCATGGGCAATGAGCGGAGAGCATTAACCACTAAACCAACCGCACTGAAAAACGTTAATGTAAGAAAAATTTGTCAGAGTATATAGATGTTTAGAAGGAAAATCGAACACAAGATCTCACAAAAATTACGTTTACTTAATCAAACGCGTTTCAACGACAAAGTCGCCATCCTCAGTGATACATGAGCTACAATAACTAAACTATAACTCATAATTTAGTTATTGTAGCTCATGAATCACTGAGGATGTCGGGTTTGTCGCGTTTGATTAAGTACTGTGATTATAATTTTTTAGAGATCTTGTGTTCGATTTTCCCCCTAATATTATCTCACAAGTCAAGCTCAATATTTATATATATTATTTATTGAGAGAGAGAGAAAGAGAGAGAGAGAGAGAGAGAGAGAGAGAGAGAGAGAGAGAGAGAGAGAGAGAGAGAGAGAGAGAGAGAGAGAGAGAGAGAGAGAGAGAGAGAGATGTTTGCTCGTTAGATTGTACAAAAAAGACATCTCTTATATTTTCTTAAAAATAAGAAACATAGCCTAATGTTGTTTGTACAGAGTTTTAGATATTTCTACCATGGTTTGATCCATAACGTATTTTTAACTAAAAATCGTTAGAGCCGATTTTGAAAAAATCGTAATTTTGTTTTTCTCTTATTGCAGCTACTCCCAAATTTTGAGTAAAAAAAAGTCCAGAGATATGCCCAAAATATGCCCAAATACTAAATTTGATTAAAATCGGTCGTCGCGTTTTGGCTGTAGAACAGAGATGTTTGGACCTATCATATAACTTTCTATATGTGAGAAAAGTAAAAGATTCCATTCACAAATAACGAAGGAAAATTGGCGTGAAGCTGAAATAAAATGGCGCTTTTCTCCTTCTCAGGACATGAATTAAGCCGTTATTAAAACATTATTGAAGGAAATAATCACCGATAATTATACATTACATAAAACAAAGAAAGGAAGATTTAAAATTGCAAACGATTTGAAGAATTAAAAAGAAAATAGGAGAAAGTGAAGGGTTGTCTCTAGAACTGTGGATTGAATACTTAAAAGTTATTATCAAAGTTTCTTTATACAATCATTTAATATTTGTTATCATAAGATGTTATCTTATCCGTGATAAGATGTTGTTGATACTGTTTATCAGTAGTGTATTGCGGTTAGTTAGAAGGTGGATAAACTCTTGTAGGATGTTTCTGAAACATTCCCCACTCATTAATGTTGATTACATTCATCAGCTGAAACTTTGCTCGTTGTTAATTTGAAAATAAGCAAATACTATTTGTGTCTACTCAATTGTTTGATTAGGAAGCTAACCTAACCTAAAGATATCAAAGTTAGATTACCTTACATTTCGTAACATTTTACAGTATATTAAATGATAGTTTTTGTTAAAGGGGAAAAACCTTCGGTTTATCACCGCCTTATACAGGGTGTCCCGAACTGGCTATTCTTTTCCGGATTATATACAGTACATCATAACGAACAAAAAATGTCAACATATAGTCGAATTCTGGAAATAGAAATTAAGTTCAGATTTGGTATAAGCATTTTGTATGTTACGTTATATTTTTTATAATTTTCAAAATGTCAGCAGTTTAACCTTTTTTTTTTAACGGTTTTGGAGATTCCAACGTTAAAATAAACGACCACCATTTTGAAAATTATTTAAAAAAAGTCTTTGTGTTTTGGTAGACTTGTAAAACGCAACATACAAAATTCTTATACCAAATATGAACGTAATATCATATCGATTTCTACAGTTACAATGTTTTTTTTCGGTAAAAGAACAAAATGGCGTATAAACGGATAATGAAGTGGAATTCGACTATATGTTATTGTCATTTTTCGTTCGTTTTCATGCATGTAATCCGAAAATGAATAGCCAGTTCACCTTTTTCTGTGTATAAAGAAAAGAAGATGAGAATAAAATGAACATTCTTACCCCTCAAGTAAAATAAATTAAAAAACTCCTAGCTCTAGAATAGCGTCAGGGTCGGAAAAAAATGTGTCTCTGTTTACTTAGGAGCTCTCGTATTGTTGGTACAGACGTGGTAATCCCGCGTGACCCTAACTGGATCTACATTTTTCAAGCATTCTTGGGTTAGATCCCTCTCTTTCATCTTTTCTATGAGCTCTCTCTTGAGCAATTCTAATTCTCTTCCTCTTTTTATTCTATGAGAGTATTCGACAGCTAAAGGTCTTTATTTTATGTATTTTATTATTTCTTTTTTAAGACGACGGCGATCGACAGTTTTTCATCCTTGACCAGGAAGAACAAATTCTGTCTATTATCACTGTAGTAAATATTAAATTACAATACAGCAAACCATTCATAAAACATTTCACTTTTATTTTGTTTTTTCTCAAGTGTACAGTAGCTGTTGTGTTATTTACTGTTTTTCTTGATCTGTGACTGTTACGTCACGTGGTAGGCAGATGTCACATTAAGTTTAAAAATCGATTCCTTGAATGTATTTAAAACATCCAAAGAGGGAAGTATATTTTTCACAGAATCACAAAAATCATACACTGCAATATCTCAGCTTCTAGTAGGCGTAGGAAGGTTATAGACACATCAATAGAAAGCTCTTGATTGGGGCATCTACAGAATGTACCGAAACTCGAATTCCATATACAGGATGTTCCAAAAAAATATATTATAACGTATATTTCCTTCCTTTTTAAATGTAATAATGCCAATGTTCCCCTCCCTCCTCCAAAAAATTACTCTTAAAAAGTCCCTTTATTTTGGTTAAATACTATTTAGATACTAAGTTATGAAGAATAAAATTTCACAGACTTATTTCAATATTACTCGGCCTCAATGCAAGAAAAACATGGATGTGACAATTCTTTGGAAAGTTGTTTACATATGCTATCTGATGATATAACTAAATCTATTATTTTTTCTGCGCAGGATATTCCAAATATAAGTTTAAAAAATGGCAATAGAATTATTTTTGTACAATTCCAAAGTCCAAGAAAAATCATAAACCATAGACGACTTCGTATAGTCCGTGTTTATCATGTTCAAAATGTCTACCAGCTGCTTGACAATATCTCAAACAATTATATATATATACAGTACTTTCAATTTCGTTACTAATTTGCTGTGAAATTTGATTCTTCTTTACTTGGTAACTAACTAACATAAGAATATCTTGTTTTCCTTAAAATAAAAAGATTTTTTAGAAGTAACTGGGGGGGGGGGAGGCATTGATATGTTTACATTTAAAAAAAGAGGGGAGGGAAATAACGTTTTATATATTTTTCGGAGCATACTGTACATAGAACCTAAGTTTCGGCACACCCTGTAGATAACCTTCACCAATAACTGTCCATTGATGTTTCTATCACCTTCCTACTCCAACTAGAAGCCTAGATATAGAAATGTACTTTTGTCCAACTATGTACACTTTCATTTGTACTAAAACATTTCACCGAGAAGGACATGAAAACAGCTGGCCAGAAATCTGGTAGGTTATGTGTCGAGCCAATTTAGTTCGAATTAAAAAACAAATAACTTTCCGGTAAAGCTATTTGACCACAAAGATGTTATAACAATTAAGTTGTTATCTATTTTTTATATTTAAATTAATTTTACTTAAAGCCACACGTTGTGCGACCAAATATAACAATTGTAAAGTTGTTATATATATTTTTTTTAAATTTTAATTGTAATTTATTTGTTTAAATTAATTTGCATTTATTAATTTACTTTTAAACTTAATCTTTATTAGCCACACTTATTTTGTGCTAATCTATTTCTGACAATTAATTTTATTTGATTTCTATCGAAATCTTACCACAACTAGGATGGTTGAATTAAATTAATTCCACAAAACAACTTCTACCTTTTAACCATCTTCTGGATTTATTCTCATATAGTTATTTATATAACAAGAATCACATTCAATTAAATATTCATATCAATCTTAATACTACTCATTCTTTCACACTTTCATTCTTTAAAAACTAATTTATGCTAATACACAATATTTAATTGTTGACAATTTTAAAATCTTAATTTATTATTCAATTTACATAAAAAACTCTACGAATGTCTCTACAGAATTTGTCTTAATGTTCTTATTAATTTATAGCAAATCTATTACAAAACCAATTTTCTTTAATTTAATTATATTATTTTCAAATTACTTTTATTTTGCCGGCTAGCTCAATTACTTTCTCTTAATTTAATTTTTATAAAGAACTTTACTCTTAATCTCGGGCATGGGAACTTTTATGACTCATCAAAGTGAAATACTAGATTCTAAATGATTATTAATTATAAATTTTGGTACTTATCAACAGTTACGCCTCGTCCTCTTTTGGCACTTGTACACAAACACAATCACCCACTGCTTTTATTTATTTAATTTCTCTTTCTTCACTAACGACGCACTAAACACATGTATATCCTTATCCTGGGAGGTCGGATGCTGCGATCCTGGTTCCTTGACGAATGGTGAATCCCTTGTATTACTTCCGCTAAACGCTGCTTGGTCTCCTAACTCGTTCTCAATTTAACTCTTAATTCGACGCGATGATTCTCTCCTCTTCCTTTACAACTTTAATACTCCTTGACTTTAATTATTATTACAAAAACAACAAAAACTACTGAATTTTGTGGCAACTCTGACTTTAAGTTATTCGACGACTTTGAATTAAACCCTCAGGTTCTCAGTTTAAGACTCTTAACACCTCCTTACTCTGATTCCCAGCTGTAGGCCAAGACCTACACACTCTCACCCCCAGTTTTAGACTGACTCTTCTTACCGTTGGATCTTGCCTCCCCCGATTTCCAAGTTCCGCGTCTTCCTCGCCTATTGGTCTATATCAATTTTTTGAAACTCAGGTCTCTTCTGATTGGACATCCAAACTTTCTAAAAACGTTACTTTTTTTTACGTACGTTGACTTCGCCCCTCGGAGATACCGTTAGGTATTTACTTTCTCATTTTTTCTAGGTTCCCTGTTTATGACATGCAGCTGCTTCGAGTAGCAAAACTCCGTTATGTTTTTACTTTTACCGTGCTTTTTTTTATGTATGTCGGCGAACTTTCTTCCCTCAAAGAAAACAGAATGTTTTCTTTCCTTGTATTTGTCACGTTCTTCAAATTAGTACCGTTATCTCCCCAACTTAACTTTGCAGCTGCTATTGTCGGTATAGTTTGCTTGGTAACATGTGTTTTGTCCCAATTTACTTATTCTTACAATTATTTATTAATATTAACTTTTTTTATCGATTATTATTATTTTAATATTTTATACTAGACATTAATTAATTATTTATCAATTGTTGATCCTTTGAGATCGTTATAATGTTTATAAAATTACAAATTTTAATTCAGGGATCAAAGTCACTTACCTCCACTATCACTGTCTTATAACTGTCCTTATTTACTTATTGGTTCATACCCGATATATCCGGAACATTATTTTGATATTCGATATTCACCGTAAAAAACTTGTTTGAACGCCAAACGTAGGCGATCATTATAAAACATATCAAGTTTTGCAGTTACCTAAAGAACTGGTTGTTGGTCTTGACCTTCAAATGAAGAATCAAGGTTGTTTGTCCTTTAAATCAATTGTTTTAATACGATTTGTGATGTACATCTTCCTCATAGAAGCGTTAACACCCGAGACCATGAAACGTCCACCGATCCTACCCATTGGAGTAATTTGGAAGCATTTTTAATTGTAAACACTCCAGAGGTCGCTATTTTAGTCCGATTTTGTTTAATGTAGACACTGTTTCTAGTTCAATTGGACTGCGTTGTTAAAGCAAAATAATAGTTAATTTAAAAAATGGCAGCCGACTTAATTTTTTTATCTAAAAGTTACAGTCTTGCGCTCATTTTATGCAGATTTAAATTCTACATTCATTGATAGTCAATTGTGTTTTCCACGATGAAAAGAGTTTAATTTTTTTAATCCGCAGTAATCTAGTTTTTGGATTTTTTAAATTGATATATTGTGATATATATATATATATATATATATATATATATATATAACGTGACTTCTCAGTTAAAAATTATATTTTCTGGATTTTTTTTCCATCTAGCAAGCAAAGTGACCCCATTTCCAAAAACTACATAACATAAGACATTTCCAAAAACATTCCTATAAGACATATCTAACATAGTTTTTTTAAACTGAGAATATGTATTATTTACAAGCTCTCAAACATGAAAAAAGTTAATGTTTTCAAAATTCGTTCTTAAAATTCAAACTTGTTTTACAAACAAACAACTACACCTATAAGTGTTCAAAAAAAAAAATCCTACGGTATAAGTGAATCGGTAATTTACTTTTTCGTTCGTAGAATTATTGCGTCCAAAAAGTCGTCGTTAAATACGATGATATTTTAGGTTAGGTTTTGGTTTTCTAATTGACAATCAATTTATGATAATTTACTATTATTTTTAAATAAATTGATACAATGAAAGTGGGATGGTAATAACTCTCTACAAAAGGAAAATAATGTCAACATTGTCAGAATTAAGCATTATCAAGGTTAGTGACCTGGTCAAATAATGATACTACAAGCTAGCAGATATAGGACTGAAATGTAAATTCACATATTGTTCACCATCCACACCCTGTATACAAAAAATTAAAATATATTTAAATAGAGTCAAGCTTGATTCGCTTGTGACATGAACTCATTTAAAACTTAAATCGTATTTGATTGAAATCGAATGACACCCAATGTTCATTGTCGTTTTTGCCAATTATTCTTGAACTGCAATTGTCTTTCCTTGCGATTTTACACAATGGTTTGTATCATTAATATTCAAATTTCTCTCAAAAATTGAAGAATTTTGTAGAATCCAGTTTGGCCAACTCCATTACAGATCGTGTGTTGTTTTTTTCTGAATAACGTTTAGATATATCGTAATCATAATGTTCTATTTGAATTCTTAGAGGCTATATTTTAGCAAAATTTGATCAAAATTGTTGTAGCCGCTTTTAAGAAAACCACTAGCTCATTATCGCGTTAAGTAAAATAAATAATTAAAACCCCTAGTCCTAGAATAGCGTAAAGGTTGAAAAAGAACAAGAATTGGTAAAGAGAGACTTGATAATAAAGATGAAAGAGAGGTATCTCACCCAACGTTACATGAAAAAAGGTGTAAATTCAGCTAGTGACCTCGGGATTGCCACGCTAATGACAGTGTCACTTGATTCGGGAGCCAACTAACCTCGGTATCGATAGATGAGAGGGACATACTTATCCGCTTTGCCTTACAACAGCGAACAGCTGATCGGCGTTGCAGCTATGTTGAGCAGACCACACTAGTCCAGAAGTAATAAGTCCGCTTTCAGAACCAGACGTGTTATGACTGTGGCGTGTTAATGTTTGGTTTCTATATTCTATTTCTTAATTACAACATGGCTGTTTAGTTAATTGGGCTCATGACGTTTGGGGTTTTACCGGAAGCACAATCCTCAAATTGGACGTATTAACTTTAACAAGACGAGTTTGATAATGGAGAACGCTCAATGACACCTCCCTTGTTAACTAGTGTTAGTGTTTTGTGAGTGAATATTAATTAAATTAATCTCTTCAAAGCTGGGTACCCCCAATGGTACATGGGTAGTCCTGGGGTAAGTGTTTTTACCCTTAAAATTGGCATTGGCCAGAAGCAGTATCGTATTCCAAAATGTAGACTGTAGACTAGGCCCAAATAAATGTAACATTACCCTTACAAATTGATGATGAAGCCCTTAGGGGCCTTAATAATGAAACGCCTTAATCATACACCTTTTCTAACGTGTCCAAATTCTAAATTACAAATTGAAAGTGCTAAACGTTTGATTTTTGACAATTTTATTTTTCTTAGCTCTGAATAAATTGTTGTTAACTCCCGACGCTACGAAGTTAATAGTTTGCCTTCTGACTTGTCTCATCCTTCAAGGAAACCGATTTCTAGTCACGGATTTTCACCTTCAGTGCACGATTTTCCTTCTGATTATGCTTGGTTACGTGAGCTCGAAATAGGTATTAATAGTGATAACGTGACTCCTGAGACGTTACTTTCATAATATGACTAATGTCGGCGCCAGAAGTATTAATAAAAAATAGCAGAAGTATCACTTTGAACGAGCAAAACTTGTTGAAAGGACAACAAAATTTAACTAGCGCACGATATGATTCAACAATATCCTTAGACCTAGAAAACATTAAATAACACAGCTACTGTACACTTGAACAAAACACATAATAGGGATAACTACCCTTCATTGGGATTAGAGTGGTAGCAAATATTATCTGTACCCTTCAATGTTTATTAATCCTGCAATGTTGGTAGCCGTATTAAAAACAAACTCCACCGCTGGTGGGCCTTGTTGGCAGGTAAGTTCCTTAGAAGCGTAAACAATCCGACTATTGTGTTTGACTCTAATTCATTGACACATATAATATTGCAAGTTATATTAAGTTTTAGAGGATTCCTTACGAAAATGTGTAAAATAGAGCAAGGAAACCAATTCTATATTTTTTGTGTAGATAACAAACCTCCCGTGGGAAAGAATAATAAGAGCTCAAATTTTATTTTTCATTTTACAGTTTTTTTATACGACGTCTTGTAATTCCTCGTAAACATAATTTAACCATTACTTTTCATTATTACTTCCAATAGATTTTACATTCCAAATAGAAAGCCATCTTCATGGTATAGATTGAAGCTCAGGAATTAAAGGCTTTAGTGCTGCCATCTCTGGCCCACTTTTGAAAATATGTATTCTATTCTTCAACTCCTCCCACACTAGCGCATTCTGAACTGAACCCATAAAAATACAACTGTTCAACCCACATATTGAAGCCTTACATTATCTTATGTTATAGGACTTCTCCCCTATATACATTCAAGAATATTTGTTTACAAGCTGTAGGTTGAATTAAGAAGGCATACAGTGTTATGAAGTGTTTTGTTACAGTTAATTTATTTTTTAATAATACAGAATAAAATCAATACATAAACCATTAAAATATACTAGTTGCTCATACTATTCATCTATGGTGTATATACAGGGTGATTGAAATAGGTGTGACCGATGTAAAGTACAATTACAATCCAAGTCCAAGTACAATCCGATAACCAATTTTGATCCAATTTGTATAGGGACCAATTTTACAGTAAGCAAACATAATGATGTTTTTTGTCTGAGTAGTATACCAATTTTGATCCAATTTGTATAGGGACCAATTTTACAATAAGCAAACATAATGATGTTTTTTGTCTGAGTAGTATACCAATTTTGATCCAATTTGTATAGGGACCAATTTTACAATAAGCAAACAATGATGTTTTTTGTCTGAGTAGTATACCAATTTTGATCCAATTTGTATATTTCCCAATTTTGAGTAATACTTCTAGTGTTTCAAAATAAACATTTTTTGAGCTAAGAAGACTCAAAATAGTTAGCGGTGAAAACTCAAAATTGTTTTTACACACTTTTCTTTAGTTTGCTTTCACGTATGTCTGTCATCAAATCTGGGAAGATCTATTTGAGACACTTCTTGTTGATAAAAATTTTGAATCTTTGTATAGATGTTGATCTCGGATGACAATACAATAATGATTCATTGTTTAGATACATGTTTATGGTAGGCAGAGTTGCGCAGTAGATACGTACGTGTAGTATACATGATATGCAGCAGTTAGTGAGAAGTACACATGCGCAGTATATAAGGTGGATAGTACAAATGCGCAGTAGGTTATCATCTTTCAAATGAGAACGCGAAGCGCGTTTACAATCTGATCGTCAACACAAATCGCAATGTCGTGCTGTGGAAACCCTTGAAGAACTTCAAGTTCGCTTAGAACGTGATCGGCAAGAGCGAAATTCTAATCTGGCAGCGTTTGAAAAGGCGTATAACAAATTTTGTGACAAAATCTGTGAAATTTGTACGAAGCGATGCTATCCCAGCCAAGATGCAACGTTGACATTAACCGGAACAAAGCCTTCCTATTTGCCCGACGAATTGAAAGATAAAAAATTGGTTTATAACTAAAAACTAGAAAATAATTTATTTTTTTTAAACCCACTTTAAAAAAAGAAGAAAAAATAAAGATTAAAAAAAACACACTTAGTACTAATTGAAACATAAATTACAAAATAAAGTGCGGGCGCTCCTAAATTTCATAAAGTTATAATTTAAAAGTTCCCACACTTTACTTTGTAATATACGTTTGAATTAATACTTTTTACTAAGTGTTTTATTTTTGGTTTTTTATCTTTATTTTTTTTTTTTTTTAGGAAAGTGGATTTTTAAAATTCTTTTGGTTTTTACTCATTACATAACTTCCTCTAATGACAGAAGCAATTAGCGATCAATTCCATCAAGTCGGCATATCAGCTGTAAGAGGAGTATTAAATATTATCCAACCACAGATTCTTCTTTCCTACAATAAAAACACATGTAGGCTTACATTTTCCACGGTGTAGAGAATGGTAAATAAATTGTGTAGACTTTCTCTTTCACCTGTTTCATAAATTATTCCTCGGCCTTTAGATGTTCTTTAACTTGGAACATTTTATGTCTCTATTAGATGATTTCATTTTACTCTCTCACATACGCAATACTGGGTGCTTCAAAAATGACTGTATTTTTTTTTTTTGTAAATTAATATAAATTTATTTAGACTACTTACAGATCTGGTTAGATCAAGTTTCGACTCACGTAGTGAGTAGTACCGAATAGCACCACCGGAAGCACTAGCGACAGTTGTATCAAAGATGGATATCTTCACTGGTCCCGAGTACGCTCGCTGCATGTTTTGGTTTGAAAAAATCATGTCTGGGACAATTATGGAACAGAATAGTAAAATCCTCCCACTAGGCCTACCACTTAAGAGTAGCATAAGTGTTTTGTTAAAAACCGGGTGTTCAGTAACCCATAAGAAATCCTCAGGGCGTCCCCGTGTGTCTGACGATATCGTACAGCAAGTGAGGTAAAGCTTTGTTGAAAGCTCTACAAAATCAACCCGGCGTGTTTCTAGCTAGTAGAACGTTCCACGTGCGACTGTTTGGTGAGTGTTGAGTAAACATTTGGATCTGAAACTGTACAGATTAACAATAGTGCAAGAACTAAAAGACACTGGTAGGGTTGTTGCGCGTGATGAGTTTTGTGCAGAAATGTTACATCAATTGGATTCAGACCAGAATTTCATCGCAAAGATGGTATTCAGTGGTGAGTTGACGATCCATTTAGTAGTAAAGTGAACACACAAACCTCTTGGGAATGAAAATCCACGACAATCCTTGGAACATGTTCCTGAATAATTACATGGTGCCTTAATTAAGAGTAAAGTTTATATCCCTGTATTTTTTCTAGAGAAAACCATCAACGGAATAGTGTATATAGAATGCTGGAACACTTTTTAATCCCACAGATTAATGAGAACGCCATATACACTTCCAGAACAAGATGGTCACCCCTCCTCTATCTCACCAAGGTCCGGGATTTTCTCAATAACCGCTTTCCAGGTACATGGCTAGGTCGAGGTGGGTCGATTGCATGGCCACCTCGATCACAGGATGTGACACATCTCGGTTTTTACTTCTGGGTTTTTGATCAAGGATAAAGTTTACAAACGACCCTTACCGGCTTCTCTCATTGAACTAAGCTAGAATCTACAACGCATTTGAATCCGTTACGCCTGACATGCTGCTGCGGATTTGGCAGGAAATCGACTTCAGATGGGATGTCTGTAAACAATGAAACTCACATTGAACCTAACCAACTATAAAGTAAAAACACTTGATGTACTTTTCTACAAAATGAGACCAAAACCAGCTCTTTATGTAGTCTGAACGAATTTACAAAGTTGTAAAGTCCTTTTTGAAGCATCCTGGGAAAGTTATGTGATGAGGTTTATAAAATGTAGCCGCCAAAGTTTTGTCCTCTTCTATAAAGACGAAAATATTATCGGACATCTTCGCTTTTAAAAGAAGAAGAATAGAGCATAAATTAGAGACCCCTCCTATCCTCCAATACTAATTCTAAGGTCGATGGTCACGAGAGACCTGACAGGAAAGATGAAAGAGAGGGAGCTAACTTAAGACTACAGGAAGGATGGTATAGGACACTCGGGCTTGCCACACTTGTACTCACTTGCTCCTAAGGGTTTAAAAATTATTTATCCTTTAGTGATTTGTGTGTAGAAATTTCATAGTTAAAATATATTTTTTAATTTTGTACTTTCCCCTTGTTGTTTAAAGGTGAAATACCTCTGGGTAATCATCGCCTTATACAAAATGAAGGGGGGGGGAGGAAATGAAGACCTCTAGGTAGAAAAAAAAATGGAGACCTCTAGTTCCTTTTTAAATAGGTTTAAAAGTGTTCATTTTGAAAGTGAATTTAAGTTGTTTGACAATTTTACGTCAATCGAATTCTTACTGCAATACGCTCATAACCTAATTGTAAGCCGTATGCAGTTCGTACTTTTCATTTACAATGTTTACGATGTAAAATTGAGTGGAGCTTGAAAATATTATTTTTACTTTCTCACATATAGAGAAAGTTAAAATCAATGTCTAGTTTTTTGCAAATAAGAAAGTATTTTGGAATGTGTGTGTCGTATGTGCAATGCGAGAACTGTTTTTATTCAATTGCATACTTTGGCTATATCTCAGAATATTTTTTCGTTTTTTCTAAAACTCAAAGTTTGGGAGTAGCTGCCATAAAAACAAATTACAAAATTACAATTTTCTCAAAATCGGCTATAACGATGTTGATCAAATTTTACTCAAACGTAGCCTGTAAGGACCCAAACAAAACGTACTGGTCGTCATCTCATCTAAAATGCAAATTCGGGAGCGTAAAAACAAAAAAAAAATCGGACATTCATTTGTTGTAAAGACGTAATTTCTCAAAATCAGCACTACCGATTTCGTTCAAATTTTATTGAAATGTGAATATTAATTACCCAAACCCTTGTATCGAATTGCAATTTAAATAATATTAGGGTTCAAGAATGATTGGTAATAACAAAAACGAAACTTCCGCCGTCCTAAAGTTCGATTTTAATCAAATACGTTTTACATTAAGAACTGTTAATGGGACAAACTCCGCAAGTTTAGGCTCTATTTAAGTACAGTATATAGTGTCTATATTTTTAAAGTCCTTGTATTTTTTTCACTTTTTAAATCTGCAATTACCGAACTGAAATCCTTTGATAACGAAGATGGTCGATTGAAAATTTTGCGTAAGCTTTGTACAGTTTATTAAGTTATAATTTCTAGATAGTAAATTTGGGACGGGGTTTAAAAACGTTACGTTAGACTTAAAAAAAAAAATCATTAAAGTTTGACTTGTACACAAGACGTCACGTGTTTCAACTTGCGTGTACTTTGAGAGGTTCTATTTAATAATACAATGTATGTAAATACCGGGATTTCACGTTCCTAGCCGCTAGCCAGTATGAAGAGGAGGCACTTGTAAGAGTTAGGCACGCGTTTAGGCTAGACAGTCTGCGTCTTCACAATCAGTAGTGTTGTTATATCCACTGGTTGGACAAGTAGTGCTGCACTGCGTTATTCGATCAATTACTTGAACAGCCTACGCTTTGACGGAGCAATTTCGACTTATTCCGATCAGAATGTGTTCATGTGGGAACTTTTGTAAATATCAGTTGATAGTGTTTATTTGAGAAAAGTTGTTAATTATTGTGAGTTCATGTTTATTGTGTTAGTGTTTTACTTTCTCCATCTATATGTAGTTATAGGAGAAAGTTTGTGTTCGTTCAAAATATCGTTGTCGCGGAAATATCGATTTTGAGATCTTGTGAGACCCAAAGAAGCGTTTTGAAAATTATGTTTGTTCTTTACATATCGAACTATTTGACAGGTTTTTATCAAATTTTGTATATCGCTATATTTTATGCATATCTCGAAATGTATTTTTATATTTTTTTGTCAATAACTCGAAATTTGGAAGTAACTGTTATAAAACCAAAACTAAAAAAAAAAATTAAAAAAATTCTCAAATGTTTTAATATAATTTAGTTAAAACTCTAGCATTAAGGACACAAACATCAAGTAAATTAAAAATACTGATTCCGGGGTTAAAAAAACAAAACAAAAATCGTCCTTGGGTTATTATAAAAGCCCCCAACTTCTCAAAATCGGGTGTACTGGTTTTGTTAAAATTTTTGAGGATATGTAAAGATGAATCACACAAACAGTATATCAAATCCAAGTTAGTGAAACAGTACTGATTCAGATGTTAAAAAACAAAACAAAAATCGTCCTTGTGCGTTTATAAAAGCCCCCAATTCCTCAAAATTGGGTCTACTGATTTTGTTAAAATTTTTGAGGGTTTGTAAAGATGAATCACACAAACAGTATATATTATCAAATCGCAAGTTAGTGAAAAAATACTGATTCAGGTGTTAAAAAACAAAACAAAATCGTCCTTGGGTTATTTTTAAAGCCCCCAATTCCTCAAAATCGGGTCTACTGATTTTGTTAAAATTTTTGAGGATATGTAGGCTAAAGATGAATCACACAAACAGTATATCAAATCGCAAGTTAGTGAAAAAATACTGATTCAGATGTTAAAAAACAAAACAAAAATCGTCCTTGGGTTATTATTAAAGCCCCCAATTTCTCAAAATCGGGTCTACTGATTTTGTTAAAATTTTTGAGGATATGTAAAGATGAATCACACAAACAGTATATCAAATCGCAAGTTAGTGAAAAAATACTAATTCAGATGTTAAAAAACAAAACAAAAATCGTCCTTGGGTTATTATAACCCCCCCTTCTCAAAATCGGGTCTACTGATTTTGTTAAAATTTTTGAGGATATGTAAAGATGAATCACAAAAACACTATATCTAATCGCAAGTTAGTGAAAAAATACTGATCCAGATGTTAAAAAACAAAACAAAATCGTCCTTGGGTTATTTTTAAAGCCCCCAATTCCTCAAAATCGGTTCTACTGATTTTGTTAAAATTTTTGAGGATATGAAAAGATGAATCACACAAACAGTATATCAAATCGCAAGTTAGTGAAAAAATACTGATTCAGATGTTAAAAAACAAAACAACAATCGTCCTTGGGTTATTATAACCCCCCCCCCCCTTCTCAAAATCGGGTCTACTGATTTTGTTAAAATTTTTGAAGATATGTAAAGATGAATCACACAAACAGTATATCAAATTCCAAGTTAGTGAAAAAAATACTGATTCAGATGTTAAAAAACAAAACAAAAATCGTCCTTGGGTTATTATTAAAGCCCCCAATTTCTCAAAATCGAGAATACTGATTTTGTTAAAATTTTTGAAGATATGTAAAGATGTATCACACAAACAGTATATCAAATTCCAAGTTAGTGAAAAAAATACTGATTCAGATGTTAATAAACAAAGCAAAATCGTCCTTGGGTTATTATTAAAGCCCCCAATTTCACAAAATCGGGTCTACTGATTTTGTTAAAAATTTTGAAGATATGTAAAGATGAATCACACAAACAGTATATCAAATTCCAAGTTAGTGAAAAAATACTGATTCAGATGTTAAAAAACAAAACAAAAAGCGTCCTTGGGTTATTATAAAAGCCCCCAATTTCTCAAAATCGGGTCTACTGATTTTGTTAAAATTTTTGAGGATATGTAAAGATGAATCACACAAACAGTATATCAAATCGCAAGTTAGTGAAAAAATACTGATTCAGATGTTAAAAAACAAAACAAAAATCGTCCTTGGGTTATAAAAGCCCCCAATTCCTCAAAACCGGGACTACTGATTTTGTTAAAATTTTTGAGGATATGTAAAAATGAATCAATCAAACAGTATGTCAAATTCCAAGTTAGTGAAAAAATACTGATTCAGATGTTAAAAAATAAAACAAAAATCGTCCTTATGTTATTATAAAAGCCCCCAATTCCTCAAAATCGGGACTACTGATTTTGTTAAAATTTTTGAGGATATGTAAAAATGAATCAATCAAACAGTAAGTCAAATTGCAATTAAGTGAAAACATACTGATTCGGGTGTTAAAAAAATAAATAGACTATTGTCTTGAGAGTTGTTATAAAACACCTCATTTCTCAAAATCAGCTGAACTGATTTTGTTAAAATTTTATGGAATATGTAAAGATGAATCACCCAAACCATTGTTATAAATCACAAGAAGAAAACATGGTTCAGAAATAGTTTTCATAAATGAAAATTAACCTTGACCCCTGTCATTAAAAATTCGATTCCAATCAAATACGATTTAGAATGAGTTGTCTGTCGTCCATACACTGGCTGTACAGATCAAACCAAGATTTTTAGACAATTTTGTATTTTACTATATTTTGCCCATATCTCGATATTTTGGTTAACCCAAATTTGGTGGTATTTGTCACTAGAGCAAAACTGAATTTTTCGTTTTTATTTTTTTAATTAATTAATTAATTTATTTTTTTATTTATTTATTTTTTTTTTATTATTTTTTTTTTATAACTATCCGTTATGTTTTTCATAAATGTCCATTACGGTTGTAATCGAATTTAGTTAATTAACCATTAATTAATATAAATGGGTCACCAAAAATGCCGTTTCAGGGGTTAAAAAAATATAAAATTTCTTTGGAACTGTTATGAAAGATCTAATTTCGCAAAATACGTTCACCTTCTTTCTCTTGTTGTTTAATGATAAACAACTTCTCTGTCTTCATCACTTAAAAAAAAAAATAAATAAAATAATAAAAAAAAGGAAAAGGAAAATAGCATAAAATGGTGACACCGAGCTCTTGAATATTCTAAAAGCCCCAGGCTTAGAAAAAACAAGAGTTGGTCAAGAAAGACCTTAATAGAAACTAAGGATCTAATCCAAGACTACATAAAGTAAAGTGTGGAACCAGCTAGGCTGCTCACACCTATACTCATTATAAGTGAGTCCCGAGGGTATCTATTTCGTTGTTGTATAAATCAGTTTTAAACTTGGTTTACCTTTAAAAGATTTTTGTGAAAAACTCTATAATATGTTGCCACTACCCAATGTAGTATTCATATAGTTTATTTGAAACTAAATATAGTATACCTATATAAACATATATACATATACCTGGTATTCCCGTCATGCAACTTGTGTTGTAGTTTACACTACGCGTTTCGAGAACAGGTTCTCATCTTCAGGTGAAATTATTTTACTCGCATGTGAGCATGTCAAACAAAAATAAAAAGTACAAGCAAACACACATACACACAAAACACAAAACAAGAGTTGACGATTGACCGCGGAAATGACAAGTTGTAGGCCTACCTACAATATAAAATTTTTATACAATTTTATTATAATGTGCAGTGCGATATTTTATGTTGTGTTTTGTGTGTATGTGTGTTTGCTTGTACTTTTTATTTTTGTTTGACGTGCTCGCATGTGAGTAAAATAATTTCACCTGAAGATGAGAACCTGTTCTCGAAACGCGTAGTGTAAACTACAACACAAGTTACTGGAATACCAGGTATATGTATATATGTTTATATAGGTATACTATATTTAGTTTCATACTATATTGCAACTGGAGACATAAACAATGAATAGTTTATTTAATCATTTGTGTCTATAAAAACTAATATATTGTTTGAGAGTAATAAATAAACACATGATTTAATTATAAATAATGTTAAACATGGTGAAAGAATAAAACCTAAGGCCATGTTCTAAATTAAAACTAGTAATCTATGAAAAGATCTTAGTGGTTAAAATAACATACACTACAAATGACAAATTAGAGTTTTCAACCTGATTCATTTCATATTTCTCATGTTCTAGGTTTATCACTTGATAAGGGGAGTTGATTCATACTCTCGAAACGTTGCGTTTTATTTTTATATTGACAAATGATCTCCGAATTAACTATATCAATAATATGAACAATTCATCACTAACCAATAATTTTAATACTTGGTTTGCCTATAGTAGGCCATGTCTTTATTATTTAAAAAAAAATAAAAAATTCTCTGGCAAAACAGCTCTTAAATGATTTTTCTGTTAGATGATGTGCGACAATAATGTTCCCATCGCCATAATTCTAACTTTTACAACCAATCTATTCCAATTATTGCTCCCAAATTTTTAACACCATGCTGGGTCAACACCATAACTTTTTAAGCCTATTAGGCGTTTGAGCTTTGAACTTCTCACACACCAACTGAGTACAATAGTGACTATAGATCTGCAACAAACTAAAGAAAAAACTTGTGTGCATTAACGAGCTTCACCTCATTATTCCCCTACTTCTCCACCTGTCCTCTGAAACAGCTTTGTCTGTCAAGTGTAGTAGGAGAGGAATGAGTTTTTCCCTTCTAAATACTTGTTCATTTATTTTTTGTAGTCCTATAGACATCCTATGCACTTGTTTATAATTTACAAGTAATAACAAAAAAAAACATAAATGATTGTAACAAATCATTTTGGAATTCAAATAAATAAATTTAAATAATGTTCTTAAAATTTATCAGTTGCTAAGGGTATGGTGTAGAAGCAAAATTTGTTGAGTGTTAGTATAATTTTACCATTTCAACTATAGAATATACAATGTATTATTCATGTATTTACGAGATGTCTGGCTTCTCTCGACTGCACATAATGTAATTTAATCTAGCAGTAAAGGCCGTAGGTTTTGTTCTGTATATCTAGTTACATCTGGCTCTTAACTTGGTGTTGTCTCATTTGTAATTAGTTTTCATTAAAGTGCCGAGTGTTGTTGATTGTTTTAAACGGACAATTTAGTCGATTATAAGTATATACTGTCGTAGGTATATTATATTATTAAAATTATTTGCTTTTATGGTTTTTAGTGTTGTCTTTTTAAACCAGTATTGTAACTTCAATATTAAATATTTTAAGTTTCAATTTTGGATAATTATTTCAATTTTAATAGTTTAAATAATTTATGAATTACATTAGAGAGTATATTTTAGAGTAGAAATAAATAATTGAGAAAGTTTATCAAACATGTTATTTTTTCCTTTCGAAGTTTATTGCCAACATTTTTCTTGTGGGAGAAAAAGTAGATATTTTGTAATACCTTTTTACTAATTTTTTAAATATTTTTCGATGATGGTAAAAGAAAGAACAGTTTTGAGGTGCATTACTAAACCATGTACAATAGAGAATAGTGCACTTATGCGACTCAGCACCTGTTGGGTTGTAGAGAATTATTGATTTGATCTTTAATAATTTTAAAATCAAAAAGTAATTTATATAGTCTCTGAATTTTCTCTAAATGTTCCTTATGGGAGAAAGTAATTGGACGGCTTTCCCTTACCATATTTTTGTAAAATTTTGATGATTTAAATTTTTTTGTAGGTTAAAACCATAATAAGGCATGTTAGTAGAGTTAACATATTTCCACCTCTAAAATGGAGGACTTTTTATATTTTTCAGTCATTAAAAAGATGATGTTAATATTATTATAAGTATACAATGTATCTTGAAATTTATGATTGAAAAGTGATTTTTGTAATAATTCAAAATTTTGTTTTAATTTGTACAAAATAATGATAGAAGGAATTTTTAAATTCAACTACGTGGATCTGCAAATAAAGGTGCTTCTAACTGTTAAAGTTCATATTAATTCAGAAAAACCAAAAATGTGTTTAATGAGAGTTTTTGTACAAAAATTGAAATATAATCAAAAAATGAAATAAATTGTTACTAAAAATAAACTATTTGTAAATTTTAAAAATAATCCAGGCTATGTTAACATAAAGACCAGATTAAAAATTATTACTAAAATCAATTTTTCGAACATAAAAAATGTGAAGATACATGAGTACTCGTGATTATATATGGTGTCTTATTTTTTATGACTTAAATATATATATATATATATATATATATATATATATATATATTTTTTTTTAATGTCTATATTTTATATATGTAAGATGGGAAACCATCATAATATAGCAAAAAATATGCAGGGTTAATTAACTAGGGCTCGAACCCCTTAAAGTAATTGCATCACGGGAAACACGGCTGTTATATCATTTTAATAACATTTAGAATGTAGTGGTCAGAGTTGAGTTGTAACTTATAATGTATGATTTTGTAATTCAAACAATTTATTAACTTCCAAAATTCTCAGTTTCAATATATTTTCTACTATTTCCAGCAAGTCAGTAACATTATAACCCTAATAAATAACAAAAATGCCTCTTCTTCACTGTCATTGAATTTAATGTGTTTTGTATGTGTCAGTTTAAAAAAAAATATTTCAATTGGAACGTATGTAGTTAATAATTAATTAATTTTGTTACACTTAAAAATTAGAAATTTGCCTATTATACAGCGTGTTACAAAAAGGTTGGGCTGGCTATGCATTTTCATATTCTATGTGTGATTCTAAGCTGAAAATGAAGAATATTTTTTTCAATTTCCACTTTGTTTAGCAGTTAGACGCCATTTTGTTTTTTACAAAAACTCACTGTAACTCTGGAAATATATAAGATATCGAGTTCAAATTTGGAATAAGCATTTTACATGATACGATTAACAAGTGTACAAAGCACAAAGAATTTATTTTTATAATTTTCAAAATGGCGGCCATTACAAATTTTTAACCTGGAATATCTTGAAAACTGTTAACTTTACAACAAATGTACAAGAGACAAAATATTTTTATTTTTTTAAATTTGTAACGTCCGCCATTTTGAAAATTATAAATATTAATTCTTTGTATTTGGTATACTTGTTAATCGTAACATGTAAAATGCTTATTCCAAATTTGAACTCAATATCTTATATATTTCCAGAGTTTCAATGAGTTTTTGTAAAAAAACAAAATGGCGTCTAGCTGCTAAACAAAGTGGAAATTGAAAAAAATGTATTCTTCATTTTCAGCTTAGAATCACACATAGAAAATGAAAATGCATAGCGAGCCCAACCTTTTTGTAACACTCTGTATATCCATTGACGTGTGTGTGTGTGTGTGTGTGTGTGTGTGTGTGTGTGTGTGTGTGTGTGTGTGTGTGTGTGTGTGTGTGTGTGTGTGTGTGTGTGTGTGTGAGTGAAATATATAAATTCGTTTTAACATATTGTGGTTTGTTGTTTTTGTATTATATTTAAGTGCCTCCTACAAATAACATCAAAGCTGATTACACTTTTATATTCTAACACTCTTAAATATAACATTAAATACAATTTATATAAACATTAAATAGACTAAATAGAGTACAATAAATAGATAAATAAAATTGAACACAAGTCATTCAATCACTAACACACAAGTCATTAAATAAAAAACGTATTTATAATATTTTTACAGTTTGAAATACTTTTTCATACAATTCTCATGGACTTTTCATTTAATCATTAAAAGAGCCTTTTCTTTTCAAATTTTTCTTCAATATGTTGTACAACTTGTAGTAGCATTTGAACTATATGGAATGGGCAGTAGTATTTCTTTTTCCATGTATAATTTGTGTTTCTGCAGATTGGCACTATTTTTGTTTTCTTTAAAGTGTATCAAAGTTACTAAATTTTTATGACCTGATTAGATCATACAATTTTTCCCAGATTTGTAATAATAAGATTTGTAATTTTCCCCAGATCCTTTCTTAGTTCCTTACAAAATCCTCGAAGAACTTCACCCATAAAACTTCAAGTCTGCCAGGCTGTTCCAACTAGGCTGGATCTCTGGCATCTGCTGTCCATTACAAGGAACAGAAACTATAGATCTCTCGATCTACCAACCCTATAATCTACCATAAGTCCTGCCTGCTCAGTGATAGTCATTATTTAACTGGAATATTTCCAAATTTAAAAGTGATGCGAAATTCCATCTCTGTGATTTTCTCTACCCATATACAGTCAACAGATTAACTATCGTCGAACTCTTCTGATGATCCGCTACCTATTCCTCATGGTGGTCTTTGACAGATCTAAGGATCTTTCATCAGTCACCCTCATAGTTAGGAAAATTTGCAACTACTATCTGCATCGTTGTTTTCCGTAAAATCTCCCGGAAAATAACCCAGATACAAGACCCCACTGAGTACACTTTAAGAACACTGTTCAGAATAAATACAAAGTATAGTAGTTAAACCTCATACCAAATGTGAACCATGGAACCGTTTATGAATATTCCTTGTCTTACATAATGACATAAATAGAATTGTAAAACCAATTTTATACCCATTATGCAATAACATAATTTCTTTTGTATGAAAAGACAATAGGTAGTAAAAACATAGCCATTCTTTTTGAAAGTAGAAAAGTAATAAAAAGAAATCTTTATTACTTTTTTTGTAAATGGATCAATTAAATAAATTTTATAGGTACAAAATATTTCAAATAAAACTGTTGGGTTCATGAGTTTTTAAGGTAATTTTCTTTTATGTACTACTTTGCTCATTGGTTTCGGTAATAAACCTTCACATTTTACCAGAATTTCATCGATGTCACTTGAGTAGATTTTACGAAATTGGTACTTTTTATAATAGCGTCCAAGTTCATTTCTAAATTTTTGATATATATATATTTTAAATTTTCATTTCCTAAACCATTTTTTGGGGGGAGATAGCGACAAGTACATTTTGTTTTGGCTTTGGTTTTGTGTGTGAGGAAGTTAGTGTAATTTTTTTACATTATTTATAATAATCTTAGGTTTAGGTTTATAAGTTAGGGACACAACAGTTAATTTAATCTTAATTTTTTTTTTTTTTGTTCTTAACTCTTGCTTTGAAATGTTGACATGATAATCAATTTTACTTTTTGTACATTTTATAAACCCAATAAATTACTAAGTGTAGTTGTACAATAATTTCTTTCTTTTTAAGTCTGTGAATACAAGTTTTAATTGGTTGAACTTAAAACAATTATAATTTTTCAGAACAAAATAACTATTCTGTAAATAATAGACTCCTTACTGTTTAGTGCGCTAAGTGACATAACAATATCCATAGATCAAGACGTAGCACTAAATAACACTACAACTATTGTACAATTGACAAAACACCACACACAGGGGAAATTATCAAAATTAATTATTCATGAGTAGTTCCTTCCATTGAGATTGCGACTTACCATTCATTGGAATCATATTGGTTGTACCCATTGACTTACATCCTAGAATGTTTACTACCTTTTCTGATAAATGGTCCTTTACTGGTCTGATAAATGGTCCCACCACTGAACGGTGTCAGTGGTTTGTGACCTAATTCATTGATGCATATATACAAATTATATAAAGTTTTAAAGGAAATTTTTAATTTTAAGAATGTTTTATGGGGAAGTTTTATAAAACTGTTCAAATTTTAATTTTCATTAAAGTGTTTTTGTACAGTTGCTGATTACAGCTCATTCACACTGATATATTTAATACTTGGGATCGTGCATTTATTCCTAGTCAGAGCATTCTCGTCTTTGCCTGGGAACCATCTAGTATCATTTTTGTGTGACCCCTATTTTAAAATTAAAAAAAAATACTTCACATTTTAGTCTGATTTTAAATAATCTTATTCCTAAATTTCATAGCTATTACTGTAGAACTCGCACAGTTGGCCTAACTACATTACAAATACACAAAAACATTCAGACAAGATAGTTGTTTTAAAACAGAACTTTGTTTCGTTTTGTGAAACATTAAAAAAATTCTTTTTAATGAATTTTTAACCATTCTCTCATTTTTATTAAATACCCTCTTACGTAAAACAGTAATAAAATCAATTATCAATATCTAATTGAGATTTAATATGGTTAGTGTTTTATGTTTAAAGAGAGATATTAAGTTAAGATTAAAGCTTGACTATAATAACTATAGTTTCTATTCTGTTTTATCACCAGAACTAAATAGTATAAGTTGACATTGTTGGTTATAGCTCAAAACCATTGACAAATGGTTGTCTCATCAGTTCCACCAGACAGCGATCTTCTGTCTTCGAGACAACTCTTGCATATGGCGCTACTATACTTGGCTATTGTCTCCTTCACTTGGTGTTTTTTTGTTCGGTGAGAAATGTCTTCGTCTTAGTTTTAAATATATAGAATGTTTTATGACAACCATTTCTATCTTCCTTTAAATACCCTACAATGTTTGGGGATAAATTTACCAATATAATGTAATCTGTGGTATATCGTATGATCAATCTTAAGTGTGCGCATTGCCAGAGGTATAAAACGATGTGGCACACCATGTCTATAAAATTACTTATAAGTACTTAGGATCTTACAAGCTTAATTTTAATTTAAACACATGTATGTGATAGCAAATTTCGAAGAAAACTCTGAATTTGTAGATAGAGTAATATAAAAACATTAAGATTGGCCATTTGAACTACTTCAACATAAAATAGTGTTTCCCTTCCTCTTCATATATAAAAATTATAAAGTAATATTGACAATTTAAAATTTATATTTTCTTCAATTTTGGTATGAATATTTATGAATAAAAATTTCGCATTACATCAAGTTATCTTTACATATGAATATGAATAGTAAGATTACAGATGGCTGCAAGGATTAGTTTCGTCCTGGTTTTGCGCATCCTTAAGCCTTAATTAGTTTTACTGTACCCTTATAAAATATACGTTTTGATGCTTCTTGTGTTTTTTGTGAAGCATCCTCTACTTGTTTGTACTTTGTACATGTTTCAGTTGTTTTCATATTGTGAGTTTTTATTTTGTATATTTCATTAGTTTGTGTGACTTGTTAATTTTAAACTGAACAAGATGTATGTGTTAATATTAATGAGTGTTTTTATGTAGCCAAGACATGGTTTTGTTAATTTGTTTATAATGTAAAGATCTTTGAATATAATAAAATATAATCGTATTTATTAATTTTAATGTCAGGATTTTGATTGTTTAAAAGTGGCTGGAAATTTAACCTTTGAGTAATGAAGGTAGATCTGAATCGATGCTGGAAGTTTAAGAACGCTGAACATGAGAAAATATTTGAAATAGATTAATCATCTATTATCAAGATCCTGATATCCAAGATTAACCTTTTATAAAACCTAATAATTTTGAGACAGGTTTTTGACACAAGAGAAATGATGTTACTAGTCTCTGTAACAACAGTGAATATTATGTTATTCACTGAAACTTTGATAAATAGCCCAAAGAAATCGCAAATAACATCATCGTATTAATGTGACATCTTTAGAAGGTCTTAGGAAAGGTTATAATGACACCTTGGTTTGAAGTTTTATTGTCCATTTTTTTCTGGAGGATGACTCTGACAGGTATCTTCAATTTTGTGAAATTTTAATAAACAAAGAAAAAGATGCAACTGAAGTCCTGCTGAAAATCCTGTGGTTAGATGAAGCTTCCTTTAAGTTGTGTAGAGTTGTATAGAAGATAACTCCATCTATGGAACAGCTATTTAATGAACCGATTATTACAGTTTGGGGTGTCCTTTATTATAATGGTGTTTATGGATTCATATTTTCATTGGAGCTGTTACTAGAGATGTCTACAAAGACATTTTGAAAGACAGTCAATTTTTACATTTGACAATGGTTTGATGCTGATGGTGCAGTATTATTCAAAAGTTACTTGGCCTGGAGTTTTTTAGAAACTGGATTGGTCACCAGAGCCTCATGATCACCTGATATTATAACACTCATGGATTTCTTCTTCTGGGTGTTTGCAAGAATAAAGTCTTCCCTTTCAACCCATGTTCAGTGAATGTTATAAAACAGTATATTGCTGAGCATTTACTGAAATTAACAATATTAAAGATCTCTGTCATTGATTTTCCAGCAGTGCTCAAGAACGTCAATCATGATGGCCATCAATTTGAGCATCTATGTTCATTGCGTCCCTTGTACATCTTTTAACTAGACTGTTATAATAAGTGTTCAATCAATAATTTTTTTTTTTAAGTATTAAATCATATATGTCAAGTTGTTAACATAAAGCTATGAGCATCTCTGTATTTAAATATTTAGTGCTTAAGCTCAAATAATAGTATTAGTAACCAATAATAATAATAATAAAATATGGATACAATAATTTACTTTTAATATCCTCAAATAATATTGTTAAGTGGATAGTGTCTCAACATTTCATTGGTGAATTCTTTTAGAATTTTAATAATTTTGGTTTTTTTATAATAGGTAGAACACAATTATTATATATCATTTTAGATTAACCAATAGTTATATTATGTTATTATTTTTCCGTAATGTATTCATACATATATTCAGAGAAATGACAAGGTTTGAAATTTTTTATAAGCATGTATGTGACAGATGTAGATTGTGGGGTTTTTCATGAATGCATGATCCTATTGAGAGTAAAACTTTCAATCAAAACTGGAGTATTCATGAAAGTGTTTATTTTTGATAAACATACTGTTATCTGCATGTAGATAATAAGTTGAATGTTTAGGAAGTCAAGCATTTGATCAATAATAGAGTTGAACTTTCCACTGGTTCATCGTGCTGATCTATATGTCAGTAACGTGTTACACTATATAATAAAGTAGGTAGTCTATCACGATATTGTGTGAGGCAAATCATGATTGACAGAGGGAATGTCTTCACTGTGCCTCAGAGGGTATCTCAGACAGATTGTCCTTAAATATAGTATGGAACAGACTTTTGTGTAGTATGTGCTAAAATGTTAGTGGACATATTGCAGTAACTGAACAGACAATGGATGCTCTCTACTTCGGCTCTTCTTCACTCCAGGATAAGATCAGTCTTTCCTCTTCTCCTATCCTTTTTTCCTCATTTGTCCTGTAGGTTGGAGTACAAAAAGCCCATTGTAGTTGAGGGTGACCAGAAGGAACCCTCTTTAGTAAACCAATATTAGAAATGAAATTGTAGGTATATTATAGATCATATTCCATGAAATTGAAGAAATTTTTTTTTCAGGTTTAGACATTTTAAATTCAACATTTTTGACATATGTTAATTTTGTTTTTATTTTTACCTGAAATTAATTGTGATTTGATGTAGTAATACTAGTATTAGTATCAAATCAGCTGACGTGGAAGAATTTGATGAAACATGTTTCAGTTAATTGAAAATTTTATGGAAGATTTTTGAAAAAGGCTGTGGTATGTGGTAAGAAATCATTACTCAAATGCTCATTTACCTTAAGAAGAGTTTGTGAATAGAATATTCCTGCATTAATAACATGTTTGTTATCTTTACTAAGTGCACAAATTAACTAAACATTAAATTGTTAGATTTAATTTTCTATTGTAAGCAATGATATGTATGTTTTGTTAAAAATGATGAACAACTATGTTAAGATTTTTTTAGTTATTTAAAAAGATATTAGTTACTATTATCATCTTCCTCCATTTTCATCAGTTACTACTTTTATTGTAAATTTAATATTTGTTATTTAAAAAATAAATGTCGAAAACAATACTAATCACTGTTTTTCCCCTCTGTGCAGAATTTCCGAAAGCGGAGAAGGAGCAGTTGTATACACTTTGGTTGATTCTGCAACAAGCGAATTACAACAACAAGCAGCTGCATCATCAGTGCCATCACAACAACATCCGCAGAATAAATCCATTCCTTTAGCTGTACCTCTTCCGTTACCTTCAGAAAGCGATGCTCCCAATACAACTTCAGCTCAGTATGTTGTACGCGCTGAACCAAAAGCTACAAAATTACACCCACAAACAGAGCCAGATCCGAATAAACAACCTGAGATTGTTTATAGTCATGAAGAACTCGTCAGCAATGAAACAGTATCCACAACACCACCTGGTGAAACTGTTACCCCACCCACTGCTCACGAGGATATACCTTCTTTCAGTGAATGGGCACAGAAGCAGCTTGAAGAAGCGGAAAAGCAAAAAGGTAATTGTTAATAATTTAGACTATAATGGAAATAATGAGTGGATTATTTAATTCCACAAAACAGCTTTAATTGCGACATATGTTTCGCCATTAGGCATTTTCAAGCAACTAAATTGAAAACAAACAAGTCTAAACCAAAAATGTGAGACAAAAGGAAAGTTTAAAAGAGTAAAGGGTAAAGGGGTTGAGAAATGACAAAAGAAAGGTCAATGATCTAACCTGTGGGATGGGAGTGGGGGTGTTTTAGAAAACAAAGGTTACATAATAGGTCTCAATAGTGGTGATGAGTTAGATGTATTTGTTCAACTCATCACCACTATTGAGACCTATTATGTAACCTTTGTTTTATTAAGTGAGGTGTCACTTAATGGGTCTTTATATTTAAAAAATTTGAGCTGCCCCCCAAAAATCCCATTTTGGGGAAATGGGCAAAGTTGTAATAGTGGTTAAAAAGTTCACTTTTATTTCCTAGAAAGGTGTTCTGAGTTTCATTTTTCTATCTTTATCCATTTAAAATTTAACAGGGTGTATCCATACTTTTGACTCACAGGTTCCTCAATGAAGTTTTACTTAATTTCAATGAGCTGCCATTTTGTAGTGGGTTGAGATAGAAAGCTCTGGTTTCCACTGTTCTTCTTCTTTAATCAAGGACTTTAAAATGAGGTGTCACTTAATGGGTCTTTATATTTAAAAATTTTGAGCTGCCCCCCAAAAATCCCATTTTGGGGAAATGGGCAAAGTTGTAATAGTGACTAAAAAGTTCACTTTTATTTCCTAGAAAGGTGTCCTGACTTTCATTTTTCTATCTTTATCCATTTAAAATTTAACAGGGTGTATCCATACTTTTGACTCACACTGTATATAATTCAACACAACACATTTCTACTGTAACAAACAACAGCCAATTGTATTTGCTGAGATTATTGTATAATTAAGTTATAAATTTTCTCACCTTTTGTTTTTAAACATTACTAATAATTAACTTTAATCCACTTTTAAATTTAAAAATATTAAACAATTTGTTGAATTTTATTTATGGTGTGGTTGACAAATTTTACCAAATAGACTCCTTATTTAATTTCCAAAATAAAAATATTAAAAGATATAAAGGATGAAATTTAAAATACACTACATTCTGCTTATATTTAAATTAATTTGTCTTGAATTCATATTTTCTGTTCATTTTCTGTTTACCTTATTTTAAGAAAGTAAAAATTTGGAATAAGTTAGAGCATTGGATTCTAATATCTGTTGTGATGTTAGAGAATCTCTATATTACTGGACACATTGTATGATTTTTTATGACTTGTTATACACCAATTTTGTCGGAATTATTGATTTATATTTCTTAACAGAATGATTCATTTTGTACTAAGAATAATATCCATAATCAACTATGAATAATCCAAGATTTTTATCCATGAATAATATCAAATCACAGGACTGATTAGATTTGAGTAGTCCCATATTACTTCTACTCTTGATTCGACGTTCACCTTTCAGTATTGGAAGTCCATAAGCAATGCAAATCAAATGGAAGTTTCAGCATTACTAGCTATAATGGAAATATCACCACTATGTTACAAGCTGGGCTGGCGTCTTCACTGAATCGGTGGAACACCCGCTTGATACCATAATGTTTACAGGTTAAGGTCGTAGTTTGGCTATCTCTCATATCACACACACTGAAGGCGAATGTGGAACTAAAAGTAGTTATAAGAACAGATAGGTTTTTAAAAAGTTTTAATTGGTAGGAGCTGTTGGTAGTTTGGTTTGAAGAAGTACTCTTGGTATAATTTCAATTCTGTCTGTCAAAGAACAGTTCAAAACATACACTGATATTCAAGTATTAATTGTCAAGTGTTTTTCAACAACATAAATGATGTAACATTGTATGCATGAGTCAACACATTTGGTCTAATGTTGAATTTCATTAAGCAAGGTCATGATGTTTCAATATGTATCTTACTACTGAGGTACAATTTGGAACTTAAGATTGTTTATTTTATTTTTAAATGTATAGAAAGGCTACACCTCATTACCAACTTATATCTCAGTGGTGATATACTAATAATTACGTCTCATTATTTACTACTCTCTGTACCGTTCTGTAATGTGTGAAATGTTGTGATTATGTAAATGCATTGTCCGTAAGTTAGATATGACGATATATATTATAAATCATATTATAAATCCCCCACCAACTCATTTTTATGGCAGAATTTTAACTATGGTTTCTTTTACAGATAACTCTAAATTAAATGTTAGGTACTCTTTGGTTTAACAGTTTTAAGACTCACGACGGGCATAGCATATAGTGCGATAAATTACCCTATGGATTTGCGACAGGAATTGCTTGCAGTTGCTTTCACATAGATTTAAATTCATTACTCCATGTTATACACGTATCTGGTAGGATTAGAAACGATAGTTTGCAGTATGAAGTTCATCTTACAGTCACTTGTGTGCTGGAGTACTAGATAAAATATTTCTGTACAGAATTTTATAACCCGTGGTGTAGGACACCATTCTTTGTGTTTAGCGTTGTAAAATAGAAAACTCCGCTCCCTTAACTGATCAAGTTTGATAGATATTGCACGATGTTTCTGATTTAAAAAATATTTATTAGTATTTTAAGGTGCATTTAGTATAAGATTATTTCGCTTTTTTATATATATTTTGATCATTTTATTGAAAAATTTATAGCCTGCGATAAATTTCTAACAAAACCACTAGTTAGAACAAGTTTTGGCTATTTTGAGCTAAAATCAGAAAACTTATACATCTAATATATGGATACATCTATAATTGAAATACTTATAATTCAATTTCTATGTTTAGATGAGAACACAACAGGTGGGGGTGGGTTGTCTTCAGGAGGAGGGTTGAAAGTTCGCAACAAGAACTATGCATCTCCTGATTGTGGGGCTAAAGTTGTAGCTGCTAACCCAGAAGCTGTGAGTGCAGGAGCTTTACTATCGTCTTCACGTGATGAATATTTGCTCAACACTTGTACATCTCGAATATGGTTCATTGTTGAACTGTGTGAGGCGATACAGCCAAGAAAGGTGAGCTTTATTCTTAATATATTCTTATTTATTTGTAAGTTTTTACGATTAATAGTTATATAATGTATAAGTAGATTATTAATTAAACAATAAGATGAGATGACATACAGTTCAGCTGTCACTCATCGGTTCTTAGAATTTTTATTTATTATTTTTCCATGTTTAGATATTTCCTTTTTAGACATTCCACGCAGGTTGTAAACTTAGGTACAGACTTTTTGTATCTGCGAGTTATTTTAGTTATTAGTTAGGAAGTAAATTTATACATTTTAAAAAGAACAATGTATTAATTAATTGTTTTTTTTTACTTAATTTAATAAAGGGGGGAAAACAAACAAAACTCGTAAATTGTAGCAATTTATTTTTGATTCCATTATGCTTTATTGTTTGTATTTAATTTTTACAAGTACTTACTTCAGTCTTTGGGTTAGTAAAATCTTTTATTTCAGTTAGGTTGGTAAAACCTAATTATAATATAATTTTTAGTATAATTATACTATCTTCATATGAATTTAAACATATGACATTACTTACACGCTATAAAAATGTTCGTAGCCTTACAATAAGGACATAATTGATGCCTCGACAAGTGAAATATTATTCATGACTATCCAATACTTGATTATTCAGTCCTAACTGTGGTGTAAATAATTTTAATTCGGATCCCCAAATTTAGTCTATAAAAGAGTTATTTTACAGTACTTTTCAATTGCAAGGTGTTATGAAATAATATACAACTATATTCACAGTGTATAGTTTTACAACACACACCATGTGCCTTTGAAATTCCTTTATTGACAAAGAGATCACCATATCTCAGTTGGATGTGCACTTCATGTTGTTTTGGGGTTAGATTCCTCTTATCAAGTCTCTTGTTCCTTTCACACTGTGGTGCAACTTTGTTGACGTCTGTACAAGAAATTTATGACTCTATTTATTAGTGAATTATTAATTTAATTTATGATCAGTTATATAAATATTATTAACAATTATGTCATTTTCTGATATAAATATCTGAAATATGTTGTTCGATATATGTAATCTTTGTTACATTCTTTAAATTAATTAAAATTAAAATTTTATAAATATTTTTGTTGTTTTATTAAACTTGCCTTTTATAATTAGGTCAAATTTATTTATTTATTTTTCAAATTTTATAAACAATAATTTAAATATGATATGAAATACTACTGATTTAACGCTATCACAAATTTCGGTGTTGATTGCAAAGGAGGTAATTTGGCCTCAACATCCCACCTTTTCAGAATTTTTACTATCCAGCCTAGCTGCCTGCCACATTGAATTGGATAGTCGCAAGTATACTGAATATTATTATGTTAATAAAAAATGGTTGTTTCTATTCCTTGTGTAATAATAACCTAATGTAATATAACTTGTATGTTATATAATTATTTTGATTACTCTAATTTAAAAGTCACACGATGTCGTGTCAATCTGATATTTAAGATGTTAGATTTACTTATTTATTTGCAACACTACTAAAAAGGAACAACTTATGATTATTACTCATAAACAACACCGTTTACCTGGATAAAACAATCTCTTTCTTTTAATTTTTAAAAGAACAAAATTACTATAGCAATAAAACATATACATGAAATTTATACTTACTATCTAGAAAAACCATTTACTCTCCATTCATTCCTTAAGATTAATTTATTTAGCATAGACAATTTTTTTAAATTACAAATTTACTTTATTTTAACTCTTGTTAAAATCTTCAAATTATCAGTTCCTTTTTGTTTATTATATTTCTTTACACATTTATTTAATACTTTAAATTATTATTAACATTGATCATCTTTCTATTTAATCTCGGCTAGCTCAGTTCTTTACAATTAATTTTAAAAAAAAACAACAAAATCTTAATCTCGGGTCTTGGTTTTTTTTGAATGGCTCAATCGAAAGTGAAATCAATTCTAGGTGAATTTAATAATTAACAATTAATTGGTTTTGTACTTATCAAATCTGCTGGTCCTTCTTGCTCGGTCAGTTAGCACTTTACACTCCACCTAACTTTAATTTATCTTTTTATTAAACAAAAAACACAAAACACCACACTGCTTAAACACTTTTCGTTGGTATTTAACGTTGTCTCTCCTTCCCAGATGCCGTTCCAAATAGGCCTCTTCTTCCTCGAAATCGTCCCAAATCTGTCTCTCCTTCCTTGTAGTCGTTCCAAAATTACAGCACCTGTTCTACGATGATTGGTCCCTCCTTCCTCTGGTGAATTTAAACTCCTTTTCCAAATCTGTCTTTTTATTAAGAACTCCACAAACTCCAAATCTAATTTCCTTTACTAATTCAAACTTACTTTACTTCAATTCAACTTTACTTTCAACTTATCAAAAACCTTTCAATATTAAGAGACTTCTTGTCCCTTACTCGCTGAAAAAAACTATTCTTTTGTACACAGCGTACTCTAGCTGTGTCCGCGACCTTCCGTCGTGGCGACTCTGGTAAGACTCCCCTAACAAACGATTTTCTAATGTTCCTTCTCTAAAAAACTGTTTTTCGCGCCCTGTTCGCTGATTTGTCGATTTCTACCAACTTTCTCTGCTTACGACTTTCGCAATTCCTACTGGTTGTTTTTGAATTCTGCCGTTGTGTTTTTTAAGTTTGGAGCGTCTCCGATTGGCCGACCTACTTTCTACTTGCGTTTTTCTAAAATACCGTTATAATGCTGCTTTCCCTTGATTTCTATTTTTTTTCTAGTAAAAACTCTGCTACCCTAAGAATTCCGTTATGTACACACGTGTTGGCCTCAAGGTTCTTGAAATCTTAGTGCTATTGTAGCCTAGCACGTACAATTTTTATTACAGGCGGCATCTGCCGTTTTCTCTTCATTTGTTTCTTAACATGGTTCTATATTTATTCTTTTATTCAAGTTATATTTTAATTTATTTATTTTTAGATTTCATGATTGATGATTTTATTTAGTTTAATTTAATTGATATCATGATATCGTTACAGTAAATATCAATAAATACTTTGATTTAAAAACAACTTTATAAGAATCTCTATAAATATTTTATTTTATGCACTTAGATTGAACTGGCTAACTTTGAACTCTTCTCATCATCTCCACGAGACTTCACAGTATCATTGAGCGATAGGTTTCCAACTCGTGATTGGACTAGTGCTGGAGCATTTACCGCACAGGATGAACGTAACATTCAAGCATTCAACTTACAACGTTCAGACTTCTTTGGAAAATATGTCAAAGTTGAGATTCATTCCCACTATGGTTCAGAACATTATTGCCCAGTTTCACTTTTTCGAATGTATGGCACAAGCGAGTTTGAGGTAAGAATTTAGATTATATTAGGCTATTCCAAACGGTTTATGTATCTTCATTTTCCATATCACGTCAATAATGTGTATTTGGAAATAAATAATATAACTGGGAAACAGTGATTGATAAATGCACTTTTCTAATAGGTTTAATTCTCTCAAGAGCTCCATTATAGTGACTATTTGTGTGTCAATACTAAGGTACTCTTGCTGGATTTACACCTTAGTTCATATAGTCTTAGGTTAGATCCCTTTAATTCACTTTCCTATTCGATTGACCAACTCTTGTTCTCTTCTGACTCTAACGCTATTACTCTATTCATAGTATAAGTATTGTATGGTCTTCTTCTTCTTTTTAAGATGATGATGATCAAAAGGTTTTTGGTTTTTTGCCTTTAAAACAAAACAAAAATGATAACATTAATTCATCATCAATGGGAGTAATTTTGTAAGTAAGAACCATTTTGTTACAGATCATAGAAAACATAATTAAATAACACAATTTTAACTGGCATTTCAAACTATAACATTTCTTTATTTTTATATATAATCTGGAGATCTAAGCACTTGTATTTTGTCCCTTTCTTCATAGAAGTCATCCGCCTATTTATCATACAATCCACTATTGATTTTTTAAATTCATCATTATTTGCCACTCACTTCCCTTCCAAAAGTTTCTTCAAGGTTATTGTACTGGAGCTAAACAGAAACAATGTCATAAATTTTATGTCATGAAACTTATGAGAAAGTCATTCAGTTCATCAATAGTGAAAACTCTATTTCATGAATATGCTTATCAACTTTATTTATGTAGTCCTCAGTGATGACAGTTGGATGTCTGGGTTGTTACTCTTCATAAACACTAGTTATTCCTTCATTAAACATCCTACACCATTTATGTATATTATATTCTTTATAATCTTATGTAGAATTATAAAGTCTATTCGCTTTTTACGAATTGCTGATAATATATATATTAGTTACCTTTATCAGTAGTCGGAGCAATTCTTTTTATTTTGTAGAAACACTACAGCGCTGTTTCGCCGTTCACGGCCGGCTTATATATTTATGTATATTTCCCTCGTCCATAACACCTTTTCCATATTCTTCCACAAGTTGTCAATTCATTTTAGCAGGATGAATATGTTTTACATAAAAAAATCTAATCAAACAAACCATTTCTCTATCGGTGAAATAAGTTATTGAGATTGAGTTTTAGAGTGTAACTTAAACAACAAACTAACAGATACTTGAAACAGACTGCCAATGTTGTGGGAACCTGTAGAGAATGTTTAAATGTCCCTTTTAAACTATTTTGATCTACACTTACGTCGTTGCAATGCAAAGTATATTGAATAAGTTATATTTACACATTGATATCATAGACAACTAACAAATGTTTATAATTTTGTTACTAGTATTGTAAAAAAGACTAGCAATGAAACCAAGGTGAGAATGACACCAATAGAGGTCTCATACTCGTTCATTCCTATAATACAGATATATGCAATGTAATAAATCCATCCTTCAATCAAGAAGTAGTGTATATGTAATCCTTTTTCGCCTTGAGGTTGCAAAACCACATATATCCTTTCTCCACTGTGATCCAAAATTTATCACTTGTTGAGTATACAGTATGTATATAAAGTTGAATTCCTCTCTAAGCTCCATAAGAAAGCCATGAGAATCTTGAGATTTGCACTTCTAAAAACTTTAGGTTTACAAATGACCTTCCAACTACACAGAGTTAAAAACACTCACACAAGAGATGCACTCCCGTTATTGTATTTCTTCCGTAGAAGTAACTCTGACAGATAACTCGTTTCAACAACTCCATTCTTGACTAGGTTTTATCTTATTGGCGAAGTTCAGTTAACAGACATGTTGCACACTGTAAATCTTGACAAAATCTCTATTTTTTTTAAAACTGGAATATGTTATAACCATCACTTTTTTTTTTATGACACATGATCACTTTATAGTTATTACCTCTTGTTTCTGATGATCGTCCACTTATTCACAATGAGTCTAATTTTGCACTTCAATGAAAACGTTCTTTCATTTTTTCAAAGGTAGAGAAATAGGCAACTATATCTGAACTGTTAGAATGTCTTTCTCCCACAAATCCCAAGTTGGCACTCTGCCAAAGTTTCAGTGACAAACTTATGGACAAGATCTATTAAACAGCCCTTTTATCAGTTCAGTCCATGAAATAAAACGGTAGCTTTACTGTAAATCCATGGAATTTGTGTTTATTAGATCTTCTCTGCCTCAGAATAATTCTTTCAGAGAATTCCAATTCATTCTTTGGGTGAGTTTCCGTAGTCTTAAAAGAGAATACCCATTCTAATACCCCCACAGCTTAGTTATAGGCCGCCTGTCTTGTAAACTTATGGTTTTGAACCGAGGACTCAACAACTATTCATTTCCAGAAATTTTTAACATTTAATTTCAGAAAGAGTTTATAGGACATAATAATTGTTATATTTGTTAGTTACTTGTTACATTTAAATAATACAAAGTTGTTATTTATGTTTAGTTTTATGTTATAGTTTAATAGCACACTGTTAATAGTTAATAGTTTAGTTGTGTCCTATTAAAAAAAGTTATTTAACTACAGGGTTATCATAAAAGAAAGGTGGGGTTTCATTAATTCATACGAAGACAGTAGAGAAATTTTGTGATGTATAGGTATCGCTGATAGCCTATAACTCAAATATTGTTTATGCTGATGACCGACGGTACTTTATAGAATTTCATGTTATACAAATAAAACACACAAATTCTTTTGGTAAATTCTACATTTATTGGTCTAACCGACCATGGTTTCACAAGTTAAGGCATTGACAAGGCTTATATAAAGACTAAATATCCTAAGAAGAATTGTACACACCTTTGTACACTCTTTGTGATGGGACTTGTGGGCTTGGTCTCTTGTGGGCCTTAGTCTTTGTATAAGCCTTGTCAATGCCGTAACTGGCGAAACCATGGTCTGTTAGACCAATCAATATAGAATTTGTTTGTGTTTTATTTGTATAACTCAAAAGTTTGTCATTTTTTTAACAGCTGTTTTAACCTCAAAATTAGTTCTTGCATTGCTGTAGTAGTATGTTTTGTGTTTTCTGGAGTGTTCTGTGTGGAGTGTGTTATAATGTTCTCTAATAAAGAAAAAGCAAAGTGTGTTTTGTTGCTGGCTGAATTTAAGTCTGTAATTTCCAACCCCATGAAAATAACTTTGTTTCAAACAATTTGAAGAAACTGGATTAGTTTAAAAGCAGAAATCATCTGGCGGGTTAAGTGTATCAGACGAAAAAGTTGAACTTATTAGACAATTTGCAATCAGAAGTCAAATACCTCGACGAAGCCTAGTGTTAGGTATTCCAAAAAGAACAATCCACAAAGTTTTACACAAAAGACTGAAATTACACGTATATAAAATCCAGCTATTTGTAGGAATTAAAACCTGATGACAGTGCAAAAGTTTTAATTTCGCTGTTGAAATGTTGAACAAGATTAATGAAAACTAATCATTTTTAGATATATTTTTGTCAGTTGAAGCTACATTCCATATCAATAGGGTCTGTCTTCTTTGCTGAAAAGACCATTAATGGAATTGTGTATCTCAATATGTTAATCAATTATTGTTTTCTTCAGCTGGATGAACTCGAAAACATTCAACAACTTCATTTCTAACAAGATGGCACATCCCCACACTTTAGTGCATTTGTCACAGACACTTTTAATGAAAAGTTTGGACATCGATGGATAGGCCGGCAACGACCTATAGGCTGGCCTCCAAGGAGTCCAGACCTGACACGTAGCGATTTCTTCTTGTGGGGCTACATCAAAAATATTGTTTATCGAGAAAAATTTGTGACCTAAATCACATAAGGAACAGGATTATTGAAGCAATGACAACCTTTAACAAACGTTAACTAACGTTTGGGCAGAACTTGATTATCGATTGGACATTTACCAAGTGAATAATGGCGCACATATTGAAATTTATTAGTTATGTAATAAAACTGTTTCAGATGACGATTTAGATAAACAAACAACATCAGCTGTAAGAAATTCTGTTTTCATTTAAATCATGTTCAAAACCCCCACCATTCTTTTATGATAACACTGTATATGAAAAATATTATTTATATAAATTTAATCTCATGTTATTTTCTGTCGCATTAATAGAATTTTCTTTTAAACCTTTATTATTAAGGTATTTATACCTATTCAAATATTTATAACTAAAGATAAAATTTATTTTAATTTACAAATCATTATTATAAAATCAGGTGTTGGACGAGGTACATCACGCATCGACAGTCATAGACGATGATGATGATGACGATGATGAAGTGTTGGCCAGTGAAGGTGGTGATGCACCTAAAAACCTATTTGGCAGCGCAAGAGATGCAGTACTCAGTATTGTTAAGAAAGCAGCAGAAGCTTTGGCCAAGACTCCAAATGATCCAGCTCACAAAGATCTAACTTCTGCGGATGATAATATTACTGAACCAAAAGTTGAAGAGCTCTGTATGACTCCTTGTTACATTGTTGTGTGTGATAATTGCTCAGATCAGCTCTATTACAAGTATGTGTTACAAGATATTTATTGTTGTAATTAGGAAATAAATAAAAATCTAGCCCAGGGAATCGATTCATAATAACGTCCAAACAAAACCTGAAAAGGAAAAAAAAAAAGAAGTTGTTGCTAGAGTTGTTATAAAATACCAAAGAGTATTATAAAGTTGTAGATAATTCAGTTAAAAGAAATTTTACTTGTGTCATTTTTTTATTGTATAGTTTTCTTGTATATTTTATTAGGTATAGCTGTTTGAAAAAAAGTAAAAAAATGGGTTAGCTAAAAAAGTTGTAAAACAACATTTATAAGAAATCATGAAGGTGTAAAATTAAAATACAACACTTTATCCCTTCTGTGACTTTTTAGAGAGAAAAAAAATTGGTATTCAGGAAAAACTTTAAGCGTAAAAATGCATGTAAAAGCTTTTTTAACAGAAAACTTCATAAGTTTTACAAGACAGTTTTTGTATCTTCAAATTTTGTTTAAACACTTATTTCCGACCTTATATATAACATAATATAATTTTAATAGATTTTTAGAAAACCTTATTCACATACCCTTAAAATTGGCCAGTTTCAAGAGTTTTTTCTAGAAATATCCATTTTTTCGAAAATCCTTTAAAAAATAACGTCTTGTACTTTGATTTTACATTTCTGATTTTTTTTTTTTTTTTTTTTTTTTTTTTACAATGCATTATTTTTTCTTTGGACTTTTTCAAACAGCTAAATCTGCAAAATAAGCATTTTTTAAAACAAAATATTAAGATTAATTTTTTTTTATTTTTGACTAAATTATTCAAAACAAAATTTGCAGGTCTGTTTTTCACTCTTTGGTAAATAACTTTATTGTTTATAACAATGATAAATAGTTGCGCATCAACATTATTTGGAGGATTTTGTCTACAAATTAATACGAAGCAATACTCCAAGTAAAATTTTATTTCAGTCACTCCTAGAGACTTCTATAGTTTGACTCTATAAATTGATAATTTGAATGGTTTTATTGCAAGTCTGTTCTATCTCTATTTTTTTTAAAGGATTTTGATCTTTATAAATTTAATATAATTCTCATGTTTGTATTTAATTCGCTATGGAATTTCTGTGGCATTTCTTAGAAAATTGGCGATTTTAATGATTGAAGTGTCAAATTAAACAGTATTACCTGACGATTTGCAGAAAATTATTAATTTTCCTTGTAAACCCTTAATTTGTAATAAATTTATTATTTAAATAGAAAGCCTGTTATGGGTAAATAACATGATTCACAAACAAAACAATTTGAAACAGCTGTTTAAAATTCTTAATTTCGTTTGATTTTGTTTTGTTTGAGAATTTATAATAGCTGTTTTAAATTATTTTTAGGCTAACTTTCAAAACTTTTTAAATCCACAACTGGAAAATAATAGTATTTTTAAAATTACTAATTTAATAATAACCCTATTTCAATTGTTCCAGAGTACATCATCTGTTGAGCTGCCATGCAAATTATTTAGAAGCTTTATTGCAGTCAGACTTTTTACGACACACTTTGATCAATAGTGATGTGTGTTCTGGACTAGGTCTGGATCTAAGAAGTGGAGCACCTTATCCTGAAAAGCCTTCAGTTATCAGTAGTAAACCTAAAGCTATTGACTATCTAAAGTCTTTGCTTCTTCCAGAATCTTTAGCTGCTCTGTGTAATATCCTTGCTGTAAGTTGATATTAGCCTTAGTAAACTCTATGTGTATAAGTATAAAGTGTGATTATAAAATAACAAGAGTGATATAGATTTTATTCAGCAAACATAATGAAAATATTATCTCCTTTACAATCCCAACACCACTCCATGCTATTCTTCCGCTGATGGAAACAATGTTGCAGATCATTTTATGATAGCTCTTCATGAAGTCCATTGTTTTTGCTTTTACTATATTTAAGAACTCAAAAATAGATTCCTTTTAATGCAGATTTGATCTTTAGAAACAAAAACATTACATGGAGTCAGTTGATACTAGTGGATGTTCCAACATGGATATTCTGCATTTTCCTTAAAACATCTCGACAAACAGTGAGTTAGTGAATAATCCTTGAGACATTCTCCACTTTTCAGATCTTCTCATCGATTCACAAAGTGCTGTCTAGACCTTATGGTAGACGAGATGAAGTTTCAGCTTCAGGTACTCAGTCATTGTGAACAATCTTTTGGATATATCAATCATCGTTGGTTTGAATTTAGACTTGCTCATTCATTCAATGTCTTTTGTTGGTACACTCAGAATTCATTCTTAATTTCCTTAAGATTATCTAGCATGTTGTATGTCCTGCAATAGTATTTGATATCATAGTGTGCTGAAATTCACAATATTAATTAATAATTCCTCTAACCATAATAATTACAGAAATGAAACTTAAAATTACCATAATTGGGATGTTTATTATTTCGTTTATTCCCTTAATTTCCTATTAGCTTGAAGGCTGATACATCTCTGTAGTAGAAAGGATGGTAAACCATAATTTATGTTAGATTATATTTAGATGTTAGTTCACATTCTCATAGTGATAACTATGTTATTGGAATTTACATCAGAGTATTTAAGACTTAATTTTAATAATAATTTTAGTTATAGGAATTATCAAATAATATTGAATATTTTATATCATTCCCATGTTTGTAACTTATCACAGTCTAGAAAATTGAAATCTGCTCTACTTTATTCCCATATATTTTAATATTGAAAAGTATACAGAATACTTTCCTTAAAATTTGTACACAATATAGATTTTAAAAAGTATACTTTTCATTTTACAGATTGGTCAGAAGAAAGTCGTACTGAACATGAGTTATGAACAACCACAAGAAATTAACCAAACACAAACTGTGACAAATAATATATTAGAAGGTGTTTTACTGGAACCAGCATCTACGTGTAGTATTGACACTAGCTCTCCTGCATCAGAACCAAGTACACCGGATCTTGTATCAAGTATCCCGTCAGTAAGCACCAATGCAGGACATGTACCAACAGGACAGATTAAACCTACCAAAACACTTACCAAAGAACAACATCTATCAGCTCCTATGGAGTCACCTAATGTTAGGAATGGAACTGTCACTGAAAATAATGTTACTGTTGTGAAACCAGTACCTGTTCAATCAACAGTGACAATCGAATTTAACGATAGCAAAGGTATTTAGTTTTTTCTTATAACTAAACAATATACAAGGTTGTCCCAAAAGTAAGCGTACTGATATTTTATTTAAATGTATATTAGACTCATCTGAAATTACAAGTTATATCCTTCAAAGTATGACCCTTGAAAATTTACGTAGTGTTTCTAAAATTCTTTCTGATGATAGTAGCAGTAGTGGAAATCATTTACTGTGAATGTTCCTAGCTAACTCATCAGTTCCAATTTTTTGTGTTTTCCACAGTCCCAAAATGATGACTCTTTAACTTTGTTTTCAATTTAGGGATGAGGTGTGAATGTATTTCTTCGCTAGATATTCTCTAACTGAAAATTTTGTATGAACTTGCAAGTTATCTTGTTGTGGCACCTAATCTCCCTGCAATGTCCTTTTGGACTCACTGAATCCGTTTTTGAATTCCAAGAATTTTTTCTAGAAGATGTACCTATCTGTTCTACCTGTCTGTTCTGGAGGCCAAAATTCTTTATGAACAATACACAGTTGTGCTCAAAAAAATAATATAATCACTGCCATGGATACTTTCTTCGGATGAGGGGAATTTTGTGTGTGACGATCCTCATTTTCCTACTTTGTCTTTGGAATTCACTTGACCAGCCACGATTCATCTTCTGTTATTTCTTTATTAAAAAATTTTGGTTCAATTTTTAGCACATCTTGACAAATTTATAACTAAAAGTTACTTAATGACTTCACCCACCTTATACGTTGAAGAAAATTTAAAGTCCACAGGAAATTGTAGTCAAATGTATTAAAAACTATTATTTGAAGGAAACCTTTACGTCATACGCAAAACGCAAACTCAATACAAAATCCTGTACACAACAATTTACACACGACGTTACGCGGAGAAATAAAACACTTCACATCCTCATGTGTTAATCCTACCGAAATCACAGATGTTTTGGTTTGTATTTATATATGAAGGTTTCCTTCAAATAATAGTTTTTAATACAATTGACTACAATTCCCTGTGGACTTTCAATTTTCTTCTACGTATATGGTGGGTGAAGTCATTAAGTAACTTTTAATATTAAAATTTACCTCACCTATAATGTCTTACAAGGTTTAAATTTATAACGGGTTTGTTTTTGCAAGTGTTTGGGTTCTAGTTTTGCATAATTTTTTTGGATGTGCAAATGGTCTGTTAGAATTCAACAAACTGTATTTTTTATACAAGCCCATTTTTTTGTATTTATCGTTGGACTTAATCAACGATTTTTCGCCATTACAGCATGCACAACTTCCTCATTTTGATAATTTGTTGATGAGATTGGTATTCCAGAACGAAGTTCGTCTTTAACATTTTCTACGCCCTCTATGAATTCTTTGTATCACTTCAAAACCATAGTTCTTAATAGAATAGCATCTACATAAACTTTGGTTAAATAATCAAAAGTCTTGGTGGCAGATTTGTTGAGTTCCACACAAAATTTCATAGTGTGCTTTTGTTCAATATTTTTCCGCATCGAAAATATTATGGTGTTATAAAACATGACAATACACAAACGGCAACAGCTCACCATTCGGCTCAATTGATCAAGTTGAAACAGTGATGTACTTGTAATGCGTGATGCGTTATATTTTATTAAAAACCACATTGGGCGTTATTTGTAACGTGATGAGTTACAAAAATATTTATTTCTTTTAATTTAACTTAGGTTCAAACACTTTTATGAAAAATTTGACTCTGCTGTACTTTAACATTTGCAAACTCTGATAACTCCCAACAAAATAGGTGTTCTTAAATAATTTTTTTAGAATCTCATTTTTTGTAATAGTGCAGTATGTATTTGATGATCAAAACAAAGAAACATCTTAACCTAAAAAATCTTATATTGTATTTTTACGTTAGAAGAAAAAACTTGTATTTCTTAAACTATACATTTAGTATTTAACACAATACAAACAAAATATTATCGTTTATAAAAAATGTTATTTATCGTGATATTTTCACCCTTACATTGTCCAAGTTTCTCAGTTTCGCATTATAGAAAACCCACTTTACTTACTTCTCTGATTGATATGAAAAGATATTGAAGTTTATTTATTTATATTATCCTCTCATATTATTGATTATTGTTCACTTTAACTCACGTGAGATTTCTTTGTGAAAAAACTTAAACTTTTTACATGTTATTTAAATACTGTTCACTCCAGACATAACATACGTCTATTCTTTACTGAAGACAAGACGAGACTACTCATGGGAGCCTGTCTCTAACAATAAGTTAAATTCTGGGAATCATAGCTTTATTACCACATATGGAGGTGTCTCACTCCTCTTAACTACATCACGCTATATTAAGTCCCATCATTCTTCTAGAATATTCCTTTTCTGCTTGTTTCTCACACAAATGTTTTTACCGAAAGTTCACTTTATTAAATATTACGTTTTCACAATTATAAAATATAACTGTCTTTATACCTAAATTCAATTATTATTACATTAATATTACATTGTTATTATTTAAATTAAATTATGATTATTTTTGAATTAAATTATTATTTAAGGATAATATAAAGCAATAAAGCTTAAAGTTTCAAAATATTTTAATATATAAATGAGCTACAATTGTTTCGCCTTGCGGCATTATCAGTCAATCATCAGTTGCCCAATGATGCCGCAAGGCGAAACAATTTTGCTTTATTTTATCCTTGAACATGGAATTTCAACAAGAAATATCTGCTGTTATATTAAAATTAAAAAATTAAATTATTATTTATTAATATATTACTGGTTGGAAGCTGTTCCATGCTTACAGTAGCCAAAATCATTACCAAATTGTATATATATGTCAACTACATTGTCAAGTTGTACATAGGAAAATCGGAACACTTCCTTTTGGAACAAACCTTGTAGATGTAGCCTTCAAAATTTTAATATTAATAAACATTATTTCAGCCTAGAATTTGTAAATTAAAATAATAAATAATATGTGCATTTGTAGTTTTAATAATTTAATGGATGTACAAATTTGTATTATTATTATAATTTTTTTTTTCTGTTTTAAGAACTAAACCAAGAAAGTATTCCCATAGTGATGGAGAATATTGCAATCTTAGACGTAGTAGATGAAACTACAGTTGATCCTTTGTCGTTGGACTCACTTTTTTCTGAACTTGAGAAAGCTGTGGTCCCAAATCTTCCTGTCCCTGCAACTGTCTCACCACCTCAGAAAGAATCAGTTTTCGTTCGTTTAGCTAATCGTATCAAGGTAATATATTATGCAAATAACTTTATACAATAAATTCAATAGTTATGAAGTTTAATTTATTAAGTGAGTATGTTTATTGACATTATCACATACAGAATATTAAAACTTCTTGTAACTATACAGTATTAACATGCAGTATTTTTTTTCCTTTGATGGTGGAATTTTTTGGACTAATATGCAGGACATGTCTTTAAAAGTTCATCAAGATAATGTTTTAGACCATATCTTCAAGCATACAACTCCTGGTTTGGCCTGAGGTTGTAGCTTGATTTTTATAGTCCAATTGTACTAAGCTTATGTAATTCTAAGAAGTTTTAGAATTATGAATGATGGTAGAAAGTAAATCATCATCTTGTTTGAAAAAGTGTTTGTTGTAAATTTACCTGAGGCCTGCATATTTAAAAGGAGAGTAACTAATGAAGCTTTTATTTAAATGTTACCTAAAATTAAACATTTTAATCATCATAATAACTTGGTTATTTTCTATAATTGTTACAGTCTATTAATACAATAAAACTTTTAACTTTGATTTATTCAGAATTCAAAAACAAGCCATAGATTGGTTCAGAAATTGACCTTCAAATCAAGTTAAACTCTATAGTTAAACTTCAAACAAATATTTGGTCATACTAACCCTTGTTTATACCTGCTTTTCTAAAGTGTTTCAAGTTCAGTTTAATTTTGAAATTTATTCATCACACATCCCTACTTTACAACTAATATTTTTCTTTGAATTTGTATTTTCTCTTAATTTTCTTCAGGCTTTAGAACGTAACATGTCTTTAAGTGGGCAATATTTGGAAGAGTTATCTCGAAGGTACAAGAGACAAGTAGAAGAAATGCAGAAGGCTTTAGTAGCTGCTGTAGAAGAACGTAAACGCGGAGAAGAACGAGAGGAAAGAACAGGGGAACAGTTGGTACAGCTTTCTGAAAAAGTAGCTTCATTGACTATTGCTGTTGAAAATTTATTAAACGAACGAGATAGTTGGCAACATAAAGTAAGTATAGGTTACATTAAATTAATTTTTTTAAACTTGTTTGTGTTATTTGAATCAAAATAAAATAAATTTCTAATAATAACTTTGTGAGAATAATAAATAGAAACTATTCAAGACAGTCTTTGACTTGATCTAATTTAAATTATTTCTAGAACCAAACTCATATGTTTTGTCTGTTAATAGGCTTCATTATTGGGTCAACATGGAGTGATTATAGTTGTGGAAGTATTAGTATTTGCTTTAGTCTTGTATGCTTGTCGTTGGCTACCAAATGTTGAAGTTTCAAGGAGGAAATTCAGTGTAGCGTGGCAGCGTGCTGCAGTTCCTGAGAGACGTAAGTCTGTTGATGATACTGTAGGTAATGCAAAGCAGAGGTTGAAGAAAAGACGCCCTAGTGAAGAAGCATTAAAGATATCAGGTAAACTTTTACTGATTTTGTGATGTAATAGAATGATAAATAATAAATTATAACTAAATTTATTATAGAGAGTGATTTAAAAGTCACTTCACAATATATCATATCACAATATATTAATAGTTATATTTATTATATTCATTTGCAGTTGTTCCAAAGAATAGCAACTTATTGTTTTTTTTTTTTTTTTTTTGTCAAACTTTTTCCTATCTGAATTAATGGATCCTAAGCCACTCTCTCTTATAGTTTATTAGATAAATTAATATTTATGAATGCCTCTTGAACGGAACACTGTAGTTGTTCGATTGTTTTCAGTTTTTATCTGACCTCACAAAAGAAGTCAATTGGTGTCATATTAGATAAACTTGGTGGCATTCAAATGCTTGCATGTCTTCCAATTACTTGATTTTGAAATTTTTGTCCATGTACACATGAACAGCTATAACATAATGCGGTGGGGGACCATCAATTTTAGGTTAAATTCTAACCTAAAATTTAATTATTTACTAGTGTATATTTATTAGATGACTAGTTCTCTGGTATGGAATGCATTGGTCTTTGCAGACCAATAAACTAATAAAATGAAATACAGTATGTAATATTGAACATTGTTTCATATCGTTGTTCTTTATTCTGTAATAGTTCTTTATAGTAATTCTTTGTTCCATAATAATTTCTACAGAATTGAAGTTTACAAGGTGGCTACTGTTATCATGTAACTCTTTAAAAAATCCTTTGACTTAAAATACTGTTCCAGTGACACTAATTTATGTTGATAGGTGCAACACATCAAGAGTTATTAATTCATGATGCCAATCATAAAACATCTAAAGGAGAAAACCGACGAAGGAGACGGAAAAGAAAAGAGTTGGCAATGAAAGGAACGACAGAAATGAATGGAGTAGATCTGAGGGACCTAGATGAGCGACCATTGCTTGAAAGAAATTCAACTGAAAACGTCGCCGCATGGTGGGAAGAAGATGTTTTTCAAAATCCCCCAGCGCCACCTTTGAAAAGTGAATTGGATAAAGTGTTACCGCCAGTGTATATTCAAACAGCTTTGTCACAGAGACAAGATAGATTTAGCAGATCAACAAGTTCGGATCTACAAGTGGATCATACGAAAGAACAGAAAACTACATTCCTACCTGTAAAAAAACCTGGACCTTTTAAAAAAATTGTTAAAAAGTTTTTTTGAATTAGATAGAAAAGTGAACGTTTAACAAATTATAGTGATAATATTTATTTAGTTTTAATTTAAAAATTAAATTGTTACAATTAAATTTTAAGGTCTAGGAAAATATTTACTTGATGTATACTACATCACATAACCTTATTTTGACATATGTATTTTGATCAGAGAGATGTATAGGAAAACTAGATTGATATTTTTGTTATTCCAGCAAAAGTTTTAAGTTCTAAAGTAATTTTATTATTTTGTCTATTATTGACTATTTATTAACCTGCTTAACAGACATTTTATGACAAATTTAACAGATGTAACCTTTATACAATGAAAGTGAATTATTTGAATGATTTTATATATATATATTTTGTGATATATATTTATTATTTAGGTATATATGAAATTAAAAACTAAATCTTTTACTAAGACATAATGTATTACTTCTATGTTAATATTGTTTGTAGAATTTTTTTGATGAATTTATTATGTGGAACTTTCCCCTCAATTATTCATATTTCAGCATGTACATTATGCATATGCATATTTCAGAGATTTCATTGCAAGTTGTAAAATCTAACCTTTATAAAATTAAAGGGGATTATTTAAGCATATTTTTATATATATATTTACAAGTTATATTTGCTGTTTATAATATTTTATTAGTCTATATGAATTTACTATATACTAACTTGCATTAAAGAAATCAGATATATATATTTCTTCCATTTTATATTTATTATTTAAATTATATTAATTAATTAAGGATTTTTTCTTGATGGATTGAGATCTATATTATTTTCAATTTTATTTTTGAAATAATATATAATATTCAGAGTTGCTACTGGCAGGGACAACTTGGCAAAGTCGGGGGAATATTTTCTCACATATATCTAGTATAGAGAAAGTTATGTGAAGGATCAAGAAATGACTGTCGAGTTTTTTACAGTTATATTTGCTTTAAGGTCTCATAAATCCAAAATAAGTGATATATCTATTATCAGCTCAAATTCATGGCCTGATTTTCATCATATTTGCTTTTCGGGTTAGACTGTATCTCAGAATTTTTTTCACTTTTTCAAGAACTCAAAAATTGGAGGTAATTTTCATTATAAAAACACAATATTACAATTTTCTCAGAATCTGCTCTAATGATTATTATTTCAACATTACGAACTTTTCATTGAGGAATGATAGATTTTTATAAACTCAAGTATATTTTGTTACTATTTTTTAGAATTTCTGATAAATTCCAATTTGTTTTGTAAGTTAAATAATAAATAAGGAAATATAATTTCTTCTTGTTTTCCCCACTTAATAACAAAATCACCTTAAACTAAGAATTGTCAAATAATATTTTTAATTTTCAAGAAAATGGTTATGTTATTTTATAATTCAAAAGTTCTCAACATCTCATACTATAGAATTGGGGAAATGTCAGAGTTACTTTATGAGTTCAAAAATTTGAAATATCAAAAATATATCCAATAAAAATATACAAAATGACTGCTAATAATTTACCAGTTGTGAAAACCTAACGTAATGGTAGTCTATATTAAATTGTAATCACTTTTTTTCCAGATTTCCTTTTGGAACCATTATAACATTTCTTAATTTATTTTGTGACAAAATCTATTTATTAATTTCATAGAAGGTAAAAGTTCTAATAAATATCTTTTGTCTAGTCAATTTTAGTCTTTTTTGTTATTATATTTGGCTAAATATTTTGCTGCAGATAGACAATGTCTTAAACATTTATTGTTCACATTATAACATTTTTAATAAATGTCAATAACATTCTTAAAATGAGCCTTTTCTGGCTTCGTAATCTCACTTTTGTTGACCTGTGTTTCGGTTATCCTCCATTCTCAAAACACTTAATAGTACTGCAGGTATGTTACGAACTAGAAGGAATGTTACTAACTAACAGGTATGTTACTAGTCTTTAGAGTTTTCTGGTCATTACAATACCTGCAGAATGTTTTTTTTATATGTGTTTAAAATATACAATTGACTATACAAAATATATTTATTAAAAGATTACTAGTTCTAAGGTTAAACAATGAATGTAAAAATTCTAATTAAGTTATTTGTATGAGAAAACATTTATAGAGTGAATTTCCTTACAATTACATATACTGTATATTTAACAAAATTTCAAGAATTGTTCATTATATTAAACACAATAATTATATTTATAAATTGTGTGTGCAAATGAATTTTGTAATTGTGTTTCTTGTGTAAGTTTGTTTTAAAATTGTAACCTGATAACACTATTTAAAAAATATAGCAACACATTAATGCTAAGTATTTTAATTTAGTTTCTGTAAAATTTTACATCATGGATCAGTATATTAATGCATTAAATGCATTAATAATCATGTAATAAATAACATGTTATTAAATATAGATGATAAATTGCAAGAGAAAAATGTTACTACACTTTGAAAATTAATCTTTATACAAGTATTTTTAGAAAATGAATTTGTTCATGATGCTAATTAATTAATATAATACTGTATAATGTTTATATTTGATTAGATTTGCAACACCCTTTTATAATATCTTTTGATAAAGCTACTTTTTTATTATAATTCAAGAAAGATGCTCAGTTTATAAAACATTATTAATGGGTGAGCTTTTGATGAAGCCCTCATATCAAGTAAAATCATTCTATGTAAATTTATACAAGTTTTTATATTTTCAAACCATCTACTTTACTGTATAATTCAGAAATGGTTTTTAAGATTGTAATGTTTCTAATTATTGAGGCTATTTAAACGATAATTTGAGAACGATTGAGAATTGCTAATTGTTATTTTCAATTATTCATTTTTTGAAACTTTCTTGGCAGTCCCAATTTTATTCATATGTATTTATATCTCATAAAATATATTATATTTTATCATCAAACTTGCGTTTAGAAACATCTGGCATTCAAAATTAACTTAGCACCATATTTTATTTCAAAAAACACAATGGATTTATTAGAGAACAATGGCTATTTGAAAGGAACTATAAAGAAAGTAAAGAGACATGGTAATAAAAAAAATAGAAACAGTATCAAGAAAGCAAAGAGTTTGTGCTGGTTCACATATACAGAAAATGAAACAAAATAATAACTACCAAAAAGTTATTTAAGAAAATAGAAGAATCTGACAGTTATAATAAAAGTTGTGTTCAAAATAAAAACTAAATGTATAGATCAAGGAAAAGAAAACTTAAGAGAATATTTGTTGGATACATTAGGGCTTCACTATACAAACATAAGAAGAGTGGTTTTAAAACTATGGGAGCATTTAGATAAAAGATCATGATCCAATAAAGTAAACAAGTAGATATATATTGAAATTTTAATATAAAAACTTTATGGAAGGAGGTTATTGGTAGATGGATGGTTACACAAACGGGATAAAAAACAATCCTCTTTTCTTCATAGTACGGAAAATTCGGTACTTGTGTATTATAAAGATCAGTGAAATATATTTGGTTAGACCTGGTAATTATAGTTAAATAGCTAATTTTGTGCAGTATTGTTGTGTAGAAAGAATGTGGGGTTTTGCAAAATAGAGAAATAAAAAACATTGTGGCACTGCTCGACATCATCTTGATGCATATTTGTCTGAATTCATGTGGCAGTCAACAGTGAAATAGGGCGGTGATAGTTTTAAAACGCTACTGGGGGACAGTGCAAAATTCATGGTACTGTCAAAACACATCCTTTATTTCATTTTTGATAAATAAAGTGTTGAACCTCGAAGTTTGTCTAATCTTTATACTAAAATTGCTACTTATATATAAATTAGTTATACCATAATAACCTGGCCTAACCTAATCTGTTGTCAGTATACTACGTAAGTATCGAAAATCCTTTGTAGTAATGAAAATTTAACCACACTGAAAAAGTGAGCAGTCTATGAATCACCGATTGCATGTAATATATATATTCTCTTGTTTAAAGGCGAAAAGCTTACAGTCTTCAATACCTTTAAAAAAAGAAGAAAAGGCCATAAATAAAGATTCCCTAGTCATTGAATACCCTATAGCGTAATAGTTGAAAAGAACGAGAGTTGGTCAAGAGAGACCTAATAGGAAAGATAAAAAAGAGGGATCCCTCTAACCCAAGGCTATGTGAAAGTGTACACGACAGAACAAATTTTAATATTTTATAAACATTTTGACAAAACCCATTACAAATATTTAAAATTGGTATTGGTTAAATCAACATAACAATAAAGAAATAAAATAATTTTATATTTTCCAAACTTAAAGAATCTTGTTTTGGATGTGAGGTTAGATAGAAATAATAAGATATAGGGAAGATTTAATAATAGCTAAATAGGCTGAAATAATTTTCCTAAACTGAAACACAACCGACTAGCATACCCAAATATTTTATGTGCACTCTGGTCTAAGGTATTCCAAGGTCAAAAATATCCCACTGCAATAACTAGCCACAATAAGTAAAACTAGAAAAGAAACTTAATCAGCTGTTTGTTAAGAAAAGGATCTTTGTTATTATCTAAGTAACGTAACATCAAACTTTGATTAGGTTATGTAAAGAGACTAATACCAAACTTTGTTTACTTAGCAACCAAATACAGAATAATATCTAAAGCTGATTAAGTTTTTATTTGTCTTCTACTTTGTACACTATTGCTTTGGATACTTTTGACCTTGAATATCTTTAGTCACAAAGTGAATTTTATAAATTGGCTTTGTTATAATTCACATCTTAGTCTTTTCTAATTACATACAAATTTTCATTCACTTCGGTTTTGTATTACAGAGATAGAAATGACAAATGTTGACACCAAGGAAGTTTCGCTTCAATAATTACTACATCTTCAATAAAAATAACACAGTTTAGTTGTACTAACTAATGTTTATACTAAATAAAATCACTCTTAATATTTAAAAAATGTTCCATGCAATTCATTCTTCAACACAGTATTTCACCGAGTATTATTCTTTATTGATTTTAACACCTATTTACTAGAATTGTTTATTTCTGTACAATTACTAATATACACATAAGCTAATCTAACTTACTAACAATTAAAATATTGTATTATTTCTATTTTAAATATACATTTTTCAAAGTTATCCGTTTGTATATTTTCGGATATAAAATGTGAGATCTAGTCATTTAAATTATAACAGTGTTATCTATATTTATTATAAGTTATAATATTTTACTTGCAGCATCATTTTAAGATCATATTACTTTTACATAATGAGAGGAGAAGAATGTTCAATTAGGCTTCTTTTATAAATAATGCACACTATTTTAAACTTTAAATGTATATTTTATTTTAGTCAGTATCTCTGTACAGTTCTTCTTATATAGTCCCTCTAGTTGTCAGAGGCATTATTCCAATCCTTTGGAAGCTATGTTATTCTATTGAGAGTAACAGTTCAATTCTCAAATGGTTGAGGTAACCGTTGCAGAAAGCCTTCCAGGTAGAGAAAATGATATCCACTTATGGGCTCTTTAAATTTGGGAATATTTGAAATTCTAGTGGACACATATCTGAAGTATGTCAGATAACAATTCCCCCTCCCTCCCTTTATTCTCGAAAAAGTTAGCTTGATAGTTCTGCACAGTTTGATAACAGTTAAAATCATAATAATAAGTTTCTGTCATTCTTTTTCCTCATGGAATTCTATATGTCGTTATGATTCCTCGTAGATCATAAACAATAATCATCATTTGCTTGGCCTTTGATTGCTCTCGTCAAAATGTTTTCACGTTACGGAAAACTGATATTGATGGAATCTTGGTAGCTTGTTATATTTCCTTGACACTTGATACTTTTCAAGTCAGTTAACCACTAATTTCACACTTCGTTCATCTGTTGATGTTTTTGATCTTCCTGGTGGCCAGAGTCATCATTTATGCTGATGTTTCCTTAAAAAACAAGAAGCCCAATGAGAAACTGTATTATAGTCTACTTTATGCTCACCACAAATGTTACTCCAAATCATTTTGAATTTCTGTTTAGTTTTTGTTGTGTAAAGTTTAAATCTTGATATACGATTTTTAATGTTCAACACTGAGACACTAGACTTCATTTTGTCCTCCGTTTATACGATTATACGTTTGTCTTCACTTTCACTACAATTATACCATCCAATCCACAGTATAGCCAAGTTGTGCATTATTTATAAAATATCCTTTGTATTTAACACTAACATTACATCTTATTGTTAAATTGCATTTTGTCATAACTATGCAAACATTTTTTCTTAATACAGTTGTTTATTATGAAATAATATGCTGTTTTTAGGTTATGATAAAAAGTAAAATAAACTGTTTGGTCAATATAGAATTCTCTGTTTTATATATTGACATTATAGCTAATAATACTGATTTTTCAGATTGTGTTATTCATTAAGTGATGTTACTCTATTAAGTAAAGTGAATCCGCTTTTACTGTTTATCAACATGTTGTTTATTATTGAAAAAAAAAAAAAAAAATTAATAACGATCTGGTTGTGCAAAATTTTGTAAATTAATCGTTTAATATTTACATTTTGTTTATAAATCAGCACTGCATAATATTAACAAAACTAATTCTATCACTACTATTTAGTACATTCTTTTCTTTAGATAAAATTACTAATCATTATATTTTCTGTTAACTACGTTCACAATAAAACTTCCTTTTCTTGTTTGAAAATCAAGCATTTGATCCTTTTGAAACCTTACTTGTTTCATTAAAATAATATCAACGAGCCACTGACCGTAAGCAGTTTGTCATGTAGTTGCTTCGTCCGATCGAGTCCTGGTTAATATTTTTCACTTTGTTATAGTGGTTTCTACATCCTTTTTAGCGCTATCAGTAAGTTCATAAGAAATAGATTATTTGAATTGAATCAATCTTATGAGAAAAATTACTTCGAATTTTTACAGGATTTTTATAAACGGTTTTAATATCATTGATTTTTTAAATAATTGTTGACATATACTATCCATAGGTAATAATAAAAGAGACTTAAACTTCATGTTTTGTGGTATCCAAGTCACTTTCATTAAATGTGAAAAGTTCTAAGGTAAAAATGTGATCTGAACGTTCAGTCACATGATTTCGGGTTTTTTTTTTTTTTTTAATATTTCAAGTTGTGTTTTGAGACCACAATCTCATCTCCAGTTAAACATTGAATGCTTGCTTTCTTGAGATAATTTATTAAATGAAAACATTAACAAAAAGACAGAAAATTTAAAGAGCCAGATCCTATTGTCTCCCTTGAATTTCACCTCATCCAGAACACTTGAAAGTATTTAAAATGGCTACATTTCAGAAGAGTGCTTCGAAATTTATTTTTATTTGTGAGTAAAAATATAACAATTTTCCTTAATTTCATAATCCTGAAAGATCTCAGTCTTCATGAAAACTAATCTATATTTTATGTAGAATATTAAAAAAAAAGAAGTTTTTAAATATTTTCTTACAGATTTCATGTCCTTTTTAGCTCTTGGATTTTCATTCATGAAAACCCATTAACAATAAAATCCTAGATCAATTATTTGTTAGCATTTATTTCAAGATATTTTTTTCAAAAAAATAACAGATCAAAAAAGTAATGAATTCTAACATCAAATTAAGCCTATGATACAAATAAAAGTGTGGTAATAAAATTTAAAAAATTATTATTATTTTGTATGATTTTGTAAATTTATTTGAGATGTAAAAACAATTGCTTCCTCAAGTTTAAAAAAATAAGAAATTTTCTTAAAATGATTAAATAAATTAATGTCATCCCACGTTATATTTACCATAATAATTACTATTTAAGTCTCCCTTTTAAATATTAATAGTACTATTTGCTATTTTTACTACTAAATTTAGCTTCATACTTTTTTTATATTCTGCTAATATATAAATAATTTTTTGTTCTCTGTAAATGAATGTTACCCTATCTATTTTTCAATTTGTTTATTTTGTTATGTATCATAATTATAACAATATTATGAATGCTGATTTATATTTATAATAATACATCAAATACATTATCCTTCTTCCATTCTAGCTACTGCTGTGTCTGTACATTATAGGTCTTCAAAACCTTCTATTGTTTTCCAGTTAACTTCAATCTCTTCTTCACTCCATTCCACCTTGTTCTCTCTGTCTACCTCTATTATTTTCTTCTTTCAATCATCAATTTTCTATTCTTTTTGGAAGTCTTCCCTCCATTCATTTCACACATCTCTACATCTTGAGATGTCTTTGTATATGCTTCCTTTAATCCATTGATATGCCGTTTAAAGTTTATTATATTGAATTAAACTAACCTTTTATTTGATTCAAATTACACTTTAGTTTGGAAATAAAGTTTTTGTTATTTCTACAACATAAAGTGTTTTTATGATCTATTGTTATGAAATTATAACATTTTGCTGGAATATATGTATGACAAGGATGATGTACTTACGAGAATGTGTTCCTTATTAGATTAAGACTGTCCGTATGTTCAATAGCCTACATCACGTGTAGTTACGCTCTATGCTAATGATGTTATTCCAAATACATATTTATTTAAAATGATATATGCTAGTCATGCTGATTATCAAATGTAAATATTTGTATTTTAGGTAGTTTTGGTTTATGTTTAGTAAGATATAAGATGTATTGTATTAGTAAATAATTTGTTTCTGACTTATAAGATTAAGTGTATATTAGTATAAATAAGAATCTCTTTTAAAAATTTTGGTTTATGTTTTAATGACCCTTTAAACAAAATTTTAGAAATTTAATGTTTAGCTATATTATTTGAAAATTTTCAAATTTCTAAACAATTAAACAGATGTTTGCTTATATTTTTTTAGTAAGCTTCACTTAAAACCTACTAAATTAGGTCAAAGTTTATCAAATTTATTTCACTGTGATTCAAAATAAATATAATGTACATTGTATTCTATGAAAAATTGTCGAACCTTTAACAATGTTTCACTACATTCTGCTTACAGTAAAGTTAACTTAGTAAGATGTATAATGGAATCTACCAGTTTGTTTCTTCTATTTAAATATGCGGTATTTTGCGAACAAAAAGGTGTGCGATGTTGAAGCTTATATTATAGTTGTTTCTAATGGCTTTTCTCTAGGTATATTCAGCCCATTTGGTAGCAAGCTTCCAAATACAGACCAACATAGTATTTTCTTTCCTGGAGATCTTGGTTGAGCTTCACACATTTAAACATTTAGAACCAATTCCCTTTTGATCCCAGATTCGAGGACAGTCCACATTCCTTGGTGGTTGAAAGGCCAAGCCTGCAAAGATGAGCTGAGAGGAAATAATGGCCAGTTTCAAGTATAAAATTTGCAAATCCTCTTTTCTTGTTATTTTTTACAGTTATTGGTCAACAGCTTTTATATCCCTGACCAGGTTTTACTGTCCGAAAGCTGTCTTTTCAGGAAAGTGAGATTTTATATCCTTTGCCATCAACCTTTTCAGTTAGTTGTAGTTAGGGTTTGTATTTTACAGTAAATGATGGTGCCCATTTTTTCCAGAAAATCAGCTTATGTTTGTTACATAATCACTTCAAACAATGTAAAAAATATTTAGAGTTTGCGTGTAATTTGTTTTCATGTAAAAACCTAATATAAAACGCTGAAAACATGATTAAATATCATTGTTAAGCTTAACAAATTTAGATATAAATCATAGGTTCCTTTAAAATGACATGTACATTTTTTCACAAATAATCCCCTATTAGTGGTCCTGCCAAGAGCGGTGTTTAAAAATTGATAACAAAATTACTGGAAAACTGGTTGTTTTCAAAACTAAACATAAACGTCAGGAAGTTGTTCTAATAAACTAATTTTAAATATTTTATCATGTTCTTCAGTTCTAAACAATGTAAACCTTAGCCGATATTGTGTGTTAAGTCGTTACTTTCAGTCAAGAGAGGAAAATGGGTTGAAGGGTGTAATTTTTGTAGGAACATTTTTATAGAGGTGAACTTAATTCGGTGCTATATTTCATGAGCGATAATGCATGGTTTTAATATTCTGTAAAATAGCGAGACAAATCGCCAATTGTTCACCAAACATCTTTATCATATGCTGCTTCACAATTTAAAAAATTGAAATTTTTTGTGTATTTTTTGCTAGTCGAATTAACAATAGAAGCTCTTTTAATTTGTAAAATGGTGAGAGAAAAAAAAATTTAATAGAGTCTCATTTGTCAAATTTTATTTTGTTTATTTGTCTTTAAGCAATGAATAAAGCCAACTTTATATGGGGTACATATAATTATTTTTATATGACATTGCTACAATTCCTCATAGATCTTCCCTAAGCTCATTACAAAACTCATGCGGAACGGGGGATCATCACCACTAAAGCTTTCAAGCCCTTCCAAAGTGAGGTTAACCTCCATCATACCAACACCTCACATTCATACAGACTCTTCTGCTGACTCTGTTCCATAACATCTAATTGCCCATTGCTACTTTCGCTAGCTCAGTGAGAGATACTTTATCGCTTTAACTGGGACATTTCTGCTTTACCTTAAACTTTTGCGGAATCTATTCTCTTCTGATCCATGCTAAAGTGACAGACCACATCAGCCTCTTGTTCAATTTGTCCAAGTATCCTCCACTTCATTTCGGACCTTGGCAAATACAAGGATCCTTCCATCAACATCTTCCTCATAAAGGACTGATTACATCTTCCTCACCCCCTTTCTCTACAAGGAATGATTCAGAGAGAAGATCCTCATTGGTACAATTCAAAATACCCAAATTTGAAGAGGTAATTTAACATTGGAACCAGAATAAGGCCTTTCAGAATAACAATAATACAAAAATACTAGATACAGTAAACCTATGTAAGTTTTCGTATCGAACCTGTGTAAGCAAAGAGTTGGGTAGATACTAAAATAACACCTATTATCTTGTTGTTAATTAAGTAAAGAAGAGAAAGTCTCTGTGCAAGAGGTTCTGAGTTTGATTCATGTAGGAGCTTAGAAAATTTACAATGTTGACTCATAACCATGAGGTAAAAGTGAGAAGTAACTATAGTAGTGAATTTTTGTCATGAATGCTGAATTATGGCAACAGGAACTCTGTGTGTTCACCTCGCTGCTTCATTTAGCAGGCCTAGACCCGTAATTGGTAGTTGTGCTAAGGATCAAGTTTAAAAATGAATACTTCTTGAACTCCCTCTATAATACATATCAATAACCATTTTTCACATTTAGATTCAATTTTATATGCACTATTTTTTTTTTAAATTTGTCGATGCATCTTTTCAAAATTTTATATAAATTAGTCAAATTTGGTGATACAAATTTAATCTCTTAATAGATTAAATTTCTAAATTAATTTTCTTGAACTTGGAACTAAAGTGGGAATTTTTTCATCTACTACTTGTATTGTATAACTGGATGAAGGCTACTTCATATATATGTAGGCTTACAGCTTCAAGGCCTGCCAGAGCCGAGACATTGACACATTTGAAATGAGTTTTACCCTAAGACACCTTGATCTACCAATACAATTTACCATTTCCTACATTAAATCAAATTTTGGAATTACATTTTAAAGAAACAGTAAGTTCCATGATGGCACTTATCAACTTGTTTCTTTCTCAATGAGACTGCATACACTGACAGTAACTTGTCTGTACTTTTACAATTGCTTGTATAGTGCTACCATCTGTTACAACATTTGTAGAAGTAAATTGTATATACTATACAATGAATTATTTAAATTGATTATGACATGATCAGTAAGCTGCTGCTATCATACACTATGTATAATTAAATGTGCTAGGTTAGGTTATATCATAACTTCTTGTTTTGATGTTATAACAGGTATCCTCAAATTTTGAGTTATTCAAAAATGGAAAAGAACTCTTTTATATATACCTAAATAAATATGTTTGCATATCAAAAAATGTGATAGCGTGCATATTTATGGAGTTAAAGGAAAAATACCAATAGTCCCTTCTCCCCCCCCCCTGATGAGAAACAGATCTTTTGGTTTTTATAAAGAACCATAGTCCATTGATATTGGACATTGTTTGTGCGAAATTCGTTAGTATGACAATGTTTACTTTTCTCTACATTATATGTTGTTCTAAATACGAAAGTTATGAGACAGGTTAAAAAAAATATATCCGTTTTGAGGTTATCTGAGTGAAAATAAAAGAGGTTTTGTAATTATGACTATCTGTAGTATGTGTAGTGCTCTACAGTCCAAACCCTTGGCCTGATTTTAATCAAATTTGCTGTATAATACAGTGTATATATAAAAAAAATAACAAAAATTTACGTTTTTCTCAAACCGGCTCTAAAGTTTAAGAACCCAAAATTAAACGTATTGGTCATCATTTAACCAAAGTAACGATACGTGAGTTATCAGCCAAGGGACTATTAAAAAATATGTAATTTCTCAAAATTGTGTCTGAATTTCCTTCAAATTTTAGTAAAATTTAATGTTAATTAATGAACCAAATCTGTACAAAATCGCAAGTAAAAATATTTTACTGTTCAGGAATATTTGACAAAATTACCCCAGTTCTCATAATTGGTCCCAAAAAATGCCAAAAATCAATAAATGTCCCTGTTTTAATGAAAATGTCTCTATAGCCCCTTAAGGTTTGATATTTAGTAATAACAAAGTTAAAAAACAATGGAAAGAATCGAGAAGATATTACCTTCAAAGAAGATGTGTGTTTACTTAATTATCTAACATGATTCAGGTAATTCTAAAATACCAATTAATTTATACCTAAATTGAAAATACTCTTTATACTGCTCAAATATGTTGGGTGTCACTGGGCTTCACAAACCCATGGTGTCTCGAGTACATGATCAAACCAGCAATTACACACATATACATACAAAACAAAGTACATTAAGAACTTTGGTGGCCACTGGATACAGAGAGGGATGGAGTTGAGAAGGCTACTTACTTTTTTTTTCTCTGAATGGAGTGGTCACCTAGTCTTATACATAATCTAAAAATTTCTCATTTGTTATAACTAAGTTTTTAAAATTATTTTTATGCTTGGTACTGTTAAATACTAGAAGTCATGGGAAAATTTAAAGTAAAACAGAATTGCAAAATAAAAATTGATAAAAATGGACATAAAATTAGCATATTTTCAAAATTTGTTGCCTTATCAAAATTTACTTGTGAGGAAGGTTTTAACCTTAACACAACATACCTGTAGCCAAGGCATTATTATTGATAATGCTAGACTTAAGTTAAAGACTTCACAGTTAACGTTAGTGAAAGTTGATCCTTATGCTTCTAGTTCACAAGATACTGAAAATGTGCCAATGTGTTCTTTGAAACTGCTAAGCTCATCAGAATGTACAGAGTTAATTTGGACTATGAAATGTGTAATATCTAATTATTTTCTTGCATTAAATCACAATATTAAAGGGATTTTCCAATGTAAGTTCATGATTGCTGACCTGTCTGAATTTGCTTTATCACCATGTCTTATTCTTTTACTGAAGCATTGGGCCTTTATTTTCAAGATCAGCTTCTTGAAGTCAGAAGTGATGAAATACACAATATATTTTAATGAGAAAAGTAAGAAAGAGTTGCAAGTTTCATTCAGATTTCTGTCAAGTAAGTTCTCAAAAAACTAAACTAATTATTATAGTTACCTATAATATTTGTTGTCCGTCTTGTTGACTTCGTCAATCTCCAGACTAAAACACATTTCAGGGCCGAAGTCCCATCATCAGTTGTTCATAATCACTCCATTGGTCTTCGTTCATAAACACAAACATAAAAATATATAACACGCACATGGATGAACATATTCTTCATTCGAGATGGCAAACAAAGATGGTGCACATAATCACTTATCGCACGCGACACTGAAATACGTCTTCTCAAAAAACATCTGGAGACATTTTTTATTGAACATCCGACTGGTGAAATAACGAAGTACCACATTAAACAGGCAATAGACAATTAAAATTTATCTTTATTGATGCTTCTGATTCTAGTTGCGATAGCTTCAATGTTAATAAGTCAGTGTTTAGGATGATTAATGAAGAAGTTTTTTAAGTACCGGTACGTTAGAATGGTTTAATTATTGGAACTTGCATCATACGTCTTATTCATAAATCCCTCTCAAAAAGGAATTTGGTGAGTTACGTGAGAACATTGGTGAAATTGTAATTTTAGTGTATCATTTCTTTTGATGGGTGGCCAGCAAGGCAAGCAGACTTATAAGAAATTCATAAAGAGGTAAAAATCCTGATGGAGACATTCTTAAAGCATGTACTACAGTAATAAGATAGTTGACTGTCAACCCAGCTGGCAATGATTATGGAACAACTATCGGCTCTCCAAGAGTTTTTTTTTTTTTTTTTTTTTTTTAATATATTCCTAAAAAGAGTTCAGGTACAATGAGCAAAAGTCAGTGCAAATCAATTTGTTCCTATTTGAAGGATGTCAAAATAAAAGAATATATTTGTTGTCTCGAATCCTGCGGTGTATAGTAATTTTTCTATATTATTTCAAAGCAATGAAATCGTAATACATAAACTGTATGATAATCAGTTCGGAATATACAAAGAGTTTTTGTCCTGCAAAAAAAAGCTATAACACTTATAGCAGGTCTTAAAAAAGCTGAGTCATGTAGGGTTGTGTTTAAAGAGTTTGGAGTTCTTACACTCCTGAATATATATATATATATATATATATATATATATATATATATATATATATATATATATATATATATATATATATATATATAATTGAGGTGATACACTACTACAGGTTCAAATGTGAGCATATCCAAAATAAAGATATATAGCCTACATAGTTATAGCACCAGACAAGCTAGTAATTATCATGCTGGACAGCACAGATTGAATTCATAAAACAAACTTCCTTCCCAGGCTGGTGCTAGACTGATAAATAAGCTCCCACAGAGCATTAAAAACCATAAAGATTTTTACCATTTAAAAACAGCCTTATACAGCTACTATTATCTAGATGATTTTACTCTGTAGAGGAATTTGTCCACTGTATGCCAGACTTGATGGATGTGGTCTCTTTTTTGCCTTTGTATCTAAATTTATATATAGGACTGATTATACTATTGTAATTATACTTAAATATGTCTGTATCTGTACATTAATAATAATAATTTACTTTTGTCGGTCACTATTGTGTTGTTGTTGTTGTTTTTTTTTTTTTTTTTTTTTGGTTAATTGATTAAGGAATTATTTTGTAAAATGTTTTGTATTTTGACTGACAATTGAATAGTTTTTGATTTATTTGTTCTATTGTTTGTGTAATATTTGAAATTGACTATGGCTATGTAATTATATTTTTTCTACAGCCATAAAAATAAATAAATACATATTTTGATTAAACTATTTACAAAACAAGCACTTGAATCTGTAAAACATGGGGGGGGGGGGAGTGACTTAACAACCACACTGTATATGGTTGTTACAAAGAATATGAATACAAAGTTTAAAATATATAGAATTTATCATGGCTTGTCTTTGTAGACTAGTTGCGACTTACAAACACAAACAGACATGAGCATGAAATTATAAAGGTCCTTGGTTTCACCCTATGGACCCTAATAAAGAGAAATTAATGAAAATGGAATTCATCTTCTGAATTGTTTTGTCTCTCATTCTCAAAAACTACTTTCAAAACTTACTTGGCTAAGCATATCTCATTGTGTGATTAAATTAAATCGTATTCGTCGTACAAAAAACTATAATATATGATTTCGCACGGAAATTTAATTTCAAAGCTTAATAATGTTTTTCAGATTTGTAGGTCACGCCGTGTTCAAAATGGGGGGGGGTGCATGATATCTGACACTTTAATTTTGGCTTAGCATAAATCTGTTCGTTACATAAACATACATATTCGTAATCAGAATAACTTATAGTTTTATTTTATACCCCACACATAAGATTTCCAAAAAAAATTTCTACTCAATAGTTTTCGCCCCTTCTACTTCAAGGTCATCTTTGTTACCGCTATATTTTTCCTATATGTGGGACAATACAGAGAACATAAATACAAAGTTTGAAATATATAGGATTTATCGTCTTGTCTGTGTAGACTTACAGACAGACAGACACGCTCATGAAATTATAAGGATCCTTGATTTTACCTAAGGGACACTAAACAATCAAACTAAATCTCAATACTCTAAAATATCAATTACTGGAAGTAAGTGGAACCAGTTCTCAGTGAAGTAAATATTTATTCAAGTTTTACCTTTCATTTGGTAAAACGTTTTCTTTAAAAAGAGGAAACTGTTTTTAATGTTTGAAACTGAATCCGTTACCCAAAATATTCCCTCCATGGTCCCAAAAGTGTCAATTTTCTGGGGATTTGGGGCCTAAATTCGATTTATACGACACACTGATGATGTTTTTAAAGCACAAGCGAACAAGTTTAGGCCTATATTTAATATATAATTTTTTTTCCCCAAAACGGCGTCCATAGTTAATTTTCACTTTTTGATTGTCAATGATATTTTCAATAATACACAATTTTGGTTGGTTTTTATTTGGTTTTTCGAATGGGTGAATATGAAAGGTTGTGCAATGTTTTATCACTGTTTATTTTGTTTACAAGGAGAATCTTTATCCTACTATTTGAGTATCAACATGTTCTTCAATTATGTATAATTTCCCAACACTGTTGGCAGCACTGATATCTGACAAGTAATTTAAAACAGTTTATTGCACGAGTTCTTTACAAAACGAGTAATTTAGTAAATCTGAGGATAATGTACACAGTACAGAGCAATTGTTGGTTCTAACCACTACGTGACCTTCAATAAAGGACGCCGGACAGCGAAAGTTGTCCAGTTACTTTCTCTAGCACCCACAGTCCTCAGCATCTTTCTGATTCCGCGCCTCTGTGTCGCGTCCTCATCAATATCTGTAAAGAATTTGGGAAATTGAATAATAATCGACAATAACCTGATAATGTAATATGATTGGACGCGATTTATTTTTAGATATTGGTATTAATATAGGCTACATTGTTTTTTGTTTTTTTTTTTCCAATTGGTCCACCATTGGTAGTTTTGTAGTCCTTGAAGATAAAAAATAAACAGGATAGATATTAAAAATATCATGTTGTATTAGAAATATAGAGAAGTGAGTAGTGTTCTAGTTTTGTGTTCAAGAGGTTCCAGCCTAACATAACCTAACCAAATCTTATATAACCTAACCTAACCTATCCTTATGCAACCTAACTGAATTATCTGATAACCTTTTTCAGTATTTTTCTGAGCAAAACACAAATCAAAATATCATATTTAAAATGTCCAAAACTCCTTCTTTATCCTTACAGCCGCCATTTTTTTCACCTAAACATTTTAATTTTAACAACGGGTTGTTGTATTGCAATATTAATGTTATTGTCACAGTTCAATTTTCCACTCAAACCGCGACTCATAACCCAAAGGGCCGATTTTAATTAAACACACGAAATTCGATGTAAAAAATTGAAAATATATGGGGGGGGGGGCAAAATCTCACATCTTTCTTATTTTATACAAATATTATAAGGGATTGAATTTTTGAAAAATGTAAAATCTGTCATAGTTTTTTGTCGCAAAACTTTTCCCCCTTATAACATTTTTTTTTTCTACGATCATTATCAAACTTATATCTTTGAATATTTGTAAAGGAGATACTTTGTGAAAATTTGAGACAATTTCGACAAATTTTAGACGATTTTTATGGGTTCAACTATGCGGCATATATTTTTATTTTTAGATAAAGAAAAAACATTTTTTTAAGAAATACCAATGAACGATTAATATTAGATACTATTCTCCGCCATTTTCTTAACAAAATGCTATATTATTATCCAGTAAAATTACTGGTACAGATGTTATAGCCTAGCAAACACCATATGAAAAATGACGAATTTCAACTCTCTTACTTACTTACTTCAACTCTCTTAAAATCAGCTGTTTTTTGACGGTACATTTTTCCATTTAAACCGTGATAACTTTTAACCCAAGCGGTCGATTTCAGTGAAACAAAAAAAAATCGATGTAAAACATTTCAAATGTGTGGAGGAGGGGTTGAATTTAACGACTATATTTTTTTCTTACACATTTACGTTTCTTCTCCAATTAATACCAAACTTCCACTATTTTAGAATATTTAAAAAAACGATACTTTGTTAGAAATATTATAGAAACACACAGTAAGTCAAAATAACGTAAAATTACTCTAATGGATAGGATCATTGCACACTTCATAGTCTCTGGTTTTAACGTTACCATCAGAGAAATAACATGTTAGAAATTCGTTAAATTGAACTGCGTGACAATTTGTTGTATTTTACTCAAGTCAGTGTTTGTTTATGAGAAAGTATTGGACAGTTTATTTACTCTTTGAACCTCGAGTTCAAGCAAGATGTTTGAAGAAGAGTTTGATTCTCTTTTCTATCAAACATTCAATACCAAGTAGGATTTTCTCTACATTTCCCATCAAACAAATTAAAATGATGTAACAAACATAACGGAGGTACCTCAGCTGTTCTTCCCCTTAACTTTCACCGTAATATCTTACCACAGGATCTGCTTCTCGTGTCGGTACTTCACCACAAAACAGTTTAGCAATTTCTTCCGATCTTTAAAAAAAATATTGTTATTTAATAAACCAATTCTTATTACGTTTGTAATAGGTTATGTCATATTAGTTCTGCGGTTCGATATAACTTTCACCGAAGGATATTTATCTTCTCGGATAGACTATGAAACTGCCTCTTCAGGGTTCTTTATCCTGAACTGTGCTGTGAAAACAGTACTTAATGGCTTAATGGGTCTTGAGTGATTCCCTGAAACCCAGTTAAACAGACTGTTGTTGGCGGGAAAAGCACTTCTACGGTACACATTATAGATTCATATTTTCCCAATTGTAATGATGAAAAGAATCATGGACTCGTCGAAGTGTAGAATGAGGAACTTAATGTGTATGAAAGGGCGATCCTTAGAACATTTCAACAAAACATGATAGCTTAAGTAACTCTATTTGTTGATCACGTGTTAGTAAAATAAAACAAAAAAGAAAGAAGTGTCGTCTAGGTAAGACACTAAACAGCATCTTCAGGGTTCTATATCATGAACTGTGTTGTAAACGGTACTGCTTAGTGGGTTATGTTCTTGGGTGATTCGCTGAAACACAGGTAAAGAGACAAAGTGACTGCTATTGACGGGGAAAAACACTCCTAGGGCACAGATTATAGATAAACTAATTCTAACAGACTCTGAGAAAAATAATGAATTTGTCGAGGTCTAGAATAAGGATCTCGATTTGCAATAGAATATTTCAACAAGGTACGATAGCTTAAGTGGGCCTATTTGTTTACCATTTGTTAGTAGAACAAATCTTAGAGGCATCGTCTAGGTATAACAGTAAATTGCCTTTTCAGGATTTTATATCCTGAATTGTGCTAATGTGGGTACTCCTCAATGGGTCTTCTTCGTGGAGATTTGTTAACTCTCAGGTAAAGAGACAACGTGGCTGTTGTTGGCCGAAAAATAGTTGTTGGACACTCGTAGGGCACAAAATACAGATAAATATTTTCCCAACTGTAACAGACTCAGTTGAAAAATGGATTCGTCGGGGTCTATAATGAAGAATTCAGTGTGGATCAATGAGGGAACCTTAGAAAATTTCAACAAGGCAAGATAGCTTAAGTGACCCTATTTGTTGATCACGTGTTAGCAGAACATCGAAGTGGCGTCGTCTGGATATCATTATTAACTACTTCTTCGGAAATCTATATCCTGAATTGTACTAATGAACTCAAAGTCTTGTTCTTGAATGATTTGCTAAAACCCTGGAGGAAACTAACTTAAGAGTTGTTGCCGAGGACAAGACTGACTGTAGCAGTCAATTTCTTATGAAGAGTACTTCGATGAGGCCTTTGATTCGTCAACGTCTAATGAAGGACGTACTATGAAGAATGGTGGGTCATCAAAAAGTTCAACAAGATGCTGATTACTTTCCCATTCATCAACAGATTAAAAGATAGGATTCCGCATCAGTTTCAATATTGGAAATGGTACAGTTGAAAGTAATAACATATCATGTGACTGAGAAGGCAATTGTGACACAGGACAATAGGTCAGCTAATACCGTAGGAGTATTGTGAGTACAGGCGTGGCAATCTATATTTTATATGGAAAAAAATTAGGGAAGAAGGTCGAACAATATAATACCAACATGAAACTTGGGTGAATGAAGGGCACACACGAAAACAAGTTGGGACTGATACCCAAGTAAAAAGTAGGAAAGAAGCTATTCTAAATGGTCTAACAACTGGTCTGAAAGATCCTTCAGGAAAAGGAAAGCGTTTAATCGTTTCGCATTTTGGAAATGAGGACGGATTTGTTGATGGGGCATGGTTGATTTTCTGGTCAAATTCATCAGACGATTATCACAAAGGAATGAATGGAGAAGTGTTTTTAAACCATTATCGAAGCGTTTTGCCTAAGCTGGAAGACAATTGCGTAATAGTGATTGACAACGCACCATACCATTCAATTAAACTTAAGAATCATCTTACAACTTCTTGGAATAAAGATAAATTAGTTCAGTGGTTAACAGAAAAGCAAATTCCTGCTGACAATTCTCTACTGAAGAAAGAACTCCTGCAACTGGCGTACAAGGAAAAATCAAAATACAACAAATATGTGATTGATGAAGAAGCCAAACTTCAGAATAAAAAAGTTTTAAGGTTACCTCCATACTATTGTGAACTTAAGATTAACGTTTATGTGGCTGCAAATATTAAAACTTCTAAACTAAATGAAGTTAAACGCTTCTTTAGATAAAGGCCTTCTGGAAGTGACAAAAGAAAATTGGGCAAAGTGTGTCGAACATGTGAAGAAGGAAGAAAACAAATTATGGAGGCTGAATGACATAATTGAATTTATGGAAGAAGAAAATGCACAGGAATTGCCATTGAGCGAGTAAAAGAATAAAGACTGATGGGTTTCTCCGTACCACGGGTTTATGTGACCTAGCCCTGTGGGAGCCTCTTTACCCTAAAAAGAGTGACCCCCGATAAGGTGGAAGAGATTGACGTTTCTTCGGGGGCTTTACACTAACATTCCACCGGTCATTAAAACACAACAACCCCGTCGCGTGCATAAGGGCCGCTTGTGAATCGGCCTGACCCTGACGTCAGTGCCTTAGTGGGCGGCGCATTACTCCTCTCAACACTGACTGAATGGACTATAGTTGGCCTAAAAGTAAACTAGAAAGTAAACAACAGAAAGTAAAAAAATAAAATGAAAGTAGTAAGTGCTAAAGTAAAAATTCTTAAGTAAAATGCAGAAAATATACAACAGAAAGTAAAAGCCAGACACTAAAAAGGTGAAAGTGTAAAAAGAAATCAAGAAACAAACAGCAGAAAATTAAAAAATAAAGTAAACAGCAGAAAGTAAAAATGAAAACATAAGTAGTAAATAAAAGTATAAAGTATGGAAATGGTAAATAAAGTATGGAAAAGTATAAAGCAAAAAGTATGCCTAAACAGCCGAAAGTATAAAGCAAAACGTAAACGGCAGAAAGTATAAAGTAAAAAGCAGAAAGTATAAAGCAAAAAGTAAACAGCAGAAAGTGTAAAAAGAAAGTCAAAAGCAGAAAATAAACAGCAGAAATTTAAAAAATATAGTAAAATGCAGAAAGTGAAAAACAAAAGGTAAAAAGTAAATGAAAACAGGAAATCAACAACAGAAAGTAAACAGCAAAAAGTAAAATGTAGAAAGCAAGCAGCAGAAAGTAACAGAAATAAAATTTTAAAAAGCAGAAAAAACAGCCTTTCGAAAATGAAGAAAAGTAAAAAGCAGAAAATAAAAAGAAAATGTAAACAGCAGAAAGTATAAAGCAGAAAGAATCAACATATCTGAAAATACAGAAAAGTAAAAAGCAGAAATTAAAGTGCAAAAAAGAAAGAAAGTAAAAAAAAGTAGAAAGTAAACAACAGAAAATAAAATGGAGAAAATAAGAAAGAAAGCAAAAATTCAAAGTAGCAGCATTAAATAAGTGTTAATTTTTTGGGAGTGATTCAACTAACATTCACTACAGAAAAGTAAAAAGACAAAGTTTCGACTTATGTTAAAACATCAAGACATATTTTAAACAGTATGCCTAGGTTTAATCAGAAGCATTCCGGTAGTTGCATTCTTTCTGATTTGTCGCGACGACGCCCAGATTGTTTATATTCATCATAATCAATTTCACAACGCATGCTTAAACACGCTATTATTTTCTTGTGGCATTTACTTTTTATTGAATGATTACAGGGTATAGCGCGTGCTGTATAGATGGCCTTCGTGAGGCTGCGATGTTTCCTGAATCTCCGCGTCCTCACGTATCCTTGGAGGCATGCTGTCTAAATTAACGACTAAATTGACCAATTACCAAGGGTACAATCAACTTGTCAGTGACCATCAATCGATCTATCGTTGGGAAAGTTTGATCACATCTCGTTATCTCAAAAAGTTTGATTGTTAGACATTTTACGAGTATTGGGAACGGTTTAATCTTTTTGTACTCGTAGGTGTCGGTAAATGTGTGGTAGTTGAGGAGAAAGGAGGCAAAATGCGTTTGGTGTTTTGGAATGTTGAGGAAAAGTGATGGGAAATAGCGTCGAATTTAATTGATTGTAACTCCAGCTTTCAAGATATTAAAAATATATAATATATACCGCTGTATATGAAAAGGTATTTTTAAGCAATATACAAGATAATAAATTATACTGAAACTGCAAGGATAGGGTAATTCCAATGGATAAGGTTAATTTACAATTGCTAAATGGGAGGGGAAATATGAATAAATAATCTATGGATGAAGAGAGAAAAATAACAAGCTTTTCCTGATTGTCACCGCAACTCGACCTGCGGATAAATGGAGGTTACCCTTATTGATGAGGATTAGTCCTCAGCTTCGTCGAGATATCTTCGACGACGCAGAGATAAAAAATCTTGTAGAGGCATCTCTGGAGGAATTGCACTATTGAGAAGAACCTACAAAGAGGGGAAGGCTAGAAAGTTATCAGTAACATGGAAGAAGGAACATCACCGCCACTAGAACAATCTTACGGAATAGATAATCCACTGAAAACTGGGCGGAGTAAGATGGTATCTGTGATCACTAGCTCAGAGCAAGTCACCAGAGGAATCCAAGGCAAAAGCATCGAAGTGAAAGAAACCGAAAAGAATACAAGTGTAATGAGGGGTGAGCAAGGAAATCACTACTCAAAAAGAATACCACCCCTACACTTCTGAAAGGAGTTATGGATAAAAGAGCTTATATAACCGAGAGTTCATCGCATTAGAAGAAATAGGCGAGTAGATATCTAGAGGTCACTTGTATATCACACCACATGTCTTATATGACCTAAATAGTAAAATCTTTTATTCAACTAATACTAATTGTTTCGACTTAACGTCATTGTCAGTTTAATCCACCATGTAAGCCTAGATTGATATTCTAAAGACAAATTAATGATATGAAGTACATTTAGAAAGGATTATCAGACTCCGTGACGAAGCGAAGGTTTTCGATTGGACAGTTCTCCTGACATCGATTACCGTACTGTAGTAATGGTTTCCGTTGTTATTATAATAGCCGGCATAGCGCCTATTACAAAACTATTATCAATGGGTTTTAAAAATCAGAAGTTTGAAGGTTTTATCACGTTCTAGTGTGTTGAACAAGGTGTTACTAGTTGTCATCTCAACCGGAGACTTTGCTACTTTGACGTTTTGACAAATTTAATCGTTTGTTCTTCAATGTGTCGCAGTACAATATATCAGTAGATAATGCGTTATTACTGTACACTTGAACAAATCACCACGCACTGAGAAAAAAATAATTTACGAGTAGCTTACTCCTTGGATTGTGATTGTGATTTATTTATTGAAAATACAGTGGAAGTGTACGGCCTACTGTACCAATTGATATATGTAAATCTGGGAATGATAATTGCTTTAACCCAAAAACCTTTACTCTCCCACCATTGGTTGGCTTCGGTGGCTGGTGAGCCAAATATTTGTAAGCGTAAACGATCTGTTTACATCCCTCCCTTATTACTTTTATTACATTGAGACAAACAAAACATGATTTAGATTGAGAAAAAATAGAAGATAAAAATAAAGTTTTCTTTAACAACAAACTAAACAAAATAAATAAATTGACATATGACATAATAATATATTACTTAAGTTAAAATACACAAAAACAAGAAAGAAAAGCAAAACAATATTATTTCTAAATCCTAAACAAAAAACAATTTAAGATAAACAAAAATATACGGAATGGAATAAAGCAACCTCCATGGATGGGTCAACCCGATTTGAGGCTGCATTTTTTTTACACTTTACTATAATACAAATTGATGGATAAATACAAGTTAGATCTAGTTTTAGATGAAATATCAGGAAATAAAACAGTTCAACTGTTATGTAAGTAATAATTTATTTGATACCTGAGAGTCAAAAAAGTGTAATTTATATAAATTTCCGTTTAGAAAAAGTAGTGAGGGATTTTTTTAGTTTTTGGTTATATAGAAACTTCCCTTTAGAACTTTTTTGTAAAAGGTTTAAATTCAATTATTCATTTGAAGTTTTTTTACGAACAGCTGCGTCCATATCTTGGATCTCCTTTAACTCGTTTCAGTGGCCGCCATTTTGAAACGTAAAATAATATTAAAAACGGTGTGCTGTAGTCGTTCGGCCTAGCTGCAATTGATCTAAATTTCATATAGATTAGTCCTTACTACTACAGGCGTTTGAATCACGATAACTTGGATTCTATACAATTACCTGCTAAACGATGCTAATGTCTAAATAACATATTTTACCAGCCCACTAAGTTACTGTTTAGTAAAAGGTAACTTAAAATTACCTAATTTGAAACACACCTGTAAGATAGGCTGCGCATACCTTATAGGTTAGGTTATACAGTTAGGTGATGGTCAGAATATTAAGTAGAGTTTATTAAGCAAAGTCTATTGAATTAAAAAATATCGTTGAAAAGATGTCTGTCTGTTAAAAGGACTGATTAAAATAAAATAGTATTTGACCATGTTTTACTCATATTTAAGGGGATTTTTACCAGCCATACAAATTTTTTTTACGATTTTTAATTTTTAACTAATTAAAAATCTCTTGTTTACAACGGTATGTAACGCTTGATATTAAATCTCTAACACAATTCAAACACTAAGAATGCAACCCAAAATTTAGCCAATTTCCACAACCTCTCACCGATATTTGCTACACTTTACATAATTACTGCTCTATTTCATTGTATTAGAATAGGAATTTTATTACTGTACTCATATATCGTTAAAACATAAGTATTTCTAAGTGTTCTGGTAGCTCAGTGGTTAAAGGCGTCACTCTCCGGTCAAGAGTGGCACCTGAGATGTTGGTTTCGAATCCACCCAGGACACAAGGTTTATTCTGTGCAGTTTAGTTCTTTCCAAAGTGTGGAATGACGGAGGGATGGCCCACTATGAGCAAACGGTGGTTGGCTTGCGTTCAAGTTGACGGGGTTGTTTAGTATTGGGCTGGACAGAACAAAAAAAATTGTAAATTTATTTTGTAGATTAACTAAACAAAAAAACGATGCAAAGATGATAACCTAACCTAACCTAACCTTTTCATTATTATGCCTAAAATGAACCATTAAAAAAACATGTAAATCAATTCTTAAAATCATAACATATTAACATATTTTAATATAAAAAAATTAAATCATAAAAAAAAGTTAGACAAATAACCTGCCGTAAGAGTTATGGGGAAAGGGCACAAATCGGAAAAAATCACAAGAATCAGCTTTTTGAGTTCGAAAATCATATTCGAGAACTTTCTCAAAAAGTAAGTTCTTTATGTACGTAGTCAACCCAAGTTATAGTGGAAATATAAACAAGACTTATTGTTACGTTATGTTAATTTTTACCATTTTATGGAAACTAACTATTTTAAATTTAGACGTCAGATATTTCAAAAAACCGTTCAATACATCTTGACCAAGTGTTTACATCAACTAATTGACATGGAAAATATTTTAAATAAAAATTATTTAAAAAATTCAAACAAGAAAATTATGTTTGAAATTAGAAGAAGAGTCCATCTTCAAATTTTTTTTTAAAAAGTTGGGGGTATATATTTAGTAGTGTTCGAGATATCTGACATACAGTTCATTGAGTTTGACGTGGTGGTCGGACTGCCTTTAAAAGAATTGAAGGGGTTTTTCTATAATTTCGAAATTAAAGGGTAGCTACTAAAACAAAATCACATTTTTCTCAAAGTCAGTTTTACCTATTATGATCAAATGTTGGTAACAAATGTAGCTTCTGTCAGGTTGAGAGTTGGATAAAATAACAGAAAATCGTCCATGAAGTTGTTTTATACAAAAATCGTCTCTACTGATTTCGTTCAAATTTTAGTGAAATGTGAAGTTTAATAACCCAAACCGGGTTGGAAAATAAGAAGTAAAGAAAACTACAGGTCAGGAATAATCTACAAATGAACTGTAACCTGCGTCATTCGAATTAAAGGTATTTCTTTTTAGAATGAGTGGAGTAACAAGTAAAAAGTAATGGAAGCGAAGAAAAAATTGATAAAGTAAAATATTTTATACCAACTATCTTCCATAAGTGGGGATATTTAGTAGTAAATAAAAAGTACATTTTTTCTTTCCCAAGAGGAATAAGTACATTTTTTTAACATGGCGAGCATTTTTATTTTTGGTTTTGTAGATGAGTTTGTGAGAAAGTCGGTACAAAGTTTTCCCACGATTAATTTTGAGTACAGTAATATAAAATAAAAAACTATACTAAAACATAAAAGTACCTGGAATTTGTATTATTTTGGATGCTCAATAGTGTCCATTAAATTTACACACCTTTAAAGAGTATTTCCCACGTATTGGTACAAGTTTCCTTGTGTATTAATTTCAAAATCTCGCAGGTTGACCGTGGGAAATTAATACCACATCTAGTATTGTTAACCAATTTCTATAAAGAACTTGAGACTGATTTGTCAGCTGACCCTACTCAGTTTTCCGATTCAGCGTGTCTGCTTCCATACCCCGACCAGGAGAAATGTCTACCAAAGTTTCAAATTCTAGATTAATCAAACAATGCAGGAAATAATACCCTGGCATCAATTTATCACACAATTTGTTTACCCTTGAGGTGTTCGAAATTTAAAATGTGATAGATTAGTCAGCTGTTAAATTTTCTTATAAGGAAAAAAGTCTCTACCATGCTTTAATCTAGCGACTGGAAAAAAATTTAACCTCACATTTTTTGACACTAAAATGACTCGCCATGTTTGTGGTTGACTTCGACTTTCGTAACTAATCGAATCACAAGTTTTAATAATTTAAGGCTTCCAAAAAAAAAATTGTGCAACAATACTTTTATAAAGATTTGGAGTTTTTGTCATTACAAAATTAAAATCTACAATATGTAGCACGTATTATAAATTATATAATCAAACAAAATTGACAAAACATTTAGAGTAGCCTCCACAGAAATTTGACCTTTCTTGAGAAATTGACCACTGTATTAAACAAAAAGTACAGCATTTCTAAGACAAAATCTATTCTCAAATAGTCAATTTAGTGAGTAGGGGCAATCCCGAGGGACCTAGCTTGATCTACACCTTTTAACTTGTAATCTTGGGTTAGAATCGACTCTTTCATGTATCCTTTCCGGTCTCTTTACCAACAATTATCCTTTTCTGACCCTGACACAATTATATTATTTTATGTTTTTTTTCCTTTTTTGGAAGGCTACTCTGACCAAGAGGTTTTTCGCCTTTAAACATCAAGGAATATAACAAAATCCGGTTGCACTCTTACACTGACACTTAGTCAGAATCAAAAGCACTGACAATTTACGTGGTCATATTCAAAGTGGGTTGGGAGTGCCTTTTAAACCTCATTACCTCATTCCGTAAAACGTGACTTTGCATTTGGTATAGGGATATTGAGGACTCCATAAAGATGTTGGTTATAACAGAACCTGCACCATAGAGTCATAAGTCTGAGCTCTTGTAAAGTCGTTGATTAAACTGATGTTTTTAATGACAGAAAAAATGGTAAAGTTTTAATTTTGAAAAACATTTCTTAACCCTATTTTTTGACTACTTAGGTTTTTGTAGATTGTTTTGGGTCATTAATTATCAAATTCTACCAAAATTTGAAAAAAAAATGGTAAATTGTTAGAGAAAATCGGAATTTTAAGTTTTGGTCTTTTGAAAACAACCTCAAAATTTCGATTAAAATAGATTTACTTGTTTTGTCTATAGAGCACTGCACAAGACAACGTAAAAACAGACATAGTTCTAAAAAAAATATGTCGGTTCATATACGGCCTAACCTCAAAACAAACATTTACACACAAAAAAATCAGTAAGATTGTTTGACACGTCATATGATTATCTTTATACAGATTTACAGATTTTCAGGGAAGGAAAGGAAAAATAAATGTATTAAATTGGACAAAGTAATCATACTATATTATCTTCTTATCTATCCAATGTAGTAAGCATTGGCTAGTTGACTGTACGTACAATAGTTTATCACAACGGTTACATGATTTTGTTTGTGCAGATTTGAGAAGAAGTAAAAGAAAAAGAAATGTATTAGATTGGACAAAGTAATAATTACTTACCTTCTTATCAATCCAATACAGTAGGCATTGGCTAGTTGCTATTTGCTAAACGTATCAGTCCTACGTTACATCAGGACCTCGTGCAACAAGATTTTGTTGGTTAATTATACACTAAGAAAACTAATTGAATGTAAGCTCTTATGTATATTTTTTGTTGCTCAGTTTTTGTGCAAGTGTTTAACAGTGTGGTCGAGTTCATAAAAGAGACGTTGGTGTTGAATGTGTGTTTTATTTATGAAAAGTTATTTTGAGGTTAAGTCTAGGCTACATTAAATTTGGTTCCAGGTAAGAATTTATGTTCAATTATTAAATTAATTTTTGTTTAAACATTTTTTTTAACTGTTATCATTGTTTATTTTTCGAATGTTGTAGTTTTTTAATTAACGTGTTAACCTTTCTGTTCAAATATCTGCATTTTTGATAACCTAGGCCTAGCTAGTTCTTAATTCAAGGGATTATATCTATGTGTACATAACCAAACATTTTATATAGGTTGAGTGGTTATTAAGTAATATAATGAGTATTAACTTCAATAAAAATTGATCTCTTAATAATTTTATATATAATATTCGTAATTTGAGCCAAGATTACTTGGATTATTTACAATTACCTGCCAAAGTAGGTATGTCAAACCTATTTTCGCCACTCTTTAGTAAGTATAAGTTTAGTTTGTATAAGTAATAATCCTAAACGTATCAAAGACTTTTACTAATTTACTTTAGGCATATCAGATATTAGTTTTTAGTGTTCTGTTAAATTACCTGATAAGAAACAACTACATGATTTTGTTTGTACAGATTTGAAGGAAAAAGAAATGTATTAGATTGGACAAAGTAATAATTACGCTACCTTTTACATCAGGACCTCGTGCATCAAGATTTTGTTGGTTAATTATGGAAACTAATTGAATGTAAGCTCTTATGTACATCTTTTTTGTTGCTCAGTTTTTGTGCATGTGTTTAAAAGTGTGGTAGATTTCCCAAAAGAGACGATGGTGTTGAATGTGTGTTATATTTATGAAAAGTTATTTTGAGGTTAAGCCTAGACAACATTAAATTTGGTTCCGGGTAAGAATTTATGATAATTATTAAATTATTTGTTGTTTTGAACTGTTATCATTGATTATTTTCCTGATGTAATTTTTTAATTAACGAATTCATATTCCTGTTCAAATATCTGAATTTTAGATAACCTAGGCCTAGCTAGTTCCTAAATTCAAGGGATTACATATCTATGTGTACATTAACCAAACATTTTGTATAGGTTGAATGGTTTTAGGTAATTCAATGAGTATTAACTGCAATACAAATTGATCTCTTAATAATTTTATTTATAATATTCGTCATTTAAGCCAAGATTAGTTGCATTTAATAAAATTACATGCTAAAGTAGGTATGTCAATCTTTAAATAACCTATTTTAGCCACTGTTTAGTAATGTTTAGTTAAAATGTAAGTAATAACTAAAATGTATCAAAGACTTTTACTAATTTAATTTGGCTATATCAGATTTTGCGAGGAAGTAAAATAAAAATAAATCTATTAGATTGGACAAAGTAATAATTTACGTTACGTTCTCATCTACCTAAAACAGAAGGCATTGGCTAGTTGCTAAACGTACATCGGGACATTGAACGGCTAGTTTTTGTTGGTTAGATATACATTAAGAAAACTAATTGAATGTGAGCTCTTATGTACGTTTTATAAAGCTCAGTTTTTTGTTTCATGTGTTTAAAAACATGGTCGAGTTCATTAAAGATTTGTTGGTGTTAAGAATGTGTGTAAATTGTATTATTTATGAAAAGTTATTTTGAGGTTAAATCTAGGCTACATTAAATTTGCTTCTGGGTTAGATTTTATGATCAATTATTGAATTAATTTTTGTTTTGGACTGTTAACATTGCTTATTTTCCTGATGTAATTTTTTAATTAACGAATTCATATTCCTGTTCAAATATCTGTATTTTAGATAATCTAGGCTTATCTAGTTCCAAAATTCAACGGGTTACAACAGCTGTTTTCATAACCAAATATTTTATGTACAATGAACAGTTAAATTAGGTAATACAATGCCTAATACTAATTGATCTCTTAATAATTGTATAGATAGTATTCGTTATTTGAGCCAAAATTAGGTACTTAGATTCTATAAAATTATCCGCTAAAATAGGCCGATGTTTAAACAACTTATTTTTTGTTATCCTCTCTTCCAAATGAATATTTTGTCTAATTAGACTTGGCTAGGAAGAAAACAATATAGAACACCAAATACTGTTATTAGAGACCAAATAATTTACTACTGGCAACTCTTCATATTATCTTATCGATCAGGCAGCCGTGTTATCACTCGAATAGGCCTAGATAAGCCGCGTAGCGCCGGTCAGTTACCTTCGGATCTTGAGCGTTCGTTTGGTAAATCATGGGACGTTCCCAATAATATTTTGGAACTCTGTTGCAGAAACTCGTATTTGTTTCTTTAAAGTGAATAAATTCAGGAGAGTATTTAAATATATAACCTTACATAACCTAACTATTAAAGGAGTTTTTGTTACCTTTAATTACCTTTTTGTTACCTAACAACTGAACTGTTACTAACTGAACATTGCGAAGTTTTGGTTCGGAATTCGCGGAATGACGACTAATAGGTTAGGTTAGTTGGTTATACTAATTTAATAAAATATTCAATTTGGGGAAGGATAACGGAAAAGAACGTAAATATTTAATCCTCGCCATAGTAGTTTAATTAAATTAATTAACCGCATGACATAATCGTATTGTTACAAAATTGATTGAACAGTCTTCTAGTGCTTGACACACTTAAGTTTCGACTCAAGGAAGAGGAAGATCGTGGGACATGTGAGAGTTGGTAATTGTCGAGATTAATCACAATAATGGTAGTTAACTAGAACAAGTAAACATTGTTATGTCTGCCCTTCACTGTGACGTAATTTTCTAAGTCTTTGCATTAGAGATAATTATTTAATTTCATAAAAGACGGAGTTTGAGATTGGCAATAATGGCGGCGATGGAAAGAGAATGGCGGGAGAAAGGTTGAATGATGAGCAGTACTTTTCACCACCGCCTTCTCGAACTAGTAAGTTATTGGCGAAGTAAGTCCTTTAATTTAACACTCTCAAAAGCCTGCATAACTATTTATTTTTACAATAAGTAGGCCTAGCCTATTGTTTTTCAACATAAACACTTGTTGAGGGCAATGTTATTAAAGTCGAATTGTGAATATTTTTGGGAACAATTCTTACCCACTTTTCAAATTGTAGAGTAAGTTTTGTAACAGTAAAAAAATCTCCGTTTTTTTTAATGATCTAGTTTCATGGCCTCAGGAAACCTAAAATGTGGTAAGGGGAACAATAATGTACTTATAGAGAGACCGTTTGAATTTCAGAAATATCGAATTAAAATTCTCAAAATGGTGGTCATTTTTAATTGTATTTTTATCTAGTTTGTTGTTCAACATAAACTTTTAAAGAATATGTAGCAAATTTAATTCTGAGTTTAATGGTTTCAACCTCACCTCTCTACGATGACAAATACCAAAGTCATTGGTAAAAACGTTTTTCAAACCCTGATATCCCAAGAAAATGTTATAAGTTTCGAGCAGGCTCGAATCACCGACACGAGTGTAGTAAGTGGATGCTTTTTTACATACCTACAACCTGAATAGCTCCGGTGTTTCTTGATTTTATCCAAAATGGGAATTTAGTTTATTATAAAATTGGTTTAAATAGCTGAAGAATTTTTTATATGAGATAATTTTTAAAATATTTTCTAGTGAATTGTCATAAAAATCAATACAAGACTTTCAAGAGCATAAATCAATTCCCGTTATAAGGTGATAAATCTAGAACATGAAAAAATGTTAGGAAACCCATAGAGTCTGAAGGAGTCTAAAACTAAAGTTAATAAAAAATGAACTGTTAGGTCTGAGCGGAGAAAATAATTAAAACTATGTACACATGTCATCAGGACAAATCATAAGCTCACAGAATAACACAAGAAATATCAAATTTCAAGTTGAACTGAGATTATACAATCAACGAAATAAACACGGATTGTATGACAGATACCTACGGGTTTATTGAGGTTAACAACTTTTTGTTCTCTTAAAAGAATAGGGCGTGACCTTGTGATCACTTCTTGTGGAGATTTAACCGGAACAAATTCAGCTATATAAAGTACTCTTGCTTAAGGGGCCCATACACGTACCGGCAAGACTGTCAGTCCTGCCTGAACAGTTGGCCGGAGACCGGCGGCCTGTTGGACTGACTACCCCAAACACGTTCAGTTCAATTCTGTCCGGCAAGCGCATCAAAACTCATTGATTTCTTCGTGCGTTGAAAATTTTTAGTAGTTTTAAGTTAATAGATTTGAAAGTTTTTTTTGTGTAGTTGTTTAGTGTTTAGTATTTTAATTAGTGTTTAGTTTGGTTTTGAATAATTTAATTAAATTTATTTTCTGAAGGTTATGTATAGTTCAAAATGTCTAGTGATGACGATGATTACGCCGTTTTAGGTTTATTAGTAGCATTAGGGGCTACCAAAAAACGGCGAAAAAATCGTGAGTGTTGGTCGAAAAACTGGCTGATGAAGAGGGACACGTATTCTCACGTAAATTTATTAAAAGAGTTAAAGGTGACCCCAAAAGATTGGCATAATTACTTAAGAATGGACGAAAATACTTACCTACATCTTTTGTCATTGGTTGCTCCATTGGTTCTGAGAAAAAACCTTCCGGCAAGCCGGTTGAATTGATGAGTTTTCATTCGATCACCGGCCGCCTGTACAGTGCTAACTGACAGTCCAGCCGGACCCCACACACGCTTCGGCAAGACTGACAGGCAAGATTGTTCAGTCAAGACTGACAGTCTTGCCGGTACGTGTGTGGGGGCCTTTACGATTTACTAGTAGGAACTGCGGCGAGATAAGCGCGTGCTCTGCCAACTCCGATACGCCTTTCCCAAAGATGTGCCGGAAATACAATTAAGAATTGAGCCATTATACAATATAACAATTGTAAGATATATGTCCAAAACATGAAACGAGGATGCGCCGATGGAAATTCTTCAGTTCCAACAGGAAGGAAGAAGATCTAAAAGACATACGATGAAGATGGAAAGAAAATTTAAGACCTTAACGGTTCAATAAATTTATCACAGTTTAAATTCAAAACCCCAATTTTTAGAATTAGTGTGAAATTATTCTGTATACTGTAATACCATGAATTTTCACAAAACGCTTTTATTTTAATATATATTTTTTAATTTAGAGTGGAGAAAGACTTTGGAGACATATGTTATAAGATAAAATGCATCAAAATGTGTTTAACAGAGCAAGAAAACACATTGCGGAAGTGTTTGATGAATTTACATCGCGGAAGAAGTGAAGGCTGTCTTTGTATTAAGATGAAGTGTACAGTAACAAGTAAATAGGTTTTTGCAACGGTACGTGATTGCCGAAATCATCGACAGATGGGATTATGTAAATCTATAGCAGTGAACACTAGGAAATATACATCGACAAAAAACTTATAGGTAGGCCTACTGACTTCTACGCGTACTCTAGGTTTACTTGTGTAATTTAAATAACTGCAGTTTTGAAGTTGTACATTTGTTATGATTACATCAGTGAGGAATTGAATAACTTATAATACGTTATGTATACAGCTAGAAGAATGACTGCAGTTAAAACAATTTAATGGGGCCTCATGATAGTACTTAACCAGTCCAATTATACCAAGTGTCCTAAAAGTTACACCCCCCTATTATTTTTTTATGAATGGAAATAGACAGATTTTCTTTGGGGAAAGTTTAGATAACCAAAGGAGGAGTTTTTTGAAGTATCAAAATTTTCAACCCTTAACCCCAAAATGGGGTAGTTTGGGAGTAAGTCAATAATTTTAAATAGCAACCCCTATTGAGTGATACCTCATTTTAAAGGCCTTTAAAAAAATAAGAATAATGGCGCAAACTAGAGGTCTCTAAGTTCATCCTATCCTTTGGGTCTAAAAACTTTGGAGTTTTCACAATTTGCCTAAAAAAGGTATCACTTCGGCAATAGTACACCAAAAACGACAGAACAATGCCTATACGTTTTTTCTTGTATTTCTCTGTAAGTAATCTTTGAATCCACCTGAATCCTCTTGTATCAATGATTAACAGGAACAATGTTATAAATCGTGAAACTTGATGGAAAGTCTCATGCAGTTCATCAATAATAAAGCGCCTGTTTTCACGAATATTCTTTGCAAAGTTTCCAAGTTTTCATTGCAAAGAAGACAGTTAGCCGTTCAGATCGTGCCTCTTCATGAACATCTGTTCTGTTTCTTTATTAAAACACCTACACTATTTACACACGTTTCTCTCCTTCATAACTACTTCAATAAGTTTCTGGATAACGAATATTAGATTCAAAAATCTAATCCCAGATCGCACTTCAAGAACCCCATGTGTTAAGTTTCACTAAAATTCTGGCTATTGAAGAAATTATTGTTCTGATTTATTTTGAGGTTATGTTATTAACAAATTTGTTATTCAGTGATATTGCTCTCATTCTTTATCGTATAAAGTAGGTTTGTGTATCGTCGAATGTAGATATTAAAGCAGCGTCAAATCATTTTTGTAGGACGTTCAGATGAAACGTTTTTTTAACGAAAACCATCCGTACTTCTTACACTACCGTAACTCTTACTTAGCTCTTTTCAATGACAATTTTTCAAACTCGGCTTCTTCCACAATCTACCATTGCCAGATTTTTAATTTTCTTATGTTCTCTCAATTCTTTGATACCTTCCTATTGATTTGTTCTATTTCTTGAATTCACTCCTCTACTTATTCTCTGCTTGTAGGCAAGCCTTCTTATTTCTGTAATTTGTAATACAGTAATACATTTGAATAGCCATTCTTCATTGTATCTCACTAGCTTAGACATCATTCACAGTGCCTTCTTCTCCAGTTATATCTCTTTCGAAAACTATATTTTAAATTTGAAAATTAACCTACATTTAAAAAAATTTAATACTCAAATTTACTTAAAGAAATCTGTTCAATGCAAAATGCAATTCAAATTGTGATTTCTAAACGATTTCTAACACATTCGAGGTTTGTTTAAAAAATAATTAATTGTAGAGATTTTGATTTTCAGAAAGTGGTAGCATTTTGAAACCAACAATGCACTACTTTTATTTACATTGACGTAGATATGTAACTTTTTAAGGATATACGACATGTTTAGTACTTTTTAAAAATTTATGGTTACGTGTATTATGTAATCTCCAATTATTATTTCAAGACAAGTAATTTAAAGGGATTAAGTAAAAAAATAGTAAGTACCAATTTTGGGGATTTCTACAGTATTTTCAAAAATGTTAAATTAGTTTTTTAATTTTTATCATATTTGGGTATGGAAACCATGGTAACATAATAGAACCAAAATTTAAAAACATTAATTTATCAATATTATATAATTTCAAATAGTGTACCTATTTAAATGTATGTTTGAAAATAACACATAAGGAATACCAAACAGTTTTTAAACAACACGATAAACTTTCAAAAGTCTATCTCATATACTTTTCATTGTATTCAAACTTTTGTTCTAAAAATAACAGAAATCCAGTTTTCCGGAAAATTCAGTTAGTTAATTTTTGCAGATTCACCTTCAAAATTCTCCTGCACTATATGTGTTTCCTTCCCATGACTTCTTCCTTTCTTTTCTCTATTTTTACATTGAGAAGTTTTCTATATTTTTTATACCTTGCAGACAACCTTTCCTTACTCAATCGAAACCGCTTTAAGTCTTTTTTGCAGGGTGATGAGCAGTAATTTTCCCAGGAGATATTCAAGCCTATATTTGAATCTGTGGTAAAACATCCTTGTTTATACTGGCATATAGCCTCTCCTACTGGAGACTCTAACCGTAAAAGTTATTTTGGGGCATTATTCCAGATAAGTTTGTATTTTGCTCATTGAATATCTTTTTAAATGGTCGTCTGATAGAAGGAGCGTAATAATAGTATCAATAACTTCCCAGAAAGTTGTGTTTTTACAATTTTATAATATTCACTTTAACGGCTAATAGTGGCCAAGTAAACAAAATTGAATAAATCTCTCATACATTTTCAAAATAGAATGTAGTATTATAAAATGAGGTTTTTGAAAATTATATTTATATAAAGAGAAAAATACATCCCCAATAAACAAAGGAAAATTACAAATTCATACAGATCCTTATGGAAAATCGTTTAGTCACGGCCTGTGGTGAGGTCATAAACAAATTAAGAAAAGAAAATTAATTTGCTTTTTGATGTGGTTAATTAATCTGACATTTAAAAAAATGAAGCGCACAATAAAACATTTATGCGAAACATGACGTTGGTGTATTGCCACAAATAGAAAATTAAGTCAAATTTAAAATGGAATATTCTATTCTTTTATGCTACATCATTAAAGATATACTCTATAATGAAAGAAAATTCTACCAAAACCACAATAAAACACTAACAACACAAAAACTGTATAGTTATGTCTATTCTACCTTATGTAGATTTCAATAGCACTGCTATCATCTTCAGAAGTACAATAAACACCTATTTTCCTTTCAAGTTATAATTTATATACAATGATTTTAAAACATTTCCCCTTTTTAAAATACTCTTCATTTTGTCCAAGTTGCATAACTTTAAACAGGTTTTTTGTAGCTTGCAATTATATGAAACAAGTTGTATTACGACCCAAAGAGGGTCAATCTAAGTGATCACAGCCTTGTCATTCCCGAACGTTCTTAGCTGGATCTACACTTTTTCATGTAACCTTGGGTTATATTCCTTTCTTTCCATTTCTAATCGATAACTTGTTTCATTGAAAGGTAATAAATTAATTCGTTTTATACGATTCCGTAGAGGGTGTAATTTTATGATTATTTTTTGCATGAAGAATTGGTTAGTGCCTTGTTGAAAAACAGGCGACCATACCTAGCTGGATCTAAACCTTTTATGCCAATGAGCTAGATTCCTTTCTTTTATTTTTTCTATCAAGTCTTTCTTTTATTAGAGAATTCAATGGCTAGAGATACTATTCCTCTTATTTAAGGTAATGATAACTATAACTTATTAAAAGGATAACTAATTATAAGGATTAATTTTAAGTTTTCCTGTTTAATGTTGATTACTGTTATTAAAAACTAAACGAACATCAGATAGCGGTACGTACATAAACGAAGTACCTCTAAACACTTGTCTTAACGTCAGCCCCACAAACCTTACGAGATTATAAGCACCGACCTGGAAGATATGTTATTAGCTTTCTATGAAAGTTTTCTTGTAAAATGAGAGAAGAAAGTAAATATTTTGAAAAGGTATTAATGACTCGACTGTACGAGATAATATGTAAATAAAAATATTCCGGTTTTAACTCATATTTTGAGATTATTAAACCCAGACTCAAGCAAATATCTTTTCTTTTTTTAATGGAGAAATTTGTCTGACTAAAAGTAACTCTACAAATTCTACATAATATGTCGTAACACAACTTTTTCTCTTGTTATTTACAGGTCGAAAATTTTGCGGCCATCATCACCTTATGAAGAAAGAACAGAAGATAACCCCTAGCCCACGAACATTTCTAAAAATGTTTCTTTGATTTTCAACCAATACTGGTAAATATGAAGTTTAAAATAAAATCAAAATGTTTATAAAAATAAAATAATTACAATACAACTTAATTTAACCACTCAATGAGAAATGAGTTGCCTATAAGTTTTAAAAGCAGTTTTTGTGAGATGTGAGATAAACAATTCAATAGCCATTAAAAATTGTATTTTCATTGATTTCTCTTTATTAGGGTCCGTAGATAAAACCGAGGACCCTTATAATTTCACGCGTGTCTGTAAGTCACAAGCAGTCTACACAGACAAGACGATAAATCCCATATATTTCAAACTTTGCTTTATACTCTTTGAATTGTCCTAGATGTAAGAAAACTATATTAGGGTATCAAAACCAAAATGATCTTGGTCTTAAGGGACCAAACTATCGAGTTAAAAAATTTTATTTTGAAAATAATATGTGTGGAGCGTTAAATAAAACTAGAAATAATTCTGATTAGGAATATGTATGTTTATTTGATGAAGAAATGAATATGTTGGCGCAAGGCAGCTCAAAAGACTTCGACTTTATAAAAATAACTGTCCTTACGGAGTGTGGTTTTAGCACAACCCTTGACTATTTAATTTAGGCGAGTCAAAAAGCCAACATCAATTTTTTGACCAATCACATAACTTTCTTACACTACGTAAGTAAAAATCGCAAATAAAAATGATTATGTCATAGAAATTTTTTTCCGAAATCACTGATAAGTATGCTTACATAAATTCAGTCAAATTCATCGACAAATAATCATTGAATTGAATCAAATAATCACTTTAGTTGCACAATGCCTATAATAACTTGCCTACACAATAAGAAGACTGACACTTTGATATAAAACGATGTATACTTTCATTTCTGGACATTATTGATGACGGAATACAAAAATTGCACAACCTAATCCATCATCAAAGACAGATGTAACAAAATTTTATGCCTGCAAGGTATGTGACCACAATGAAACAACTGTTGTCAAGATGGTAAAGGAACCGGAAATGTAAATGTGAAAAGTGTTTGGATAAGACAGTAATAACCGCGACAAAATCAATTACACTTTCACCAAAACTCGGTGGACATGTTTTATTGGTACATTTTAAGTATTATTGACAAGCGAGATGTATGTGACTGAATGTTTGTTTACACAACTTGCTATTGGTATAATTCGATTGTAGATGGACTGTTCAACGTATAATAATCGATTGTTAGTAACTGGATCAGTAAAGCTGTGATGGTCACGTATATGGAACATTTTTCGGAATTTCAAACCCAAGATTTTTCACTTTTATTATCGAATTCCTTCCATATTTGTCATAAAGTAATATTCTTAACACTAGGGTTAACAATAATTATCACAAATAGGATTGGTTAGTTGGTTATATATAGCCTATACAGGATGTCACAAAAAGGTGAACCGGCTATTCATTTTCAAATTATATACATCAAAACTAAGAAAGAATGTCGAATTCGGCTTCATTATCCGTCTATCCGCCATTTTGTTATTTTATAAAAAAACGTAAATCTAGAAGTAAATATGATATTAAGTTCAGATTTGGTATAAGTATTTTGTATGTTACGTTTTGCATGTGTACCAAACACAGAGATTTTATTTTTATGATTTTCAAAATGGCTGACGTTTACAGTTGAATATCTTGAAAACTGCAAACTTTTAAAAATGTACAAGTGATAAAATATTTTTGTTTTATAACAATAAACAAAATCTTAAATTTGTTTTCTTTGTAGGTTAAAAGATAACCGAGTTATAGACAAAACACTAAAACACAATTTCTTTATAACTGTCTACAACATCCAAAATTAGCCTAACACCAAAATATTTTTGAATTATGACCATTTATATCTGTGGAAAACATAAAAATTATACTGTTATTATTTATTAAACAAACCAATTTATAACCTTACTTTTTATTTTAGCGATATTAATAATGACGATAACGCCAAAAACGCCAATAATTGTGACACAAATCAAAATCATGTCTCGCGTGTAAAATTAAATAATAGTATATTGTTTTTGGTTTCCATGGATAAAAATGAACATAATTCAAAATTTCGTTAGTGTTAGGATAATTGTGGATGTTGTAGACAATTAATTACAAAAATATTGTGTTTTTAGCTTTTGTCGATAACTTGGTTATCCTTTGAGATTCAGAAACAATATAAAACATATTTTGTTCAACGTTATAAAATTTTTTTTTCTTTTATAATTTTTTTTTAATGTAAACAGTTTTTGAGATGTTGAAGGTCAAAAATTTTAAACGGCCGCCATTTAAAAATATATAAAAATGAACTCTCTGTGTTTGGTACACTTTAAAACTGTAAACCAAAGACTGCATACTTAATTTACCTAATATTTTTATTACTAGACCTATTACATGATAGCTTTTTATAATTTTAATTTAATGTTTTCATCGCTTTTGTTTTTCAATATAGCTATCTTATTTTTAACCCGTAAAAATACGTTTGCATACCATTAAAGGCAGATTATAAAGTTGCCCAAAATTAGCAATTGCGGAAAGTTTTGCCACGTTTGAGTAGAAAATTCTCATAGAAAAACACGAATTAATTTGAAAATTCATTTGAAATCTACCAACAATTTTTGTATGGTTAACGAACTTGTCAAATGATTTGTAAAACCTAGCGTATTTAATAAATTTGAGACTGAAATTGAGACCAAGAGGTTACTAACATGTTTAAGTTTACATTGAGCAAAAAATAGTTCCAAATTGCGGTATTGAGTAGGACAGTGAATGCCTCAAACCTCAAGCGTCGACGTTTCCATGACTGTTACTTTCGAGATTTGAAGTGTAAAAATCATACTAAATTGTGTTGTACTCCTAATAAATTAAAACGTACCTGTTTTCTTTGCTGAGGTAAATTTGAATGTTCAGTAATACAGTGTTTAGAAAATGTCTTGTCAAACTTTAAGTGGTGGTTATATGAGTCAAAATAAAGAAATCGTATGTCTGGAAATGCTTCGTTTTCCATCTCTAAGCCATTTTGTGTTAAAAATTATAGCTTTAGAAAATATTAAAATTTGGAGTTGAAATTTTGTGTACACTTGTTTTATTCTACGTTTTTATCAGTACAGTATATTAAGAATCCAAAATTTATCTTATACATTGTCGAAATGTTGACTATTTGAAACTTTTAATATTGAATATCTTTAAAACAATTAACTCGGCCGAGATTTTGAAAATTTATAAGATAAAGTTTTGATTCTTGATTCATTGGTAAACCGTTGCATACAAAATGTATATACTAAATTTTGACTTGAAATCTTAATTAATTTAAAAGCTTTACATTTAATAAAAAAAAGCACAAAATGGTCGACATATGGTTGTTCGAATAAATGTTTATAGAAGCTTTTTTTTAAATTTAGACACATATAACCACCCCTTGAAGTATGACATGATATTTTCTGAACAGCCTGTATAATTCTATTTTACTGACTTAAGTAATGTCACACCCTTTATTAGTGTTTTCGTGTTATAGTGTGGACTTGGTTGTTTTAGTATATGCATACTAATGTACTTAAATCATTAAGGTCGGATATCGCATGGAAGTAGAGTTGCTAAGAGCTTTAATTTCCATTTCTCAGTGGTATTTATAAATGTATTATTTTATACAGAAAACGATTTATACACGTTGCATTTAATTTCTATAATACCCATTGCCGATACTACTGTAAACCCTAAAGAAAACAAGTTTCTGTATTTTATAAAAGTTCCCATTTGTTAGTTTTCAATCAAAAGTTGAATATATTATAGTGATGACGATTTAAATTAAAATTAGTGTTCGGCAGCAATTTGAAAAAGTCAAACCTGCCTGACAAGTTCATGTCGATATTTTTCAATTTACTGTAAAACCGCAATGTTTATTTTAAGTAACATATTCCCAAAATCTTCACTAAATCTTCACATTTTCAACAAATTTATGATTTTGGTTTATTATTATTTTTTTTTTCACTTTTATGCTAATAACTGCGGAACAAGAACCTGTTTAAACATGGCGATCAGTACATTTTGATTGGTTTCTTTCGAAGTTTAAAATTTTATTCAAATAGTTAAACTGATTTTTGTAAAATATAAATGTTATGTTTTATCTTCCTACAGACAAATTGATGTTTTACCTTTAAAATATTTTCGTTAAAGTCTCTCGATAAGATAAAATTGTGAAGTCTATGTATATAAAATTTGATCAAAATCGACCCACCCCGCTTGTTAGTAACACATAAATAACTAAAGATATCTTTCTAGAAGCTTACTTGTTTATGTAATTTATTCAAAGGACTTCAAAACAAATAATTCAGCAATAAAACTCAGCACTGATTTGTTTTCCACGTTGATGTACTTTAAAAGTGATTTTAAAATTAAATTTAATAGATAACATTTTGAGACTCTATGAATGAAACGTAAAAATAGTTAAGCAAATATTACCTATTTATATTAGTGTTTCATTATGTATTTAATTATTTCGTGATTGAAACTATTTAATATAAAAATACTTCCAAGGATATGGAAAATCTTAATCTACCAACTTAAAACGTGTGTGTATTTTATAATAAAAGAAATAAAAATAAAAAATTCTTTGGTAAAAACTGTTTTATTAATTAATTTTGAATTCAAAACTGAATATAGCTAAGAAAATTCCTTTAAAACATTTGATGCACAATATTTTTGCTTATTTTGTTACAACAAAATTTAAGGGATTGTCTACATACACGGTGGAAGAACATAGCACAAAACTTCACACACGCCAAACACAATTCAATTTCAAAGTAAAGAAATTTAAAAAAAAAGAAGAAATTACAACTATATTCTAAAGAAACTGACGACCCAGAGGTCTTGAAATTTTTCATATTTGGTTTACTAATTCTGCACTCTCCAAGCAAAAAATTGTCAGACAGACTGACGTAGTTTGAAAATCATTATTTTAAATTCAGAAACCAAAAATATTCGCTTGATAAAACCAACATTATGTTTTTATTCAACAAAAAATGTTTTACCTTTTACGTATATGTCATAAAGTAAAAAGTAAAACTTAGAGTTAATAAAATTGAATTCCACCCAAGATGATAAAAAAGTAAAAAAGATAAATACCTACAAGGCAACATTATAATACTCTTAAAAAATTAGGTAAGTAGGCTAATGTATGCCCAATATAAGCTCTTCAAAAGATAAGAAAGAATTAAGAAGGTCGAATATGGCTGAAGGCGGACATGGTAAAAGGACCTTTTGACGTTATATTAAAAAGTAGAAAGGGATTTTCTATAATTATGAATAAATATTTTAAGAGCTCTGAAAAGTAAAAGTTGACAACTGGTAACCGGATTCAAGAGGACGTTCATACGCGAAGAGGAAGAAGGGAAAGTACTTCTATTGTTGGGAGTTAATTGTTGTGATATATTAATGATGACTATTATGGTTTAATGTTGGCAACATTGCTCCAATTGTAACACTTCTACAAAGCCATTGCACTTCTTAAATTTATCATTTCCTCTCCCACGGATATGTTGCAAATTATATATGACAGAAAATAATAAATTTTTAGCGATAATTACAGTTGCACAGAAGGAAGCACTAATTGTTACTTGTTTGTATTGTGAAATAATTTATGTAAAGTGTTTTCAGTGAGTTTGTTGAAAACATTTCTAAGAGACTTCAACGATAGGTAGAAAAGTAGTTGACAGACAGAATCAATTATAGAGAGTATTGCTTAATTATGTTCCCAAATTTTTAACAAAAAGTAATATTTTTGAACAAATAATAATAAGATGAAGGAAAGTCATACAAGAATACACTTACGCAATTATAACAGATGCCATTTAAGGTACGAGAACACTATTTGTACTCAGATACCACACGCTATAAAAATCCCTCCCTACTTCTCGTGACGAATTTTGATATTCACGCAGGTATTTTGGTATATTTTGAAATAGGATTTGTAACACATAATAGGAGTTAAACCGAAAATTTTCGTACGAATCACTATTGTCATTCCATTTAATTGACAAAGACGCCTTAGTGTTATTGATTTAAATTTATTAAAACAATTATTTGAATTTTTAAACACAAAAATAATACTTTAAAAAAGAGTTGTCTCATATTTAAAACATTGAATTGAATGAATAATGTATCTAATGAATAACTTTACGATTTTCTAAGTGCAACATTCATCATATCTATAGGCACAATTTCAAAACTATAAGACTATTCCCCCTAGCAACAGAGGCTGACAGAATGCAACGTACACCAACTGTCATGAAAAACGTTTTAAGATGTTAATCACACTTGTAAAAAGAATATTTTTTTTCTGTATAGTTATTTCTAAAATAATCTAGGTAGCTCATTTTCTCTGTTTGAAGTTATTTGTTAATGATGGAAGTTAAATTTTATTATTATACATTTTTCTGACATTTACCATCATTTGTGTGTTAGAAATCAAAATACGACGTTTCGGGAATATGAATCAATTCCCGTTATCAAGTGACTAAAAACTAAAGAAACATGAAACTAGAAACTAAGATTATGTAAGAAGTAAAATTAAATAAGAATACCACCAACCTTAATATCTAAGCAAATGTGAGTGTGATAGACAATATATTGGCGAGACAAATAGACCATTAAACATTAGAATAAAAGAACATAAAAACAATGTGCTGTTAGGCCTAGTTGATAAATCGAAAATTGCAGAACATATATGGTCCGAAAATCACAAATTTAATTGGGAAGAGGCAAAAATCATACACCGGGAAAGTAACCTATACAAACGTAAAATAATTGAAGCCTCATATATAAAACTAACGGACAATCCTATCAGCCAATCAAGTATAGAAGTAAGGCCGTTATGGCTCCCATTATTAAAAAAAGAACTAAAATTTGATTATAATATCGCTATAACTAAAAAACAAGCTGAAATTTTACCTGTTAAATCGCCACAAGGGTGTTGTAACCCGCTCTCGTGCTAGGAAGCTTAATACAACTAACAATAGGTCACTCCCCTAATAGTTTGTCACGCCTTCTGGACCACGTCACTTGTTGCTGTATCTTTGATACAACAACACGTATTTGACGTTAGTTGTGTGTTACCGTGATTGTGTTTTTTGACTTCTCAGTTTTAGCTCTGAGATGCATGCTTAGATATTAAGGTTGGTGGTATTCTTATTTAATTTTACTTCTTACATAGGCTTAGTTTCTAGTTTCATGTTTCTTTAGTTTTTAGTCACTTGATAACGGGAATTGATTCTTATTCCCGAAACGTCGTGTTTTGATTTCTAACACAGAAATGATGGCAAATGTCCGAAAAATGTATAATAATAAAATAGTTCATTTTACTGTTTGTTAACTCTGCTCCTGCACATCTAAAGACATAAGTTACATTAAAGTGTTAAAAATAACAAAATAATACAAAAAAGATAATAGTACTAATAGTAATAAAAGTATTATTGTATTTATCTTGGTAAAAGAAACTATGTTTTTTTTCACGTAATCCTCTTTCTCCATGATTGACTGATTCGACCCTGCGGTTTGTCCACCCACCATGATACCACGGAAGAAACCATTTCTTGGTATCGTAACATACCAGGGGCATAACAATGACAGTATACAAGTGAAAGGTTTGGGTCAGATTGCGTCATTGAGGATTTGAAACATTGTAAATGACAGACATCAATAGCACCTTTTACTCCGACACAATTTGTGTGCCATAACCCATCGTTTTACCTGTTGAAGTCATTATCATAGCCTGCAAACAAATGCAAGGCTAAGAAATATAGTTTATTAGCTTGTTGTAATCTGTTCATGACAACGTTAGGGCGTGAGACCATCAAGGAACAAGAAGATGTTTACTTAAAGTCATAAAAGCATGTGTTCCAAAAGTACCTCCTCCAGCCTCAGTCTAATTTTTTAAGTAGTTAATATTTAAAAAAATCACGATTTTTTTTAAAACGTCATAAGTCTAGAGAGGCTAACTTTTGGCGTGTAAGGAAACATTTTTCTCTGAAATATTTTATTGATATTCTCCGTCAAGTGATAGATGATTTTTTAAAGTAGAGAAACCGCGGTACAATTTATATTTAAAATAAATTTATGTCTCTAATTATTACTTTTTGTCATATAAGGCCTACGTAGTATAAAGTAAATAATTGTGTGATGTGTCAAAAATCAGTCTCGAGTTTTTTGAGGATATGTTCCCTAAATATAAGATTAAAAAATGGTCTTTTGGAATTCTGGAGTCTGTGCAGTTCTCTACAGCACACACGCCTGGCCCGATTATAATATGTTGGCAATATCACGGGACTTTTATTTCATTTTGTCGATAGCTCAAAATTTGGATGTAGAAAACAACACAAAATTACGATTTAAATGTAGCCACTAAACACCCAAACAAAATGTTTGGGTCGTCTTTCCAAAAATGCTGGTTTGTTAGTTTTCGAAAAAGAAAAAAAATATACAAAATTGGGGCTGTTTTAATATTTTTGAATTCTCAAAAAGGCTGACACTTAAGGCTATTCGTAAGTATATATGGGGGAATGGTTGAAATATTTAAAATGGCAGCCGTTTAAAACAGATTTAAAAGCATGATTAGGCTCTAAACATATATGTACATATTTTTATAAATAATTCTTAATGATGCCTGTTGACCCTAACTTATTATTATTATTTCTAGTTCACTGAAACTCAAATCGAAACTGACCCTAACTTATTATTCACTGTAACATTTTAACAATCCTAATAATTATCATGACTCACACTAATTGTCCATCTCCCGCACACCCACTCGAGTAGAGCACACAAGGAAGAGTTACTCAATACGCTTCAGTCTGTTGTTTAGTGCACACCTTGTGATTTGTTCGTTAGTTGGTTGAGTAATTTCTACGGTTTAATAGTAAGGGTTAAATTGATTTGATAAAACTATAATCTAAGGGTTAATATATATATATATATATATATATATATATATATATATATATATATATTTATAGTACGTAGGTAAGCGAGATATATAATCTAATAAGCAATAATGGTTAGGTTAGGTTAGGTTAGGTAATTCCGTGATGGTCTATTAACAGGGAGCCATTAGAATTTTTCATATTATCATTATTTATTTTTTTATTTAATCAATACTTGACCATTAACGGGGGCGGGGGAATCGAATTTTTATTACTATTCTGTCATGTAGGTACATCTTACTTTAGTATATCTTTTAGCTTTTTTCGTTATTTTCAGCAATAGGTATTACCTACACATAAAATAAATATGAAAAAGTTCATAGCTTCGGTTAGGTTAGGTTAGGTTAGGTAAGCCAGGTAAATTGTTCGCTCACTCCACATTTGTCATATCCTCGTTCGCTCAGACCAAGATATTTGTGTGTTCTCTCATCCCACGTTCGCACACTCCATGTAACTAATTCAAGGCCGACACGAAAACTGAGCCACAAAAAATTGTAACGTTGAAGAGTGGGGGAATAAAGACGATATTCACGACGACTTGGAGTAAAAAGGCTATGGAGAGAAGGGAGAGAGAATAAGAGAAATGGAGAAATGAGAGGGTGAGAGATAAAGAAAAGGAGAGGGGATGTCAGCTCTGTTTTGTACTATTCAAAACACCGCTAATATCTCAAAAAGTTACCGTTTTGGTAAAACAGTGGAGGGGGATGTCAAAATATATTTTAGTACGACAAATAGAATGGAACAGATTTTAAAGCTGTCATAGTCACTCATATCTGAGAGCTACCGTGACTACAAGTTTGGTTTAGTTTCCTATATGGATATGTAAAAAATATGGTGTATAAAAATTCAACAAATGTGTACTTAAAACTGATATTGTACAGTGTATTATGTACTTTACATGACCCCACAATTGTATCAAATGCTGAGGCCTCAATATTATTGCCAGTCATGTATGTGTACGTGGCATTCTACAGGGATGTTCTCCACTTTCCATGTCGGGTTAGATCACCTTCATACATAGGTCTCTCTCAATGACTCATAATGAGTACGGGGCGTAACAATCCCGAGGCGTTTTAACTGAATCTACACTTTCTGTTCGTGTAGTGTTGATCAACTTTTTTCCGACCGTAGTAGTCAAGGTCTAAGGATGTCTTACACAATTACCAAGTTAAACGAATTCTGTTTTATATTAAAGTTAATTTTGCAGAAAAAAAAACAGAGCGTTCCAACTGGACGCAACAAATTAGACTTTAGTGTAGAAGACCAAGCCTGCTGTGGTAGCTTCTATACAACGGTATCTTATAGTCTGCAATTTGAGGGGTTTAAGATTTACCCCGTAGTGATTTGTCTATTTCTGCAATTTATAGTTTGCTACGTATAAGAATAATTTTGTAAGTAAGATTTAATTTTTTTTTTTTTTTTCATACAATCAACACCTTAGATACTTACCAAATTAATATTTTGGCATGAAATACCAGAGTGAAGTGGCTACATTTTAAAACATTTATTTTTCTATTGCATTTGCAATATTTTAAAGTGTACATCATTATAAATATTATACAATCTATCACTGCAGTACTTTCATTTAAAAAAATATTATTTACTTACGTCTAATTTAAGTCTAATAAATAAAACACAAAGACCAGTCTGGTTACAATTTAAAAAGACTTTTATTTTTCTATTGCATTTACAATATTTTAAAGTTTACAACATTATAAATACATATAAATACATAAATACATTATACAATCAATCACTGCTGAAAATTAATTTTAAAATATAAATTTATCTTACGTATAACTTAAGTCTAATAAATAAAACACAAAGACCAGATTGTGAAAGTTGTATTATTTCAGTCTTGTATGTACCAGCTGAAAGACCCACTCTTATTAGAGTGTGTGTTGTGTGTGTGTGTGTATGTGTATAGGTCGGTCCCACCATTAGTTAGCTACCGGAATGAAGGATGCCACCATATTTTTATTACCGATTCAACCCCCGTGGTTGTGCGACCTAACATATCGACCTACAGTATAATAATTTTGATTATCGCGGCCGGTCATAACAATTAAAAAAGATATTTAAAAAAATATATTTAAAATGAATTACCGCGGTATACCCTAGTCAGGAATATGCAATCCTGGTTGCATATATTGTCTATGGGAATATAAATAAACGCCTATTAAAAAAAAAAAAAAAAAAAAAAAAAACTAAAGAACCTAACTTATTAAAATGAATTAACGCGGTAGAAACTAATCGCGTGTGCATCTTTTTTGCATCTTTTGTATCGGAATATAAACGGTTATAAAAAAACAAAAAACTATGATTAAAAATAACACGGAATAAAGAGATGCGATGCATACCAGTTCCTATATGCATATGTTCCTATGTTTTTGCAAGGACACTGGATTTAAATGTTAAAAAAACCTATCATTTCGTAAAAATATACCCTATATGAAGATTGAGAGCGGTTAATCTTACTGTAAGAATCTTGACCCGGCCAACGGCGAAATATGTAGGTCTTATAACCATTCCGTCACCTTCCTCAAGTGTTCACGACCCATAATGTTGCAAATGTAAGTCTTTCAGCCAGCCTCCTGAGGAGGATGTAATGCGTGTGAGTGTTGGATTTAGAATCAGCTCCAACAATAGAAAATTGTGATTAAGTAAGTTTGGTAGTTATAGTAATCTTTAACAATATCAAATTTTGAATTGTTACAAATTAATTTAAAATTTACATATTAACTAATAAAATATATTTATTTCAGGAGGGAAATTAGGCAAAACAATTCAAAAATCATAAGTTGACCTTGACTGTCGTCATTAAATCCTTAATGTTAACAAATAAGGTTTACGTTAGGACGTGTTTATGGTACAAGCGAAGCAAGTTTTGACCCTTATTGAAATATATAACTTTACATAGGCGTCGTCAATTGACAACTACCTTTTTAGTGATGATTAGGTTTAATTGTTTTTTTTGATTTTTGGGGATAGAATAATTACTCTTTTTTTGACGCGAAAAAGTTGGTGGTTGGATAGTGATTTTTTGAAAACGGTTTTAGGAACATATCATCAACTAGCAGACATATTTCTCATATATTTTCTAACTCAATGTCACACTTTGAGTACGGGTGTTGAAACCCTAGCTAAATATACACTTATTTTCATGTACATCTTGTGTAGATCCCTCTCTTTAATCTGACCTATCAGGTTTCTTTTGAATAACTTTTATTCTCTTCTGGCCCTGACGTTAGAGTTTTCGAGGGTTAGGAGTCTTTATTTTATGATATTTTCTTAAGGTGATGTTGCTCGAGAGTTTTTCACTCTAAACAACAAGGAAAAAAAACAGCAAACGAAGTAAATTAATAAGGTCTACTTCGAACAACTTGGAATCACAGCAAACACTTTTCTGACCTTTTACAAACACATTTCTAGAGTAATTCATTTTGAAGGATGTTTTACATCAATATCGGCTTATTTGAATCCTTTTTTTTCTGGGGGGGGGGGGGGGTTGCCCAGAACTAAACAAGCTGAAAGAGACAATCATAACTTTGTCAAAATGTAAATAGAACTGTAAAAAGGTTGAGTTATGTATTGAAAATGATGAACGATTGTGTGAACATCTCATTAATGTAATAAATTTATTATTTCAAAATACATTGTAGAAATACGTTTGTTTTATTCCAGTAGAACTTAAACTACAATTTTGTTAGAACGATTTCTAATATTGAAATTCAGCTACAGCGATGTCCCTCCTGGAAACTATGACAACCGAGAATACGAAATGTTCACCGATCCAACTCATGGGAGTTCTTTACACTATCATTGTTCTCAATGAGTCCTTGTTATGTTAACCATCAAAATGGGTGGTTAAATGTTTTAAATAACTATTTTTTAGAAGTGGATATTTTAGAACGTTGAATAACTATTTTCTTTTACTTCAAAATTTGTAACAGTTTTTTTTTCTAAGCCGAAATGTATAAGAGTTATTAATGTTCAAAATATAACCTCAAATTTAGGAAAATAAAAAAAAAAAAACACAGCTTAAGGATTTTATGTATAGTTGAATGTTAGTTCATATGTAAATTAAGTTTTACTGGTCGCTGATTAAGGTAATACATGTATATTTTTTAAATATATATTATTGCAAATATTCAATTTTCTAATAGTAAATTGTGGGAAAGTATATCGTAAATTTTTGTCCACACAGTGTGTAATTGTGTCTGTTCTCTTGTAAAGTGAAGTAGATTTAGGTTCTATTTAAATATATAAGTATCGATGTAAGATAATTAAAAATATAACGAATAATTATCGAAAAATCGAAATAAAAATTGACAAGGAACCAACTGAGTAATAAAATATTTAAAAAAAAATGTCTTTCTAGACTTTTTGGGAAGCTGGCGATGAATATTAATTTGGTTTTTGAAGATAAGCCTGTGAAGAGTGTAAACACAATTTTTTTTCTTTACTGTTTAATTTTATTAGTTAGTGTAATTGAAACTCTTTTAAAATAGTTGTAATTTCCGTCTATGTGTGTTTTTAATGCGATTATTTGTACTTAACATTCTATTGACGTCATTAAAAACTGATATACTTACCGACTCGCAAAGTAAAGATATTAAACATGAATGGATATAAATGCTTGAGTATAACAGACCACTAGTGTTGTGTAGTTTGGGAAAATAACCTGAGCCTAAGATTACGAAATAAACTTTTACTCACTAACTTAAATACAATGAATCGTGACGAAATATTTTTGTTTAATTTAGGAAACCAAAAGGGCATTTAGGTGGTAGTTTTTTATTTCTATGAATTTTTAGGTATAAACATGGTTTAGTCGGTACCTCATGTTAAGGTTTAATAACCTCTAACAAACATTTAGACTTAAAGTTTTTCAAAATCTTATAAAGTTTGAAAATTGCGGCTCGAATTGTGTTGAAATTTAAGTTTCGTATAATTTAAAATTACAGCTAACTCATACTATGTATAATACGAGTACATAGTACTAATACCCATTTATCTATATATTTATCTATATATTGAACAAAAGACGAGAGATTTATTAAATGGTTTGGAAAAGAGTGATAAAATAACAATGAGTTAGATTCAACCGATTTTGAGATATTCCAACATTTTCGAAAGCGTAAAATGGTTCATTAACCATTTTAACACATCAATAATATGTAGGAAGATAGGGTAGTTTTTGTTATAAAGGAAATAAGGCCTTCATTTGATCTCAAAAAAAGAATCATTTGGTGACAATTTCCTCGTTAAACTTTGAGTTATCAAAAATATGAATATAGAAATATTTAAAAAACCTTGGAGATAATATTGTCAAAATTTACCCATATACGAAATTTGTTCAAAATATATACTTCACAACAAAAACAGTTATTCTAAAACACGTTTTTGTGCACAAGAATTTCAAAAAGGATTTTCCTTCTATAACCTCAATTATGTTATCCACCATATAATTTTATCTATGCTTTGTCTATTATATGACAAAGTATAAAGTGAACTTTTAATGTAAAGACTGTTATCACTGTCATTTTGCAGTTAATAAACTCTGTATTAACAATTTAACAAACTCTGAAAAGCAATTTATTTCCCGTCTCGTAAATTATAAAACGTCCTCTTTATTAGTTGTTATTAAAGTATTGTTTTGCCACAAATCTTTGTCTTATAACAGACTTAAAGTGATAAACAGTAGTAATATTATTCTGCTACCATACGAATTTAACGTACGGTATTCTGTTGGAATAGTGGCAGATTTAATTAAAGTGAAATGAAAAAAATATTCAAATCCCAAATTTTAAATAACTTTATAAATGTTGACAAATATTTATATCTTCTCCAGGAGATGGTGCATAGTAACTAAACATTTGCAAACTGTAAATGGTAAAATGTGGGGTTAATTGAAAAGAAAAGAAAAAGTAGTTTAGGTAAAAAAAAAAGAGAATAGAAAAAAAGAAAGAATAAAAAAATGATAGTAGAGCTTGGTTTCGATAAAAAAAAACTTTATTCAGGGCAAAGTTAGGACCACCAGGTCCTCTCTTCCACTTAACCCATACACAATTACAATATTTGAACTCAATTAATTACAACTAACACACTTAAGCCTAAAACAAAAGGAAAATGAATTTAACTATTTAATAGGAAAAGAAACTCCGTAATGAAATAAAGAAAATATATAGAAAACGGGGTTGGGAGAGGACAAAGTGTATGCAATTTTTTTTTAATTTGAATTTTTAAACACAAAATAATACTTTTAATAAAGGGTTGTGTAATATTTAAAACATTGAATTGAATGAATAGTGCATCTAATGAATAACTTTTCGATTTTCTAAGTGCAACTTTCATGATATCTATAGGCACAATTACAAAACTATTAGGCTATTCCCCCTTGTAACAGGCTGACAGATTGCAAAGTACACCTGCCATGTTTAAAAAAGTTAAAAATTTTTAATCACACTTGTAAAACGAATATTAATTTCCTAAGCTTACTTTTAATATAATCAGCGTGTGACGACTAATTCTATTTCTTTAAACATATTTCCTATATATTTATATACCTAAGCTTTCAATATGATCACAAGAAAAATAGTTGTTAATAATTTTCACAGTGATGTAATTAAATGTCGCAAAGTCAATCAGTAAAGATATAAATATTGTTTATTATTTCACTTAATAATGTTTATATTACATTATTACTGTAAATGTTTTAGAAAATCTTTGATTGTAAAAATTTGTAACTTTCGCGTAGAATCCTGGTGATTTCTATATAAATATGAAAAAATTCACAAAATAAACTTTACTATTATTATCAAACATCATAATTCTAGAGAGGCTAACTTTTGGCGTATAAAGAAACATTTTTCTCTGAAATATTTTACTGATATTCACCATCACGTGATGATACATGATACAATTTATATTTAAAATAAATTTATGCACCTCTAATTATTACTTTCTCTCATATACGTCGTATAGAGTAAGTTGTGTAATGTGTTAAAAATCATTCTCGAGTTTTGTGAGGATATGTCCCTTAAGTAGTAAAAAAGCTTTTTGGAATTCTGGAGTGTGTGCAGTGTCCTACAGCCCACATATCATGGGACTTCTATTTCATTTTGTCGATAGCTCAAAATTTATATATAGAAAACAACACAAAATTTAAGTGTAGCCACTAAACAATCAAACAAAACGTTTCGGGTGTCGTCATTCCAAAAATTTTGGTTTTTGAGTTATCGGAAAAAAACAATATAAAAAATTGGGGGTGAATTAATATTTTTGATTTCTCAAAATGGTTGACACGTAGGACTATTCGTAAGTATATATGGGGAAATGGTAGAAATATAAAAAATGGCGGCCGTTTAAAACAGATTTTAAAATAAGATTAGGCTCTAAAAATATGTACATACTTTTATAAATAATTCATAATGATGCCTGTTGTCAACGTTCTCTATCCCACCGTTGAAGTCTCCCAGTCAGGACTTCTGATCTCGGTCCTATATGATCCTTTCATAGATTTTTTTGTACAGTTTTATGATTAGCACAAGTTAGCATCAAGGTTAATGTAGCGTACAAATTAAAGTTTTGTCCTGCCATGTCAGCTTACTACCTGTATGGTGAGTATTTTGACTTCTCAGTAGTTTTGTAATGGTATGTACCATTTATTTAATAATACCAGCGATTTAACGTTAGAAAAGTAAAAGTAGATTCATAAATGCCGTTGTCAGTGACCTTTCCATAACCATTAACATTTTTAATTAACATGAATTATAAGTTAACTTGAAGCGCGTCAACACCCAAACACAAGATGTTCAACTCACTCATTTCCCTAATGCCAAACCACTTTCGTTATTAATACTCTTCTCTTCGATTTGTATTCCTTTCTAATTTTGTTTCCACGGTTAACGAAAGAATACTGGACTAATTGAACAGTGGTCTGATTGAAAGTGTGATTAAATGTCAAACGAGTGGTAAATTAAGTTTCTGATTGATAACTAGGATAATAAAGAAAGGAGGAAGATGTCGAAAATTTACTGATTTAATGGGGTTGTTAATTTATACGGTAAATACATAGGAGAAACGTATTGAGGACTTTATAGTTGAAGGTACAAGCTACTTAACAATGTAGTGAAATATTAGTTATTGTGGCGCAGACGTTACTAAGCATGTCTTTGTGTCACGTTTTCCATACGGGACTGATAGTTGAAGGGACCTACTTGAGCAGTGTCCGATTTGCCATTTAGTGAACAGCTGACTGGAATTCGGTCTGCAGCTATGTAGAGCAGACCGTCCGTACACCCAGGCTTTGAAATTTTCACTTCAAAGCTGGATATTCTATGGTGCATGGGCCATATTCTGTGGTAGGGTCAAAACCTCTAAATGAGCTAGAGGCTAAACATAAGTTACCGTCACAAATTGGTTTGCCAACGTTAGATTTGTTTGTCCTCTCTGCTGTACCAGTCAGTAATGTTTATTTTCACTGTGACAATATATTAACCATTAAAGATAAACATTTTTCTTCTTCATTTGGAAGGTTTCAATAGATGATTTTATATCCTTAGGAAGGTCCATGAATTTTAGAACTTTCCTGCGAGGGTTGTCTCGATCGATTTTCTAACCAACATCAAATAGCTAAATGTCTCAGTCCTTCCCTGATTTAGACATTCGAATCCAAGTGGAGTTTCCTCTTACAATCCACATTTCCTTCACAAAGGCTTCCCAAGTGTATGTTTTTAATTATTCAAAGATACTGTGAAACAAAAGTTCAATGAAATGTTGTTGTTCCACATCGTGTACGGTTTTGATAAACAAAATTTGCATTACTGGCTCAATGCATCAAGTAGGACAGGTGTTCTATCAGAAGAAAAACTTTTCATTATTGCTGATAAGATGCTGGTAAGTTAGTCAAAATCGATACGAAAATTATCACAATGAAACAAAAGTCAGCCATGGAAGTGATCACGTTACGGTAAGAAATGCAATGAAATTTATTTTCTTATAAATTACATTTATTGAAATCTTCCGGTTAAGCTAAAAGGGCTAAGTTTTGTCAGTTTTTCAAACTTTGTAGCAAAAAAAGGTGTAGAAGTTCTGAATGAATGCTATTTACCTACGGATTGGAGTACCTAATTTCTCAAGTTTTATAGAATTAAAAATCCAGATTTTTAGCACTCTTTTTATGACGCGAAAAAGTTAGAGGTTGGATAGTGATTTAGTAAGATCGTTTATTGGAACCGATAATCTTTGAAAATACCATCAACTGGAAGATGTAATACTCAGGTATTGTCTGTCTATTCGTAGGTCAACTAAATGCCACACTTTAGCGCCTCGCTGTGAGTACGGGCGTTGAAATTCCGATGAACCCTAGCTGAATATATACTTATCTTCATGTAGTCTTGGGTTAGATCCCTCTCTTTAATCTTACTTGTGAGGTTTCTTTTGAATAACTCTTGTTCTCTTCTGGCCCTGACGCTAGAGTATTCGAGTTCTAGGAGTCTTTATTTTATGATATTTTCTTTTTTAAGGCGATATTGGTTGACAGGTTTTCACAAGAAAAAAAACATCAATGAAAGTGAAGTTAATGAGGCTTTTTAGAACAATTATTTGTATATCAGCACACACTTTTCTGACTTTCTACAAAACATATTACTCAAATAAAACAATTTGAATGAATTTTTACATCAATATCGTCTTATTTGTTTGAGGGGGGGGGGGAAAGTGAGCGAAGCCCCAAAATCAAATAAGTTGAAAGAGACAATCATAACCTACAACCAGTCGATACCACTGAACTCTCTTGAAGAAATGAATAAAACTGTAAAAAGTTTGAGTTATGTATTAAAAATGAAGAACGGCTGTGTTTATATTTAATAAATTTATTGTTTGAAAATACATAAAACTAACCCTAAATTTTTTTTAATTAGCTGTAGTAGAAATATTATGAACAATTTCTAATACTGAAATTAAGCTACAGCAGTGTCCCTCCTGGAAACGATGACAACCGAGACTATGAAATGTACATCGATCCAACTCATGGGAGTTACTTTACACCATTCATTGTTAGCAATAAGTCTTTGTTATGTTAGCAATAAAAATTGGTGGTTCAATGTTTTAAATAATTTTTTCGAAGTGAATATTTTAGAACGTTGAATAACTTATTTTGTGTAACTTTAAAATTTATCAAAAATGGCCCAAAATATTTTCATTGGTTGATAATAACAATGATATTAAAAGAAAAAGATCAAATAAAAAGTAAGGATTTTAAATATAGTTGAATTTTATTTCATATGTGAAATTTATTACTATTCGATGATCTAGATAATATATATATTTTTTAATGTACATTATTGCAAATATTCAAATTTCTAACAGTAAATTGTGGGAAAGTATAACGTAAATTTTGTTTCTTGTCCACTCTGTGTGTAATTATGTCTGTTCTCTTGTAGAGACACTTGTCAACTTTATGTAAGAGATAGAGATAGTGACACAGTATGCTTATCTCTTTCCTTTTCCACATGACTTGACAGACACAATGACATGTTCCACTCTACATCATCCGGTCATGCGTCCAGAAAACATAAACCTGCTATTTAACTCATTTGTTGGTAACACTTTTCCTTGCCCACCTTACAAATGGTGCAAACTAGGAATGCATCTATGAAACTGATTCGCAAACAAAATAAATTATTGAGTATCACATCTTTTTATTTTATTAGTTCTGTGATACCAACAAGTAGAAGAGATATTGCTCAGGTCTAGTCTGTCTATTCGTAGGTCAACTCAATATAAGAAACTTTGTGAGTACGAGTGTTGAAATCCCAAAGACCTAGCTGAATATACACTTACCTTCATGTAGTCTTGGGTTAGATCCACTCTTTAATTTCACCATTTTATTTACAACATATATTTATAATATATATTCACAACATATATTAAGAAAATATACAGTTTTACACATATAATGTGTATTCTTCATCAAAGTTTTCTACGTGTCAGTATGAGAGACCTGTTTCACTGCCAATATTGGTATTGATAGTAAATTTGTTGTTGTCTGTAATCGACAACATCGTTTATTTTCCAAATGTCAGTCTCCATACTTTTCACATTGTCAACAAAACTCTGCCAGTCTTTGGTTGTTGTGTTGTTCATGGTGAAAAGCACTTTCACTATATTAATCTTATTAGAACACATTGTCCATTGTTTTTGTCTAAACTAATTAAATCAGGTTTAAATCACAATGATAACTGGGCAGTCTTAGCACGGAGTGACTAACATTTCCAACCAATTCATTAACCTTACACTTCGATGCTGATGACTGGAAAGGTTCTTCTTTGATACCTGTATTTGCACTGCACTCTGTCAAATAAAATTGACTTTCTCATTCCTTCCAGTTCGTATTTAGAAATAATCATTAAATCAACAATGATAAGATTTTTGGCAATAACACTGTTTGAGGGAAGCATGGACAGTACTTTTGAAAACATCTTCGAAGCAAACCGGTCACTTCATCATGATATTCGGTCCACTGATCACTATTTTTTTCTTAGCTTGGAAATTACGTCTGGCATCTTTAGTTAGATCGTTGTGGTCCTTAGAAATCCATTTTCGTGTCCAATATTAGCTATGATCTAGTGCCCTCCTCGACCAGATAAATCTTTTAGCGTTTAGTTTCTTAGCTATGTCAAGTACATACCTTGCTTTTTCTTCGAATTACTTCGGGCTATTCATACAAATTTCACCGACAAACAGTACATTATCTTCCCTTGTTAAAGTGACTGGTTGACCACATTTATTTCTTTTGTTATCAGAAGTTGTCTCAATTTTTCCAAATGTTTTGTCTTTCACTGACTGTTTAAACGTTCTCAAACTTACAGTATTGCTTCAGGTTCCACTTACGTCGCTCAAAGAATACATTTCCAAGTATTAGGCCTAATTACCACCATCAAATAGATAAACTAATCAGCTGTTATATTTTATTATTATAAGAACACATGTTATTAGAGAAAACATATGTTTCGATTTACACTCGAACACATTGTATATCTACTACTAAGCGCCACTGTGTGTGATATATTTTAATATTTTTAGCACAATTGATATTTTTAATATTCAGTACTAATTTGATTGATTCCAAGTTTTTACAAAATGTACGTTGTCTGTATCGCCGTTTCAAATCATAACATTTCTAAACTTGATTTGTTGTTATTATTGTTAATAAGTTTTAAGAAATAGTGTTACTTTAGTTTAAGTAATATATGGATGGTATAAAAGATGTACGGATGATGTTTCAATTTAACTTTGTGGTACTGATATGTGTCTTATCCTGATGATAGTTAATTACTTTCATTACAACTAAATGTATATAAATCTTATCCCTTTGACGCTTCCTTTTACATTCTCACGCTGTAAATAAATATAAAGAGAAAGTACTGTGATGCAAAAAAGTCCTTGATAGACAGTTTTGTGTCTTTTAAGGTCAAATTATATTCATTCGAAATGGCTGTACGTAAGTTAGCAATTATTTCACATTTTTTGTTGGACAATTTTTTATCAAATTTCTCTCATCTCCAAGGTAGAAAACAAATCGAGTGGAGGGTCAATTTATGGAAAACGACATCGTTTCATTTTACCAAGTTATTTATTTATTTTTATGTCCGTAGTCAAAAACAAGTGCATAATACAGTCAATTTCAAAGATTAAAAAAATAATAGACAAATAAATCAACACAAACTATTCAATAGTCAGTCAATACACACTAGACAAAATACAAAATAAAATTTCACAAAATAATAACCACAACTCCTCCACAGACACACAAACAACTCCTCCACAAAGTAAAAGGATCTAGACAAGGATCTAGCTGTCCAACTAAGTCTCTTTTTAAACGAAACTGGGGCTTTGCAAATTCGGGTATAAATAATAGTAATATCCGTTGGAATGTTTGAAATAAGTTTTGTAATACACACTTCGCCAAATTTATGGATATTATTGCAAATTAAGACAAATAAACTGTACATGTACACAGTAAATATTCTCACACAACTAAATACAAAAGTAAATCAACCCTTTAAATAGGTAAAATTGACGAAAGATAAAAACTAAAAAAATTCGATAGCTTGGTTAACATTAATGATTTGTATAAAATTTACAAAAAATATAAGCTTAATTTGAAGACATACTGCCATTCCGCCTAACTTCTGCTAACGCGTTTTGAATTATTCCATTTTTAAAAGCTATTTCCGTATTCAATTGCGGGGGATTTCCCAAAATATACTGATTATTTTATAGTTGAGTTAAAGAGAAGGCTGACTCTTGGCGTTGTCTGCCAAAACTGCACGAGGAAGGGAATTACGGTTCGTGAGGAATTTGGAAAACAGCAAAACGAACACGATAACGGTTTTGTTGTAACAAGTATAAAAGTATTTAAAACAGCAGTTGTTTTTGAACCTGTGAACGAAAGAAACTTTAGAGTGCGTATTAGAATGAATACAATAATTAAACTTTGCAAAAAATAAAACTAAAACAAAGTGAAGAGAATGATTTTCTCTCATCTAGTACAGAGAAAGTATAATATAAGTAGTTTCTAGAATGATATCTTGTCTCAGTGTTGCACAGCCTAAACGGTGGAAAACATATTTTGATGAAATTTGGTATGATGAAGTATATTTTGGTCATCTCTCAATGCTTTTTTTCTCCCTTGTTAACTCAGAATTTAAGAATGGCTTCCACAAGATCAAAACTTAAAATAAAGATTTTGGCTTTAAGCAATATTTACTAAAATATAGCCTCTAAGTATCCAAACAAAACGTATTGATTGCCATCTATCCAAATACGTGAGTTCATGAGTTATCTGTACATTAAAAAGACGTAAATTCTCATAATCAGCTCTAACGATTTCGCTCAATTTTCTGTGAATAATGTCAAACTGGGTGGATTTGGTAAGCATGTATGTCCTTATTATATTAGCCATTATTCCAATAAACACTCCAGCTCACTGATTGTCTACAGTAAGCCACCTTTATGGTGAGTTTAACAATTAATTATTAAATCTAACTTACTGACTAAATAGTTACTTACTTATTAACAATTCGTTAAGGGGAAACGTGGTCTTGTTCAAACATAGAGTAACCGTTGTCAGTCATAACTATCTCTGATACAATTACTGATAATAATTGCGAGCCCTTAATAATACATATTACAGAGGTCTTTAATGTTCTTTCCTTCCTTCTTTTTTACTTCTCATTTAGCAACAACGAAACAAACATAACACAACAAATGAAATTGAAGGTATGTTACCATCAACTACTGTTTTTATTTCGCAGGATTCCTAACCAGCTCGTATGTTAGTAAATGCTCTGCAGTTGCTATTTTGCTCAAATTTGCATTTAATGAAGCCTAAAGGTGTTTTATACGATACAAAATGCGAAATTTTTGAAACGTTTTTATAAGTCGCTTTAAGTGACTTACTCAAAATAAACAGTCGCACAAATTTGTTAAGGCAGTTTGAAATCAATTGTTGATAGTTCCACTTTTCTTGGAACCTACATGAGCTCCTTTTTTCCGTATGGTCATCAACTTATCCGAATATCAACTTATATGAGCTGTTTCATTAGGCGTTGCGCGATTTGATTGCACCCTCGTTGATTATGCGGTTTAATTTTTCTTTTAACTCATAACAGAGTATTATAGAATTGATGTTAAATTTAACCATTTTAACTTGAATGATGTTCAAGTAGCCTAAGTCTCGTCCATGTCAAAAACAGGTCACCCTTTTAGGACCTATTCACTTTATTACACATAAATCAAAAACATGGACGCCTGTTATATTTGTCCTTTTTGTTTTGTTTGGCGTAAATAAATATTGAGCTCGACTTGTGAGATGCTATAATTGGTAGAATAAATTTGAACACGAATTCTCTCAAATAGAACGTTTATTTATTCAAACGCGTTTCACCGACAAAGTCGACATCATCAGCGACAGTAACTATTCGCTTCAAAATGCCGAGACACTGACACGAGCTAAGAGAGTAGCTACTTTTTGATACAGACACATCTATGATTCCGGTTAGGGCTTAGCGCCGACGTCAAGAAGGTAGTGATATACACGATTACATGGTTCAGAAACCCTGTGTAACAACTGTTAAACTACTGGATAAGACCCCTTGATCTACCAATATAATATATCATTTCTACAAGGCCCATGAAACCAACTTTTGGAAATTAGATTTAGAATTTAGAAGACCTGCTAGTATTACATTGCACAGTAGGGCTGGGTAAGTACCATTATATTCCCTATTTTTAGTGTTTCTAAAACAGCGTTACGTTTTGGTAACATAACCAACAAACTGAGACACGTCTCCCTTCACCAATATAAATATTCAGTATCTTGACAAAGCTTTTTGGGTCTGTAGGTAAAGAACTCACGTGCAATTCCGTCTGTCTGTTTGAAAGTCGTAACCAATCTACGCAAACAAGAAGATAAATCTATTTATAAGTCAAAACCCACTGACTGATCACGAAATCTCTGGATCCGAGAAGCCTAGAGCTATTAATTGTTTAATAAGGTTTGTTGTAAACTGGGGCCATCAGCTAGTATTACATATTTCTAATGATAATTTTATAAATTTTCGTATATAAGGAAGTTTTCCGAATAGTTTATTGAAATGTATTCATATTTTTAAGTAATATTATAGTTTACAAGGCATTCCATTTACTTTTCCTTAATTGTTAATAACCTTTGTTGCCATGGAAATGTGTTTTTACTTTTGTAAAATTTGGTTTTTGTCACATAACATTTTGAAAATGGAAGATTCAAATAATAGATATAACATACGCAACAAAATTGGTTTATAAGTGACTGACGTTGATGATTTGCTTCAGTAACTTGAGTATCAGTGATTTCTTTTTTTTTTTTTTATACATTTCGATACTTGACTCTGCCAAATTTGCATTATAGAGACCTTTGACACAATGAATAATTTCTTATTTCTAATATTTATTAATTTTATAAACTAAATTTGCAATATTATTTACTAATTAATTATTGAATTATGATATTAAATAATTAATTAAGATTATGACCATTGTGAGATCAGTTTATAATTAGAATTAAGTTTATCATTTAAGCAATATAATTTTATTTTATTGAAATGAAATTCATTCAAACAAATTTAAATTAGTTAATATTTTCATTAAAAAATTAGAATGATTCGATAAAAAGGTATATTAGATGTTTTTTTTGGATATTCTTCTTTCCCAGTGCTCCTGCGGATTTCAGGATTTGTTTGTCTTTTCCCTTGTCCCTTGTTCAGCTCAAAGGATGTTTTCAGGATTCTGGAATGGATTTCCCTTATAACATGATTTTATCGGGTGAAGATTCTTGGTTATCCTTCTTTTGTGCCTTCATCCTGTTTCCTTGGTACTGCTGTCTCTCTCTTCTTTATTAAAATATAGAAGTGATATTAAAATCAACAATTTGTCTTATACTAGCCAAGACAAATCTTACTTTCCTCCCGATATAGGAGGACGCGTTCTAGTTATGGGTTTTCAATTTCACATGTAACTACTATGCGAGTATTTTTATATTGTAAGGTTTTCGACATTGTTTCAACGTTTGTTAAATAAATTATTAAGCATCTCTTTTAAAAACGTTAATACAAGTTATTTGAAAAAGTCTGATCTGAAATGTCTCACTGAATCTTTTAAGAATGTATTTTGCAACTCTACTGTATTATTTCCCTGGTAATACTATATTCCTGAATTGCATTTAGTAGCTCCGTGAATTTCCCAAAATATTATGCCAAACTCTCATTTTAATTCTCTTTTAATTTTTGTTCAATTACTCGGTTAATTTTGAATTTTTTAACTATTTTCCCCAGATTCCTGTTTGTAATTCTATTAATTAATACCTTATTATTTATTATTTTTCATTTAAATAGTAAAATCAGTGATTTTATTCCTTGTAAGCAACGCATATTCTGTGGACCAGTTTTAACTTTATCTGCTCAGAAACCTGTGGCTATCCTAACATATAGGATATTATGTAAAACTGTAATTTTGTAACTTATTTCCTTCATATCTTTCTATATTTATTTCCACTGGATGGATTTTCCATCTGAAAGCTCTTTTTATACCTTTTGATCCCTGGATATATAATAATAATAATAAAAGTGTTTTATTGGAAAACAATAGTAATAATGAGAACAAACTAGGATCCTTCTAACTCCATAATTTAAAGAAAACCTAAAAAATTTCTACACAAAATACTAACAAATAAGATTTCTGTAGTTTATTAACTATAAATATAATAGTTTTTCAATATAGTTATACATATCACCTTAAGAACGTATATACTTAAACCTAACACTATAAACAATGGTTATAGGGCCGCCTGATTAGTTGGCCATACTAATATAAGAATTGCCTGTGGTATGAAAATCAGCATTATGGTATATTCTACCACTCTAGTCTAAACAAAAGAGAGCATCATCCATTCCTTTATTTTTTTTGCTTTTTTTCCATTTCCTCAAACACATTCCTACATACATAAATGCATACATTAATTCACCTTTACACATGTTCATACATAAAAATTCAAACATGCCTACACATGTTACTCGTGCTTGGAAAGGGAAAAATAAAATCACAAACCAGTAATAATAAGAATTAATAAAACACGCAATATGTACGCCTATTCAAATTAAAATGTTTAAAAATTCCCGGATAAGCTCCCCCTTAAAAATTCAGGGCTTTTTTTAAAAACCCACCTAAGGCCAGCCAATCTCTCCCATTAAAATACGTTTCAAATTCCTGATGATAAATAGTTATTCTCAAGGCAAGATTTTCTAAATTGTTCTAATACCGGGCACACAGTTTCGTTCTCCTGTAAATTGCACAAAGAACATAATTAGTTCCTCCCTTCTAACCATGGTTTGAAATTCAGATTGATCAGTTATGCTCTAGTTTTAATTGCCCAAGAAATATTATTATAACGGTACTAACACATAGGAAGTTCCTTTCCCCGAGTTCAAGGTCAAGGGTCAGGTATTGCTGGTGATAGATGGAAGTTCTTACTCTGCCTCTACAATAACCTCTACATTCATACACGTCAGCTGTGAGTGCAGCTTACCCACCTCTCCAATATTAAAATTCAGATTAATATCATATTTCCATCACGGATTTGTCCTACCCCAGTACATATCTTTACTTATTACTTGCTTCGCAACCATGTTGAGGAGATCTCAAAAGCTTTACAATATAATTTAAATTTATTTCGAGAGAGTATAAATGCAATTTTTCAAATTCTGTTTCATGATAAACAACATAATTTGGTGTATTCTGACATATTTTTGTCTTTATAACTCTACCAGCAAAGTGAGTTTCCCAAGATAATGATGTTGTGAGGATAACTCATTATTATTTGTATTTATTCATTACCTCTATTTGTTCCCCCCCCCCTATACCACCATTTAGCATTATCTTAGTGCCCCCCTTTCTAAAAAGGAGGAGATACGGTAGCAATATCGTTTGCGTACAACAGTATATTTAACCGGATACCGGCGAAATTACAAACCCTCACCCAAAAATGTGTCATTAATAGAAAGTGTAAATAGCAAAGGGCTCAGAATACATCCCAGCCTGAGACCGGTGTTTGTAGCGAAGGCATCTTGCTTACACCAGGCCGCAGCAGTCATACAATCATATAGATTTCTTATCACTGCTAGCATCAAAGCAGATAATCCCAAACATGACAAATTATAAATTAAAGCTCGTCTATAAATTTTGTCAAAAGCAGACGAAAAGTCAAGAAAAAACAAAACAACTTTCCAGTTTTATTAGATAACTGTAATTGGACCATGCTTCTCCTAAAGCCAAAAGCATTTCTGATATTATATGCCATTGATTGACCCATTTTTCTAATCTGTCATGTAATTAAACCTGTAAATATCTACGTATACAATCAATAAAAGACCACCCCTACAATATTTTGCTACATTAACGTCACATTAAGTCTCATTTTATCTGGGTTATGTACCAATGTTGAATTTCCACTCTGTATGTAAAACATCTATAGAACCTCATATACTATATATATATATATATATATGAGAGAGAGAGAGAGAGAGAGAGAGAGAGAGAGAGAGAGAGAGAGAGAGAGAGAGAGAGAGAGAGAGAGAGAGAGAGAGAGAGAGAGAGAGTTATTGTAGTGGTAGTACTTTTAAATATCTGAAATGAGGCATTGAACGAACCATTACAGATTAATTACAACTTAGCCTCATACATCGTTTTCAAATCCTCAAAATCAATTTAAGATTAGAAATATAAGTACCTCCCCAACACGACAATCCATAAGTTAGTCTACTGTGTATTAACGAGTAATATATATTTTCAAGACGTAAATAGGTGCCAGGTTTTTCAGAAAGTAAAGTACGCCCAATATTTGGTTTCATTTTGTTTTTAGATTTCTTATATGCGGTTTCCAAGACACTTATAATCTACAGTCAACCCCAAATACTTTATACTTTACCCCTGTTCAATAGAATTACATTGATATGAGCATGTAGTATTGTTATAAACACATTGTATACATTTATACGTCAGAGGGATGTAACTAATTACTTCAGTTTTTAAATGAAAGATTATAAACTTAGTTTTGTCAGTATTAAGCAACATGTAATTTTTAGAAAACCAAACTACCAGCGAATGAGTTTATTTTCCCACGAAGACTTGCATTACATAAACTATTTATGTACATTAGAAATATAAGTGGTCCCAATACAGATCCCTGAGGGACACCATATTTAACTTTGACAGATTGGCTCATACATTCCCCGATCCTAACTACCTGTAACCGATAGTTAGATACTTCTAAACCCGTTAATAACATTACCCCTTATTCCACATTTATTTCAATTAGAAAGAAATACTTCATGATCTACCATGTTTTATATCGAGAAAATCCCATATACACTATTTATTAAGCCATCATAAATAGAGGAACTTAATTTTAAGAGATCTTCTTTAATCCTATAACCCTCTCTAAACCCAAACTGAATATTACTGAAAAAATCTTTTTCTCGAAAAAAATTATTATTAAACTTTATCACTTTTTAAAAAACCTTTGAGAACACAGACATCAGAGAAATACGTCTATAGTTTGCCACAACTTTCCCTGTCACCTTTTTTTTTTTTGAAAATTGGTACAACGAGGTCTTATCAGGAAACACGCCAGTCACGAAAATTAGGTTTATTAAAAATGATGCGACATCCGTTATAAGAATGTTGAAAGCCGTGAGCAAAGTTGCACTTAAACAATCAATTCCTGGAGATTTCCCTGTTTTAGACCACGGATTGTTTTCTTAATTCGTCCGGTGTTACTGGGGTTTAATAAAGGAATTGTTCGTTTCATGGTCTTTAAAATAACTATCGTACTTTGAAAATGTATAACAATTTGTTATAAATTGTGTCCTAATAACATTTACTGAAATAAAAATAACAAGAATTAAACTCATTAATGGATCAGTAGTAACATTTCCATTATCCTTTTGCAAATGTAGATATCTTGAAGAGTCACGCCTTTGACCCATAACCACGTTTACTTAGTTATGGTAAAATTAGTATTTAGTTACGTGTATAAGATATCATTTTAAAATCTGTTTTTAATCTACAGTCTTTTAATTGTCAAGTTCCTAAACATTTGGGTTTAGGAGACATAGTCTAAGACACAAAAACTCTTTAAGCTACTTTTTCTAACCGAAACAACATAAAACATATGTATGGTAAAAATAATATTTAGCGACCGTTTTGTAAAATGGCGATTTTTAGAAAAATTGTTTTCACATTTTTTAAACCTACAAAATGTACCTATGGTAACTTGAAAAATCTCCTGTACTGTTATAGGTAGCAATGGTGTCCATGATATTTCTATATAATCATGTAAAGAATTCTGCTGTTATAAAGTCATTTGTGGGCAACCACATCTCTCTAAACATGCTCCAGTAATACGCGGGCCGAGCAGCTGGTACAGAGAGTCACAAATATAATTATGCTGATAACAATATTATGATTATTCCGTTTGTTTTAGTATTTTTTAAGAAATTGACAAATGAAATTTCACCAAAATACGAATATGTCTAATGGCATTGAACGTACAATTTGTAAAAAATCGTGTAAGGGTCAAAATGTCGATTTTTCAAAAGATTTTGGTGATTCTCAGGCGCAGGTAACTGAAAATCTTTAAAGATCTCTCAATCAGGTATCGGAATGGACCCCAATGAATAAAATCAACCAATATTACATTTGCTTTGCGACATGTATTTATATAAATAATAAACAAATACCACAACGTAATACTGTTAAATATCTAGGAATGCACCTTGATCAACGCCTTACATGGAAACCCCACGTGAAAAAAATTGGGAACGGATTTACCTTAAAGTACGTCAAATGTCAATACTTGTAATTTGTAGAAAATCGCAATTGAACCTCTACAGCAAGCGAATACTTTATAAAACGATTATCAAACCAACTTGAACGTAAAGAGTAGAACTTTGGGGATGTACAAAGACTATTGGTACAACGTATGAGAGGGTGAAAGATAAAGAGGAGCAGAGGGTGCCAGTTTCGTCATATAATAATTCAAAACACGGCTAACATCTCAACAATTTGACGTTTGAGTAAAACAGGCATGAGGGATGTCAAAATATATAATTTTAGTACGACAAATACGGTGGAACACAAATTTGTGGTTTTCCTGAAAATAGCCTCATAATTTAGTTTCCTACATGGATGTGTAAAAAAATATGGTGTATAAAAATTCAACAAATGTGTACTTAAAACTGATATTGTACAGTGTATTATGTACTTTACATGACCCAACAATCGTATCAAATGCTGAGGCCTCATTATTATTGCCAGTCATGTATGTGTACGTGGCATTCTACAGGGATGTTCTCCATTTTTCATGTCAGGTTAGATCACCTTCATTCATAGGTATCTCTCAAGGACTTATAATGAGTGGAGTACGGGGCGTAGCAATCCCGAGGCGTTTTAACGGGATCTACACTTTCTGTTCGTGTAGTGTTGATCAACTTTTTCCGACCGTAGTATACAAGGTCTAAGGGTGTCTTACACAATTACCAAGTTAAACGAATTCTGTTTTTATATTAAAGTTAATTTTGCAGAAAAAAAAAACAGAACATTCCAACTGGAGACAACAAATTGCACGTCAGAGTAGAAGACCAAGCCAGCTGTGGTAGCTTCTATACAACGGTATCGTATAGTCTGCAATTTGAGGGGTTTAAGATTTACCCCGTAATAATTTGTCTATTTCTGCAATTAATTTATAGTTTGCTACGTATAAGAATAATTTTGTAAATAAGATTTTTTTTCATACAAGCAACACCTTAGATATTTACCAAATTAATATTTTGGCATGAAATGACAGAATGAACTTTTCAGAAATAAGTCTAGTTAGATTTTAAAACAACATTTATTTTTCTATTGCATTTACAATATTTTAAAGTTTACATCATTATAAATATTATACAATCTATCACTGCAGTACATTCATTAAAAAAAATAAATTTTACTTACGTCTAACTTAAGTCTAATAAATAAAACACAAAGACCAGTCTGGTTACAATTAATTTAAAAAGACATTTATTTTTCAATTTCATTTACAATATTTTAAAGTTTACAACATTATAAATATTATACAATCTATCACTGCTGAACATTAATTTTAAAATATAAATTTATCTTACGTATAACTTAAGTCTAATAAATAAAACACAAAGACCAGATTGTGAAAGTTGTATTATTTCAGTCTTGTGTGTACCAGCTGAAAGACCCACTCTTATTAGAGTGTGTGTTGTGTGTGTGTGTATATGTGTATATGTGTATAGGTCGGTCCCACCATTAGTTAGCTACCGGAATGAAGGATGCCACCATATTTTTATTACCGATTCAACCCCCGTGGTTGTGCGACCTAACATATCGACCTACAGTATAAAAATTTTGATTATCGCGTCCGGTCATAACAATTAAAAAAGATATTTAAAAAAAAATATTTAAAATGAATTACCGCGGTATACCCTAGTCAGGAATATGCAATCCTGGTTGCATATATTGTCTATGGGAATATAAATAAACGCCTATTAAAAAAAAAAAAAAAAAAAAAAAAAAAAAAAAAAAAACTAAAGAACCTAACTTATTAAAAATGAATTAACGCGGTAGAAACTAATCGCGTGTGCATCTTTTTTGCATCTTTTGTATCGGAATATAAACGTTTATAAAAAACAAACAAAAAACTAAGATTAAAAATAACACGGAATAAAGAGATGCGATGCATACCAGTTCCTATGTGCATATGTTCCTATGTTTTTGCAAGGACACTGGATTTAAATGTTTAAAAAACCTATCATTTCGTAAAAATATACCCTATATGAAGATTGAGAGCGGTTTATCTTACTGTAAGAATCTTGACCCGGCCAACGGCGAAATATGTAGGTCTTATAACCATTCCGTCACCTTCCTCAAGTGTTCACGACCCATAATGTTGCAAATGTAAGTCTTTCAGCCAGCCTCCTGAGGAGGATGTAATGCGTGTGAGTGTTGGATTAAGAATCAGCTCCAACAATAGAAAATTGTGATTAAGTAAATTCGGTAGTTATAGTAATCTTTAACAATATCAGATTTTGAATTGTTGCAATTTTATTTAAAATTTACATATATTATTACCTAATAAAATAATTATATTTATTTCAGGAGGGAAATTAGGCAAAACAATAATTCAAAAATCATAAGTTGACCTTGACTGTCGTTTTTAATTCCTTAATGTTAACAAATAAGGTTTACGTTAGGACGTGATTATGGTACAAGCGAAGCAAGGTTTGACCCTTATTGAAATATATAACTTTACATAGTCGTCGTCCATTGACAACTACCTGTTTAGTGATGATTAGGTTTAATTCGTTTTTATTTGATGTTTGGGGATAGAATAATTACTCTTTTTATGACGCGAAAAAGTTGGAGGTTGGATAGTGATTTAGTGAAATTGGTTTTAGGAACATATCATCAACTAGCAGACATATTTCTCATATATTTTCTAACTCAATGTCACACTTTGAGTACGGGTGTTTAAACCCTAGCTAAATATACACTTATTTTCAAGTAAATCTTGGGGAGATCCCTCTCTTTAAACTGACCTATCAGGTTTCTTTTGAATAACTCTTTTTCTCTTCTGGCCTTGACGCTAGAGTTTTCGAGGGTTAGGAGTCTTTATTTTATGATATTTTCTTAAGATGATGTTGAACGAGAGTTTTTCACTCTAAACAACAAGGAAAAAAAACATCAAAGGAAGTAAATTAATAAGGTCTACTTCGAACAATTTGGAAATACAGCAAACACTTTTCTGACCTTTTACAAACACATTTCTAGAATAATTCATTTTGAAGGATGTTTTACAACAATATCGGCTTATTTGAAACCTTTTTTTTCTGGGGGGGGGGGGGGGGGTTTGCCCAGAACTAAACAAGCTGAAAGAGACATCATAACTTTGTCAAAATGTAAATAGAACTGTAAAAAGGTTGAGTTATGTATTGAAAATGATGAACGATTGTGTGAACATCTCATTAATGTAATAAATTTATTATTTCAAAATACATTGTAGAAATACGTTTGTTTTATTCCAGTAGAACTTAAACTACAATTTTGTTAGAACGATTTCTAATATTGAAATTCAGCTACAGCGATGTCCCTCCTGGAAACTATGACAACCGAGAATACGAAATGTTCACCGATCCAACTCATGGGAGTTCTTTACACTATCATTGTTCTCAATGAGTCCTTGTTGTTAACCATCAAAATGGGTGGTTAAATGTTTTAAATAACTATTTTTTAGAAGTGGATATTTTAGAACGTTGAATAACTATTTTCTGTTACTTCAAAATTTGTAACAATTTTTTTTTCTAAGCCGAAATGTATAAGAGTTATTAATGTTCAAAATATTACCTCAAATTTAGGAAAATTAAAAAACAACAAATATATCTTAATGATTTTAAGTATAGTTGAATGTTAGTTCATACGCAAATTAAGTTTTACTGTTCGTTGATTTAGGTAATTACATATAATATTTTTTTTAAATATATGTTATTGCAACTATTCAATTTCTATCAGCAACAGTAAATTGTGGGATATTATAAAGTAAATATGTTTCTTGCCCACACTGTGTGTAATTATATCTGTTCTCTTGTAAAGTGAAGCAGATTTAGGTTCTATTTAAATATATAAATATCGATGTAAAAAGATAAATAATTATTGAAAAATAGAAAAAAATTGACAAGGAACCTTATATACCAACTGAGTAATACAATATTTAAATTAAATTGTCTTTATAGACTTTTTGGGAAGCTGGCGACGAATATTAATTTGGTTTTGAAGATGAGCCTGTGAATAGTGTAAACACAATTTTTTAATTTGTTTATTTTTCTTTATTGTTTGATTTTATTAGTTGTTATAATTATACTACTATTTAAAATAGTTGTAATTTCTGTCTATGGGTTTTTAATGTGACTTAACATTCTATTGACGTCATTAAAAACGGATATACTTACCGACTCGCAAAGTAAAGATATTAAACATGAATGGACATAAATGCTTGAGTATAACAGACCACTAGTGTTGTGTATTTTGGGCAAATAACCTGAGCCTAAGATTACGAAATAAAGTTTTACTCACTAACTTAAATACAATGAATCGTGACGAAATATTTTTGTTTTATTTAGGAGACCAAAAGGGCATTTAATTAGTAGTTTTTTATTTCTATGAATTTTTAGGTATAATAAACATGGTTTAGTCGGTACCTCATTTTAAGGTTTTATAACCTCTAACAAACATTTGGACTTGAAGTTTTTCAAAATCTTATAAAGTTTGAAAATTGCGGCTCGAATTGTGTTAAAATTTAAGTTTCCTATAATTTTAAATTACAGCTAACTCATACTATGTATAATACGAGTACATAGTACTAATACCCATTTATCTATATATTGAACAAAAGACGAGAGATTTAATAAATGGTTTGGAAAAGAGTGTTAGATTTAACCGATTTTGAGATTTTCAAACGTTTTCGAAAGCGTAAATGGTTCTTTTTCTCTTTTTAACATATCTATAATATGTAGGAAGATAGGATAGTTTATGGTTTACCATAAAGCCTTCATTTCGTCTAAAAAAAAAAAAAAAAAAAAAAAAAATCATTTGGTTTAGTGACAATTTCGTCGTTAAACTTTGAGTTATCAAACATATGAATAAAATAATATAAAAAACCGTTAGGGATAATATTGTGAAAATTTACCCATATACGAAATTTGTTCAAATTATATACTTCACTACAAAAACAGTTATTCTAAAACACGTTTTTATGCACAAGAATTTCAAAAAGGTTTTTTCCTCTATAACCTCAATTATGTTATCCACCACATAATTTTATCTATGCTTTATCTATTATACGAGAGAGTTTAAAGTGATCTTTTAATAAAAAGACTGTTATCACTGTCATTTTGCAGTTAATAAACTTTGTATTTGAAAAGCAATTCTATTTCCCGTCTCGTAAATTATAAAATGTCTTCTTTATTGGTTGTTATTAAAGTATTGTTTTACCACAAATCTTTGTTTTATTACAGGCTTAAAGTGATAAACTGTAGTAATATTATTCTGCTACCATACAAATTTAATGTATTATATTCTGTTGGAATAGTGGCAGATTTAATGAAAGTGAAATGAAAAAATCATTTAAATCCCAAATTTTAAATAACTTTATAAATGTTGACAAATATTTATATCTTCTCCAGGAGAAGGTGTATAGTAACTAAACATTTGCAAACTGTAAATGGTAAAATGTGGGGTTAATTGAAAAGAAAAGCGCAAGTTGTTTAGGTAAAAAAAAGAGAATAGAAAAAAAGAAAGAATAAAAAAATGATAGTAGAGCTTGGTTTCGATAAATAAAATCTTTATTCAGGGCAAAGTTAGGACCACCAGGTCCTCTCTTCCACTTAACCCATACACAATTACAATATTTGAACTCAATTAATTACAACTAACACATTTAAGCCTAAAATAAAAGGAAAATGAATTTAACTATTTAATAGGAAAAGAAACTCCGTAATTAAACAAAGAAAATATATAGAAAACGGGGTTGGGAGAGGACAAAGTGTATGCAATTTTTTTTTAATTTGAATTTTTAAACACAAAATAATACTTTTAATGAAGGGTATGACTAGGGAATTGAATGACTAGTGAATCTAATGAATAACTTTTCGATTTTCTAAGTGCAACTTTCATGATATCTATAGGCACAATTACAAAACTATTAGGCTATTCCCCCTTGAAACAGGCTGCCAGAATGCAAAGTACACCTGCCATGTTTAAAAAAGTTAAAATGTTTTAATCACACTTGTAAAACGAATATTAATTTTCTAAGCTTACTTTTAATATACTTAATCAACGTGTGACGGCTAAATCTATTTCTTTAAACATAACTCCTACATATTTATATAAACCTAAGCTTTCAATTTGATGACAAGAAAAATAGTTGTTTATAATTTCTACAGGGATGTAAATAAATGTCACAAAGTCAAACAGTAAAGATATAAATATTGTTTATTTCACTTAGTAATGTTTATATTACATAAACACTGTAAATGTTTTAGAAATTATTTGAATTAAAAGTTTGCAACTTCCGCGTAGAATCCTGTTTATTTCTTTTTAGAAATATAAAAAATATACTCACAATTAATTAAGCTAGTAATCAGTTGTTAGTCTACCGTCCGTTTTTGACCGAATTGTTTATATTTTTGTTTATTTTGGCAGTATATCTTGACGATTATTTACACTTTTTAATTACTTAATATTTGCATTAAAAATTTGTTTTTTCACAAAATAAACTTTACTATTTTAATCAAATTTATCTCCAACGTTAACAATGTCGAAAACTCCAAAATGTCAGTAATAAAACAAATAAAACCACCTACGGATCATTTATAAAAAAACTATGTTTACCTGTTGAAGTCAATAGCATAGCCTGCAAACAAATGCAAGGCTAAGAAATATAGTTTATAAGTTTGTTGTAATCTCTTCATGACAACGTTAGGGCGTGAGACCATCAAGGAACAAGTATAACGACCCTTTGAAGATGTTTTCAGAGTTTATTCAAAGTCGCAAAAGCTTGTGTCCCAAATGTACTCTAATTTTGTATGTAGTTAATATAAAAAATCACTTTTTTAATTAATTTATTGATTTTAACGCTTATACATTATTTTACCAAGCTAGTATTATTGATTAAATAATTATTTCAAGTGAAAAATATACGACCTAGACCGGGAATCGAACCCAGGACCTTTGGCTTTACGCGCCAACGCTCTACCAACGTAGGTAGAGCGTTGGCGCGTAAAGCCAAAGGTCCTGGGTTCGATTCCCGGTCTAGGTCGTATATTTTTCACTTGAAATAATCACTTTTTTAATATTAAAAATCACGTTTTATAAAACGTCATAAGTCTAGAGTTGTTAACTTTTGGCGTATAGGGAAACATTTTTCTCTGAAATATTTTATTGATATTCACCATCACGTGATGATACATCATACATTTTATATTAAAAATAAATTTATGCACCTCTAATTATTACTTTCTCTCATATACATCGTGTAGAGTAAGTTGTGTAATGTGTTAAAAATCATTCTAGAGTTTTGTGAGGATATGTCCCTTAAGTAAAAAAAAAAAAGAAGAAGCTTTTTGGAATTCTGGAGTTTGTGGAGTGCTCTACAGCCTACACATCACGGGTCTTTTATTTCATTTTGTCGTTAGCTCAAAATTTATATATAGAAAACAACACAAAATTTAAGTGTAGCCACTAAACAACCAAACAATACGTTTTGGGTGTGGTCTTTCCAAAATTCTGGTTTTTGAGTTATCGGAAAAAACAATAAAAAAAATTGAGGGTGTATTAATATTTTTGATTTCTCAAAACGGTTGTCACGTAGGACTATTCGTAAGTATATATGGGAAAATGGTAGAAATATAAAAAATGGCGGCCGTTTAAAACAGATTTTAAAATAAGATTAGGCTCTAAAAATATGTACATATTTTTATAAATAATTCATAATGATGCCTGTTGTCAACTTTCTCTATCCCACTGTTGAAGTCTCCCAGTCAGGACTTCTGATCTCGGTCCTATATGAGCCTTTCATAGATTATTTTGTACAGTTTTATGATTAGCACAAGTTAGCAACAAGGTTAATGTAGCGTACAAAATAAAGTCTTGTCCTGCCATGTCAGCTTACTACCTGTATGGTGAGTATTTTGACTTCTCAGTAGTTTTGTAATGTTATGTACCATTTATTTAATAATACCAATGATTTTACGTTAGAAAAGTAAAAGTAGATTCATAAAAGCTGTTGTCAGTGACCTTTCCATCACCATTAACATTTTTAATTAACATGAATTATAAGTTAACTTGAAGCGCGTCAACACCAAACACAAGATGTTCAACTCACTCATTTCCCTAATGGCAAACCACTTTCGTTATTAATACTCTGCTCTTCGATTTGTATTCCTTTCTAATTTTGTTTCCACGATTAACGAAAGAATACTGGATTAATTGAACAGTGGTCTGATTGAAAGTGTGATTAAATGTCAAACGAGTGGTAAATTTAGTTTCTGATTGATAACTAGGATAATAAAGAAAGGAGGAAGATGTCGAAAATTTACTGATTTAATGGGGTTGTTAATTTATACGGTAAATACATAGGAGAAACGTATTGAGGACTTTATAGTTGACTGTAATAGCTACTTAACAATGTAGTGAAATATTAGTTATTGTGGCGCAGACGTTACTAAGCATGTCTTTGTGTCACGTTTTCCTTACGGGATCGTTGGTTAAAGGGACCTACTTGAGCAGTGTCCGATTTGCAATTTAGTGAACAGCTGACTGTCATTTGGTCTGTAGCTATGTTGAGCAGACGACGCTAAATAAACTGCGGAAGTGATCCGTCCGTACACCCAGGCTTTGAAAATTTCACTTCAAAGCTGGATATTCTATGGTGCATTGGCAGACCTGTGGTAGGGTCAAAACCTCTAAATGGGCTAGTGCCTAAACATAAGTTACCGTCACAAATTGAATTGCAAACGTTAGATTTGTTTGTCCTCTCTGCTGTACCAGTCAGTAATGTTTATTTTCACTGTGACAATATATTAACCATTAAAGATAAACATTTTTCTTCTTCAATTGGAAGGTTTCAATAGATGATTTTATATCCTTAGGAAGGTCCATGAATTTTAGAACTTTCCAGCGAGGGTTGTGTCGATCGATTTTCTAACCAACATCAAATAGCTAAATGTCTCAGTCCTTCCCGGATTTAGACATTCGATTCCAAGTGAGGTTTCCTCTTACAATCCACATTTCCTTCACAAAGGCTTCCCAAGTGTATGTTTTTAATTATTCAAAGATACTGTGAAACAAAAGTTCAATGAAATGTTGTTGTTCCACATCGTGTACGGTTTTGATAAACAAAATTTGCATTACTGGCTCAATGCATCAAGTAGGACAGGTGTTCTATCAGAAGAAAAACTTTTCATTATTGCTGATAAGATGCTGGTAAGTTAGTCAAAATCGATACGAAAATTATCACAATGAAACAAAAGTCAGCCATGGAAGTGATCACGTTACGGTAAGAAATGCAATGAAATTTATTTTCTTATAAATTACATTTATTGAAATCTTCCGGTTAAGCTAAAAGGGCTAAGTTTTGTCAGTTTTTCAAACTTTGTAGCAAAAAAAGGTGTAGAAGTTCTGAATGAATGCTATTTACCTACGGATTGGAGTACCTAATTTCTCAAGTTTTATAGAATTAAAAATCCAGATTTTTAGCACTCTTTTTATGACGCGAAAAAGTTAGAGGTTGGATAGTGATTTAGTAAGATCGTTTATTGGAACCGATAATCTTTGAAAATACCATCAACTGGAAGATGTAATACTCAGGTATTGTCTGTCTATTCGTAGGTCAACTAAATGCCACACTTTAGCGCCTCGCTGTGAGTACGGGCGTTGAAATTCCGATGAACCCTAGCTGAATATATACTTATCTTCATGTAGTCTTGGGTTAGATCCCTCTCTTTAATCTTACTTGTGAGGTTTCTTTTGAATAACTCTTGTTCTCTTCTGGCCCTGACGCTAGAGTATTCGAGTTCTAGGAGTCTTTATTTTATGATATTTTCTTTTTTAAGGCGATATTGGTTGACAGGTTTTCACAAGAAAAAAAACATCAATGAAAGTGAAGTTAATGAGGCTTTTTAGAACAATTATTTGTATATCAGCACACACTTTTCTGACTTTCTACAAAACATATTACTCAAATAAAACAATTTGAATGAATTTTTACATCAATATCGTCTTATTTGTTTGAGGGGGGGGGGAAAGTGAGCGAAGCCCCAAAATCAAATAAGTTGAAAGAGACAATCATAACCTACAACCAGTCGATACCACTGAACTCTCTTGAAGAAATGAATAAAACTGTAAAAAGTTTGAGTTATGTATTAAAAATGAAGAACGGCTGTGTTTATATTTAATAAATTTATTGTTTGAAAATACATAAAACTAACCCTAAATTTTTTTTAATTAGCTGTAGTAGAAATATTATGAACAATTTCTAATACTGAAATTAAGCTACAGCAGTGTCCCTCCTGGAAACGATGACAACCGAGACTATGAAATGTACATCGATCCAACTCATGGGAGTTACTTTACACCATTCATTGTTAGCAATAAGTCTTTGTTATGTTAGCAATAAAAATTGGTGGTTCAATGTTTTAAATAATTTTTTCGAAGTGAATATTTTAGAACGTTGAATAACTTATTTTGTGTAACTTTAAAATTTATCAAAAATGGCCCAAAATATTTTCATTGGTTGATAATAACAATGATATTAAAAGAAAAAGATCAAATAAAAAGTAAGGATTTTAAATATAGTTGAATTTTATTTCATATGTGAAATTTATTACTATTCGATGATCTAGATAATATATATATTTTTTAATGTACATTATTGCAAATATTCAAATTTCTAACAGTAAATTGTGGGAAAGTATAACGTAAATTTTGTTTCTTGTCCACTCTGTGTGTAATTATGTCTGTTCTCTTGTAGAGACACTTGTCAACTTTATGTAAGAGATAGAGATAGTGACACAGTATGCTTATCTCTTTCCTTTTCCACATGACTTGACAGACACAATGACATGTTCCACTCTACATCATCCGGTCATGCGTCCAGAAAACATAAACCTGCTATTTAACTCATTTGTTGGTAACACTTTTCCTTGCCCACCTTACAAATGGTGCAAACTAGGAATGCATCTATGAAACTGATTCGCAAACAAAATAAATTATTGAGTATCACATCTTTTTATTTTATTAGTTCTGTGATACCAACAAGTAGAAGAGATATTGCTCAGGTCTAGTCTGTCTATTCGTAGGTCAACTCAATATAAGAAACTTTGTGAGTACGAGTGTTGAAATCCCAAAGACCTAGCTGAATATACACTTACCTTCATGTAGTCTTGGGTTAGATCCACTCTTTAATTTCACCATTTTATTTACAACATATATTTATAATATATATTCACAACATATATTAAGAAAATATACAGTTTTACACATATAATGTGTATTCTTCATCAAAGTTTTCTACGTGTCAGTATGAGAGACCTGTTTCACTGCCAATATTGGTATTGATAGTAAATTTGTTGTTGTCTGTAATCGACAACATCGTTTATTTTCCAAATGTCAGTCTCCATACTTTTCACATTGTCAACAAAACTCTGCCAGTCTTTGGTTGTTGTGTTGTTCATGGTGAAAAGCACTTTCACTATATTAATCTTATTAGAACACATTGTCCATTGTTTTTGTCTAAACTAATTAAATCAGGTTTAAATCACAATGATAACTGGGCAGTCTTAGCACGGAGTGACTAACATTTCCAACCAATTCATTAACCTTACACTTCGATGCTGATAACTGGAAAGGTTCTTCTTTGATACCTGTATTTGCACTGCACTCTGTCAAATAAAATTGACTTTCTCATTCCTTCCAGTTCGTATTTAGAAATAATCATTAAATCAACAATGATAAGATTTTTGGCAATAACACTGTTTGAGGGAAGCATGGACAGTACTTTTGAAAACATCTTCGAAGCAAACCGGTCACTTCATCATGATATTCGGTCCACTGATCACTATTTTTTCTTAGCTTGAAAATAAGTCTGGCATCTTTAGTTATGTCGTTGTGGTCTTTAGAAATCTATTTTCGTTTACAATATTAGCTATGATCTAGTGCCCTCCTCGACCAGATACATCTTTTAGCGTTTAGTTTCTTAGCTATGTCAAGCACATACCATGCTTTTACTTCGAATTACTTCGGGGTTTTCATACAAATGTCACCGACAAACAGTACATTATCTTCGCTTGTTAAAGTGACTGGTTGACCACATTTATTTCTTTTGTGTACAAAAGTTGTCTCAATATTTCAAAATGTTTTGTCTCTCACTGACTAGGAACAGTTTAAACGTTCTCAAACTTACAGCATTGCTTCAGGATCCACTTACGTCGCTCAAAGAATACATTTCCAAGTATTAATTACCACCGTCAAATAGATAAACTTATCAGCTGTTATATTTTATTATTATATGAACACATGTTATTAGGGAAAACATTTGTTTCGATTTACACTCGAACATCTGTATATCTACTACTAAGCACCACTGTGTGTGATACATTTTAATATTTTTAGCACTATTGATATTTTTAATATTCAGTACTAATTTGATTGATTCCAAGTTTTTACAAAATGTACGTTGTCTGTATCGCCGTTTCAAATCATGACATTTCTAAACTTGATTTGTTGTGATTATTGTTAATAAGTTTTAAGAAATAGTGTTACTTTAGTTTAAGTAATATATGGATGGAAGAAAGATGTACGGATGATGTTTCAATTTAACTTTGTGGTACTGATATGTGTCTTATCCTGATGATAGTTAATCACTTTCAGTACAACTTAATGTATATAAATCTTATCCTTTTGACGCTTCCTTTTACATTCTCACGCTGTAAATAAATATAAAGAGAAAGTACTGTGATGTAAAAAAAGTTCTTGCTAAGACAGTTCTGTGTCTTTTAAGGTCAAAATATATTCATTCGAAATGGCTGTACGTATGTTAGCAATTATTATTTTACATTTTTTGTTGGGCAATTTTTTATCAAATTTCTCTCATCTCCAAGGTAGAAAACAAATCGAGTGGAAGGTCCATTTATGGAAAACGACAGCTTTCCGTTTTAACAAGTTTTATTTATTTATATTTATGTCCGCAGTCAAAAACAAGTCAATTTGAAATATTACAAAAGTAATAGATAAATAAATCAACAAAAACTATTCAATAGGCAGTCAATACACACTAGAAACATTTCACGAAATAATTACAATAATATATTAACTAAAAAACAACAACAAAATACCACAATTCCTCTACAGACAACACAAACAACTCCTCCACAAAGTAAAAGGATCTAGACAAGGATCTAGCTGTCCAACTAAGTCTCTTTTTAAACGAAACTGGGGCTTTTCAAATTCGGGTATAAATAATAGTAATATCCGTTAGAATGTTTGAAATAAGTTTTGTAATACACACTTCGCCAAATTTGTGGATATTATTGCAAATCCAGACAAATAAACTGTACATGTATAATAATATAGTAAATATTCTCACACAACTAAATACAAAAGTAAATCAACCCTTTAATAGGTAAAGTTGACGAAAGATAAGAAACTAAAAAACAATTCGATATCTTAGTTAACTTTAATGATTTGTGTACATTTTACAAAAAAGTAAGCCTAATTTGAAGACACCCCTAACTTCTGCTAACGCGTTTTGGATTATTCCATTTTTAAAAGCTATTTCCATATTCAAGAGGGGGAGGAATTTCCCAAAATATACTGATTCCGTATAGTTGAGTTAAAAAGAAGGTTGACTTTTGGCGTTGTCGTAAACGCTTTCATCTAAAAATCAACACAAAATGAAAAGTGGAGATTTTAAATTCAAACCAATCAGCCAAAACTGCTCGTGGAAGATAATTACGGTTCGTGAGGAATTTGGAAAACAGCAAAACGAACACGATAGTGGTGTTGTTGTAACAAGTATAAAAGTATTTAAAACAGCTGTTGTTTCTGAACCTGTGAACGAAAGAAACTTTAGGTGTCGTATTAGCATGAATAAAATAATAAAATTTAAAGTTTTCATAAAATAAAACTGTAAAACAAAGTGAAGAAAATGACTTTCTCACATCTAGTACAGAGAAAGTATAATATAAGTAGTTTTTATAATGATATCTTGTCTCAGTGTTGCACAGCCTAAACAGTGGAAAACATATTTTGATGAAATTTGGTATGATGAAGTATATTTTAGTCATCTCAAAATGCTTTGTTTCTCCCTTGTTAACTCAGAATTTAAGAATGACTTCCATAAGACCAAAACTTAAAATAAAGATTTTGGCTTTAAGCAATATTTACTAAAATAAAGCCTCTAAGTATCCAAACAAAACGTAATGGCCGCCATCTATCCAAATACGTGAGTTCGTGAGTTATCGGTAAATTAAAAAGACGTAAATCTCATAATCAGTTCTACCGATTTCGCTCAATTTTCGGATAATAATGTCAAACTGGGTGGATTTTGTAAGTGTTTATGTTCTTATTATACAGGCCATTATTCCAATAAACACTCCAGGTCACTGATTATCTACAGAAGCCACCTTTATGGTGAGTTTAACAATTAATTATTAAATCTAACTTACTGACTAAATAGTTACTTACTTATTAACAATTCGTTAAGAGGTAACGTGGTCTTGTTAAAATATAACATAACCGTTGTCAGTCATAACTATCTCTGATACAATTACTGATAATAATTGCGAGCCCTTAATAATCCATATTACAGAGGTCTTTAATGTTCTTTCCTTCCTTCTTTTTTACTTCTCATTTAGCAACAACGAAACAAACATAACACACCAAACGAAATTGAAGGTATGTTACCATCAACTGCTGTTTTTATTTCGCAGGATTCCTAACCAGCTCGTATGTAAGTAAATGCTCTGCAGTTGCTATTTTGCTCAAATTTACATTTAATCATGCCTAAAGGTGTTTTATACGATACAAAATTAATTAGCTATGCGAATTTTTTGAAACGTTTTTATAAGTCGCTTTAAGTGACTTACTCAAAATAAACATTCGCAAAAATTTGTTAAGGCAGTTTGAAGTCAATTGTTGATAGTTCCACTTTACTTGGAACCTACATGAGCTCCTTTTTTCCCGTATGGTCATGTGAATATCAACTTATATGAGCTGTTTTATTTGGCGTTGCGCGGTTTGATTGAGGCTTATGTTTATAGGGGAACTTGTATGAGGAATCTATGTAATAAAAAATGAAATGGATTTATATTTTAACCATTCCGAAAAAAAATATCTTTCTAGTAATTTTTTCCAATACAATGAGGAAGGAATATACTCCAAGAATTTCGTTTCGGCCTGAACGTTGATGAGTCAGTCAGTCTGTCAGGATATTTTCTTTTCAGAGCTGTGCCTGGATTGCACCCTCGTTGATTATGCAGTTTAGTTTTTCTTTTAGCTCATAACATAGTAAAATAGAATTGATGTTAAATTTAACCATTTTAACTTCAATGGTGTTCAAGTAGCCTAAGTCTCATCCATGTAAAAAACTGGTCTCCCTTTTAGGACATATTCACTTTATTACACATAAATCAAAAACATGGACGCCTGTTATATTTGTCCTTTTTGTTTTGTTTGGCGTAAATAAATATTAAGCTCGACTTGTGAGATGCTATAATTGGTAGAATAAATTTGAACACAAATTCTCTCAATTAGTACGTTTATTTATTCAAACGCGTTTCACCGACAAAGTCGACATCATCAGCGACATTAACTATTCGCTTCAAAATGCCGGGACACTGGCACGAGCTAAGAGAGTAGCAACTTTTTGATACAGACACATCTATGAGGCCGGTTAGGGCTTAGCGCCGACGTCAAGAAGGTAGTGATATACACGATTACAAGGTTCAGAAACCCTGTGTAACAACTGTTAAACTACTGGATAAAGACCCCTTGACCTACCAATATAATATATCATTTCTACAAGGCCCATGAAACCAACTTTTGGAAATTAGATTTAGAATTTAGAAGAGCTGCTAGTATTACATTGCACAGTAGGGCTGGGTAAGTACCATTATATTCCCTATTTTTAGTGTTTCTAAAACAGCGTTACGTTTGGTTAACACGTCTCCCTTCACCAATATAAATATTCAGTATCTTGACAAAGCTTTTTGGGTCTGTAGGTAAAGAACTCACGTGCAATTCTGTCTGTCTGTTTGAAAGTCGTAACCAATCTACGCAAACAAGAAGATAAATCTATATATAAGTCAAAACCCACTGACTGATCACGAAATCTCTGGATCCGAGAAGCCTAGAGTTATGAATTGTTTAACATGGTTTGTTGTAAACTGGAGCCATCAGCTCGTATTACATATTTCTAATGATAATTTTATAAATTTTCGTATATAAGGAAGTTTTCCGAATAGTTTATTGAAATGTATTCATATTTTAGTAATATTATAGTTTACAAACCATTCCATTTACTTTTCCTTAATTAATTGTTAATAACCTTTGTTGCCATGGAAATGTGTTTTTCTTTTGTAAAATTTGGATTTTGTCACATAACATTTTGAAAATGCAAGATTCAAATAATTGATAGTAAATATGCGACATAGATATCAATTTCTCGACACAATTGGTTTATAAGAAACTGAAATTGATGGTTTGCTCCAGTAACTTGTATATCAGTGATTTCTTTATTTTTTTTATACATTTCGATACTTGACTCTGCCAAATTTGCATTATAGAGACCTTTGACACAATGAATAATTAATTTCTTATTTCTAATATTTATTAATTTTATAAACTAAATTTGCAATATTAATTAATTAATTATTGAATTATGATATTGAATAATTAATTAAGATTATGACCATTGTGAGATCAGTTTATAATTATAATTAAGTTTATTATTTAAGCAATATAATTTTATTTAATTGAAATGAAATCCATTCAAACGAATTTAAATTAGTTAATATTTTCATTACCAAATTAGAATGATTCGATAAAAAGGTATATTAGATTTTTTTTTTTGGATATTCTTCTTTCCCAGTGCTCCTGCGGATTTCAGAATTTTTTTGTCTTTTCCCTTGTCCCTTGTTCAGCTCAAAGGATGTTTTCAGGATTCTGGAATGGATTTCCCTTATAACATGATTTTATCGGGTGATGATTCTTGATTATCCTTCTTTCGTGCCTTCATCCTGTTTCCTTGGTACTGCTGTCTCTCTCTCTTCTTTAGTAAAATATAGAAGTGATATTAAAATCAACAATTTGTCTTATACTAGCCAAGACAAATCTTAGTTTCCTCCCGATATAGGAGGACGCGTACTAGTTATGGGTTTTCAATTTCACATGTAACTACTATGCGAGTATTTTTATATTGTAAGTTTTTCGACATTATTTCAACGTTTGTTAAATAAATTATTAAGCATCTCTTTTAAAAACGTTAATACAAGTTATTAGAAAAAGTCTGATCTGAAATGTCTCACTGAATCTTCTAAGAATGTATTTTGCATCTCTACTGTATTATTTCCCTGGTAATAATTCATTCTTGAATTGCATTTAGTAGCTCCGTGAATTTCCCAAAACATTATGCCAAACTCTCATTTTAATTCCCTTTTGTTTTTTGTTCAATTACTCGGTTATTTTTGAATTTTTTAACTATTTTCCCCAGATTCCTGTTTGTAATTCTATTAATTTATACCTTAGTATTTTTCATTTAAATAGTAAAATCAGTGATTTTATTCCTTGTAAGCAACGCATATTCTGTGGACGTGTTTTAACTTTATCTGCTCAGAAACTTGTGGCTATCCTAACATATAGAATATTATGTAAAACTGTAATTTTGTAACTTATTTCCTTCATATCTTTCTATATTTATTTCCACTGGATGGATTTTCCATCTGAAAGCTCTTTTTATACCTCTTGATCCCTGGATATATAATAATAATAATAACAAAAGTGTTTTATTGGAAAACAATAGTAATAATGAGAACAAACTAGGATCCTTCTGACTTCATAATTTAAAGAAAACTAAATATTTTCTACACAAAATACTAACAAATAAGATTTCTGTAGTTTATTAATTATAAATATAATAGTTTTTCAATATAGTTATACATATCACCTTAAGAACGTATATACTTAAACCTAATACTATAAACAATGGTCATAAGCCGCCTGATTAGTTGGCCATACTAATATAAGAATTGCCTGTGGTATGAAAATCAGCATTATGTATATTCTACCACTCTAGTCTAAACAAAAGAGAGCACCATCCATTCCTCTATTTTTTTTTTGCTTTTTTTCCATTTCCTCAAACACATTCCTACATACATACATGCATACATTAATTCACCCTTACACATGTTCATACATAAAAATACAAACATGCTTACACATGTTACTCGTGCTTGGAAAGTGAAAAATATAACCACAAACCAGTAATAATAAGAATTAATAAAACACGCAATATGTATGCCTATTCAAATTTAAATGTTTACAAATTCCCGGATAAGCTCCCCCTTAAAAATTCAGGGCTTTTTTTAAAAACCCACCTAGTCTCTCCCATTAAAATATGTTTCAAATTCGTGATGATAAATAGTTATTCTCAAGGCAAGTATTTCTAAATTGTCCTAATACCGGGCACACAGTTTCGTTCTCCTGTAAATTGCACAAAGAACACAAGTAGTTCCTCCCTTCTAACCATGGTTTGAAATTCAGATCGCTCAGTTATGATCTAGCTTTAATTGCCCAAGAAATATTATTATAACGGTACTAACACATAGGAAGTTCCTTTCCCCGAGTTCAAGGTCAAGGGTCAGGTATTGCTGATGATAGATGGAAGTCCTTACTCTGCCTTTACAATAACCTCTCCATCCATACACGTCAACTGTGAGTGCAGCTTACCCACCTCTCCAATATTAAAATTCAGATTAATATCATATTTCCATCCCGGATTTGTCCTACACCAGTACACATCTTTACTTATTACTTGCTTTGCAACCATGTTGAGGAGATCTCAAAAGCTTTACAATATAATTTAAATTTATTTCGAGAGAGTATAAATGCAATTTTTCAAATTCTGTTTCATGATAAAAACATTATTGGGTGTTTTCTGAGGCATCTTTTGATGCAAAATTTTTCAATTTCATCGCTGTCTTTATAGCACCAACTTGCGAGTCATAGCATATTTTTGCCTTAACTATAGCATTAAAACAAGTATACTTAAAATGCTTAGAGGGGTGTGTTTATTTTTTAACAAATTACTCCATTCAGAATTTATACCTTTCTAACTCTACCAGCAAAGTGAGTTTCCCAAGATAATGATGTTGTGAGGATAACTCTTTAATATTTGTATTTATTCATTACCTCTATTTGTTCCCCCCCCCCCTATACCACCATTTAGCATTAGCTTCGTGTGTGTCCCCCCCCTTCTAAAAAGGAGGAGATACGATAGCAATATCGTTTGCGTACAACAGTATATTTAAGCGGATACCGGCCAAATTACAAACCCTCACCCAAAAATGTGTCATTAATAGAAAGTGTAAATAGCAAAGGGCTGAGAATACATCCCTGCCTGAGACCGGTGTTTGTAGCGAAGGCGTCTTGCTTACGCCAGACCGCAGCAGTCGTACAATCATATAGATATCTTATCACTGCTAGTATCAAAGCCGATAATCCCAAACATGACAAATTATAAATTAAAGCTCGTCTATAAATTTTGTCAAAAGCAGACGAAAAGTCAAGAAAAAACAAAACAACTTTCCAGTTTTATTAGATAACTGTAATTGGAACATGCTTCTCCTAAAGCCAAAAGCATTTCTGATATTGACCCATTTTTCTAATCTGTCATGTAATTAAACCTGTAAATATCTACGTATACAATCAATAAAAGACCACCCCTACAATATTTTGCCACATTAACGTCACATTAAGTCTCATTTTATCTGTGATAAGTACTAATGCTTATATTATTATTATATTATTATATTATTATTATATATATAATAATCCACTCTGTGTGTAAAACATCTATAGAACCTCATATACTATATATATATATATATATATATATATATATGAGAGAGAGAGAGAGAGAGAGAGAGAGAGAGAGAGAGTTATTGTAGTGGTAGTACTTTTAAATATCTGAAATGAGGCATTGAACGAACCATTACAGATTAATTACAACTTAGCCTCATACATCGTTTTCAAATCCTCAAAATCAATTTAAGATTAGAAATATAAGTACCTCCCCAACACGACAATCCATAAGTTAGTCTACTGTGTATTAACGAGTAATATATATTTTCAAGACGTAAATAGGTGCCAGGTTTTTCAGAAAGTAAAGTACGCCCAATATTTGGTTTCATTTTGTTTTTAGATTTCTTATATGCGGTTTCCAAGACACTTATAATCTACAGTCAACCACAAATACTTTGCACCTGTTCAATAGAATTACATTGATATGAGCACTTAGTGTTGTTATAAACACATTGTATACATTTATACGTCAGAGGGATGTAACTAATTACTTCATTTTTTAAATGAAAGATTATAAACTTAGTTTTGTCAGTATTAAGCAACATGTAATGTTTAGAAAACCAAACTACCAGCGAATGAGTTTATTTTCCCACAAAGACTTGCATTACATAAACTATTTATGTACATTAGAAATAAAAGTGGTCCCAATACAGATCCCTGAGGGACACCATATTTAACTTTGACAGATTGGCTCATACATTCTCCGATCCTAACTACCTGTAACCGATAGTTAGATACTTCTAAACCAGTTAATAACATTACCCCTTATTCCACATTTATTTCAATTAGAAAGAAATACTTCATGATCTACCATGTTTTATATCGAGAAACATCCCATATTTATTAAGCCATCATAAATAGAGGAACTTCTTTTTAAGAGAGCTTCTTTAATCATAAAACCCTCTCTAAACCCAAACTGAATATTATTGAAAAATATCCTTTTCTCGAAAAAAAATATTATTAAACTTTATCACTTTTTAAAAAACCTTTGAGAACACAGACATCAGAGAAATACGTCTATAGTTTGCCACAACTTTCCCTGTCACTTTTTTTTTTTGAAAATTGGTACAACGAGGGCCTCTTTTAGTCTATCAGGAAACACGCCAGTCACGAAAGTTAGGTTTATTAAAAATGATGCGACATCCGTTATAAGAATGTTGAAAGCCGTGAGCAAAGTTGCACTTACACAATCAATTCCTAGAGATTTCCTTGTTTTTAGACCACGGATTGTTTTCTTAATTTGTCCGGTGTTACTGGGGTTTAATAAAGGAATTCTTCGTTTCATGGTCCTTAAAATAACTATCGTACATTGAAAATGTATAACAATTTGTTATAAATTGTGTCCTAATAACATTTACTGAAATAAAAATAACAAGAATTAAACTCATTAATGGATCAGTAGTAACATTTCCATTATCCTTTTGCAAATATAGATATCTTGAAGAGTCACGCCTTTGACCCATAACCACGTTTACTTAGTTATGGTAAAGTTAGTACTTAGTTACGTGTATAAGATATCATTTTAAAATCTGTTTTTAATCTACAGTCTTTTAATTGTCAAGTTCCTAAACATTTGGGTTTAGGAGACATAGTCTAAGACACAAAAACTCTTTAAGCTACTTTTTCTAACCGAAACAACATAAAACATATGTATTGTAAAAACAATATTTAGCGATCATTTTGTAAAATGGCGATTTTTAGAAAAATTGTTTTCACATTTTTTAAACCTACAAAATGTACGTAATGTAACTTGAAAAATCTCCTGTACTGTTATAGGTAGCAATGGTGTCTATGATATCTCTATATAATCATGTAAAGAATTCTGCTGTTATACAGTCATTTGTGCGCAACCACATTTCTCTATAACATGCTCCAGTTATACGCGGGCCGAGCAGCTGGTACAGAGAGTCACAAATATAATTATTCTGATAACAATATTATGATTATTCCGTTTGTTTTAGTATTTTTTAAGAAATTGACAAAAGAAATTTCACCAAAATACGAATATGTCTAATGGCATTGAACGTACAATTTGTAAAAAATCGTGTAAGGGTCAAAATGTCGATTTTTCAAAAGATTTTGGTGATTCTCAGGTGCTGGTAACTGAAAATCTTTAAAGATCTCTCAATCAGGTATTGGAATGGACCCAATGAATAATATCAACCAATATTACATTTGCTTTGGGACTTGTGTTTATATAAATAATAAACAAATACCACAACGTGATACTGTTAAATATCTAGGACTGCAACTTGATCAACGCCTTACATGGAAACATCACGTGAAAAAAATTGTGAACAGAATCTCCTTAAAGTACGTCAAATGTCAATACTTGTAATTGGTAGAAAATCGCAATTGAACCTCTACAGCAAGCGAATACTATATAACGATTATCAAACCAACTTGGACTTAAAGTGTAGAACTTTGGGGATGTACAAAGACTGTTGGTACAACGTATGAGAGGGTGAAAGATAAAGAGGAGGAGAGGGTGTCAGTTTCGTCATATAATAATTCAAAACACGGCTAACATCTCAAAAATTTGACGTTTAAGTAAAAAAGGTTTGAGGGATGTCAAAATATATAATTTTAGTACGACAAATACGGTGGAACATAAATTTGTGGTTTTCCTGAAAATAGCTTCATAATTTAGTTTCCTACATGGATGTGTAAAAAAATATGGTGTATAAAAATTCAACAAATGTGTACATAAAACAATAATTGTATTATGTACTTTACATGGCCCCACAATAGTATCAAATGCTGAGGCCTCATTATTATTGCCAGACATGGCAGTAGTGTGTGTACATGGCAATCTACAGAGAGCCTAGTTATATGTTCCCCATTTTCTATGTCGGGTTCGATCACCTTCTTTCATAGGTCTCTCTCAAGGACTCATAGTAAGGGTGTAGCAATCCCGAGGCGTTTTAACTGGATCTACACTTTCTGTTCGTGTAGTGTTGATCAACTTTTTTTCCGACTGTAGTATTCGAGGTCTAAGGATGTCTTACACAATTACCAAGTTAAACGAATTTTGTTTTATATTAAAGTTAATTTTGTAGAAAAAAAAAACAGAACATTCCAACTGGACGCAACAAATTGCACGTCAGAGTAGAAGACCAGGCCAGCTGTGGTAGCTTCTATACAACGATAGCGTATAGTCTGCAATTTGAGGGGTTTAAGATTTACCCCGTAATGATTTGTCTATTTCTGCAATTTATAGTTTCTACGTATAAGAATATTTTTGTAAATAAGATTATTTTATTTATTTATTTTTTTCATACAAGCAACACCTTAGATACTTACCAAATTAATATTTTGGCATGAAATACCAGAGTGAACTGGCTACATTTTAAAACGACATTTATTTTTCTATTGCATTTTCAATATTTTAAAGTGTACAACATTATAAATATTATACAATCTATCACTGCAGTACTTTCATTTAAAAAAACAATTATTTACTTACGTCTAATTTAAGTCTAATAAATAAAACACAAAGACCAGTCTGGTTACAATATAAAAAGACATATATTTTTCTATTGCATTTACAATCTTTTAAAGTTTACAACATTATAAATACATATAAATACATAAATACATTATACAATCAATCACTGCTGAAAATTAATTTTAAAATATAAATTTATCTTACGTATAACTTAAGTCTAATAAATAAAACACAAAGACCAGATTGTGAAAGTTGTATTATTTCAGTCTTGTGTGTACCAGCTGAAAGACCCACTCTTATTAGAGTGTGTGTTGTGTGTGTGTGTATGTGTATAGGTCGGTCCCACCATTAGTTAGCTACCGGAATGAAGGATGCCACCATATTTTTATTACCGATTCAACCCCCGTGGTTGTGCGACCTAACATATCGACCTACAGTATAATAATTTTGATTATCGCGGCCGGTCATAACAATTAAAAAGTTAACTTATTAAAAAAAATTATATTAAAATATATATATATATATATATATATATATATATATATATATATATATATAAAATGAATTATCGCGGTACGCCCTAGTCAGGAATATGCAATCCTGGTTGCATATATTGTGTATGGGAATATAAATAAACGCCTATTAAAAAAAAAAAAACTAAAGAACCTAACTTATTAAAAATGAATTAACGCGGTAGAAACTAATCGCGTGTGCATCTTTTTTGCATCTTTTGTATCGGAATATAAACGGTTATAAAAAAAAACAAAAAAACTAAGATTAAAAATAACACGGAATAAAGAGATGCGATGCATACCAGTTCCTATATGCATATGTTCCTATGTTTTTGCAAGGACACTGGATTTAAATGTTTAAAAAAAACCTATCATTTCGTAAAAATATACCCTATATGAAGATTGAGAGCGGTATATCTTACTGAAAGAATCTTGACCCGGCCAACGACGAAATATGTAGGTCTTATAACCATTCCGTCACCTTCCTCAAGTGTTCACGACCCATAATGTTGCAAATGTAAGTCTTTCAGCCAGCCTCCTGAGGAGGATGTAATGCGTGTGAGTGTTGGATTTAGAATCAGCTCCAACAATAGAAAATTGTGATTAAGTAAATTTGGTAGTTATAGTAATCTTTAACAATATCAAATTTTGAATTGTTGCAAATTAATTTAAAATTTACATATTAACTAATAAAATATATTTATTTCAGGAGGGAAATTAGGCAAAACAATTCAAAAATCATAAGTTGACCTTGACTGTTGTCATTAAATCCTTAATGTTAACAAATACGGTTTACGTTAGGACGTGATTATGGTACAAGCGAAGCAAGGTTTGACCCTTATTGAAATATATAACTTTATATAGGCGTCGTCCATTGACAACTATCTGTTTAGTGATGATTAGGTTTAATTGGTTTTTATTTGATTTTTGGGGATAGAATAATTACTCTTTTTATGACGCGAAAAAGTTGGAGGTTGGATAGTGATTTAGTGAAAACGGTTTTGGGAACATATCATCAACTAGCAGACATATTGCTCAGATATTTTCTAACTCAATGTCACACTTTGAGTACGGGTGTTGAAACCCTAGCTAAATATACATTTATCTTCAAGTAAATCTTGGGTAGATCCCTCTCTTTAATCTGACCTATCAGGTTTCTTTTGAATAACTCTTATTCTCTTCTGGCCCTGACGCTAGAGTTTTCGAGGGTTAGGAGTCTTTATTTTATGATAATTTTGATGTTGATCGATAGTTTTTCACTCTAAACAACAAGGGGAAAAACATCAATGGAAATAAAATTGATAAGGTCTACTTTGGACAATTTGGAAATGCATCACACACCTTTCTGACCTTTTACAAAACGCATTTCTAGAATAAATCATCTTGAAGGGTGTTTTACATCAATATCGGCTTATTTTAAACCTTTTTTTTCTGGGGGGGATTAACCTAAAAACAAACAAGCTGAAAGAGACAATCATAACCTACAACCTGTCGATACCACAGAACACTCTTGAAGAAGTAGATATAACTGTAAAAAGGTTGAGTTATATATTGAAAATGATGTACGACTGCGTAAACATCTCATTAATGTAATAAATTTATTATTTGAAAATACAATGTGCAATTACGTTTGTTTTATTCCACTAGTACTTAAACTACAATTTTGTTAATAGAAATATTAGGAACGATTTCTTATATTGGAATTCAGCTACAGCGGTGTTCCTCCTGGAAACTATAACAACCGAGAGTATGAAATGTGCACCGATCCAACTCATTGGAGTGTCTTTATACCATCATTGTTCTCAATGAGTCATTATATTGTTAACCATAAAAATAGGTGGTTAAATGTTTTAAATAACCTTTTTTTATAATGTGTATATTTAGAACGTTTACATCCTTTTTTGTGTTACTTTAAAATTTGTATCAAATAATGACCAATATCTTTTCTAAGATGAAAAATATAAGAGTTAATAATAGAAAATAAAAACGTTCAAAATATAACCTTAAAATTAGGAAAATAAAAAAACAACAAATATATCTTAAGGATTTTAAGTATAGTTGAATGTTAGTTCATTTAGACATTTTGAGTCGCCATTTTAAAATGATAACATACAAGTGATTTTTTTAGTCTAATTTCTAACATCTTAAGTCATGTTTGGGGTTCTAAAATTTTTGAATGAATTTCACCTTGCACGTGATTGAAGCACACCACTTTCCATAAATATATGTTCTTTTTCGTGTCCAAAACTGAAAAAAAAAATTACAAGTTTTATTGAATGTAAATTAGTGGCGTTAAACTTTATACCGTATTGCTAGCTCAATCAGTTTATAAACAATACATGCAGCACGGTATTCTACTACACCCTGTATATACAATAATAATTCAAGTGAAAAATTAATATAATAGCTGGTAAAAACGTATAAGCGGTTAAAATCAATAAATATAAAACCCTGTATGTGTGAAACTTAACTAATATAGGCTACTCACTAAAATGTCACGCAACCTTTTCTCCCACTCGTTAAAGTCTCCATATAATTAAATTACGTTTTAATCCAAGGAGACTGCAATGAACAGTTCAAGGGCAGTAAACATTGGCGCTGCACAGGAAAAATGTGGTGTAAATTACATTAAATGAGGTCACGCTTCTGTGGTCATCTAGAGCTTATTTTACAATTAACTGGTGGTTAACATTTTCTCGATAATTATAATAATTATTTTATGATTAATTACATGATAATCTTAATCCAGTGTGAGTTGATGTTTAGTTGTAATGTAGTTTATCTAAATACAATTGTAACTAGGTCGTCATCAAATTACATAGACTGATGTGGAGCAAGTTTATAAGTTAATCTATATAGAAACCTTCACCGACGTTATTAACTTGGTGTTATGTAAAATTTTTTGTATTGAATATTTTGCTTTACGAGAATTGGTGTGAGAAAATTTTTGTGTCATCTAAGAGAGGAAAAATAACAATAGCTCTGTTTGATAGATTTCAGAAATATTATATATTCTGATGGTAATTTTATACAACCTAGCACCAACATATTAATGTCTTCGTTAAATAAACATACACATTCGTAATCAGAATAACTTCTAGTTTTATTTGATACCCCACACATAATATTTCCAAAAATTAAAAATTTCAACTCTAACTACCTCAAGGTCATTTTTGTAACCGCTATATTCTTATTGTATATGGGACAATAAAAAAAGAATATAATGTAATGTGTGAAATATATGAGATTTATCGTCTTGTCTGTGTAGACCCTTTGCGACTTACAGACAGGTAGACGGACAGACATGCGCGTTAAATTATAAGGTTCCTTAGTTTTACCTGCGTATCCTACAAACAACTTTTAAATTAATGAAATTTCACTTCAGCGTATACACATGGGATGCGTGTTTAATTACAAAAGATTCGAAATCAGTTATGACAACGTAAACAAGAAACACTGACCTGATGCAGGCAGTATAGGGACATATTGCGACATGACGGCGCGGACACAACATTTAGTACAGTTACACAATCTTGCCGTCATGGCGTGTTATTGTTTGTTTTCTAGAAGGACGCGTGATTTTCGATCTGATACACGCCAATATCCTATAAATATGTATTATTGATTTCCTCAGGTGACGAAATTACCTTGAAAATCACTTAGAATAAGTAACACCGATAATAAATCTAGAAGGCCGTTGTCTCTTATTTGCAACAATGAATAAAGGAGATATTTAGGTAGCGTGCTGTTACAATAAACTACACAGAGTGGTTTTTCCTGGTCATGTTTGTATATACAGAGTGATTGATATAAAGTGAGTCAGCTGTTTTACTTGCAAAGTATTTGATAATTATATTTTGGTATCCTTAACAATGTGCAAAGGTTTGTAGCCCTATATGTAATGGTAACAAAAATATTAAGCCGTCTCAGGACTTATTTACCACGCTGTACCTAATAATATCCATTTAAAGATGAGCATTGGTTTTTTGCTTTTTTATTGGAAACACGTATGAACTGACATTTTAATGACGATTAGTTTAGGTACTATTTTACTGTCCGCGAGAGTAAAGAAGTCCCCTGAGCTCTGCCTATCCGAAAATTGCAGGAGCTTACTTGAGTCGGCGCCACGCTCCGTCGCTTATGTTGCACACGACATTCTGCGCTCACATTAACTGTCGCAAAACATGTAAAATGGCCAAGTGACATTTTCCTTCATTGTATCTATTTAATTGTGTTAGATCACTTCAATGATAAACGCTGATGCCTATCTGCCAAACGTAAGTGCTCGTACAACGAGAAAACTTATAAACGATCTAGGCTTTAAGTTTGTGAAAAGGCAACGCAGGTCGATCCTTATTGAAGGGAAGACATAGTGCAATGGAGAAGACAATACCTACTCAAAATAAAGGAGTATAGAGAGCAATAAAAAAATGTTCTACTTGCGATGGGTCACTCAACAGCCGTTGTACAGGGATGCCATATTAGCAGAAATAAAACTCCCTTCGACACGAAATGTTTGGACAGCGCGAAGCCCAGCCCTCAAGCCGAGCGCCTGCAAATAACGTGCAGTTACAACAACATACTGGTGCATACCGTCCTGGCTGAGGGGACTTCTTTACTCTCGCCGACAGTAGTAATATACAGAGTGTCCTACGAAGAGGTCGCTATTTTTGAATTAATATGCAGGACATATGGAACACTCTACAAACTTGAAACTATACAGTTATGTTACATAGATATGTAAAATAAGTACCCTGGAGTGTCATTGCTTATGGTCAATCAAAACAAAATAGCGGAATAACAAATTAACGGTACGTTTTTACTAAAATGATTGTATTTACATAACCATTACAAATTATTGATTTGCAGATAACATGAAAATATGTAAAACTGATTGGACACAACTACCAAATTGTTTCATTGTTGTGTTAACAAAACAACAGCTGATCGAGATCAACACATGACAATGCACGTATTAATTGCTTTGTATTGTGGGTGGACGTAGTTCTATCCAGAAGATTAATGTTCTTTTTGTTATTTCGCCGTTTTGTTTTCCTTTACCATAAAAAAATGAAATTCGAATACATATCAATGTAACATAACTGTAAAGTGTCAAGTTTGTAGAGTGTTCCAAAAGTCCGGCATATTAATTCAAAAATAGCAACCTCTTTGTGGGACACAACTAAGGTTTACAAAACATGTGTACCAACTGCTTTAAACAAATTTACCCTACTGGGGAAACCGCCTTGTTTAACCTAACCAACTTTTACGTTTAAACGATCTACTTGTAGAGGTTCTATGATGTGTTGGGTAAGACCATGATGTTTGTCTTTCTTGGATTTCTTTTCAACATGGTCTGAATCGAAACAATAGAGCGAATGATACTAGTCGAACTAAAAAATATTCAACTTTCATTCAAAATAATTATTTTGTTTAAAAAAAAGTATTCCGTAGTTTCTTCGTTCAAAAAAAAGCACCTTCACTTTAACATCTGTGAAGATAAAACTCCATACATGTGCTACAGACTGGGTGCGTGCGTGTCAGAAGCGAGCTACGTCTGAATTATGCATTTCTTCAAGCACAACACTTTCTACCTACTGAGTAATAAATGCTTTGAAAACTTCACTTTCAGTTTCTATCCAGTTAGTCTGTATTGTTCTCTCACAAATTTCCATTACATTATGGATGCAAAATCGCATGGCTTAAGTTGGATATTTCCATTTTTCAATAGTTGACAAATTACAGACTGCTAGAATGAGTGCCAGAGGTCTATACTTCAGGATCAAGGCAAGTGACATAACGTCCTATATCAGGAGTTGTGAAGTTGTCAAATTTTAGTTTGGCAATCAAACGTGCCCCCATAGACTTGCTTGAAAGTGTAAACACCTCCTGATACTTACAATCTATGTACAATAATAAATATACTAACAAAATTAAAAAATAGTTACGTGTAACTTCTACGTGAAGTTAAAGTGAGAACTCTTTTTTTTATAGTTATAGTTATATATATATATATATTTTTCTTTTTGTCGCTACGTACAAAAGACTCTTGTGGCATAAGCCTTTGAAGAGCAAGAAGGTTAATTGAAAGCACATACAGTAGTCTCAGACTAGGATTGCGTCTGGTAAGCCTCCCTTCTACTTCCTTCCCTAGCCTGACTTGACGGTACAAGAAAACTAGATACACAAATTGCTGCTTAGCAACATTTAATTCCTAAAGTTACAACTTCGTGACAGGCTTTTGAAAACGTTTTATTATTATTTACACTGATAAAAGAAACGAAAGTATGGAACGCGTTTACACAGAAGCATTTGAGGTCTATATTTTTTTATTGGGGTTGTACCGCTGAAAGTAAACGCAACCGAGTGTGGGGCCCCTCTTTTCCTCTCCACCCCAGACACATTCCTACCTTGAGGATACTGTATAGGCGGAATAGAATACTGGCGAGAGAAGAGGACTCGATGTGTTTATCAAGTTGAATAAGAGTGACCTTAGGGTTTGGATTGGTGTGTAAGGTGAGGGGAGAAATAGAAGAGATATTTAGTTAATGCAGGAATGTTTCGTGTATAAGTTAATTCAGGGAGAGATAGAAACAACATATAAGGTCCTATATAGTACAGAACGTGGAGAGGTTTGGGAGAGACACAAGTACGTTTGGGAGGAGAAAAACGCTTTAATATGTAGACAGAAAGAACCTGTGGTGGTCGAACTGTATGGCGCTTTACCTGGCGCAAAGTAAATGATATCAGATTAAACTTATTCTTTAGTTTCAAATTAAAACAGACATGTGTGAACAATACGGCATGCTTATTACAATATAAAGCGTTCACTAGAATTAATGTGTGGTTTTGCACGCTAACATATATTTTATCCGCTCTCTACACATCCGTTACGTAACTAGTTAACCTCACCTGCAATATGTTCTGAATTTTAATTAAATTAATATCCGCTTAGTCTTCTCGCATATAAAGGTAACGCAGAAGAGATGCTGTGCGGAGCCCACAACTAGGCCAAACAACCAACGCCTTATGTAACTTGATGTCGTTAAAGTATTTTAGTATAAATCAAGAAGAACGTCCTTGAGATGTGCAACTCGTTTTACTTTCAAGTCTGGTCAGTGCACTCAGTTAACCTAATAACAGATGCCGGAGGGACGTCTCAATATGAGAGGAGCTGTCTCGATGAATTAATGGCAGTTGAAGGTCTATTCATCATTGACAAGAAGTTTTTTTTTCTCACATATAAGTATCTCACATATAAGAAGTAAAAATAAAGTACCATGTACTGTAGAAAAGAAATAGACAATGAACGTCTAACTGTTTAGATTATATTTCAGCGGCGAGGTGATCAGTTTTTTCTATCATCATTTAAAGCTGTCCGGATTGATAGAAATCATTCTTAATGAGGTCCGGATTAAGCGAATCCATGTTAACGAGATCCGAATTAACGAGTTTCTACTGTATCCCTTTCATTCTGTATCTCCAAAAAATAAAAATAAATATTTAAAATTTCTAGACTTCAAAATACAAGTTGTAAACATAACCAGCATTTAGATTTACTCAACAGACAAAACAGTAGTTGTGGAAACAACTTTTTATATAATTTCGAACGTGTATTAACGTGACTTCACCAATTTAATAAATAGTTGTAAAAACTATGGTTTGAAATGTGTTTTTAAAACGCCTGACTTTAATTGCATACAAACATGTACTGAGTGCATGTTACCCTTTCATTTTGTATCTAATTAAAACGTTCTTTGTTTTGAATTTACTAGGCCTGCTGTATTACATCTATTCTTATATCTTGTAGCTAAACGTAATGGTATCCACTTACATAGTTTTTAGGTTATGTTAGAAACATTTAAAACACGTTTTGTAGAGATTTCCAGTAATTTTAAAACAGCACAAACTTGGTTATTGTGGACGTTATACAACGTATAGAAAGAAAGTTGTTGACTAAAATCTAATTAAAGTAGCCGCAATTTAAAATTTACCAAACCATTTTCACAAAAATCAGCTGTTAGACATTCGTACCAACTAGCCCGAATTCGGTTTCAATAGAACTAATTATTCAATTTGAGCACATTTAAAAAAATATATTTGTAACATGTTTTTACACTGATATTATTAAGTTTTAATATTGAACACTGATATTAATAATGAACTCTATTATTAAAACCAATTTACGTACTCATTGTAAAACATTGTGACCTATTTTGGAATTCCTTAAAAATTGGTTCAACTTAAATTTGGTTCCTGGTTTAAGCCCCGGAGCAGATCCTTGGATCCAGCGTTTATATAAGCTTCCGTACATCTCATTTGACTTTTAAGTCTAACTTTTGGGGTTACCCTCCTCCCCATTTTTTAAAAAATGATAAGATAATTTTATATGTTTAACGATTTGGCGTACTGTATTATTACGATTTATGACCCAATCCAGATTGTTTATCATATTTAAAAGTATATTAAAATTTTAAACCTAAATTGGTGTTGCAGTTTATCGGTCACAAAATTAACAAACCTAACTTAAAATTTAAGGTTTTGCAAAAAAAAAACTGTCCCTATATATCTACGAACACTAAGTCGTGTGGCTTTATCACACGGTTGACCCTTTTATTTTAAAACAATTTTTAAGCAAAATGTAGATTAATATTCGATGAGTATAATTCCATTTGGTTTGATTCATTTCTTATACTATAGTTAAAAAAATCATGAATGACCAGTTTGAAGACACCAGACGTTTAGCTTAAAGTAGAATGTGTTGTGTCCAATTAAAAGTTTCATTACGAGAAATCACCAAAACATTTAGATAAATTTCATACTTTTTGAAAATCATAATAAAAAAATTACATGGTTTTGGGGTACAACGTTGTGTACAATTAAAAGTTTCCTTTTCAAAAATTTCGGTAACGTATATTTTTTTGTCAAATTTTAAAAATTGCATATTTTTCATGTTTCAGCTTTTTTTAAAGTTTTAATTTTTATACACAACAGTTATAGTTTAGTTATTGTAGCTCACGCATCACCGAGAATGGCGACTTAGTCGGTGAAATGCGTTTGATTAAATAAACGTAATTTTTGTGAGATCTTGTGTTCAAGTTTTATTTTCTATCTACTACAAACTTTTATAACGATATACGAATTGTATACGATCACTGTTTTGTAAGATAGTATATTTGTGTTACTCAGTACAAATTTGAAGGTAACCCCAAAAAGTCAATGCTGAAGCGAATCCCAACGGTTTTATAACTATTAAATGCCTTGTGGTACAAATCAATAAAACTCTTCGTAATTTCAAAAACAAATTGATAAAATGAGGAGGAGGCAAACATTATATATAACTCAAAAGGAATATAACATAAACTCTTAACCAATTTTAAGGAATTCTTACAGGTCTTCATCCCTGCGAGAGTGTTCTGATGAGGCAAGTGTTAGGGATATATGCTAGGCTCCCAGACATCCAGAGGGGAAGAAATGAGAGTGTATGTCCAAGTATATATAGATTATCTTAATAATTAATTGCATATCAAGTAATAAGTAATTGTTTGCAAGAGGTGGAAGATTTTACATTACGCTTTTAGCTTTCGCTCAGACGCCCATTTCTTGTCTACACGCATTTTCACGCATGGAGGATCGGTCACATGTGCGTGTTTTTCTCGCTGGTGTCAGAGCGTGAATTTTGCAACTAGCAGTATATTAGCAATGTCAATATGGAACTAAAAAACTTACAGTATGTGATGCATTCACCGTTCATAGAGATAATATTTAATCTATCTTATATTAACCAACGGCTCAATAGTGCTTTTATATAATTTTGTTTTTAATTACAGTGCACCGAAACAGCTGTTTTTCAATACAAGCTTTGAGTATCAAAAGTGGCGATTTCTATATTGTTGTCTGAAAAAAAAGAAGAAAAAAAGAAAAAACAGCTGGCGTATAAAAAAACAGCAGGAGAACTATTACCATTAAAGTCCAGAGAATTATTTGGTCTGTGGGAGTAGAGAATCTTAAAAAAACATTTCAAATGGTCTACTCTAAAATGCACTTCCTAACAATGAAATCAATATATGTAACAAACACAAATGTAAATTTAAAAATTTGTAATAAGGTTGTCTATTAAATAGTAAAGTAATTATTCCGTATTTATGCAGTTTTGTTATTACAAAAAATGGATTTTTCATTTGTTTTCGTGTGTATTTTGCAGTATAATGAAAAGTTTAATTCATAACTCGTGTCAACAATGCTCGAATTATTCCCGTGTTCGATCTAACAAGGGAAACTCGATTGACCACCAAATAAACTGACTTTTGGTAATTCTGTAATATTGAAAATATACTATTTTTTAAATCCAGAAAGATATAGAATATTCGTCAAAAACTATATTATATAATTTAGTTTGTTTTGGAAGTTAAAGGGTGGCTGTAGTTTCCTTTAGTATGGGAAATCAAGGGACGTCTTGGAGATGTGAGCAAATCTTTTGTACGAGGTTTTAGCCAAATAGGAGTTTAAAAGTAGCATTAATTTCACCAAATAACACCAGTCCATTTAATTAATATTTCAACCTACATCATAAATTCACTGCTCAAATCTACAAATAGTACTAAATAAAGCACGTTTTAAGTCTAAAACAAAACAATATTTTTGAGCAGGCTGAAATTTCTTAGATAGCTTCACAGTTAGGTCATTATTTACATAATCACAGTAACAAAAATGGTTTCACCAGCTGTAGTCTAACATTAAATGACATATTGAAATATATTTTTTTAATGAAATCAATAATTAAATTAAAAGCATAGTTACAGGTTTCTTGTAAAACAAATAACATATTGAATTTTAGTTGTGAATAATCTTCTACAGAGGCAACTCTGTTTTAATGTGTATCATGTCGGACGTTCGTCTATAGTCTCACTGGGGTAATCTGGGGATGAATTAGGAACTCAAAATTTTGTTTTTTCTGTCATTTTTACCGCTATTTGTAACCTGATTCTTGTATTGAGTATTTTTAATGCTAAACAAAATATGTTTACTGTATATTGAAAATAGCCGAAAATTGGTAAATTTTTTTTAACGTATTCATTGTAATTTACTGATAATAAAAAAGTATGTTTTAAAATAGTTATGTTAATTTGTGAGTATTGGATTGTCAAGGAAAACTTACCAAAATCTCGGCTATTGTTCAACATTACAATACAAATGTATCGGGTCTCTGAAAAGTAAGTTAAAACTTTAAATGGTTTTGGTTTCGTTATTTGTTGTCCGATACTCGAGAAAACGGTTTATTGTGTATAGATATAATGGATATTTTTATTAAAACATTATCTGTTTTTTGTTTGTTTCTATAGCAACGAGTTTTCTCATTGTTGACGAATTTGAAACAGGAATCTAGTAAGTGGTAAACTTGTAGTAGTTAAAAATTAATTAATTCACATATATTTTGGTTTATTCCATCATGACTGTATCTTTTCAAAAACGCATCGCATTGATTGAGTATTATGAATGTGAACGGAGTTTATTAGGCGGGTTAAAAATGTTTCGAACCCGCAACGGTTTGAGGGACGGACCGTGCAGTGTAGTCGCGTATAAAAGCTTGTTGGTAAGTTTGAAACTACCGGCTCCGTTGGTGACATCAAGTGGCCAGGAAGACCTTCAATCGTAAGAGAAGGTCTGTTGCAGAACTGAAAGAAGCAATAATTCAAAACGTAGTTGAGATAAATGTCAACACGTTAAGAAATGTCGCGCATATCATAGAGGAAAAACTACTGGTTCTCCAAGAAGAGAATGGTGGACACTTAAAACACCTGTCTTATAATAACCCTACCGAGTAAAAATGTGTCGTAATTTTAAGTTTTATTTTATTAAATCCCATTTAATTTCAAAGAAATTTAAATTAATTACCGAATATGTTTGTCGATGAAATGAACCAAATTACGACATAAAGAAAACGAATACTTCCCTGACCCAACAAGATCAATATTTCCAACATCTTCAAAAGTAAAAGGTAGTTGTATAATTTGAATAATTAACTCATCTGTGTTAAACTTTCTCTAAATATTGGGAAGATCTCATGGGAACCGGTTTCTTATTTACCTTCTGTTTGGACCTTTTACGGAAGACAAACGAGAAAGTTCAATATATCCTTTACCAATAACTGTGAAAGATACATAGTTCTTTATTGGAAACTTCCGGAACCTTGGAAAATATAAAGAAGGTTATCTCTAAATGCTGCCAATTTTTTAATACCGTCCAGAAATAAAATATTTAATTTGTTTTAAGTAATCATTGAAGCCAATTGTATTGATTAAAAACAGTAGGCGTGCAGCTGATTTGCTGGTATGATATAATGCAAATTTCTTCTTTTTTTTTTTTCGTGTTCGATTGTTGATTTAGAACTTTGCATTAATTGATACAAATCGTCCGTTACACATATACAGGCTTGAGAAAGTTCCAAAACAGAAGAAAAATAGCCTTTTGAATTTGTCGGATTAGTTTTTTTCCTCATATTAAAGGAATAATAAATATCAATTTAAGTGTTAAATTTGACCAAAATTCCAGTTATGTTTGCTGATTTTTTTCCCTGTAATTTTGAGGGTATAAACTTTTTTTCCGACTATTTTATTTATCATCTTTGAACACACATTTTTGGTACAATTTAATGTAGATTTTAATGCACATTTTGAACGTTATACGAAAAATAAGTCGCAAAAATGATTTTGAAATTTGATAATCGGTTGTTATTTACCAAAAGATTGTTTTGAACTAAGCCTACATACCAAATTTAAAAAAAAATTAAATCAAAATTACGAATTCTAGAACATTTACCAACACTCACATTCAAAACTGGTAAGGTTTGAAGAAAAAAGTTTTAAAAGTGATTTGTTAGAAGAGGGCGAAATAAAAGGACAAAATTGATTCTTTGTTTTAAATGTTTCAAGATCATTTGAAGAGAAACTTAATTTTTTTTTTTTTTAAGAATCATATTTATTTTTGTCAATTTTTATTCCATGCTAAAAATGAGAAACTTTAACCTGAAAAAATTTTTAACGACCTTAATTTTGTAATATATTTAACAAAATATTTAGAGATATTACTTTCAACAATTTTTTTCGTCAATTTTAGCAAACAAATAATTAATAATGTATTTTATTTTCTCTTTGTCTAAAAGTCTTTCTTCCTGTTTTTTAAAATTTTTATTTTATTTTTTTTATTTTTTTTAGATATACACTTGTGTCATTTTAAAGAACACACCCTTTAGCCAAACTTAGTGATGAATTACTCCAATTGGTGGGGTCAGTGGCAATTTCATAGTTTCAGGTTTCTGAATTTTCATGAGGGAGATCGCAATAGCAAAAATTCTTATCAGAAATTCAGGCGAATTTGTTATTAAACAGTATAAAACGACAAGTTGCATATGAACCAGACAACAATTTTATATTGTTTTTATAAATAACATTTTAGTATAGAGATTGTATCTAATTATTAGTTGCAAAGCCGAGGAAAACATTTGTCTTGTCATGACTTTAAGTAACGAACGGTTTTCCAATAATTATTATCGCATCAAGAATCACACGAATAAAATTAACAATCTTGAATCTCCAGTTTTGAAACTAGTCCTGACGGCTTAACTACCTCAACTGGAAAGGCTTCTAAATTAAGACTCTCTGTAACAAACCGAAAGTTAATTTAAATCTCCAAGAGATGATATATATTTAGTGTTGTTACGTACAACGCAATCATTCTGGACTGCCAAAAGGATCAGGTCTGGGTAATATTTTGTTTCACTGAATTCACACTTTCACCTTTTCGCATAGATTCTTCTGGACGGAATATTTAAAATGATGTAACCAAAATATATTATATATTTTGTTTGACAATAGAATATTTATGTAATTGTTATAGATTTGAAAGTTTGAATACCTGTAGAAAATATAAATAAACATGAGGGCATAATGCACCGACAGAGCGGTACCAATCTGTCAATAGATTAATCAGCTGAGACGCTTTCTTGGGCTCCTATGTCGATCAGATGTTTTCAATTAACGGATCATCTGTTTGTTATTGATTGTTACAAATAGAAATTTATCGATATTTTGTTATTAGAAATTGATGTAAATAATTCATTTTTCGATCAGTTATATTGAAGGTTTTTAATTGAAAATACTTTCAGGCTCCTGGAGTAATATTACCGAAAAATAATAAGGAAATTGGAAGGAGAGAATCTTTTACTTATTCTGGAGATTTTACGGAACACGAAATTATACCATTGGTAACTAACGGAAGCAATTTTCTCCGGTTGGATGTAATCTAAGTGGGAGAGGGGGTGGTATTATAGTTTCTTCTTTCTAAATCTATAGAAAATAATAATAGTATAAAATCACATAGGCTTGTTAGATAACCTTAAAATCAAAATGTAAATTTTTCGTTTTTAATTAATATCTCAACAAATAATGTATAGAAAATTTTGATGAAATTTTCTGAAAATATACATAATATGATGATAAAGAAGCGTGTCAATTTATTAAATAAAAATATTTTTAACAATTGACAAAAACACATTTAAAAATATTGAATTGTTTATAACTTTGGAAATGACCTACTACAGGGATGTTTGAGGTCTCAAAGTAACGATTTTGTATATTCAAATTTTTATAAATCACGTAAAGACCATATATATATATATATATATATATATATATATATATATATATATATATATATTCCAATCATGTAATACACACTACATTAAAATTTACACAACATTTAAAATAGTATTTTATTATTTTTTTTAATATAAAGTTTTAATATCTTGTGTTCAAACCATCCAAAATTAATCTTATATATTTTTTAATTATGTTTTTTTAAACTTTTAAAATATGTGAAAAGTTTTCTGTTAAAATAAATATTTTGTCTCCCCCCCCCCCCAACAATAATCGCATATATATAAACAATCCCAGAAAATGGTTTGTAGTGATTTTTTTATTACCATTGTAAAAAAGATTAAAAACTCTTGCATTTGAAACCCAAAAATTTTCTAGCATATAACATCCAAAATTTATTATTAAATCAATGTTTTTATTTATTTTCTTCAGGTTAAAACTTATTTTGATTTAATAAGTTGGCATATCATCATACTAAGTTGTTGTTTTTGTTAACGTTTCATCAACATTCATACATTGTTAGTTGAAATATGGTTACAAAACAAAATATCGTTTTTCATTCTTCTTATTATTTTTTAATCTTATTCAACTCATTTAAATATTGTTATATTATCTAGTTTTTTAAAGGGATATATAACAAAGAAATACCCCCCCCCCCAATGCCACCAATAGAACCGGAGGTATTTAAAAAAAATGTGAAACAAGGCGCCATTTTGAAACAAAGTCAAAAACAACATGTCTTCCTTTCTTGGCCTATGGTACAAAAATAATGTTATTCCATTCAACTACTTCATTATTATTTTTAATTTGTAGTATTATTACTCCAATAGCCACTCTGGAAAGGACTTCTCCTGTAAAAATTCATTAGTTATATAAAAACAAAACTTATAAAAAAAGAAAGAAAAGTAAATATTTTGGAAAGACATTTTAACTTTCTGCTTTGACATTGATGAGATCACCAGTTAACTTTCAAATTCCGCCCGAATAGTTGCCAATCCTACCATTTGACCCGCATTTTGTATTCCTCCTTCCAATACATTTTCAAAGTTCAAGACTTCATCATCAGATACATGTAGATTAATTAATTCATTCACACGATGAATGCGTCACACATCAAATGTTAAAACACTGTGTTCCACCAGACATAGGATAATGCGCACCGTTGCCGAACGGGAATATTTATTTTAATTGTGTTTGTGTTTGTGTTTTGTGTTTTAACATTTGATGTGTGACGCATTCATCGTGTGAATGAATTAATTAATCTACATGTATCTGATGATGAAGTCTTGAACTTTGAAACATGTCATAGCAAAACCAGATATAAATTGAAGTCACAAGACGGACCTACTAAGGTAATTCTTATCTATATTATTTAATTGTGACTCGGTTCCGTAAAAACAAAATTGAAATGCATATCAAAATACATTTTCACTGTAATTTACATAATTTGTTAACAATAAGTTATGAAAAACTTATTGAAATTATTAAATTCATCCAATCTGAATCCTGTACATTACCTCAACGCTTCGTTATTTATCCCTCTCGACTCTATATTTACAAATTTTAATCAAAACACTCCAAGAGAAATCTGTCTTTCACCGAAAAAGTTTAGTCAACAGAACCTTTCATTCTTGTAAAAATAGTAGTAGTCAGTTTTAAGAACAACCCACCATTGCTGTAATTTGAACCAAAATAAAATCACTCATCAACCAAGACACAGCAACTATTATTTTGTTCCTACCCCCTTAGATCAACCCCCCCTCTTAGCCGTAAGAAATAATACCAAAATAATAAAATCCAAGCTAATATTTAGGTTAAAAGTTAAAAATAATGCTACAGTTATAAACCTATAAATCAATGCCATTCTGTTTTAGCTTAAACCACGTATATTTTACTTCGCCACTATAGGGTAATCTCCAAATATTTCTACCTTTTTTGACTAATTTTCACACTTCATGGTCTCAGGAAGTCCATAAAGTGATTTTTGATACGTCATGGTCATGGTAGTCGTCTGTGCGTAGCCATGATTGCGGTCAAAAAAATTAAATAGGGACATTAAATTTAGAATAGGTTCGTATAGAACTATTGGTATTCCGAAAAAAATCAAATTGAAAATGTTAACATGACGGCCATTTTAAACAGTTTTTTTGTATATATTTTGTGTGACATATTAATTGATAACCGACTAAATTAGAAAAAAAGTGGATATTTCAATTCTGCATGTAATTATCATCCCCACCTCTCTATGATTACAAATAGCGAAATTGTTAAACATTTAATTTCAAACTCTAATCTTCCAAGAAATGTGTTATTTGTTTAGTTGAGATCCGGGAGGGGGGAGTCGCCGTCGCGAGCGCAGCGAGTGAAGACATTTAACTATTTATACATCTACGAGACCCACCATGGTTTAGCCGACGTTAGGTATGGCCTACAAAATTACGACGTTCAGAAATACAGTGTAACAACTGTTTTAAACAAACTGGGTAAGAATCTTTAATCTATCAATACAATTTTATATTTGTTACAAGGCCCGGAAACCAACTTTTGGGCATTACATTTAGAAGATCTGGTTGTATGTACCATCGGGATGGGTAAGTACCATGATGCCCCACCAAAGATGGTGTGAAACTACGTTTGAAAAGTTTCATAATTTGATAATGAAAATTTTCCATTTATTTACAAATGACTGCAAATGAAACTAAAATTTGCAATATTTGTTTTGTTTTTACTCACAAATTACTTCCTAATACACTCATTAATGATATACAGTACCACCTTCTCTAATAATCTCTCCTCTTCATTTTGTTGTTGTTATTATTTGTGTTTTACTTCATTCTTTCTTTTGGATTTTCTTCCTTTAATGTTTGTATTTCTAAATTCTTAAACATTCCCTCAGGTACTCGGCGTCTTGTGAGGGAGCAGCCGCTTCTATTCTCGGTTTCACATTTACCTTTCACTTGTGTCATACGGGAAATAGCCTAACTACTACTCAACCTGCAAACGATTCATTGAAGGCGCCAACCTAGCCGTCAAGCGTATGGCAACACTGGCAAGAGGTATGTAAGAAAATAATTTTCTCATTTTAACTATTGAAATATATGATTTGCATAAAAACACGGACAACTATAATATATATATATATATACATAATTCCAATATTATATAATTATTATGTAATTATATAAAATGTATTTTGATTAAAGAGAGATAAATGATTTATTTAACGTCCAATTGAAGGTCAAACTTAACAGTTAAAACGTTTTGTAAGAAGAAAAAATCTTTTGATATAGTCTACGTATATTCTATTATTTTTGAAATTTTTATAATTATGAATGAAATATTTTTATATGCTATTGTTTTATTCAATTACATTTTAAAATATAAACCAAATCCGTATTCATAATAAATACGGATGAACTAATAACTATCGCCTTTTTTTAAAATAAGGAACAATTAAAAATAGTTTCAGTGTGACAGTGAACGCGGTAAATTTAAACAATTATCACTCCGCGAAAAACAATTATTTAACTAAACAGTACTGAAAAATAGTTTATTAGTTTGAAACATCTTATATATTAAAAAACTTTTGCAAAACTAATGACAGCGACCCTGACTGTTCTACTTGACCGATTTACATGCGGGTTGTACCAAAACAAAGGTTAGCGGTCCTATATGTGCAGGTTTTATTTGTATTTTGAAAATACTTATGTTAATTGGGTCAAAAATGGAAAATAAACTTTTCTTATGGAGGTTTAACCTAGGGAAGAAATGTAAAGCTTATAACAGTGAGCCTGACCATACTACTGGAACCGATTTACACGCGGGTTGTAGCAAATGAAATTGTCGGTACATTTGCCCATTTTTCTTCGATTTCAGCTATTACCCCACTAAATTTTGTAAAAACGGAAATTAAAATCTCTTATGGTAATTTAACATGGGGTAAAATTTTAAGCCTATTCCGAGTGAGATCTGGAGTTCTATTGGACCGATTTACATGCGGGTTGTGTTAAATGAAAGGTAATTAACTCTATATATTTGCCCATTTGCCTGAAAAGTTTACTATTCCTTCATTTAATATTCTAAAAATGTAATTTAAAATATTTTCTATTCATTAGTAACGTTTTTACTGATCAGCTGAATATAACAGCACAGATCAGCTGATTATAACAAAACATATGTTTTACTATCATAACATGGTTTGTTTATGTTGTAATTTAATTCATTTATATAGGTTAGTGGTGATGAAACGTTTAGAATTGTGTTTCTAAGTACATAACAAAAAACATATTTAATTTTCTAGATGTTATATTATACCTGGTAAATTTTTGTTTGGTTATCATCGCTTGTATAAAGTTAAATTATAAACAAGTAAACAATAAATAAAACTTCCTTAGTTGTGAAAGTTTAGCTTTAGCTTGTTAAAAACAAAAAAAAAAAGAATGAATTAATATTTAAATAATCCGGATCGTTTGAGTACCTAAATATAAATCGGAATATTAATTAAATCTAAGAACAGGGAAAAACAATCTGGTGAAACTACGGTTTAGAGTGCGTCGTGATGATGTTTTCATGATGGCTAGTAGCGTTGAATTACTTTACTTATGGATTTCCTGAACTGAAATGTGAACGTGGAACCGACTATAGTCGTAGGCGACGGCAGCCCTGTCTACAATACATTAAAAGTGAGTCAATTCGTCAAAAAGTTCATGAGATAATATGTAAATATTCGACGAGTCATAATTAACAATAAGATTAAATGTATTACTAAATAATCAAGATCCATTGAAAGCAACACACCAAAATGTTCGAGGAATTTTTAACTGCGAAGAACTGTTTAAGAAGAACTTTTAATGAAGTTCGTTTGCGCTGAAATATCAAGATAAAAATATTTTTTGTCTATAATTTGTTTGTATAAATTTTAAAAGAAAACGTAAATTTTAAAATAAAAATTCTCGATGAAGTTTTGTTTTGTAAACACGAGAAAGCAAAGATGATGTTTAAAAACACTTTGAGAAGTTTCTCCTTTACGCAGCTTACGGCAATGTCTACAAATGAATTAATCTCGGCATGCAGTTTATACTCTGTCATGACATAAATTTTTCTGATTTATTGCAAATTTCTACTTTGACATTAATATATGCAGGTCTCAACTGAACACAAAATAGCTATTAAAAGCTTATATAGTTTCTGATAAAGTAGGAACTGCCAAGAGACAGTTTCAAACGGCTTCGATTTTGAAATTTTTCGAGAAACAATTTCGGATTTATAAAATTGTTCAGTTGCTTTATTTGTTTGCGTAGAAACGACCAAAAACAAGTTTTATAAATTATTACTTTGGAAGAAAATTATGAATAATTATCAAAGTGAAAAATATCCTGAAAAAATTTTATAAGTTTTATCAATAGTAAACAAACCGTTTTCGTCTCTTGTTCTAAAAACGTCTTGTTCTAAAAGTCTTTGTTCTAAATTACATTTTTACACCTTTAAAATTACACCTTCAAATGACCCTAAAAAGTAATTCCTTGCTTTTAATTTAGTCAAAAATAATTTCCCCTTTCAAAATTGACTACTATTACAATTTTTTTTAATGCAATGTTCTCAAAATCGTTTTTAAATGGAACACTCTGTATATACAGAAAACAAAAAAAGTTTCCAAAAAATAGGAACATTTCATAGCATTTCCTTAAAGAAGATAATTACAATTATGTTATAAAAATCGCTAATATCTTATTTAAAAATTACCTCATCAAACGTTCTTGCAATCACCTGCAACCATCACGTTCGCAATATCTGAATGCACAAATTTAATTCGTGAATCAAATTAGTTTTTTCCCAGACGTTACGCCTCCTCTGTCTTAAAGTCTCCGTGAAGAGGGCTTTCCCCTGATGTATCACTTTTTATTCCGTCGACTTGAAGAACCAGTTTGAAGGAGACTCGTGTGGGAGTTGACCTAATAATAACAGGAACGAGTGCTTCAATATTTCGATGCATGTATTGAATCAGAAGATGCCACGAAGTCTTACTATCTCGTGATCTGGAAAAGCTACAAAGTTTTACAATTTCTATCTTGTTTGTGTTTTATATTATTTAAACTCACATTATTTAATGCTCAACATGTTTTAGTAAACCATCATGTTACATACCCAGAACTGCATACTCTAATGTAAAGCCGAAAGTTGGTTTCTTAGGTTTTGTAGGATATGTTAAATTGTACTGGTAGATCAAGATGTGTTATCCAGTAGGGTTAGTTTGTTTAAAATAATTGTTACACAAGTTTTCTGAACTTCATAATTGTGTATCACTACTTTCTTGACACCGGCTAAGTATATACACAAATATATATATATATATATATATATATATATATATGAAAAGCTTTCATTCGCTTCGCTAGTGTCAGTGTCTCTATCCTGCGAGCCTTGAAGCTATACAAAATGAAGGAATCTCCAATCGATACGCTCTTATCCTTAACTTGGTCCTGTAGGATCTCGTACATATACGAATATCACATTTTCTTAGGCGGTCAAAGTTCGAAATTACATTTTTGGCATTAACTTCCCTTTTTGTCGTCGTGTTGATGTAGGATTGGTACCATTACGTGCAAAATTGAAATCTGCAATTTTTTTTAATCTAATTTACTGTGTTATGAGTTGAACAACACACAAGATATGAACAAATAACTGTTTAAAATGGCCGCCATTTTAAATTAGATTTTTCATATAAATTTTTCATGTTCTTTAATTTTTGTAGCCGCTATCGTGCTTACGTACAGGTGACAACGACTACGGTGTGTCGGAATTTCTTTTCGATTTTCTGAGGCTATGAAAAGTGAAGATCAGTAAAAATATCGGAACTTCATATTTTTTTGCGATCATCAAACATAACTTATACTGGTAAAGTAAAACAAATTTAATTCCGTTATAAGGATTTTGTGTTTTTCTAAGGAAAGTCACTCTTGTGGAATTTCATAGAAAGTTATATTTTCACTGGTGCAATGTTGGTTAGATTATGGAATTTCTTGTGAAGAGCAGCATACGTTTCAAATTTATACTCTCATCCACTACCTCAAAAAATGTTAAAAACAAATTTAGAATAACCAGTTCGTTATTTCAAGAGTTGGAAGTTTTAACTTTGAAACACTTTTAATGTTTATTAAATGGTTAGTATTTTTTATTAGAAAATTTGTAATTTACGTATTAATGTAGATAGTTTCCATGAATTGGTATTTCGTTTTGCAAAAATAGTTTCTTTTTCAAAGTAAGATATTTTATCATTTAAACCTTGTTGATTAGTATCCAAGTCACATTATATACTAATATTTATATTTACTTTATATTATCCATCATGTGACTGTTCGTCTATGATTGACGCGTTTCGGAACTACGTTCCAACATCAGAAATTTCTCACTCATAGAGGTTGTCAAACGTTAAGATATTTTAACAAAATAAAACACAACACTAAACACAAATTCTGCACTGGGGTAAGGTGAGCTTGCACTCAAGATTGGGTAGCAAGTTCACCTTACCACAAAGATAAACATTGTGTTTATTGTTGTGTTTTATTGTGTTAAAATATCTTAATCTATGACGACCTCTATGAGTGAGAAATTTCTGATGATGGAACATAGTTCCGAAACGCGTCAATCATAGTCATATGACGGAAAAATATAAGGTAAATAATATAAATGTTTTATCAATTTATTCATGTCTTACTCCAAAACTATTAAAAAACTTACTAATTGTATTAAAGTTGTATGAAGGAAAATTTGTTTGTCAAACAAGTTTAAGCTGATGAACGTGGAAGAAGATCATAATTTTTTTTTAATCGCTGTGATTTCTTTTATATTATTGTTGTATTCGTTTTAATTTTATGTTTCTTAGTGATTATTATCAGCATTATAGATTTTTTTTATGTGACGACACATCTTTAATAAAAAAAAAAAAATCATAAACACTCATATTTTCATTCACAGAGAATAAAACCAATCTATGCTCTCTTGGAGAGAAAAAAAAGTAATAGGAAGATCATTCCCTTTCAGATATATTTAAGACTGAATCCATTAAAAATCAAGTGATCATTAGGTGTTGTCTGTAAACACCAAACGGGTGAACCGAAATGTTTGTGAATATAAACCGAACTTTGACTTTTACGTAATATTTAAAAATTTTAAAGCTATACAAATTAAGGTTTTTAATATGACCAAAAATTCTCAAATATGATCAAACCTGAAATTATTGAATTGATATCTCGTTTCAATACAGCATTTACAAAAAACAAAATGAAAACCAAAGTGTTTCCTAATCAATTCAGGTTGGTTTTGTCACAAAACTGTAAATAATGAACAACAAAACTTTAATACTATTTCATGTAAAACGGCGCGTTAAAAAAATAAACAAGTACTTATAATTAATAATACAGAAATCAAGAAAACTATTTCTAAGTTGATGAAGGACAAACAGTAAGTACGCCGGTGTTACTCTACATGACAGGACGTAAATTCCTTCCTTTTTTTTGTATATCCGCTTGTTTACAGACCTTGGCATTAATACGTGCAAGTCCAGTTGCACAAAATATTACAGGCTCATTCTACATAAGAAAGATGTAACAAAAACCACTCCAACATCCACCATCTTGAAATGTTATGGGCATTTATTTCAGTCCACAGTAGTATAACTACTATAGTAGTAGTTTCGAGTAGTATAACTTAATTTACGTGTTATATTCAAATAAAATTCAATTACTTGAGCTGATTTTTTTAAATATTGAGGTTATGTTTTCAACGATTTTTTTCTAATAATTCTCATATTTTTAGAAACTATTTAAGCAGGTTATTTAGATAAAATTCTTAAAGTGAGACAAAATGAACTATTCAGTATGTTATAAGACCTATAGGCAGAATGTTATTAAACGAAACAAATCTTAAGATTAGTCTCTATTTTGAAATTTACACACAATTTTTTTTATTTAACGTATTTTTACAACTGTTTATAAGTCCTGTTAATTGATTCACATACAAAATGATTTTTATTGTTGTTTAAAGGGGAATAACTTCTCGGTCATTTTCGTCCTAGAACATGAAATAAAGATTCCTAACCCCTGATTACTCAAATAGCGTCAGGATCGGAAGAGAACAAGAGTTGGTCAAGATAGATCTGATAGGAAAGATGAAAGAGATGAATCCAACGAAAACTACACGAACAAATTTGTAGATCCAGTTAAGATATCTCGGAGTTACCACTACAGTAAACGCCTAAGGGTTTGATATTTCGGGTTTTTCAAAAATAAGTTCAAATTTTAAAACGATGTGGTTTCGTTATTTGTTGTCCAATCCCCGAGAAAAACTCTTTATTGTATGCTGAAATAATTGGATTTATTAAAACATCAAAATGTTATTTTCATTCATATTTGTTTGTTGTCATAACAACGCGTTTTCTCATTGTTGAATAATTTCAAACACAGGAATCTAGTAGGTGGTAAACTTGTTGTACTCTACAATTATTAATTAATTGATACATTTAATAAATGGCTTTACCTTTAAAAACACGCATTGCATTGATACAGTGTTATTATGAATGTGAACTGAGTTATACTAGCAACGTTTTGAGGGACGGACCGTGCAGTGTAGTCGCGTAAAAAATATTTTTATTAAGTTTGAAACCACAGGGTTCGTTGGAGACATCAAAAGGTCAGGAAATCCTTCGATCGTAAGAGATGAAGTTGCTGTTGCTGAATTCTTAAATTAACAAAAGTTTTGTCAAATGACATTGAAAATTGAGAATGTAAAGTCCAGAAAATTGTACAAAACCTTGACATTAATTAGACAACAATTAGTTAGAAGGCAACTGAAAATGTATCCCCATAAATAAAAATTTGACTTATATTTAAAGTTTCCTTTATTAAATCTTGTTTAATTCCAAAATAATTTATTCACTTTATTTTGTTCCATGTTAAAAAACAAATAAACTATTGACAATTAAAGTTTTAACTTACTTTTGAAAGACGCAGATTTTAAATGTACATAAAAGTATAAATAAATTAATACAGTAAGATATGTCTGAATGGCTAGAACACGATATTTATGTGCTATCTTTTTGTAAAATAATTATTACTTCAAATTAAAATTTGTTTATATTAACATCCACCCCCCCCCGATCCAATCAATCTAATCGGAGATAATGTTAAATAATAAAGATGGCAACATATAAAACCTAAGGGTACACTTATAATGAGTGAGGGTGAAGCATTTCCAAGGTACACTAGCTGGATCTACACCTTTCTTCATCAAAACTTCAGTTAGATCCTTCTCTTTCATCTTTCCTATCAAGTCTCACTTGATCAAATTTTGTTCGTTTCCGACTACAGTATCGAGGGCTAGAGGTCTCTATTTTATGTTGTTTTCGTTAGGACGATAATATCCGCAATGGTTGTAAATATCAACAACAAAATAATAAACAAGTTAAAAATTGGCTTCCGATTGTGGGTCAAATTACAAAATTTAATTTTCATATTCTCTAAGCCGGATTAAGTAAAAATAATAATATCGTCGCTTTCAACTGCTTCCGTATTAATTTAACTTCCGGCTTTATTACTTCACTATTACCGTGGTATTAAACGGTCCATAACAACCATAAACAACTTTGGATTTTTACAACTATTTAATCAAATGTTTTTACCACTCTAAACTTTCAACGCGCCTGGCAGATGTTTTAATTGATCAGCTGTTATAAACTAATTTTGAGGTTATGTATGCCAACTAGTATGAGAGATCCACTTACTTACTATAATTAATGAGGCGTAAATACATTAAAACTTTATATAAGTTTCATGAAGGATAAATAAACACTTGAAGGATTAAAAAGGTCATAGTATTCGCTCGTAGTAATGGCTCTTTTAAAGTTGTCATCTATGGGAGAAAGTGAGATTTACGCGAACAATGCGGCTTCAGACGCAGTAAAACCAAGCTAACAAGCATGTAATCTTTTAAAGGCAAAAGTGTAGACATTAACAAAATTTCTCCATTAATATTGTTGAGACTGAGAAATGCTGATTAACTGGCAGGAGCCGACGGTTTTAGCTTTCATTGCCATTTGCCACTCCTAAAGGTGAGAAGGAGTTGCAGGCGATGGAACCTGTTTTGACAAGGATCGGGCATTTTTTGGCAAATTATTTACATTATTGGTTAATTTACATTTTATATTAGAATTGCAACCGTTCTCTTGGCGATATGTAAGACGAAATGTGTGCTGATCATTATCTCTAGAACACGTTGGACTTTTGAAATTATTGTTATACAGAGTGTCTCAAAAATCCGTGGAGAATATTTGAGAGGGTGTTCTTTTCAGTGAAAAGTTTCAGAAATGTTTTCGTGGGTATATTCGTTAGGAATTGGGGATGAATCTAGTTAAGAGTATAGTCTAAGTTCTTTTTTAAGAAGAGAGAGAGAGAGAGAGAGAGAGAGAGAGAGAGAGAGAGAGAGAGAGAGAGAGAGAGAGAGAGAGAGAAAATCATTTTTAAACTTGAGCAGTTTTTAATCAACTTTGGTATGTAACCATATTTTTGTTATATGGGACTATTTTTCATTATTGGAACTCATAATTAAGGATAGCTACTACAATTTAAAAAAGTAAAATTACGATTTCTCAAAAATTGGTATAACAATATGATCAAATTTTGCTCAAGTGTAGCTCAAAAGAACCCAACGAAGCACATTGATTGCCAACTGTCCAAAAAATAAAGTTTGTGAGTTATTTGTGTGGTAAAAATAAAAATCGGCGAATAGCTGTTATAAAATATGTAATTTCTCAAAATCGTCTATTTAGATTTCGTTCAAATTTTAGTGAAATACCGCGGGTTGAAGATTTTTTATTAAACAAGCGTATATGGTTCATTTATAACTACAAAACTGAAATTTTTGGAGAAGATTAATTTTGATTTGGTTTAGGCGATGGGTGAGTGAAAAAGTTTGTTCATTGTTTTTGCGGCATTTATTTATATTTTAAAACGACTAAAAATATTTTATAGAAATCAGGATCTATAAATTTTGGTACTGGTGTGTTTGGATAAGAGAGAGACCGTAAGGGGTTTTACAGTCTTTCACTTTTTCTGTAAATAAAAAATAATAATACATTTTCCACGCCTGTTAAATACAATATTTCTTTATCCTTCCTTGCCGTCTAATGCGTAACACAATGTGCACATACATATACTGTGTGCTACAATCCTTAATAGATTATAGTAAAAATATCGTACACACGCAAGTTATCCAACCTCCGCCCACTTAATTTACCTTCCATTGTAAAATCCTTCCAACACATTATTATTTACTCTTCCGCCATTAATTTTCCGAGCTATTAATTTTAACTTACATCATCCGGTAGGTGTCCAGCGAAGCTTCAGCATGACCGGTTCCTGTGGGAACCCGTTCCATCCAGTCGAATCATCCTGCCCTAGATAACGTCAATAAGAAACCCATGGACACTTAATACGTTATCGCGAGCTCATTTTTTTTTCTTTTAGAGAGGGAAAGAGAAGGGGGTAGGAGGAGGAAGAATTTTACTTTCATCGGGAAGCGTTGACATTCACTCTACTGACTGATTTTCGGTTAGTCGTGTTTTTGACTGTGTATGGACATCATCAGCTGTTAGAGAGATTATGTCAGGTTAGGTTTATTGTTGGAAGAGTGGAAAGTGCAGTGAGAGACTTGTACGCCTAGATTACACGCGACCAGTCTACAGTTAACGTGCGCCTTGTGGTCTTGTCTCGTTGTGCGGTGGCTGACATTATGCAGTATAACACTGTTTGGACTATGTTTTTTTTGGTTTTTCTTATTTCCGGCGTAATCGGTATTACTAATACTGAAAAGACTAGGACAAGCGGAAATGCTGATCCTGATACTGCTGAATATACGGAAGTTTCACAGGTAAATTAATGATTTAGTATTTTATTAATAAAATAACGGAGATGAATTTTTGTCGTCAAATTTCTGATTTAATTTTTTTATTAATGCTAATTTAATTTTTAACCTTATGCTGTATATATATTATTTATTACAAGTAAGTAATACCAAATTCGAAATTAAATTAAAAATTAGAGTGAAATTATTGAAATAATAATAAAAAAAAATTTCATGACAACTAACTAAATCACACGAAAGTCTGTTTATTTACAGAATAATTTATCGTTATATTATTTTTTTATTATTAAAATTAATAAAAATGACTAGTTTTTTAATGTCATATATATTTAAATTAAAAAAATCATAAAATAATTAAATTTCATGAAAATATTTTTTGAAATTTAGTTAAAAAACTACTTACAATTAATTATAAATTTATTTTATTATTTCTTCAAAATTTTTGTTATTTACATATTATATTTTATGTAATTTATCTTATTAGAAGATAATTATTAGAGGTTATGAACTGTTCAATTTACATCTAAAACCTTTTGCTGTCCACTGATCATGGCCTCTAGAGAAATATTTGATTTTCCTTTATTTTCGTATATTTCAACCCCAATATAATTTTGGAATTAATTGTTTAGGGTGAAATTAAACAATTTTGGATAACCGACTTAGGTAAAAATTTACTATACAATTGTTTGCATAATTAATTCGTGGAACTGTATTTTTTTTTCAAAATCATTTTAAATCGGAAGAAATTTCAAACCGAATAAGCAATTTTCTGTTTTAGCGGTTGTAAATATTGTCAGATTAACAAATCTACGAAAGTTGGTTTTTATAATAGCTTAAATTCAAATCAAAAACAGAAAAATTGGAAGTGATATTTTAGTGATTTCATAATCTCATCAAAAGTAGATAAATATGTAAAACTATTTTAAAGTAAATTTTTACAAAAAAGTAACATTTCTATAATTTAGTGATATTAGCTTTCTTTCAAGTAGTGAAATACCATTATCTTAATACAGTAGTATTTTGTTTTCCTTATTGACATTTTTTTTTGTTATTATTATTACAATTATAAATGTGGTCTTTGGTGTAAATTCAATATAAATAAAGAATATGGTCAAATAGTTTTATTTTTAAAGGGTGCACGAGTCTAGAACTCATAGCTTTTGACGTAAAGTTTAAAAAAAAAATTCTATTAAAATTAAGATTTTACGAATTGGAATTACAGCCTTGGAAGAATTATTTAAATACTGTTTATTTAACCCAAAAATAACAGAGTACAACATTAGAACAATATATAATTAAATATTCTAAAACTGACGGGGTGAACTGATTATTTATTACATTATGTTAATATTACATTATATAATCGACTGAATTAAACAAATTAAATAGATTTTACTTATAAATTTAAAATTTGTGATTGTTCTCAGTTGTTTGTCGATAGTTTGTCTACAACAAATCAAAATAAATGGTACAAATTGTGTTAATAATTATAAATTATTTAAAAGTATGTAGTAAATAATATTGGGGAAGCGGCGTAGCTCAGTTGGTTTTTTAATTGTATGGTAAAAGGTTTTTGGACAAAAAAGTTTTTTTTGTCTTTTTTCATTCCCTATTCTTCGATGGTCTACTGTAAATGTCAGGAAAAAATATTTTCTCTTATGTAAGCAGTATATTTAAAGAATCGCTTATAGTATGAAGTGTAAAAAAATGATGTCGAATATTTAGCAGATACATCTGTTTTTAGTTCTCCTGAGCCAATACAAGTGATTTTGGAATGACACCTGTCTGGAATTAGTCGTCTATGCAGTGCTTGAGTAGGCTGATTTCAATCCTATTTTAGGTATATTTTGGCCATACTTCGAGTCCTTTTTTAAAATTTTCAGTAACTCAAATGTGTGAGTATTTTGTGGTTCCTCACAAATCAATCTATAAAACTAAATAATAAAAAACAAAAAACCACTCTTCAAAAATGTTTATTTATTACTTAAAAGCAAAAGTGGGATAAAATTTACTTCTTTACTAAGTTTATTCAGGTGCATTTCTCGTGTGAATTAAGTTATTATAGGAAGGATTCCTCTGATCAACTTTTAAAAATTTATTTTTAGATTTAAATATATTTTTACAGTCCATGATTGTTGAATACAATCATACACTTCATTTTATTGTAATTTAATCAAACATTATTCTTCAAATTTCATCAAGATGTGAACAATATCTGTTTGGGGGGATTTTAAGAAATTATATTTTATGTAACAGCTCCATGAATGATTCTTTTGGTTTTCATTACAAACTACTTCAAAACCGACATTCTATGAAAGACGACGACCTTGGTCCTTTTAGCAAAGTTTCACGATAATCGATGTAGCCGATTTTGAAAAAAATGGAGTTTTGTAATTTGGTCTTATGACAGCCACCCCAAATTTAGAGTTAACAAAAAATGAAAATGAAGTTTTGAGATATGGTAAAAATATATCACATAACGAATTTGATAAATATCGGACAATTATTTGAGCAGAAGCAGAGTTGCAGATAACAAACAACGATTCCAATAACCAACTTTTTGGGCTCAAAAAATTTATTTTTATAGACAACTGGACACCAATTTTCTACCAACGATTCCAATAACCAACTTTTTGGGCTCAAAAAATTTATTTTTGTAAACAACTGGACACCAATTTTCTAACCAATTACATACTTTCTCTATACTACGTATATTTATAATAAAATCAAACCATTGCAACTATTATTAAATATTTTAATTCGTCATATCACAAGAGATTTCAAACCTAACTGTATGACAGCTATCCTAACCTAACCAAAACCTAACGCAACCTAACTGTAAGCCACCTATCCAATCGTAACCTAACCTAACCGAATCTAAACTAACCTAACATAACTATGACACCTAGCCTATCCGACGTTTGAAAGCAGTTGTCATATTTATTTAGTATGTATTTCACTACCTACCGAAAGTTTGATGAGTAAAACTTTGTACAAATAGGAAAGTTGTTTTCCTTCAGTTCAAAGAAAAGTAACAACCATAACTTTCTCTAAAACGCACGAAACACGAAACGTCAGTTGCATAATCTAATCTGAGAAGTGTGCACAGTAGATCACACCTTGCAATAACACTTTGTTAGGAATTACTTGTTTTTATGACGTTATTGCGATATTGTCACTTATTTAATCATAGGCTTGTGCTAAATTTTAAACGCATCTCAAGTAGCCTAGTTCGAATGAAACGTATTTCAATACATTTATATGCATGAACATTCTCATGTACCTGACCTTTCTTTTTTTTTTAAATAGATATATTTTTAATTATGCTGTTAGGTAATTTTTAAAATATTTATGTGAACAATTTTTTAATTCCTTCTATTTAATTTCTTGCTTAATTATGATATGACTGGAATATTTAAACGACTGGAATGTTAATATTTGCATAAATTAACATTCCATTGACTGTCATAACATTCTTTCACATATTTAATTTAATTATTTCTCAACGACAAATACTTTAATTAATATATTTATTGTCTAACGAATAAGTATAATAAAATATAGTATTATTATTTTAATTTCTTTTTCTACAATCCTGTATTATTTATCTCTTATAAATACAATTTACTCATATAAAATTCCGTACATAAGAGCATATTTTCTCCATTACTACAAACAGTATACATTAAGCCAGTCGACTCTTACATAATGTTAATTTTTTTTCATATTCAAATTTGGTATATAGATAGCCAAACTAACCAAATTAAGCTCTTGATGCACAATAGGAGCTATAATTAAAGCACAATAAGATGAAACCCGTTTAAATGACAATTTTAACAATTTACAATCATCACTTCTTAGTAACACACATACCTTAAATTAAAAAACTAAAATTCTGTTACCGCTCAATTATTGGTGACTTTTAAAAAAATTTGGAATATGAGACTAGAAAGGAAGGTATTATAAATGACAAATCTCTCATTTTCTATTTAAAAAAGTTAATATTTTATGAAAATTTTAATGCTGTATAAATTTAGCTGCTGTCACGTTGATAGGCCAGAAATCAGTACCGGAAAACCATTTTTAAAGTTTGAAAATCGGTCACCATTTTAAAATGTACAAAATAATTTTTTTAACGTTTAAGACTTCTTATAATCAGAAAGCCTTTCACGTAATTCTAATACAATCGGAAAAAAATTCATGTTTAATAATGGAAAAAAACTTTTTGTTAACGTACGTCCTAAATGCTTCATTTCCATATATCTGTGGTTTTTCCTATTCAATCCAGAATGAATTGAGGCATCAGTACCAATTTTTGCAATATTTTATACAATTATATTCTAGTGTATCACAGTACCGTATAATCTTTCACTGAAAGTTTCAAAATGGTGTTCATCATTAAAAATGTTAAATGTCAAATATCTCGAAAATAATTAATTTCAGAAATATATAGAAGATAAAATATATTTCTCTTTTAATGGTCAATCAGATTGTATCATTAGTTGTATGGTATATTTTAAAATATACAAAATATCGTTAAAAAACTATTTCTTAATTTTTACCTGAACACACAAAAAGTTTTCTTAGTCATCTCGTATTAAACAGATAACTTAACACCTATCAAAAGTAGACTGCTAAGTGCTTGAAATATGAGGAAAGATCTTACATGATCTATAAAAAAAATTTTTTACCGATATCCGGCTGTCCTTCAACATAAAACAAAAAATTTTGTCCATTAAATCAACAGTTTTTTAAATCACAATTTTTTAATAAACGGCATTATAACCGGTTCTTTAAATATCTAAATATATTTAAATATAACCGGTTTTGTGTTACGCGACAAAGTAATGATATAAAAAATTCTGTAAAATTTAGTGTCGTTATCTCATTCATTCTGAAGTAATATCTTGTTTTTGAAAAAAGTAAAACAAACCTAACCTAAACCGAGCATTTTAGATCATATGTTTAATAGAAGCTTTGTTTACTTTATTTTATGTCCAGAATTTGTCCTCAAAGATTGGCATCCTACTTACTGAACACCCTGTACACACGTGCCAATTAGTCCTATCAGTAGAATCAGTGAAAATTTCATAATTTCAGGTAGCTACATTAGAAATTCGGTATTACACAGATTCGTTATGATAAACCAAATTTGTTAAGTTCCAAGGAGCGGAACCCCTTCAATGTGCGGAACCGATTATACGCATACATTACAATGAAACCAGCGGTCTTCTATTGTTCCAAGGCGATATATTAATAGATTACCACTATGTTGTCATGTACAATAGGGAAAGCCGAAACAAAATACCATTTATTATTTAGCTAACACACCTTCGACTGAATCTCTGAACTCCGTGTGAATTGAATCACAGAAAGTTATATTTAATAAGTAGGGTTGTACATGTATGCTCTATTGTATAGGTCGAAATTATAGTGTAGGAATATGTGAATACACTTTCTCTCTTTGTCACACAAGCGTAAACTGGAGAACAGGAAATTTCTTTTTAGATTAAAAAGTCAAATTGAAAATGTCTGATACTTGTATAAAATTTCAATTGGAATCTACTTGCTTTATTTTGGGTTTGTGATAAAAACGAATGACCTAAATAAAGTTTTGCCAGGAAATATTGAATTCGTAAAATACATCCAGACACACAATACAATGGGTCAAATTTGACACCTATGGTTCGTTTTTACTTTTTACATGGCCTCGTGAAACCGGTTGTATGATTTTTGTTATTTTGTTTGTCCATCGTCATAAATCATTAAAATGTTTATTTTATTTATTTATTATTACATAAAACTATGGCCAATTTAAAAAAAAAATTGCAGGGCAGATGGCGAACAATTTTCTTTGTTTGGGTTTTTAGAGGCCACATTTAAGAAACAATTATCAAAATCCTCAATGTATCTTTTAAGAAAATCGAAATTTTATAGCAACTACGTCCAAAATTTAAGGTTAGGTTAGGTTAACTCGATAACAGTCCAATCGGCACACCACAGACGGGTCCGAAAGCCTATCATAAGACTTTTCTTTTCGATCAGCCGATGAGAATTGATCCCGACTATTTTATACCTCATCTCAGGTAGGCAGCTAGGAGATTAGAAGGCCTTGCTATAATCTGCCGCTTGGTAACCTGGAGTTCAACGAAAGGGGCGCCGGTAATCCAAGGCGTCACATATTTCCCACCAAACCTTTAGTTATTATTATATGATTTGAGATACGGTGAAAATATGCTGACGTAATAAATTTCATTCAAATCGGTCCACCCGTTTAGATTTTAAACTCCAACATGGATTATAGACTGACATCGTTCCACTTTATTGATTATGAAATGTACGTCAATTAAAAATCTAAGAACTTTTTTGGGGCTATCATAAAACTTTCTCTAACTTAACTATGTGCGAGAAAGCAATAAACAATCAAAACTTTGATTATTTTAATTAGAGTATCTCCTTAGCAGAAAGTAAAAGCATATAGTTGTACCTCCAAGTGGAAGATGATTGCTTCAAAGTCAGCTGATTAAAGATTCCTCGCAGAAAAGGTCATGCAAGGTCAAGTTTGTAGAAACAAGGTCGTGGCCAGGCTCTTCTTCGCGTCTGTCTCGAATCATTACGATGCGCATGACTACAATATCTAATCATAATCCTGCAGTGTATTTGTCTTTAATTACATTTGATTCATTACTCGTCGTATCCTGACCTGTGAAGAGACAAAGGTTGTTGATTGGTTGCCAAGTAGGTGTCAAGAAGTGGGTGTTTAATGCAGCAACATTAAATTATACACATTACTATTAATTAAACGTAATTTCACATAACTTTCTCTATTGTACGCGTGCGTAAACACTATCACAAATTATTTTTAGATTTATATTAGTTGTGAAAGCTATAAATATTTAATTTTATATTGAAATAAAGTTCGCCTCTATTTTAATTTCACTTTAAATTATATACGAAACGAGTTGATGGGATACTTATCCATGCTCAATATACAATACAAGCAGATCTTCTGAATATGACGCCTACAACTTGGTTTCTACGTTCAGGAAATAAAAATTTTATTGGTATGATCAGAAGTCTTACCGTTGTATTTTTAAAAACAGTTGCATGGGCGTACCCAGCGAGGGGCAGAGGGGGGCATCTGCCCCCCCCCCTGGAAGCAAAAAAATAAATCTTTATTATACATTTTGTTGCTGGAATTTAATACAATTCTTGAAATAACTATTTTAATAATCAATTGTATATTGAATGACCATGGCTTGCCCCCCTCTAGTTTTGATCCTGGGTACGCCCTTGAACAGTTGTGCACTGATTTCGGATCATCGTAATTGTGTTTATCACTTAGGAGTTTTGAGTTGGAAATTACATTTTGACAATAGCTATTTGTTATTTTAGTAGTGTGTGTTTGGTACCATTACAAGCAGAATTTTATCTAATTTAGTGAGTTATAAGTTGAATATTTTTGTACATTTTAAATTAGGTTTTTCTGAATTTCAAAAGAGTTTCAAATGTGAGTATACTATAGTCGTCTAAACCAAATTTTGTGTTTTTATTTTTATTTTTCTGGTCGCTATCATGCTTACGTACAACGGTAACGACAAGGGCGACGAACGGACGGACGGCATGTTGAAAATAACTTTTAATTTTTTTCGGAGAGTATGAAACGTTAAGATCAATCAAAATGCAGAGGTGAAATTTGTACCATTACCATCACATTTCTGAGTAAGTAAATGTATAAACATTTAATTTTGTACAGAAATAAAGTTGGCCTATTTTTAAATTTTCATCTCATTTTAAATTAGATATAACATATAACTTAGATCGCAAAAATAGTTCACCATTAGTTCTACATTAATTCACTAAGCGTTGATAATTTTATGATGTCCTTATTACGTGTCAATCGAAACAGTTTATCAACCGTATCTTAACCTATAAATGGTCTTCATACATACGAAAACTATAATATTAAATAGCTGACTTATTGTAGTTGTGAAACTGAAATCAAAATAGCAACTATACTGATCTCTATTCTTCTGTAATATCCTCGTATATAACGAATAAAGAGAAATATCTCAACATTTAATCCATTTTAAAACGTAGGCTGTTAAATCGTGAACCTCGTCTTACAGAAACAGCTTATTTTCTACGAATTTCTAGTTGTATGAATAAATTAGATTCCATTCGAAATAAATAAAACTATAGTATATGAATCCACACTGGAATTGGATTTAAAACCTAAATAAATAAACGCTATCAAAAATATGGCACAAACGTTCTTACAAAAGTGAAATTAGATGTTTTGAATAAATGGTAAATATCAAGGTGATTAGAGAATGTAATAGATTATGCACTAACGGTGACAATGTGGCAACATTGCATGACGTGAGGTCAACCAGCTGTCTTCACTGGAATATTTTAAAAACTTTACTAATAGTGACAAAACTTGTTTAATTTTCTAAATTTTGAGTTTAAACAGTGTAATGCTTATACATAAAAAGAAATATCAAATTAAATTTAAGGTGGAAGAAGATGTACTTTACGACGAAAGCTAGAAATAATTAAAACTTTATTAAAAAATTTGTTATATCAATTTTATAGTTCAATTATAGCTTCTAACGGCCTGAGCAGAACGTGTTGGTCGCCATTTTCCCTTAAAAAACCCGTTTGAGAATTATTGGTTAAATGACGTTGGGTCAGGGTTCATTCCTGTATTTTTCAAATTACTCAGAAACCGTATTTTCATTTTATAATAGTTTAGCAGATTTGTTTGAGTTATAATCTCAAAATTTCATCGTAATCACTTCATCCGATCTTGAGATATTCGAACTGATACGATGGTGCCATTTCATTTCCAACCGCCAACACCAAAACCGGCATTTTTTAGGAAAGGCGACCAATACTTCTTGATAGGCTACATTTTAACAAAATGTTATAAAAATAGTTGCAGTCGATTTTGAAAATCGTTATTTCAGATTATTTATGGCCAAATTTTTTAGTTATTGTATTTTTTTTATCTACCTCTATGTATGGTTTAAAATATACCTGCATCCAAAATTTCATAAAAATCAGTCTAATATAATGAGTTATAGAACACTTCAAAGACGACAGACGTCATTCTGAAAACCCCTTTTTTTGATCAGAACATCTCAAAAGAGACATTTTCACGAAAGACTCAAAATCAATGTTTCAATCCATCATTTAACATTCTATATACCACGTAGAACTAATATGTCATGTGAGAAAGTTGTAAGTCGTAGTTTAGTTTCGTATAAATCAGTCTTCATAGTGAAAAAAGTTCTATAGTACACACATCGATGGGTACAACACATATTCACGAGGGCTAATCAAAAAGTAATTGAGGCAAAAGTGATTACACAGAAACTATCCTTAAATCAACAAATTTTTTATGTTCTTTTTTAAATAATGCTGAACTTTTTTCGTCGGGTTTGCCAACCTTTGAATATAAAATCAAGCTTTGAATCGAAAGTTGTTTGCAGATAGCCTCCACGGTTTTGATTTGTTGTGAACTCTTTCAGGGTTAAGCCAGAAGTTACACGGAAGAATTGTGACTGTAAGGAGGATGGGGTACAAATACTGAGTCTAAAAACTTGTTACATGCTGCAGTGCCATTGTCGTGGTGCAGAAGATGGTTTCTGGAGTCCTTGTTTAGCCGTTTCTTACGGTATTTCTACAGCTTCGTTCGTTACAATGATACATAATACTTCCCAGTTACTGTTGTATGACAGGGTATAACATGGTGGTTAAAGAAGATTACCATCATTACCATTCCAGAACAACTTTGGCTTCCTTTTGAGTTGGTGAATGAAGGTTTTCCATTATGAAACATCCAAGACTCTGTTCTACTGTGACAATATTATCAATAAAACTTTGTCCGTATTTTCTTACCCTGTTTACAGTTCTTAGCAGACTACAATCTGATACTCCATTTCGTCAGGCGACAACAAAAGTGGAACCGATTGATAAGCAGCTCGTTTCATCAACAAATCTTCCATAAGAGCACTTCCAGCTAAACATCAAACTACGATCTTTAAACACCGAAATGTACTAACAGGTGATATTACTTCCTCACCGTTAGCTTTTTGCAATAAATTAAAGTTTTCTGTTTATGATTTGTTCAACCAACAACAAAATGTTATTGCAAATCTTTGCTCTAAATTGTTTTCCAATTGTATGTGAAAAGAGAGTTGTTTTCTAACGCTTATAGCTTGTTTACAAACAGTTGTATTGTTGTCATATTCACTCAACTGTAAGAAAACATATGGGTATTGTGCAGTGTTGCCAATTTCTTGGTGTGAAATTTCCCTCACAAAATAAGTCTCATTACTATTTTATCAGTTCTCTATAATTCACTGAACGGTAAATCACAATGCAAGTTGGTAGACACTCGCGAAGTATTTAACATTTATCAATTCTCGTTATGGCGTTTTATGAAGTGTACTTTACACTTTTTTACATTTAAAAAACAAATTTCTTGGTCAGTGAGAATAAAATCGTGACAAAATCAATTCTTTCTTCCTGCTCGGGCTGACCACAACAGATGGAACACGGACGTGGAGGATCACACAGGAAGTGGGACTAATTTCACGCGGATGAACACGAAACTCCTTGGCCGCGTGAGAATACTATTTGTCCTTTCATTTACTGACCAGCTGTAGCATGAGAGGAAAGTGAAGGCAATATCTCGCATGTCCAGACTACAAATGTTGCCGGTGGGAAATTAAGAATGGGTTAAATTTAATTCTGGGAATTACTATTCATGTCATAATTCTATTTTAAATACGAGGGGAAAGCATTGAAAAGGAGAAAATAAGGTTAAATTGTAGTGTATATAAGACTTATTAAGCGAAAACGTCTAAAGATAAGATGGGTATCATCATGTTACTTACCCAGCCCCGACATACAATGTAACACAAGCAAAGCGTTTAACTACAACGCCTAAAAGTTGGTTTCTTCGCCTATGTAGAAAACATTAAATAGTAACAAGGGGTCATATCCAATAGTGTTACCCCTTTACTATTTCGAACCTCATAATTCTCTATATGACACTTTGTCTGACGTTGGCTATGCCTTAACCTAACCTAATCTTCCTTAACCTAACCTAACATAACAAAACATAACCTTACCTAACCTAACCTAACATAACAAAACATAACCTTACCTAACCTAACCTAACACAACAAAACATAACCTTATTAACCTAACCTAACATAACATAACCTTACCTAATATAACAAAACATAACCCTACCTAACCTAACCTAATCCAACCTAACCTAACCTAACGAGCTTCGTAGATGTGCTTTATTCGTAGTCGAAGCATCAATCTTTTAGTACAGTACAATAGGCCTACCTGTTTCTAGTGGTCACCATGTTGAAACAGGAACAAAATGTTTAAAGCCATGTATATACATCTTTCTTTATAGTTGCAAATGACCCTATTCCTAAATTGCATAACGTTAGGCCATAACTGCGTAAAACACAAAAAATACAGATCCAATGTCAAATGTTCTAGTTGTAACTCGCTTCGCTAGAAAACTATCAAACACTGATATTCAGTCATCACCAAAATGCTTATTGACGATTTTAAGTTTGATATTGGTAAACGTCAACGTTGATTAAACTCTTATTTCCTTAAATAGTGGTTTAACTGTACATATGTTAACATGATATTACAGATGATAAGATTATGTATACACTTGCCCAATCAACTTCAATTATTCAGACAACTCTATTTAAAAAATTACCTAACCTAACCTGTTCATGGTCTGACAGCTAAGTTTGATATTGACGTCGTCAACGTTTATAAACTTTACTTTCCTTAAATATTTGTGGAATAAAATAATGTTTATTGGTCAAATCTATTAGAAAGCATAAACAAATAAATTAAAATTTGTTGAAATATAAAAACAACAATTTGTTTTTAAACATTTCAGAATGACACACCTTCCAATGTTTAACCTTTTAAGTTTTATATCTACATTTTAGATTGTTATATTTGTTTTCGTAGTTCAGTAAGATGAAATGAACGAAAAACTAAATCGTTTTTAGGGATTCTTTTTTGGCAAGCGGTAACCCCAAATTACCTTGTCAGCCACAAAACTTATGGTACAAAAGGGACAATTCAATTTACTGCAAGACACAAATGTCTTTATGTTAAATTTGAAACATTGGCGAAATTTTTCATTCATTTCATCTCTACCATTGAAACATATTTTTTCCGGTAGCTAACGCCACTGTTGTAGCAAGCTAACGTATGCATCACAAGTCAATATGTGAAGAGTCCTTCAAAATATTCAGATGTTTGGGCTACAGGTAGCGTACAGGGTCAAAATTAGCATGCACCCAACACACATTTTGCGAATGCACAAAATTATAAATTAGATGAAAAATCCTTCCACAACGTAGCTAGCCACTAACTTGAATTTTGCTCAATCTCTCTACAATTGTTAACCTGATCTTATATAATCACCTATTAATGAATCCGCAGTGTCAACAAATTAATTGTCATCTGTTTCATTAGCGCCATCACGGCAGGTCTTATATAACAAAACTCGTCACGGAGGGGCTATTATAATTAAACTTTAAATAAGCACGCCTAGTTTTTTCTAGTTGATGTCTGATGCACATTTTCTAAATGTTTGATTAATTTTGTTACGAAATCTGTTAAATAACAGCAACTGTTGATTGCTTACACGCTTAGAGTGAATATCCGCGATATAACTGTGTTAGGAAGGAAACGACCGATAAACTGTAACAGTTACTGTATTGGTTGAAATTGGTAATTCCTTCTACCGTAACTCTACATTACTGAGATTAGAAAATAGGTGCTGCAACTTTAAAGGAGACAAGAAAATTGAGGGAAGAAACGAAGGAAATACTATGAAATAAACACTGCTAGCCCTCGAATACTTAAGTCGGAAGAGAACATAAGTTGTTCAATAAAAATCTAATAGGAAAGATGAAATAGAGAGATCTAACCCAATATTACTTGAAAAATGTGTAAATTCAGCTAGGATCCCTCAGGATTGCTTCATATTCATTTTAATAAGGCTGCAAACAAGCATAAAAAAGAAACTGCCAAATTGTCGAGTTAAAATAGAATCTCCCTTGTTTGTGCACCAGTAAATCCTGAACTTAATCATTCTTCTTGTTTCTACAAATGTATTTCTTTCAATTTAAAGTACTAAAATGATCTTTCACATTGTCAGATCTGATTAATATAAAGCTTTGCATTGATAAACAAAGTTGCAATTAAACCCACACATCAAACTCTCTTACTTAATTGACTTTGATTACAAATACTTTCCATACCAATTACGATCTTATCCAGCGGGAGTAAGAACGAACGCGTTTGACCTTGTAGGCAAATCCAATCATCTGATCATTCTATCTGCATAAATATTTATAGAAACCACTTTCATTCAATCTTTAACTCTCCTAGATCACGTGACTGCTGGTATAACTTCAATACAAAAGTTACACGATTCTGATTTAGAATTTATAAAATTACTTTCTCCTGCAATCGTAAAAACACTTTCTCGCAAAGTGTTGATTTTTTCTAAGTTTTGTTACAATAGAGACTGAAAAAGTAACAAATAAAATTGATAGTTATTATGTTCTAGAATATTGACAAGTTCGTGATATACTTGGAGGAATTGTTATATATTATAAACTATTTATAATGTTATTCATGTAAAGAAAACATACTCGGTTTCAAAGTATACTTTTTAAATTCTTAGAAATTTTTTCACTTTATCAACACTCTATCAGGAGAAAAAGTTGTGGGATAGGGAAATAAAATGTATGTTGACATTTTCGGCGATTAATCTTTTTCGGGGAAGGTTAGGTTTGGTTATGTTAGGTTAGGTTTGTTTGGTAATGGTAATTCGCATTCATCTAACGTATGTTTTCAAAGAACTATTTTACATATTTATGTTAAAATCATAAGCCTACTTAAAATACAATGTACTTAAAAGACAAACGTACATTCTGAATTACGTTTTATTTATCCATTACAAAATCAAAGTTTGAAGGTAATAATATGTTGTAGTTCTATTAAGAAAATCGCAGCTGCAACTGTCAAACACTCTCCAAAGACTAAAGTCTTAAACTAATTAACAAAATTACTCTCTTTTAGTTCTCTAGACTCACAATTAATCAGGAAATAATTAAAAAAGCTAAATATTTCAAATAATGTTATTTGTTCTGAAATTTTTGAATCATCTGAGCATTTGTGTTCTTTGTACAGCCCCATAATTGAATGCCATACGTCCACACTGGCTTCAAAATTTGTTTATAAAGCAAGATTTTGTTTCCGATCGACAGTCCGGAGTTACGTCCGAGCAGCCAGTAAAGGTTTCGATACTTGATGTTCAGTTCCTCTTTTTTCTTTTTCACATGCTCCTTCCACTTGAGCTTTACATCCAGGGTCATACCCAAATATTTAGCAGTAATATTAGCAAAAAAACATTAGCGGAGTGAGCCTAACAATATATAGGGACATTATTTGTTTTTAGCGTCATGTATAATATTTGTAATTATAGGAATATATTTGTTTAATTAGGTTCATAATGTTTTGTTTTTGTACAATATCTACATAAAAACCGACAAAACTGCTTCACTGCAAATATGTAATTAAAGCAATTATTTCCTGAAACATTTTATTTAATAATTATTAAGTTTCCCTTATATAAATTTAATTTCTTCAAAATGATTTCTATTTCAAGGTACATATTTTTTTCCATAATATAAATTTTAATACATGTACATTCTTGGGGTCAAACAATCTATAAACCACGACTGTGAATTGTCACCAAGTAATATTAAAAGTAATCTGAAGAAAATTTCACTACTTCCATGCATTACTTCCTTAAGAAACGTTCTGTATTGAATAGCGTATTTTAGAAAGATGTAATCAATATTTTCATAAGGTAACCTTAAGAAATGTCCCTAAATTCCAAAAAAATTCCCAATATTTCCCCAAATCTCTAATGTTTTTTTCCAGAAATTGTTAGAGTGGTGTCATCAGCAAATGGTACAGTTTAAGTTTCACCTACATTATATGGTAAATCATAGATTAAAAACAGTAGATGTCCCAATATTAAACCCTGGGGGACCCCTCGCGGATTGATTTCCTAAGATGAATAGTAAGACCCACGAGAGTCTGTATATATTACTCTTTGTCTTCTTCCAGCTAAATAACACTGAAACCAGCAATTTGATATTCCATGTATGCCATAATAACTCAATTTACTTGACAGAATTGCATGGTTGACACGGTCAAAAGCCTTAGACAGGTCCATACATCACAGATCCAACATGACATCTTTTGTCAATCGAACGTACAGCATCCTCAAGGTAGGAATGTGTCTTTGGTGGAGAGGAAAACAGGGGCAACACACTTTGTTTGTTGTGTTTATTTTCAGAGGTACAACCCCAACAAAAAAATATAGACCTCAAAGCTTCTGTGTAAACGCGTACTGTACTTTCGTTTCTTTTATGGTGTAAATAAGAATAAAACGTTAACAAAAGTCTGTCACGAAATTGTAACTTTAGGAATTAAATATAGCTAAGCTAATTTGTGTACCTAGTTTTCTTGAAATGGGTTGTACCGTCACGTCAGGCTAAGGAAGCTAGTAGAAGGGAGGATACGCCCCTTACAACAGACACAATCTTAGTCTGAGGCTTACTGTACTATTGATTCGACTAGTTCATAAATAGCAAATTCTGTAGAGAGTCCTTTTCTGAATCCAAACTTGTATTCTGTTAAAATTTTATATTTTTTAACAGATTTTAAAACTACGTTCAGCATTTCTACTTCTTTGGTGAAATATTGAAATTTCGTTATTACATTCATAATCTAGTTATCAAAACTGCCAGAAAACTAGGGCTCTACACATAATTGACCCAATCTCTTTTACTCCACTTTGCTTCAGATTTCCAGTCGTGTTAAAACGTGTGTAGACGCGTGGGAAGTATCGATCCTTTTGTTCTGTAAACCAAACTGACCAACTTCTGTCCATCAGAATCGATATTAACTATTCATAATAAACTAGATCAAAGTGTAAAGTTACGTTCCGGCTGAGTAAACGAGAAATTTAACTAGGTTATGTTGGTAAGCCTTGGGCTGCAAGAATATATCAGCTGTTATTAGATAGGTGCTAAACCTAACCTAAAGAAAGCAAGCGAAAGCCCTTGAACCGTATATAACTTTCCCTATTCAGGTCGCATCTCGCTGCAACCGTAATGCAAGAAGTGTTCTAGATGTCGACCTTATACGGAAATTAATGGTGAACTGAATGTCCTTGAAAGTTCGTGACTGGGGCAAGAAATGCAGCCTACTACGAAACAAGCGGTAATTGAGTACAAACATAGCCGACAACATGCATTCTCGAGACTTTTTAAAAACATACAATCATCATTCGATTCAGAATTAATGACAGAGTTTCTTGCTAGTAATTAGGCAGTCATTTATGGCAGGCTACTTGTTAGCAAAATGTCTATGCAATTCTAGTTGGTAATATTCTTCTTGAAACGCCGACATCGGCTGTCTTTTAATGGTATTGGTCGTTATTATTTTTTGTCAATTATTGCTGAACTGTTATTTTCATTTACTTGTTATTTTTCACAGTAGTTTATATAATTAATGCCCACTTTTCCTCTACGTTTTGCACGAAATCGGTAGAACTGATTTTGAGAAAACAGATCTATATTTGATTTTACTTTCCAGTATACGTAATACAGTCTGGTAATAGCAAAAAAATCCCCCTCCATTTTGTGACGTCAAGTAAGTAATGATACGAGATTCATAAAACGTGGTAACAGCTGTTTTAAACACTATTGGGTGAAGACCATTTGATCTACAAATACAATTTAACATTTCCAACAATACATAAGTGACCAAATTTTGGGAATTACATTTATAGGATCTGGGCTTGTATTACATTGTATGATGGGGCTGGGAAAGTACGACGATCGTATCCTACCAACTTTATTTAAAGAATATACCATTATTGTACGGGTCTTTCACTAATAAGTTAAAACTTTAAATGGTTGTGGTTTCGTTATTTGTTGTCCAATCCCCGATTGGACAACTATTAAGCAGATAACTAGAAACTATTTTAAGAAACTATTTTAAGCAGAGAAAACTATTTTATGCAGATCTAATTGGGATTTATTAAAACATCAGCTGTTAATTTCATTGCTATTTATTTGTTGTCATAGCAACGAGTTTTATCATTGTTGACTAATTTAATACACAGGAATCCTGTAGATTTTAAACTTGATTTTTTTTTATTCCATCATGACTTTACCTTTACAAACACGCATCGCAATGATTCAGTGTTATTATGAATGTGAACGGAGTTTATCAGCCGGGTTAAGAAAGTTTTGTACCTCTGAGGGTAGTGTGGTCGCAGTGTGGTCGAGGATAAGTGGTTGTGACTAAAGCTTGAACCACCGAGTCCATTGGAGATGTCAAGAGGTCAGGAAGACCTTCAATCGTAACAACTGAAAGAGGCAATTATTCAAAAAGTAGCTGTGATAAATGTCAACACGTTAAGAAATGCCGCGCATAGCGTAGAGGAAAGATTACTTCTCCAGGAAGAGAATAGCGGTCACTTCGATAACACCTCTCTTTATAACCCTAATAAGTAAGAAATTGACTTAATTTTAAGTTGTTTTTTATCCCGTTTAATTCCAAAAGAATTTAGAGTTTATTTTGTTCTATGATAAACTATAGTCAATTAAAGTTTTTAATCACTTTTGAAAGACTGTATTTTGTTTGGGTCTTTTTAAGATTACATTTATTAAAATTTGATCAAAAACGGTAGTGTTGATTTTGAGAAAATTCCTATTTTGAGTTTTGGCCATATTTATTTTATGTGTTTGACGACTTCATTTGAGTTATTCGGTACTTATCTGATGATTTAAAAGAACAAAAGAGGTCAAGTGACAGATTTAAAAGGTCACTTTATTTTATTCAATTAGTGATAACAAAATAATGAATTCATTAATTTTATTTAATTTTAAGTTTAAGTATAATCCCATAAGTGTAACGTTCGTAATCAACTTTGCAACAATCCAAACATATCTTTTTACTATTACACTTACAAACTATTGTAACAGATGTTTCAGCTGATCAGCTGTTATACACTTATTAACTTATTTTGAGGTTATGTTACATTATTTCGCAAAAAGAATGGGCATTTTCTATATTTTTAAAAAGAGTTTGAGTTATATGACATATAAGATTATTTTACATTTCCCAAAACAAAAAAATTGATTTTGGGAGGGATAGCTGAAAAATTTTAATGATAACACTTATCGATTTATACATCATTTTGAAAGAAATCACACGAGACGTTACAAACCGGCGGTTGATACACGTATGCTGTAATTTGATCCTACCGATTTTGTTCAAATTTTGCAACCTAAATCTGTATGCAATATCGCAAAAAAAATTAACAGTAAGACGTCTATTATAATCAAAATTGACTTTCCCTGAGGTCTCATTGATGGGACTAGGCTCTTTTAAAATTATAAATATAAAAAACGACGTTACTGCTTCATTTTCACTTTTTTTAACTGAAACTATCTTTTTTGACGATGAAAAGTTTTGCTTTTCTGGATTGTAGAGTTAGGAAGTTTTCGTTCTGTTTATTTTAAATTCACTAGTTCACATTTTGAAATTTAGTAGGGAGCGAAATTTTATACAATCTAGTATTTCATAAACTAGAAGCCTTTACTACTGTAGACATCTATGTCATTTTAAACCCGGAAAGAAGCGTACAATTCCAATCCATTCTTCTCAAAAGATTATTCTCCACCACAACGCGAGACGAGTATTGTTGTCGCCTACACTGTATTGTTGAACAATAATGACCCTATTTCAACTTATTTATATAAAAAATATTTTCTCTTTATGAAAAATTTACTTTTCAAACTCGTTGCTGACACACGAGCGTACGTGTTGTGTGTACACAACGAAGGTGAGTCCATTTCGCCCAACTCTCCTTTCACTTCCATTTAAACTTCGTTTCATCTAACTCTTGCCGCTTTTGTTTTCTATATTTTAATTATTGTTACAGGCTCTCTCTTCTTCATGGTTGTCTTTTCATGTATGTTTATCTGTAGTGTTTGTTTGAGATGGTTGTTAATCATCTCACGAACGTAACAAATCAATAGGTTTCACTTCATGAATCGAAATGTTATTAAACTTGATTGCAAGATTGTGAGAAGTGTCAACAGGCTTAATTATATAGTAATTGCATAATGTTCCACGTTAAGGACGTGCAATGAGATGAACCAGGATATAATAAAATAAGATGTTTATTGTTACGAACGTTTCCTTCTATCCTGTTAAGACTCTTCATATAAAGGATGAGTCATTATGTGAGTGCAGTTTCAGAGAAGATTTCTATAAATATATATCCAAAAACACTTTCATTTGTTTGTTTGTTTTTTTGAAAAAGATTAATAATTTTGAAAATCTATGAAACATTGATTTCAGATTTGTTATCCTTATTTTACAATGTACTTATTTCCTTAGTAACAAAAACTAAGATTTTCTTTCATACGTTTTCAGATTGGAGATTGTTTAAATTTTTTAATAGCGGTTATCTAGAAAATGAAAACATTTTTGCATTTTTAATATTGAACAAAACAATAGCATTATTTTAATTTCAGGTCATACGATAACCAAGTTATCGATAAAATATTATTTCTTGATAATTGACTAGAATATGATACCAGTTCATCCTTATTGGGTTAATTACATGTAGTATCTTATAAAAAAAAGTTCACTTTGTGTAGAGTAAAGATTTTGAGAAATACAATATTTAAATTCACTTGCAATCTAATTCGTTTGTTTATTTTTGTGTTTTTTTTATTGACTATTAACCCTATTTTTTATTGACCTATTGACTAACCCTATAGTTTGTAAAACGAACGAAGACAGCAAAACCCTCCCTCACGGACACCCTATCCCAGACAAGCAGACAAGCTGTTTAATTAGTGACTAACCCACTGCAAACTCCTATGAAACAAAGACAACTTCCTAGCTTCTTAATTCTTAAGTAATACCTACTGAATGTGAATATTCATAAAGTTTTAATGAAAACGACTCCAAACAAGCCATTGTTAAAACATAAGGGAGAAATAATGTGAATAAAAGAAAAGTAGAATAGTAAAAAAAGAATGTTGAAATATATCTGTCATATGATTGATAAAACAGTTTTGAATAAATACGTAAACCATGAAAATGTTATCTAACATGTCCTAACTTTAAAATGTATATCATGAAAAACATAAATAAATAGAAACATAACAAAAAATTAAAGCGCTAAAAACTACTCCGCCCTTCTTTTTTTGAACTGAAACACTGTACGAAATAGCGAAACATTCAGCAAAAAATAACATGGATTATTACATATTAAAAGAATATATAAAATATATAAATATTGGTATAATTTAGAAAAAAACAATGCAGATATCAATTGATTACACATAAAAGTAATCCAATAAGCTGCACAAAAATCAAGCTAAAAATTACAACATTCTATAAATTGTAGACTAGGAAAAATAAATAGTAGCTACCATGATTTTAATTAAATTTCGTTTCGACGTACAGTTTTAAATTAACAAAAAACAAGCTTGTAAAGGTTAGGTTCGGTTAGGTTAGGTTATTTTACTATAGATGACACAGACATAAGTTATACATTACAAGACCACTGGCTATTATACCCATAGAAGATAAGTAGTAAGTTACATAATTCATACTTAATAAGTGAACACCAATTATAGTAAGACTTAAAACCGTTGTGCAACGTTGTCAGATATATAATAAACTGGACTATGTGTTGATCAAATATTAGGGGAACCTAAAATAGTCGGAATTATACAGATCAACTCTTTCTACCTGAAAACCGTCGGAAATTAAACCGTTTTAGGATTTCGTCTAAAATAACAAATAACCGTTAGTGTGGTGAGCCTTACCCCAGTCGTCTTTCGTTTTACCAATGACTACATAAATACTATAAGACACGACATAGGATAGGGAAATAGTCTACGCTTTAAGGGTGCTGTTCGTCACACAGCTATCAGAAAGCGCTAGCAGCAGGTGCTTGACTGTACGCATCCCACTTGGTTGAGACTGTACAACTGTTGACACAGCATAGTCAGTGTTGTCAGTTCGTGCGCTGAGATAAGCGATTCTCGACCTTCCCTCGCATCTCTGGTCCCATATGTGGCATCAGTGCGCAACTGAAACATTGTTTGACCGTAGAGCCACCTAGCGCCAGTCACATCAACTTCAGATTCTCTAGCAAAGAGCGACAGCTCCACACCCTAGCGGGTATTGGTCAACTCAAGAAATAGCTATAGGTAGAGTCGTGTTTCCCTACTGACTAAAAAAACTCCTCTATTCTACGTCTGCTCTCTCCTCTTGCGGGACCGCCACTATGCATTACTTTCGCAAGTAGGCAAATTCAATCCAAAACTTTTACCTTCTCCTGTCGTTTCCTTTTCTCCTAAGGATGCTCGTAACATACGCTATTTGTTTTTGTTAAATTGATTGTTGAACTCGCATCGATTAAAGATCGATTCTACTTCTTACGCGAGTAATAAAATCGTATGGCCTGAACCCCTTCCTAATACTTTGAGAGTTAATGAAGCTTAACAGTTTGCATTAGAGTTCATTAGATGAGTGAGTACATAAAATAATCGTATATCATGACCGCTTTATGGATGTTACCTTTCTCTAGGAGTGGTTATCTGTCTTCTGCCGACTACTTCAGTATTGTTACCATGTATGGAGATGTTTGTTACCATTTAGTAGAATGTAATGATAAAGTAAAACGCTTAAAGCGAAGGATTTACAAACTTTTGAAAGTGACAATCCGCATTGTTAATAATCTCACAAATAAAACTTTCAAACTTGTTTATTGATTGAGAAACCAAGTCAAATATTCAAGACCACTGTGTGATATTCAGATTAAGGAAAATAAGGATTCTCCGAACCATAAAAACAGGAAACAAAACTAAGTCTAATAAATCCACAGTTATAATAAACTGGATTTATTTATCTTAGTTTTGTTTCCTTTGTATTTAAGGGAATCCAACCGTTTGTATTTGAAATTTTTGAAAACCGTTTAAATTTATTAGAACTTATGATATATTATTATGCAATTCAATACTATTTCCCATAAATTGTATTATAATATACATGATGTTGAAAAATTGTATTTTCAAACTTCAAGTGGTAGTATCACACATCAAAACTCAGACACATTACTAGTTTCCCAGGTATCCCGCCATTGTTTTTCAAAAAACAATTTATCTCCAGAACAGTTTGACGGATTCAATTGAAACTTGGCATGGTATCTAATAAGGTATAGAACTATTAAAAAAAAATAACCAACCTAATGCAACAAACCATTTCAAAATGGCGTTTGCTTAAATATTTTAAATGTAAATAATTCAAAAACTGTTAATTTTTATGAAATTAGCAAGATATGTTTTGTAGTTCTTTTAATTTCCTATCGAATATTGTAATTGCCAAACAATCAGACGAAGGGTTACAGTAGAACTGCACCCATTAATGTGAAGGACACGAAATCTATGGTAATAATACATAGGCATTTCATGTTCTTCAAAATAATGGGCGTAGTTCTTTTGGCTTCCATTTTGAAACGGTTGGATATATAAGCAAACTTTAATTATAAAAATTCTTCGGCTTTAAGATACATTTATTTTTATATTCTACAAAACTTACCTCGATATTTGAAAAACTAAGATATATGATTTTTCATTTCCCAGAAAATTAAAATTGTTTAAATTTTTTAAATCTTGTGAAAAAGTACCCATATTTTATATTTAATAGAGTAAATCAACAATCTTTGGTATAATTTTGATTTCTGGGAATAAAATTGTAAAAACTAAAATTTTCTACATTTAGGGTCATCTACAAACAGGTTGAAACTTGTTTATACCAAAAAGTTTAATTAAAAAAATAATTAACTATGTATGAATCGAACTATGTTAACATCAGAAATTTCTTCAAAAATCACTCCACCTTCAAAAATATGCCATTTTGGAATACTGGATTTTGAAAAATATTTTTCCAAAATTATTCATCTGCGAAATAATGGGGTTTCAGTTATAATCATGTGTCTGAACTGATTCCTCTGTTCTCTATAGTTGCAGCACTGATGGTTTTTACACCGTATATTATAATATTCATTTTATATATAACGAATATAGTAAACAAATTGTAATAGTTTTAGACTTTAAGTGAAAGAGGGAACCAATGGTAGCCTACTTCGAGTCTACAATAAATTTCACTAGTTATAATTATTATGATAAAAGTCTATTTGTTACCATCCTATAAATTGTTTTATATAATAGCATAGCTTACTCATGCATACGGCATAAATTGAAAAGTTATTTCCGTGTTTATAAAATCCTGTAAAACAAATCCAATAGATGTAATTCTCCACTTGAGTGGAACGAGTCCTGCAATTACGAACATCACACAATTACCCAAGACGCTTTCACCAAGAGTAATTACAATTACAAGTAGCTCACGTACCATTATATCTTTGATAGTTTTAATTTGTTCGCTTTGCTCCATGATATGATCCATGTGCGATAAGTATGTCTGAGATTGTTAGATGAAAGTTTGAGTGGGAGAAAGATGGGGAATTATAGTGATATGAATAAAGGTGCAAACATTCCACAAACTTTCTCAAATACACACAAACATCCATAAAACGGGACAGAAGCTAGAAAACCACCCCTACACTCTGGGTCCATTCTTTGTATGTTCTGTTTTCAAAGTCAATTGTAGGTTAACAATTTTTTTTGTACATTCTATAATTAAAAATGATAATCAGAGACTTTTTAATCCAAACTTAATTTTTCAAATTACTCAAGACGAAGATTCAAATATTTTGTATATCTTGAAATATTTAATCGAATTAAAAACGTTTTAGGTGATTCTTTTATTATTATTATTATTAAACGTCGAATTAAAAAGAAGCAGAGCATTAATATTGCTCTTGTATATCCCCATCGATAGCAAATAACTTTAGAAAAGTATTACATTTGAATAAAAATTGACAATAGTGGACATTGTTGTTAAGATGTAAATTTATTCTAGTAAATAACCGAGAATATCTGAGCCAATTGTACGATTCTAGGCCAGGTTGGTGACCTAAATACATACAATCTAACCACTGTATGAAGAAAAAGTGTTCCCATTTACAGGAAATTTGATATCTCAGAAAGCAATGTTCTGCGCAACTGCAAGAAATACATTTCCTTTGTTATCATTATTTCTTGAGCAACTTTAAGTGAGAATTGTTTAAAATGAGCAAACATTTGATGGCATTGGTTTGTAACATACATTTATCTAAACATTTGATGGCATTGGTTTGTAACATACATTTATCTAATTGTTTATTACTTCAATTTGATGATGCAGAAGACAAAAATTGACCAATTCCGTACGTTCTTTTGTTATTTACTGTTTTTTGAACTACATATTTCATGTAAACAGTTCGCAAATATTCCACTAACTTTCTGACATACCCATTGGCCAAAACATTATGATTTGAATCACCTACATTTTTTTCACGTATTCAATTTTAAAAAATACTTTATTGGGTGTTAATTTTATATCTAAACATGAAAAATACATGGTTTATTGTTTTGTTTTTCGAATGTAAAGTTTTCTTTTGTTTTTACTGAGAGTTCTATTCGTTTAAATTGAAATTTGAAGATAAAATATTTGAGCAGTAATACTGTGAAATGATTTTAAATTTTTAATCCAGATAAATATTAAACAATAAGCAATGTTATTGAAAATGTTGAATTTTTGAATTTTATGTACATTTATCATATCACAAACTTAACAAGAAACGTTTTTATTGAATAATGATAAATTAATGTTCAATTTTTAATTTGGTAAATAATTTTAATAATAATTAATTGATAGATTTTTAATTGTACACGGGATTTACTTCTTCTTATTTCATCAATAACTTGTTTGACAACAAATAAGGGTTAAAAAATTTTTTTTTCAATTATTTAAAATAAGCATTTTAAAACTGTTCGAGACGATTAACTAGTCTACACAGATAAGACAATAAATCTTATATTTTTTAAACTTTGCGTTTATATTCTTTATATTGTTCCATATATAGGAAAAATATAGCGGTAACAAAAGGACATTGTTAAGAGGCAAAAACTATCAAGTTGAAAATTTTTGTTTTTTGAAATATTATGCGTTGGGTATCAAATAAAACTAGAAGTTATTCTGATTACGAATATGTATGTTTATTTGACGAAAATGAATATTTTGTCGATAGGCTAAATTTGAAGTGTCAGATATCATGTCCTTTAACACAGTATATCCTACAAATTAAAAAAAGAAGATATTTGAATTTAAATTTAAATTTCAGGTTTTTTTCGTGTGACGAATATAATTATTTAACCACACAATGAGAAATGCGTAGCGTAATTTTTGTGAGATGTTAGTCAAGCAATTCAATTGCTATTAAAAGATGGATTGCATTTTCATTGATTTCTCTTTATTAGGTTAATACCAAGTATCCTTATAATTAGATGCTCGTGTCTGTCCATCTGATGTATAATTTAAATTGCCACTTAAAAGACTTCGACTTTATAAAAATAACTGTCCCTATATGCCTACGGGACCCTAGTCGTGTGGTTTTACCAAACGTTGACTCTTTTACTTTTTCGTAAAATTCATGATTTTCAACCATTTTACTCCTCCTCTTAAAAGCGACTGTGCGTAGAGCTTGGGAGTTATCGATTTCTTAAAAATAAGAATTATATAGCAACTTCTCATAATTTTTTCAACACTTTATTTTTTCTTTTTGAAAGTCATTTAAAGTTATGTTAAAGTTATATAGCAGAGTAGCCTCACCTCAAAATCACACAAGATTACACAAGAAAATCTTAATCAGAGTCAAATTCTGCTGCAAATTCAGTAGAAGAGGAATTTATTGAATTTAAATGTATTTCACTCGTAATTCGCCATAAATGATGAAAACGAGTATTATACTCATTGTACTTTCTTTTAAACATAAATTCGGCTATACTGCCCTCATAAACTAAAAGGCCTTAACTCCAATTTTTTTTAAATTTAGATTTTTATGTATTTGGATCAATAATGACAAAAGACACATGTTTATCAACTTTTTTTTGGATCATATGCATAAAAACATTTTTAAATTAATAAAATTACTAACAAGAATAGCCTCAAGTCCACTGACTTGTAGCCAATAATAACCTAAAAAGCCTTAACTCCCAGTAATAATCAAAACAAGCTCAACTCCAATGGAGTTGAGGTCTTCTGATTTAGTATTTGGAGTTAAGGTTTTATGCCTTATGACAAATTCTTTAAAATGGAGATGGGGTGTTTTTGTTGGAGATGAGGTGTATCGTAATAATTGTCTTTGTTTTAATAACTGCAACCCAATTTAAATAGTTTTACTGAGTCTCTTGTTAGGTAGCCTAGAACCAATTAAATACACAAACGTGCTGCAGACCCTTGATTAGGAAGTGGAGTTAAGGCTTTTCTCTTAGTTGTTACTATACTGGCTTTAATGGATCATAAAACAAAAAGCCTTAACTCCAATTTTTGACATATTATCATTATTATAAATTATAATTTGTAAAATCTACCATCACATATACATATAAATGTATTATTTCACATTATAAATCAATAAACATAGTAGTAAGCCAATATAAATAGTGTAAACAGAAAAACAGCTCTAGTGAAAAATTCCATTTCTTGGAGTTAAGCTTTTTTAATTTATGAGGGCAGTATATGGCCATGGAAATGTTTTGAATTTCCATATCGCGGCACATTTCCTCGCACCTCCCTCCATTGGCGTTCAATTGTCTGCGTATGTGCTTCAGTGTACGCATATGTAGGGCTGTATTATTATATATCACGAAAGGTTTGGCCAGGTTGCTATATATATATATATATATATATATATATATATATATATAACCACCTGGTCAAACCTTCCGTACGTTTATTGAAGTGAATGTCATGAGTATGAAAGATAACACAGAGTTAATTTTTTCACGAAAAAACAACTTGTGTAATTATATTATGTAATTATCTTTCCGACACTTTTTTTCGATAATAAAATATTTTTCCAACATTTATTTGACGAATAAAACCCATAAAGTGAGGCTACTCTGCTATATAATTACAAAATATAATACGTTTTTTTAAAAAAAACTTCTTTCAAAAGATTTAAAAGTGAAACGATTCAGTCATGAATCAAATTAATCAGATTACGTTATTTCTTTTTCACATAAAGATGACATTTTTGAGGAAACACCGACGAATTTGATTTGTCGTTACTCGTTAATATTTTTTTTTTTTTTTAAAGTACTCTGTAAACATTTTAAAAAATATATAATTTTTCCCTTTAAAATGCTTAATCGTCGATTTTTAATGTTGAATATCTTCAAAACCGTTAATTAAAAAAAAATTAAGAGTTACCATTTTTTAGATTATAAAAATAAAGTCTTTGGGTTTGGAGTACTTATAAAACATAACTTACAAAATGTTTATAACAAATCTGAACTCAAAATATAATCTATTTCTGGAGTTAATAAAGCTTTGTTGTACAATAACAAAATGGCGGCTAAACGGATAATGAAGTAAAATTCAACTATACGTCATTTGACATTTTTCGTTCGTTTTGATGTATATAATCCGAAAATGAATAGGTAGTTTACCTTTTACGGGACACTCTGTATATACGATTTATACAAAATTTTCGTCATAGACTTAAAGAGTTCCAAATCCAAGAAACTGTTCTATCAGTCATCCAAACATTCTTCTCGAACAATAGTTTCAAAGATAGTAAAATTGCAAAACTTACGTTTTCAACACAACAAATAACCTGTCTTTAACGTTTACAGAAATACGAGGACACCTTCCTCTTTGCCTCCACGTATATCCAACTCTCGGCCGACGTGTTTATAGTGTTCCTCACTGTGAAATTAATATAATAATCTTTAACAGGAGGAAACAAAGGAATAATTGTTTGAAAACTATTACCGTCTTGATAATTGAACACTTCAATCGAAAGTAAGCGGAATATCGAAAAATACCAGTCAAAGTGCTTTCGTGTGATGTTGTTTATGAAAGTGGTGTTGTTGATAATAACTATAGTTTCTTGTTAGTTTGTAGTCGTGAGCGTAGCGGAGTACGTGATCTTAGGTAGTTATAACATTTAGTTTGAAACTACTTCCCTCGGAGTTTTGTTTTTCACGTAACATTGCATTCATGTTTAAGTTGATGTATAATTTAGGCCTATGGATCGGTTTAGTATATAGTGTTGTAGTGTCTATTTTTTTTTTTACTTTTCCCCATGTATATAGAATAGAGAAATTTATGTGATGGGTGAAATTATTAAAGTTGAGCTTTCCGCGGAAATATGTATAAAATAGAGATTTTGGGAATGATTTAGGAATGTTTCGTTGCAGAACTGTAGAGCCAAAACAAGTGATACAATTAATTTGGAATGCATTTTGCATTGTGAGCATATTTTCGTTATAGGATCTTTTTCAGAATTTCAACCCCACTTTTTTTTTAATCGAACCCTTTTCATTTGTCATTAAACTATGTTCTCAATTAAAAATTATTCATACAGATTCCATGGTTTACAAGACATTCGACGCTTGCACTGTATTTAATTTGATTTCTTATCAGTATTGATAGGTATAGAATAGAGTAAGGAAATAAATAAATAAGGAAGTAAACAATGTATAAAGTTGTTATGGCATTGGTTATGCACTTTATCTGCACATTGACGTATCTTTTCCTATACCCGCGGGTGTGTATATAAAGTTCCTCGGCATATCTCAATGAGAACTTTCAATTTTTCGTTAATTTAAATTTGGGATTGTAGGATAAAAAGACAAAATTGCGATTTTATCAAAATCGCTTCTAACGATTTTGATCAATCTCTAAAATGTTGCTGCATGCTTGTTAGAAATATTTATAAACCAAAGTTTTTTACAAAATTGATCTTTCACACTTGTTATAAATATTTATAAACCAAAGTTTTTACAAAATTGATCCTTCACACTTGCTATAAATATGTTTAAAGCAAAGTTTTTCCAAAATTTATCCTCCACACTTGTTATAAATATTTTTAAAGTAAACTTTTTCCAAAATTTATCCTCCACACTTGGAGCAAATCTTTTACAAAACTGATCCTCCATACTTTATAAATATTTTTAAACCAAAGTTTTACATAATTTATCCTCCACACTTGTTATAGATATTTTTAAAGCAGAGTTTTTTCCAAAATTGATCCTCCACACTTGTTATAAATATTTAAAAAAAGTTTTTACAAAATTGATCCTCCGCATTTGTAATAAATATTTTTAAAGCATAGTTTTTACAAATTTTTCTAATCATTTAAAAAAATTCTAAATCATCAACTAATTTCAAGTTTTAACTACAAAATCATATCCCCTACAGTAATATTAAAATACCCAAAGAGATCCATTACCTCCCCTCAAAAGACAATACTTATATCTGTCTGAAAACAACAATGGATCGAAAGAACATTGTAGAGCTATAGACAATGCTGTGTGACAACCGACCATTGTAAGATGAGCTTTTACCTGAAATTAAAACAAAATATTCTAGAGATTGATAGAAAACATCCCATCACAATCCTATTTTCGATATAAATTTATTTAATTATTAACATCTTTTAAGCCGTGAATAATAATATTAAATGGTGCTAAGTAATTACAATTCAGCATTATTATTATATAATTAATTTTAACTCGGGGAAATTTAATAGCTTGACAACTGGGACAAATCTTGAAAATAATATAAAAATTGTATAATGATTTAAAAAAAAATCTATTTTCAGAACCTCTATATAGGGCTTTTTTGTTATATAAGTTTTAGGAATCGTGGAGTAATAATAATATCCATTCATGGCTGGGCTATTAATAGAAGGTGCAAAGTTGTTATGAAAACATTTTCTGAAAAAGTTGTGGAAAATAAAATTTTCTACAAACTCAATTTACTGCAAAATCGACTTTTTAAATTTTGAGATCACCATCACAGAAAACTGATGAATTTCTTTTTGTATTTTGGTAGGGGATTTTCTCTTCCTCATCTGTTGGTTACAAAGTTACTCTTAAATTTACTTTTAAATTTTAGATATGTGTAGATAGATATATCGTGAGAAGTGTACAACTGTCGTCCAATACTGGTTCATGAATGGTGATTGCTACTGACTTTGTGAAAAATATTGTTTAAGTGTGTATTATATATATTTTTTCGAGCAATTGGACTGATCTGATGATGACAATTTTAATTTTCGAAACTAGTTTTGAATAAAGCTATTTCAATTAAGTATTGTGGCGTACCAAAAAAAGTAATAAAACTTTTACTACCCAATTTCTTTCTAATTTTGTTGGTTAGCGGGAATTGAAAGGGAGTTCCACAATTAAATTCACATAATTTACACATGAAGAAACAAAATCGGAACATTACTACTTTTCTAAAATTTACCAACAATCTAGATAAACAAATGTCCTCCATCAATAATATGAAATACTATTCTAGTTCTTCAACATTGAAACGTTTATACCAGTGGTTTCTCTGTGTTACCATTCCACACAGTTTACTGTTTTCTCTTCCAGTAAATGTTAGACCACTGTTTGTTTTCATGTAAATTTACTTCTTTGCATGAGAATACAGTAAATGATTCCTGATCTGCTCTGAATAATTTGTTCGAGAGTGTTGGAATTCCTTCACAAATTGTTCACACCTAACTTGAATGTGTTTCAAAGTAAACTACAAACACATCCAATCTGTTTTTACTTTCCCATTTCATACTTGAAGAGAAAATATTGAAATGAGAAGAAAATCTTTCTTGAGGTTTAAGATACGGCAATTTTAATCACATTTGGTTTATTGGGCGTGTTGTTCATACTGAGACATGTGAAAACAATCGCATTTTTGGTTGGAAAATGTTTAGACAAATGTTATTGGGTATTGTTAGGAATAAAATGACTTATTTGCTATGTTTTTAACTCCATTTTAAGGTCAACTCAATTTTATTAAATAATAAAACCAGATATTTTTTATTACAATTTTTTATTCTAAGTTTAGACATCTTTATATAAAACATTTTTTAATACGACCTTAATCTTTCAAGATATTTAATAAAACATTTTAAAATCTCAATTTGTTCACCACAAGTGTTTAATTTTAAATTAGTAAAGAATGAGAATTTGTGTATACAAATTATCACCAATTGTTTCGTTGAAGTAAACAAAAATATCAAAGTGAAAAAAATGGTTTAAAGCTTTATCAGATTAAAATAAACTTTTTTTGTTTATATAATTTTGTAATATAACTATTATTTTTCAAAAAATGGCATCATAAAGATTAAAAAAATCTCCAAATATTTTGAAAAAATATAACAATTAAAAAAGTTTTAGATAAAAGTTTCTTCTTAAAAAAGTTGAAATGACAGTAAAATGATCTTCAAAACAGACCAAATAGAAATTAATAAATTTTATTTCCCTCGTTACTTTTGCGTTAAATATTTTTCTTGAAGTTTGCCGTTTTTAAAATATTCACTTGTCTCTATTTGAGTAGTGCCCTCGGTTTGATTATACAAATCACTAGACAAGTTAATCAAAAAAATCGAACTGTAGGCTACATTTATTTATCGTGATGAATTTTCAACCTTAAAAAAAAATTTAAAAAACTGTTTTCTTATAATTTGTTACCAGTAAGTTCTACAAGTTTGGGACGTTGGCAATAGTAGAATTCGTGACACATTTTGTGCAGTTTCCAAAATGAAAGAGTAATTACGAAATAAGTAACAAGTTATAAATACATAACCTTGAAATTAGATAATGTAACCAATACAAACTCTAGTAGTCAAGTTTAACATGTCAGTAAATTCATGAAAATAATTCCGTGAAGTCCAGCTGTTGGCTGCATTACTTCTCCCTACCATCATGGGATGTTGTCACATTCTTACAGTTGACGTAGAATGAATGATCTATTACAACCTGTAATTCTTTTGATATTAACTATTTAATTAAATTAATTTTCTTCGTATTATTAACTCGTACATAAACTGTAAAAATGTAAATTATTATGTGTTTAACTTTAATTGTTTAAAGGGACTTGGTTTATTTGAATTTAAACACCTCGGAAATTAAGTGAGAAATTGATGCCAGCTGTCAAGTTATCAATTATGTATTTCATCTACGATTTATATATATACATTTATATATCCAATGCGGAATCATATATTATAGTGTTTTATATGAAGAATATAGCCTAATTTATCTCCATGATAAATGGGAGGAAAATCAATTTTAAAAGCAGTTTTTTGTGAAGATGTAAGACCAAAGATTCAATACCCTAAATTAAAAATCGATTAATTATTAATATTTAATTAACATCAATATATTTTGTTTTCAGTTGATAATTAGAAGCAGTAAATAATATTACTATCGTGTAAATAAATTTTTGTAGTTATGACAATATAAATTACTTGTTAGGTTAGAATGCAATTAATAAATAGTTGATATTGAAACATATAGAATATCATAAAGTTGGCAACGCTGGATTAATAAAATTGATACTATCTTCGTGACTTCAATTATAGGTGAAATTTTTTTTTTCAAATTCCAGTGAAAATTATTAAAAAACATTAGCAAAATTTTATAATAGAAAAGGCTTGAAATGGTTTTGTGTAGTTTGTTTTTATCAAGTACCTACATGAAGGTTGCATATTAACTGATACAAAAAATAGAAAGATGTGAATAAAATTAAAATTGCATCCTTCATGTCAGGATAGCAGTTGTATGTTATTATTTATTTCTAGACTTTCAGTATGTATCGTTAGAATAAATATAACAATTTAAAAACACTATGAAGACTAGAGTATTCTGCACGATTTGCAACATTGTTACATGACTTGACTGCAGTCTAAAGATGAAAAATTGCACAAGAACTTCCTAAGAATGAATGAAAACCTCTGTAGAAAGGCTATTTACTTGACTGTTCAACCGTTTAGTTGAAAGAAACATTGTTTTATGTGTCATAACTACAGTATTTTATAGCAATAGCTGACGTAACAATAAGAATATGGATTGTATTGCAGTTAAAATATACATTATTGTATATAGAAATGATGCCAATTAGTTTGTACCTCATGAGCTGTATTATAATTAACTAGTTCATTTGTATATAAAAATAATACACGACGTTTCGTAAGTATTGATCAAACCTTTGTCAAGTGATAAAAAATATAACATACAAAAATTCAAAATAATGGCGGAAAATTTTAACCAAAGATGGTAAACAAATGTAAGAATCGGCAGCCTAAATGTAACTCAAATTAATGCTTTCATGATCTGGAAATTACAGGACCAGCAACCCTAATAAAAAAAAACCTTTATTATTAGGGAGGAGGGGAAGAAATTTTATTCTTCTAAAGGGTTCTTAAAGGCATTTTAATAATCATTTTTAAGCCTTCGAATTACTTATAAAAATACTAAATAGGCCTACTTATAAATTGTGAAGGAGGAGTTCTTTTCAATCAAATTATTTAGAAATAGGTTTCAATCATATTGGAAGCATCATCAGTATTAACTCTTACGTATTTTATATACACAAAACAAATGGCCCTATTTGAAGGTGAGCATAATTATTTAATTCAAATTTAATTTCCAATTACCTTTTTAGTTGTTTAAAAATATTTCCGTTTCCTTAACTCTTACGAAAAAAGTAGTGCGACAAAATATGTTCAATATTAAAATAGAAAACGAGTGAGATGGATTTGAAATATTTGTTTTATTCAGTGATAACGTCAATTATGACGCATGCTTATTTTAAATAATTAGCTGTAAGTATAAAAATTATTTATGGATTATAATGAAACTTTAGGAAAAAATATAATGAAGTTTATTAAATACGTGAAATTTCGTGTTAAAATATTTGAAACATAACCTAAAAAATGTAATTTATATAAATCAGTTTGAACCAAAAGTTTGTCCAGCCTTGAATTTTTTTTTATTTTGCAGCCTTTCACAAGAACTTAAATAAGTAAGTAAATAAAAGCTTGTGCTAAATTACTATTAATTTCTTCGTCAAATAAACATACATATTACTATTCAGAATAACTTCTAGTTTTATTTGATACCCTACACAAAATATTTCCAAAACATTTTGTTTTCGATAGTTTTTGCGCCTTAACTACCCCATTGTCGTTTTTTCGTTACCGTGTAATTTCCTTAGATGTGGAACAATACAAAGAATATAAATGCAAAGTTTGAAATATTTAGGATTTATTGTCCTGTCTGTGTAGACTAGTTGCGACTTACAGACAGACATATACGCTCTTTATATTATAAGAGTCCTTGTTTTACCTACAGACCTTAAAAAGGATTAGGAACATTTCGGTACATTGTGTAGCGTATCTCGAGGCCTGACAGGTGATGAAGACGGGTAGCTAAGTCCAGAAAGAAAGAAATGTGTATACATCTGGTGTATTTCGATTAGAAAATTAAATATCTTTTTCATCCAAATTATTGTAATATACAAAGGAGTAAAGAGAATAAAATTTAGCTCCATCTATCGATTAGTTTGCGAATAAATGTGCAAAACGTAGCCTATAATTTACTATATCCGAGCTTCAAATTAAGATAAGATAACTTTTCTTTTTCTCTTTATAATGTTTGTTTTTATCGTGTGTATGTAAAATCAATCACCCTTATAATTTGACGCGAGTGTCTGTCCGTCCGTTTATTCGTAAATCGCAACAGTCTACACAGACAAGACGATATATCCTGTAATATTTCAAGCTTTGCATTTATATGTATTGTCCCAGATGTAGGAAAAATATAGCGGTACAAACAAAAATGTCCTTGGGGTAGTTAAGGAGCAAAACTATCAAGTTGAATTTCTGTTTGAAAATATTATGTGTAGGTTATCAAATAAAACTAGAAGTTATTTTAATTACCTATATGTATGATTCTTTGACCGAAAAAATTAATATGTTGACCCTAGGCCAAATTTAAAGTGTCAGACATCATGTTACTCCCCCTAACTTGAACACTGTATGTCCTACAAATCTGAAAATATTTAAGTTTTGTATGACGAATAGTCCCACAACTTAATTTAACCTCACAATGATAATTGCGTACCGTATAAGGTTTAAAAAGATTTTTTTAGAGATATGAAACAAACAATTCAATAAGTAGGTCTACACAGATGTAATAAGTTTATTAATCGTAGCAAGAAGTTTCCCTAAAGTTTCACTAAAATGTATTTTTTATTTCCTTACCTATTTAAAATTGTCTTGGTGAAATTTAGGTTATTTAACAATTCAATGAATAAACAAATAAAATTCAAATCCATCTAATTTTCTTTGCGATTTAATTAAATCAAATTTGTTTATTCAGTAAAATTGTAGAAACGGAGATATTTTTTAAACAACTGAAAAATGGTATCATTTTACAAATCAATTTTTTTCCAATAATTGAGAAGTTATTTAATTAACATCCTCAAATAAGGATCATATTTGTTCGTAACTTTAAAATGTTCCTATGAATCTGTTTAAGAAATAAAGTTTTATTATCGGCACTAAAAATGCTTAATTTTTATTTTATTCTAACAAAATGGCAAACAACTAAGGTGTTATAAGCATAGGGCGTCGGCCCACTGAGTAGTTACCCAACAAGTTGTACAGTGTGTAGGTCTGCTCCCTTATCATTTCCTGGTTTGTATCCGATAGTTATTTCGACCTATTTTGACAGTTCAGCTCTAGTAATTACTTCAAGTATTCTATGGAGAGAATCTGGGGGTGCTGGATCTAGATTTTGTTATGCAGTCTTGGATTAAACCCCTCTCTTTCATCTTTCCTATCAGGTTTATCTTGACCAACTCTTGTTCTTTTCTGACTTTAACACTAACAGAATATTCGAGGGCTATGGATCTTGATTTTAAATCCGCTTGATGGGGGGGAGGGAGAGAGAGAGAGAGAGAGAGAGAGAGAGAGAGAGAGAGAGAGAGAGAGAGAGAGAGAGAGAGAGAGAGAGAGAGAGAGAGAGAGAGAGAGAGAGAGAGAGAGAGAGAGAGAGTCGAACAATCAGTCAAATCAGTGTTGAAATAAAACCGTTATTCAAATGGTTACACCAATAAATGGTGAAGAAACGTAGCACAAACTTTCTCACTTACACCATCCCCAAATCCAAACTAAAAAGGAAACCAAAATATAATTTCAGTTCGGTAGACGTCAATCAAAAAGTGAAAATGAACTATCGACGCTATCTTTGAGTAAATATTCATATAGTTAAAAGGACGTAAATTAGGCTACTTCGTTTATCGCATAAAAGGGTCTTCATTGTAAATTGTATTTGTTTTAAATGAAGCTTTTAATGACATTGGTTAAGGTTGCTTTTGCCTATTATTCTTCAAAAGTAATATTTTTTTACTTCCGTTTTTGTAAACGGGTTTAGTCATTAATCTTCACATTTCATTAAATTAAGTAGAGCAATTTTTGTAAAAATAAGTATTGAATAACAATATTTTGTTTTTACCAATAACTCTTTAAGCAAAAAATTTACAGCCGATTTTTAGAAAATCTTAATTTTGTCTTTTTTTCTTATGACAGCTACCCTCAAATTTTAATTAATAAAAAGAAATAAGTGTATGATTAATAAGAAACAATAATAAATATCCAAGGAGCACCGTGCCGATATTAACAAAAAAGAAAACAAAGATTTCAAGAACTACAAAAAACAATAAATACTAAGACTGTAATAGATCTACTCTACTTGTAAATAAATATTGAACTTTACTTTTGAGATGGTATACTTAATAGAATAAAATGTAAACACACATTCTCACAAATAGTATGTTTATTTATTGAAACGCGTTTCAACGACAAAGTCACCATCTTCAGTGATGATTGAGCTTGAATAACTAAACTAATAACTGTGATAAATAACTATAACTGTTTCGTTTAGTTATTGCAGATCATCATCACTGAAGATGGCGCCTGTGTCGTTAAAACGCGTATGAATAAATAAACGTACTAATTGTGAGAATTTGTGTTCAAATTTTTATTCTATCAAATCTAGTTATGTTTATTATATTATCCTTATGTACATTTCGATGACAGACCTAACCTTAGCTGTAACTCTCTGAAGATGATGACTATGTCATCGAAATGTACATAAGGATAATTAGATTTATTACAGTTTTAGTTTTGTTTATTGTGTTTGTTGTTCAGGGAATCCTTGTTTTACCTACAAACAACATTGTTAAAAAGATAACCTCATTTTTTTAAAAAATCTGTTATATCTTTAAAATTAGAAATATGGTCATTAATTTTAGTCAGAGTATAAATAATTATTAAATTGACTTGTCAGAAGCACTTAAATTCTCACAAATATTACGTTTATTTTAATTAAACGCGTTTCAACGACGAAGTCGCCATCTTCAGTGGTGCAGAAGATACATTAAGTAAACTACAACTGAATTATAACAGTTATAGCTTGGTTATTGCAGCTCGTACATCACTGAAGATGGCTCTTTGTAGTTGAAACGCTTTTGAATAAATAAACGTTATATTTGTGAGAATTTGTGTTCAAGTTTTATTATATTAAATATAAAATAGTTTTTAATAGTATATAAATTTCAAAATGACAGGATTTTAAATAGTTTTTTTCTGATCTATGACCTTATAAAAGCTAGAAATAATAGCTTATTATTTAACTGTTAATCTGCATAAATCAAGTTCAAGGTTGTTAAACGTTCTGATAATTACACAAAATTCGCACCAGCATGTCGCGTATTTAACTTTCGGTCAACACTTAAATGCTGCATCATTGGACACTGCTTCATCGACGCACCTGCATTCCCTGCAGGCTAAGGCCATTAAAATGCAGATTGCATCCCGGCATGCACTACCCGAGTGAAAGTGAAACGTCCATATTGAACGATTATAAGGTTGTATAAATAATGCAGTTAAGGATCTCTAAAGTTTATTGCGGAGGAATAACGTTTGTTTAGAATTAATTGTAAATTTATTTCTTAAGTATCAGCATTAATGAGAAAAGTTGGTTAAAGCGAAACAGAAAAAGTAATCCGAGTTCAGATAACGAACAAATTTATAAGATTGATTGTAGGTGTTTCAAATGATGACGTGTGCACGCATAAGCAGCGTGATATAAACGACTTAAAGTTTCTTATATTATAGTTTGCTTTACAACTAGCAGTAAAAGTTTTTCTCTTATAATTCACTTTATTTAACAAATTTAATATTGAAAGTCAGGCTCTTGCGATCTTCCTCAAGGATACGCGCATAAAATAAGATCATAAACAGTAGTGACCCTACACATTGGAGTAATTATATCTCAACACGGATTTATTTGTTCAAAAAGAAAATAATAAATGCTGCAAAAACATTGCACTAACTTTCTCACTCGCCTAGCCACAAAACCAACTAAAATCAAATCGATAGGTGTCTGAAATGAACTATGAACACCATCTTTGAAAAAATATTAATACATCGAAATAGGGTCTATTTAATTTACTTGTGTCATAAAAGCGTCTCAGCGTAAATTGAATTTTATTAATTGACTTTTTTTAAATGATTTTTTGTTCTTTACCAATTATTTCTGAACCGTGTTATCTTTACTTGCAATTTTGCACAAGTGTTTGGTTTTTTTTTCACATTTCGCTAGAATTTGAACGAAATTGGAAGAGCCAATTTTGAGAAATTACGTATTTATAAGAAATAACCTTATGAAAAATTTTTTAAAATGATAACACTATTTTGTTAATTTTTTTAGCGAAATTTTATCTAAATCGATAAGAGTCCATTTTTATAAAATCTTAATTTTGTGGCATTTTCGAAAAAAAACTCTATACTAAGTACATGTAAGTAAACATAGAAAATACTATATATTTTGGTTTATTTTCAAAACTGTTATTAAAAGTATATATATATATATATATATATATATATATACACGAAAATGGGTTTAAAATCTATTTATATAATATACAGAGTGTCCCGAAAAAGATGAACTGGCTATTCATTTTTGGATTTTATACGTCAAAACAAAAAAAAAACACATATAGTTGAATTTTGCTTCATTACCCGTCTACCAGCAATTTGTTTTTTTAGAAAACAAAAAAATTATAACTCTATAAATAGTTAAGGTATTGATTTCAGATTTGGTATAAACATTTTGTATATTACGTTTTTCAAGCGTACAAAACATAAAGACTTTATTTTTATAACTTTCAATATGGCAGCCGTTTCAATATTTTTTAAACTTAACGTTTTGAAGATATTCAACGTTAAATGTTTTAAACAGTCGCAATTTTTAAAATTATAAACATAAAGTCTATGTGGTTGGTACACTTGTAAAACTTAACATACTAAATGCTTATACCAAATTTGAACTCAATATCTTATCTATTTCTGGAGTTATAATATTTTTGTAAAAGAACAAAATGGTGGTTAGACGAATAATGAGTGGAATTCGGCTTATTTTACTTTTTTTCTTCTTTTTTTTTCGTTTTGATGTATATAATCAGAAAATGAATAGCCAGTTCACCTTTTTCTGGACACTCTGTATACATTAAAAGAAGATTTTTATTAAAAATTTATTTTTTACTCACTTTTAAAAATCACTTCTTTAAATAAAACCTAATTAATACATTACTAAAACTATAAGGTGCGTCATTTAAATTGAGATAAGTGAATATCTAAAAATCGTCAAGCTTGAAGACAAATCAATAGGTATCTGGTCCAAAGGGAAATTAAAGGGCTTTATTAATTCTGAATTTCAAGGTCATTTGAAGGCTAGCTCAAAATTTTAAACTAGAGATTTATATTTAGTAAATCTAAAAATGAGAAACTTTTATTTGAAAAGTTTTGTATTCCCTCTTTTATTTGTTTTTTATTAATAAATATTTGGCGATCACGTGACTTTAAAGAATGTGTTTGTAAAAAATATAAATATTACAGAAAAATTGTAAAAGATTAAAATGATTATTTTAACTTGAAAAAGCTTATACAAAAGTTTCCAATTTGTAGTAAGAAATTCTTCAATTGGAGAAAACAATAATGTTGGTTCAAATGTTACGAGAAGACGATTCCACGGACTTTTGGAATTGATGACATCATCGTCGGCCATCTTGTTCACACGATACTTCGATAAGTACAAGAAATTTAAATACAATGAGTAAAAGGCATATTTATCCAATCACTTCCTTATCCACATATACAATTATGTAAGGTCACATGTTGTGTGAAATATTTTGAGCACGCGGTAAGTGTTACTTGTTCATCCAAATATGACGTTTGTTATTGAGAGAATCGCTGAAACCGGGAGTGGAAGCCAAACAAACTTGTTGAGGAAAAGAAATCCTTAGGGCACAAATCGTAGTTGATTATATACTTAAATCTGATGGAGTTCTGATGAAATGATGAAATACATTTTGGATTCTTAGAGATCCAAAATGAGAGAGTAATTGAGTGGAGAATCATACGAAGATATCAAGAAGCGATAACTGACGACCTTTTTTGTTGATCAAACGTTAGCAGTGTTGGGATTCCGAATCAGGTTCAAGTTTTATTTTTATAAAGCGAAAACCTTGTCGTCCTCATCACCTTAAAAGGAGAAAAGAGGTTAAAATAAATACCCATAACCCTCGAATGTAGTAATAGAATAAGGGTGGAAGAGAACCTTCTAATAGTTCCTTGAATATCGTGGTGCGTACTCGTCACGGTCTCGTTGTTTTTACGTGAACATTTTGTGATGTTTGTATTTCTTAATGTTTTAACGAGCTCTTACAAGCGAGATCTGAAGATGAAACATAGATTTCGAAACGCGTTAAAAGTAAGCCGCAAGACACAGTAAGTACAATATATTAGGTCCAAGGGAAAACAGATAGGAATGATGACAGAATCTAATCCAACACTGCGCTAAGAAAGGTCTAGATGCAGCTAGGTTCGTAGGGTTTGCCACACCCGTCCTCACTATAATTTATCCCTTGAGGTGGATTATTTCAGCTAAAGTATTAAAATATCAGCAACAGTAACGTGTAAGGTTGCTAATGGTCTTTGATTAACCCTATCATGGACATTATCTTGGGAAACGTGATGCCCATACCTAGACAGTTGTCCTAAACCCACCAACACTCTTAGGTAACCAGCTAAACCAATAATTACTAAATAACTGTATATACCACATAACCAAATTAAAGGTAGTCCAAATAGGCCTTCAGCAAAAGTTACTCGCAACATCGAAATAAAAATAATTTAAGGGTCCGACATCTTTTTCCGACCTTTCTGATAACTCGCAAAACGTCATTCATCATAATTTCAAACGCCATTATAATTTGGAAAAGTAGCATAAATTAAATTTAAAAAAGTCGTTGTTCAACGTGACGGACATACTTTACTGCTCTTCCTAAATTATGCTCATATCAGCAGTCTCATCTAATCTGGCAAAGAAATTACAAACCATGAATGGAATAATTATGTTGTCGTGATGCCGTACCCGATTGAAACCGAAGGAAGACCCCGGCGGCAACTTCCTCAGAACCTAGACTGCAACGAAAGACCCAACCCGGTGATGTCATTTACCTACCGAAGTGACGCGTCACATCATTGATCAGGCAGGTCTTGAGGTTACAAAATCTGCTAACTGGACACTGCCCAGTGAAATACCCACTAGGAATATTGGAGTGAGTAGACTGAGCAACTCATCCTGTGGAACGGAGAAGAGGTGTTTGCTTGACGAAGATTCAACGTTCCTCACGAGTCTTGGAAGGATTTGCGATGTCATATATATTTCACAATAGATCCATTTTACTTATCCAGTAAACGAAAGGGTAATTTTAGTAATCGAAAAATGTCAACCTAACTTTTTTCTAACCTAACTAATCTTCCGTTTCATGACCTCAGCAAACTGAAAAGTGGTTTTCGACATACCGTCTGTCGTCGTTGTTTCTTCGGTCATAAAAACATGAAATTTGGTATAGTATGCTTGCAGAACCCTAATTAAATCAGAAAAGTCGAAATGGAAAATTTCAAAATGATGACCATTTTAAACAGTTTCTCTTTCAAATCTAGTGCGTTATTCAATTAAAAAAGAACTAAAAATTGGCAGATTTAAATTACGCGTGTAATGATGCCAACTCTTTTCAATGATAAATAACGAAATTATTGTCATAAATTTAATTTCGAACGTTCGAAATGAAAATGTTCAACTTCGAGGCCCGGTGGGTCGAGTCACGGACGCGTGCTAAGCCAGTGAAGACTTTTTAAGATACACATCTAACATGCCTCGTAGATGTCAAGCTAGTAGTGATATACACAATTACGAGGCTGAGAAAACCTGTGTACCAACTGTTTTAAACTAATTTACCCTACTAGTTAAAACGCCTTGATCTACCAATACCATTTAACATTTCCTACAAGATGTAACATTATATTTAGAGGAACTGCTTGTATTACATTATATATTGGGACTGTGTAAGTACCATGATGGCGTCCATTAATTTGTTTGGTGTTTTATTGTAGAGGTTATTAAGTACATGTGGTCTTGCAGTCCCAAAGCAGAAAAATATTTTGCTGATAAAACTGTTTAAATCCCGCGCTTGGTCTAATAGCTAGAACCTTTGCCCATCATGCAGGAGTTTCTGATTCGATCACTGCGCTTAAAAGGTACAACATCGTGAATTGTAGACCGAAAGTAGACCGCTACGAATTAGTAGCGAATCCTGATCTTTAAAACTAGAATTACCGCGACAGGAACTCATTATGTTGACCACGCATCATTCGATATTACACGGACTGTTGTACTATTTATCATATAACTTGCAAAATTCACTCATATTATTGTAATCATTTAGTTATTGTTGTCGGTAATTATTCAGTTTAGCACGAACTGTAAACAACAATGGATTATTTCGTAATATGCCTAGAGGTTATTGATGTTTATAATTTACTAGTTAGTTTAAGCTATTAATAGTGTTATTGCAAGTTTGTTGTTGTTTTTTGAGTAATTAAATGTTATTTTTATAACTTATAAACGATTTAATTTGTTTATAGTAATTGTTCACTTCATTTAAATTCAACTTAATCTATTTTCCTCGCTTACATAACGCTTTCAGTTTTGTTGTCTGTTCACTTTGAGGATTATGTGGGAATTTCGTTTTGATTCTAACAGAAAGTATAAATATCAAAATCTACAAAGTGGCCTGTAAGTAGAGTGCCAAAGAGTAGGGGAGGACGTTATGAACATCAAAATAAAGAAAAAGGATTCTAGAAACTCATGTCCAAAATTGGTTTGCTTTCCATTTGTCTTTTCATTTCAAAAAGAAAATATAACTCCGAAATAGATTAAGATATTCTAAATTTTTCAAAATGTTTTATATTATTAATTTACTACTTGTATCATAAAATATTATAATTTTTCACTTGATCGTATTAAATACAATTACAATTTTTGGTATTAAATATTTCAAAACCTGTTGAATTTACAAAATATTTACAGTACACAAAATATTTAGCCCTTTAAGTGATAAAGTGGTATCTTTATTTTTATTGTATATTGAACGGTAGCAGAGTTAACGATAAAACATTAGTAAATTATCTTGAATTTGTTTTCAGTCTATATCTCGATTGACATGTAATAAAATCAAGATTTTCGTAAAAATACGGTTACCAGATATTTCGAATTAAAACGTTAATTTTGTGTGTGTTGTTTAAAGGGAAAATACCTCTTGAGTCGTCAAAGCCTTTTAAAAAAGTAAGAAAATAACATAAAAGGCTCCTAGCACTCGAAAACTCTAATAGCTTCAAGATCGGAAATGAATTAGAGAAACCTGATAAAAAAAGGTGGAAGAGAGGGATCTAACCCAAGACTACATGGAAAAGGTGTAAATCCAACTAAGTATCTCGAGATTGCCAAGCCCGTACTGAATAAAGTCAGCTCCTAAATGTATCAGAAATTTAAATGAACACATTTTGAAACCGTTGTATGAAAAATGACAAGACTTTGTGATACACTACAAACTAATACTATAAAACATTTTTCAAAATTTGGTATCTCTAACTCAATTTGTTTCAGAGTTAATAGTCACATAGACAGAAAGTAAATCATTTTTGGAACTATACAACATATGTTTAGAACTTGTTTTCGTGTACAGAATCACTTCCACGTTCTATTTACTGGTATTATTAGAATATTTCCAGTTGCACAAAATGAGATATTACAGACTACTGTAGGTTTTGAAGAACTATCAAAAAACTTTTCAAACAGGCACCATTTTGAAATTTGTGTTATTATTTATCAATCACATTTTAAAGAATAGTAAAACTTCATCTGAATTAAATATTTGACTAAAATTCTGATTGCTAGAGATTGTAGATTTATTTCAAATTTTAATGTCATACATATTAATTTTATTTTTTCAATGTAATTCTCTCATTCTTATCGTAATTTTAGATTTATTGAATGTAGGTTTTAAAGTTGCGCAAAATTATTCTATAACACATGTTTTTTTTTGTTTTTTTTTTTTTTTTTAATTATAAAATTTTAATTTTATTTCTTGTCAAATAATTTTTCGAATTTCAACCCCACGATTTTTCTTCTTTTTTTTTTTTAAATTGAATCCATAAACTTGTGTTCTTAATATAGAATTAGCAAGAATCATCACAATATAATTAGCTTTGGTTAAGTGGTTACCGCTGATAAGCGATAAGGTAAGGTAATATAGATGATAAAGTGTGATAACGTCTCAGTACACAGATAAAGTACATAACCAATATCATAACAACTTTGTACTTTATTTACTTCCTTATTTATTTATTTCCTTATTCTATACGTACCAATCGATGCCGGTAAGAAGTCAAATTAAACACAGTTCAAGCTTTTAATGTCTTGTAAAACATGGAATCAGCAATATTCATTTCTTTAGTTTTTTGGCTAAAAAACGCATTTCTCTGACTAATTTTCAATTGATAACATCATTTTAGGACAAATGAAAAGTATTCTATAAAAAAGTGGGGTGGTAATTCCGAAAAAGATCCAACTGATCCAAAGGTTGACTAAACCGAGCACGTATGCCAATTGTAAACTAAATCAAAAATTGTAAACTTTTAAACGTTTATTAACATGCATACATTTGTTAATAAACGTTTAATATTGTCTAATTTTAAAATAGGTGGTTTATAGGAAAGTAACAAACACACCCACCTCATTCTATCGGACATCATCACGTCCTTTTCGCCAGTCGAGAGAGAACCCATAGTTTGGTTTATTGGCCTTTCGTTTATTCCCTCCTATAACTATTGGTTCGTTATTAATATACTCTACAGGTTAAACATTTGTAAACAAAGATTTTGGAGTTACTTTACAATTATTAAAGACGTTATTTGTCTTTGGAGAAAAGGTACTCTTTGCTTGTTTCATTGTACATTGTACTATTTACCTCCTCACCAGCTTCTCCATTACTGGACACTATAATTCCCAAAATAGCAAAACTCTTGAACTCCTTGACAATGAGCACAGGATATAAATACGAGCATAGGATGATAAAATATAAAGAACTACGCCAACAGCACAAATGAAGGAAACACAACTGATGAAATTATTTACCAATCCATTATAATGACTATGTAGGTTTTCTGTAACAGTTCACTAGTTTGATATCTAATTAGGCATTAACTAATCCAATAAAGTATAACAAGCACTTGTTAATTAAATTTACACATTGAGCAATTCACAGTTAATTAACAAGCTTTGTTCTTTATATTGTATTGCAACAATTTATACCATTTTCGTTTTCATAAGAAAATGTATCAGAGAATTTGTAAGACTTGTTTTTACTCACGGTCACTATGTTGTATCCCATTGAATCTGTGGGACTATGGGGTTGACACATGTGGGTTGTGGGTTCAAGAACGTTTCATTGCTCATTTTGTATAGATTTTTAAACAGCCAACTATGTTGAAGCTTAACCGTGTTTTTCATGACCAAAAATAATAGAGACGTTATTAAAAAAATAACCATAAAATTAGAAAAATCTAGTTTAATAGTAAAAAAGAATTTTTAATACGTAAAATTTTAGTTCAATTTGGGACGAATTTAATATGTACGTTCATTTTTCCCCTTGTTGTATAAAGGTGAAAATCGTCTCAGTCAATACCGGTTATATAAAAAAATAACGTAAAATAAAGACCTCTAACCATGGAATACTGTAATAGCATTAGGGTCAGAAAAGAACAAACCGTCAAGGGAGACCTGTAAAACTAGAAGTTATTCTAATTACGAATATTCATCTTTAATTGACGAAAAATGAATGTTGGTGCAAGACCGCTCAAAAGACTTCGACTTTATATAATCTGTTCCTACGGACGCTAAGTCTTGTGGTTTTACCACACGCCTGATCCTTTTATTTATATACAATCCTATATATACTTACACTCAAGGCCGAGTACAGTAATCCAGTGGATATATAATAAACACAAAAATATTCAACTTTTCCAACATACACTAAGACTCCACACTTTCTACAAGTACAAAACCCCCTATATGGATTCTCTTCCTCCTGCCCAGCGACGACGCGGGAAAGTGTAAGTTTTATGTTGAACCTTGCAACGCCCATCATTACCATGTCTTTCTCTTTGACCCGACAATTGCGTCACAAGTCACCTATACTATGCAGTTCTTACTGTCCGTCTAGAACCTGTTTACTCTATGATTATTCCTTTCGCTTCTACAACCTACATTTAATGAATCCTAGCAATGCGAAACTAACGGTAATTAAATGAACTACAAAAAGTGATGTTTAAAACCATCTCTATGTTACGTTAGTTGTGTGTTGTATAGTTTGGATTATGTAACAAGAGTTTATCTTTCAATGTAGAACAAATAAGTGCAAATGATTTAGTTACGTCATCAGGGTGTGTTATGATACCGCGGAATCGTTTTGTAACTTGGAGGATTTGCAATACGTCTACGTTTTTAATGATTTTGACTAAATTACTGTAGAATGTGTAGCTTATGTTTGAGAAAGTAATACTATCAATAAAAATACACCAAAGTGGTCACATGAAGTTTTGATTAATTAGGGTTTTTCCTTAGATATAATTTCTGCCACAACTTGTCTCTGTCGGCCACTGCTCTTCTCCAGTTCTTTATTCCCATTTTACTTTTATCCTTTACATTTTAATAAAATAAAATATTTAATTACCTTAGGTCCGTCTTGTGACTTCGTTGTTGATTGCTTTTTACATGTTTCGAGGCCGTAACCCCATCATCAGAAAATTACTTTGTTCACTTGAAGAACTCGTCATTGATTATATTAAAAAACACATTTAACACAAGAACATACACTGACACAAAAATAAAAACAATAAAAACACATTATATGAGCTGGTTCTTCAAGTGAACAAAGTAATTTTCTGATGATGGGGTTACGGCCTCGAAACATGTAAAAAGCAATCAACAACGAAGTCACAAGACGGACCTAAGGTAATTAAATATTTTATTTAAATTGTGACTTGGAACCAAAAACATGCTTTACATTTTATCTTGGACGACCTTCTTTCTTGTATGGTTTTTTTCTCATCAATTGCCTTACGAATCAGGAATGATGCTCACAAGATATAAATAGAAAGAAGAGCAAGGGAAAAGCATGATGCGAAAAGAAGATATGCTACCAGAATTTATAGGAAAAAAACAAAGTCGTAAAATGACAAACTGCTTTAAAAAATGCAGGGCTTTAAGAAGAAAGTATAAGGAATTCAAACCTTGTGAAACAATACAAAAACTTTGTCTCTCTTACGAAGAAATATAGAAATGCATAATTAATAGTGACACGGAAGGGATAAGGCATCCATTAAAGGGGCATTTAGAGAACTATTGAGACAAAATGTTACAACAACAAAATGATACGATAACAAATCACAGTCTAGTAAAATCTTTGTTCGTCGAAGTGGTTAGGGCAGCTGTACAATTACAAATATATATATATATATATATATATATATATATATATATATATATATATATATTATATAAAGAATGAGCTTAAGCACCATTGCTTAGAGTTGTGAGTGATGTCTTGACACTTCTTGTTCAAAGATATATGAGATACCTTATAGCAATAGAAATATAGTAAAAAGGGCATTGAAAAATGTAATATTAAAATCATCTTTAAACGGTATGTTTAAAAGGAAGATTACAAAAAGATACATAAATTCAAAATATAACTTTTAAATGTACAACATAAATAAATGAATTTTAAAAAGTACAAAATCTTAGACTTGAATAAAACCAGTCAACCATAAATATTACTAATTATTTAAATGAACAGTTAAATAAGTATAATAAAATTAAAAGCAATAACAAGCAGTTAAACAACATAGGAATTTGATCAACATGAAACTTAGCTTCTTACTGAAAAGTAAGTTTTTCAAACGAGACATAATTTTTAAAATGATTTCATTTCTTTTTGAAGTTAGAAGGTTTTGCCTTTCTCCAGTGTACCCTAAAATGGGTCGGTCGTAGAATATATTGTATGATCTAACAAGTATTCTTCCTTAGATTGTTTACAAAACTCATTGCCATTAAGACCTTGATTTTAAGGACTTCACATCACGTAAATTGCTTCTTGTACGCCGAATTTTGGAGCTACAATCTGTACTGCCGTGGAGCAAAACTGACTAACTCCATTACTTATAAGTATTTCTCACTGGACATTGTCCAGTTAGCAGACCTATTGCCCACAGTAAGTCCTGCTTGTTGTGTGAGATCCTAAACAGCACATTGTATCACTTCAGCTATTAACCCTTATTAAACTCTTTCTGATTACTCCATTCACATCAGGCTCCTCATTTTTGATTAGTCCAAGGCTACTTTCCTGAGTACTTTTTATATTCAACCTTAATGCATGGCGCTCCAGTCTTTGAAGAATTTGTCCTCCTTATGACGTCTCCATTTTCTTTTGCAACCATTCTTCAGATTCTAACGTCCACATTTCTTAAATGTTTTCCACTTTATCCACCTATCATCTTCCGACCATTTTTTAACCCTGCGGTACTTCTTCACACTTCTGCCATCTTCTATTCTTATTCTTTAATTATCTACCTCAGTCCGCTTATTTTCTTCAGAGTCTTTCTCTATAAGTCTATATTTTTCCTTTCTTCGTTATTACCCTCAATTTTTTCTACACAGTTTTAAAAAAATAATAAAAGGTGTTACTTTATTTGTTGGTAAGTTTTGGAATCTTTCTAAGGAATTTATTTAAGTTTAGAGTCTCTTTCACAGTTGGAGAAATAGGCAATTAAAATATGTGCATTTGTAATATCTTTTTCCACCAAAGCTCTCAATTTGTCCCTTCTCAAGGTATCATCGAATCGCCCAGACCTAAGAATCATTGAGAATATGTCAATTTGAGCTTCTGTGATTCCTTTGCAATTTGTGTTAAAAATTATGAAAATCTCAGCTCACATATCGTTTTATAACGTTACAAAAAAATATTTTAGTTGTCACTAAATCATATTGAAGATCCTGTTATTTTCTTCAAATAGACATCAATTTCAAAGTCATGCTTCTTTGCAAAGTCATACTTCTTTACAAAGTAATATTTCTTTGCAAAGTCATACTTCTTTGAAAATTCATACTTCTTTGCAAAGTCATACTTCTTTGCAAAGTCACACTTTTTTCTAAAGTTATACTTCTTTGCAAAGTCATACTTCTTTGTAAAGTCATACTTCTTTGCAAAGTCATTCTTCTATCGAACCAAATTTAAAGATGTATTCACCTCAGAAAGATTTTGATCATGGATAAAAATAAGAAAATTATTTTCCAGATTTGATAAATTATGAAAATTACTGATCAAATGTGCGGAAGGTAAAATTGCAAGTCACTGATAATCCTATCAATTAAATCTTCAATTTTTAAAAAAATGTACGCACATTTACAGCATAAGTGTGTGTTAGTATTTGTATACATGTGTATTGCATGAGTGTATATTTAAGTGAGAGAGAGAGAGAGAGAGAACGAAAACTAGAGAGAACGCTATAATTGTTTTGCTGGTTATTATCTCTATTGCATTATCCATTTTTGTAAATACAACCGTTAGGTTACTCC